>JAHVAK010000547.1:4800000-6082005 GCA_019845155.1 Luehdorfia chinensis | reverse complement strand
TTAAATTAAAATTGCTGCACTATGTCGTCATATTTTAATTCTTATTTGCATGCAATATGCCAAAACACGTCTCAAGTCGGTCATTCAAAAACTTTTAAGTTTTAAGCTAATTTATTAGAGAAGTATCGATAATAAATAATCGCCCTTGCAGGAAAAATTTCCAAAGCCCAAACAAAGAGATGACTTTCATATTAAATGATACCAGAGCATTACCAGAGTCAATGAACTAGCACTGTTGAATTATCAAACCACTGTTTAATCAACATTGTGGACTGTGGATAATATAATTTTATTAGAAAATAACCGTCACCAGAACCGTCTTCTAGATCAAAGCTCATAAACCGTCATAAACTCGGCTTCTTCGTCGACCTGTCGACGAGAGCGACTAAAGGTAAGTCTGCCGCTTCGCCGCCGTCTTCAACTGTGATGTTGTTTCCGCCCTCGCAAAGGCACTCAGGGATACCGATAGTAAGCCTGAACACAGGATCGCCGCAGATTCTACTGCTTGCAAGTGTCGTCACTTCCACCCATCGCGATTCTCCCACTTTCTCAGTTTCAGGTTGGTTTTCCTTATCTTAATAATGACTAGAAGTGTCGTTGGAATTTCTGCGCCATTTCTTCTCCAGCTTCTAAGCATTTCGAATTGGTAAATTTATATGTTAAAGAACGTTCTCCCAATAGAAGTAACTGATCGAGCAGTGATTCGTGCCCTCTCAGCAACCCTCGAATCAGCCACTTACGCGCACAGGGTAACAATCCAAGCCGAGGTCTCCTCTCGGCCCTTGCGCTAGCTACCCATTATAAAGATTTCGGCTAAGCGCTCGCAGCACTCTGCCACCTTTCAATCCGGCGAAGCTGTGAAAGCCTCTGCGCTAACAGTGACTTAACTTAAAAGTCGAAAATAAAGCAGTAGAAAACCAGCACGGCCGTCGGCTGATTTATGCCCGGTTTCTGAAGTTCCTAGTTATACTCTCATTATGTATTGATCCAATAAAGTATCTATTGGCTATGGGATAAACTTCGGATAACTGTCACTGCGTTTTTGAACACCGAACGAACCGTTAGTTAGTTATAAAACCAATAACAAGTTCCTTATTCCGCCGCTAGATGGGTCTGATTAAGATATCGTTTTAAAATGGTATTATTCTTTTATTTCGACTTTAATATTTACTTTTATTTCTAAACTTATTTTTTCCGAGAATAAATAAGCGGCTTTCACGTGTTTAGTGATAAATTATGATAAATCCTTATAATTTTATGAACGACCTATTCAAGTAGTTGATAAAAGAAACGTCAAACACTTGTGAATACTTTTTTATTTGTTATTTTTAATGTTGCGACCCGCTTAGATTATTTTTCTTTTTCGTTTGAATTTCATGGTCTTTGCAATCATTTGTGCATTATTTTCTCAAATAAAGTACTAAAAAATAATGAAATCAGAAAAATACAGTAAAAATTTATCTAAAAAAGAGAAGATGCTTCTTATCGAAGTAGCCAAGAATTAGTTGCTATTATCGACAATAAAAAGACAGGATTTCTGAAGGCCGAGAAACCAGCTTTGATGGCGCTGACAAATCAATATAATGTTGTTTCTTAAACTGGACTTACGACTAAAAAGCAGTGACATGCCTTGTATGACTTATAGAAAAAAGCGAGAGAAAATTTGAGCGACGTTAAGTTTGGTTGTATATCTAGTGTCATTTGTATTTGAAGTAAATCTATAATGTATATTTTAAGAGCAAAAATTGCTATTGAGTAAAATGAGTAATATCACTTGATATCAATAATACTCTATACTCATCTGAATATACAAAAATTAATGTTATTTGCATAATATAACTTACCTTAATTTTAGGATGTGAAACATTTTGTCCTAAGACAACCACAATTGATGAGAAAGTTGTGGTCTTATTAACTCCTCATTTCAAACCACTATCTAATGAATTTGACTCATCCGCACCACATTACAATTTACGTAAGTTTCGTGTTTTGCTTATATCAAATAACATTAGAACGAGCATGTTTTCACAGATTTTTGGTTAATTTTTTTTTATATCCACTGTTCTGTTTTATATGCACTGAGCATTCAAATGCTTCATTCAACATTGTGTATAAAAAATAGTTTGAATTTTTTCAATGCCAGAACATAGATCCATGTAAGAACTATTGGTAATCTACTATATTGCAGTATTCCTGAAGAAATTAATTGACGGATCATGAAACATAATAAAACTATACACATACATTCATTAATTATTTATACAGTCTGTTACTTATATGTAAGTACATCATTAGGAAATATTATTTATTATTAGTAATGACTAATTTCTAGAATTTATTAATTACAGATGTTGAAACACAAGCTGTTGAAGGTACACAAGTTGGTACTTCTCAAGACGTCTTCATAGTATTGGATGCAAAAGAAGATTTAGTGTCTGAAATCCAGTCATCTTCTAAACAATGTTTAAAAATAGATGAGAAATAAATTCACCAATTCTGAGTTTACATTTTGTAACCACACCAAAAATTAGGAAGACTTGTTTAACTGAAAAAAAAGAACATATACAAATAATGTCAGCACTGCAATAATTAAAAGAAAAAATCAGAGGCAAATGAATGAAGATGTTATGACAACCAAATGGTTGCAAATATTGGAAATTCAACAACAGGAAGAACAAATAAAATTAGAAAAAACAAAAGTTTTACAGGAACTTGAAATAGAGTTAAAGAGAATTCTTTTAGAAAATGCTAAGGTGGACCTAGAATTTTAATTTATAAATACATAATAAATTAAAATTCCTTTTTAAAAATTAATGTTTAATGAAATGCTTGTTAAATATGAATAAAATAACAATAAAATATCAACTGCCAAAATTAAACTGATAATTTTTATTTTGTCTTATAACTATTTTGTATATTTAGCATGTAAGTGTTGTGGTGAAAATTTAGCTCAGATAAATGATTTGCAAGAAAAACTACCATCACAAAATATTGTTCCAACAACAATCGACGAAAATATTTTCCTTGAGTGGATAGACACTGTTCAATAGATTCTGAAACAATATTCTCTCCTTCAGGAGCAGAATCAACTATGACAGTATCATTTTGCACAACTGTTGATACACAGCTGTTAAAAAAATACAGTTAAAGTGTGATCTACTTTTAACCTTAATTTTTGAGAAAGGCATGCAAATCTTGTTTTCCACACACCAAATGTCCTTTTAAACTGTTTCTAGTTTTGATTTATGCTCCAGTATGGCGTTTATCCGAATTTGTAGTTGGATTTAAAAACGGTGTCATCATGTACCTTCTGCAAGGATATGCACTGTCTCCCAGGAGGTGACCATCTATCTCATTGTTATCCAGACGAGTCCGCAGGAATGAGTTATGATACACTGTAATGTCGTGTTGATCCATTGCCAGCAAGCATCTGTATCACTGATGTGTAAGTTTACATCACAGACACCTTGTACATAGTGTAAATAGTTCTGCTTGCTCGCCTCCAGGAGATTAGAGTTGGTATGTGCCATCCATCTACACAACCAATTACTTTTAGAAATTCAGCTATATTATAATTGTCCTTTAACTTATCTCAGGTCTTCCAAACATGGTACTTAAACTGATATAAATCCTAGCTTACTTTGCCATTTCCTTGTCTTTCCTTTATGAACCTCGCTTGTTTTTTGAATGTTAATGTCATCACCAATTACAACTTGCAAAGTAACTGTAGCGTAAAATCGTAATGCGATGAAAATTAGTTTCAACACAGACAAATTATATTTGCGATGCATAAAGGAAGTTGGAGCAGGTTTAATAATATTATTTAGGTTTACCACAGTGTTCTGATTCTCATTCTCATTCTCAAAGCGATATCTCAATTAACATTCATCGCCCATAAACATTTCGAAAGGATTTGTTCTACACCGAAAGTTTCTCTATACTGATATATTAGAAATATTCTCCAGTACTTCCAAATCAAAAATGAAACTTCAAATAAAGTTATGGAACCGATAAACGGCACATTTATTTATTTATTAATGAAAACAGTCATTAACTATTTCCAGTGTCGAGTAACATAACCAAGTACACAATTTTTTCAAGCAGCAAGACAAGACTTTAAAATTTTGATCGACAGTAAAATTATAGATGACTTTTACTGAAGATTGCTGGACTGATGGAGATAAAACGAAAAGCTCAATTTTAGTCTTGAATTGAATTTTCCAATCACTGTAAACTTGCTGCATAATAAACTATCAATGTTAAAACATCAATACTCCAAATATACACAATTACAAAATTAAATAAAAATGCTACTTCCACTTTCCGATTTGGCGGCAAAATGGCAAGTATAAACGGCACATATTGATCAGTTAGGTAGTATCCGATGACGCTGTAAAAGCCAAAAAGGCTAACAGCAATTACATCACCGAAATTATATATGGTCAGTTATGTTACTCGTAACTTCAGTTTTAGCGAAGTTTGCATTGCGTCGTTCAGAAACGCACTTTCATTAGTTATCGAACCAATACCACTAATGATTAGATAAACTGCCGATAAAACTACCTAAGAAACCGGCCATCAGCGGCTGAGCGTTAAGCCCTCGCGCTGTACGGGCGCAGGTTCGATTCCCGCACTGAACAAATATTTCTATCTACAGAACATAAAACTATCATATGTAAAAAAAAGATTTCTGTATGTAAAAAAGTTCGGTTGTACTCTACACTCGATCCCTGACGAATACTTATCGCCCCGCTAGAACCCGTTCAGGCAGTGCGGTCGTCCAGTGCGACCTGCCCTCTGACCCTTTTCGGGAAGCAATAAAAAGAGCAACTTTAGTAGCTTTAGTCATATTGTAAATCCACTCTAGGGTGGTTGCACTAGTGGATACCTTACGGTCTTAACGAAGTTAGTGTAGAACAGCCTTGCATGGGGTGCTAGATCGGGTAACGTCCCCGTTTGCTTGACAGTTGCTGGTCGCCTTGGATACGTCCGAGAGGAACAGCAACATGTTGGGCCGGTGCATCCTGGGCAACGGTCAGTTTTATCTGATCCTCTATTGCCCTTGCCTTCGTGTCAAAAAAAGCAATCCGTTGTACTAGCATCATTTCTCTTTGAAATACTGCTTGTGCGTATAGATTTGCGCTTCTTGGATTCATTGCAAGGCTTCTGTAGTTTTGTTACAGTGAAATTAAAATTATTTAGCTTTGATTTATAATTTAAAAAAAAGACTCATTCCCACGTGGCACCTGTAAAACAGGTTGTAAATATTAAACAGCTACTATGTAATTCTTACAAACTTTACTTTTTTAAGGATCCTTTTCCTCTCTAGTTTTTTTTTTTCCTATTAAATGCTGTTCATATTTTGATCTTTAGTGGTTTTGATCATCGTCCCCAGCATTCTCAAATGCAACACATAACTCACATCTATCTTTTGTAGGTATGAAGAAACCTGAAGTCGCAGTTAAATATACGTACCTGAAGTCGCAGTTAAATATACGTACCTGAAGTCGCAGTTGAATATACACATAACCAAATCGATATATATTCACGACCGGTTTGTTGTCTCAGATAATGACTCTCAATCCTGGGAATCGACTGAATATGATTTCTTACACTATCTTTGTTTGAAGTATGTACAGTTTTATGATCGTTATGCCTACCCCCCATTTCTTCTTCTAAAAACCTTCTTACTTTTATAAATAACGGTCCTTATCGTCCCATCGTTTATACCTTAGGTTGACCTAAACCCAAAAAAAAAACTTTAATTCACCGTTGACTTCAAAGTTGCTGTATATCTATATTTTACAGCAATTCTTTTCATATGTTTAACAATAAAATGTGTTTGTTTATTAATGTCACCCAGAGCCTAATCGTTTTTGTGTATATCCGTTCTTTAGTTTTCAGATAAAAAAGTAGTACATATAAGTCTACAATATAAAAATAATAATAAAATTACAAGGGGGTTTTAATTCTTTAGCACGAATATTTTTATTGCTCCTTGATTTTAAGCTTTTCCCGAGTTTCTTAAGTGATTTTTTTTTATTTTGTTTCCTTTGGTTACAGTTAGATAAACGCTTTGTTTTTTTTTTTGTTGTAGTGTTTGAGTTTGGGTCTTGATTAGTATTACATACAGCGACTACAACTTCGCAGCTATGTATTTCAGTATTAGTAGGGTTCTACGCATTCATCTTGTAAATCTGAATCGGAAGATGAACTCGTTAAAGACGGCGATGAACTCGATAATGAAGAACTCGAAGAGGATTATTAGCGGAATCATCAGAAGCATATATTTAGCTTCATTAGATAAGCAATCTTTGGTTCTATTAATATTGGATTATGTACTTAGACTCGTATTCGTATCATCACTAAAGATTTTGCCATCTAAAGCACTATTTAATAGTATTTTGTATTCCGTTTCAGTAAGGAAAGGAATTGTATATTCGCTTCATTAATAGGATTTACTTTGTCGCCTTGCAATGTAACTGCAGAACTCAAACAAATGATTTTTATTGTCATATAACATATAAAATCTCAGTACCTTAAAAATAATTCAATATTTTGAAATCTACCCTGCACTAAATTATTCCATTACAATTTACAATTATTCTGTTGAGTATTTGATGTGTTAAAACTATTTTCTTTTTCGTCGTGCCATTTTGTCTCAGCAGTACATAATATGGGAATTCGTGCAACCCTTGAAATCATTATTTTCTTAAAAACAACTGAACCAGCTGATGCCTACAACTTCGTCCGCAGTCATATAGAGTTTTTAAATACTACTGACTTATTACAGAAAATGGGTAGGTCTGCCAAAAATATACAACAATAGTCGCAATCACTTTTAATTTCGAGACTAATTATTTAATTACAATGGATTATATAATATAGAAAGATCAGCGTAACGCTCTGTCTAAGATCGTTTGCCCATCTCTTGCACTTGTTCTAGAATAGCATGTATTCTAGAACAAGGGCAAGAGATGGGCATATAGAGATAAAATGAGAGTAGTAGAGGGACTGATTCCTCTTTACATTGTGGTAGGGGTCAGTCAATACAATGCAAATGGCTAGCATTTAGATTTAAAGTTTATTTGGTACATTAATCAGTAAATTAATTAACAGCATTATATGAGAAATGTCTTTATTATTTTGCATACAAGATTATTTAGCATGTGGTTAGTGTAATTATTAATAACAATAGCAGAGGGACTGACTACTCTTTACATTTGGCAGGGGCTAAGCAATACAATGCTTGTACAAACCATTATGATTAAGTTTTATTATTCAATCATTGACAATTATAGTATTTATTACCGTAATTATTTATAATGTAATTAATATATACGATTATTTAGAATGTGGTGCGTGGTAACAGACTGGAACTATTTGATTTCCCGGGATAAAAAGTATCCTATGTCCGTCTCCAAGATGCGAGCTATCTGTGTTAAATTTCGTCAAGATCGGTTCCGCGGTTGAACCGTGAAAAGGTAACAAACAGACAGTGTCCCTACACAAAGAGTTATTTTCGCATTTATAATATTATTATGGATTATGGTTAAGAAGTTTTTCTTTTAATTATGAGTCTGAGTGATATATGGACGTAGTTTAGCAGAAAGGACTCAAAATTTTAAAATTATCATCCGTGTCCCAAAAAGTTCTTTTTCCATCTAATATTTTATTAATTTCTCTGCACCAGATTAATAAAGAAAATTATACTTTTTTAACATGTACTTAGCAATTTCTTCCTGTGATGAAGACATGTTAAGAAGTTAAAGTGCAAGCAGTTCCATGTATTCTGTTATCCTAGGAATGATTGTGGAGTACATCAGCACATCAACAGTATTTGCCTTCAACTGGGTAGATGAAACTACCATATACACTGAGTCAAATAATTTATCAGTAAAAGATCTGCAGCGTCTGTACTCTCTTTGGGCAGCTTGCTAATATCTAAGCAAGAAAAAGGAGCATTTTAAGAAAGAAAAAAATACCTAAGCTCAATAGTGCAGTGAAGCTAATGTTACAAGGTTTTAGCTTTTGACTACAATAACAGAAATTATGACTGGAGATCTTGCCATATAGAGTAACTGTAAACCAATATTTAGTAGTAGGAAAAAATTATCGCAATAATTTTACAAACCTGCCAAGTATATATATACACAACTCCCAACATTTTCTCTATAGACATGTTCAGAACTTAACCTTCCTTTTAAGAATAAACTTTGGCATCACATGATGTGTAGTTAATTTATATAACCAGGGCCTCTTCTATATATGCCCATGTGGCTATTGTAGTTTTATTCCATTCCTATTAAAGTAGCCTGCTTTGTATTTCTTATTACTTCTTATGTATTATGTTGCTCTTGTTTCATTCATAAGAACATGTACAGCTGCCATGTTTGTTGATCATGTTGGCTTAGCACTGTATGTGACTAATCACATTCGAGCCAGCCATCATAACTTTTTTATAACTGCTTCTATTTGTTGGCTAAGTTCTTTTGTTTTTGTATCCAAAGATGTTTCCAAATTTTTGATTTGCATTTCCTAAAAACAATTTTGCAACAGGTGACAATTCAGTTCCGTAAATTTATCTTCTGTTTTCATACAAAAAAAGTTTTCAGAAATATGGTTCATATATGCAATAAAATTACTTCTGTATAGCCCTTAATCTATATAGTAGTGTTTGATAGACCTGAGTCGATCGATCATTTCTTGTGATCCGGGTCGACCGTGATTGGTTAAAATGATTCGATAGTTCGGTCGTATGAGCGACTGGACTGATGGATCCGCAATACTGGGCAACTCATTCGATTAACAGATCGCAAGCTGTGGTAGCGAGTCGCAAACAGGTTTTAGGAAAATTATCGTTAATCGAATCCTTTTTAACTCGATAACGTGTTTTCATCGTTATTACAAGGTGTTAATCGACTCTACAAAATCTTATACCCCACCCTTCAAAACACAATGGCATTTACTCGCCACTGCCAGGTGGTGGCGGCTTGTTAAGAGAATACTACCACTCCATCTCATCCAATGGATCTCCTAAAAGGCGAGTAAGAAATTAAACTGCACTGTGCACCCCACAGCGCATGGTGGCGATGGGCTCACCACCTATCACACCAAGTGCATTATATTGTTTTGGTGAAACGTGGATTGTGGCGGTCATCTGTTTTTGCAGTGAGTGCCCAGTCTCTGACTATCCCTTATGGGATACAGTTGTGATCTTATGTATGTATGTATGCTTAACGACAGGATAACTTACACTGCGGTGGTACGTACAAAGACGAATTCCTGCACGGGAAAACTATCAACAGTAGAATAGTTTTACTATTGCTCGACTCCAAGGGTTCAGTGTATTTTTTAAAAAGTTGCGTTAAAGTTGTGGAAAGGTTGAAATTAAAACCCAAAACTCGTAAAAAACTATTTATTTAAATATGCAATGAAAAACTTATACAACAACTGTAAGGTTTCGAACACCCAGCGCCTTCATAACCTAACTTTGGCAATACAAGCTCGACAACAGTCACCATATAGTTAAGACCAAAGTCATTCAACAAATCACCGCGCTAAATAAACTTAGGGCTATTTACGAAAATAGTTGTGCTAAATAGTTATATAAAATAAGATAGGACATTTTGAAGGGCGACCGCCCCGCAGTCTTTTTTCGACTCCTCTTTATTGGGCTTTGTATACTCGGGTGCAAGTAACATCTTTGACTGTCATCAACTGGAAGGAAAAAAAATGGCAATTAATAAGAAAGGAAATTTAAACTTCGTAACTTATCTGGAATGTCACAATACATTTTGTTTATGGAAGTAAGTGACGACACTATCAAAGCGTTCACCTGATGGTATTTGTAACGTCTGCCTATGACCAATGCTGTGTCACGAAGAACATTTTTGTGTGGTACTACTGTTTAGTCTGAGACATAAGTTCTTAAGTCTCACATGCCCAGTAATTACACTAGCTCGCAGTGCCCTTCAAACCGAAACAGTAATGTTTGCACATTACTACTTCACAGCAGAATAACTGGCACTGCGGTGGTATCTACCTAGGCGGATTCCTGCGTAGGAATCCTTGGTACAACATCTGCCATGGCGGTCTAGTTGGACTCTTGCACAGAAGTCCTAAAATCAATAAAACCAAATATACCGGAAACATCTATGAAATAAATATTTTGCTTTTTTTTTTTAGGACTGATGGTCACTGTTAGCCCGAAGGCTTTTACAGCTTCGCCGGATTGAAAGGTGGCATAGCGCTGAGGGCGCTTAGCCGAAACCTTTATTTATGGATGACTGGCGCAAGGGCCCCCGAGAGGGGACCTCGGCTTATCCTGTTCGCGAGAGTAACAGACTTGAGGGTGCCCAAGGGGGCCGGTCTCGGCTCGGTCAGTTACTGCAATCCGGAGGGCAATATTACTACTACTATAATTATTAATACCATGATTATTATTAGATAAGTTTACCACCAATTCGGAATGCGTTTCCGCTGGAGAAGAAATGGCGCAAGAAACTCCAGCGACGCTTCTGTTTATGACACTACTGCTAGGGGAGAACCGGCCTGAGATGCGGCGGTATCGCGAATAACTTTGTCTTATAAATATTTTGCATTGTGCATGAATCCGTAAGGAATAATTTATTAGCGATGTAACGGGCCGAATGGTGAGCTCGGACGGACCGCGTAACGGGTTCATTCACACTAGTCCGTTAGTCCGTTTACTTATATAATTAAATTATTTTAATTTTAAGTAAAATTATAGTTGGAAATTATAGTCTACTAGCTGATGCCCGCGACCTCGTCCGCTTGGATAAAAGTTTATTAAATATGAACTATTTGATTTTCCAGGATAAAAAGTCCTAGTATCCTATGTCCGTCTCCAGGTTGCAAGCTATCTCTTTGCCAAATTTCGTCAAGATTGATTCAGCGGTTTAGATGTGAAAAGACAACAAACAGACAGACAGGGGGACAGAGAGAGTTACTTTCGCATTTATAATATTAGTACGGATAAGTATAAGTACTAGCTGCCGCTAGCGAATTCGTCCGCGTAGATATAGGTTTTATAAATACCCGTGGGAACTAGTGACAAGCAGACAGAGGGACAGATAGTTACTTTCGCCTTTATTATATTATGTATGGATGTTTTTTTGTTTTATGTTATAATTTAAATTTGATTTAACTTAAATTTGATTAATTACATTATAAAAACAATGAGCGAGTTATCGTTTAAGCAATAACCAGGTAGTTTAAATTGGTCACCACGTTTATATACAATATTTTATGTTGTTTATTAAAAAAGTCGTGATCAAAATGGACCAGAAGAGCATATTAGATCACCAAAAACATTTTATTGTCATTAAGATATGTATTAAGAATATGAATCCATGCATGTCGATATCCATGCCTTTAGCCGTTGCTTCTCTAGTTTTTGCCATTTTATTGCCTAAGATGTATGCTTTGTGGGTTGACCATTTCAATTAATAAATAAATTATTGGACTTGTGACCTAAACACGATTTTCTTCATCATCATCATCATTTCAACCTATTACAGTCGACTGTTGAACAAAGGCCTCCCCCATAGATTGCCACAAAACACGGTCCTGAGCCACCTGCATCCATCGACTTCCCGCAAAACCGTGCGGGTCGTCGCTCCATCTAGTGGGGGGTCGCCCTGCGCTGCATTTGCCGGTACGAGGTTGCCACTCGAGAACCTTCCTTCCCCAACGGTTGTCGGTTCTACGAGCTATATGGCCGGCCCATTGCCACTTCAGCTTGCTAATCCTCAGGGCTATGTCGGTTATTCTAGTTCTGCTGCGGATAACATCGTTACGGATTTTATCTCGCAGAGAAACTCCAAGCATAGCCCTTTCCATAGATTTTCTTAAGTATACCTAATACGCTTAAACCAGTTTTAATTATTCCTTCGAACTTGTTGTAAGAGAACAATGAACTTAGTCAGAAAAGTGTAACTGTATTATAGTTGTTACTTATAATCATGGGAAGACCAATTAGACAAAATTTAAAAAGCCGTAATTAAAAAAGTTGAATAACAAGTCACTTACAGCCTTCATCTCCTCAGGGCCGAATTCTCTGACGAAGGTGATTTCCAAACCGTCCGGTGACTTCTGCACCTGCTTCAAGGTGTTGCCCTCAAACGTGTACACCGATTTCACCTGTAATAGAATGAATAGACAGATATTAAAACGGTAGAGTTGATATAATTCTTAGTAACTAATATCGTGAAAGCAACACGACCAAAGTACACCACGTAATGTAATCTTTCATTGCGGTTTTATATAAACCAGTGGTTTAAGTAGAAGCGAGTCCATAATATCTTTTTTATTACAACATCGAACACGATAAAGTTACTCTGTGCCTAGGTTCTGGTGACCAACCGGATATTTCAGTGTCAGTGAAAAGACTATATAAATAAATAAAATTGCATTGTCTTTTTTTAATCATTGCTTATGAAAGTATATACGGTACTTACAAAAAAAAAATTGTCTGTCCATCTGTTTGTTCCGGCTAATCTCCGAAATGGCTGAACCGAGAGATATTATAGCGGGTAACTTAGACAACTTTAGTTTTAGAAAAATTATTAGGGTTCCGCGCAAATAAATTAAAACCCCAAAATCCGATTCAAATAGGGAAGTAAATATGTACGTCATCGATCGGGGACGGCTTTTTACAATAAGTCTAAAAAATAAATTTTAATAACGCCTCGGTATTGGTACAATTAAAATTGTTAATAGTAAGAAATACAACCTACGTGACTGAGAATAAAAATAAATTAGAACAAAAATGAAGCGTCCCGTAGTCAGTGCCGGGCCGTTAATTTGCCGTGAATTCATTAAAAAGTTTAAGGTCATAGACCACGTGGTTATCAGATTATCAAAAGCGAACATTAACCTTAATAATTTCACCAAATTCATTTTCATCTTAACATTTAGTTAAGAAAACAATGCGAGTAACCTTCGAGTGAATGTATGCTGAATAGAGTTACGAGATTCAAATAAAATGAATTGATTGTGGTAAAACTATATTATTTTCTAGTTACCTAAGAAAACTTGAAATTTAAATTTATGCAGACTGAATTTGTAATATCTCTCTTTCGGCCTTCTTACTTCAAATGGATTCCTATAAAATTGGTGTTCTTTTTAGAATTTTCCTATTACATTGTCTTTGTCGCAGATTCTATTACCCAGATAAACTCCATTAGCGGAGGAATTTAATATTAAACTACACTGGCGTGGTAGACGTGGTAAAGGTACCACGCCTCGGTTCCGTAAGTTATCAATGATAACAAACACGCGCTAATTATATACTTTTACATTCGGTTTTGATGTATCCTGAACGAAATATGTGACGCAGTTTCCCAATGCTCAGTAGAGTAGGATTCAACGGGCTTCTCGGTAGAAGTTGGAACTATAATATACGTTGTCGACGCAAAAACCTGCTCGAAATTATCTTCGGCTATATCAAGTAGTTATCTGTTAAAAATCTGACGAATGCTATTTAGTCGTTTTTTTTAAAGGGAACTTAAATACATGCGTTATGTTTAAATTACTTTAATACAGATTAACCCTTTAATCTCTGACGTACCTTGGCTCCATCGGCGCGTTCCTCATCAATTTCCTCACCAGGCTTAAACTTGACCTCGGTGGTCTTGAAGGTGGACGACGTGACCAGCACATAATAGTCACCGTCTTGACGCACCTCCACGGTGGGAGTCACCGCGTTCGCCGCCTTACGGGTGATGAGCCCAACGCCTGGAACAAAATAATTTTGTTTATTACTCGTTTTTAGTATTCGTAACGTGATGCTACGTTTTCAAAAACAAACCAGTAGCTACTTGTCGCGGACATGGTCAATATCAGACAGTATAGACTATGACCATTACTATATCTAAAGGGAAGGTCTATGTTTAGCTGTAGAATATAATGGGTTGAAATAGCGATGATAAATTATGTTCAAATCGTTCACCTGATGGCCAGTGCAACGTGTGGCCATAATAAATGCAGTGTAAACCAACCCGTGTGCGGCACCACACTGTTCTCGTCACTAACCGGTCATTGAAACCGCCGGCTCGAGCACAGTCAGCACTGTCAGCTAGTGTAATTACTGGACATATGAGGCTTAAAAACTCAATGATGTCTCAGGCCTCCCCCACAATGAAAGCGCGGGCTCGGAGCGCTGCAATGGAACTATAGATCTATCACACTGCGCCCCGCTGGTTCGCTGAAAATGTGTTTGAGCGATTTCATTGTAAATAGAAAAGTTTACCGCGCTTTCATTGTGGTGGGGGGGGGGGGGGGTCTGAGACGTCATTCAGTTTTTTTAGCCTCATATGCCCAGTAATTACACTAGCTGACAGTGCCATACAGACCGAAATACATGCATGGGAATCCTACGACCAGTTTTACAATGCATCGCGCTGTGTGACGTCAAATAATAATAATAATATATAAATCATTGCTCTTTCACCAAATTGTTTAAAACTATAATTAACCGTTTGTAAGGTACTATATATAAACGGTACTTTATGAGTGGCTGGTATCCATAGCCCTATCTTAAAGATTATCAAGTGTTGTGGCGGCTTAAGAGAACCTTCCACAACATCTCATCCCTTGGGTGTCGCAAAAGTCGACAGAGGGAAAACGAAAACCAGGAGATGGGTAGCAGCATATTCCTGAAATATCCGAATAAATGAACTACGGTTGCCAAACCGTCTGCCAAGCGTGGCACCTATGGCAAAATCCCCCCAAAACGAGAGCTACAAACTTTAGTGTCAATCTATGGAGGAGGTCTATGTTCAACAGTGGCTGAAACGACGAACGACGTCCATCGGTCGATTTACCGTTACCTATTATAGAAAATTAAAACAATTTAGTGTTCGTGTGCGTGCGTGAGTGCAGTATGTGTGCGTGCGGTGCTTCTAAATACAGCAAAATAAAAACATAGCAATGTACAAGGGAGGTGCAATATTAGGATGTGAAATTAACCAACAATATTGATGTAGGTGGTCCAAGTGACGCACCGGACGGTCCATTCCCAAAGGAAGTGGCCTGTTAAGATACCTTATTAGGTATCCTACGGACGGAGCTAGGCACCATGCAATTTTCATGCTAAAGGCTTATTAGTCCCATGTGCATTTCCCGGACGTCACCTTGAGAAATCAGTTCTTAAGTCTCATATGCTCAATAATTACTTTAGCTGTTGTTGTTCTTTAAACCGAAAAACAATGTTTGCACACCACTGCTTCAAGCCAGAATAACTAGGTGGTACGAACCCAGACTGATTCCTACAATCGTAGCACTGGGCATTTTTTTACAAAACCATGACCCTACACTAATATTTCCCATGAATCGCGAGTGCTTTATACAGACAAATTTCACAAGCAGAATACAACCTGACCCAATGTAACGCTCATGCGATAGGATCAAAGGTAGTCTAGGATGCAGTGTCAGAGACCCGGAGATAAATTCTTCGGAATTCGGAGAGATTCGCACAAATATTGACTCCGGCTGGGATTCGAACCCAGAAGCTAGAAGTCAGGCACTCTGACACGGCCGCCTGGTGGTAATATTTAAATTATAGCGACAGTAAACCAATGCATTGTTTAACACTATACACTATGTAAGTCTAAAATATTAAAAGGTATTTTACAGAAGATCCTTGTAATAAGAATCTACTGCAATTTGAAGTACACTGCACTATTAAGCAAACAGCAAACAAGTCAATTGATAAGTGCAGTATTGTTTTTATCGGTCACCGCCACACTGCACGGCCGCATTCTAGCGCCTGTTCAATGTTCAGTCCTACGAGAGATAACTGTTTCACTTAGGTGCATGTATCTTACTCGGAACGATCGACACATTTGAATACTAAACAGACGAATGTTGCTAACGTTAGAATAGAGTTTTTAATAATGTCAGGTAATATTTTATCGGATTTCTATGCAGGAATTCATCTAGGTAGGCACCACCGCAGTTCCAGTTATTCTGTACGTGTGCATTACTTTTTTGGGCAGCAGCATCTTCCGGGAATCCGAATAAATAAATTGCTGTTGCCAAAAAGGCGGGTCTTTTTATGACTGATTGCCACTGTTAGCCCGAAGCCTTTCACAGCTTCTCCGGATGGATGCCAACCTGCCTGGCAAGCGTGGCAACTACGGAAAAATCCCCCCAAAATTAGAGCTACAAACTTTTGTGGCAATCTATGGGGGAAGCCTATTTTCAGCAGTGGACTAGTGATAGGCTAAAATGATGATGATAGATCGAAATGAAATACAATTTTTTTTACATAAAATTTTAGATTTAAACATAACAATAATTTTTCGCTATCATTGATTTTAAAAGAACAATTCTCATGTATAATATTCACGTAGGACGTCTAACATCGATTCTAGTATATTGACAAAATTAGATCAAAGCACAGATAAAATTACAAGTCATGTGATAACCATTCCATTGAAATAATTCCCACCCACGTCAGGAACATGCGGGTCTATTATGCCTAATCACTGACAGAGTCTGATGTTGAATCGATAAGAGACGCAGCTCTCTCATTGGTCGGTTAGGAGGCGCGGATCAATAAGATTGGTCCGGTCTCTGGAGCGCGTCATGACGTCAAGGACAACGACCTCTTAAATTGGCGGCAATTTTTCAATTTAGAACCCATAGTTAGGTGTTAACAATTCGTTTCTATAGTCATTATGTAAATAATACATCCTCTGATTTGTAAATAAATACAAACTCATTTCGTATTTAATTTTAAAAGTGAAGTAAGTTTGTGACAAAAAATATTATACCTACACGTTTATCATTAACATATTTGATTAAAAAGTGGTTTTGCTAGTTTTTTTTTCAAAGTAAACAGTAATTTCGTAGTATTGATAGTTAAAAATATTTCCTTATAGCACAACACTTGCGCTAAGAAATTACAAATTCAATTAAAGGTGAAGGATCTTATAGTACATTCTCAAAACTTACCCAAGCGAGAACTATTACGCACTATTACAATACAGGTCTGTATTGTAATAGTGCGTAATAGTTAGGAAGTCGGTCAGTAAGGAGCGAATTTCACTAACTGATCTCCGGTTCAACGTCCGTAAGATGTCAACAGGTATTTTACCAAGAATAGGTCTTGAAAAACAGTTTATTTTCACTTAGTAACGGAAACTATTTTTAGTTTATTATAATTACTTTTGAATGACTATCATAGCATAGTACCGATTTATTTTTGATATTATTTTTTTAAAGCGTAATGATAAATTACGGTGTAGCATTAAATTTTAAAGCTTACCTGAAACTTAATTTTATTTATCTTACATGCAACCGTGTATGTATTAAAGGACTCGACATACCTACATATATACAGTTACGCCTATTTTCCATTTCCACGGTTTCCATGTAAGGGGTGGGCAGGGACTATACTCATAGCCCACTTCACTTTCGCCCTTGGGTGAAACGTAACGTACCCACATCGCCGGTAGTTTGGTAAGTCATAGAAAATTTTTACTTCCCATTGCGTATGGTGACACCATATTATGGTATTATTCTACACGAATAAAAGCTGTCCGTAATACCGTTTTCCCTTTTACGACACCTCGGTAGGAAAGACGTAGGTGCAAATGCTGTGTCACCCAAAGCATTTCTGTGGCACCACACTGCACTCACAGACACCTGAGACAGCAGATCTTAAGACCGAAACAGTAATGTATTTTTGCATGCGGATCTTAGATCTTAGATCCAATTCCCGATGCCGGCACCACTAAAATTATTAATTGCAATTAGTGCTGATTTGCCACGTGCTCGGCGGTAAAGGAAATCATCGTGAAGAAACTTGCATGTCTGAGAAAATATAAAATATTTCGAAAATATGTGAAGTCCGCCAACCCGCATAGGAGCAACACTTTTATTTTTTTACTTTTAAATTTTGTTTTAATCCTTTTAAATTATATATGGGTGTTTTTTAAATTATGACGGTTTCCAGGGTTCCTCCTCCTGGTCCTGTATCATGAATGCGTTTTATAAATAAATAAGCATTTTACAGAATAAGCCAGTAGTACGTAATTACAGGTTTCGTTAAGTATAAAATTTTAATAAGGAAAGCATGACCAAAGAAAATAAAGGGCGTGAACAAACCATAGATAAAAAGTAGTTTTTCTTTTTAACTTGTTTTGCAGTTATCGAGTACCAGGAAAGTGGCTCATACTACTGTCATCGTCACATGATTATTTTTATCGTATTCAATGTATAGAATAAGATAAAAAAGGGAGTTCTTGTAAGCGCATCATCGAGTCACCGATACAGCGAATCGCGCGACCGGACACGATCGGTACCCAGTTCAAAGCCCGGCGGCTCTCAACAAACCGTCTCCCAACTTATTGACTGAATTGAAGCTGATTGTTGACCATTTGCGACAATTGGTTACCAACCGTCCAATGGGAGGTAATCGGTCATCTGTGCGTCGGGATATTCACATACCTAATTAATACAAAGGATCGTACGATGTGTCATCTTTCAACTCTACTTCCTTTCTATCCGCATTGGGTCTGACCGGGATAATAGTTTGCTCGTTAACTTCTATATATTTGAAGTGCAGTTAACTCTCAATAGGATATGCAATATACGTAATTGGTTGAATTCTATAATAATGGTAGTCAGGGTTAAATCAGTCAGTTGTAATATTAATAGAAAAGAAAAATACCAATAGATGATGTGATGTTCTCCTAGCCGATTTCGACCACGGCGACAACTTCCGTATACTGTCGAGAGCCATCAACTGCGCAGGAGATATTATAGTGCCGCAAGTGTACGCGCAAACACAGAGGCACTCACTCGTGCCAACCTACTCGTGCCAACCTACCCGCGCCCGATGTAACGCCGATGCGATAAGATCGGAGGTAGGCTAGGATGCAGTGTCAGAAACACGGGGACAATCACAACACAACGAGACCCGAAAACCATTTTGTGTTTTAGCATGCCAAGCGGTAAAATGGGTGAAAAATAATAATATGCTAAATGTTTTGGGTGACATAGCATTTGTTTTAGATAGACGTAGCATTTTACACCAGGTTAACGTTTTACTCGTTTCGTCACTATCCAATAAAAAAAAATAGAAATTATGTTTCGGAAACCTACTGTGGGGCATCGTTTTTTTTTAAAAAAAAAGAAACTAAATGTAAATACCAGGAATTTGATTGTGCTTGACAAATTAATAATGCCAGTTACTCTACTTCGCAGAGTAGAGTAACTCTTTTGTGGGGGCAATGTATATGCTTTTACAACAAAATCCCCGAAAGCGCAGTCTTACAAAATTTTCATAAAAAGAGTTATTATAATATCAAAGAATACATAGCTGATGATATCCCATGGGAGTGAGGTGATGCTGCCAATCTATTTATACATCTTTATAATACTGCCGATATAATAGCAGATAGGTGTCCGGAAGTGTAGAACAGAACCTTCCTACCAAGGAGTTCTAAGAGGCGACTAAGCTGTTGTACGGACGAATAAAGGCTCATTCGTGCAGGAGAACACTATACTATGCAATGATGTCACTATACTGCTCGTGGGAACACAATGAGGAGTAAGATTTTTCTTTTTACTCGTTATCAAAAGGGCGGCTACGCGGTTCGCCACCCGTCAGGTGTCTGGCAGAGTAGAATAACACCAACCGAGGTGTCGTAAGAGGCGAATAAGATATATAACAGGCTTTATTCGTGCAGAATAATACTCGTACCATACCAACCCGCCTGCCAAGCGTGACAACTATGGCAAAATCACACAAAATAAGAGCTACAAATTTTTGTGGCAATGTCAAAAGGAGGCCTATGTTCAGCAGTGGACTAATGACTAAAAGGCTGAAATGATGATGATGATGAATACCATAATATGAATTGTTGTAACTATACTGCTCGTGTGACTCTTGCCAACTCACGTACGAGTTGGCAAGAGTTCGCCATCTGACGTTCTATAAGTATTATATAATAATCTATACTGTATAAAAAATATTCTATTCGGTTTTCAGGTCTGGTTGTGTTGTGTTGAAATCGCAATGTGGAACATCAATTTTCATATAGTAAAAAAATATATCAGGTTGGCTCGGTTGGCGCAGTGGCTAAGCCCTTGGCTTCTGCGCCGCAAGTCGCGGGTTCGATTCCCGCACGCGATAAATATTTGTATGGCCTACAGATAGTTGTTCCGGGTCTGGGTGTTTGTACATGTGGAATTTATGTCTGTAAAACGCACCCACGACACAGAAGAAATCCTATAGTGGATCTTCTATTTCAAAAAAAAATAATGTGTAGAACCTCACCTCTCGAAAGGAGAATTTTCTGTAATTGTCAAGCTGTCAAGCTTGGCAGGTAGATTAATGATCGAAGTATTACATACTTTGCACTTCCTAAGGTCACGGCCAGTGTGCTCTGAGATTTGATACATTTGAGAAGTCTGATTGCCAATAAACAGCGAAATAACCACACGAAATATGACGATATTTAAGAACGAACAACCAGGATGATACCAATACTCTATAGGTATTTATAAATGTAGGTACAATAACGCGTTACGTAAGTATTGAAAACTAAATATACATTTTTATTACATGGATTATGATAAATTACTTAAGTAAACGTACCGAATGTCATAAAAGTCCCCCTATAAACATCGATATCGTATTTTATTAACAGTTATAAGCTGATAAAGAAACTTAACTAATCCTACAATGGATTAAGTACTTAGAAATAAGCTACTCGTACCTGAAAATATCAAAATTTTGGTATATCGATACTCTTATCAGTCTTACACAAAATAATATCAAATTGAAGTGATGCGAAGAATTGGGCAGCAAAACCTTTGATCATCTGAATAAATAAAAGGCGGTTGCCAACCCGACTGTCAAGCTTGGCAACTTTCATTTTGATATATTTTGTCCTGAATCGTGGGCGCGTTTCACAGACATATTTCACATGCACAACACAACCAGTCCCGAAAACCAACAAAATGTTGGCTCCGGATGGGATTCGAACCCAGGACCCGCGGCGGAGAAGTCAGGTACGCTAACCACTATACCACGCGGCAAAATCCTCCAAAATGAGATTTGTGATAGGCTGAAATGATGATGATGATAATGAAGACTTCATCATCACCCAAAAACGCTAAAGCGGAAAGAGAATCTCACTATAATAAAGCTTGAGAGTTTGTATGTTTGAACGCGCCAATATCAGAAAATACTACTCAGATTAGAAAATATTTGCATTAGATAGCCCGTTTATTGACGATAGTTATCCATACTAATATTATAAATGCGAAAGTAACTGTCTGTTTGTTATGTTTTTACGGTTCTTACATCAGATATTGACGAAATTTGGCATAGAGGTAGCATGCACCCTGGCGACAGACACACTTTTTATGAAAATCAAATAATTCGAACGGGATATTTAAAAAAACCTATATCGACACGGACGGACATCAGCGAATGGACTATAAAATATCATTCTACGGTCTTGACACTACCGACATTTTATAAATATCTATTTTTACTATTTCTATGGTATAGACTTCTCGATGTATATAATGTGCACCCTAAAGTGCATGGTGGCGATGGGCTCACCACCTATCACACCAAGTGCATTATATTGTTTTGGTGAAACGTGGATTGTGGCAGTCATCTGTTTTGCAGTGAGTGTCCAGTCTCTGACTACCCCTTATGGGATACAATCGTGATCTTATGTATGTATGTATTACAAAATCCCACTTTTAACAATTTTGATTAAAGTCGCAAAAGCGGTCATTTGACCGCTCTGGAAGGTTAAGTATTAAGGAAGCGCTGACTGAGAACCGAACGTTACTGATAAGGATCGAACTGAATGCACTGGTCATCCAGGCCTCCCGTAAGGCTCAGTCATGTGGTCAGCTTACTTTACTATCTATACTCTGCAATTTTAAGTGCTGATTTATCACGTACTCAGTGGTGAAGAAACACATCTTGATCACCTGCTCGTCTGAGGAATAAAAATATTTCATTGGAGCACCGTTGCAGACTCTTCCGAGCTTCAAAGCCCTTTCAAAATTGGTTTACAAATTGATGTACAATTTTAACTATATGAAGCCTGCATACACCACTTGAAAACAAGGGATGAATGTACTAAAATATTTTTTAAACTAACTTTGGACAAAGTAATTTATTAAATATACATACAAAGAAAAAAAATGTTAAAAATTTAATTTAAAGTTGTAAAAGACTACAAACATTATACTTATATGCCATTAGCTAGTCTACCGGTCAGAGTTCAGTTCAAAGTCCAAGAATATGCAGTTGAACAAGTCTCAATTATTTGAGTAAAGGTGGACAGATATTTTTATATACCTTCATGTAGTCAAATAACACTTGTGATTTTCTGCATACAATCTGTTTACAGGCAGTAATATGCACAAATAAATATGAAGTTTCTTCTAAAATACGCGTATCGGCACTCAAACGGCACAAGGGAAGGTGGGAACAGTGAGTCTAAGTGGAAAATAATTAGTACTATCAGATGAGGGTAAAGTCAATTTTCTTATACGCGTTTTATATACTTATATATAAGTATGAAATAAATAAAAAAATACTGATAGACTAACTTTTACGCGCCCTTTTCGCTGGGCGTAATCTGTCCAGTCGTGTTTACCCATTTCGAATTACGAGTAAATGTTTGTAAACTTAGTGGGTGTCGTCGGAAAGGAATATGTACCTATGCCAAATTGTAAGTCAATAATTTTTGTAGTTCATTTGTCATTCATGATGTTTCAGTGGTAAATCGCTTAAATTATTTATTATTTAAATGAAATAAGGAATAGATAGACTTACATTCGTACTCTAACTCATGAACCTCAAGAATTAATTTCAATTGTGAACGAACGACGTTATAAAAAGTGAAGAGTCTGTATTGTTCGCGAAAACTAAAACATTTTCATGATAAGCAGAAAAACACTAAATAAGAATAATCCACTGAATAAAGTAATTGCTCGTGTTGGATGTAAATACTTTTTACAAAATATTTTGTTTCCATTAAAACCTTAACTGTACGAATTCATATTATAATTATTTAGTTATTCTAGTTACGTTAACGAACATGTAAGGTATGTCCAATACAACACATACGTTTCAATAGCTTTGAACTTTATACAGTTGTGATAAGATTTAAAAACTAATAATAGTATTTAGTGGCGTGTGAATTGCCAGAATGTAACTTCTTAATATTTATATTTATGACTTTTTCAAGCAGATTATAAATCGGCACTCAAAATTGCAATATAAATCAAGATTCGAACTCAGTCCACTCGCGTCTTATGAAATTTAAGGCGAACGCCCCGGTCCCAGAGTTATCAGCAAACAATTTTTAAATTAAGTGTAAATTCTAAATGTATGCCATTTCGTACAATGACAAATTCAATGAAACCTTTGCTCAACAAATTTTTCTTCAAAAACAGATCTAAATAACAGGACATAGCGTCCACCACAAGCTTAGCATTTTTTGTTACTACATTTCAGACAGTCGAGGCCACTAACGAATACAGGCAACCAAAAAAAACGGCCATTTTAGGATACCTGTTCCCATGCACAATGCACGTATTCTGCGAAATTATTTCGATGCTTCATTATTTTGTTTTTAATGGACTATACGATAAAGACCGTATAACCTCCGCACAAAAGATATGTTCATTTTATTGTAAACATTATTCCTTGATGAATGGACTCGCTGATTTCGATATACCTAAGTAATGAAAAAATAAAGGCGATTCATTCGATCGCACAAGGAGACGTTTCAGAATTTTATAAGGATTGCTCATTGCCCACAGAAGAAGTTTGTATACATTCAACAGTGTCTAGTGTCACAGCCACATGAATAAAGAGATCTTTTGTAACATTAACGATGTGACCTTATTATTAATAAGTGTTATTACGAATGTAACAAATTAGCTTTTATACGAATAAGAAAATTGTGAAGAAATTTGAACCAACATTATTCATCTAGCTTATCAGAAGCTAATGACGGGAAGTAAGTTAATTTGCTAAGATCCGCAAATAACTTAATTCCCTTCATGATATTGGATTTCCGCAAAGTAATGCCTTATTCAATTAACGATATTATCAGAAGAAAAAAAGAATTCTCAAATCGTATTTTTTTTTATTGGGTAAACCTGATGGTAAGTGCAACGTCTGCCCATAACAGACGCTGTGTTACTCAGAATATTACTGTTGTAACACCACACTGCGCCTGTCCTGCCGAGACATTAGTTCTTATGTCTCATATGCCCAGTGATTACACTAGCTCTCAGTGCCCTGCAGACCGAAACATAGTAATGTTTGCATACTACTGATTCACGGCAGAATAACTGGCCCTGGGGTTATGCCTACCTAGAGACGGATTACCGCAAAGGAATCCTACCACCAGTAATGTATGTTCCGGGCGTAACTTAATTGTTTATGAACAGTTTTCAATGATTCTTTTTTATTTGAAAGGTTATCGTAAGGGTGGACACATATTTTGGTCAGGTTCTGATGGTACGTGGAGTCGTCGTCGTCGTTGTCGTTTCAGTCATGAAACTCGTTAAATTCGCATTAAGCATGTTCGGAGCCTATGCGTCGTCTTTTAAAGTTGGTTTTTTGATTAATTAATCACAGTATTACGTAATTCTATTCAAATATTTACTTTATCGAAGCAGCCACAAGTGATAAAAAAGTAGTAGACTGGGTAATTTACAAGTTACCTAAACTCAGTAATTTTTTTTCCTTAGATAACGATCTTCCACTTTAGGACTTCTCCAGTATCACGCGTGCGTTTTACGGACACATTTCACATGCACAGTACAACCAAAACCCGAAAACCATCGATTCGAGTTTTGTGCAAATAATAGTCCCGGCTAGGATTCGAACCCACGGACGTAACCTACCAAGTAAAAGACAAGTACTCTGACCTCTAGCCTAGCCCCGGTGGTCGGTCGCGGTTAAGTATTTATTTTGTAAATCTGATTATTTACAAGAGATATTTATTAAAAAATAATTACTAAATACTCAGACAATTACCGATTTACACGGGTTATATTTGTTGCTCATTTCTATTATTACTTTTATTTAACTATGTAGATACTAATGTATCGTTTAGGATTCGACACCTATTATTAAAAGAATACAGTCCATATAAGAGCAGAAGTAAGTGACATGGCAAAAAACAACAGCCCAAGATATGTCGTGTTTTCGTATGGAGGTGACATATGCTAAATGCAATGTCCGCATTCCTTGACATAAGTAATATAAGACACTACTATGGTAACAACACCGACAAAAATTGTTTGATTAACCTGTAATAATGAGAAGACAAAACAACTAGAACTGAGTGAGGTCTAGAGTATTTTAAAAACCAAAATCTATACTTTTGCTTTTTAAACTACTTGTGGCTTGTGACCAGTGAAGACATTACCCCAAATACGATTGTCATCATCATCTTTTCAGCCCATAACTAGTCCACTGCTGAACATAGGCCTCCCCTATAGTAAAGTAAAGTAAAGTTTCAGCCTATAAATGTCCCACTGCTGAGCACAGGCCTCCTCTCATTTCTGAGAGGGTTTTGGAGCTGGGAAGAATCCGCCACGCTGCTCCAATGCGGGTTGGCGGACTGCACGTCTTCTAAATATTTTTTATTTCTCAGACATGCATTTCCTCACAGTGTTTTCCTTCACCGCCGAGCACGTGGTAAATCAGCACTTAAAATTGCAATTAACAATTTTAGTGGTGCCGGCACCGGGTATCGAACCCCGGTCACTCGCGTACTATGAAATTTAAAGCGAGCGCCTAGCCCCTGAGCTATATATCCCCCATAGATTGCCACAAAAGTTTTAGCTCTCATTTTGGGGGGATTTTGGCATAGTTGCCACGCTTGGCAACCGCAGTTTATTTTTCAGAGGTTCCAGGAAGACGCTGCCGCCCATCTCCTGGTTTTTATTTTTCCTCTGTAGACTTTTACGCTACCCACGGGATGAGATATATGGGGTAGATGTATGAGGTAGATTCTATTCTATGAACTAATTTGACAAATTGTTTTTACGAGCTACTATTTATTAATCATTGTTTCATCAGATGTTTTCTTTTTTTTTTACTTATTTTTGTTATCAGCAAGTATATTGAAAATATTGTGGTCTTTAAGTTTATAATATTATATTATTATAAATTATAGACAACTGAGGTTTTTTTTAAAAATAAAAACTGTCCTAAAGTAGGATTTCTCCTGTATCGTGGGTGCGTTTTACATACATATATTTCACGTGCACAACACAACCAGACCCGAAAACCAACAATTTGTGTTTTGGAAATAATATTGGCTGGAATTCGAACCCAGGGCCCGCAGCGTAGAAGTCAATTACGCTGAAAAATAGACCACACGGTCGTCAAAACTTGATTGTTTGAAACAATTAAAAATAAAAACCCTTTACTAGCCACATTTGTATTTTACGAGTATTTCCTCATCGCATGCAATATGCAAATACATAAATCCTCAGGTTACTTATTCAGAAACATTCAAGTTTTAAGCTATTAATAAAATAAAAAATTAATGTTAATATTTGTGGAATAATAATTTATTTATTTATTTACTCCTTGTGAAAAAGGATTACAAATGGCGGACCTAATGCCTTTTGGCATTCTCTTTCAGTCAACCATGTGCATGGAGAAATAATGCGATCGGTGCTTTAGAAATAATGGATTAGACAACATTTTAAATACCTACATACTAATCGCTCTTGCAGGAATATCTTCCAAAGCGCAAAGAGATTACTTACGTAAGTTGTATATATATATATATATATATATATACAAACTGGACGTCAACTGGTTGTCAACGGACGATGTTCGATAGAACCAACGAACTGGGAATGTTGCATTACTAAACGCTGTTCAATCGACTTTGTGGGCTGCGGATAATATCGGATATGAAAGGTCATTTCTTTTTTATCATTTTATAAAAACATGCTATGCTAGCGAATCGAGTTTATAATAAATCCGCTGGGATTTGAAATATAACTAAGAATAAGAGTAAGTTAACCTGTTAACCTTGGCTACCCGGTCGCCCTAAAAACAGACCTTTCGAAAGGACATCGTCGAAGGGATTCGTCATGTACAGTCTAAAAGAATACAGTAGAAAACCGGCTCGGTTGTCGGCTGATATAGTGGCGTTATGCCCTCGTGTTACCCGTATCGCCAGTTCGATTCCTGCACTATACAAATATTTTTGTATTTAAAAAGTAAAGTCGCAGCTTATAAAGTTTTACTGCTCTGGCCTCCTCTCATTTAGATGTAATGCTCTTGGAGCCAGCAAATTAATGGGCATTGTACCAAATTGGCATTGCTTCATGATGATTAATGATATTTTAATCATACTATTGCCACTTGAAATTATGGTTTATTATATATATATTTGACGTTTTACAACGTTAAATAATTTTGTACGCATTTACAACGCTAATAAAAAGTATATGTGTTAATACTAAAAGTAAATTCTTTAACTCTGCTGACCCCTTTAAACGCTAACAAGCGTATACGCTTCAGCGGTTAGCTTACTAGCCCCTGTGAGCAGGGTGGCCGATATCAATGGTGCGAAGCTGTGAAAGCCTATAGCCAACAGTGACCATTAGTCCTAAAAAGATGGTCGATTTTAATAACAATTTCTATGAATTGGGATTTTCATTTAAATCTTATTTAAATCATAACACCGGAAACAAAAATGGAGTGAAAATAAGTAAAAACACGATTATACTTTGCGAGCATTTAATTAGCATCTACATGCAAATTACTTATCGGTAGTAAATATGCAGTTGTTGGTTTAAAATTTATATTTTTCTATATTATATACCTACAGTTTTTTACAATTTGACAATATTACAGTATTTTTACGATATACCACGAGCTAAAATTTTGCGTTCTCATGTTTTACTGTTTATTTAAAGTAACAGTTGTGTTAGTTCATAATGAAGTATACACACAATATACATGCAATTCAGTTTCCGTAGCGAAATGACACAGTATTCATTTTGTCTAAAAAAAAATATGCTATAATGTTTTTAGTCTGTATCCAATTATAAATTAATAAATGCAAGAATCAAAGACGACTGTCACGTAGTTAGCTCAAAGTTCATAGTGTACTGTAATAGGTACTAGTTACATGCAAAACATATTTTCTGAAGTTATTACAAAACTCCCTAACGTGTTTAACACGCTTTCGCCATTAATCTTTTTAAAATTACTAAAGGGGAGCATGGTCCACTTCGAAGAAATTTTTATGCAGCACAGACAGACATGATGGAAGTAATTAAAAGTTTAGCGTACATACGTTAAGTCTATGTGATTTGTGTAAAAATATCTAAACGAGAAATGAAGATAAATATTTAAAGTAATTAGTAAAGTGAAATTCCCAAAAAACAATAGGAATAAAAGAAGTAAAGTTAAATTCTGTTTAATATATTATATTGTAAAAGCTACATGAAATTTTTCAAATAAGAAAAAAAAGAAAGTAGCGGGTAGTATGGTACGCGAAATAAATGCGATGGCGTTGGCATGGTCGATGAACTAAAGCCGGCACAATGATTTCTTCTCTAGAGAATCTGTATATCATTGAAAGTACGTTTCAAAATCACTTACCGATTGCCTTCATGAACTCGTCAAAGTTCTCCGAAGAGGTCATCTTGTATTTCTTGCCGATGAACTCCATTTTTCTTTTCTAATAGATTCGATACAATGAACTAAAGTAGATGACTGCTCTCGACGCCGGCCGACACTGGAATGAAATGAATGGTGGCGTGATCGCGATGTTGGGCGGTCCGGCCGGGGCCCGGATGAATCCGTGTTATCGAACGCATACACTCATTCACAGCGGGAACGAATGAACGATAAAGGCCACTCCTATATCGTTCATTCGTTATATACGATATATACGATAAGGTCGCCTCCATGCTACGGAATATTAAAAAAAAGTTTAGTGTTTAGGTAGACGAGATTTTCATCTTCGTATTCAATGGAATTTTTAGCGATGGAAGTGTATCAATTTCAAAAATAAAAACACTTGTGGAATAGCAGAAATTAAGAAACCATTAGTGTACAAATAATCTAAATCTAAACTTATATTATAAAGAGAAAAGATTTTATTTTTTTGTATGTTTGGTTGTAATGAATAAACTCAAAAACTACTGAACCGATTTTAAAAATTATTTTACCTATATACAGATACATTATCAGCGTTTAACATGAGTTATATTTAATTTAATAAAATAACTGAGATCCCTACCAAAAATACTACGATGGAACTAAAGGTATCAAACATTTACTAATAGAAGTCATTATTTGGCATGCGCTGCTAAAACTATTGATGATAAATAAAATAATGTACTACATTTTCACAGTACTACTCATCTCATACTCACGAATACTCATCATTACTCACAAAAAAGTCCGCGAGGCTATATGTCTCACTATTATAGTTAAGATACAATAACCACTTTTTGTTCAAATTAGTCAATGAAAACACGGGTAGAATCGAAAGATGATGACATTCGTATCATAACATTAATCCTTATCTAGTTAATAGTTTTATAATCAAGGTATTCATTATGTACATGTTAATTCCTCTTTAAATGATTCAAATCGGACCTATCGTTTAGAAGTTACGACGAGTATAAAAATGCTAAAAGTAAGAAAAAAATGCTGCGGTGTGAGCGAACAGCCATAAGCTCGCCCGCTACGCGCGATTGCACTAAGTTCTATTAATTACCTGCCTGCTCATTTTATTTTTTGCAAACTAAAACAATTGAATAGTGGATTGTAATTTTAATATACATTTTATTTTTATTTAAAACTTTTTATATACTTATATATATACTTTTAATATACTTTTTATTTAAAACTTTGGCAGGCTCTATTATAAATACAGCGGCCGCGATCTCGAACGCTGCGCCGCCCGGTTTCATGCGACTTGGGCATCATCGAGTTGCGCGGCTCTCTTTGCGCAGCGGTCGAGAGCGGTCGTTTTATTTTCCTAACACGACATCAAATATTGTTTACAAGAAAGCTCTGAGCAACTAAACTTTCATGGCTTATGTTCCCATAAATAAAACATTATTTTGGTAACTTCATCTTACCTGACCAGCTGAAGACCCGTCGATGAGCACAGTCGCTGCAAAAAAATTTATTGAAGGGATTGTTGTTGTTCTATTTGTCCAAATAAAGTTCTAATACCTATTTACCCTTGCGAAGCCGGGGCGGTTCGCTAGTAACAAAATAAATTAGAGTTAGTTAGAATCTGCTACAAACAAAACGATTTTAGATCTCTTACTGTATTTCACTTTGTAATGGCAAGATTTCACCTCCTAGCATGCGAGAAATATTTTTAGAATATGATAAAAATAATACTTATTTTAGTTTAATTCTAATGTAATTTGTAGAAGATCCGGATCCAGTTGTATTTATTATATTTAAATAAAAATTATCAGTACGATAAAAACTTTCGTGGCACTCTTTGGGGGAGGCATTTGTTCAGCAGTGGACTAGTGGCAATATTTATTTATTCTTCTTCCTTCATCTGAGAATTCCGCTAATGTAGTATTATATAATATAGTATTTCAATTAACAAAGGATGAATTGACTAAGCTGTGATTGACGGTATCCTTACATCTCATTCCACAAACTATGCATACTCGCTGCATACATTATCAAATACCCTTCGAGAAACTCAGCATTAGATCCGAACACTGTTTAAAAACTCAAAATTTTTTTTTAATTATATTAAGTGACGAAACGAGCAAAACGTTCACCTGATATTTAGCTATTAACTGTATATATGTACAATAAAACCGTTTTTAAATAACTTTAAAGCATTCTAATTAGTACTGCCCAATCTATATTAATACTCAATATAAATATGAATATCACAGTTTACCTACCTCAGTACATTTTTATTGTTCACGGTATCAGTAATCACATACATCAGATAAACTACTGTCTAAATAAAATATTATAGTAATTTATATTTCATAATATCTACTAGTAGGACTTCCATGTATCAGTACGTTGTGGTTGATCTGTATATGAATACGGATATATGATACCGGTTTCAGTTAGTTTTGGATAGTTTCAGTTACGGATATATTTTAGGAATTGTAAAAGGAAAATACAAATAATTACAAGATAACAATTTGAATTTATTTCTAGGTTATTATTTGGTAATACAATCACAGAAAAAAACTATTGGCCTTAAAAGTGATTATTATAGCCACTGTTGAAATTTAACTTGATTTATAACGCATTTTGCCCAGATATTGTTTAACAACACTTTTTATCTATATAATTATAATATCACAAGAATGGATGACTAATTTGGAAATGCAATAGTAACAATAAAAACCACCTGAACAGTGCAAGCGACGCGGGTAGTGTATCTGCCCGGCAAAGCTAAGACCTGTCATAAGGTCTCATTTAGACTCCGCCTCTATCCAAAATTAATCGAAACTTTTATATCAGATTCGGATACGGTTTTAGATAGATTTTTATTTCGGATATCCGAAGCCGATAGGTGTCCGGCAGAGCAGAATAGCACCTACCTCTTTCCTACCGAGGTGTCGTAAGAGGCGACTAAGGTATTCTGCGGACAATCTTTATTCGTGCAGATTAATACCTACCATAATGAACAATGCAGTCACTATACTTCTCGTGGGAACGCAATGGGGAGTAAGAATTTTTTTACTCGTACCAAATTTGCGGCGTAGTTTGCGCGACTCGTTTCCCGCGAGGGCGAAAAGTAGGCTACGTGGGTGGCCTCTGACTACCCCTTATATGGGAAAAAGGCGTGACTGTATGTATGTATGTATATCCGATAGTTTCGGTTGCGGTTACGGAGCTCCATAACATACCTGTTCGGTACCAGTTATTCTGCAGCAAAGCAGTAAGTAGCATGCAAGTATTACTGTTTTCCGATTTAGAAGATACTGTAGCTAGTGAAGTTACTGAACATATAAGGCTAAATAACTGTGTCTCAAGGTGACGAGCAGTGCTGCACATAACTTTACAAATCATAGTTCTGGGAGATACTGCAACTGTTAATGTTAATCTATCGTAGTCGATTACATACATAGAGTCACGCCTCTTTCCCATAGGGGTAGGCAGAGACCACATTTTTCCACTTGCTACGATCCTGACACACATCTTTAGCTTCCTCTACTTTCATTAGTATTTTCATACAAGCTCGTCGGTTGCGGGTACTTTTGACGTGGCCTTTCCTTAAAACGATTTCGATCTGATCGTAATACGTTCGCCTATGTCGACCCTTACCGGCTGGCCCTCACACTCGCATCATAAATCTGTTTCGTCAATCTGCTTTCATCCATCCTCTCTACGTGTCCAAACTATCTCAGTAGTAGATTATCGTCTATACTACCGTAAAACAGTAGTGTGCAAATTTTATTGTTTCGGTCTAAACGGGCACTGAAAGGACATTTGAAATTATAAGTATAATATATAAGAACTGAGTTACCGGGTGACGTACTTAGGTGAGTGGTGCCAAATAGAAACATACCATCAGATGAACGTTTTGCTCTTATCGATACTTTGTGGTATAAAAAAAGTACAACATGTAACCCTACTTTTCGCATAATTAAACATGTGCAACAACTTAAAGCACTAACTTTAAAAATAAAATAAAAAGAAAAGAAATTTCATATTGCTTTCCGTCGGCCCGCATACGGGAAACGCGGGATTCCGATTCCCATATGATTGTAATGCAGTTAAACTTGTCATTAAAAAAAGAACAAAAAGGGTCAATGCATTTTCGTACGCAGCTCCAGTTACTGTCATTTTACTATAAGACATACTCGTACCTCTGTATGTCTCGACAGTTCGAATTCGAAATGGAACAGGGCAATATCATATTGAAATATAAATTATAAAAATAGGCAGCTATATGTTTGTTGCTAGAAATCAAAAACATCATCAAAGGCACTGGAAATATTGCAGTGTCACTAATCTTAGAAACAGGAGGCATCGAAGGTAGGTTTAGGTCTATCACTGCATGTATTGTAAAAAAGAAAAGTAGAAAAAATTGTATCGCCCATATCAGATAACTTTATTTCTAGACACGAAATGATTCCTTTCTGTTTCTATTTTCCTCATAACGGTTTGCAGCATGCATCTACTGCGTTCAAGTTCATTTAAGAAAACACTCAATTTGTATTCAGAAATCATTGTGACAGAATAACATCGTCACTGTCCGTAGCTGTGCAATATTATTTTACTTCAAAGTACTTGTATCGAATATAATTTAAGAGATATTTTTGCTAACGCGACTATTTGTCTAGTCTACATAATATGATATCAATTAGGGAAACAACTCTTAACTTAGATAAATTTTCACTTTAATTATAAAGACCCTTGATGTAGTTATCATATAATCCATAAATGCGATTACATAACGTCTACATATATGAAGACCAATATTGTTGCGTGCGTACTTATTATTTTGTTTGTTAAACAGTTTTTCTTAAATTGAATATACCTAAGTACACCCCGATCAGTAGAATCATTACGATCAAGTAACAACATTGCAATATAACCAATACATTTTATTTATAAACGAACAAAGCAATTTTATTTCAAAAAGTATTGTTTCACGGTCGTCGCGATGAAACTGCACCGTAAAACAGATTCGCATATCGCATGCGCGTAAATTTTGATATCGCTACAGCCTCCAGCTTCTCCCGTCACGTCAGTACGTTTGAAGCCTCCCCTTGGTTCCCCGGTTCACGTCCCTTCAACCCAACTAGTGGTTTGTCGAAAAAACACAAACTGTCACTACTCGATTATAATAGGTAAGTCATAAGGAATCAGTTTTTAATTTAAAAAAAAATGAGTTTTAAATATATGTTATTACCATTAAAATATTTAAGTAACGTTTGAAGGCCTTTGTTCTGTTCGTTTGTATTGCCGAAGTTTAATTAGTACCTGCCTAATTACTCTGCACTACTAGCAGAGTAATAAGGGGCATTTTAATATATATAATAAAAAATGTCGTATTAAGAATACACGTTTTTATACTAAACAACTACAAACACACATATGTCTGTATTTCCTTATGATTTTATCATAATGGTAAAATGTTTTTCTTTTGTAAAAAAAAAAACTTTACTAAATTGAATACTGGCGACAATAAAAACCAAGTACCAGAAAAAAACATTCATTATGGTCTACAAGAAATGAAATAAAACACACGCAATACAAGCTTCACTTTTTTACGAGATTTTATGTTGCATCAGTTGTCAGGAAAGTAGGTCAATATTATTTATCAATATTTCTTTATTTGTGGACTTTTTAAAAATGTTAATGAACTTACTTAGAATATTGTATGGAGTCCAATGAACAAAACTGTCCCGTTATTGAGTACTATGAACTTTTAACACCTATAGACAAAGTTTCTTAAATTATAATTTATATTACAAAGATAGAGGTCTACTGTGTCGATTTAAAAGGTTCTTTTACCGTCTTCTACTTACTTTTTTTTAAGATTATTATTAGATTTTTCAGGATTAAGTAGCAAAGTATTTTTTTTATTATGTGACGAGACGAGCAAACCATTCACCTGATGGTAAGTACAACGTCTGCCTATAACAGATGCTGTGTTACTCAGAATATTTCTTTGTAACACAGCACTGCGCCTGTCACGCTGAGACATTAGTTCTTATGTCTCATATGCCCAGTGATTGCACCTAGCTCTCAGTGCCCTTCACATCGAAATACAGTAATTTTTGTATACTACTGCTTCATGGTTGAACTGGCCCTGGGGTGGTACCCACCTAGACGGATTACTGCATAGGAATCCTACCACCAGTAAATGAATGTGTATGAATGACTCGTGACGCGTTGTATGGTTGCGGTCTTTGACTTTTAATTTACTTTTATAGATAATAATACACATTTAAATATTATGAAGATAATAAAGAGTATAAAGGACTATATGATTGTAATTTATGAGATATTCATAAGAACAAACTACCTCACTTAGGTATTTACTATTTGTAAATTATCGCGATAGATTGGGGTAGTCTAAAATTAGGTAAGATTTTTCGGTTTAAAAATTTGGAAATGTTTATTGTTAACTAGTAGATTGGATTTTTTTTTGTCGCAAGTAAAATAACGCACGTAAAATAAAGTAATAAAAAAAATAAAAGTTTCTAGTGCTTCATAAAAATGAAAAGTTAAAATAATTCTAGTCGTCAAACAATAGCGTATTCGTTTTAAATGTCAAAAAAAGTATCAGTATTCTCAAGCAACAAGTTGGATATTTGCCAAAGAGGTGGGTATATAAAGTTTATTTTCTAAATGAAATGCATTTTTTTTTTAAATAAAGCCGTTAAAAGTTTTCTTTAGTATTAACAACATTCATAGATGGAAAATGTGTCTGAACAAAAATACTGCCGCGATATAGTCGCTTTCTGTAGAATATAGATGCTTTCATTTCAGCAACTGTAGAACAGTTTGCCGCGACCCTTTTACGGGTATGTACTACAGGATCAATAAGACCTTCTTTCTTTTCTTTTCTTTTCTTGTACAGCCTTCGCCTATCGGCAAGTTTTATTATTAAGAAGTATGTCTAATCCCTTTTCCTTACACCTAGGTCTGTTAACTTAATATCAAATAGGCCAATTATAGTTCCTAATCAAGTAATCATTATTCTGAATAAAAAATGTTCTCTTAATAAAAAACATAGTTTAATTTAAATGCATTGAAGTCATACTAGCTATACTTCCTGTTGTTTAAAGCTTTGGGATTTTTTTCATAAGATAGCATCTTATGACTAAATCCCAATCATCATTCCAAGCGATTATTTTCGCTACTTCGCTGCATATTTGATAATTAAATAAGCCAAATTAATATTACATTTATTAATCTATAATCCTAATATATATATCTCTTTTCAAATATTATTAACACCAATCATAAATAAAGAAAAAAAAACCCGACCACACCTCGGGCGGTAAATGAAAATCAGTTATTTTCTTGTACCTTAAAGAAGGCCGCACAAATTGTACCTGAAAAAGCTAATGTTTTACGTTTCTATTTTTATTTTATTTTTTAAATATTTGTGTAAAGATATAAATAAACAACTATGTATCTATTTATCTAAATGTACCCGGGTTTGTAACTGGTACAGTTTCTGTGGCAGCCAATGTTTATTCTTACACTCATCTACATACATACAGTCACGCCTCTTTCCCATTGGGGTAGGCTGAGACCACATCTTTCCATTTGCTACGATCCTGACACACATCTTTCTCTTCTTCTATTTCATTACCGTTTTCATATACGCTCGTCGGTTGCGGGTACTTCTAACGCGATCTTTATTATTGGTATTGGTACTTCTAATTTTATTATTGGTATAAAATGAATAATTACTAAAATTAAAATTACTACGCTATTTTGGAATTCATAGATCGTTACGCACCTACTGTTTTCATCACAGAACAATTTTCGTCCGCATTAGCATAGTTAGATTAAGTCTCCTTCTTCAATAATATCAAATTAAATTAGAAACCAAGAGATAAATCATTGCTACTGGTAATGGTTCAGACTGGAAAAAAATGTACAAAATGTTTACCTACTCAGTTATATAATCATATTGTTTATACCTTTCTGCCATCTAATATAAATGCCTTTAAAATGCATTTTGTATTACCTCCAATTTTTCTTCCCTTGTAGAAAGTTGTCCAAATTCCGAAAAAGGTGGTATTCGGTTAAGGTTAAGTCCGGAAACTACATACACATACATACAGTCACGCCTTGTTCCTATATACGGGGTATACATTGGTTCTCTTTTCGCCCCCGCGGGAAATGAGACGTGGCGGGTGGCGAAAATTTTTTTCCGTACGTCGTCGTCTTCGTCGTCGTCGTCGTTTCAGCCTATCACTATTTTATTTTGTTATGTTTATTTATTCAGATGTTCCCGGAAGATGCTGCTGCCCATCTCCTGGTTTTTCTTTTCCCTCTGTCGACTTTTACGACACCCACGGGATGAGATGCCGTGATGCCGTGTGGTAGCGGCTTAAGAGAATATACCATCCCATCTCATCCCGTGGGTTTTATCGTACGAGTCAATAAAATTCTTGCTCTCCATTGCGTTCTCACGAGCATTGCATATTATCGTGATATTTTGCACAAATAAAGGCTGTCCGTACAATAACTTAACAACCTGTTACGATACTTCGGTAGGAAAGAGGTACTATTCTACTCTGCCGTACACCTATCGGCCAAGGTAATTTATCGGCAAGGTAATATGATCACTCAAAGTATAAGATAGTACTTACTTGATTAAAAATCATATTTTTGAAAACTCTGTATTAGAAATCAAATTTCCGTAGTAAAAAAGTATTTGTTTTGCAGACAGGAAGGCGGGCGTGCAAGCGCCTGCTGCACACTGACGAGCAAACGTACAAACATATTCTCCGCGGTGAACAACTTCTTCGCTGATTCGCCGCTGGTGAATCAGCTTAAAGGGATCATGGTAATTATCTTTTTTATACGAATACTAATACGATCTCATAGTAGATCTAATCGTATGTAGTCACTGCGGCCCACAGACATTTTCATTAACATTCATTTCTAACCATTCGCAGCGTTCAAAGAAACATAATTGTGTATCTACGTTTTATTCGTTTTTTTTTCTTTTATGGAAGAGGCGGCAAACGAGCAAGCGGCTCCCCTGATGATAAGTGATCACCGCCGCCCATGAACATCTACAATACCAGAGGAATAGCAGATGTGTTGCCGGCTTTTGAGAAAGTAATAGGCTATTTTCTTGGAGGTCCCTAAGTCGTATCGGTTCGGAAAAACCGCTGGCGGCAGCAGATTCCATAAAGTGCTTGTGCGTGGCAGTAAATTCCGCAAAAACCGCCCTGTGCTGGAATGCCAACCATCAAGGTGGTGATGATGGTGACGATGGAATTTTGCGCTATGCCGCAATGTGCAATGGTGAAAATCAGCGGCTGGAATTAATCCGAACAATTCCTCGGAACACTCCCCATGGTAGGTCCTATAAAAATGCAAAGAGATGCAACATCTCTTCGTAAAGCCAGTGGATCAAGCCGATCAGATAGAACATGGCAAAATGCCCCCAAAACGAGAGCTACAAACTTTTGTGTCAATCTATAGGGGAGGTCTATGTTCAGCAGTGGACTAGTGATAGGCTGAAATGATGATGATGATGATGACATACAGTCACGCTTTTACCCATATGAGAGGTAGGCGGGGCCACTCACGTAGACTACGTTTCGCCCTCGCTGTAAACGAGACGTGACGGGTGGCTAACCACGGCGCTATATTTTTAGTACGATTCAAAATATTCTTGCCTATTGCATTCCCAAGAGTAGTACAGTGACATTCAACTCTGCCGGACATCTATCGGCTAAGGTTTTTTTTCAATTAAAGTGTTTATTTTGATTAACAATGTTCATGTATAAATGTATGTATATTTTTAAGTAGCAGCAATCTTCGCTTTTGGTAGGATTCCTATGCAGGAATCCGTCTAGGTAGGTATCACCCCAGGGGCAGTTATTCTGCCGTGAAGCCGTAGTGTGCAAGCATTACTGTGTTGCGGTTTGAAGGGCACTGTGAGCTAAATGTGTAATCACTGGGCATTTGAGATGATGTCTCATGGTGACGGGCGCAGTGTGGTGTCATACATTTTATTAGATTAGTTTATTAAATACAAATTAAAATATATTTTTGTTTACACACAAATCACAGATTGTTTAGATGGCTCCTGATTCAAGAATAGGCATTTTAATTGGAGAACGATTAAATTCTGAATCGAGCGTCTTCACTGGATTTGTTCTGTAGTGCAATATTTATCTTCTCTGGCATTAAGGACGCGCGAGATAACATCAGTCTCAGTCATCAATTTCATACCCTGGCTAGCCTATGCCTACGGAAGATTGCCGCCTACTCCCTGCCAAGCACGAACAATTGAATGACGTATGAGAATTAAAGTAGAAAACAACGAAAGTCTGTACATGATAAAATCATGTCAATCAGTGTCTATAGAATCAGAAGCTAATAATTTTTTTTGTAATTAATAATGAATAACAATAAAAAAATCTTAGTAAGTTTTGCGGCATGGGCCCGGGCCTATTCGTCCTATAAGGAAATCCGCCCCTGGATAACATCGTCACCATTATTACCATCTATGAGAAATTAAAAATCATTATAGCATCGAACACCTACCTAGTATCCAATAAAAATCTAACCGATGTAAATCGATATATTTCTGAAGCTATGTCTTTGAAACAACAACGACGAGATCTGATATCCAATCTTTCTGTTATAAATATTGGTTTGGCTGTAGAATTAAAAATGTATGTAAAAGTTTTATGTAGTTATAGATTGTATTATTCATGTACAGTAGATAAGTACTATAAGCGTATCATTCAATATACCACAAATCGTTATTTATAAAGGTTATCGCTAAATCACATGCGGGAGTGCTTAAATTAACACTAGTATTCAATTTAAATGGAAAGTGGTGGTAATAAAGTCCTTTAATGTAGGGGTGATTTAATCTTTCCCTTTGTTGCTAAACATACGAAGTTATATAAATTGAAAAAAGAATACAGATTTATTGTGTCATCATAAAACCGTACGGCAACTTCATTAATCTGAAATAGTCTAAGTATAATAAAATATTTAAAAAACTTTTACTTTAAAATCCAAATGTTAACTTAAAATAACTCTATGATCGTCAAACCCTTTATAAATGATTTAGCAGCATTATGGTAAGACTATATTCATAGTTATAATATAATTCCAAAAAAATAATGCATAGAAGGCAATGAATTATATTTTGTTTCACAATCGAGATGAAACAAAATATATAATGTAGACGTTAGGTCTCTGCGACCACTTACTTACTAGCTTGAATGACTTCTTATTTTTGTCACCCTAAATTAAAGAAAAAGTTATCTATAAGCTTGACAGATAGTACAATAGAAAATCGTAACTTTCCTTTTTTCACTTTAAAAGATACTTTTACTATACTGAGAGTTTTCTATTTAATTAATTTAAAACTTATTTACAATTTCGTACAAAATGGCCTTCCTTTCAGAATTTAATAAGATGTTATTTATTGGTCAGACGAAACAAGTCAGCGGTAGCGGGGAGCCGGGGCCACCGGATGAAGCCTCCCGTCCAGAGAGTCGGGGACTACCCTCCGTCGCCCTCAGCCCCTCCGAGAGGTACGTAAAGTCAGCAGGCAGAATCGGTATTATTTATTAAGATTCGGAATTTATTCTTCCACTTAATTTTTATATTTTTTTTATGGATTTGGTGACGAGCAAAACGTTCCCCTGGCGGTAAGTGCAACGTCTGCCCATAACAAATACCGTATGACCCAGAATATTTCTACGTGGCACTACACTGCGTCCTTGATAAAGAGACTACGGTTGTTCCGGTAGATACCTTTAGTACAAATCCACAAAAAAAAAAATATTAAAAGTATATTATAAGTAATTATAATAATGTTATAATTATAATAATTGTATATATTATAAGTATAAAAAGTATATTATAATAATATATATATATTAAAAGTGTAATATTCTCGTAAATATGAGTAATCCTTAATTTCTCTCACTTTCTTTAGGCTGAAACTTTCAACTGTCGTGGCAATATAAGTTTAAATGCATAATATAATAACATATCGGTAAATCAAACTATAACCAGGAACCAAAAACATACAATGTAAAAAATAAGAAACCAAATAATGCAAATGGAACATTCTTTAGATACCGGCGCTCCGGCAAACAAATTCCGACCATTTCGTGCCCACAAACAAAGTGGCCAACGGGCACATTGTACCCACACAAACTCTCAATCACGTAATATCAGGGAGCATTATATTTAGCCCTTTTGTAAATAGCTTAATCGGAATACAAATGCAAGTAGGAAATGTTAATAACTTAGTCGGTGGCCTCGCTTTTTGTGTGTAAATGTTGGCAGAATTGGATACTTATATTAAATTCTACATAATCAATATTTCAACCTATCACTTGTCCACTGCTGAATATGGGCCTCCCCCATAGATTGCTAAAAAAGTTTGTAGCTCTAATTATGGGGGGTTTTGCCATAGTTGCCATGCTTGGCAGACGGGTTCGCAACCGCAGTTTATTTATTGAGATGTTCCAGAAAGATGCCTGCTGGTTTCTCGTCATCTCCTGGTTTTCATTTGCCCTTTGTCGACTTTTACGACACCCACGGGATGAGATGTGGTGGTAGATTCTCTGAAGCCGTCACACGGCACGATAAAATTTTACGAAGCTGGCAAAATATGTGTTAGTCTTATAACAACCACGGAATGGTATTTTGTTGCATTTTGTTTTTTTTTTTGGATTTGGGTTTGGGTTTGGATTTTGTTGCACCGGCATCACACGGCAAAACATGCACGCATACATACAATCACGCCTTTTTCCTATATAATTGGGAGAGAATATTATAGGCATAGATCTCCTCCGATGCCCACGTTTCGCCCACGCAGGAAGCGAGTCTTGACGGGCGGCGAACCACGTCGCCGCTATTTTGGTACGAGTTCAAAAACTGCTCCCCATTGTGGTCCCGCGACAAAACGAACCCGACAAAGTGATTGTTAGTGCAATATGCAAATTATAAAATTTCGGGTCGGTGTTGGATTGATGCGACATACATGCGACAATGTTGATAAGGTTTTTTTTTATAGTAGAAAGTGACGAAACGAGCAAAACGTTCACCTGATGGTAAGTGCAACAAATGCAGTGCCACCCAGAATATTTCTGTGACACCACACTGCGCCCGTCACCTTGAGACATCAGGTTTTAAGTCTCAAATGCCCAGTGATTACTCTAGCTCACAGTGCCCTTCAAACCGAAACACAGTAATGCCTACCTAGACGGATTCCTGCATAGGAATCCTACCACCAACGAAAAGCCTTACTAAAATTATAAATGCGAAATTAATTCTCACTGTCCCTCTTTCTGCATGTTACCTTTTCACGGTTCAACCGCTGAACTGATCTTGACGAAATTTGGCACAGAGATAGCTTGCATCCTGGAGCCGGACATAGAATACTTTTTATCCTGGAAAATCAAATAGTTTCCACGGTATATTTAAAAAAACCTTTACTTAAGCGAACGAAGTCGCGGGCATCAGCTAGTAACTTATACAAACAAATGTAACGACAACCAGCAGCTTAAATCTCACCTTTACAGCCAGCTATCGCAACGGTCGATTTCTCCTTCGAGGTCGCAAAGACAGGTCACCTTCCTGAAACCAGCAGCTGACACCAACTTGGACAGAAAGGCGTCCATTGTCGACGAAACTACTGGAATTTCACGGACGCAAATGAAAGGTGAGGCAGCTCGTGTTATTTTACAGTAACTAGTTAAAAAATTTTTACGTCCTGTTTCTGTTATTCTTAAAATTCCTATCACTAGCCCACTGCTGGACATAGGCCTTCCTCCAAAGATTGCCACAAAAGTTTGTAGCTCTCATTTTGGGGAGATTTCGCCATAGTTGCCACGCTTGGCAGGGGAGTTGGTAACCGCAGTTTATTTATTCAGACGTACCAGGAAAATGCTGCTGCCCATATCCTGGTATTAATTTTCCCTCCGTTGCCTTTTACGACACCCAAGGAATGAGATGGTGTGGTAGATTATCTTAACACATTGATGGACAGTAACGTCTGTGGGCGTTCCTATAGTAAAAAATGATACGACAGAACGCCTTTAGTCGTAATAGTTTATACTCGTGTCACGGCAGTACGGCTGAGGGCGTTTGATTTTCAATACTTTTACAAGGAAGAGAATGTTGTAGTGTCACCGCAAAAGTAATGCGGCTTTCCTACTGTCATCGTACATAGTTCTACAACACGTCAAGGGACACACACATTGACAGAATTCCGGTACCCCTCCCCCCGTACAGTACGCCCGTGGGCGTCATGTTTTCATACATTTAGTCACGTAGTGCGCGTCGGCGGTGGGCTTCGTGTCACCTCATATTTTCGCGCGCAAATAACGGCTCGAGTGGTAAGTTATTGACGTATTTTTGTGTTTTTGTTTATCGAAATATTCAAATTCAATTTTGTATAAGGTAATTGTGCTTCTAAAATTAGTGGTTGTTTGTATTGAATGCAGTTTTTTGGTATTGAATTAATAATGAATTTATCTACAGATGGCGCCTGGAGATCCGTACGAAAGGGAACAAAAACGGCTGTTAGAATTGTTCAATGAAGCTGAAACTCCGGAATCTAGTGAAGATCCATATGCTGATGATGGGGAATACGGGTCCGACAAGGATTACCACCCTTCAGGCGACGATTCGTTGAGTTCTGACGATGCTGCTGGACGCCGCCCACGAAAACAAGCTAGTAATGCATCTGGTGAGTGTTCTTCGTCTAGTGATTCGGATGATAGTGATAAAACATTTTGCCCTTCTGAAGACGATTTACAGAATTCACGGAATGAGAATATTTCAGTTACCCAAAACCTTCATGTTTTGGAAGCTACGTCATCTGGAATTCCTTTATCATCAAACGATCGGCTTGTAAATCAAGATAAACGCCCCAATTCACCAGATATTTCTGATCAGCCTACTAGCCCAATCAGTCATGCTCCCGAGACATCTGCAGAGATACCTTTAGTGGAAGAAGGTTGGTCTGACACGGTGACTAATATACCTGATTTTAATTTTGATAACGCTGCTTCTGGAATTAAAGTAAACATTGATAACATAGAAAATGTTATGGACTGTTTTCATTTAGTTTTTCCACGGAATTTCATTGAGTATCTGGTAATATGTACTAATAATTATGGTAACTCTTTGTGCCAAACTAACAAACCACATACAAGATATAGCCGCAAAGCTGTCTTTCGTGAAACCAATTATGAAGAAATGCTGAAATTTCTCGGACTTTGTCTTCTGAAAGGTCTTATAAAATGTCCTAAACAAAGGAACCTTTTTACTATAACCAAAGCAATGTATTATCATCCGATATTTACCTATACTATGTCAGGGCGAAGGTATGAACAATTATTACGCTGTCTATATGCATCAGAATTGGAGGCTAAAGGACAACAGAAGATTGTAAAATTGATAGATATGTTGACTATGAACTTCAGAAAAATATATAGTGCAGGCGAGAATTTGTCATTAGATGAGTCCCTGCTTCTATTTCGGGGTCGGCTACATTTTCGACAATATATAAAGTCAAAAAAAGCCCGATACGGAATTAAGTTCTATGAACTTACTACGTTCGATGGCTATGTACTCAATATATTGATGTACTCTGGTAAGGAAACAACAAATCAGAATATGGATGGGGATGATTCTAAGACAGAAAAAATTGTGTTAAGGTTGATGCGGCCATATTTGCTTCGTGGTCATCATTTGTTCATGGACAACTATTATAACTCTGTAAAATTGTCACAGAAATTGCTTGATTTGAAGACTCATAGCACCGGTACTTTACGTAAGAGTCGTAAAGATAATCCTAAATTCATTACGACAAAAAAATTGAAAAAAGGCGAGCATGTGTGGGCTCGCAAAAACAAAGTATATGTTTCCAATTGGAAAGATAAACGCCCTGTCCTGATGGTTACCACTAAAGTTCATCCCTCGATCATAGAAGTTTCAAACAGATTTGACAAGACCCGTTTAAAGCCTGCTGAAGTTGATATATATAACAGAAACATGTCTGGCATTGATCGTTGTGATCAGATGGTATCTTACTATTCTTGTCCCCGTAAAACCATCAGATGGTACAAGAAAGTAATATTTCACATGTTGGACATTGCAGTGTGGAACGCCTATTTTCTTCATAGAAAATATATAAAAAATAATTCTTGCTCGTACTCGTACATAAACTACCGAGAAGAACTGATACAGGAAATGATTGGGCTGGACAAAAATTTGAAGGGAAGCGACATGATAAACACATCCAGTATTCACAATAACAGGCGATTCCAACCCACGACGACATGCACTAATAACATACTCCAAAATAATTGGAGTGTAATGCATGGTCACTGGCCAGAACAAATGCCTGCGCGACCTGGAACTTCAAAAAAATTTGCATTTTTAAAATGCAAATTTTGTACAACAAAAAAGATAAGAAAGGAGACGAGTTACCGCTGCAAGGGCTGTCTCGATAAACCTCCTCTTTGCCCATCTTGCTTTGAACCATATCATGCAAGTCTACAAAATCCTGGTGATGATTAAATTATCTTGTAACGAGTTTATTTTAAATAAGTTTTGATTAATAAGAAAAGTAATTATTATTGAGGCCAGATTTTGTCATTAGATTGCTTCTTAAATGATGCTGGCAGAGTACAATATTGTGATAATTTCGGAATATAAAAAAGGCTGATTACATAAGTAAATTAATATTAACCTTATGGTGACCTATAGTATTGTGTTCAAATTAGTACTAAAATAAGATTGTTAGTAAAATGTTGCTGTGATTACTATCATAAATATCTAGTGGTAAACGTACATTCAAAGTTAGAAGAGTTTTAATGTTTTATTTAATTTCAACAAAGGCAAGATAAAAAGTTGATTATTATTAGAAACATGTTAATTACAAAAGAGGCTGATTAAGTTTGTGATTATTATTAAACAAATCTTTATAACAAATACTGGTTTTATTACTGTTACCTGTATAATCAAGTTTACGGCTATAGGCGTATAATGTCTATGCGTAGTTTTCTTAAGATGCAACATGACAGTACGCCCATAGACGTAAGCGCCTATAGGCGTACTGTCACTAAACAACATTTTACATGCAACTACATTGACACTACGCCCATAGGCAATGTATGAGATTAAGTAGTGTCATTTGGGAAGTAATTCTTAACATGTACTGTCCGCCAACGTGTTAAGCCGCCACTACACAGTAACGAGTAATTTATACAACATTAAAACAAACTCTGTGATACACATGCATTCATATTAGGTTTTCATTGTTTTTGAATTTTATCTTCTGTCCAAGGTATGTTCGGACATACGAGTTCTGCGAACTGTGTTGCTTATGCTGGTAGGAGCCGTGAGAATCACCTCAAACGTATGACAATTATGTGAAAATGTAGATTTTATTTCGACAGTTACGTTAAACCAGCTGTAAAAGCAGTTTCAAGGTAGGTAATTTAATGTTTATATGAAATATATATGATAACTTAAAAGAGATTGTATTATATAGTTAATTTTATAAGAAATGCAACACATTACAAGAATAATCCTTTTCCTTTCTTCTTATTAAGTTCTACTAAAATACTAAATTGAATTAACTACCACCGTAAAATCAATGTCTGCAATAATTTAAAACCCGAAATGTTATCAAATATTCGTTAAACAACGTTTAGTAACATAGACAAACGACGAGATCAAATCCTGCCGTGGCTGGTAACCATGGTAACTATACAAATAAGTGGTCGAAAGGTCTACTGGTGCTAGGAATTCGTCTAGGTAGGTACCAGTCAGAGCCATTTATTCTGCCGTCAACTAGTAGTGTGCAAACATTACGGTGTCTCAGTTTGAAGGGCACTGATAGCTATTGTAATTACTGGCCTTTTTTTTATTGGATAGAGTGACGAAACGAGCAAAACGTTCACCTGATGTAAAGTGCAACGTCTACCCATAACAAATGTTATGTCACCCAGAACATTTCTGTGTGACACTACACTGCACCCGTCACCCTGAGACATCAGTTTCTTAAGTCTCATATGCCCAGTGATTACGCTAGCTCACAGTGCCCTTCAAACAGAAACACAGTAATGTTTGCACACTACTGCTTCACGGCAGAACAATTGGCCCTGGGGTGGTACCTAACTAGACGGATTCCTGCATAGGAATCCTACCACCAGTCAAAATGTAACGGGACGGGACATGTGACGCGAGCAGTATGAAGCCACACAAAAATGTTCTAGATGACAAGTCCAGTCTGACGTTACACTTACCATTAAGTGTCCGTCTCGTAACTTTCTCCCATAAAAAACGTGGGGAGAGGCGTATGCTTTACTTTTTTTACTGATTTTACTTTACTTATCCTAGAATTTCGCGAGGCATTCCGCTTATTCGACAAGGATGGAGACGGCACCATTACGAAGGAGGAACTGGGGCGAGTGATGCGCAGCCTTGGTCAGTTCGCGAGGGTCGAGGAGCTTCACGACATGCTGCAAGAGGTGGACAGTGATGGTAAGAGAGCAATTGTTACGACTCCATAATACACGATCCATTTTTAACCGACTTTAAAAAAGAAGGAGGGTCTCATTTTGTCTGTATATATATTTTTATGTATATCGGGCATAACTTCTTTGTTTCTGAATCGATTTTAATGATTATTTTTATTAGAAAGAATGGCCCCATACAAATTTGATAGAGTTTGGATGATGGGATAGATCTGAGTTTGTTCCCCGGTGCGGGAACCTCTAAAATAGTACTGCAGTCTCAAGCTCTCAAGTGCTAATTTACCATTGCACAGCGGCCAAGAAAAACATCCTAAATAAACCGACATATATGATGAATAAGAATAACTTAAAAGAATAAGTAAAATCCGCCGACCTTCATCGGAACTACGTGGCGGACTCTTCCTGGCTTCAAAATCCTCTCAGATATGAGAGGACGCCTGTACTCAACAGGCTTACTTCTCTATTTTCTTTACTTGCTTTTTTAAATAAATTCACAAATAGTACACGACAGATACCTAAAACACAAAAGAAATGGCTCGGTTGGCGTAGATGCTATGTAATTGACTACTGCGCTACGGGTAGCGGGTTCGATTCCAGCACGAAACAAATATTTGTATGTCCCAGCAGTTTTTTTTTTATAAAAATGTCTGTAAACTTGCCCGCGATATATAATAACTTTCGTCATCAATAGGAAGTTTGTTAACAGTGAAATAGGATTAAAATCATCCAGATGCTATGGAATACGATTTTAAATACTTAAAAGTGACAAGTTTCAAGTTAACTGCTCGCTCGCTGCTCGGTTATGATCTGATATTAAAATGGTGAAAGTTATTACTATATTGTATCAGTGAGTTTTAGAATCCATTAAAAAGAGTAAGGTATTAATAAATTTCTAGATCAGCTAAAAGCATCGTCGACATATCGCGTGGCAAGTTAGCCGATAACGACACAGGGTTTCTTTCCTGAAGTTCGTTTTTTTTATTAGATACATAAATTTCAGTTATGATGTTGTGACTGTCTGAACTCTATGATCCGCCATTTTATTTCGGACGCCATTTTTGATTAGAATTTTTTTTTTGAAGTGTATTGTGTTCTATTTGTCACAAGCCCTTCATTTGATACTCATATTGAAGGCCTATCTATTTGGCCATCCGTTATTTTGTGGCGGCGACCATCTTGGATTTACAATGATACTGACACTTGCATTATTCAAATTCAAGTATATGGATAACTGAGATATTATCAGTTTTTTTTTTTAAATAGAATTGTCTGGAAGAGAGTAAAAATCACAAAAAATGCTCCCTGTCCGCCTGAACAAAAACATTCTCACGATGTTTTGCTTCGCCGTCGAACACGTGGTAAATCAGCACCTAAAATTATAATAAACAATTTTCGAGGCGCCGGCACCAGGAATCGTACCCGGGATATGGGTGCTATGAAATTTAAACTACGCTAAATATAAGCCACGGTTTTATCTTTCTGACTTAGGTTCCTAGACTATTGTAATTTCCTTTGGTAATGTAATTCTTGTCTACTATGTGTATTGTAGTTGTAGAAAAGCGAAAGGGTAATTTACTTTGATCACTACTTTGATAGTGTAATTACTCTTGAGAGTTAATGAATAATGTTTTCTCATTGAATTTATTGCGTAAAAAGCTAAAATCGAGTTCGGTAAAAAGATGGAAATTCACTATAAGATTAATTTGTTCGAATTGGAATTATTTTTAATTCCATTTTCACTTGAAAATATTCAAGATCAATATATTACGACAAACAGCTGAAATATATGTTACTTACTTCGAAAAATAAAGAATTTTTATCTACTCGTAATTTTTTACGTATGTCATATTATTATTATATTTTTTACGTATATTATGTCGTCGTCGTCGTCGTTTCAGCCTATCACTAGTCCACTGCTGAACATAGGCCTCCCTCATAGATTGCATCAAAAGTTGTAACTCTCGTTTTGGGGGGATTTTGCTATAGTTGCCACGCTTGGCCGACGGGTTGGCAACCGCAGTTTATTTATTCAGATGTTCCAGCAAGATGCTGCTGCCCATCTCCTGGTTTTCATTTTCCCTCTGTCGACTTTTAAGACACCCACGGGATGAGAGAGAGAGTGGTAGATTCTCTTAAGCCGCTACCACACGGCTATATGTAACGTAACAATACTGTCGTTGCGTATTTTCTTCATTTAGTCGATTTTTTTATTGTTACTTACCGCATCATCATCATCATCATCATTTCAGCCTACCATAGTCCACTGTTGAACATAGGCCTCCCCCTTAGAGTGCCACAAAACACGGTCCTGAGCCACCTGCATCCATCGACTTCCTGCAAAACCGTGTAGGTCGTCGCTCCATCTAGTGGGGGGTCGCCCTACACTGCGTTTGCCGGTACGAGGTTGCCACTCGAGAACCTTTCTTCCCCAACGGTTATCGGTTCTCCGATCTATATGGCCGGCCCATTGCCACTTCAGCTTGCTAATCCTTAGGGCTATGTCGGTTACTCTAGTTCTGCTGCGGATAACATCGTTACGGATTTTATCTCGCAGAGAAACTCCGAGCATAGCCCTTTCCATAGCTCGCTGTGCGATTCTGAGCTTCCTCATGCGGCCTGCAGTGAAGGACCACGTCTCGGTTCCATATGTCATCACTGGCAACACGCACTGGTTGTACACTTTTGTTTTGAGGGATTGCGGTATACTCGACGAGAAGATGTGACGCAGTTTCCCGAACGCTGCCCAGCCGAGTTGGATCCGTCGATTGACCTCTTGGTCGAAGTTGGACCTACCTAGTCGGACAATCTGTCCTAGGTATACATATTCGTCAACAACTTCGATCGTAGTGTTCCCAACAATAACCGGTATAGGTGTGACATGGACGTTAGACATGATCTTCGTCTTGTCCATGTTCATCTTAAGACCTACCCGTTGGGAGACACTATTGAGGTCATTGAGCATAGCGCTAAGGTGCTCCAGCGATTCTGCCATTATGACTATGTCGTCGGCAAATCGAAGGTGAGTGATGTATTCGCCATTGATGTTGATACCGTATCCTTTCCAGTCCAGTAGCTTGAAAACATTTTCCAATGCAGCGGTGAAGAGTTTCGGGGATATTACATCACCCTGTCTTACACCTTTCTGCAATTGGATCGGTTTCGTACTCTGGTTCTGTACTCGGATAGCCATCGTAGCATTGGTATACAAGCACTGCAACGCATCGATATACCGACAGTCAATTCGGCACCGCTGAAGCGACTCTAGCACCGCCCAAATTTCGACGGAATCGAAGGCTTTCTCATAGTCCACATACGCCAGACATAGCGGAAGATTGTACTCTTCGGTCTTTTGTACAATCTGGCGAAGGGTATGTATGTGGTCTATGGTACTATAGCCTTTTCGGAATCCGGCTTGTTCGGGAGGCTGGAAGTCATCAAGTCTGCTTGCGAGACGATTCGTTATGACTCTCGAAAACAGCACGTAGACGCGGCTTAGAAGCGATATCGGTCTATAGTTCTTCAAGAGGGCGTTATCGCCCTTCTTGAAGAATAGGACAACCACGCTTCTACTCCACGCTTCCGGCGTAGCGCCGCCCCGGATGACGGAATTAAAGAGCTTCTGAAGGACTACTAGTATCGGTTTTCCACCCGCTTTCAGAAGCTCTGCTGTGATTCCATCTTCACCCGGCGCTTTGCCATTCTTAAGCTGTTTGAGAGCCATACTAATCTCGCTCAGACTGACGTCCGGGATATCATCGGAATAGTGTCGGACGAGACTTGCTCTTGGGTCGTTACTCACACTAGTGTGTGGCTCCAACGACGATGTGTACAGCTGTCCATAAAATCTCTCGATCTCACTCAAAATCTCTGCTCCAGCGGAAATGACGCCACCGCTTTCGGTCCTCAACTTAGTCAGTTGGCTCTTTCCGGCAGACAGATCCCTGGCAAAAACCTTGGAGCCTTGGTTTCGCTCTATCGCTTCCTCAATACGAGCTGTATTGAAGTTGCGAAGGTCTCGCCGCATACATTTGGAGATCTGTCTGTTCAGTTGCCGATATGCTGACGCATCAGTTGAGGACTGTAGCCTAATTTCTCGCCTAGCCTCCATGAGATTAAGAGTGTGGTCGGAGAGTTTCTGGATCTTTTTTGTGCGGTGGGTCTTGCAAAACTTTGCCCCCACCGCATGGACAGTTTCCACGAGCCTCTCGTTCATATCGTCCACTGTAACGCAATCTTCCAGGCACTGAAAACGATTTTGCAATTCGAGCTGGAAGCTTTCGGGGTTTTGGATAAGGGCACGAGATGGACGGAGCGTGGACTTCACCAGACGCGACCTCTCCAGCTTTACGTTCAGGTTCAATGTGCCTCTTACCATTCGGTGATCACTGCCGGTTTTCACCCTAGCGATCACAGAGACATCATTGAACAGCTGTCGTTTGGTCGTCATGATGAAGTCGATCTCATTTATGAAGTCGATCTCATTTATGAAGTCGATCTCATTTACTTACCGCATAGAATTCATTAATTAAAATAATAAGAGAAAATGAGGTACGTAAGTTTGGGATTGTTTTTTAAATACTTGTATATTATTGTGAGGGTGGCATACGACCTTACAGTCCAGCTGATGGTATATGGACACTCACTGTGCCTACCATTCTTTATGAAGTATGAAGGTAGGTGAGCTGTCGCCACTGAGGACCAAAAGTTGCCTATAATTAGGTCTCTGGTTCTCTTCACCCAGCATACGAAACCGTACTTGACTCGACTTTTTTATCGACATACCACAACTAGTATATTTGTAGCTGTAACATTGTTGCTTTTTCTAGTTCAATTGTTTCGGTTATATTTATACTGGTGGAAAGATACCTATGCAGGTATCCGTCTAGGTAGGTACCACCCCAGGGCCAGTTATTCTGCCGTGAAGCAGTAGTGTGCAAACATTATTGTGTTTCGGTTTGAAGGGCACTGAGAGCTGACGTAATCACTGGCCATATGAGACTTAAGAACTGATGTCTCAGGGTGACGGGCGCATTGTGGTGTCACACTGTTCGGGTGACACAGCATTTGTTACTGGGCAGACGTTGCACTTACCATCAGGTGAACGTTTTGCTCGTTCCGTCACTTATATCAAAAAAAAAAACTTTTAGTTTAACCCTTTTTTACTTTTTTTTATATTTCCTTTTGTTTCAACTTTAATGTTATAACAAATTATCTTTTTTTACATTTATTCACATCTCTAATCCTGGCCTGCCTGCAATCTTATCGCAACGTATCGTCAGGCGCGGTTAGAGGACGAGCCCGCGTCTTTGGTTGCACGTGCACTTGTTGCACTATAATATGTACAGCGCAGTTGATAAGATATATAATCGCAGTATTAGTAAGTAGTCGGCATAGTTGAAAATCGGACCGGAGAACATCATCGAATGTCATTAACACAATGTTTTGTAAAGATCGCCTGGGAGAAATATAGCTCTTCAAAATTGCAACAGTTTGTCGTCTTCGCATCGACGCCCCAGTTCAAATTTATTCAGAAATAGAAATCGTAATTACGCGTGGTAGAAAAAAGAACAAAATTTATATTATGTATTGCCACGGTCTCGTCGTTCATTTAACATAAGGTGGATCGATTGCCTTTATGTCAACTTACTCGTACGTTTAAAAAAGTGATATAAAACTTAACCTTGAACTTAATAAAACAACTACACTCTTTATCTCTACTCGGTCAATTTTTTTTTGCAATACTGCTGCTGTTTTTTTGCCTAGTGAGACGGTTCCGAAAATTTTTTCCCGGCACTTGACTTAAGTTATGCATGCTATTTTATAAGACGAAAGTGACTAGACGAGCAAAACATTAATCTGATGGTAAGTGCAACGTCTGCTATAACAACTGCTGTGTCATTCAGAACGTTTGTGTGTAACACAACCTTGCCTCACTTCATTTTGACAGACAAGTCACATATACCGAGTAATTATACTAGCTCTCAGTGCCACAACCGAACACTGTACCTACCTACCTAACTAATCCTGCCATCACTAAAAAGTGCTTTAAAGCTCCAGGTTCGATCACCAACGACGGTTACACTAAAATTGTTAATATCCATTTATGGGCTGATTTACCACGTGCGGTGAACGAAAACATACTAAACCTGCATGTCTAACAAATAAATATATAATTATTTTGATTACTTATAAAATTGGCCGACCCTCACTGGATCAACGTAAAAATGAGAATATATAATACATACAACAACACATAGGCCCAATAGTGCGACATTTATAGGCTGTTACTTTACTATTTTCACCATTACTGATGAATAAGTCGTGCCCTATATAATAATGAAAAGCACCTGAGGGGCTAGGCGCTCGTTTTAAATTTCATAGAATGCGAGTGAACTGGGTTCGATTCCCGGTGCCGGCACCACTAAAATTGTTAATTGCAATTTTAAGTGCTGAATTACCACGTGATCGGCGGCATTGGAGCAGCGTGGCGGATTCTTCCTAGCTCCAAAAACCCTGTCAGAAATGTGAGGAGGCCTATGCTCAGCAGTGGGACATTTATAGACTGAAACTTTACTTTACTTTTTTTTACCTAAGCTCAAGACTTCCTTAATAATACACAACGAAGTTATAGCTCGTATATTCATTCTTGCGAAAGTTTTCGTTTGCGATATCGGCAACTGCTAACTTGCAACGACAGTAGATTTAACTGATATATATGGAAACAATATTTTGTAGTCTTCGTTGCATAATCGGAAAAGGGGCTACCAGAAAATTGGAATAAAAGCGTCCAGATACTATGGAATACGAATTTTAAGACCTAAAAGTTATGAGTTTCCAGTTAAAGAGGAATCTATGGGGAGATTATCGAGTTTTAGAATCTATTAGGTAGAATACAGTAAGTAGGTACTCATAAATTCTGAACGGTTACAAGCCACGTGTCCATGCTAACGTAAGCCGATAACGATTTCAGGCAAATAAATGTTGAGGGATTTAGTGATCCAGTATAAGTATAATCCAATTATCATTCAGGTTATCAAGTTTGAAAATAAATACGTAATATCAATAGCTTTTTTCTTTTCTAACTAAAAGAAGTAAAGCCTAATAATGTACTACTGCTGAGTCCACGCCTAATCTAATTTTTGAGAGGGTTTCGGAGCCGGGAAGAGTTCCACCGCTCTGAACCATTCCCAGTTGGCGGATTCGAAATACCCTTTACATATTTTTTTGCTTAATTGGCTGTGACATGAAAAGAAAACTATTTAGACTTCGACGTAAGAAATATAAACGTTTGTCAAAGGTTTTTTTTGTACAATCTGCCTAGCAGCCTGGCAACTAACATAACGCATTCTTTCAAATGAAGACGCTTATTTTAGTCGATCTCTTATTCGTAATATTGTATGTTCGGTTGCAGAACTTTCTAACCAACTTAGTCTTACTCAGGTGACGGTAACGTCAGCTTCGAGGAGTTCGTGAACATCCTCTCTAAGTCGATGTCGGCGGGAGGTGGCAGCACCTGCGCGGAACAAGAGGAAAGAGAGTTACGCGATGCGTTCCGCGTATTCGACAAGCATAACCGCGGGTATATCTGCGCCTCCGACCTAAGAGCTGTACTTCAGTGTCTCGGCGAAGACCTGTCAGAGGAGGAAAGTGAGTGTGCTAAGACTATTTACCTACGCAGGAATCCGTCTAGGTAAATACCACCCCAGGGCCAGTTATTCTGCCGTGAAGCAGTAGTGTGCAAACATTACTCTGTTTCGGTTTGAAGGGCACTGCGAGCTAGCGTAATCACTGAGCATATGAGACTTAGGAACTGATGTCTCAGGGTGACGGGCGCAGTGTGGTGTCACACATAAATGTTCTGGATGACACAGGATTTGTCGTGGGCAGACGTTGCGCTTACTACCAGGTGAACGTTTTGCTCACTTTATCCAATAAATAAAATACTTGCCGCATTTTCACTATATTATTCACGAACGTATGCTTAGAAATATAAGTTTTTGCAGAAATATATGCTTCCGAAATACGTTTTCGGTGTCTTTGGTCACTTACTGTGAGATTTATTCACATTGATTTTAATACAATATTGTCAAATGTGTATATTTCATGTGCAGTCGAAGACATGATTAAAGAAGTGGATTCCGATGGTGACGGACGTATTGACTTTTTAGGTAAGTTATTGTTGTTAGTAGTAAACATTACTGTGTTTCGGTTTGCCGTGAAGCAGTGAAAGCCGTGTGGTGGCGGCTCGTTAAAAGAATACTACCACTCCATCTCATCCAATGGATCTCGTAAAAGGCGAGTAAGGAATTAAACTGCACTGTGCACTCAACAGCGCATGGTGGCGATGGGCTCACCACCTATCACACCAAGTGCATTATATTGTTTTGGTGAAACGTGGATTGTGACAGTCATCTGTTTTCGCAGTGAGTGCCCAGTCTCTCACTACCCCTTATGGGATACAGTCGCGATCTTATATATGTATGTATGTTTCGGTTTGAAGGACACTAACAGCTAGTGACTGGGCATATGAGACTTAAGAACTGATTTCACAGGGTGACGGGCGCAGTGCGATACACAGAAATATTTTGGGTGACACAGCACCTGTTACATTATAGACAGACGTTGCACTAGAGGTGACTACCATCAGGTGAACGTTTTTTGTCATCTCGTCAATTAATCCAATAAAAACAAACATTATGAGGTTCTTTTTGAGTAGGGAATGTTATAGGTAATATAGAGATTTTGATTTATATGTTAACTTAAATAGGTTTTTTGACTTGAAATTTTCTTTCACTTTTTGTTATCCGTTAAAAGTTTCCTGTCCGCCTTTGATTGAAAAAAAAGCCTGTCTGTTGAGTTTCTTGCGGTCCAATGTCTCGACCAATGAGATTACAGTGAGAATACGTGAGGTCTCCCTAAACCCCAGAGTTAAGTAAAGCTACACTAACTTACTAGCAAGTTCCGTTTAATGGCTCGCTAGAACAATCTCGAATTTAAATGCCCGAACAGAGTATGGCAATACAACTGACTCTCAGAATTGTAGATATACGAGTATATATAAATTTTGTCGACGTAAAATAGCTCTTAACGTGTATTTTTAAGTTTTAGTTATTATGGCTACGGAACCATTTCACGTGAGTGCGCAACAAGTAGTTGACTGGCTTTTATTGTTCCTTCTTGGTAGTAAATTTGTTTCGCCGGAACCATTTGCTTTAAAGAGACTCCATTAAAACGAATCTTCAAATTGTCATATAATATCACTAGATGTTAAAAAATTACTACGCTGACTAGGTATTGGCTAAGCTATCGGTAGAAATTTTGGCAGACTGAGATTCAATAGATTCGATTCAGTACTCAGTCTCACTAAGAAAGTCTGAAAATACGTTTTATGCTTAGTTTCTTGATGTCTTTGAACCCTGTTAATGTTTTTATATTTCAAACTTAATTTTCAAGGAAGACTCCAATTGATTCTAACGCGGTATTTCTTAACTTTTGTTGGAATGTCCAGATTTTCAGAAATTATTCCATATTGTCATAGCAGGATATTTTACAGTACTGTAAGTCGTCCTTCGTCGTTTCAGCCCATTGCTGAACATAGGCCTCCCCGATAGATAGCCACAAAAGTTTGTAGCTCTCATATTGGAGGGATTTTGCCATAGTTGCCACGCTTGGCAGGCGGGTTGGCAACTGCAGTTTATTTATTCAGATGTTGCAGGAAGATTCTGCTGCCCATCTCCTGGTTTTAATTTCCCCCTGTCGACTTTTACGACGCCCACGGGATGGGATGGGGCGGTAGATTCTCTTAGGCGGGCAAATATAGTGGCATTCATACCTTCCTTCCTGCATCAGATGTAGCGCCATATCGATAGCTGTTGTATTATACATACAAACAGTCACGCCTTTATCTTATGAGGGGTAGGCAGAGACCACACCCAGAGACATTTTCTCCCCGCGGGAAAAGGGACGTGGCGGGTGGCGAGCCACGTCGTTGCCAGATTGGTACGAGTCAAGAAATTCTGTTACCGCGAACAGTATAATGACAAAATATTATAGTATTTTTCTGTACGAAAATGCTGTCCGTACAAAAGCGTAGTCGCCTGTCACTCCTCGGTAGGAAAAAAATTAGGTGCTTATCTACTCTGCCGGACACCTATCGGTTACATTATATGGCAACAATAATATTAAGAAAAATTACTTGTTACTTGTTTTCTTTTCCACTACTCTTTGTAACGATCGGAGCAATACATATTTACCAGTGATCGACCAACCTTTTTTTTAGCTCGAACCCGCTGCAACCAGCCTCTAGAAATACATTAAGTTGGCCAATAAACTAGAGCTTCAATGTAATTTTTTTTTGCACAAACGTCGACTGCGGCTGGGATTCGAACCCAGAACCCAAGGCGTAGATGTCAGGTACTCTGACCATTAGTACACGCGGTCGTCAAACTAACACTGACAGGAACATGCTTTAAATTATGCCATTGATAAATTTTCAGAGTTCGTCAGAGCATTAGGTGAACCAGAGGACGCCTGCGACGACGAAGACGACGAGGAAACGATCGAAGGAGCGGACGTTCTCTTGCAAAGACCTGTAGAAGCAATTTAAAGTTTTGTTTGCTTACCTTTCGCGTAGCAATATCTAAAAAAAAAACTTAAACATTCCTCTAATTATCGAGTATTTTCCGATTATTCATATTTCCAACAAGGATCTTCTTTACTCTATGCACCAATCCTAGACTTTTGATCGGCATACAATTTATGTACTTTGAGTAAAATACCTAGTTACGGAATCGTATTTAATCAATTATCATATTTAATAAATCAGTATTAATTGAGATATGTGTGACATTAACTAATTCTTTACCTCAAATACTTTTCCGATTACGCTTATTATAACAGGTTTTATAAATTAAACTATCCATTTATACGGTAGTAAATATAAAATACTTTAATAATATTTCCACTAAGTAAAGTCTTAGCTTCACCATAGATCTTTGATCCAGTTTAAAACAAATCATATCACTTTTTATCAGCTATATTTAACCATTAAAAGCTACTACACACGGTTGTATCTGGTGCGGTCGAAGGAAATCCGGTGTGCGGACTTCGCTCTTCACAACAGACAAATGTGCATTTTTTTTACTTACGTCAAGTGAGGACACTACACCGCGACATCAGTTCTAAGTCTCCTATGCCTAGTGATGACACTAGCTCACAGTGCCCTTCAAACCGAAACACGAAAATGTTTGCACACTACTGCTTCACGTCAGAATAACTGGCCCTAGCGTGATACCTACCTAGACGGATTCCTGCATAGGAATCATGCCAGCAGTAGCTGCACATAAACCTCTCATCTGAACGTCTAGTCGTTTAAATACGGGTAATATTAATGTATATGGCCAAATTGAACCTTAAAATATTGAGATAGAAAGAAAGAAACACAGCAAAAGGCACTTCTAACAATCAAAGATTCCGATGGTAGGCTTAGTACAGTGCCTAAAACTCTAAACATAAGCAAAAAAGTAACCGTAACCACTTTCGCGCACACAGTGGTTTAATTACCTAAATAAATCTATACATATATTTTTATTTATTTATTTATTACTTTTATGGTGGTGGTAGGATTCTTATGCAGGAATCCGTCTATGTAGGTACCACCCCAGGGCCAGTTATTCTGCCGTGAAGCAGAAGTGTTCAAACATTACTGTGTTTCGGTTTGAATGGCACTGTGAGCTAGCTTAATCACTCGGCATTTGAGACTTATAACTGATGTCTCTGGGTGACGGGCGCAGTGTGGTGTCACACAGAAATATTCTGGGTGACACATCATTTGTTGTGGGCGGACGGTTGCACTTACCATCAAGTGAACGTTTTGCTCGTTTCGTCACTTTATGCAATAAAAAAATGATAGTACGATCGAATACATTCAAACGAATGGATCTGGTATAGCGCACATCACATTAGCAACGGATTACACCATGGAACCAGCCGGAAATAAAATAATATCCGGTCGATCGTTTGCAACATTGTCGAATATAGATCGATAGGGAACCAAATCTATGGATTGGCCGCAGAGATTTCCAGCGTGTGTAAGATATTTAAATTAATATATAGGTACAGTTATCAACACAGGCATTAGGTTTTGATTAAATTTTATAATCACGTTTTATTCTAACTTAACAAAGTTATTTTAAAAAGAATAAATAAAACGCATACACGTTTAATAAATATGTCGGCCTATTTATATTACACTAAGAAGCTATAATCACAAGCTATGTGTTGATGAATGTACTTTCATTTCAAATATTTTTGATCCTATTGATGTTGTGAATCGAAATTTACTGACCAATGTAATATTTAATTAGATTCTAAATGATAAAGATAATATTGTTTTATTTTACATTATTCCAAGAAAGCTAATTAGTAATTCCATTGACACTGTAGTAACTATATAAGAGGAGTTCTTAATAGAAGTTATATTTTTTTTAGAGTAAAGCTGCAGCTTGGGTTGGCGGTCTCGTGTCTATAGTTTATTCAGTTTATGCTTGTGTGGCTCTTGTGAATGTCAAAATCTACACCGGTTTAAAAAAATAAGATCTCAGAGAAGAACCGGCAAGAAAATCTGGGGCCCTTTTTTACTTTTATATTACAGAATGTCATTGATCATGACAATACTATCACATATTTGAATATATTATAATATTCCTTTATAATCAATTATATTCATTATGCAATGTAGAAAATCACACAAATTTCTGTTAAGACAGAACGTAACACACTATCGTTGTGTTGAACAGTAGTATTACACTCAGCGTCACAAAAATCGCACCTCTCTGAGTTTGCGCGAAAAATGGCTGTAATGGCTAGAAACGAATTATATTTATATAAATATTGGTATGTTTGAAATGGGTATTTGAATAGCTTTATATTATTAATAAAAAAAATCATGAAATCATTAAAACATTTATCATTATAGAGCGTCAAAAATAAACTGTCAAATGCTCGTTAGTAAGGACGCTAGTTACACCACCTAAAAAGGGTATAAAAGGGTCGATCTGGATGAAATATGGGCCAGTCGTAATTTAGACTTTGCAGTGAACACACGTGAACAAGTAACCCAAGTAAGAACAAGTAAAGATGGACACCAGCTCTGAAGAAGCCGCTCAAGTGATTGCCCTATTGCAGTCGGGGATGCGGCAGTGTGACGTTGCTCGACAGTTGAACCTGTCCCGTTTTTCAGTTCGACGGGTGTTCAAATGTTTTCAGCAGACTGGTTTTATGTTAGAAAACTGGGTTATGTTAGAAAACGGTGCACATCAGAAAGAGATGACCGTTTCATCGTTACGACATCTTTACGAAACCGTTTTACAAATGCTGGTGAGTTGCAACAACAGCTTCGATCAACTCGGAGAACATCTGTGAGTGTTTCTACGATAAGAAGAAGGTTACACGAAAAGAGTTTAACAGCCCATAGACCTGCTAAAGGTCCAAAACTTACTGCACAGCATCGCAGAGATCGCCTAGAGTTTGCTCGCAATCATTGCGAGTGGACTCTAGAACAGTGGCGGACCGTACTCTTCTCTGATGAGACGAGGGTCTATCTCTTCTGCAATGACAGACGTAGAAGGGTCTACAGAAGACAGGGGGAGAGGTTCACACAACCCTGCTTCGAAGAATCGGTCGAATACGGGGGTGGCTCGTGTATGTTTTGGGGCGGCATTTCCGTCGATGGGAAAACGGAACGTGTGTGCGTTTCCCGGACTCGGGGTGGCCGTGGGCAAGGGTCATTAAATGCTGCTCGGTACATTACTGAAATCCTGTAGGAACATGTGGTCCCGTATGCTGGTTATGTCGGTGATGGATTCATGTTAATGCATGATAATGCTCGTTGCCACACCGCGGCTATTGTACGGGATTATTTACAGGAGGTCGATATCCCTGTTATGCATTGGCCAGCACGAAGTCCAGGCCTTAACCCAATAGAACATCTCTGGGATGACCTAAAACGGCGCGTGCGAGCTCGAGATACAGCTTCAGCCACTCTTCAAGAGCTCCAAAATGCGGTACTTGAAGAGTGGGAACAAATACCCCAAGAGGCTATTGCGATCCTTGTAAAGTCCATGAAAGATCGCATGGAAGCCGTTATCAAGGCAAGGGGGGGTAACACTAGGTTTTAAGGACTTTTTTTGTATTTATTAAGTTTTTTTTTTAATTATTAATTTGCAAATTTGTACATACGCTGTCTTTTTCTTTATTTTCTCTTTCGTCTCGTTATAAAAGTAAAATTCAATTAAAATTCCTGAAAGCTAATGAAATTACCTTTCGAATGATACCCTCAAACCACAACATTGCCATTGGCCTGTTGTGTTAAAATAGTATTTAAATTATTTTTTTCGGATGTGCGATTTTTTATTTTATTATACCGTTATTGCGTTGTATCATTGTAAGTGCACTGACGCAACCGTCCGAGTTGCCTCGGAGTGCGGGCCGGACTGAATACCAGTGTCGGGATCAGCGCAATTTAAGTCTCTGTATCTCGATTTTTACTGAGTCCTGTTCATTTCACGGTCTAATGCTGCTACACAGACTCATTTTATATTATTTTATGTTCTGTGTAATTACATTTTTTTCTTGTTTTGTTTTGTATCTATTGTGATTATACGGTAATAAATGTGTTTCTTTCTTTCTTTCATCTTTGACCCTTCGCAAAAATAAAACACATTATTTCAGTAATATTTTTTCATATTTTTGATATATAAAAATATTTACAATTTTACATGTTCTGTGGATGCAAATCATTAGTATATACAATATTTAACAGGTTTTGTTTAAGGTAACAACATAGTTAACGTAATGGAAGAATATGTATAAAAAAGATTACAAAAATACTATTGCGATATAATTGTATTATCTGATACACAAGCGATTCATCACGTAAAATTTAATATGAACAACAATAATATCCATCTAATGTTTTTTTATCAAAATTTATAGACATTTTGTTTATATTTTCATTTAGATGAATAAAAATTGAGGTTTCAAAGTTAATATATAAATACAAACATAAAGACTTCGTTTCGGAACATAAAAGAACTTAATTTGGATTACTGTATTTAATCTGGAATACTGCCTTATAAAAATTATAAGTGGCGTCGAGTTACGAGTTAGCTCGCGGTCACTACCGCGTCGCCAACAAATACTGTCCTCTTGCGTCCGCAGCGGCAACGTCCGATTACCAATTATTATTTGTCTATCCAACATTAACATCTAACTTTGAACGCAAAATACGCGCATAGACGTGGAGTTGCGGAAATCAGCCCGTAACAATCTACATCTAACTTTTATATAAGCTAAAATTAAGATAAATTGTTAAACGCAGATACTACGTGAAGACAACACGAACTGAGAGTGTCGCTACTTTTACTTCTGTGAAATCAAAAGTGGAACTAAGTTATCGTGATGGTTTAGGATGACCTACCGAGGACCTACTGTGTACTGTACCGGCTTACCGTGTGGTGGCGGCTTTAGTGAATCTACTTCCCCATCTCATACCGTGGGTGTCGTAAAAGTCGACAGAGGGAAACTTAAAACCAGAAGATTGTGTGGATTAGTGATAGACTGAAATGATGACCGAGGAGGATGGATTGACACCAGTTCTCGAGTATCATATGCCCTGTGATTACGCTAGCTGTCAGTGTCCTTCAGACAGAAGTAATGCTTGCAAACTACTAATTTGTTAGGCATTTTTACATTTGTTACAATTTTTTATTCTGATTTAGCACGTGCTCAGCGGTAAAGGAAAATATCGTAAGGAAACTTGCATGTTTGAGGAATAAAAATACTTCGAGGACATGTGAAGTCCGCCAATCCGGGTTGGCGGACTTTTCCTGCTCCAAAGTCCCTCTCCTTTGCAGAGCAACGGGACATTTATAGGATGTTACTATACACTACACTAATTGCATTGTTATTAATACAAAAAAATCTTAATCCCACAAAATGTGTTTCCTTTAGTGTTTACATAAATTAAAAATTACATTTTAAGCCCCCGTTTACAAATAAATGATTTATAAGTAATTTATGGCAAAAAAAGAACAAAGAGGAAAAACTGTACTAATTGAGAAAATATTTGAATTATTTGTAAAATTCAATTAAATTTGTGAAATCCAACAATCAACAAAAAAATATAGTTAATATTACACACTATTTTAAAAATGCTTGACTTGATTATTCAATCAATTTAAAGAAGCATGTTATGCATATTTCGTTTTAAAAGTAGAAAAATAATTTCTTATCCTTTAACCTAAAAGTCTTCTACATTAAAATAAAAAAAATCTTACGTGAAATTCATAAACAGCTTTTGGTAACGTGAAGGTCACTTCGTGGTTCATAATTCCTGTTGATGTGATAGGCCATTAAATATTAAACTATTATTCTTTTAAAAATGTCTGAATTATTATATTTAAAAAAGTTGCATTAGATTGGGGTAAGCGCTCTAAATACCGGAGCACATAGTACACACACGATACCCTATATCCCCGTTACAGGTCGATGGTCGACCTTCGACATGAATTTAGTCGCTTGCGAGCCATATTTAAAAAAAAAATATAGACTATAATAGTTACAAAGAGAAGATTTTTACGAAAATGGCAACTAGTAACTAAAATAAATGGCAAATGGTAACTTAATTCATTTTAAGATCAACTTTTATCTTCAAATTACAAAAGTTGGCCACTCCTGCCCTAGAAACGAATGCTATATTAGTTTCTCAGTAATTTTAGATTCGGTATCTTATTTTTAAAGAAATACTTTCGCTATATCTGTTTAAAAAATATATTTTCGGTGTAAACTAATTTCAAAATTAAAATGCATCATAATTGCGTTTTGACATTGCTTTGGAAGATCGGACAGTGTATATTCCAAGGAAAAATAATCTTCAGCAAAAACGTAAAATCGGAAAATTATTTTTAAAATTCAGTCTGCCTCATTTTTAATTAATTAAACATGTATACATATGAGACAAAATTATACCTCCAAGAGCTATTCTACTGTACTTCGTCTTATACCATGATAGGGTTGCCATCCCCAAATTTTTAAAACCAAGGTTTGAAGTTGGAAATATCATGACATTTCGGTTCATAAAAAGGACGCATTATAAGAATAGTTATTAATAGCAATATTGACTAAAAACAGTGTCAATGAAACTCCACTAATAGCAATTACAATTTTTATGAAAGTGATGTGCAATTAAATACTAAATTAAATTATAAAAGTATACAACACCGGATGTTATCAGGATGTCTTAAGAATCCCCGGGCGTTACTTAAAAACTATCCAGGACACCTCAAAAAGCGGGAAGTACTGGGAAAACACGTCGGTAGGCAACTCTATCTTATGGGGAATGGGACTGAACAGTACCTCGGTCAAATCCATAAAACTACTGAAAAACCAACAAGTATTGAAGTAACCAGTGTCATAGTAACGACACTGATAAAGTAAGACCGTTTCTAATGATCAGTTAAAATATATTCAATGTGTGCTGTTATCTGTTTGGCGTTTACAGCTTTATCGGACTAATGTAGTATCGTGTCTGCATCCATCATGAAAAGTAACAAGACACAAAGTTGTTATGAAAGAAGCAGATTTGCTATTAATTTAACTTCATAATATTTCGATAATTGACGCTTTAACAAATCTATATTATTAAATATATAAAATTCTTTGTATGTATTTTTGAACGGATTCAACGTAAAATCTGTTTCACGGATTTAGATAAAACTTTTTTTAAATGTTCCTATTGATTCTTAACTTTGAGTAAGTTAATTGTTGCACTGAGCTGGCATTTTATAGAATTTTATAGAATGCCGGCTTTTCATACATTGCCGGTAACATATACTTATTAATTTGCTAACGTTTTACAAATTGTTCCATGCTTTAATACGACATGAATCTTTTTTTTTAAAAAAAACGAAGCCTCACAGTAGGATTTTCTCCTGTATCGTGGGTGCTGTTTTACAAACATACATTTCACATGCACAACACAACCAGACCCGAAAAGCAACAATTTATGTTTTTGCACAAATGTGGCCTCCGGCTGGGAATCGAACCCAGGACCGGTGGCGCAGAAGTCAGGTACGCTAACCATTACGCCACGTGGTCGTCACTACTAGACTTAGGGAATTTTCAAATTTAATCGTAATTATCGTTTTCCTTAAACCAAATAAAAACTAGTGCGTAATACATAATCAACAAGAATTTATATTCCCGCTAAATTGCCTTTTGTGGTGGCGGCTCGTTAAACGAATACGAAAAGGCGAGTAAGGAATTAAACTGCACTGTGCACCCAACAGCGCATGGTGGCGATGGGCTCACCACCTATCACAACAAGTGCATTATATTGTTTTGGTGAAACGTGGATTGTGGCAGTCATCTGTTTTTGCAGTGTGTGCCCAGTCTCTGACTACCCCTTATGGGATACAGTCGTGATCTTATGTATGTAAATTGCTACGTGGTGTTGCTGTTATATTTTTTTTTGCTTTACAAAATGCTAGGCTTTCCCATGTGTCGTGAATGGGGTTTGTGACATAATTAACCGCATAAACAGCATAACACAATAGGTTACATGTTATCCAACCTGCATTTTTTCAGCTTATTAGCGAAATGTATCTAAAAAGTGCCAACTCCAAACTGATGCCTCCGTTGCACCAATCCAAATGAACGAATAAACATTCTGTTTAGTTCTGATGTGATGTCTCGTTTAATCGACGCTTCGAACGCTTTTTGGGTCGGCTATAAATTAAGAAAACTGGTGTGAGAATGTACTACGCCAAGGGGATGAAAAATCAGTCAAAAGTTTGGAAATCTAAAGTGCACGTCTGATGACGCTCATTGAACTCTTAAGAAAAAAAATCGTAATGAGGTTCAAATATTTCAAGTTATTTCCATTTCAGGTGAAAATAATTAGAATTTTTTTTTGATATGGAATAGGAAACCAGAAGATAAAATTCTGGACACGATAAAAAAACCCGGTCTCGATACGTCCATTTTTTCGGGACTTATGACCGCATCCCTAAAAAAATCAATAAGTAGCAATATTTCTGGTGGTAGGATTCCTATGCAGGAGTCCGTCTAGGTAGGTACCACCCCAGGGCCAGTTATTCTGCCGTGAAGCAGTGGGTCTCAGGGTGACGGGCATAGTGTAGTGTCACACAGAAATTTTCTGGGTGGCACAGCATTTGTTATGGGCAGACGTTGCACTTACCATCAGTTGAACGTTTTGCTCGTTTCATCACATTATGCAATAAAAAAAATTAGATGATTATATGACAAAATAATTTTAATGAATTAATTAAAGTGTTTTCTTGATATGAGTCTATTTAAATTAGCATATAAGTGCAATGTAATTGTGATAGAGGCATTTGAAGACCGCCGAACGGCTTGACCTTGACATGGAATTTATTGCACGTCTCATGGCGCGAAGCATAAACAGATGTATTACAATTTTCAGATCAATTTCACGGAGGTTATGTTGCTTCAATGTTTTGAGATTTATTTATAAATCATTTATATCGTTAACATTTAAGTTCTTTCGAAATATGTAACGACAGTTATTCTACCCGCCGTTAGTGTACTGTACTGTCGCTGCCGTATACTTGAACCACTGTAGGATATTTATACAAACGTCTCTTTTATCAGCCACTAGAATATTCGGCATCGTTAGGATTTTAATAGACGCGTTTCCATACTCTAGCCGGATCTTACGGACCTCTCTCTGTGTAAACTAGACCAGTTGCGTACTTTTGGGGTTTTCATGATTCATGATAATTCTTGTGAACCAACGCCGCTATTTTTGTACTAGTCGATTATGTAATAAATTAAATAAAAATATTCTTTGACAATATTTACTGAGATATTTTATGAAGTGATCATTTTACAAATTGTACTTAATTTTAATTAAATTACAAGTCCGATTCGAATTCTAATACTGGTTTGTGTAAATCATAAGTCACGTATGTATTTTAAAAATTCATTGAATTTTCATTTATGATCAGTGATAATTATTTTACCACGTGGATCGATTTCGACGAATCTTAGGGGGTAGGGTACCTTGAGGCGGTCCCATATAAATAAATTTGGTCAAGGTCTCACGATTGGATCTATGAGAAAATCATCAAATTCTTAAATTCACATAAGCATGATTTGTAGTTTTTTAAAAATAAACATCGATCATAAAATTGGTGATCCATTGAGCTCTTGTAAATTTTGGAGGTGAGGGGCAAGACGTTACAGGACCCCCCAGACCACCCCAGGGCCAGTTATTCTACCGAGAAGCAGTAGTGTGCGGTTTGAAGGGCACTGTGAGCTAGCGTAATCACTGAGCATATGAGACTTAAGAACCTATGTCTCAGGGTGACAGGCACAGTGTAGTGTCACACAGAAATTTTCTGGGTGGCACAGCATTTATTATAGGCAGACGTTGCACTTACCATCAGGTGAACGTTTAGCTCTCTCTCTTTTCCCACAAGATAAGAGAAACATGTTGCGCAAGGCAGTGCAACAGCCCTTATGCAATATATTCTTATCTGTCCTGGCATGAGAACAATATGTCATGAACAGAACTGGTTGCAACGGAACGCAACGGAACGGAAATGCCTAGGAATCACCTACTAAACTAGAAGCGACATTACCTGTAGAGTTTCTTTAATTAAGACTAACATAACCGATAAACTACCTACCGATTTCCCAGAAGTTTAAATATATATTACATATACAGAATAATTAAAAAATAAACCATAAAATTGTTAAAACGTTTTTTGTTACTATCTGTTACAATAAGCCACAACCACGGGTCATTCTCAAACGAAATGATCATTCTCATAAAATTTGAATATTATTGACAATTCATTAACTATTTGTACTTTTATGACAAGTCACAAAAACTTATTATTTCATAAATAATAGCACAATTCCAATTTAGCAACACAGCGTTAAACTAATTTTAGATGTAATATAGGTAATGAATTTTTATATTTAGGCGACTTTTAATCATTTTACAACCCGAGGATTCGATCGCTTCACAGCACCCATGGCCACGAAAGGACGGAGATGTTTCAAATCCTGATGTCATAGTTAGTCCGGGCTACCTTCAGCTTTTAATAATTATTTACTGTCAAATAAGCTTTTACAAGAATAGACAGTCGATAACAAAAGTTTCACGATATTCCTCCTTATGAGATTTTTAATAATAATATATTCCGCCACTATTGTGAAATAAACAATATGACACACGTATTAAGAAAGTTTCGTCAAAATTTAATTGAGAACTATCAAAAATCAAACAAGAATCTAGTGCAGGGGTTCCCAAATTGTTCTGTTGAATCTGAATAGGTGTTCCGCGACCATTTGGAAATACACTGCACATTTAAAGATCTACTTAATATCGAAAGGTGGGTGATAGCAAAATGTTCCGCATGATAGTCAAGCGCAAACATTTCCGAGTTCGCATCGTTCCATTGCAAAACAGGGTTGGGAACCCCTGGTCTAGTGCATGGTTGAAGAGGGAATCACCAATCGCGTTTCAGAATCTGGTTCTGTGTATTAACTGTGGAATGGAGCTCGCGTGTGTGGATTTTGGTAGTGAGATAGTACTTGTTTGCGCACGTTATTATGAGCGGGCGGTGGTCAAACTCATCAGTGTAATAACCGACAGTGTATTTTTTTATTTTCTATATTCAACAAGCATGTACAAAAAAATTGTTTGTCTAGTTAAATTGTTCTAACACTATATATATAAAAATGGATGTTAGTATATCTGTCCGAAAGTTGGCACATACACGTATTTTCTTCATGGAACTACTAAATGGCAATGCAGTACACCAACCTGTATACCGTTCAACTCATCGCCATGAAAATTGGTATGCATACAGCGCCGGCCCGAGCGGCTCGGCTCCTTAGGCTTAGGTACTAGCAGGGGAATACTCACTTATTGTTTGCATTGCTATGCTGCCATACGTAGTAGAGATGGGTACGTTATATCACGCGGCTGGGTAATAATATAATAATGCATTACATTTCATCAAACTTCAGCCCTAAGCATCATGCGTCACACTATATTCCGTACCTTCTATATCACCTATGCATTCGGCGAATTTTCGCACGCGCGTAATGCAATATTTTTATTGTTTTCTATATTCATCTACCACGCAGGCCTAGGCCTACTAGCCTACAAAGGGCTACTTTTCTCTGGAGTTTTTATAGTTCCGCGCCGTTTCGGTTATTAAAGAAAATTTAGTTGATTTATTTGTAAAGTTCAGTATCGTTTAGTTTTGTGTAAAACTTAAGTTTTTTCATCAGGCTAAGTATGAATTAACATCAATTTGTTTAGAAATTCAAACGTAATATAATGAAATATCGATCAAATAAATTTCATTTCATGTATATCATTACGTAAATTTCATTGCATTACTTACAAAAGTGTAATTCTTCGATCCGAACGAACATTATTCGAGTGATCATATCACTCGGGTAATGTTTCGGGTGATGTGTATGTTACCGGGTAGTATTACAATTATAGGAAGGTAATATTACATTACTACTGGGTGTACTGTTTCGCGAGCTGACCGTCCTCGGCAGTCAATCAGCCCGCGATAACACGACCGTCCGTAACCTAGTCATGCCGCGCCCCAAATCCGAGAGCCCTAATTTGCCTGTATGGACTGGCCGGCCCTGTATACATAGGTATTTGACATAGATACCTGGCGAGTGACCTGGGTTCGATTCCCGGTGCCGGCACCACTATAATTGTTAATTGCAATTTTAAGTGCTGATTTACCACGTGCTCATCGGTGAAGGAAAACATCGTGAGGAAACCTGCATGTCTGAGGAATAAAAAATATTAATATATATATAATATATATATAATAATAATAATTTCGAAGACATGTGAAGTCCGCCAACCCGCATTGGAGCAGCGTGGCGGATTCTTCCTAGCTCCAAAACCCTCTCAGAAATGAGAGGAGGCCTGTGCTCAGCAGTGGGACATTTATAGGCTGAAACTTTACTTTTTTTTTTACCGCATACAAAGCAACTGATGCTCAACACGCATATAGACATTTGCTCGCAAACGAAATTACGCAAAGATACAGTCTTCAGTATCCATCATATATTAGACCCGTGAACAACAAAACCTTTTCGAATTTTATTACTTTAACATCGTTAATTGGTGGGATAAAAAAGATTAAATATGGTTACGTGTTCCGTTTAATGTGGAAAGTCGTCTAGAACATCAATTATATAGTATAAAGGATTATCATTACCTTTCAACGGGTTTGTAATTTTGTAATCTACCAGAGTTCAGGTTATAATGGTTCATTATCGTAAACAATGCGAAAAAATTTTAGTGCACGTTGATGTCTTTTTGGTAAGTCTTTCATTTATGCTCGATTGCTGCTCTTTTGGTGATGCCATTACCTAAATTTATATTTATTTTTTAAACTTTTTATCTACTTTTAATTTTATTGTTATTTAATATCTTTTTGTATGGTTTTTTTAATAATTGCGCTGCATGTTGTGCCGTTGATTAAAACATTTTTTACCTTCTATACCGTTCAAAGAGATCATCCATTTTTATATATGCCGAGGTAAATAAATATGCAGGCGGGATAACGTCTGCCGGATTTTACTAGTAAAATATAAAGCTTTCGTTCCACTATGGCGTGAACAAGGAATTCGGTTGATAACATTCATACTAGAGCACAAAAACACTTTAAATCTTCTATATCTAACTTAATTGATCGGCTCTCATTCGCATTATTGTATTTTTGTTACATTGCAATAACTTTAGGCTATTCTACAAGAGCAGGCTATGTTTACCGGCTGGAGATGTGCTTGGGTTCCATATGACCTGTGTCGCTTAGGGCCCGCAACACTACGTTGCCGTTGGGAAGAATTGATACCCAAGTTATGGACCCATGATTCAGTGATATACGCAGCCATCCTTCGGGAGGGAATTGAAGAGCTCTGAAACAGAATGAATACTTTTTTTTTATTTGATAAAGTGAGGAAACGAGCAAAACTTTCACCTGAAGGTAAGTGCAACGTCTGTCCATAACAAATGCTGTGTCACCCAGAAGAACGAAGTACAGAAATAACTGGGGTGGAAAATTAGGCTACGGGTTGTAGTCCCAGCTTATAGAGAAAGGGCGTAACTATGTATGTAGGTAGTATGAACAATTTTAGACTCGAATAACAACAGTTTGAATTCAAAGTACTCACTTGCAAACGAAGAAACGTATAACGTTCGCGTGACAGACGAGAACCGTATAAGAGTCTTTCGTCTGTTCCGGTGGAGCCCTGTAGAAGTAGCGCCGGAAGGCCGCCTCTATCCGCGCCCCATCCTGGAAGAACTGCTACACGTGCCCAACCATACTCTGTTAATGTACTGCCCAGTATTGCTATAGCCTTATTACCCAAAGCAAAATGATGGGGTAAATTCCTCGAAAATACTTATTTTTTTAAATAATGTTCCATTTATTGGTATTATTGGTAGGATTTCTCTTCATTTTATAAAGTAAAAAAAATAGGGAAATATCTAAGATAATTTGCAAAAGAGTATATTTAGTGACTCTTAAATTATGATATTAGACTTAATAACTATTTTATTTCATTATGATACTAAAAGGTGATTTTGTAGTACAAGGTAACTGAATATTAGTCATCTATTTGCTACAACTCAACTAGGTAATGAAAATGGCATTAGGTATGCAAGATTGGGCAATATCACTTCAGACTGAAGGGGCCGTCTTTTAATCACGTGAGGATCGAACAGTGGTGGTGGGTAGAAAAAATCACGATTAATCACGAGAGGTGGGGAAGAGAATTTGATAATCACATGCACGACGACGTAAAATATTTTGTACAGGTCACACACACACTTATTGTAACGTAACATTGGTGTTTTGTTTTGTACCCCCGTGTAAGGGTTGTACGTTGTAAGGGTATAAAAGTGGTCAAAAAAAACCTCACGCGATTGGATGGCCCCAATAGATTTCTATTGTACCAAAACAATTTATGTAAACTCAGTTACATGGGGTAAAAAACATACCATTAACGAAATATAATAAGTAGAAACGATTAGGTTTTATTGTACATGACTTTAAAATAAACTTGCCACATAAAAATGACAAATTGTATTAATTAAGAACTACCTAGAAGTGCATTTTTACAAAAATTGTATTGGCAAAACAAAATAGAGACTGAAAACACAAACAATTTGTTAGTTTCACTGATTTAAAATTTCAAAACAGTTTTCATTTCTACATTGTAGGGAAATATTTATACTTTTATTTGATTATCTGAATTATGCTATAGATTGAGCAGAAAGTATTACAGTGCCACAAGTGGATGTTCAACCGCAAAGCCACTTATTCATCCTAAACCTACCTCAGATCGATACCGCTCACCAAAAAACTCGGAGGTAGGCCAGGATCATACAATCAGTAAACAACCAGATCCCAGTTTTTGGGATAAAACTTGTGTTTTAGCACAAACAAAATCAAGCAATATTCATTAGAATTCATCTAACACTATTTTACCAAGTGGAATGACCAATGGACAAACTAATGAAGGGTGAATGCCATAGTTACCATGCTTGGGATACGTTTTGCACAAAAGGATGCCACAATACATTTCGTGCATAAACTTTTCCCTTAGTTAACACCCTTTGAATGAATCCAGTCCAGCCACAGGCTATCCCTTTTACTCGTAGATACCGCACACAAGGCAACTGACGCACGAATATAATGCATTTGCTCGATTCGAAATCACGCTAAGTTAGTTACAATGCAACTTTTCGAATTTTATTGCGATAATATCGTTAATTGATTAAAAAAATACGTTTAATATGGCAATGTGTTACATTAAATGGTATGGGAAGTCGCCTCGAACACCAAATTACATAAAGAATGGCATAACATTTTATCGGTAACTAAATCGGGTTTGTAATTTCCTAGTCCAACGGAGTTCAGTTTATAATGGTTCATTATCGTAAACAGTGCGACAAAATTTCAGTGCCCCTTGATGTCCTCTTTCTCTCATTTAGGTTAATATATTAAGTTGTCCCTTTCTGACGAATACACATATGTGTCGTGTTTGCATACGCTGGAGTCGGTGCCGATATTTTACATAATAATTTTTAAAACGTGTAATCCAAATATTCATAAAATAAATTCTTTATTTATTAGCATTGTAATGAGTAAGGGCATAACAGAGAACAACAACATCAAAATTTAAAAATTACACTAGACATCGTTGACTGAATATTTTTGTATGTATGTATTATATTTATATGTATATAATCGAAGGCAGCAATGTAAATACGGACATCTAATTTTTTACAAATTATTTTAATTTTAAATATTGACGTTAGAATTCAGGTTCTATGCAACCGTGAAAAATAATTTGTAGTTCCATTTATTTTTATGCGTACGTAAAGTTACGAAACAAAAATAAATAAAAAGCATGAAGTCAATACTTACTACTTAGTAACTACTTAGACTAAATACAACAAAAATATACATGTTATTTTTAAAATTGCTCCCCTGAAAAGTTGTCATTTTGTAGATAACCGTCTTAACTTTGCGAGCGTTGATATGTACACATTTGAGTATTTTGTTTCAGCAATACAAATATAATGTTATGCCCAATTAGTATTTGAAAAATGATTGATACATTATTTAACTCGATAACTTAATTAATTAATATCAATTCTACCCGCTTATCCTGCCTCGCTGCTATTGCCCGGGCAATTAAAATTGCCAATCACAGCACCATTGTAATGCTCCCCGCAGTCTTTGCTTTGAAAATTTTGTGAACTTGAATCCATATAAAAGTTACAACATGTGCTATATATTAGGGGGTAATCTGTGGGTGCAGCACTTATAGATCATGCAGTATAACAATAGAAAGAAAAGCAACATGGAAGCCTTGGTAAGCTAAATGGCATTACATGTCATACAACTTCATAATAAAAGTGAAAGCGGTAATATTATAATGTATTTTAATATTACCACTTTTGACATATGGGCGAGATGTTATCCGCCACAGCTGCTGCACGGCCATAACATATTTCAAACAAAACATATATTTAATACTTACTTTTGGTTCTGGTGCCCAATGTCCAACGGGGGGTTCAGGTGGTATGGGAGCTCCTTCTTCAATAAGTTGACAGTCTTTTGTTTCTATGTCTTGAGGTAGATGCTTTGCTATAATTGATGCAGTTTCTTGGGCTCGTGTCATTGTAGACCGCACTAGTAAATCCCACTTTATGTCTAAACATGCCAGTCTTTTTCCCGTTAGATCTGCTTGAATTCTGCCTGTAATTTAAATAATTAATGAATAGAGAAGCATTAAAGTAAATAATTTAAGAGTATGCGGCTGAGTGTCAGCCTCTCGTTTAAAAAAAAAGTTGGAATCTATGTATGTACATTGCACAACTCCACTTCTTTGAGCATATTTCACAAACAGAAGAGTATTTACTATTGAAAAGTATGACATAAAATTACCAAATAACTAGTATAATGTTTTGAAGGATATATAATATTATAAATGTGAATGTAACTCTCTCTATTCCTCTTGTCTGTTTCTTACCTTTTTATGGTTCAACTGCTGAAACAATCTTGAGGAAATTTTGAAGAAGAGATAGCTTGCATCCTGGAGGTGGATATAGGATACTTTTTATTTCAGAAAATCTAATAGTTCCCACAGGATATTTCAAAAATCTATTTTCACATGGACTGTTGTGGGCATCAGCTAGTATGTCATAAATTGTGTGACTTAAAGATGTTGTATAATAAAGGAAGACAGTCTAATGTATATAAATTCATAAATAAATATAGCCATTATAATTTCGAGGAAATGAAAGGGCTATAATTGTAACATATTTTTTAACTTACATTACTTATTTAAATTACATTTCAGCAAAGCAATTAGTTGAAAACCAATCATAGATCTGCTTTATTGACTTACCTAAATCTGTTAAAACTCTCTCCTTGTCAGTAACTCCTTCAACATGGTATTGCCCATGTCTGATAAGAAATAAGTGCCTTACAGCCTTACTTTTAGCTTTCTCAATTTGTTCATTGTATCGGTTCTCATCCTCTGGCTTACTTGGTGAAGCTGGTTTAACTATAGACTGTGGTTCTCGGCTGGAACAATGTAAATCATTATTTTATAGAATGAATTTTTAAGAAATTCTTTTAAATTTTATTTATTAATTCATGGTATTACTACTAATAGCAAAGTTCCAGTTACAAAAGTGTTTTTCATAAGGGGTAGATTTTTTTGTTGTATTTTTATCTACAAAATCAATAACGATATTTTGCAAATTATTAGAGAATCTTTATTCAAGGCTAGCTGTGCCCTACGGCTTCACCTGCGTAAAATAAGCCGACCATATGATTATCCCATACGGTATGATATTTTGACCTGAGCATTCACAGTTTGGCGCTTCCCGATATTGTTAAGTTTTCAGCGTGCGGCTCCTCAAGGTCGCAGGATAGTTACCTATCTCAAGAAATGTGCTCAGTAATGCGAAAATATTTTTTCAAAATTAGATTAGTATTTCCTGAGATTAGCGTGTTCATGGAGAGGTATCTCCAGCTTTATTGTTGTAGTAAAAGTGAGATAACAAGTCTTTATTTACAAGTAGGTCACCTAATTTGAAACGATGTGAAAGCGTTTAAATAACTTACCAGTCCCAGTTTTTCTCCCATTTCACACTTGGAGTATAATTAACAGTCCAAGAATTATGAACATCAAATTTTTTATCAGATTTACCAATAGTGTAATATGCTAAACTACCGCCTACGGCGCCTAAACTTAAAAGGGCAATTTTATGCAGTCTTGAGAAAGTAGCCATTATAGCAGAACCGGGGTTAAAATTTCCCTATTTTAATACATTTACAACTTAATATTATTTAAAATTTGATCGTTAATTGAGATTTTGGTAAATATTAAAAAATAACCTTAAATTCCTGAAATATACAATCATAAATACAGAGAATAACAGATGTACCAAAAATATTAACATCACAGGCAAAGAGTAGATAACAGCTTCCTATTATCATTTATGGCAATGGTCGTAAGATAACTGCCACTGTCTAAAAATTTGATAATAGTAGTTTATATAAATAGTTAGTTATAATGTTTTCTTTTATTTACGCGAATATTACACATTTAAATAAAACAACTTTTTTACGGATTTTATCGCGTTTAATTTTTGAACTATTTTTACCCGACGTTTCGGACGCTTTACAGCACCCATGGTCACGGGGCGTCCGAAACGTCGGGTAAAAATAGTTCAAAAATTAAACGCGATAAAATCCGTAAAAAAGTAGTTTTATTTAAATAGTTAGTTATATTAGATAGTTTTTAGAAATGATCTATTTTATTATGAAGGACAAGTAAGTAGGTAGTAAATACGAAATTTGGAAGCCGATTCCACAATAGACTGTTATTAGGTATTTTTGAGCCGTGGTACCTATCTAGACGGATTCCTGCATAGGAATTCTACCACCAGTAGTATTAGCCGCGGTTCCTGGGTTCGAATCTCAGCAGGGCCCACATTTGTGCAAAAACCCATATTATTCAGAGCCGCGGTAGCACATTGGCTAGGCGCTCGTTTTAAATTTCATAGTACGCGAGTGACCAAGGGTCGATTCCCGGTGCCGGCACCACTAAAATTGTTAATTGCAATTTTAAGTGCTGATTTAGCACGTGCTCGGCGGTGAAGGAAAACACCGTGAGGAAACCTGCATGTCTGAGAAATAAAAAATATTTCGAAGACATGTGCAATCCGCCAACCCGCATTGGAGCAGGGTGGCGGATAATTCCTAGCTTCAAAACCCTCTCAGAAATGAGAGGTCTGTGCTCAGCAGTAAGACATTCATAGGCTGAAACTTAAGATATTTTTTTTTTATTTTTTTTTTTCAGTTTTAATGTTTAATATTGAATTTTAATATTTTTATTATATGGGACTTACTCGTGAAAATAAACTGTGATTGGAAAATTAAATTCCAAACTAAAATTATATCGCGGGTGCGTGTTATAGACATACATTTCCAACCGATTTGTGTTTTTAAACAAATGTTGGCTCCGGCTGAGATTCTAACCCAGGTCCTTGCTGGTGAAGCCTGATATGTTGATGCTGACACTAACCACTATGCCGGGCGATCGTCAAAAAAGATAATATTGAATGATTGTCAAATTAATGATCTGTATGAAAGTAAGTGACGGTACGAGGTAATTGTTCACACGATTTAGATTACTTTGATGCGAGAACTTCTATATTATTAAACAACAATATTCCATTACATTTAATATCATCATATCTCGTGACCGATCTTTTTTAATTAAAAAATGATCTTCCCAAATGGTTTGTATCTTACTCATTTTTTGTTTGAATTTATTTTATTTCAATACATGAATGAAACATAAATTCAGTTAGATCATTAGATTTACTGATCTGATATTGGCAACATTATGTTCTGTCATTTAGGTAAGGAAATTTAAATTTCTTGGTCCGAACTTTGAACGGCCGAATTAAAATTTTTGAAATCCTTCTAAAACTTTTATTATTGTTTTATTTATATAAACAGTGTAGAGTAAATAAACAAATCTGCCCATATATCGTTTGTCTTAAAATTACCATTACGTGAAAGGTAAAGTAATCTTTAAAATTCTTATAGTGACTGGTGACTAATATAACTGTTTACCATTTGTGATTTGAATTTTTACTTTGCTTTTGTTTAATTATCAGAGTGAATAGCAAAATATTTTGTTTCAGATGCAGTCGGTATATTTATTTAACCGGAGCGATAATGAAATCCTACAAGAATTGTTGCGAGTTTTCAGCTCTGGTCGAGGAACAGCCCGTGAGCAATGGACTTTGCAGGCTGAACTTTTAGTTGAACCCGTTGGTTGGGATGCGCTATGGAAGTTGTCTAAAGATTTCTGCAAAAAGTTTGGTATGATTTAGGTTTTTAGATTTAATCTTTATGGCCTAAAAATATAGGGCCACCAGTATTATTTATATTTCTGCTTACAATAAAAATCCAAAACCACTATAGGGTTTGTATTTAATGGTTCAAATTGTAATATTGATTTGAAATGATGTCAGTTAATGTTGCAATTAATTAAAAGTAAAAGAAAAGTAAGTATTATCATAAATTTTTGTCTATTCTATTTACTGGTAGTAGGATTCCCATGTCCTATTCATATACTATTATAATTTATCTAAATCGGAGGCTATTTTTTCATTGCATTTTTAAACCTAATAGTTTGTAGAAAACATGTAAATTAACAATTTCAGAAGTGAGATTCCCCTGTATCGCTTATGTAACTGTTACATCCGTGGATTTCGAAGAATTAGCAGCCAGTGTGGACGTCCTAAGTGTCCAACATGAGGCAGTAACTTTACCAGAGAGAGTTGTAGATGTTCCATTGATAGAACTGTGGCCCACTATCAAGCAGAAGGAACAATGTATTAATGCAGCCTCAACAGCAGAATTTATTGACCTTTTAAGGTATGCATTTTAATATATTCTTTAAAAACAAAACCTCAACAAAGTCTTTACAACACAACACAATTTCAAAAAGCTTAGAATATGTATTAGCATTGTACTAGTGGTCACCCTGTGGTCCAAATTCAATCTTAATTCATGATTTTTTATAGTTTGAATGTTATTGAGTTTTGATTAATTATTTGTTGGCAACATTTTAAAACTATGTAGACATTCTCCGTGCAACTGTTTAACAACAGACTATTATATGTTTGACATTGGCCATATGAACGTAAACAAACAATAGACTATTATGTGATTGACATTGTCTGCTGGTTGACAGACTTTGCATATCATCAGAACTTCAAATATCTCAGACATTGTAGACTGCTTCGGGCTGATTTCCGCAACTCCACATCTATGCGCGTATTTTGCGTTGGGTATCTCAGACATGCCAGTCTCCTCACGATTTTTTCTACATGGTAAATCAGCATTAACCTAAATGATTCTACCAAATTCTTAACGGCTTATTGAAGAGGAATTCATTGACTAAGATTATTGTTTGTCAATTGTTTAGGTTAACCAAAACTAGAAAGTCTTTTCTTAGTAGATCTATAAATTTTTGTAATAAAATTCTTAGAAGTGTGACACGAAAAATGAGCATTCAACAAACTTGATAAATGATTAGAAAAAGTGTATTATAAAATAGATCATTACATAGAGAACAAAGATGTATGACAATAACTCTTACTCTGCACTTGCCAACTCCCTCATATGTGATATTGGAATTAAATAATGTACTGTATATATGACATTATGTAACATGGTATTGAATGATATTGAAAAGAAAAACCCCTAGTTTCTTGCCAGTTCTTTTTTGAGACGGTTTTATTTTTTGAACCAGTGTAGACTTTGCCATTCATAAGAGCTTTATACAAACCTAAACTGAATAAATAAATTTCGACTGACTTTAAAGTGAAAAAGAGGTTGAAATCAAGTAGAATGCTCGTGGAGGAGCTCATAGCATCAGGATATATATATTAATCATATGCACAGGATATATATTAATTCGTCGGTTCGGTTGCCGCAGTAGCGCAGCCCTTGGCTTCTGCGCCGCGGGTCGCGGGTTCGATTCCCGCACGGGACAAATATTTGTATTGCCTACATATAGTTGTTCCAGGTCTGGGTGTTTGTGCATGTGGAATATATGTCTGTAAAACGCACCCACGATACAGAAGAAATCCTACTGTGGGCCATCGTTTTTTAATAAAAATAAAATAATTAATCATATGCACAGGTTGTGCAAACTGTAAAAAATAATAAATAAAATTATGAACAGTTGGCAGTTGGTTGGCAGTGTGGCTATATCATGTTCGGAAAATACCAAGTTTCCTTTCATTATCATAAATTCTGTTATGTTCTTTACTTTCCATTGATTTTAAGATTTTAATTATGTCAGTACAGTCACATCAGATCTCAGAGCTTGATATAGTTACAATACATCTAAACATATGTACAAATAATTTCAATAACATGGAGTAATGTCCAGTCAAGTCTTCAAAATTAAATAAAACATCTTGTCATGTTTTTATATCTGCAACTTGATTTTTTTTAGATTTTTTTATCACAACATATGGATGCCATGGGATGATCAAGATGACAAAGTGTTACTACCCAACACAATTGAAGATAGAATGCACCTTTGGTCGGATACACACAATGGCACAATACCAAGTTGTATGGCTCGGTCAATTACCCTGTTACGAAACAGTGCTATCAATGCTCATGAAAAATTGAAAGAGCTTGACTCATCTCTTTGTGATGGTATTTTAGCTGATGATGATGGTAATTACTTCTTAATAATAAATCTAAAGTTATATGTAGACTATGTTAGACTATGAACTAACCCTAGATGTAGCAATAGCCTCCACAGTTTTGCGGGAACTCCATTGACAAACCTCCTAAGAATAGATAATTTACAACAATTTTAAATAAATTATTAACTTCCTGCTTAAAATGTGAAATTCTTAATGTGAAGAAAGCATCATGATTTTATTCCCATTTGGGCGTTTCTGCTTCCACTATGGTTACGTGGCGACGACCTCTACCCAAATATAAAGTCTACTCAAAATTCTGGCAACCCTTCCTATAAGTACTGCAACATCAAACAGATCATTTTCTACATTAAGTCATGTAAAAACTTGGTTGAGAGCAAGCATGTTACAAAGGAGGCTGACAGGTTTAATTATTCTAAATATTCATCCAGAGATAACTCCAAATGTCTCAAATAGTATTACCCAATTTGCCAATAAGAATAGAATATATATAATAATTAGTTTAGCGATATCAATTTTTCAATTAGTTATATTTTTTGTGCAATGAATTATAATTTGCTTAACTGTTAATATAACAGTGGTTTGTGTTAATCTTTAGAAAAGGCCTACGTTTAGCAGTATCCATCAACAACAGCTGTTAAACAGTCCGCTGCAAGACACTCTCAAATTGCGTTCCTTAGACTGTCGCCTATCACAATTTAGTTCTGATATTTGTGATAAGTATATTGCCATCTGTTGGTCACATTTCTAATTCTTTTTGATGAGAAGCATTGTAATCATAGTAGTCAGTTTTTATTTGGATGTAGTTCTTGGATATAATACATTTTCTTTTAGATTCCCTGCTACCTCCAAACTACATATCTGTGTGTGCCGAAATGAACGCACGTTTAGACGGACTAATGTCCAAATGGACGCTTTATGAAAATCCCTTAATTAGGGAGCAGTATTTGGCTAAGACAAAAAATAAGTGGCAAAAGAATAAGAATAAAAGGAATGTAAGTATCATCAAAATTATTACAAGTATAAAATATATCAATTCAGACTCAGAGATTTTTTTTTATAGTTTACAAAATAATAAGATTATCTTTAAGCAAATATAGAATAAATTGTACATATAATTATTAGTTTACAAATTTTGCTGATGATTTGCATGATGCATCATGATTTATTAGAGAACATCATGGAATGGAATAGGCAAGACATTCCTAAGATCTTCCCCGCGGTGTTGTCTTTAATTGTCAAGCACATAGTAAATTAGTAACATTAATTATTTATCTTTTATTGGAGAAAGTGACGTGACAAGTAAAACGTTCACCATTCAGAGTTTTTCTGTCACCAGAAATTGTACAATTTAAATTAGAAAGGACAGGTTTCCGCAAGTCCGCGTCTATGTGGAATTTTTGTATGTTTTTTTTTATAGGTGAGGGGGCAAACGAGCAAATGGCTCATCTGATGGTAAGTGATCACCACCGCCCATGAACAACCGCAATACCAGAGTAATCGCGGGTGGCGTAGCCGGCCTTTGTGGAAGGAATAGGCTCTTTTCTTGAAGGTCCCTAAGTCGTCGGTTCGGAAAAACCGCCGGCGGCAGCCGATTCCATAAAGTGGTCGTGCGTGGCAGAAAATTCCGCGAAAAACGCATTGTGGTGGAATGCCAACCATCCAGGTGGTGACGATGGAATTTTGTGTTCTGCCGCAAAGTGCGATGGTGAAAACCAGCGGCTGGAATTATTCCGAATAATTCCTCGGAACTTGGGGAGTCCATTGTAAATCCTGTATGTCACTGGCGATTGAAAAGTAGCTTGCATACTTATGAAATTAAAAGCGAGCGCACAGTAACTTTCATCACGGCTTCTGATAATTATTAAAAAAATCTTGATTTAGAAAAATGTTTCAGGTTGTCGCACTCTGGCAAGGGGGCTCCATTTCCGAATTCGACGAAATCTCGAAATTTCTTCATTCCCATCTCACCACTGAACACATTCTAACAGTTGTGGTGTCGGCTGAAGATGGTCTTTCTTTAGAACCGGATGAAGTTGTCATATGTAGTCGACAATATGAGGTGCCAGAGATGCCTTTATCACAAATATCCATTTGCAGTTTCAATGGTGAGTTTTAAACATTATAAAATCTATAACTTTCACTTCAGGTTTCTTAAGAGATATTTTCCACAACTGCATGGCTCTAGAGGGAACAGTACATAAAATCAAGCAGTCGGTACCAGGCAACCATGTTTGTTTGTAGGACTGATGGTAGTAGGATTCCTATGGACAAGTCCGTCTAGGTAGGTACTACCCCAGGGCCAGTTATTCTGCCGTGAAGTAGTACTGTGCAAACATTACGGATTCATATTGAAGGGAATTTGTTATGGGCAAATTTTGCACTTACCAACAGGTGAAAGTTTTGCTCGTCTCATCACCTAACGTAATTAAAAGAAACCTTTTATGGAATCTAGTCTAGTATATCAGCAGTGTGAAAAAACACTGTATTTCGGTTTGAAAGGTGGAGAGCTAATGTAATGAAATGAAACGAAAATTCTTTATTTTTCGACGTAAGAAATATAACGCACACAAATATAACGCACACAAGTATGACGCACATGGCAGCCATCGCCCTCCTCAACCATTCTAAAAGGAAGTGGACGACCCGCCACAGGACGCCGCCGCAAGCAGAGACATTAAAGCGAGCATGACATACTCAAGTCTACCAAACAAATTAGCATTACTTAAATTATTGTCTTTTACTTTACACAGCGCATTTTAGTGTTCCACAAGACAATTTACATTTTACAATCACAAATCCTAAAAATACATATTACGTAGCTGCCCACAAAATAACAATCACATTGTGTTATACATTACTTGAATTGGCCGTGTGGTGGCGGCTCGTTAAAAGAATACTACCACTCCATCTCACCCAATGAATCTCGTAAAAGGCGAGTAAGGAATTAAACTGCACACCCAACAGCGCATGGTGTCGATGGGCTCACCACCTACGAGTATCACACCAAGTGCAATATATTGTTTTGGTGAAACGTGGATTGTGGCAGTCATCTGCTTTTGCAGTGAGTGCCCAGTCTCTGACTACCCCTTATGGGATACAGTCGTGATCTTATGTATGTATGTATGTATGTATGTATTACTTGAATGTCTCCCTAGATGGATACTTTCTATGCGTCCTTATCATTGAAATAATCATTCAAATCTATAATAAGCTTTGGAGGACAGATTTTTTAATATAAGTTTTAAATTTAATCTCTGTTAGATTTACCCATAAAATATTTTTTTTACTTTCTTCAGTCTTAATTAATTTTAAATTATGATTGCCACTATTCTTTGGCAATGTTGATTTAAATTTACGTACATGCATAACGTTTTCATATGTTTACTGGCACGTACAAGGTAAAATATATATATTTTTAAACAGTTCCCTTAGAGAATCACGAGAGCGCATATTATAGATTGCACGGACTGCTCTTTTCTGCAAAGTAAACATTGTATTCATGTCAGCCGCATGTTCCCATAATAAAATACCATAAGACATGAAGCTGTGAAATTAGCAAAAGTAAACTAATCTTGCAGTAGCTATATCCGTAGTATGTCGTATCTTTCTCACAGCATACGCATGTAATGACTGGGCATGACGGTTAAGTGCTGATGTCTTCTTCTTATTTTATATTAATGGCATTCTCGTTGTTACGAATTCTGCCAAGATCGAATCAGTCATGGGAGTGACACATATATCTTATAGTATTTAAAAATATATATCAAGATTTTTTGAGATATCCGAAACAAAGAACATTGACTAGCTAGTAAATCACCACCAAAAAGTTATTATTTAAAAATGTTATAGTTATTTTGTTTATATAAATAAATTCAAACAACACACTTACGAAAGGAAAATAAACAGTATTTAAATAAAATTGTCGAGGATTTGTTGACATGTCTGAAACAGTAAACATTGACTATATTTAAAAAAAAATCTGAAAACACATGAACAAAAGCAGAATAAACACAATGTAATAGAGACTTAAAGTCAGTTTAGGACAGCTAAAGAATAAGTGTTCTAGAGAGTCCCTTCCTTTAGTCCAAATTCACAATTAATTGATTATTAATAATCATGATTAATTATGAATTATCCATGATCCTGAGCTTTGCTCAATGGACTGTTTAGCATGCATGCCTGAGACGCATCTGGCAGATAGAATAAGTTATCTGTTTGTTAGCTTAATAGTGATGTCTGTAGCGAGTCTAAGCATAATTTGGTGACAAATAGAAATGTTCTGGGTGAGACATAATTTGTTATGGACAAGTTATGTGTCATGGCTTTATTTTATAGATCAGTTTTTTTACAATGTTTCTTGTCATTGGAACAAAATATTAAGTGATTTAAGACTATAATTTTAAATTACAGGTGCTACACTAAGAGCAACAGACATGAGATCTTGCCTCTTAATGCTCAGTGAGGACTGTAGGTTACAAGACCTAACACTACATTGTTCACAAGTGAATACTATAATCGTAATGCGTACTGGAACGCTACATTTAAAAAACTGTATGCTAGCAGATGAGTCAAAAAGCTCTCAGGTTTGTTGTTTAAAACATTGTGATTTAATTCATAAGAGAATCTACCTACCGATAGGTGTCTGGCAGAGTGAAATAGCAGGTACCTTTTACCTACCGAGGTATCATAAGAAGCGAGTAAGGTACGGACAGCATTTGTTTGTGCAGATTAATAGCCTAATATGCAATGCTGTCACTGTACTGTTCGTGCCAACGAAATGGGGAGTACGAATTTTTGATTCGTACCAAAATGGCGGCCGCAAAAAGTGGGCCAAGGGTGTGGTCTCTGTCTGCCCCTTTTATGGAAAAAAGGATTGACTGTGTTTATGTATGCTTATCTTATTGTTAAACTATTTCTTTAACTACTTAATAAATCCATTATATAATGCAATTACCTTGCTAGAACGAGCCACTCACAAAAGCTTAGCGGGCCATTTACAAAAGCGTAGGCCACTTGTCACTCTCGCGGGAAACGAGACTTGACGGGTGCCGAATTGTTGGCGTCATTTTCATATCAGTCAAAAAATTCTTACTCTCCATTGCGTTGCAACGCGCTGTATAGTAACAGCATTGCATATTATGATATTATTTTGCACATATAAAGGCTGTCCATACAATACCTTAGTCGCCTCTTACGACACCTCACAAGGAAAGAGGTAGGTTCTATTCTATTACCGTTCACCTATCGGCTAATAAGATAAAATTATTAGAAATTTTATTGTCCCGTCAGTACAAGTACTATCTTACGAGTACATTACAAAGCTTATAACTTCATTTATTCAAATTAATTGCTTTAAATAAATATACCATTAAATTAAAAAAAAGTATTTTTGGACCCCATAATAATAACATATGACCCCATAACTGGTGGTAGGATTCCCATGCAGGAATCCGTCCAGGTAGGTACCCCAGGGCCAGGTATTCTGCCGTGAAGCAGTAGTGTGCAAGCGTTACTGTGTTTCGGTTTAAAGGGCACTGTGAGCTAGCGTAATCACGGGGCTTTTGAGACTTAAGAACTGATGTCTCAGGGTGACGGGCGGAGTGTGTTGTCACACAGAAATATTCTGGGTGACACAACTTTTGTTGTGGGCGGACGTTGCCATCAGGTGAACGTTTTGCTCGTTTCGTCACTATACAATAAAAAAAAAGGTTAAGTAAGGCTGGCGTAGGTGGTACCACCGCAGTGCCAGTCATTTCATCATGCAGTAGTGTGCAAAAATTACTGTTTTCGTCTGAAGGGCATGAATAGCTAGTGTAAGTACTGGTAATATGGGATAAATATGGGACTGGATGGGTGTCCCACACAGGAATGTTGAGGGTGACACAGCATTTGTTATGCGCAGACGTTGCACTTACTATCTGGTGAGCAATTTGCTTGTCTCCTTACTTTCATAAAATGAATTCTTAAACTATTTATTGGTCTTTCATATATTATCAAATATCCATGAAACATGTTAGGGTACAGCAATATAACAAAAGTACCATAAAGTTCCAGAACAACAGAATTGGGTACAGAAATAAATTTTAAAAGTTTAATTAAAACATTTAAAAGACAAGAATCATTGTAAAAAACTGAACTATAAAAAAAGGCATGATCGGCGATTACGGTGTATTCTCTAACTGTGGGAGCAGGTTATGTCTGCTAGTGGACTATTTTAAGGCTTTACTGGCGCTAGACAGAGCTCCTATGCAGGAATCCGGCTAGGTACCTAGGGCTAGTTATTCTGCCGTGAACCAGTATTGTGCGAACATTACTGTTTTGGTTTGAAGTGCACTGTGAGCTAGTGTAATCACTGGGCATACGAGACTTAACATACATACATACATAGATAAGATCACGACTGTATCCCGTAAGGGGTAGTCAGAGACTGGGCACTCACTGTAAAAGCAGATGACTGCCACAATCCACGTTTCACCAAAACAATATAATGCACTTGGTGTGATAGTTGGTGAGCCCATCGCCACCATGCGGTGTTGGATGCACAGTGCAGTTTTATTCCTTACTCGCCTTTTACGAGATCCATTGGATGAGATGGAGTGGTAGTATTCTTTTAACGAGCCGCCACCACACGGCTCGACTTCGACGAGACTTAACAACTGATGTCTAAGGGTGACGGGCGCAGTGTGGTGTCAGAATATATACACAGAAATATTCTAGATGACACAGCATTTGTTATGGGCATACAATGCACTTACCATCAAGTGAACGATTTGCTTGTATTGTGACTATAATACGTGTTATTAAATAAAAAAAAAGGCTAATGGTAAATGTATAAGTGAGATATTATTTTGTTTTATCTTTAGAGTGACTTCGCGCAAGGCATTGTGGCGATGGGCGGAGCTAATGTCCTTATAGAAGATTGCACGTTCGAGAACTTCTACTCTGGGATAGTTGTTCACAGAGGCGCACAGGTAATCATCATCATCATCATTACAACCTATCACTAGTCCACTGCTGAACATTGGCCTCCCCCCATAGATTAGAAGGGGGATTTTACCATAGTTGCCACGCATGGCAGGCTGATCTGCAACAGCAGTGTATTTGTTAAGATATTCCAGGAAGATGCTGCAGGCCGTCTCCTTGTTTTCATTTTGCCTCTGTCGATTTTTACGACACCCACGGGACGAGACGTGGTGTTAGATTCTCTCTCGCCGCCACCACATGGCATTCTAAAGAAAATATTACTACCAATGATTTCTTTATAAGAAAAAATCCCACTGACTTCTTACCGATTCATCCCATGACCGAGATATTGTAACAAACCGTTAGAAAAATACAAAATAAATTCTCTCTCTCTCTCTTCTCTTAAAAAAAAAACGATGGCCCACGGTAGGATTTCTCCACAGTCGTGGGTGCGTTTTACAGACATAAATTCCACATGCACAAACACCCAGACCTGGAACAACTATACGTAGGCCATACAAATATTTGTCCCGTGCAGGAATCGAACCCGCGACCCGCGGCGCAGTAGCCAAGGGCTTAGCCACTGCGCCAACTGTGTTCTGTATTCTAATAAAGTCCAATATCTAGAAAAGCATAAGACTGGCGACATACCATGAAAACGTATATTTTACCATAATACTAACATTTTATGTGGATTTAAATCAAACAATTTTTACTGATTTTATCGCGTTTGATTTTGTACTATTTATAATCCGACGTTTCGAGCGCTTTACAGCGCCCATGGTCACGGGAGGACTGAGGTGACAGATGTCCTGATGTCATAGTTAAAACCAAAGCATACCACTGCAAGACTTCAAGACACAGCTCTTTCTGCGGTGGTCGGACCGAAACTAATAATTAAAAGCTGAAGGTACTCCGGGTTAACTATGACATCAGGACATCTGTCACCTCAGTTGTCCCGTGACCATTGGTGCTGTAAAGCGCTCGAAACGACGGGTTTTAAATAGTAAAAATGAAACTCGATAAAATCCGTAAAAATAGTTTTATTTAAATGTGTAGTATTCGCGTAAATATAAGAAATCATTATTTTAGGTGGAGCTAAGGAAATGTCTTTTAAAGCGGTGTGGTGTAGGAATCCAGATGTATTCAGGTTCACATGTGAAATTGGACAGTACAGTTATAACAAACTGTTCCGAACAATGTATTCGATGTGAAGTTGATGTTGATGGTACTACCAATATGAACGAGTGAGTATTAAAATGTTTATATTCAAATCAGTAACGATGAGACGACAAACTGGTGGTAGGATTCCTATGCAGGAATCCGTCTAGGTAGGTACCACCCCAGAGCCAGTTATTCTGCCGTGAAGCAATAGTGTGCAAACATTACTGTGTTTCGGTTTGAAGGGCACTGAGAGCTAGTGTAATCACTGGGCATATGAGACTTAAGAACTGATGTCTCAGGGTGGCGGGCGCATTGTGGTGTCACACTGTTCTGGGTGACACAGCATTTGTTATGGGCACACGTTGCACTTACCATCAGGTGAACGTTTTGCTCGTTCCGTCACTTTTATGAAAAAAAAAAAAAAACAGAAGTTGCAATGGACCAGCCATTAGCTCATAACCGTTGGGGAGAATGGTTAGACCTCTCCTCTGCAAGATAGAGCGACGACCAGCACGATTTCGCTTCGATGGATCCAGGTGGCTCAGGATCATGTTTTGTGGCAATCTATGGGGGCCTATGTTTAACACAGGACTAAAATAGGCTGAAATGATAATGATGATGATGATGAATGTTTAAAAGGTTTATGGATTCGGGAAGAGACCACATCGCATTGAAAAACTATGTTCCTCACTAGGATTTCTCCTGTATCATGGTTGTGTTTTGCAGACAAAGATATATGAAGGAAAAGAAGGTAATTTGCTAAGATGCGCATGTAAAATATAAAATCGTTTATATTTACTGGTTTTTGAAGTGCCTCCCACGGTAGTCTGCACAAGCAAACCAACACCGCCACCGGGAACCGCCACCGGGAACCGCCACCGGGAACCGCCACCGGGAACCGCCACCGGGAACCGCCACCAGATACTCACTACAACACTACTGCTCGGCAATATACACCACTAAAGTCGAGACTACGACACGTGTTCACCTCGAAACGAGGCATTATCTAGTGTTGTTGATTCAACAGATAGCTTCAGCTTCCTTTCCTTTATTATAATTGATTTCCGCAAAGTAACACCTGATTCTATAAACAAAAATTACACATACACAGACACTTAGACCCAGAACGACTAACGGTAGGCAATACAAATATTTGACCCATATGGGAATCGAACCCGCGACCCATGGCGCAGACCGCGCTTAGCCACTGTGCAACCGAGCAAGTAATGACATACTTCTTGTGCCCACGAATATGTTTAGATAACAATTATGTTTATTCAACGTTACGCAAGGGGGAGTAACTTTTTTTTTGGTACGCCACACGTCTCGTTTCCCGCGTGGGCGAAAAGTGGGCTACGTGTGTGGCCTATGTCTACCTCTTATATGAGATATTTCCACCACTGTTATACATAATACATACGAGTACTTAATAAAACTAATTTTACTAACTATCGCGTTTAATTTTAACTATTTATAACCCCATGTTTCGAGCGCTTTACAACACCCATGGTCTCGGAAGGGTGAGGACTTTTTATAAAATCCGTAAAATTAGTTTTATTAAACATGTCTTATTCAGACATGCAAGTTGCATAAGCATGCCGTTAAATCAGCACCAAAAATTTCAGTTAACATTTTATTTGTGTTGGGTACTGGGGATCGAACCCAGTGTCGCGTAATGGTAATACGAAGTATAACAATCGGCCCTAAAGCCGCCACGCCATGGAACTACTTTTACAGTAAATAAAAATAAGTTACGCTTTTCAGGATGGAAGGATTACAAGTAATGTCAAATTGCAAGATCGGATCTGGTAATCTACAAAAGGAAGTTTTAATCGTTCAGCAAGATGTTAACTTAGCTTAATTTTTTTTTAAATTAAAAACCAATATGTATGTATTTATTTTTAAACAGTAACAATATTCCTTGATATTACTTATGTATTTTTTAGCATACGTCATTTTATGTTAAACCATTAATGGATTAAATTTCTGAGCCGTATACGCCATATGCCATAACGATAAAATATATTTCGTAAATTTTTCATAATAACAGTAATTATTTTTTTTATACATTTGTATCTTTACAACTTTATGATTTCAGAGAATAATATTGTTCGATTAAATTGAATACCGAATTAAAAAAAAAGAAAATTAACGATAAGAGTTGAGATTTTTTATGTGCTTATGTTATTTTTTATACCATAGATATTAAATAATTGGTTGTGATCTCTTTTGTTGATTTAAATCGGCGGAAACTTTATTAGGGATTTTAAACAACTTGTGCTATCGACTTTATTATCGAATGGAATGCTAGAATTAAAACAAGTATGATGAAACGGCAATCGCTTACAGAGTTACTATCCAGCATAAATAATATTTAAAAAAAACTTAAAAATTAATGAAGCTGCGATAATAAATTATATCCTTTTGGTCAACATATTTTTTCTAACAAACGTTCACTATGTATTTAAAACATTATAGATCAGGTATCGTAATTATTAGTAAATGTCAGTGCCATATATTTTATAATATTCGTATCAAGGGAATATAGCAGTTTAACAGACAGCTTTAAAGTAATGAATAGAATACGTGTATTGAATAGAATAAACTCTTTGTTTTGTAGTTTTTGTTTAAGTTTTCATTCAATGATATCATTATCATAATTTATGTCAAATTATTTGAATAAAAACAATTGAAACATTTTTAAGAGGTTTTTTTTGACACAAGCCAAAGTCACTTTTTTATCATGTAATATAATCTGGACAAATTTCATATCAATAACTCGGATCATTTTAAACGGAATTGCTCAGCTCCCATACAAAGTTCGCCCAAGAACTAACAGTCATTAAACTTTGATTATTGGGTTCAAAAAGACACCTATGTATTCGCGAAACCAGAACTACGGACACTTCTCAGAATTTATTTATTACCTAAAATATTTTCTATTTTGTGGTTATTCTAAATAGCCTTGCTGATCGTTTTAGGTTTATTACAAAATATCAGTAGTTATAATCCGGTAGTTAATTCAAAAAAAAAATACTTAGATTACCTAACAAACAAACACAAAGATCGCCAAAATTACATTTAAAAAGAAAATCAATTCAAAGACATTTTGACACAAAAGATTTTGAAAGTCATTTGACATACAAAATCTCTCTCACTAGCAGGATTAGATAAACTATATTTGTTTTTCGATCGTACTGTTAAAACAGTCATTTTTAGTATCGTTTTTAGCTGCGCCCTTCTGTGTGGCACTAAGCGCTTTAAACGCTTTGGTTCCTGCCTCTATACTTACGGATTCAGCGCTGAAGCGATGACTTTATATGTTATTCGGGTACGGTAAAGTGTCGATTAAATGCCGTTTTTTTTTTCTTTTATTAATCTGAAGTGTCCGTTGAATTTTAGTATTTGTAACAAAGGGCTTAAAATAAGCTAAGAATTATATGTAAAACGTATGCTGATCTTCAGACGAATTTGTACATTGTCCTTTATATTAGCAAAGATCAAATTTTATGCCGATATATTGCCATATTGCGTCAAGATCCAAGGACTAAGCATTACAAAACAATGTTTCCTTTACCGACGACCTCATGGTAAACTACACTCGGCGTCAAAAAAATCGCAAATCCGAAAAAAATAATTTAAATACTATTTTAACACAACAGGCCAATGGCAATGTTGTGGTTTGAGGGTATCATTCGAAAGGTAATTTCATTAGCTTTCAGGAATTTTAATGGAATTTTACTTTTATAACGAGACGAAAGAGAAATTAAAGAAAAAGACACGGTATGTACAAATTTGCAAATTAATAATTAAAAAAAAACTTAATAAATACAAAAAAAGTTCTTAAAACCTAGTATTACCCCCCCTTGCCTTGATAACGGCTTCCATGCGATCTTTCATGGACCTTACAAGGATCGCAACACTCGCTTGGGGTATATGTTCCCACTCTTCAAGTACCGCATCTTGGAGCTCTTGAAGAGTGGCTGGAGCTGGATCTCGAGCTCGCACGCGCCGTTTTAGGTCATCCCAGAGATGACCTGATGATGGGTTAAGGTCTGGACTTCGTGCTGGCCAATGCATAACAAGGATATCGACCTCCTGTAAATAATCCCGTACAATAGCCGCGGTGTGGCAACGAGCATTATCATGCATTAACATGAATCCATCACCGACACAACCAGCATACGGGACCACATGTTCCTCCAGGATTTTAGTAATGTATCGACCAGCATTTAATGACCCTTGCCCACGGCCACCCCGAGTCCGGGAAACGCACACAAGTTCCGTTTTCCCGTCGACGGAAATGCCGCCCCAAAACATACACGAGCCACCCCCGTATTCGACGGGTTCTTCGAAGCAGGGTTGTGTGAACCTTTCCCCCGTCTTCTGTAGACCCTTCTACGTCTGTCATTGCAGAAGAGACAGACCCTCGTCTCATCAGAGAAGAGTACGGTCCGCCACTGTTCTAGAGTCCACTCGCAATGATTGCGAGCAAACTCTAAGCGATCTCTGCGATGCTGTGCAGTAAGTTTGGGACCTTTAGCAGGTCTATGGGCTGTTAAACTGTTTTCGTGTAACCTTCTTCTTATCGTAGAAACACTCACAGATGTTCTCCGAGTTGATCGAAGCTGTTGTTGCAACTCAACAGCATTTGTAAAACGGTTTCGTAAAGATGTCGTAACGATGAAACGGTCATCTCTTTCTGATGTGCACCGTTTTCTTCCAGATCCCGGTTTTCTAACATAACCACCAGTCTGCTGAAAACGTTGGAACACCCGTCGAACTGAAAAACGGGACAGGTTCAACTGTCGAGCAACGTCACACTGCCGCATCCCCGACTGCAATAGGGTAACTTGTTCTTACTTGGGTTACTTGTTCACGTGTGTTCACTGCAAAGTCTAAATTACGACTGGCCCATATTTCATCCAGATCAACCCTTTTATACCCTTTTTAGGTGGTGTAACTAGCGTCCTTACTAACGAGCATTTGACAGTGTTTATTTTTGACGCTCTATAATGATAAATGTTTTAATGATTTCATGATTTTTTTATTAATAATGTAAAGCTATTCAAATACCCATTTCAAACATACCAATATTTATATAAATATAATTCGTTTCTAGCCATTACAGCCATTTTTCGCGCAAACTCAGAGAGGTGCGATTTTTGTGACGCTGAGTGTAGTAGTACCTTAGAAAAATGCCCCTGTCCAAGGAACTTCCAGCAAGAAACCAGACCAGCTTTTTTTGTATATTATTCACAAATATGTATAGTAATACATTATACATAAATAACGATTAAAAAACTAAGTGACAATGTTCACTTCATTCCCAGATGTTATTTATAATTCATCAATAATATGTAACTACGAAGACTTTTGTTGGGTGAAGTGACGAGACGAGCCAAATGTTCGCCTGATGGTAGGTGCAACGTCCATCCATAACAAATGCTATGTCACCCAAAACATTTCTGAAGCATTTCGGGCATTCTTTCATTTATGACTTTGCGAGCTACGAGTGCTATTTAAGATTATACAGTCAAAACCGTTTATAACGACATCGGATACAACGAAATATCGCTTACAACGACGAAATTTTATCGATATTTATCGGCTATAACGACCAACCACTTCTTGTCTCAGCAAAACAAAACAATACAAACGATTTTAAATCTTATTTATAAGCATTGGATAAATATTTAGGCATATTAACCTACGCACTTTCTCCCACCTCATCCGAACCTCTTCCCGGCCATTTGACCTTGCATACTTTACATATGTTTAGTTCGCTAATTGACTGCGTGAGTAACAGTTTGATTTAAGTGTTGGTGCTGTTCAGACTGTGCAATTGTGCATTTATGTGTTATCATGTCGCAAATATTTACTGCTACAGAACGAAGAATTGAGATAGAGGAATTTATTGGAATAGATGACAGTGTCACCGTGTGCGCCTTAGCAACTGAGGAAGAAATTCTTGCAGAAGCTGAAAGTAACAACCGTAACACTGACGAAGAAAACGAAGACCAACAAGACTCTGAAGAACAGTTTCAGCCAACAACGATTTCCGAGGCTCTCAACGCTGTAACAAATTTGCAAAAATTTGTTGCCTTTAACGAACAGTTTGATACTGGTGATACTCATACCTTGAGAAGTATGAAACGTAAAATGCAAAAAATATTTGAGACTGGGCTAAAAAAAAACAGACCAAAATGACTGATTACTTTTGTACCTAATTATTTCGCAATAAATATTTTTGTTTCCTTTTTGACTCGTTTACATATTATAATATTAACATACCATATTATAATCCATACCTACCTATTCTATATAGATAACTATAATAATATAACTACATATGTACTGTACTTGTGTATATGACATTGCTTATAACGACTATCGGATATAACGTCGGCAACTATACGGTCCCTTCAATGTCGTTATAAACGGTTTTGACTGTATTTTGACACTAGTACTTACGGAAAAACGTGACTATATCCTGTAGAATGGGTCGAAGCGGCACACCAGAGTTTCCTATGTTTAGGTTGGCCAAAATTACAGTCTTTTCTTAATAAAGTGAAACCTGGATAAGTGGGCTCTGGATATGTGAGAAACCTCTGTTATTGATAATTACAATGGGGTTCCGACATTTTTGCATTTAAATACCTCTGTTACTGGGAATTTTCAAACACTAAATTAGATTTGATTTATTAGATTTTTCGATGTTTACCTCTATGATTGAGACTTTGTAGCTCAATACCCCGTCTAAGTGGGAAAGTTTATCAGGTTTAGCCAGTGAAGGAAAGAAAGTTAATTTGCTAAGATCCGCATGCAAAATATAAAATGGTGTATATTACCTAGATTTTGAAGAGCACCGCGCGCCCTCCCATACAAAGTCTTGACCTCAGCCAAATACGGAATCTCTACATCACCAAGTGACGGGATTTCATACGAGTTCTAACATCTTCTGAGCCAAGAACGCCAGTAGAGCTACGCTAGATGCTTTTCGAATGCTTAGGCCATCAAGTCTGATTGGAAGAGTGGCCTGAACCCAAGAGTTATCATTTAAACGCTAACGGTTTACCTAATGAGATATCGAGACTATTTAAAACAGGGACCCACGCCTACATTCACGCTTTTTTCTCATAATAGGGATTAGGCAGAGGCCACTGAAAGAAGAGGGCCACATTCATCCAAAAGCTGGAACAACGCAGCACATACGTGAAATTTTAAGAGAACAAAAAAAGACGTAAGTTTAGTGCATGGGCATATTGATTTTAGACGACTATATTACTTCTCAATCCTTAAGATCTGATCATTAACAAAATTTTTAAAGGAGTCATCCAAGACTAGGTTGCAGTGTCCAGCTACAAATATAGTTAAAGATTTAAAATAAGTGTGACGAGTGCAATTTTTGCTTTTAGCTTCTTTTTTATCATCTTTATTTCGATATATCACTGAATTGTTTAATAATGACCACTTTTTTATGTAATGATTTCTTATATTTCCGCGAATACTATACATCGAAGACGAACGTTTTGCAGCACCCATGACCATGACAGATTGTTTATAATCTACGTAGTATACGAAATGACCGCAAATTCGGTATAATAAAGTCGTGATAAAGTGCATAATAAAAGCAATACCAATGACTACACGTACAGTATATACCCAGTTTTTCATTTATGCATATGACGATATTTACTGAGACGTGAATAAAAATGTATACAGCAATGCTCTTAAAGCTAATTACATTAATGACGAAAACAATTACTATTACTTAAAGCGTAATTATTTTAGACTGGTAAAAAATAACTAAGACAAAATTCTTAAATCCCCCGCAAGAAGACTGTATAAACAATTCAAAACCGACTTCAACGCAGCAGCTCTAAACAGGTTTATGCGAATATAAGAGGTTCGTGATTTTCTCATGGATCCCATCATCAGAACTTGACAATTATATTGGACCAACCGTGAGTATAATCAATTCAACTAAAAAAGGAATAAATTTCATCGGTTCACAGTTGGCAAAGATATCTGTTAACATACGCACAAAGTAAGTACACATGGTAAGTAGACAGATGCGAAAGTAATGGGGAAGTGGCCGGTCATGGCTAGCTGACAGACCGATGCTTCAAGATGGCTGAGTGGCGGTGTGTCGACTGGTACGCAATACAAGAACTTTTTGCAGTAGATAAGAGTGCCGCCGTTCCCAGCGGTAACTCTATCGTTCCGAATGATGTTATAATTTGCGATTTTGGGATCGCGAGTTTGCGGTTTCAAAAAAGTCTCTTGCACGAGTACTACATCGACTCGGTGATCGCAAGCGAAGTTGAAGATTTCGTCGCGGTGATTTCTTGTACCGTTCGCGTTAAAAAAACGCTACGTTTAGGGAGCGCGGTTTTTCTATGCCTTTGTACGTCATTTTTATTGTGAGTATTGCGATTATCACGCTTTGGTATCGCACCGCTGCGGCGATCCTATCTTTGGGTTTATGATTAGTGTTTCTGAGTGCCACGGCGAGGGCGGAGATGTCAGCACCGTTGAAGGCGGTGGCGGAACCAAAGACTAAGACGAGGTCGCTTTCTACGATCGGTCGGCTTGGGACGGTTGTGACCGGTGCGACCTGTGATGGTGCTGGTACGCTGTGGGTGATGGCGATCTGAGGTGCCGCGTTAAACGATGCGCAGGTCGGGAGTGGCCTCCTATATACAGAGGGTGGCGGGGGTGGTTCTATGAACCTCTGTACCGGATACTGTTTGACCGTTGACTGAGTTGGCCGTATGACCTTCTGCGTTGCATTGTATGCAGGCAGGCGGGCCGAAGGAGGCTAAGAGAGCTTTGTCCTTTAGACGAGGACAGTCTATAGTGGCGTGATCGCCTAGGCAGGCACTTGACGCATATGGGGGCGTAGCAATTTCTTGCCGAATGCCCATACTACTGGTACTTGTGACACTGGCTGGGAGGACCATTTTTATGGGGGGCCTCAACTGAGAGCCCAGAAAGGTTGCAGCAGGTCTGCAGATTGAATATCTGATTTCCTGCCGGGGTGCGGTCAAGTGTGACTAGCATCATTTTATAGGGCGTCTTAGTGCGCCCGCTGTACATGATGTGTACAGCGACGACGGAGGTTTTCGAGGACGTGGCCCCAGAGGGGGGCCTTGACAAAGCCTCATATGCTGAGGCAGCCTTGGCTAGATTCGCGCCTATAATGAGACGGATCTCGTCGGGGAATGCGGCCTGTACCTTACTAAGCGCGTCAGTGAGCGCCTTAGTAAGGTACATGCCCTCCTAATGCGTCCTGGTGTGGATCATATTTTGCACACTCGGGTGTGTGCTTAAAACAAATTATATATACAAGTACTACGCGTGAACTTTTAAGTCGGTCGAATATACCCATTGACTAGGGCACGACCCAAGGCCAATTTCTGTGGGTTTCTTCCGTTTACGCGTTTCTCAGATGGGGAACCGCGTGCGTACGGGGCTAGCCTACACTGGTTTCATTATCACCGTTAGGTATCCGCTAGTGTAACCACAACGAGTGGTTTCGCAAATGACGTAGAAACAATTCTGGGAAAATAGCACAATGCAACGAAAGTCGCATTGACTAATTCCCGGAAAGGTAGGGCAAAGGTAGTTGCAAGCTTCGATCGGATGGCAGGAGCGGGTCGTAGCGGGGCGCTATGCGACCGTCTGGCGTCGAGCGTCGAGTGCGATTGGGTTCGTTATTCCATTTAAGGGCACCGCAAAAACTGCAACATTTGACCATGTTACCTATGTAAACAAAATGTACATAGTCTCTCCTTGATGAATACATAAAACCGGCATTTTCTTTACTAACCCAAGGTAAAATTTCGTTTGTTCCACCGTATACAGGGCTTTCATTAAAACCCTCAGTTAAAACAGACCGTCTATTAAGTGAATGTCGAATACGATCAGTTTCTAACCTTGTATGACGTTGTTCTTGAGTTTCTGCTTCGCGCATTTCGTCTACTCTAATCCTTTCGGTAAATAAATAACCTACTTGATGTTCATAACTTAGGCAAGCTCCAGTCTCACGTGGAAGTGCATGCCACTCACGGTCCACAGTCAATCGTGCTTCGTGTTCGGTAAACGTCTCCGACTCTCGCGACAGTGTATGCCGCTCCCGGTCCGCAGACAATCGTGCGTCGCGTTCGGTAAACGTCTCCGACTCACGCGACAGTATATGCCGCTCAAGGTCCGCAGTCCATCGCGCTTCGTGTACGGTGAACGTTTCCGACTCATGTGACAGTATGTGCCGCTCACAGTCCGCAGTCAATCGTGCTCCGCGGTCGGTGAACGTCTCCGACTCACGTGACAGTATATACCGCTCACGGTCCGCAGTTAATCACGCTTCGCGTTCAGTAAACGTCTCCGACTCACGCGATAGTATATACCGCTCACGGTCCGTAGTCCATCGCGCTTTGTGTTCGGTGAACGTTTCCGACTCATGTGACTGTATGTGCCGCTCATGATCCGCAGTCAATCGTGCTCCGCGGTCGGTGAACGTCTCCGACTCACGTGACAGTATATGCCGCTCACGGTCCGCAGTCAATCACGCTTCGCGTTCTGTAAACGACTCCGACTCACGTGATAGTATATGCCGCTCACGATCCGTAAACAGTCGTGCTTCGTATTCGGTTAACGTCTCCGATTCTCGTGACAACGCATGCCGCTCACGCATGTCGTGCGTCGTATTCGGTAAATGTCTCTGACTCACGTGACAGTGCATGCCGCTCGCGGTCCGCGGACAGCCGCACTTCACGTTCCTCTTCCGTTGCTTAGGACGTAGAAGCTGCTCTGCGTACACGCTGTGCTAGAAGTCGAATTTTACGTTGAATAGTTTTCTGAATCCCGAATTAAAGCCTGACGTTGTCGAGCACTACTAATTCTTGTCTCATGTCATTCGCCTGACTCCTGAGACCGAATTTGTGACATTCGTTTGGCATGACAACTATATTGATAAAAATGAGGCATTATTAAGAATTGTAATATGCGTTAATTCGTCATTTTACCAAGTGTAAGGAAACATTCAAGAAATTATATATATTTACAACACAAACAAAATTTAAACTAAGTATGTACAAATGATAACGAAAGGAAACATGTAAACCTTAACTAACCTATAGCAATAATTAATAACTTAAAATTACATCAATAAACAAATTTAAAATGTACAACAATTTAAATTCATCAATTCATCAATCATTCATTTTAATATAACAAAATTTACACGAAACAAAATTTTACAAATTGTATCTAATGAAAAGCTAATTTAAGTAATCTATAATAATGAATAAACTTACCTTCATACTACAAATTAGTAATCAAAAATTAACTTATAATTTACTAAATTATAAGAGATTATAATACAATAGGACTGAATTCTAAACTATACCAAACAAATATACATAGAGATATGAGATTAAGATAGAATATATAGTGTACGATAGTAGGTAACAGTATGGTTTTATGAGAATCGATGATTCTTGAAAAGAAGACAATAAAATTTAAAATATGCATCATTATTCTTATTTTTTGTTTTGTCATTCTTTAATGTCATTGACATCACACGTTTTATCTCTTATTAATATATCTGATTTCTTCACGTTGTCTGTAGAAATACACTCGCTTACGTCGCATCAGAAATACATCGTTTTATTAACAACACATTCTTAGAGTACAATGAGTGCATGTGATTACATACGATTTACACATACATGTGATTTTCGATGTTTTGCGGGAGACACCGGGCGACGTTTGTCAGGTTAGTTCTTTTTTAATACAAATATACAAACAAATGGAATATGGAAGATGGTAGAGGCGTCGGAAGCAAAAATCATTTACTTTCATGTATATGTTATAAGTTGTAAATTAAATTTAAAATAAATAAACTCGCTGCGTTTACAGCTGATTTTTCCAAAGCCTCATCATTTTTTCTTTTTCAGAACCAGTGGTAAAGTAAAAAACGTCTAATGAAACTAATTTTTAAGGAATTTTATCGCGTTATTTTTTTTATTCAAATTAAATCCAAACTCAGGAATACCACTGCAAGAATTTAAAAAACATACATACATACATAAGATCACGACTGTATTCCATAAGGGGTAGTCAGAGACTGGGCACTCACTGCAAAAACTGATGACTGCCACACTCCACGTTTCACCAAAACATTATAATGCACTTGGTGTGATAGGTGGTGAGCCCATCGCCACCATGCGCTGTTGGGTGCAAAGTGCAGTTTAATTCCTTATTCGCCTTTTACGAGATCCATTGGATGAGATGGAGTGGTAGTATTCTTTTAACGAGCCGCCACCACACGGCAGAAACAGTACGCTCATTTTGCGCAGATCGGACCAAAAGGGTAGGTACTGAAGGTAGCGCAGATTAACTATGACACTAGGACGTCTTACCCTTCGCGATCATGCCGTAAAGCGCTCGAAACGTCGCGAATTCTTATATATTTATGGCAACAGACGTAAGTTTTTGGCCAGTGTAAGAAAGTATAATTTAAAGAACATGTCTTTAAATAAGCTAGAAGACTTCAAAGTTTGTAAGAACATAGTTTACTTTTTTATTACACAACTGCCTACATATATGACTGTTTCAGAGTTCACGTATGTATGTATGTGAGTTTCTTTATTACACCATAACTTCTGAGTTTCTGAACAATTAAGATGTATGAGGTATCGTAAGAATCCTTGCATCATTCCAAGTAACATATGCTAGAAAAAAATTGCTGTGATACATAAATGAATACCAGCCTCGAAATATGATAAAAAAATCAGTTTGTGACCATCGTCTAGAAGTTGACGAGTACATTCCATAAATATATACAAAACTGCCGTGTAATAAAAAAAATCATAATAATAATAAACAAAACAATACTTGGCAAACACAGTTTGTATGGGTGTGAAAATTGAACCCAGTACTGTCGAATTCTACGTGTTAAGGGGTCATGGTTAGGTAGAGCGGCGCATGCTACCACTTAGATTATGTTGATCGGTGACATTGCACAAGTTGACCGGGACAGCACTGGACAGAGCCGTCGTGGATCTAGGGCCTAAGATTTTTGCTTAGTTGCGTGAGGCAGCTAGAAGGTTTGGCAATCAGTTTTTGAATCCACGTAACCATGTACCACATGCATGACAAAAAGTATTTCGACGAACTAAATCGCTTCAGAAACCTCTGGAAGATTAATTTTCGTATTTTCTTGTGTAAGTGATTAACAATTAAAGCTTACTAGCAGACGTGATTTAAAATAAAACTTATGCTCAAAAGGTATGAAATAATTTTAATAATCAAAAACACGACTGCCGAAAAGTAAACTACACATTGACTAAATGGTATAAACAAGTACCAACCAGACATAATATATTTAAAAAAAAATATGTAATTAAAAAACACGAATGCCATGTCAAAAAAGTAGCTAAAAAGTAAACTAAAAATAAATTAAAAGCAAGTTGACATATTTAATCTGTCAAAGCGAAGGGTCATTCGCTCACTGACTAAACACATCTCGAAAGTTTATAGGTTAAACGATAACCAAGCGGACGGAGCTAATGGCGAAAGGTGGTGTTAAATAATAACAACGAGGTACTGAATGAAAAGTTTACTCGATTAGTGCGCCATTATACAAAAAAAAGGAAAGAAGACCATTCTAAGAGATTTTTATTAGGACTTAGTGACTACATATAGACTTGGGACCTCTTGGATAAGAAAGTGTTCTACAGTCCGGTAACTGTCCTCCGATTGCGGTTAAAATGTATTTATCTATTATTTACCTTTTTTGTATAATAGCGCACTTATCGAGTTTTCGTGACATTGATTATTTTCTTTTTTTACATCCTTTTTTTATTCTCTTTTCGTTGGCGGATATTGCCAAGGAAAAGGGTAGCTACCCGCCAGATCGGGTTGTCTGTTCTACGGAGGACGTCTCCTCCAACCAGTAATCTTTAGATGTTCTCACTACGGAACCCTTAACTGTCCGTGGTTCTACACGCCCTTGGTCGGTTTTATTTATTACTGTAATGTATTTGATAAGATAGCCGACTTCATTAAAGATTGGGTGGTAGAAAAAAAACTGTATTTATATATATATTATCCAATGTCAGCCATGCCGTATTTGTTGATATACACACGCGTTTACGTGTTGATAATTTGTTGTGGGTGGGGTGGGGTATGATAAGTTAATGAATTAACATGAATATAGACCAAACCAGAAGAAGTAATGAACGGCGCATGTATGGGCGCAGTATGGTGTCACACAGAATGTTTTTAGGTGATACAGCGAACGTTTTGCTCGTTTCGTCATATATAGATTTAAGGTCTAGAATGTTTAAAATAGTTTTATAGCTGTTCAGATGGTAGAACGCGAAGTACATCTTCGATCGACGAAGAGCACTGAATGATTTTTGATGTAAGTAAATTTAAACATCATAAAAACATTTGGCTATAATTTTCCATTGAATCGAACAGTTTGAAGGTGATAGTGCTTACGGAATAATAAATGAATGCAATTGAAAACTGACGAACATTTTCATATAGCCGCTGTACATACACCAGTATTTTAAAATATATCCCAATAAAATATTGGAGACTCAGCCGGCGTTGTAGTCGGCGCCAGGGGAAGGTTGTGTAAAATCCCCGTCTCACATCGTGGGTGAGTCTACTGAGAGAAATGCTTGTGAAATTTTAAGGCTTAACAACATCATTTAGAAAAACGCCAGATTGAAAATGCATTAACTGGCGAAGGCGTCAAGAGAACAGCGGCTATTCTACGAGCTATCTTATATCAACTCGCCTCGGTCCATCTTGCGACAGTTTACGTATTCCTAACACTGTATTTAAACATTCTTCCGACTGTATGACTACATCGAGCATAAGAAGATGAGTGTTTTTAATATTTGTCAGTTTTTTTACTTCACAGTTTCATTATAAAATTTAACAGATACACTAGGAAAATACTTCCTGGTGTTGCAAATGAAACATTGAAAAAGTCTCTCTCAGTATAAAAGTCATTATTTGTAGCGCACGCGCTACAAAAACTGAAGATAAATAAAAAAATGTACTACATTTTCACAGTACTCATCATTACTCACAAAAAAGTCCGCGAGGCTATATGTCTATTATAGTCAAGTCACAATAACCACTTTTTGTTCAAATTAGTCACAAAAAGAGTTCAAATTAAACGAAAGATGATGACATTCGTATCATAATATTAATCCTTATTCTACTAAATAGTTTTATAGTCAAGGTTGATTATACCCATGTAAATTCCTTTTTAAATTATTCGAATCGGACCTATCGTTTAGAAGTTACGACGGGTATAAAAATGGTAATCTAAAAAATACTGCGGTGTGAGCGAACGCTCGTCCGTGCTACGCGCGATTGGACGAAGTTCTATTAATTACCTGCCTACTCATTTTATTTTTTGTAAACTAGAAACAATTGAATAGTGGTTTGTAATTTTAATTATATATTTTTTATTTAAAACTTTGACACGCTCTATAATAAATACAGCGGCTGCGATCTCGAACGCCGCGCCGCCTGGTTTCATGTGACTTGGGCATCATCGAGGTGCGCGGCTCTCTTTGCGCAGCGGTCGAGAGCGGTCGTTTTATTTTGCTAACACGACATTAAATATTGTTTACGAGAAGGCTCTGAGCAACTAAACTTTCATGGATTATGTTCCCATAAATAAAACATTATTTTGGTAACTTCATCATACATGACCAGCGGTAGAGCCGCCGATGAGTACAGTCGCTACAAAATGTTAGTGAAGGGATTGTTGTTGTTCTATTTGTCCAAATACAGTATTAATTTATCTTTCTAACATCTATCTACCCGTGCGAAGCCGGAGCGGATCGCAAGTCTTCTATAAAAATGAATAAAATGGAAGTGTTTGTTTGTAATAACAAAATAACAGAGTTTTACTCAATGCTTATGAAAGTATATACGGTACTTATAAGAAAATAAATATTTTTTTATTTTGCCTGTCTTTCTGTTTGTTCCAGCTAATCTGAGAAACTGCTGAACCAATTTTGACGGGACTTTTAATGACAGAGTGGCTAACTTAGGCTACTTTAATTTTAGAAAAATAATTAGGGTTCCGCGCAAAAGCATAAAACATTAAAATCCGATTCAAATAGGGACGGCTTTTTTACACGGGTAAAATAAATATTGTTTCCAATCTCTTAACTTTATAACAAATATTTTGGGCCTCTTATTATTACTCATCTTTGTTTATATAAAAACATCGTGACTTGGCCATTGCACAGCAAAAGTAAAATAATATTACCTATGAACTTATGTACTTAACTGATATAATCTTATTAGTGAACTGATAAAAAAATATCTACGTAGAGAGGTGTTTGTGCTGTGCAATTACCGAGGCACGATATCTAAGCTCAGTCTTCAGTCAACATTCGCATAACATGCTCTGGTTCTGTGTTAAAAATTAAAATGAGTTTTCAGCGCGGATTACTAGCTCTCGACTGCAAAAATACGCATATTGGGGAAGTGTTTCTTGACTGCATGAGAAGAAACCCGGATGCCATTTGTCAGGTCAGTTATGCGACATTGTTATTGGCTATTAAGTGTGATGTTTTTATCTGGAATTAAATATTATTTGCAGAGTTAAGCAAGTTGGTTGGTTGGTTTTTAATATAGAATCGTCAGTAAATGATTTAAAAATATATATCATGTCGAAATGGTTTATAAATATGAAAATTACGCGGAATATTTGAAATGTAACTTTATGTTTTGTAATCATTCAATAAGTTTAAAAAAATTGTATGAAAATTTTATTAAAAATACTTTTTTTTTACCGATTGTTACTGAATACTGAAGACACACTTTGTGCGTGTCTCATTTAAATAGCGTTTTATCACTTAAATTATTGTTTATGTCATTTATAACTTATGAAAATGGCTTAAAAGGCGAAATGATGATTTCGCGGCAGTGCCTATATTTATCACGAACTCGTCGGTAAGTGCCGAAACAAACTATGTTCAATTAAATCTAGAAATGGGGCCGACTAAATCTAGTCCAATTCAACCCTGGGAAGACACCGTTTTGGGCGTTATTGCTTAAAAGAAACCCTTTGTTGCATTTCCTTATTTTGAGAACACGCCCCTGGTTGCCTCGGCTAGTATTGAAATCTTTTGCGTTGCCATATTAAGTGACGTTGAGCTCCGCGGTCACCCAAAGGGGAAAGCCATATAATTCTCCAAAAAGCTTGACATGCTGGCACACCGCTTACAAGTTTACAAGGCGTAACTTATGGAATACTGTTACTCATGGGCTTTTCAACTGTTCGTGGGCGAGGGAACCCCAGTCCTACCATTTGATTGCATCTAATGAAGATCGGTTCGAATTGTCGACGACCAGGTCCTTTCTGATCCGCATGATCTCCTGGTCTTGCGCCGAAAAACCGACTAGAGTTTTTTATTGCATTTACCACGGGGAGTAATACTTAGGGACCTTCAAGAAAATAGTAGTATTTTTTTAAAGGCAAACATTTTCTCTGGTGTTGCGGATCTTCGAGGCGGTGATCACTTCTCTACAGGTAAACCACTGGTTCATTTGCCACCTCTTCGATAAAAAAAATCGGTCAGGTGTATTAAGTAGGTACATTTTTTGTTTAAAATATTTTTAATAATAACTTCCTCTTTTAACCGATTTAAATAAACAACGCAGTTCCAACAAACAATAACCTCTTTTTGAACGTCTCGTGGCGCGAAGTGGCTTGGTATAGAGATTTATATCCGACATGTCAAGGCCAAACGATTCGGTGGTCATCAAATGCCTAAATTGAATAGACTCATATCAAGAAAACACTTTAATTAATTCATTAAAACTATTTTGAAAAATCATCTAATATTGTGTGCTACTTTGAACAAAACAGTTTAAAAAATTGGACGTGGATGACCGGATTTTTTTAGGGATGTCACGGTCACTATAACTCCAGAAAAAATAGACGTATCGAGACCGGGTTTTTTAATCGTGTCCAGAATTTTATCAAGGTTTCCTATTTGATATCAAAATACTGGCACTTCTATTAAGAAAAATATTTATTTCTTATTGTTTTCATTTCAAATGGAAATTACTCGAAATATTTGAACTTTAATTCGATTTTTTTTAAGAGTTAAATGAGCGTCATGAGACTTGTACTTTTGGATTATCCAAACTTTTTATTGATTCAGTTAAAATACAGTAAAGTATTTACAATCCATGCTAATATTATAAATGCGAAAGTAACTCTCTCTGTCCCTCTCTCTGTTTGTTACCTATTCACAGCTCAACCATTAAACCGATCTTAACGAAATCCGGCAAACTGATAGCTTGCATCCTGGAGACGGACATAGGGTACTTTTCATCCCGGAAAATCAAATATTTCCGATGGGATTTTAAAAAAAAACCTATATCCACGCGGACGGAGTCGCGGGCATTAGCTAGTAATTTATAAATTACTAGCTGATGCCCACGACTTCCTATGTCCGCCTCCAGACTGCAAACTATCACTGTGTCAAATTGCGTCAAGATCAGTTCTACGGTTAAACCGTGAAAAGGTAACAAACAGACAGAGGGACAGAGAGAGAGAGTTACTTTACATACATTCATTCATACATAAAGTCACGCCTCTTTTCCATTGGGGTAGGCAGAGACTACGACTACACAAAGAGTTACTTTCGCATTTATAATATTTTATGCATTATTATTTCAAAGTCCTCGACCCTTAATGCTGAGTAATTAGTTAAAATTAAAAAAAATTAATTAGTTTAAAATTAGTTAAAATAATAAAAAATGCATTATTTTAAATTCATATCGTTAATGAACTAAGCTAAGCAGTTTGACTAAGTTTACAACATGACGGTGGATGCAGGGAGTCAAGATTACAATTTTGCGGCAGTTTTCATCGTGAATCTTCTAGCACAATCTTTTAAGCATCATGTGGATTTTCTATGGACTGTTTGCGGCTGCCGCAAATCAAAACCCAGTAAGTGATTTGAATTAAATTTTACAGGAGAGCGCAAAAACATACTACAAAGCAACCCTTTTTTATAATGTTAAATAAAATTTTTGATGACATGAAGTACTAACCAATGAATATATAATATGCCAAATATTATGATAATAATTTGAATTACATGTTTTATGCCACACACTAATCATGAAAATGATTTTGGTTGCTATGACAGCAAATCTCTCTCAAAGCCTCTGTCAAACCGTGACAACATAAATGTAATTATTCATTTTCCTCCTATGGTATCCAAAAAGAACTTATAATGGATGTGGTTCGTTAACGTTATACTAATTAAATGAAAGCGTGAGATCTTGGGGTGATATCTATTAAAGTAACTGCATCGATAATTGGTACTACAGCTCCACATTTAGTAACAATCCAATCCAATCCTTTTTTTAAATGTAACATTTGGACAATGTAACAAAACATTTCTCCAATTTTAGCTTAACGCTATGTAATTTTTATTAAAACTGCTTAATACTAGGGACGCATCCGATACCGATACCGATGCCGATATATGGGCGATATTTTAATTTTTCCGATATATCTAAATCGGCGATAATTAATTGCTGAGACGTCTATGATTGTGATTTGTCATTATACGAGTAAATAGTTAAAAGTTAAAATTTAGACGCGATAAACTATCTGTAAAATTGGTTTTTTTAAATGAACAAGTTAGTTTATCAAAGGTTATTAAAAAACTATACCCCACAGTTTCGCGGTCCCACATTACTGATAAAGTTATACCAGAAATTTATGAGGGCGTACTAAGGAGTAAGTAATAAAGTACTAGCACTGTTAAAAGAGTTACTGCATGTTGTTATAACTACCGAGATATTGACAAGCGAGTCTTCTTCACAATGTTCTTTACTAGCTTAAAAGCTCAATCAATCACGTACAGCTCATGGGATAGATTCTGTCAATCCTATGAGCTTCATGTGATTGATTCTAACTTTGAATACAAGCCATAGTGCCCCGAAATAATGCCATTCGAGGGCCCTCAGCATTTAGGTACTCGTATTAACATAGCATGCAATTTAATTAAACATTTTCAAGGTTTAAATATATAGACTCAATATTGGATTCAATATCCAAATAAAAAAAATAGTTCTTTAATTTTCAAATGACTTCAGTAGCATCGTTCTGCATTAGAGAGATTATTTTCAACAGCACGTCTCATCCAAACAGACTAACGAAATCGCCTTTCGCCGCTTAATTGAGTGGGTTGTGTTTTCTAATTAAAAATCTTGTTACTATATATATATATATATATATATATATATATATCAATATATCAATATATATATAACAATCAAACTTATGGGCCTTACTGGTTATATTTTACAATTTTTCAATCTTTATTATATATATATATATATAAATCATAAAAAAGATTGAAAAATTGTAAAATATAACCAGTAAGGCCCATAAGTTTGATTGTTATGAATACGTAAAATTTTGTTTGATTTTTTTATGGTTTTTTATTCAGATTGGGTCTATTCTGTACAATTACAAAAAGTTGTTATTACGGATTTTTTTAATGTTATATTGTCTGTTCTAAATGTTTGCAAAGAAAGGAAAAGATCCGATTTGAATAAAACGTATTTCTCATAATTAATTCTAAAAGTATCCTTAATATCAATAGAAATATAAAGCGACATCTATCATAGGTATGAGAACTATAAAATTAATGTCATCTGTAAACTTAGAACTTTAAAACGGAATCGTCAGTGTCGTATCTATTTTCAGTATATAGTGTATTATCTATGTGATATGCAATGAAAGGACCGCGCAGTTGAATAAGCTGTCAGAGTATAATGAAAGAAGACAGAAAGATAGAAAAAAGTATTTATTGCACAGAACTGATAACAGTACATAAGCATACAAAATTATATAAGTTTTGTTTCTGTCATGTATCACAGATGGCGTTGTATATAGATAATTTATGAGAAAACGAATTTTTTCCGTAATTTTTTTTCGTTGTTTTAATAGATATTCTGTTATTCGCGGCGGAGAAAAATCCAACATCGTAGAAATCGGTTCAGCCGTTCTTGAGTTATGAATGGTGTAACTATCCCAATTTTGTTTTATTTTTTTGTGTTATATATATAGATTACGGATAAATGATGCTATACAAGTGCGCCATTTATTTTTTACCAACTTGAGAAAACAAACTTGGGAAGGTTTTTTACCTCATTCATTCCGCCGTTTGATTCAAATAATTTTGTTGTTTCATGTCTAAAGACATCAATTATAATTCGTACTGTCTGCTAAAAAAAAGAATAACAATAATAAAAGCCTTTATTCGCTGACCAAAATACAGTAATTTTACTAATATAAATGTAATTTTTAATTCTAGTTTAATAAAACGAAAAAAAAGTCGAGCAGCAGCTAGTTTGTTGGTCAGGTTTTCCTTTGACATAGGTCTCCCCTAGTTTCTTCCACTCATCTCTGTCACGAGCTAATCTTCTATATCCTTTTGGTAGGTCATCTTCTTCACCATCTCTTGATTGGACGTCTCTTTAGTCTTTTTCCATTCCTAGGATACCATTCGATTACGTCTTTCGTCCATTTTTTTCTGTCCGTTCTCATAAAGTGACCAGCCCAATTCCATTTGAGTTTTTTTGTTTTCTGTAAAACATCACTTACTTTTGTACTTTGCCTTATTTTGGAAGTCGTCCACCTGTTGCGCAGTCTATGTTTAGCATGCTTCGCAACATATTGCGTAGACAAACTATAAGCTTTTGGTTATTTTTGCTTGTAGTAGGCCGAGTTTGACACCCATAAGTGAGACATGGGAGAATACTCGTGTTGTATAGATTGCTTTTTACCGACATTGGTATTATTTCGTTTTTAGCCAAGAAAAAGAAAGTGAAGATAAAATTAGCAATCGGTCAAAATACTTTATGATTTGTCATTTTTTAATGGTAGTACGTTACCATAACAGCAAATCGTTCTACTAATGGTAAGTGCCACCCACGCCTACCCATAACAATTGCCCATAACTGATGTCTGGAAAATCTCATGACTTTCGAAGGGCAGAATAATCACCTCGAATAAAGCTACAGTGAAAATACACACAGCAGCGACATTCCACCAACTTCACATGCTGCCTAGCGTGGTGATTGCAGCAAAAGTAAAGTCGAGCAGTGGACTATTAACAGACTTATGAAGAAGAAGAAAATGAATCAACAATGTATTTTTCAAAGTCTGTGTTCATAGAACTCACTCTCTTTAGACAGGGTTGTCACCCGTAGTTTAAGTATCGTAAAGCAGTGGTCGTAAACGCGGAGGTAAGCTTAAATTCTATGGTACGCGAGGGAGATAGGTAAATTCTCCGATGCCGACACCACTAAAATTATTCCCTCCTACCGGCAAACGTAGTGAGGGCGATCCCTCTCTAGATGGAGCGACGACCTGCACGGTTTTGCGAGAAGTCGATCGATGCAGGTGGCTCAGAGCCGTGTTTTGTGGCAATCTACAACAGTGATGGGCTGAAATGACGATGATGATATTTATAGATTATCTTTATTTTATTATAGTACGTAAGCATTCCGTGTTCAAACGTGTTTGGTGTTCCGAGAGCCGATTTCAACATTCGCTTTGAAAACCTAGTTTAATAAAACCGCGTTTTTTTAACTGAGTTCGAATGTATAATTTGGTCTCGGTTTTCGCCTAAACGACTTCACCAGCTCCATTTTGATCGTTTAGGAAAACGAAGTTTACAGTCACAATTTAAAACAAAAACTCTACGTATTTCGTATTTTGCGAAATAAAAATAAGACCCGATTTCACCGATCCCTTGGGAAACCAAGATTAATAAAACCACGGTTTACTGAACTTAGTTCCAATGTATCATTTGAACTCGGTTTTCGTCTAACCGATTTCACCGGCTCCATTTTGATCGCGTTCAGAAAAACGAAGTTTACGTGAAATATCGTCACAATCTAAAACAAAAACTCGATGTATTTATTATTTTGCGACATCAAACAGCCTGTTTTTATGCATAAGACACATAGGTATGCAAACAATAAACAAGACGTATTAAAAATATTTATTGTGTTTACATAGTTGTGCAATTGACAATGACAGCTCTCTAAACGCGTCTAAAGAGCTGACCGTCGAAAATTGGGCGTTCAGAATTTGAACCGCGTTTAGCTTTAATCGAGTTCAGTTGGTGTTGGTGAAATGCAAACAGTAGCATTGAACTCAGTTAAACGCTTAAACTTCGTTCAGCTTGAACTGATCGCGTTTCAACGGTGAAATCCGCCCTAAGTCTCGCGTTGACATAGTTGTGCAATTGACAATGACAGTTCTCTTAATGCGTTTAATGGAGCTAAAATTCGACAAACGGGCGTTAAGAATTTGAACCGCGATTAGCATTAACTGCGTTCATTTGATGTTGATGAAATACAAATTGTAACATTAAAATCGGTTAAACGCTTAAACTTCGTTTAGCGTGAACTGATCGCGTTTATTTCAAACGGTGAAATCCGCCATTAAACTGTTAGTTGTATGTGACGTTGGAAAAATAAATCGCAAGGAAGTCCGCATGTCTAATAGATTTCAATATTTTCATAACGTATGAGGTTCGCTGACCCACACTTGAGCAGAGTTTGGTGATTTTCCCCGACTGTATTATCATCTCAAGAAACAGAGAAGGCCGGTGTCCAGCAATTGGACGTCTTTATAAGCATTTATTTTTTAATTACTCTCACTTCAAATGTGGTACACCTTAATACCGATTGAAAAATGTACCTAAGCTTATTTTAATAAGTTAACTTTACGCATGTGTTTCGTATAACGAGTATTTCACAATCTATATCATCTTATGCGTAATTTTATGTTCAATCTGATGTAAAACACACAAATAACTTTAGGTACAAAAGGCAGTGGTAAACAAACAAAATCACTTTATTTACTTGATTATTTTTTGAGACACAGAAGAGATAAATCGACACAATAATAAAATAAATATATACGGATTACTTTGTTTCTTATACACTTTAAAACATTTGTCAATTCGAATAAATTACTATATATTATTTTCTTTGGTTCAACTTTTCATTTTATCGCAGAATTTCAGTACCTTGAGCAAAATGAGAAGAACCAAAAATCTCACAAATTACTAATTCTTTATTATTTCTACACTGGAATTAAGATATCTTTCGGATATAGCGAAATTTACTTTCAGAATAACAATATCAGAATATTTTTTTAGGATAGGTCTCCATTATGACTACCACTACAAACAAATAAATTTATGTGTTTTCATATATACATACATACAGTCACGCCTTTTACCCATATAAGGGGTAGGCAGAAGTCACAGACGTATTTCACTTTTCGCCTCCGCGGGAAACGAGAACGAGATGTGACAGGTGACGAACCAAGTTGCCGAAATTTTGATAAGAGTCAAAAAAATCTTCCTCCCCGTTGTACCCACGAGCTTTAGTCGCCTCGGTGCACCTCGGTAAGAAAGATGTAGGTGCTATTCTACTCTGCCGAACAACTATCTTCAATTAGCTTTATTCATTGTGTAGTATTCGAGTAAATAAGAACTCATTCCGTTACAACGAGCTTATTTAGCTATATATACGAATGGGCTCACCGTGGCTGAGCACTCATATTATTGCATAAGATTTACCAACATCAAATCATCATCATCATAAGTAGACAAAACAATGTCTTTACAGAGACATTGTTATTATAACATGATTATCACCTAACATAATGTATGAAATCGTTTACAGATAGATGCAGCGACAGGACAAGAAGAAACAAATGCTTCAGTTCTGTCCCGCTCTATTCGCCTCGCCACAGCATTAAGGAAGTTTGGTCTCCAACCTGGGGATGTCTTAGCGTTTGGAGGGAACAATCATTTAGACATTCACATCCCTTATTACGCTGCATTGCTAAATGGTTGTACAATAGTAGGCGTCGACCCCTTATTTAAGCACGGTATTTTACATTCTTCTATTCTTTTCGACAACAGTATTTTTATTCCTCAACACTTCATATTTATCTTGATATAAAGTCTAAAGATTGACGCACAGTGTTACGATCTGAAGGACAATTTTACCTAGTTTAATATGAATATAAATTACGAGGTCTGGATAATTAGCAGAATATTACGTGTTCTTACAAAAGTAACTCTCCATATGTTAAGTGCAACGCTTGCCCTTAATAGTTGTGGTAGTAATCCAGAAGCACCGCCCGCCACCATGAGACATAGGTTTTAAGTGTTATTCGCCCTGCAATACTAGTTTGTTGCCCTTAAAACCGAAACACTGACGACCGCATGCCCTAGTGGTTAGCGTACCTGACTTCTACGCTGCGAGTTCGAATCCCCGCCGGAGCCAATATTTGTGCAAAACACAAATTGTTGGTTTTCGGATCTGATTGTGTTGTGCATGTGAAATACAGGAGAAACTGCTCTGTATGGTCACACTAAAAAATATTATTAATAATATTAATTAAGAATAAACCTCAAACAATAAGAGAGAGAGGAAATATCCTTACTTCTAAAGAATGTCGGCTTGGCTGGCGCACTAGCTAAGTGAATGGCTTCTGCTCTATGGGTCGTGGACGTTTTTTGGCCTACAGATAGTAGTTCCGGGTCTGGGTGTCTGTGTAAGTACACTTTATGTCTGAAAACACGATAGAGGCAGAGACGGGGAGTAATCCTAGTGTGTGACATCGCTTACAAAGAGAAATAAAATATTGCTTAGCGGCATATAAAAAGTGGTCTAAATAGTTGTGGGTAATAGCACCAACGCCATAACCATCTCTTAATTTTCAGGTGAAATTAAGTCATTATTTAAAATAACAGAGCCAAGTATAGCTTTCTGTGCACGACCATCGCGCAATGACTATGAGAGTGCAGCTCAAGATTTAGGTCTTAATCTTAAGATAGTGACTTTCGAGGACGGAGAAGGGTCCATGAAAGAATTCTTAGAAACGTACTATGACCAGGAGCCGGAGAGTGAATTCAAGTGAGTGTCAACACTTTCCGTCTTTGGGTTTTGATGATTTTCATATTAAGCGCCATCATCATCATTTCAGCCTATCAATAGTCCACTGCTGAACATAAACCTCCCCCATAGATTGCCACAAGTTTGTAGCTCTCATTTTGGGGGGATTTTGCCACAGTTGCCACGCTTGGAAGACGAGTTGGCAACCGCAGTTTTTTTGTTCAGATGTTCCAGGAAGATGCTGCTGCCCATCTCCCGGTTTTTATTTTCCATATGTCGACTTTTACGACACCTACGGGATGAGATGTCGTGGTAGATTCTCTTAAGCCACACGTCGAAAAAGACGAGACGAGCAAAACGTTCACCTGGTAGTACGTGCAACGTCCGCCCACAACAAACGCTGTCCCACCCAGAACAATTCTGTGTGGCAGAATAACTGGCCCTGGAGTGATACCTCCCTAGACGGATTCCTGCATAGGAATCCTACCACCACTACAAAGTTACAGCTGCTTAATTTAATATGTAATTATATTTGAAGACTTAAGGAAATTGATATTCCTAGATGCACTTACATAATGGTGCATTAATCACCTGCAGAATAGCTAATATCTTTTCACAGCCACGCAGTTATAAATATTTTTATCAAGGACGATGCTGTTTTGTAAGAGAGTCTCTCCCAATGTCAACCTGACCTGGATGCGGTGCACTCTAACAGACAAGGTAATGGATACTCGACTGGCGGCGGAGAATCCATCCGATATATCTATCTCAAAATCTCCCAGCCTTTTTTTTATAAGAAAAAGTGACGAGACCAGCAAAACGTTCACTTCATGGTAAGTGCAACGTCTGCCCATAAAAAGGTTATCCAATTCAAGGGGTATTAAACTGTTGATTTCTACATACATACATAAAGTCTCGCCTTTTTTCCATATAAACTAACGCAGCCCACTTTTCGTGAACGCCGCCGCCGAATAAACTCAATCGAGAAGAATTAAGATGCCTTTCACTGTGATCTATTGTTGAGTCGTAAAACCTAAATCGTTAGTTTGATATAGTGTTCCGAATGTTCCAGACGAAACATATCACTGATTTGGAACTTAGCACTGCTACAGATACAATTGTTATGATCTCGCTAAACTTTTGCCACGTCTAATGCCATCGGCTTCTATTCCATTTACCTATCACACCTTATCTTCGGTGACAAAGAAAAGTTAAACGGAATAAATAGAAAGCGACAGCTTACAGGCTGGTAATAATGTGACTTATGATATTACAGACACTAGGTACATTATGTAGGTTTCTTAAAGTGGTTGTTTAATATTTATTTTAATTACAGAGTAGCTGAGTTTGACGTTGAAAATATATATGCTTTTCTAATAAGCACCAGTGGCACTTCGGGCGTACTGAAAGTGGCAGCCTTCAAGCACCGCACTATCTTGGAAAAGTTTTTGTCATTTGCGGCATTGATCAAGAGACCTGGAAGCGCGTAAGTAATATAAAACTAAATTTTCTTAATTGTTTTTGTGTAGGTGACAATCAAGGATACAGTACACAGGCAGTGGTAACTGTGGTCAATATTCACTGACATTGACACACAATAAACAAACAAAATATAGGTATATTGTCATCCTAAGGGCAACGATAGAGTGCCTCGTTATTAGGTTTTGGATCTCCAGCCTAAAGTAGCAACTGGTGCAGTCCAGCCAGCTAGCCAAACAGCATTGGTTAACGCTGGTCGAGCCGCCTCATTTAAATGCTAAGCCTAGCATCGGGATCTTTGGCGTTGACATATCGAATGACGTTCAGTTCGGCGGTCACTTGAGAAGGTCAAAAAAGCTCAGCTAGCAACTTTACAACGTGCTAATTCGGCTTCAAATGGTGTACTGTTTTCACCTGTAGGGCTCCCATTTGATCGACCAGGTCGTCTCTTTTTGATCGCCGTGATCCAGTGGCCCGTTTTTTATCTTACTTAGCACGGCGGGTGTTCGCAGAAATTATTCGGATTGATTCCAGCCGCCGAGTTTCTCTATCGCTCATTGCGGGCTAACTCCTAATTGCATCCACATCACATTGATGGTCGGTTGGGTTTCAATCACTGTTCGCTTTTAAAAAGATTTTCACCTTCCATTTAACACCAGGTCAACCATTAAGCTGTTCATAACGAAAATGTGTTCTTAGATGGTTTCCGCTACGGCGACTGTTTCATCTTCTTGCAAATTAACGTTTATGTGCTCTTGTATGCCTAACATAGCCGATTTCCTTCTTGAAAGTTTCCGCGCATTGAGAACATGTTATTATCATTATGTAGTATTATTATTAGTATTAATATGTAGCAGTATTATGTAAATATTGTTATGTTCCAAATGTCACAAATACATGAAAATGTGGACCGAATATTTACAATAAAAGAATTTAAATTAAACGTAATTCTGCATTTTCTTTTTTCTTTTTGAGTATTTTTTATTGGATAAAGTGACGAAACGAGCAAAACGTTCACCTGATGTAAAGTGCAACGGTCACCCATAACAAATGTTATGTCACCCAGAACATTTCTGTGTGACACTACACTGCGCCCGTCACCCTGATACATCAGTTCTTAAGTCTCATATGCCAAGTGATTACGCTAGCTCGCAGTGCCCTTCAAACCGAAACAGTAATGTTTGCACACCACTGCTTCACGGCAGAATAACTGGCCCTGAGATGGTACCTACCTAGACGGATTCGTGCATTGGTATCATACAACCTCTATTCTTGCGGCATATAGTCAACAGCGCTAGCGGTTATCTTTGCCGATCTGTATGTATAAAAATAAAATCCAACGATATTTTGACAGGCGCTCGGTAGGATTGAATTTATCTCCAGTGCAATGGATAACAGGAATATTCAACGCTATAACAATGCCTTTTATGAACCAAATCAAGGTGCAAACTTCCAAGCCAGACGACATTGACCACTTAATTGATATAATTAATAAATACAAGGTAAATACATAATAAGTAATCAATAATTTATAAGTCAATTTTATATCGAACAGTATAAAATGCTATACTTTTTTTTAGTCTGAAGAGTTCAGAAATATTTGTGTTCTGTGAATAAAATCTAGGTCTTATTTATGAGGTGAAAACCACAGTTCTCAAGCAGTTAAAATCAAGACTGTTCCGTTTTGGAAATTTATGTTCCTCTCTAAAAACATGCCAAGTCATTGTGACGTGTTATAATTAATATGTATGTTCCGTTTTGAAAATGTAAGTAGTTTTATAAAAATACGTCAACCCATTGTGGCGTGTAATAATTATTATGCTAGAATAAACTTCCAATCAGTTGCTAATTTAGTTTTTTCAATATTTCTTTAAAGCCTCACTCGGTGATGATGAGTCCGACGCTAATGTCAATATTGTTGAAGCGCAAGGACGAAGTAGACCTTTACTGCTTCAAGAACATCATTGTAACTGGAGCAAAGAATAATGCTAACACCATGGATGACCTACGGGTATGTTTAAAAAAAATGACTAACAACGCTGATATCATTAACAGAAGAAGTGAAGGTGGCTAGACTTAACTGTATTTTTGAAAATATTTTCATGTCTTATATGTACAATATAATGCTTGTACATATATGGCAATCCTAATGCTGTTACATGGAATTGTAGACTGGAACAATTTCAGTATTTATCTGTCGATGTTAGAAATAAACGGATACATTCACGTCTTTGTTAGATATGGCTCCGATATTTACAATATATAACGATTGCAATTATAAAGAATAATAACTTACAGGCCCACCTTCGAAATCACGTAGTTGTTATGGAAGCATATGGTATGACTGAGACCCTGGGACCGGTGCTAGCACCAAATGTAATGGGTCCCCGCGGCAGTTGTGGGAGACCTACGAATGATTATGCCGTGAAGGTAATATAGAATTTTAAAAATACATTGCTATAAAGACTTTCACATATATTTTTCTTGCAAATACTTAAACGATAGTAATTCAGAGTTCCTAAAGATTAATCTTAATGAAAGCTATGCCACAATTTCTTAATGAATGTGTAATAGCGCATTTTAGATTTAATTCTTGACCCATTTCATCGTTAGAACTTTTGTTTTCTAGTGCCGATATATATATTTAATGTGTCCTCCGGTAATAGAAATGTGCTTCAGAATTTAAGCGATTTTAATAATTGCTTGAATCTTTTTATTCCTACAGCTGGTTGATCCCGATACTGGATCAGAAATAACAGAACCTTTCGTACCCGGAGAATTGTTGACGAAGGGGTTGCGTTTCTCGGTATGTATCTCTACTGTTAGATGATTCAGTTCCAGCTATAGAAAAAAAATATGTATTTACCAGATTAAAGATCCACAACAAAGTCATAGTGATGTGCGAATACCACAGCCATATATATCCTTATATCATCTGTCGAAACTCGACACGAGTTTGCCTCAAGCGAGTAGACTGCAAAGGTCAACCGCAGAGTTAAATTTCAGTCGGCGTTAGTATTTCATAAATAAGGGATTTAGTGTTAGGCTTGATAGCTTCGTGTGCAAGCTTCGGTGGCAGCTTTTGTTAGATACTTGTCATAAAGAGCAGGCGTCTGGTGCCGGTTTTTAAGTAACTTTCTTACCTCACATTAGTATTATTACGATTATTTCTTTTGTGTTTTGGTTTGTTATATTATGTTCGAAGTCCTAATAATTTATCATCTGTGGTGGGTAATTTGACGGACCAATGATCTGCTGGATATTAGCCCCCGAAATCGAAGGTGCGGCCCATGACGCAGTAGACAATCGCTTAGCCTCTGCCTGATTATATAAATTTGGTTATAAAAACAGTATTCTAATTTGTGAAACGTTTCCATTTCAATGACTTGTGTCCATTTTTAATTTAAAGGAATATTTCCGGAACCCTGAAGAGACGAAGAATGCTTTTACAGAAGATGGTTTCCTCAGGTGCGGCGATTTTTTCTACAGGGATGAGAACGACAACTACTTTTTCGTTGAGCGAATAAAGAAGTTAATCAAATTTCGCAATTATCATGTATGTATTAATTTATAAAAAGAATTTAAAATGAAGTGTACTTTATACTAAAGCAAGATACAAAATTTTAGAGAACGTTAAAATTAGCGATTGATAATCTTTCTTAAATGTTCATTATTACTGCACAAATATTTAAAAACAATAATCACCGACTAAAGTGTTTTATTCAACGTATGCTACTTGTAATTATTTATTTATATACGGGCAGTAACTAAAGTGAACTTTACTTACAAATGTATTATTACTTACAAGGTACTCAATAATAAAATGGACCCCCCCACTAATTTCTAAATATATATATATCATATCACCCACCCACCATGTTCTATGTGTTTGTGACAATATAAATTAAAAAAAAAAACAAATCAAGAAAAACAAATTCTGACTATATCTATCGGAATTTTTATTCGATATAATATACCGAATATGACTACTGCAAACTTTTTTTTCAGTTACGAGTATATGGGTACACTCACTTTTTTTTGCTTGACCGATAACGCTTACAGCTCTATTATAATTTATCCAGCGTTAAAAATAACTTGCGCTGATGATACATTTCTCGGTGTGGTCAGGTTCAATTACTTTTAGCACCAACAACCAATTGATTATAGGTACGTTCGATATTTGGTTGTGCTACTACCGGTGTCTCCATTAAACTGTGTATGTATGTATATATTATACATTATTATATATATATATACATTTTGTTGTAGGTAATTCCGTCAGAGCTGGAGGAAGTAATACTTCACCATCAAGGGGTTCAGGACGTTTGTGTTGTTGGTGTAACAGACCCTGATGACGGTGAGCAACCAGTCGCTTGTGTTGTGCGGAAAGCTGACTCGGTGGTGTCCGCGCAGGAAATAAAAGATTTAGTTGCTAGTAAGTATTTCTATACCACGGCGTTGTTTAGTAGTTACCATAGCAGCCTGTTGGGGCGAGGGTGCTAGGACCTCATTCGAGCTTGAGTCATTGATTGTGGTATACGCTAATTACTACAGTGATTGAAAACTAAACCGACTTCAAAAAAACATAAAACTAACATAAGTACAACCAAAAAAGCGAAAAATAAATGTCTTTATACAACAATTTAATACTTATGCGTTGTTCCGTTTGATGTATTATAGCAATTATTGTTATTATGTTATTATTAATTGTTTTATAATTTTGATGTCGGTGCTAATTAAAACATATAATTATGCGTTTTTTAACTACGAGTATAATTTCTTTCTTGATAATATTTCTCGTCAGCAAGTAATTTCCTAACTAGTACGAGTGGGAAAGATTGTGTTTGTTTTGATAAATTTTCGTCGAATCTAATTTGTTACTGTAGCGAGGCATACAATTTTAATATCATAGCCTACCTGACCTCTGCGCCGCGGGTCCTGGGTTGGATTCCTGGCTGGGGCCAAAATTTTTTTGCCAAAACAGAAATTGTTGCTGTAGTATCCATAGCTAGTGTATATATTGTAAAAAGAATCCATGATAAAATCGGTTTAAAAACAAAGAAGTTTTTAACCTAAGTTGTTCAAAAATAGTAATAAATAACTAGAATTTTAGCTACATTTTTTATAAATTAAAAAAAAACACTTATTTGTAGGTAAACTGTCAAACACCAAGAAGCTACGTGGAGGTGTTGTGTTTGTAGATAAGTTGCCAATGACTTCTTCAGGTAAAGTAGCCCTGGGTAAAGTAAAGGAGCTGGTGCTAAATGGCCGCAGAAAATAAAATCACCGAATGCATAATGTAAATCGAACCGAACACCGAATGTATCTCTTTACTTATTAATTAATTTTATCAACTGAGGTGGATGTCTACATTCCTCTATAAGTAGAAATTATGTGGTAGCTAGCGATTATTAAAAAAAATGTTGAAAACAGCATTACATGGTTTCTGATCTTGTCTTAACTTGTCTTTTCGCGTTCACAGCAGCGCTGCATTTAGGCCACTGTCGGATGCCTTTTTGTTGTTGTAGTCATATATTATGTCAATATTTAGAACCTTCTATACCTTTATTGTCATATTTCTGAATTAGAGCAGCAAATAAATTTATATATTTTTTTTCTTTCTTTCTTTCTTTCTAATTATCACGAAAACGGCGACGGTGGCGTGGCCTACTGATCTGAACACCAGACTTCTATGTCGCGGTTCCAGGGTTGAATCCTAGCCGGAACTAGGGTTACCAAATCAAATGATGTGATTTCCTGATTTTTTAGTAAGTTTCCTAACATTTTGTCTGAATGTTGTAAGTATATGGTATGTAGAGGTAGCGAGATTTTAAACCGATTGATTTTTTTGTAACCGACATTACAATAGTTACTATAGCACGATTATGGAATGTAAGAGATATTTCTTGAGCTTCTGATTTGGCGACATGGATACCGCAAAGGCTTTCTTTAAATTTCAAATATTTTGTTATTTATCCATAATATACTGGCGATTCTTCGTATTCCTATGCCGGAATCCGTCTAGGTAGGTATCAAACCAGGCCAGATATTCTGCCGTAAAGCAGAAGTGTGCAAACATTACTGTGTTTCGGTCTGAAGGGCACTGTGAGCTAGCGTGATTAATGGGCATATGAGACGTAAGAACTGATGTCTTAAGGGGATGAGTACAGTGTGGTGCCACACATTAAAGTTCTGGGCGACACAGCTTTTGTTATGGATAGACGTTGTACGTATTGTCAGGTGAACTTAATGGTCGTTTCGTCACTTACTCTAATAAAGTCGAATGAGTGCCCATTTGATTTTGTTGTGGGGAAATGCGACTGACGTAGGGGTTTTTGTTTTGCAAAAGAGGGCCATAAGATCTATTTATAATCTTGGCTCTAGAGTGTCTCTCAGAGATAAATTTAAAGAAATTAATATCTTAACCTGGGCCTCTCAATATGTATATGAAAACGTTATGTATGTACATGAGAATATTTATCACTTTAATAAAAAAAGTGATGTACCAGGAACAAGTACAAATTGAGTCAGTAACTCTTTCACGGGGCAATGTATACGTTTTACAACAAAATCCCAGAAACTGCACAAAGTCTTTCAATCAAAAAGTTCAAACTATTTATAAAACTAAGATTTTTTAAGAAGGGTTATTATAATATTAAGGAATATATGGATGATGATAACCCCTGGGAATGAGATGATCGCTGCCAAGCTTTTTGTACATCTTTATAATACTGCTGTTATTGTATTTTTAAAATGAATGAAAATCCCGCTGGATTTCTTACTGGTTCTTCCCAGGACAGAGGCATTTCTTTGCGAACCAGTGTAGCTTACAAAAATGACGTTCAATGAGTATTATGTAAATTATCTATATTGAATACAAAATATTCTATTCTATTCTATTCTTTGCACACTATTGCTTCATGGCACAATAATTGGCCATGGGGTGGTAACCTACCTAGACGCATAGGATTTCAGATCGCAAAAATTGGTAAAAATTGATCGCTATTTTGGTGTGTATAAATGAATGGCAGTGTGCTGGTTATAGTCACTGATATAGTAACCATAGCTAATATTTATTATCTTTAATATAGTGTTAATTATATTAAATATTATAAATATTAGGTATGGTTACTACTAATTAAGATAGCAACAGCAACCTGACAAGATAAGTACTGTCTTTGTCCAGAAATGACAAAGACGTAGAGAACGTAAAGAATAATATACTTTATTTTTCGACTTAAGAAATATAAATTTCGTTTGTCAAACGTCATTTTCTACAATCTACCGCCAGCGATCTACAGCACAAGCTGCAGAGCTAGCATGGATTCACATCACTTCACATCAGCTATAAGCATCATCGCTCTATGAAGTCTGCAGTCTGTGATCATGCTCTGGATCACCTCAACCATGACATCAGATTTGATAAACCACAAATCCTTGCAAAAGAACACCGATACCTACCAAGGAAGATTCGCGAGACTATTGAAATTAAAACACATTTTAATTTCAATACAGATGATGGTTCGGTATTACCACCGGCTTGGGATCATATAATTAATAAAATTGAATCAAAAACCAAGCAAACCACTGCAATACTTCAAGACACAGTTAGCTCTTTCTGAGTAGATCGGACGAAAAATAATTATTAGAAGCTGAAGGTACTCCGGGTTAACTATGACATCAGGACATCTGTCACCTTAGTCCTCCCGTGACCATGGGTGTTGTAAAGCGCTCGAAACGTCGGGTTATAAATAGTATAAAATTGAACGCGATAAAATCGGTAAAAATAGTTTTACTTAAATGAAAAGTTTATAGTCGAGATTTTTTTTAAATTTTAACTACAAACTGTAACACCATTACAGCTTTAAGCTACATAGTTTTCTTACACAACTTACGGTAAGAAAACGAATATCTTAATGTCTGTTTTAAATTAGGTCATGGGTTCGAATCCCAGCCGAAGCCAACGTATGTGCAAAAACACAAATTATTCGTTTTCGGGTCAGGTTGTGTTGTGATTCTCCCCGTGTTTCTGACACTGCATCCTAGTTTACCTCCGACCTTATGAGACATGAGACAAGTAAGCGCCTCTGTGTTTGCGCGAACACTTGTAGCACTATATTTTTTTTTATTTTTTTTTATTGTATAAAGTGACGAAACGTGCAAAACGTTCACCTGATGGTAAGTGCAACGTCCGCCCACAACAAATGCTGTGTCACCCAGAATATTTCTGTGTGACACCACACTGCGCTCGTCACCCTGAGACATCAGTTCTAAAGTCTCAAATGCCCAGTGATTACTCTAGCTCACAGTGCCCTTCTAACCGAAACACAGTAATGCTTGCACACTACTGCTTCACGGCAGAATAACTGGCCCTGGGGTGGTACCTACATAGACGGATTCCTGCATAGGAATCCTACCACCAAGAAAATAATATGTTCTGCGCAGTTGATAGGTTCCGACAGCATCTGGAAGTTGTCGCCGTGGTCCATAATCGGCCAGGAAGACATCATTAGTACATACTATAGCCGTAGGAATGGGAGGTGGGGGCTGGTGTAAAGGTAAAGGGGGAGGTGAACATGTTATCTAGATTCGTTCTGCGAAACCGAGAATCGATTGAGATTGAGTCCATCAATGCTAAATATACGAGTATATAGATACCACATTTCTGAAGTTATTTATATACCTAAGAAGTCTTATAAAATATATGTAAAAACATATAAACTCAAAGGCCGTGTGGTGGCGGCTCGTTAAAAGAATACTACCACTCCATCTCATACAATGGATCTCGTAAAAGGCGAGTAAGGAATTAAAGTGCACTGTGCACCCAACAGCGCATGGTGGCGATGTTCTCACCACCTATCACACCAAGTGCATTATATTGTTTTGGTGAAACGTGGATTGTGTATGTATTGTATTGTGTGTGGATTATGTATGTATGTTTAAACTCAAGGTAACCAAAAAACTTTGTCACTCAGTAATTTAAACACTGTTTGTTTGCTGAACAAAACGAAATAATATATTTTTTTTGTATAGAGTTTCTGTACAAAAAATATACAAATGACCGGTTACGTGAGAATCGGACTCTTACAGGCTGTATCTGTGTGGATTTGATACGAGTACAGACATTCCCACGCCCAGAATTGTCGAAGAATGTTACACCAAATCCGTTAAGAAAAACCAACAGAGGTAGGGAGCGTGATTTAAGAAAATCTGTACCCGACGTTCAAAAAGCAATACCAGAAAAGTAAAAATAGCTACCTACAAAAACAAGTAAGATTCCATCAAAAACATTAAAATGTAATTATATACCAACCGTTATACCGTAAAAAGTTCTGAGACCCCATGCAGAGAATTATTTTATTTTATTATATTTATAAATTAAGTACATTTCTTAATTAATAACCAAAAAGGCCTCTCATTATTACTCATCTTTGTTTATATAAAAATATCGTGACTTGGCAATTCCAATAATATTACCTATGAACTAGTAATATTACCTATGAACTTATGTACTTACCTGGTATAAGCTTATTAGTGAACTGAGAAAAAATGTCTACGTAGAGACGTATTTGTGCTGTGCAATTACCGAGGCACGATATTTTTTAAATAATCAAAGATGTGTAATAATGAGAGGCTCAATATATTGGGTCTTATAAAAAAAAAACTTAATTTCTAACTTAATTGTCGATTCGATGATAATAAAATTACCGACTTTTTCTGAATGGGATCTCACAACTTTTCACGCTATACCGGTGTCGATGCGAGGCTTGGCACATATTTGGTACATTTTAGTTTTTGATGAGAGACCTTTCTAGTCTGCTGCTAAGTCTCACTGACGTATTTTATAATATTCAGAGCATTATCAACACTCCTCAATCCAAAGAATCTAAGCTCAGTCTTCAGTCAACATTCACATAACACGCTCTGGTTCTGTGTTAAAAATTAAAATGAGTTTGCAGCCCGGCTTACTAGCTATCGACTACCAAAATACGCATATTGGGAAAGTGTTTCTTGACTGCATGAGAAAAAACCCGGATGCTATTTGTCAGGTCAGTTATTTATACGACAGTTTTTGTAGGCTATTAAGTGTGATGTTGTTAAATGGAACTGAATATTATTTGCAGAGTTAAGCAAGTTGCTATGCTGTTTTTAATATAGAATCGTCAGTAAAACTATTTACAACTATATAATAACTCATGACGAAATGGTTTATAAATCTTTAATTAAAATATAAAAAAATTAAAACTTTATGTTTTGTATCATTCAATAAGTTTAAAAAAATTGTATGAAAATTTTATTAAAAATAACTTTTTTTTACCGATTGTTGACTGACTACTTCACTTTATACTAAATAGCGTTTTATCTCTTAAATTGTTGTTTATGTAATTTATAACTTATGAAAATGGCCTTAAAAGCGAAATGGGGATTTCGCGGCAGTGCCTATATTTATCAACGAACTCGTCGATGAGTGCCGGAACAAACTATGTTCAATAAAATCTAGAAATGGGGCCGACTAAATCTATTCCAATTCAACCCTGAGAAGACATAGTTTTGGGCGTTAATTGCTTAAAAGAAACCCTTTGTTGCATTTCTTATTTTGAGATCACGTCCCTAGTTGCCTCAGCTAGTATTGAAATCTTTTGCGTTGCCATATTATGTGACGTTGAGTTCCCCGGTCACCCAAAAGCGAAATTCAAATAATTCTCCAAAACGCTTGGCATGCTGGCACACGGCTTACAACTTTACAAGGCGCAACTTATGTAGTTCTCATGGGCTATTCAATTGTTCGCGGGTGAGGGCACCCCATGATGATCGGTTCGAATTGTCGACGACCAGGTCCTTTCTGATCGGCATGATCTCCTGGCCTAGCGCAGAAAAACCGACAAGACTTTTTTATCGCATTTACCACGGGGTAATAGTAATACTTAGGGACCTTCAAGAAAAGAGTAGTAATTTTTTATAGGCCGGCGAAGCATTATCTCTGGTGTTGCGGATTTTCGAGGCGGTGATCACTTCCCTACAGGTAAACCACTGGTTGGTTTGCCACCTGTTCTAAAAAAAATCCGTCAGATGTATTAAGTAGGTACATTTTTCGTTTAGTGAGCGTTTTTATTAAGATATCTCTATTATCCGATTTAAATAAACAACGCAGTTCCAACAAACAATTAAGTACCTCTTTTTACACGTCTCATGGCGCGAAGCGGCGTACTTTGTACCTGACATGTCAAGGTCAAACGATTCGGCGGCCTCCATATGCCTAATTTGATAGACTGATATCAAGAAAACACTTTGATTAATTCATTAAAATTATTTTGAAAAATCATCAAATATTGCTAATTTAAATAAAAAACAGTTTAAAAAATTTTACGTGTACATCCGGATTTTTTTTGGGATATAGTCACGATAACGCCCGAAATAAATGACGTATCGAAACCGGGTTTTATTTTATCGTGTCCAGAATTGTAGCTACTGGTTTCCTATTTCATATCAAAATATTCTAATTCTTATTATAATTCTATTAAGAAAAATTATGAAAATTATGAAATGCATTTCTTCAAATTCATATCGTTAATGAACTAAGCTAAGCAGTTTGAGTAAGTTTACAACATGACGGTGGATGCAGGGGGTCAGGATTACAATTTTGCGGCAGTGCGGTCGTGAATCTTCTGGCACAATCTGGAATTTTAAGCTTCATGTGGATTTCCTATGGACTGTTTGCGGCTGCCGCAAATCAATACCCAGTAAGTGCTTTGAATTAAATTTTACAGTAGACTGCAAAAACGTAATACAAAGCAACCCTTTTCTTTAATGTTAAGTAAAATTTTTGATGACATGAAGTACTAACCAATGAATATATAATAGGCTAAATATAATGATAATAATTTGAATTACTTACATGTTTTATGCCACACACTAATCGTGAAAAGAACTTTGGTTAGCTATGACAGTAAATCTCTCTCAAAGTCTCTGTCAAACCGATTTATATCGATTTTACACATCGAGGTTTAATATAACACATGAAACATGATGAAAACTTACATGTTACTATTCATTTCCGTATGTTCATGTTAGTAGGTAGTGGTGCCGGACCGGGAATCGAACCCAGGTCACTCGCGTACTATGAAATTTAAAGCGAGCGCCTAGCTCCTGAGCTACCACGGCTCCCCCATTAAGGTATTCAAAAAGAACTAACGACATACTGGATGTGATTCGTTTTAATTTTTTCGTAGGAAAAAATTATAAGTAATCTATGGGAGAGGCCTATATTCAACAGTGATAGGCTGAAATGATGATGATGATATCTATTGATTATGAGAATTAAACTGCACTGTGCACCCAACAGCGCATGATGGCCATGAGCTCACCACCTATCACACCAAGTGCATTATATTGTTTTGGTGAAACGTGGATTGTGGCAGTCATCTGTTTTTGCAGTGAGTGCCCAGTCTTTGACTACCCCCGGGGGGGATTTTTGCGATTGTTGTTACGCTTAAGTTAAGGCAACCGCAGTTTATTTATTCAGATGATCCAGGAAGGCGCTGCTGCCATGTAACTACGGCAGGTTTCGGGATCGGTGTAATTTGATCCCGATTAACGAATGAATGAGTTTCGTTATATTCTTGTCCCGAACGATATCGTATAACTGAAGTCTACAGTCATGATCTTATGTATGTATGTATGTATAGATTATCTTTATTTTATTTTATTACGTAAACATTCCGTGTTTAAGCGTGTTTGGTGTTATTAAAACTGTTAGTTGTATGTAACGGTGGAAAAATAAATCGCAAGGAAGTCCGCATGTCTAATAGATTTAAATATTTTCATAACGTATGAGGTTCGCTGACCCACACTTGAGTAGAGTTTGGTGATTTTCCCCGACTCTATTATCATCTCTAGAAATAGAGAAGGCCGGTGTCCAGCAATTGACGTCTTTATAGGCATTTATTTTTTAATGACTCTCACTTCAAATGTGGTACACCACAATACCGATTGAAAAATGTACGTATTTTCATAAGTTAACTTTTTTTTATTTGAAAGTGACGGAACGAGCAGAACGTTCACCTGATGGTAAGTGCAACGTCTGCCCATAACAAATTCTGTGTCACCCAGAACATTTCTGTGTGACACCACACTGCGCCCTTCAGCCTGAGACATCGGTTCTTAAGTCTCATATGCCCAGTGATTACGCTAGCTCTCAGTGCCCTTCAAACCGAAACACAGTAGTGTTTCACATTACTGCTTCACGGCAGAATAACTGGCCCTGGGGTGGTACCTACCTAGACGGATTCCTGCATAGGAATCCTACCACCAGTACCATGTTGTCCACCTTTACGCATGTGTTTTGTATAATAAAGTTGTTTTAATACAATGTATAACTACGAGTATTTCGCAATGTAGATTTTTTATTTATTTATTCTTTATGTACACTATAGTATTAACATTAAATCTAATGATAAGTAGTTAATCTAGAAAGGCGAGCTTAACTCTAAAACAGTTTTTTTCCAGCAAATCTTCGAGTGAATAGGATAGCTGATGTGTGCGGGTAAAAGTGTATGTAGAACCATACATACATACATAAGATCACGACTGTATCCCATAAGGGGTAGTCAGAGACGGGGCACTCACTGCAAAAACAGTTGCTGCCACAATCCACGTTTCACCAAAACAATATAATGCACTTGGTATATAGGTGGTGAGCCCATCGCCATCATGCGCTGTTGGGTGCACAGTGCAGTTCCTTACTCGCCTTTTACGAGATCCATTGGATGAGATAAAGTGGTAGTATTCTTTTACCGAGCCGCCACCACACGGCTAATGTGAAACCAACAGACAAAAAGGAAAAAAGTCTTTGCACTTAACAATAAATATATATGACTTATTGATAACATATAAACATACATATACTAATATACTTACATATTAAATATACATACAAACATGCTAAACAAGTATACAAACAGAACATATTTTAATAAGTATTAAATTGATTTAGTAAATCTAACGCTATACAGTGAGAAAGTAGTTAAAAACACTTTTTTTTTAAATTCCTATCGAAGGACTTGGACATTTCATGTGCAATTTTCTTCCACATGAAATGTCCAAATGTTCTATAGATATCATCATCATCACTTCAGCCTATCACTGTTGAATATAGACTTCTCACATAGATTACTTCTAATTTTTTCCTACGAAACAACGAAAACGAACCACATCCAGTATGTCGTAAGTTCTTTTTGGATACCTTAATGGGGGAGGCGTGGCAGCTCAGGAGCTAGGCGCTCGCTTTAAATTGCATAGTACTCGAGTTACCTGGATTCGATTCCCGGTGCCGGCACTACTACCTTCTAACATGAAGATACGGAAATGAATAGTAACATGTAAGTTTTCATCATGTTTCATATGTTATATTGAACCACGATGTGTAAAATCGATATCGTCGTACCAATTTAAAACAGAAAATTCACATACGGTTTGACAGAGGCTTTGAGAGAGATTTGCTGTCATAGCAAACAAAGTTCATTTTCATGATTAGTGTGAGCCATAAAACATGTTATTCAAATTAGTATCATAATATTTAGCCTATTATATATTCATTGGTTAGTACGTCATGTAATCAAAAATTTTACTTAACATTAAAGAACAGGGTTGCTTTGTATTATGTTTTTGCGGTCTCCTGTAAAATTGAATTCAAAGCACTTACTGGTTTTTGATTTGGGGCAGCGGCAAACTGCCCATAGAAAATCCCTGCCCATAGAAAATCCACATGAAGCTTAAAAGATTGTGCTAGAAGATTGACGATGAAAACTGCCGCAAAATTGTAATCTTGACCCCCTTGAGCTTAGTTCATTAGCGATATGAATGTGAAAGAATGCATCTCATATTTTTCATAATTTTTCTTAATAGAAGTGCTAGTATTTTGATATGAAATAGGAAACCAGTAGCTAAAATTCTGAACACGATAAAAAACCCGGTCTCGATACGTTAATTTTTGAGGCGTTATACTGACTACATCCCTAAAAAAATCTTTAAACTGTTTGTTTATTTAAATTAGCAATGATTTTTCAAAATAATTTCAATGAATTAATCAGTGTTTTCTTGATATCAGTCCATTCAAATTAGCCATTTGAAGGCCGCCGAATCGTTTGACCTTGACATGTCGGCTTCAGAGAACGCCGCTTCGCGCCATGAGACGTGTAAAAAGAGGTCATTGTTTGTTGGAACTGCGTTGTTTATTTAAATCGGATAATAGAGATATCTTAATAAACATTCAACATTCATCTTAAGAAATCATGAAGATTCCTCAACATAGTACAAAAAGTTATGGTAGTTCGTTCACTGTGTATGAAGCCAATCATGTGGAATTTACTTCCACATGAAATGTCCAAATGTCCAATTCATTCGATAGGAATTTAAAAAAAAGTGTAGTAACAATGTTGAAAAGTCCCTAAATAAAACAACGAAACTGTTTTGGTCATATATTAATTGTAAAAAGGAAAATACGCTCTATGCGCTACAAAAGCAAGAGTGCATCAGGCGGTATTGATGTGTGCAATATTTTTGCGGAATACTTCTCCTCCGTTCTAGAAAACAGAAAAAGTGCTAGTTTACCTATAAATGACACTCTTTACCATAGTAGTTCATGTTTGTGTGCAGGTTGGGTTTCTCATGATGAAATTACTAAAAAAATTAAATCGACTGACATTAATAAGAGTGCAGGACCTGACGGCATATCGCCATTTTTCGTAAGCAATGGCGAAGAAGAGTTAACAGAATCATTACGCTTAATGGAAAATTGCATATGTTATTCCCATTCATAAGTCGGGCGATGCCTCAATTTGCGATAATTATAGACCCATTAGTATAATATCTACTTTTCCAAAAATCCTAGATTCTATCGTATATGATTATGTTTTCGCTACTATTAAACCGCTGATAGTACAATAGCAACATGGATTGGTAAGAAATAAATCGACAGTGTCAAACCTGTTGGAATACACACATTATATCCATGGTAGCTTTAACGAGCGCACTGAGATTCATTCGATTTATACCGATTTTTCAAAGGCGTTCGATAAAGTGAATCATGGTATATTATAAATAAAATAGCCGCAATGGTGTACACGGTGACCTGCTTCGCTGGATAAGGTCATATATTACCAAAAGATCACAAATAGTAATTCTAAAGATATAAATCAAACCCCACTCCTGTGACATCGGGCGTTCCACAAGGATCCAATCTGGGTTCTCTTTTCTTTATTATTTTTATAAACGATTTGGTAACATGATTTAGGTCTTCCTCATCGTCATACGCGGATGATTTTGAAATATTTCATAGGATAAAATCATTTGTAGACTGCATAATACTACAGAATGATCTAAATATTCTTTATGATTGGTGCCAACGTAACCTTATGTTTCTTAATATAAAAAATTGTCATGCAATGAGATTCTCAAACTTTGCACCATAACCATTCCTGCCTGATGCGCATGCGTCAGGTGAGGCAGGAAAGATTTTTCGCTACCCCACTATGTCGTACGATTAGGGCTAAAAACAGTCCCATTGTAAGGATATGTGACCTTCACAACAATATTTTAATAAAATACCCAAAATTAGACATAATTCATGATAAAATCGTCTCGTTCACGAAAAAACTACTTATGTATTATTGTAATAAATCATAAACCTGTCATTGAATGAGAATAGTTACATATTGTTTATTTAAAGTAAGTTTGTATTGGGCAAAGCCTGGATTCTTAATATACATATTGAAACATATTGATACAGCTTCCCCTGATTAGAAAGTTAATTTTGCCATAATTGTTATTGTACACACACACATACTGATATTAATTTAGATAAACCTTGTAAGTGTCACAGCTTTTGGAATGGCAATCAGTTCATATATTGTATTAAATATACCAAATATCTTATTTTTGTAACATTGTCATTCTGTTTGGTGATTAAATAAATAAATAAACAAATGTGCTGTACGTGGCTGAGCACTCTTATTATTGCATAAGATTTACCTACATCAAATATGGAATATATAAGAAGACAATACAATGCCTCTTATCTAGAAAATTCGTTTTTTTAATCGAGAAAGGTCACCATGATTACAATCGGCCAAGGAGACATTGTCGTTATTATACGATAATCACTTAATACATTTTATCGCTTACAGATAGATGCAGCGACAGGACAAAAAGAAACAAATGCTTCAGTTCTGTCCCGCTCTATTCGCCTCGCCATAGCACTAAGGAAATTTGGTCTCCAACCTGGGGATGTCTTAGCGTTTGGAGGGAACAATCATTTAGACATTCACATTCCTTATTACGCTGCATTGCTAAATGGTTATACAATTGTGGGCGTCGACCCCTTATTTAAGCAAGGTATTTTACGAAAAATTCTTCTATTCTTTTCGACAACAGTATTTTTATTTTTCAACATTTCATATTTATCTTAATCTAAAGTCTAAAGATTGACGCACAGTTCAAATCCCAGCCGGAGCCAATATTTGTGCAAAATACAAATTGTTGGTTTCGGGTCTGGTTGTGTTGTGCATGTGAAATATATGTCTGTAAAACGCAACCCACGATACAGGAGAAATGCTACCACTGCTCTTTATGATCACGCTAATAATTATAATTAATAATATTAATTAATTATACTGACAGTTGCATATTATGGTATTATTTGCGAATAATGAGCGTCCGTACAATATAGATAAGCTAGGTTGTCCTAAAACTGCATCAAACAGTAAGAGATAGGGAAATATCCTTACTTCTAAAGAATGTCGGCTTAGCTGGAGCACTGGCTAAGTGAATGGCTTCTGCCCTGTGGGTCATGGGCTCGATTCCCGTTTTTTGGCCGACAAATAGTAGTTCCGGATCTGTGTTTCTGTGTATGTACACTTTATGTCTTAAAAAAACCCGATAGAGATAGAGACAAGGAGAAGTAAAATATTGCATAGCGACATATAAAAAGTGGTCTAAATAGATGTGGTGGGTAATAGCGCCAACGCCATAACCATCTCTTAATTTTCAGGTGAAATTAAGTCATTATTTAAAATAACAGAGCCAAGTATAGCTTTCTGTGCACGACCATCGCGCAATGACTATGAGAGTGCAGCACAAGATTTAGGTCTTAATCTTAAAATAGTGACTTTCGAGGACGGAGAAGGGTCCATGAAAGAATTCTTAGAAACATACTATGACCAGGAGCCGGAGAGTGAATTTAAGTGATTGTCGCCACTTTTCGTCTTTGGTTTATGATGATTTTGATATTAAGCGTCATCATCATCATCATCATTTAGCCTGCCAACAGTCTGAAATGCTGTGCCACCCAGAACAATCCTGTGTGGTAGAATAACTGGCCCTAGAATGGCACCTCCCTAGACGGATTCCTTTATACAGAATCCTACCACCATTAGAAAGTTTCAGCTGCTTAATTTTAAATTTAATTATATTCGAAGACTAAAAGAAATTCATATTACTAGATGCACTCACATAATGGTGCATTAAATCACCTGCAGACTAGCCTAAAACACAATTTGTTGCAGCCACGAAGAAGTAAATACTTTTATCAAGGATGAAGCTGTTATGTAAGAGAGTTTCTCTAAATGTCAACCTAACATGGATGCGGTGCACTCTAACAGACAACACTATGGATACTGGACTCCAAAATTCCAAAATCTCCCAGATTTTTTTTTATGAAAAAGTGACGAAACGAGCAAAACGTTCACTTCACGGTCATTGCAGCGTCTGCCCATAAAAGGTTATCCAATTAAAGGGGTATAAAACTGTGACTCCTGAGAATGATTATCATTTCTACATAAATCGTAAGGCCTTCCATTTTTTCCATATAAAATCACGTAGCCCTTTTTTATTTTAGTGGGCGCTGCCGCCGTATCATTTGTACCGGTAATAAACTCAATCGAGAAGAATTAAGATGTATTTCACTATGATCTATTGTTGAGTCTTAAAACCTAAATCGTTAGTTTGATACAGTGTTCCGAATGTTCCAAATGAAACGTATCACTGATCCGGAACTTAGCTCCGTTCCAGATGCAATTGTTAAGATCTCGCTAAACTTTTGCCACGTCTAATGCCATGGGCTTTTTTTCCATTTACCTATCCTCCCTATTTTTTCGGTGACGGTGAAAGTAAAGTCACCCGGAATAAATAGAAAGCGACAGCTTACGGGGTGGTAATAATGTGACTTATTATATAACAAACACTAGGTACTTTATAAAGGTTTCTTAAAGTGGTTATTTAAGATTTATATTAATTACAGAGTAGCTGAGTGTGACGTTGAAAATATATATGCTTTTCTAATAAGAACCCGTGGCACTTCGGGCGTACTGAAAGTGGCAGCCTTCAAGCACCGCACTATCTTGGAAAAGTTTTTGTCATTTGCTGCATTTGTCGTGAGTCCTGGAAGCACGTAAGTAATATAATACTAAATATTCCTTATTATTTTTGTGTAGGTGACAATAAAGGATATAGTACATAGGCATTGGTAACTGTAGTCAATATTCACTTAGATTGGCACAATCAAAAATCAAAATGATAGTAGGTATATTGTCATCCTAAGGGCAACGATAGAGTGCCTCGTTATCAGGTTTTGGATCTCCAGCCTAAAGTAGCAATTGGACTGCAAGACGTTTTGTAATTATGTCAACCTGGTCGAGCCGTCCCATTTAAATACTAAGTTAGCATCGGGATCCTTGGCGTTTTCGCAGAGTTTTCGCAGAAATTATTCGGATTAATTCCAGCCGGCGTGTTTCTCCATCGCTCATTGCAGGCTAACTCCAAATTCCATCCACATCACATTGATGGTTGGTTGGGTTAAATCACTGATCGCTTTTAAAAAGATTTTTCACCCCGCACGGCTTTGTGGAATCTGCCGCCGCCAGCGTTCGTCCCGGACCGATACGACAAAAACGCTAACGCACTCGCAATTTTTGTTCATTGGGAGAGGTAATGACTGACCATGAGCTGAGCCCTTTTCTGTAACAAAATAATATATGTGGCAGCCTAGCTCTAACACGTTCTGGACCAAAACTATCTTTGAGCTCCCTTCCATTTAACACCAGGTCAACTATTAAACTCTTCATAACGAAAATGTGTTCTTGGATGGTTTCCGCTACGGCGACAGTTTCATCTTCTTGCAATTTAACGTTTAAGTTCACTTGTGTGCCTAACATAGCCGATTTTCTTTTTGAAATTTTTCGCGTTTTATTATTATGTACTATTATTTTGTGGTATTTCAATATAAATATATAGATAAACATATAAAATAAGATAAAATAAATAAGATACTATAAGACATATACTAAAAAATACTATACAATACAATAAAATATATAAATAAAATCCCAACTAGACGGGAGCCCTCGGCAGGGGAGACCAAACGGCCGAGGGTTAGAGGGAAGACGGGGAGACGATTCGGGCCGTATCGAGGAGCACCGCCTTCTGCATCTGAGCATGTAGCGGCCCGTCGCAGAGTCCCAGTCGCCTCCGATGTCCCCGAGAGACTGACCGGGATTAACCCGTTTGCAGACACGGCCACCGGAATAATTTCGGTCGGCATACCACCCCACATGTAGGTAACCTCGTGAGCCAGGTCCAGATATTTTGTCTTCTTATCTGTTTCGACTTTCATGAGGTTCTGGTCATATAGAATGGTAATGTTGACCAATAATATTCGCGACTGTGCCTGGTCCATTAACACGATATCAGGATTATTCGCAAGAATAGTCCTGTCCGGGATGACAGCCCGGTCCCCATACAGCCAGGCGCTGTCATTTTAGAGCACAGCCTCCTTCGAGTACTTATAATAAGGCTGTTTCTGATCCACGAGACCGTTCAGAGCGAGCTCCTGATGGAGAATCCTGGCTACTAGGTTGTGTCTGTGCAGACACTCAGAGTTACCAAGCGCCGAACAACCGGAGATAACATGCCTTAGCGACTCGCCGGGACGGCGACAAACTCGACAGACGTCGACAGTGCCGTCCCTTAGGATGCATCTCCGATAGTTGTTGGTCTTGATAACCTGATCTTGTATCGCACAGACAAAACCCTCGGTTTCCCCAAAGAGATCACCGAAACGGAGCCAGTGGAGGGAAGCGACTGTGTTTACGAAAGGCTTATGAAGAGCTTTGTAGAACCTCCCATGGAGTTCTTTCTCTTTCCATACGGTCCGGAAATGCTCCGTACTACCACTGTACAGTCAAACTTGAACAGCTCGAGGACCCTCATAGCCATGAATGAGGCACCGAGTCGAATGCCTTTCTATAGTCTAACCAGGCGACAGAGAAGCTCCGACGATTGCGTTTGACCACCTTGCCAATGACCGCGTCAATGAGGTTGTTGTTGTTGTGTGGTTCCTTAGTCCCACGACCACCGCCCCGACATCTAAATTGAGCTCGCTGTGTAGTATTATTATTAATATTTATATGTAGTAGTAGTATTATGTAAATATTGTTATGTTCTGAATGTCACAAAAACTTGAAAATGTGGACCGAATATTAACTATAAAAGAATTTAAATTAAATGTATTTCTGCATTTTCTTTTTTTGTATATTATTTAATATATACAACCCCTATTCTTGCGGCATATAGTCAAGAGAGCTAGCGGTTATTCTTGCCGATCTGTATTTAAAAAAATTCAATCTAACGATATTTTGACAGACGATCGGTAGGATTGAATTTGTCTCCAGTGCAATGGATAACAGGAATATTCACGCTATAACAATGCCTATTATGAACCAAATGAAAGTGCAAAGTTCCAAGCCGCACGATATTGACCACTTAATTGATATAATTAATAAATACAAGGTAAATAATAATAAATCATTCATTTATAAGTCAGTTTTGTATCGACCAGGATAAAATACTATACTTTTTTTAGTCTTGAAAATAATCATCATCAATCTCAAACAATCATCAATAATCTCAGGGTGATGGGCACAGTGTAGTGTCACACAGAAATGTTCTGGGTGACACAGCATTTGTTATGGGCAGACGTTGCACTTACCATCAGGTGAACATTTTGCTCATTTCATCACTTTATGCAATTAAAAAAAAAACTTTGAGAATGATGTTGTCCCCTTCACCGTTCATGTATAAAAACAGAACTTAATCCAGCAGCTGGTCTATCCATTCTTAACTTTGCACAATTTCTAAATAAAAATAATGTATATCCATTGGCAAATGATGGCATTAAAGGTGTAGGTAGAAATAGGATATCAGTGGAGTTTAAATTAATTCAATATGCTAATTCATTTGTTGATAAATGACAAATTCTTGAAAATAACCACTACACAGCACTTATATCAAAGTTTTAAGTGACTAGAAGTGGAGTTGTTCGGGATATCCCTATGGACTTTTCTTAGGAAGATTTAGTGTCTGGTTTATCATATCCACTTAAGTAAGGTCAGGTCATCAAAGCCTGCAGATTAAATGTTAAAATTAGAAAAGAGTAGGGTACTACTTGGGTGCCCTCTAGAGGTATGTTCTGGCATTTTTAGTGCAGGTATTCACTGAAAAAATTTACTGCTTCAACACAGCTTTGCCTGTTACAGTGTACAAACTCGATTATACAATGCCATAATTGCTATAGAATCGGACATGTTAGCGCTCAGTGTCGGTCTAAACCTCTGTGTTAACAATGTGCCTTTGGCAGTTGATATTGACAAGGAAAAGGGTGGACTCGGGGATCCGTTGCGCACCCGTGCAGGCCGTGTTAGAAGGCGCGTTGTGTGTTCCGGCGCGTTAACAAACGTTTTTCGTGTGTTTTTGGCGGAAGATATTGCCAATGAAAAGGATAGCTACCCGAGATACAGATCAAATGGTCTGATCTGGGGAGGACGTATCCTCCAACTAGTAATATTTAGATGTTGTATATATATTTCGGATCTCAGAAAACTTTCATAGCGCGATTATGGACGTATGGGAATATTTCTTGAGCTTCTCATGTGGCGACATAGATGTCGCTACATGCCCAACATCATTCAGGAGACTCTTGCTTAATTGCCGATAATAATATGACCAGTTTCTTTGTAATTGAGGCACACACAAGGCCATAGACAGTAAGTGCCCAGAACACATGCGCCAAAAAGCCATTAATATTGTTATGTCACAAGACAACATTATCTATTCAGAGGCATCCCTTAGATTCCCAATATCTAAAAAAATCGTATGCTGAGGTTTGAGGATAGGTAGTTTGCAAGGTATCCTTAATCTTCTTTTCATTCTAAGAATACTTCCACATTACCTTAAAAATAAAACAGACTCTTTACAAATGTCACTCCTCAAGAGTTCAGGTAGTCTGCAGATGCTTATGCTGAAGAAGCCTTACAGTTTGTCTACAAATCCTACAAATCTATCTTTGCTCAAGATCTTCGGCTTGCAGCAAAACCTCGTATGCTGAGTACTTGGAACACCATGCGAGGGTGGATTGAAAAGTACTCGGCCTAACCAAGAAAATAAACACATACTGAATCAGTTATATTTTTATTTTTCTACATAATCACCATCAAGTTCAATACACTTTTGCCACCTCCCCTTCCAAGCATTTAGACCGTTAAAAAAAAATGATTCTTCCTTAGAGTCAAAATATGCGTCTACAGCTGATTTGACCTCGTCGTTTGTCGAAAATCTTTGACCTCCCAAGTGCTTTTTTAGATTAGGGAACAGAAAGAAGTCTGATGGTGCCAGATCAGGTGAATACGGCGGATGCGTTAACAGTTCAAAGCCACAGTTGTGAATTCCAGCCATTGACTGTACTGACGTGTGAACACGGGCGTTATCTTGATTAAACAGGACTTTTCTTCTGAGCATTCCTCGACGTTTTTCTTTTATTTCCTCTCGTAAACGACGTAGTAAGGTGCAGTAGTAATCAGAGTTTATAGTCTGACCCCTTTCAAGATAATCAATCATAATCACACCTTTCGAGTCCCAGAATACTGAAGCCATCACCTTATTTGCCGACAAAATCGACTTAGCCTTTTTAGGGGGTGGTGAACCAGGTCTTCTCCACTGTTTTGATTGTTGTTTTGTTTCCGGTGTACAGTAATGAACCCATGTTTCGTCCATAGTAACAAAACGATATAAAAAATCATCTGCATCGGCTTCAAATAACTCCAAACAGTCGCGTGAAATAGTCAATCGCGTCCTTTCTTGTTCAACTGAAAGCAGTCGCGGAACCCACCTCGCAGACACCTTGTGGAAACCCAACTCGTTGACAATGATGTTTTGAGTTCGTTCATAAGAGATGCCTATAATCTCGGCTATCTCTCTAATTTTTAATCTGCGGTCTCTCATTATTAAATCAAGTACTTTTTTAATATTTTCGTCAGTAGTTGACGTCGAAGGCCTTCCAGAGCGGGGTTCATCTTTCACACTCTCTCTACCACGCTTAAATTCTGCTATCCATTTTTTGACGGATGAATATGACAGAGCACAATCGCCTTATGTACTGACCATGTCATCATGGATGGCTTTTGATGATAGCCCCTTCTTATGGAGGTACTTAATGACGGCACGCTGCTCGATTTGCTCCATTCGCGGAAATTATGACCGATTACTTTGTTAATAAATTTATAAAATCACAACTAATTTTCGCACACGTTTCGAACTTCACACAATGAACTAGTCTAAACTGAACTAAATAATGTGGGTAGATTTGATTTTTAGAATTGAATGGATCTGTGTTAGGCCGAGTACTTTTCAATCCACCTATATGTATGATAGAACAAACTTCCGATCAGTTGCTAATTTAGGTTTGTCAATATTTCTTTTAAGCCTCACTCGATGATGATGAGTCCGACGCTAACGTCAATATTGGTGAAGCGCAAGGACGAAGTAGACCTCTACTGCTTCAAGAACATCTTTGTAACTGGTGCAAAGAATAATTCTAACACTATGGATGAACTACGGGTATGATTAAAAAAACAAATGACTAACTATGTTGATCTCATTACCAGAATAAGTAAAAATGGTTACAGACTTGACTGTATTTATAAAAATATTGTCATGTCCCATTATCTTGTACATATATGACAACCCTAATGCTGCTACATTTAATTGTAGACTAGAACCATTTCAGTACTCATCTGACGATATTAGAAATAAACGAGTCATTACATTCACGTCTCTGTATAGATTATTAGATAAGGTTACAATAATTACAATATGTACAGCGATTGCAAATATAAAGATTACAAAATGACTTACAGGCGCACCTCCGAAATCATGTAGTTGTTATGGAATTTTATGGTATGACTGAGACCCTGGGACCGGTGCTAGCACCAATTGTAACGGGTCCTCGCGGCAGCTGTGGGAGACCTACGAATGAATATGTCGTGAAGGTAATGAAATTTTAAAAATACGAAAAAGACTTTAATATATGCTTCTTTGAAATACTTAAACGAGTCCCTAAAGATTACTCTAAACCCCCCAAATTTTTTTTTCTCGTAGTAAATTTACTTTTTTCGAATTAGTACATTTCCGGCGATGGGCAGCAGCATCTTCCTGGAACATCTGAATAAATAAGCTGCAGTTGCCAACCCGCCTGCCAAGCCTGGTAACTAACAAAATGCCCCCCCCCCCCCAATGAAAGCTACACATCTATGGGGGAGACCTATGTTCAGCAGTGGACTAGTGATAGATAGGCTGAAATGAATGAATGAATGAATGACTTTAATTTTGGCTTTCTATGAGTGGATTAATCCACATACACAGATAGTACCTATTTGCTTTCATAATACTTTCTTATAAGTTTTTTTTTTCGTTTATTTGATAAAGTGACGAGATGAACGAAACGAAATTAAAGTCGCTACCTGCTTGATTGAGATCCACTATCGCGGACCTCCATTTAAATCTCATGGACCCCTAATTTTTATTTTGCAGGTCGTCATCGATCCCTCGGGGTCGATATAGACCAACTTTGGGTATCAATGCTCTAACTCTAAACGAAAGCGAAGCCACACATTTTTAATTAATGTGTAATAATGTATGCTATTGAGTAATAATGTATGACTAGATTCAATACCCGACCCATTTCGACGTTGGAATTTTCATGTATACTTAGGTAATGAAAGCTGTTTTTAAGCGATTTGAAATAATTGCTTGAATCTTTTCATACTTACAACTGGTAGATCCCGATACTGGATCAGAAATAACAGAACCTTTCGTACCCGGAGAATTGTTGACGAAGGGGTTGCGTTTCACGGTATGTATCTCTACTGTTAGATGATTAAGTTCCAGCTATAGAAAAAAAAATGTTATCAACAGATTAAAGATTCACAAAAAAGTCATAGTGATGTGCGAATACCACAGCCCTATAATATATACTTACATACATACATAAGATCATGATCGTATCCCATAAGGGGTAGTCAGAGACTGGGCACTCACTGCAAAAACAGATGACTGCCACAATCCACGTTTCACCAAAACAATATAATGCACTTGGTGTGATAGGTGGTGAGCCCATCGCCACCATGCGCTGTTGGGTGAACAGTGCAGTTTAATTCCTTACTCGTCTTTTACGAGATCCATTGGATGAGATGGAGTGGTAGTATTCTTTTAACGAGCCGCCACCACACGGCTAAATATTAACATCATCTATCGAAACTCGACACGAGTTTTGCCTCAAGCGAGTAGACTGTACGAAAGTAAACCGCAGAGTTACATTTCAGTCGGCGTAAGTATTTCATAACTAAGGGGTGAAGTGTTGGACTGGACTATAGCTTCTTGTGCAAGGTTTAGTTGCAGCAGTTGTTAAGTACTTGATATAAAGAACGGGCGACTGGTGCCAATTTTATGCTGGTGGTAGGATTCCTGTGCAGGAATCCGTCTAGGGAGGTACCACCCCAGGGCCAGTTATTCTGCCGTGAAGCAGTAATGTCAAATATTACTGTGTTTTGGTTTAAAGGGCACTGAGAGCTAGCGTAATCACTGGGCATATGAGAATGAACTGATGTCTCAGCGTGACGGGCGCAGTGTGGTGTCTCACAGAAATGTTCTGGGTGACACAGCATTTGTTATGGGCAGATGTAGCACTAACCATCAAGTGAACGTTCTGCTAGTACCGTCACTTTTATCAAATTAAAAAAAGTATTATTATGTGATATGTATAGGTTTTTTTCTTTTGTGTTTTGGTTTGTTATATTATGTCCGAAGTCCTAATAATTTATCTTATGTGGTGGGTAATTTGACAGACATAAAACGCTGTTACACATATAGTACCAGACCCGGAACAACGATCTGCTGGCCTAATAAATATTAGCCTCGTGCCGAAATCGAAGGTGCGGCCCACGACGCAGTAAATAATCGCTTAGTCTCTGCCTGATTATATTAATTTGTGAAACGTTTGCATTTCAATGACTTATGTCCATTTTTAATTTAAAGGAATATTTGCGGAACCCTGAAGAGACGAAGAATGCTTTTACAGAAGAGGGTTTCCTTAGGAGCGGCTATCTTTTCTACAGGGATGAGAACGATAACTAATTTTTCGTTGAGCGAATAAAGAAGTTAATCAAATTTCGCAATTATCATGTATGTATTAATAAAAATATGTTTATAAAAAGAAGTTAAAATGAATGCATGCACTTTATACTAATGCATTTGATTCAACCTTTGACAGCCGCGGAAAAACAAGCGTTTTTGATTTTTCAGAACACAAAATTTTAGAGGACATATTAAAATTGACGAGTTAGATTGATAATCTTTCTTAAATGTTTATTATAACTGCACAAATCTTTAAAAACAAATCACCGACTAAAGTGTTTTATTCAACGTATGCTACTTGTTATTATTTATTATACCGTATATAGTAGTAACTAAGTTAACTTTACTTACGAATATATTATTACTTTCATGATACTCATTATAAAATAGACTCCCCCCCACACCTTTCTAAAATAATTTAACAAGAGCCCGACTACCCTTTAGTACCCCTCAAGAACTATAGATATATCATATAACTCAGATTTCGGCAGAAGCACACCCGAATCACCTTTTTTCTTTCGCTGGTTGTATCAGTTTTTTCAGGTTTGATTACTTTTAGCACCTAAAATCAATTGGTGATTTTAGGTACGTTCTTTAGTTGTTTGTGCTTCTACCGGTGTCTCCATTAAACTGTGTATGTATGTATGCACATTTTATTGTAGGTAATTCCGTCGGAGCTGGAGGAAGTAATACTTCAGCATCAAGGGGTGCAGGACGTTTGTGTTGTTGGTGTAACAGACCCTGATGACGGTGAGCAACCAGTCGCATGTGTTGTGCGGAAAGCTGACTCGGCGGTGTCAGCGCAGGAAACAAAAGATTTAGTTGCTAGTAAGTATTTCTATCTGACCATGGCGTTGTTGAGCAGTTAGCATAGCAGCCTGTTGGGGCGAGGGTGCTAGTACCTAATTCTAGCTTGAGCCATTGATTGTGGTATACGCTAATTACTACAATGATTGAAAATATTAAAAACTAAACCGACTTCAAAAAAACATAAAACTAAAATCAGTATAACCAAAAAAGCAAACACTAAATGTATTTATACAACAATTTAATAGTTATGCGTTGTTCCGTTTAATGTAATAAAGTAATTATTGTTTATTATGTTATTATTAATTGTTTTATAATTTTGATGTCGGTGCTAAGTAAAACAACCAATAATGCGTTTTATTACTATAATTTCTTTCTTGATAATATTTCGTGTCAGCAAGTAATTTAGTAGTGCGATTGGGAAAGATTGTGTTTGTTTTGATATTTTTCCGTCGTATTTTTTACTGTAGCGAGGCATACAATTTTAATATTTTAGCGACTGCGTGGCGTACCTGACTTCTGCGCCGCGGGTCCTGGGTTGGATTCCTAGCTGGGGCCAACATTTGTGCAAAAACACAAATTGTTGCTGCAGTATCCGCATTTTAGAAAGTTTTAAATCGTGTTGGACGTATGTGATATTTCTTGAGCTTCTCATGTGGCGACATCTATGTCGCTCAATATAATAAAACTGATGCGAAATTCTGTTTAGAATCTCGTGGTGGATAAGGTACTGCAATTTAACTGGTTATTTTGTGTTTTATTTGCTTTAAATGTACCTAAGGGATTGACATAATAACCACAATAACTCAATCTACGGATTCGTGCTGTTTGTCGTTAAGAAGCTCCGTTCTGTGCCTTTTAGTCCAAGACGAGTCAAGTCCAGCAAGTCCTTGACCATAGTTAGCTACCTACCTTGTTCTGTGATGGTCATAAACCTAACAATAACTTAATCAGTGTAAATTTCTTATTTGTTTTTCCAAAGCCTACGGTCTAATACCAATATACTGAAATCAACGCAAAAAAAGAACCAATAATAAAATCGGTTCATAAACAATTAAGTTTTTAACCTAAGTTGGTTAAAATAGTAACAAATAACTAGAATTTTAGTTACATTTTTCATAAATTAAAAAAAAAGTTTTTGTAGGTAAACTGTCAAAGAACAAGAGCTACGTTCAGGTGTTGTGTTCGTAGATAAGTTGCCAATGACTTCTTCAGGTAAAGTAGCGCTGGGTAAAGTCAAGGAGCTGGTGCTAAATGCCCGAAGAGACTAAAATCACCAAATGCATATATTAATTTAACTATTATGTTAAACTTAAGGTTTTATTATTAAAATTTCGTTACTTGAATGATTAGCAAATTCATTTTTAGTACTTATATTTTCCTCTTTCAATTCAATTTCTGATAATTACAGTTTTTCCCTATTTTCCTGATAGAGGGTCATAATTCCGGCCATGTCGGGAAAAACTCTTTCGCCAGGTAACCCTAGCCGGAACTCGGAACGGTTTGTTTTCGGGTATTGTTGGGTTGCGATTGTCCTCGTGTCTCTAAGACTGCATTCAGCATAGCTCCGATCTTATCGCATGAGCGATACATTAACCGCGGGTCAGATTACGACGAGTGAGTGCCTATGTGTTGGCGCGTACACTTAACAGCACTATACTATCTCCTGCACAGTTGACAGTATTGGAAATCAATCGCCATGATCGTAAATCGGTCAGGAATATACATAATCATCAACGTAAACGCATGAATCTATAAATGTAATTTATTCAAACACATCAGGTGTTAGAAAGTAAAGAATGGTTTGTTGGTTTGTCAATGAACATACTTTCTACTCAAGAGTGTTTCTGGGATTTAAAGGTTTTTAGCATGGAATATTAATATTTTTTTTGTGGTTTACATTTGCAGATGAGTTTACTTTTTATATAGTAGAAACGGGACAAGAGCAGCAAAACATAACAAATGCTGAGTCACCAGGAACATTTCTGTGAGGCACCAAATTGCGCTCTGACACATCAGTTCTTCAGTTATCTGCCCAGTAATTACACTAACTATCAGTATCCATTATTCCCATAGGATTCCTGCACAGGAATCCTACCACTAACCGGTTCAGACCACGGCACAGCTGAGCTCACTGTCGAAAGTTGTTAAATACATAGGATATACATAAACATATTGCTGTAGCTTTTGGAGCAAACAAAAAGCGATTAACTCTTTGTCACCCTCCCGTATGCAATGTTACACTTATACGATAACATCAAAGGATATATACAGTTTAAACTAGACCCGAATACCAACGATTGGTGTTTCTGGGAAGCGAACCCAGGACTCCGCACTGGTGTAGAAGTCAGGTACCCTGTTCACTAGGCCACGCGGTCGTCACAATAAAGTCATGTTTTACAGAAATTTAATTTCGATTTACGCATGTGTTAAAAAGGGGAAATGTCAAGAAAATCTCGCAACCATCTCAAATATCATCTTAAAATACACAGGGCCCCGATTCTGCTATCTTATAATAAAATAAAATTACGATTGTTGCTATTTTCCTATGCTGCTAAATTTTCAGAGGCATGACATTGGCATGATAATGGAATCGTTTAAAAAGGTACGTAGGAATCTAACCCGCGTAGCCATTAAAAATTGTAAACCATCCAACCAACCAATACAATAAAATATTTTTAGAATATTATGCGAATGATAATAAGAGAATACGAAATGGAATGATGATTTCACAATGGTTGCAGCTGTTATACAAACGGCGATTGATAAACAATGTGTTAGTAAAGTATCTGTAACAGATAGACTGTAGATAGGTAAAATTAAAACACCTATGACTCTTAATTCGACAGGACGTTTTTAGCGAACTACTGTTACGGCGAAAATTCGACAAGGAATATTGAAAAAATAACTTAATAAAAACCACTAATAATTATATAGCTCTAAAGTTTAATAATTACTGTAATTGCATGAAAAATGAGAAATAATAAAAGGCTTATTTATTTATTTATTTACTTATAAATTATTTATATATTGAAAAATACCTCATTCAATTTATAAATCCTACTTTATGCTCGAAGACAGCGTCAGACACATGACAAGGGATTGCCAATGGCAATTAAAATATTATTTTTAATCCTTCTGCGGATCCCAACAGTAACATAATACTATGGAGTGGCAAACAACTGTGGCAACCCCCCCCCCCCCCCCCCCCCCAATGAAAGCTGCAAACTTTTGTGACAATCTATGGGGGAGGCTTTGATACGTAAATGAATAATACCAGCCTCGAAATTAAATAAAAAAATCAGTTTGTGACCATCGTCTAGAAGTTGAGTACATTCCATAAATATATTCAAAATCGCCGGTGTAATAAAAAAAATATTCATAATAATAATAAACAAAACAATTCGTGGCAAACATAGTTTGTATGGGTGTGAAAACTGAAAACAGTCGAATTCGAAGCGTTAAGGGTCATGGTAAGGAAGAGCGGCGCATGCTGCCACTTATATTATGTTGATCGGTGGCAGTGCACAAGTTGACCGAGACGGCACTGGACAGAGCCGTCGTGGACGAGCTAAACGTTCACCTGATGGTAAGTGCAACGTCTGCCCATAACAAATGCTGTGTCACCCAGAACAACGAGTGGCACCACACTGCGCCCATCACATTGAGACATCAGTTCTTAAGTCCCATATGCCCATTGATTACACTAGCTCTCAGTGCCCTTTAGACAAAACACAGTAATGTCTACACACTACTGCTTCACGGCAGAATAACTGGCCCTGGGGTGGTATAGACGGATTCCTGCATAGAAAGCCTACCACCAGTAATCTATGTAACCATGAGCGACATGCATGACAAAAAGTCTTTCGACGAACTAAATCGCTTCAAAAACTCTAGAAGATTAATTTACGTATTTTCTTGTGTAAGAGTTTAACAATTAAAGCTATCTAGCAGACATGATTTAATATAAAACTTATCTTTAAAAGGTATGAAATGAAAACAAATAATTAAGATAATTAAAAACACGACTGCCGTGTCAAAAAACTATCTAAAAATTAAACTAAAAAATTAATAAAAAACAAGTTTACATATTTAATCTGTAATAGCGAAGGGTCATTCACTCACTGACTAAACACGATATCTCGAAAGTTTATATGTTAAACGACAACCAACGGCGAAAGGCAGTATTTAATAATAAAAACGAGGTACTGAATGAACAGTTTACTCCATTAGTGCGCCTTTATAAAAAAAAGGAAAGAAGATCATTCTAAGAAGTTATTACTAGGACTTTAGTGACTACATATAGACTTGGGACCTCTAAAATAAGAAAGTTATTCTACAGAACGGTCCTCCGACTGCGAATAAAATGTATTTATCTATTTTTATTTTTCTTTTACAACGCACTTATCGAGGTTTCGTGACATTGATTTTATTCTTTTTTTGGTTTTTCGGATGATATTGCCAAGGAAAAGGGTAGCTACAAGCCAGATAGGATTATCTGATCTGAGGAGGACGTCTCCTCCAACCAGTAATCTCTAGATGTTGTATATATATGTAGTTCTAATTTCAGAAACTTAACACGATTCCCTTAACACGATTATGGAATGAATGAGATATTTCTTGAGCATCTGATGTGGCGACATGGATGTCGCTACAAAGGCTTTCTGTAAAATTCAAATATTTTGTTATTTTTCCATAAAATATTTCTATGGTTCTTCTATTCCTATTCCTATGCCGGTATCGAACCAGTTTTATGTGTATCGGACTTTACATATTGGCTCGAACAGAGCCAATATTGATACTTACGTTCATATATTAACACAATTCTGCTCCTACCACGCATGAGTATACGTTATATTTTTAACAGCTCTGCAGTGTCCGATATTAGTGGTATTGTTATTAGGGTTTCGTGGTAAAAACGGAACCCTTATTATTTCGTCCTGTCCGTATGTCACAGCCATCTTACTTGGAGACTGATCATAATCATTGTATTGATTAAAATGATTTGAACGTAATAATGGCTGAAATTTTTTAAGAAGGTGTATAGCGGTTCGTTAATGAACTGCTATACACCTTCCTTCAAAATTGTGTGTGTACAGTGGTGTAGTGACCACATGAAAAAATTCAAAGATGTGTAATAATGAGAGGTTCAAAATATTTATTAATTAAGAAATTTACTTAATTTCTAACAAAATTGTTGAATTGATTTCGTTCTGAATGAGATCTCACAATTTTTCACCCCATAACGGTTGCGATGCGATGCTTGACATATATTTGTTACATTTTAATGTTTTTGACTTTTGTTGTCTGCTACCACTTTCACTGACGTATTTTATTATATTCACAGCACTCTAAACTCTCCTCAATCCAAAGAATCAGTCTTTAGTCAACATTCGCATAACACGCTCTGGTTCTGTGTTAAAATGAGTTTGCAGCGCGCATTACTAGCTCTCGACTGCCAAAATACGCATATTGGAGAATTGTTTCTTGAGTGCATGAGAAGAAACCCGGATGCTATTTGTCAGGTCAGTTATTTATGCGACATTGTTATTGGCTATTAAATGTGATATTTTTATCTGGAATTGGATAATGTTTGCAGAGTTAAGTAAGTTGCTAATCTGTTTTTAATATAGAATCGTCACAGGCATTGTTTATGTCATTTATAACTTATGAAAATGGTTGAAAAGTCGAAATGGTGATTTCGCGGCAGTGCCTATATTTATCATGAATTCGTCGATGAATGCCCGAACAAACTCTGTTTAATAAAATCTAGAAATGGGGCCGACTAAATCTAGTCCAATTCAACCCTGGGAAGACACCGTTTTGCGCGTTATTGCTTAAAAGAAACCCTTTGTTGCATTTCCTTATTTTGAGAACACGCCCCTAGCTGCCTCGGCTAGTATTGAAATCTTTTGCGTTGCCATATTAAGTGACGTTGAGCTCCGCGGACACCCAAAGGGGAAAGCCATATAATTCTCCAAAAAGCTTGGCATGCTGGCACACCGCTTACAACTTTACAAAGCACAACTTATGGAATACTGTTCTCATGGGCTATTGAATCGTGGGCGGAGGCACCCCCGTCCTGCCATTTGTCCGCATCCAAAAGATCGGTTCGCATTGTCGACGACCAGGTTCTTTCTGGCTGGCGGTAGAGGTTGCGTTCATCAGTGCGCATCGTACCTGTACAGGTAAAAATAAGAATTTTTCAAATAATTGTAAGGTTCCTTTTTGCAACATAAATCTATTATAGCCAGATATTTTTATTGTTGTTTAAACTGTCGGATTAAAATTCAAAAAATAAACATTTACGTTAAATCGTACTTTTCACTACATAGATATGTATTGTAATAATTCTTATAAACTGGATATACCGTTTTGTTCTAAACATAAACCGGTATCCATAATTTGCCGTTTCTATTGACCTAGAACTCCGCGCTTCTTCGTATACACAAGTATTTTTTTTTATATGGAAGAGGGGGCAAATGAGGAAGCGGCTCACCTGATGGTAAGTGATCACCGCCGCCCATGAACATCTACAATACCAGAGGAATAGCAGATGCGTTCCTGGCCTCTGAGAAAGGAATAGGCTCTTTTCTTGAAGGTCCCTAATTCTTATAGGTCCGGAAACCGCTGGCGGCAGCAGATTCCATACAGTGCTTGTGCGTGGCAGAAAATTCCGCGAAAAACGCACTGTGCTGGAATACCAACCATCAAGGTGGTGACGATGGAATTTTGCGCTGTGCCGCAATGTGCGATGGTGAAAATCAGCGGCTGGAATTAATCCAAACAATTCCTCCAAACACTCACCATTGTATATCCTATAAATAATGCAAAGAGATGCAACATATCTTCGCAAAGCCAGTGGATCTAGCCGATCAGATAGAACATGGTCGTCGACGCCCTGAATACCGATACTGGCTGAGGCAATGAGGGGAGTGCTCTCAAAATTAGGGACTTATGACTTTTAGTTTAGACCACAAATAAAAACCACAGGACAGTTAATACGATTAAAAACTGAAATAAACAACATAATGGTAGTTCCGTTTTCACGCGTTTGGACGAGACGAAGCTAATTATTTTGCAATCTTTTTTTACATTTTGATATTTCACGTGTTAAAGCGGGCGGCAACGTCTTAAAGAGTATCGTCTGCGCATTATTAGGTAGCAGTCCACGTGGACTACAGAATTCGGTTTTAAAAGCGTAAACATTTTTAACTGAGTGTTTTATCAAAGCTTTCAATTATTACTTTTTATCATTACTACTTGTAGGTATTAACCTGAACTTATTTTTAATATAGCCAGTGGATTCTTTTCATTTATATTAATATGATTGTAACAAACTTTGTTCGTCGTTGAAAATGTTAACGTGATTTATTATCCAAAAAATACATAAATGCTGAGATATAACTTTTTAACTATTAAAGGAAAGAAAGTTAATTTGCTAAGATCCGCATGCAAAATGTAAAAAGGTGTGTATTACCTACTTTTGAAGAGCACCGCCCGCCCTCCCACCACAGCGTGCACAAGAATACCAATACCGCCAACCGGTATTGGTATTCTGGTAGGTAATACACACGATTTTACATTTTGCATGCGGATCTTAGCAAATTAACTTTCTTTCCTTTACTATAATGGATTTCCGCAAAGTAACGCCTGATTCTATTAACTATTTTTAACTATTTTATGTTTATGATATCAAAACCGCGACCGCGTGGCGTAGTAAAGCATACCTGTTTGATGAGTTCTGAGTTAGGATCCGAGTCAAAATCAATATTTTTCCATAACATAGATTATTGGTTTTCGGGTCTGGATGTGTTGGGTTCGTCTCGTGTCTCTGACATTGCGTATGGGTCATACGCAATGTTCCTCCAATATTATGTTAAAGTGTTACAAAGGATATGCAAAGGTAGACGAGTGTCTGTGATTGCGTCTACATTTATGGCATCATTTAATTCTTGAGCTGGGTTGACCGGAGGGCAGATGCGCGTTCGGAAATTTATGTTTTGTAACATTCGGAAATTTAGATCGAGATTTTGTTTGGGACTAGATATTATCAATATTTTAGTGAACATAATTTCTACTTTACATGTTTAACACGTAAAATAAAATGGCACCAAATGACTTGATTTTACAATAAAATAATATTCATCGTCTTGGTTGTAATATCCTGCGCAGATGTTTGTGTGCAGGCTACTAGGTAAAAACAGCACAAGTTTATTTATCACAAAGTTATACAGCATACACACATCATTGCTCAATAAAAAAATCAGTAATAAAATGATTACGATACGCCATCACAAGCATCCACAAATATTATCATTTCATAAGTAGCCCGCGTCAGCGTAACTCATATTTCACTTTTCAAGAAACGACTACACGTCCTGACGATACAAACTTCCGCGACGAACTACGCCGTAACTTAAGACTGCAAAGGTAGCGCCGCAACAGGCTGCAAGCGTAGAACGGGCCCCGTCTACACTTGTTTTTATTATAGTTATTGCTATAAAATATAACTATTGCTTGTGTATAGGTACAACACAGTGCATCGAGTAATGCATTAATTAATAATTTATTACGTTTCACGGGTTAGCAGTCTCCGACCGATTTTTTTAACATAGTAGTTTCGAGAAAATTATGCAGTTCCAGAACTTTACGATTAACCTCCATCACACTAGAAAATATCCTTAAACAACGATGAAGCACAAGTTCAACGATGAAGTAAAATTTTTTTCATTGGTTGATTAAGTTATTAGCGCGGTTCACCTATCGAATAAAAATAAAGGCTCTCCTAGTACTACATTAGTAGGAGGTTATATTTAAAGTGCGTTTTTCCATTGCCCAGCACAGCACGATGTCGGCAATGACCGATGCTTTTTTTCGGCAGAAGGTGCCGGTCTGCGCCGGCTTTTTGAGCAGTACTAACACGGTCGGAATTCAGTTTCAACATTAAATGACTTTATCAGGTGGGTGATGTTAAAAGTACGACACTTAGAGAAACGTATAATTTCTTGATAGTATTTCTCTCGAAGTATTTAATTTAAGCTAATTTCATTACTGTAGTCTACTAATTAGGGCGGAGAACTTTGTATGGAAAGTGGGCGATAATTATACGAGTACAACACGTGCTTACTGAAGGCAAATATGTTATAAAATAATTCATACCACGTTTCCCACAACGCAACATGCACACGCGCACTACTACAGCTTACATAATTACGCAACTTGTGTTCAGTTTTATCAGACGGCTGGAAGCGGAAAACTTACAATCCCGGCGTCGGCGACTGGCGGACTCATCGCTGTTTGAAGGAAAAACATTTGCTTATAACTTGATACAAATCTTGCTTCTATCTTATGCCGTCATCGGTCGGGCAATGGAAAAACGCCCATTTAAATTTATAAGTTTATTGCCTCGATAAGCTGTATAACAGGGCAGTCACCTATGCTTTTTAAGCAAATTCTTTAAGTCGTCATATCTCCTACGGGTATCACGCTACGAGGTTCATTATATTTTTTGGGACATATACACATCGTCCCTAAGCCCAGCCTGCCGGGATGTATTGGACATTACGAATGACCCTGTATAGTGTATTATCTATGTGGTATGCAATGAAAGGACCGTGCAGTTGAATTAGCTGTCAGAGGACAATGAAAGATGACAGAAAGGAAGAAAAAAGTATTTATTGTAACAGAAATGTCATGCATACAAAATTAGATAAGTTTTGTTTTTGTCATGTATCACAGATGGTGTTGTGTACAGAAAATTTATGAGAAAATGAATTTTTTTGTTGACGTTGATGACGTTAACTTGAGAACGCTACCTTGGGCAGGTTTTTTTACCTCATTCATTCCGCCGTTGGATTAAAATAATTTTGTTGTTACCTGTCTAAAGATAACAGATGTGTTGTTGTTTTGCTATTTTTGATACTGTTATAACTATATAACTATTACAAACGTTCACATCAATTATTATACGTACCCTTGAAACTGCCAAGAAGAAGGAAGTGAAGATAAAATTAACAATCGGTTAAAGTACTTTATGATTCGTCATTTTTTAATGGTTATAAGTTACCATAATATTACTATAATATTATTATTATATAATATATTACTGGTGGTAGGATTCCTATGCAGGAATCCGTCTAGGTAGGTACTACCCCAGGGCCAGTTATTCTGCCGTGAAGCAGTAGTGTGCAAACATTACTGTGTTTCGGTTTGAAGGGCACTGTGAGCTAGCGTAATCACTGGGCATATGAGACTTAAGAACTAATGTCCCAGGGTGATGGACACAGTGTGGTGTCACACAGAAATTTTCTGGGTGACACAGCAACTGTTATGGGCAGACGTTACACTTACCATCAGGTGAACGTTTTGCTCGTTTCATCACTTTATCCAATAAAAAAAATTCGAGTCGAATCGTTCGAGTAATGGTAAGTGCCTACTCATAATAGTTGCCCATAACTGATGTCTGGAAAATGTCTTGATTATTGACGGGCGGAATCATCTCGTATAATGCTACAGCGAAAATACACATATTGAAGACGTGCCACCAACACCAAATGCTACCAAGCGTGGTGATTGTAGTAAATGCTCACTTCTTGGGAGACTAATAAGTCGAGCAGTGGACTATTATCAGACTTATCAAGAAGAAGAAAATGGATCAACTAATGTATTTTTCAAAGTCTGTATTCATAGCACCAACTCACACTCTTTAGATAGGGTTGTTACCCGTAGTTTAAATAGAGTATCGTAAAGCAGTGATGGTAATCTCGGAGGTCGGGGTAAATTTAAATTTTATAGTACGCGATGGGGCTAGGCAAATTCTACGATGCCGACTAGATGGAGCGTCGACCTACACGGTTTTGCGGGAAGTCGATGGATGCAGGTGGCTCAGGACCGTGTTTTATGGCAATTTATGGGGGAGGCCTGAATTCAACAGTGGACTATGAAAGGCTGAATGATGATGATATCTATAGATTATCTTTATTTTATTTTAATACGTAAGCATTCCGTGTTCAAACGTCGTGTTTGGTGTTATAAAAACGTTGTATCTTAATAGATAAGTTGTATCTTAGTAGATTCGAATATTTCCATAACGTATGAGGCTCGCTAACCCACACTTGAGCAGAGTTTGGTGATTTTTCCCCGACTCTATTATCATCTCAAGAAATAGTGAAGGCCGGTGTCCAGCAATTGTCGTCTTTATAGGGATTTAATTTTTAATTACTCTCACTTCAAATGTGGTACACCTCAATACCGATTGAAATATACCTATCCTTATTTTAATAAGTTTACTTTACGCATGTGTTTCGTATACCTACGACTATTATTCAACCTATATAATATCATACAAATTCCTATACTTGTACTATAAATGCATGTCATTTTGCGTTAATCTTATGCGTAAATTTATGTTCAATCTAATGTAAAACACACAAATAACTTTTGGTACAAAAGGCAGTGGTTACCAAACAAAATTACTTTATTTTTATTCAAACGATATCATTATTTTTTTTTAGAGACACGAAAGAGATAAATCGACACTTTAATAAAATAAATGTATACTGATAACTTTGTCTTTTGTACAATTTAAACATTTTGTCAATTCGTATAAGTTACTATAAATTATTTTCTTTGGTTCAAGGTATTTATCGCAATATTTCAGGACCTTGAGCATAATGAGAAGATCCAAAAATCTCACAAATTACTAGTTCTTTATTATTTTTACTCTGGAATTTAGATATCTTTCGGATATGGCGGAATAACAAAATCAGTATATTTTTTTCAAATTGGTCTTCATAGTGACTACCACTACAAACAAATAAATTTATACATACCATCATACACTCACGCCTTTTCCCCATATAAGGGGTAGGCAGAGGTCACAGACGGAATACGTCTGTACGTACTTTACGCCGCCGCGGAAAAAGAGACGTGACGGGTGACGAACCAAGTTGCCGCCATTTTGATAGGAGTCAAACAACATCTTACTCCCCATTGTGTTCCCTACGAGCAGTACAATGCCAGCATTGCATATTATGGTGTTATTCTGCACAAATAAAGGCTGTCCGTACAATACCTTAGTCGCCTCGGTACACCTGGGTAGGTGAGATGTAGGTCCTATTCTACTCTGCCGAACAACTATATTATGCTTTATATTTAAACGCGATGAAATCCATAAACCTAGCTTTATTCATTGTGTTTTTCGCGTAAATAAGAAATCATTGCTATACAACGAGTTTATTTAGCTAAATATACGAATGTGCTGAGCCACGAGCACTCATATTATTGCATAAGATTTACCTACATCAAATAAGGATGATATAAGTAGACATAACAATGTCACGCATCGGCAAAAATCGGCCAAGGAGACATTGATATTATAACACGATTATCACCTAACATAATGAATGAAATCGTTTACAGATTGATGCAGCGACAGGACAAGAAGAAACAAATTCTTCAGTTCTGTCCCGCTCTATTCGCCTCGCCATAGCACTAAGGAAGTTTGGTCTCCAACCTGGGGATGTCTTAGCGTTTGGAGGGAACAATCATTTAGACATTCACATTCCTTATTACGCTGCATTGCTAAATGGTTATACAATTGTGGGCGTCGACCCCTTATATAAGCAAGGTATTTTACCAAAAAATCTTCTATTCTTTTCGACAATAGTATTTTTATTCATCAACACTTCATATTTATCTTGATCTAAAGTCTAAAGATTGACGCACAGTGTTACGATCTGAAGCAAAATTTTACCTAGTTTAATATGAATATAATTGACGAGTTGTTGTTCTTCAGATGATAAGTGCAACGCCTGCCTATAATAGTTGTGGTAGTAACCCAGAAGCAACGCGTGGTTTAGTGGTTAGCGTACCTGACTTCTACGCTGCCGATCTAGGGTTCAAAACCCAGCCGGAGCCAATATTTGTGCAAAACCCAAATTGTTGGTTTTCGGGTCTGGTTGTGTTGTGCATCTAAAATATGTCTGTAAAACGCACCTACGATACAGGAGAAATGCTAGCACTGCTGTATATGATCACGCTAATAATTATAATTAATAATATTAATTAAGTATATTGACAGTTGCATATTATGGTATTATTTTGCACGAAAACAGGTGGTAGGATTCTTATGCAGGAATCCGTCTAGGTAGGTACCACCCCAGGGCATTCTGCCGTGAAGCAGTAGTGTGCAAACATTACTGTGTTTCGGTCTGAAGGGCACTGTGAGTTAGCGTAATCACTGGGCATACTACATCAAACACTATTTAAAAACCGACAACCAGGCTATGTGGCAGTATGAAAGTGCGCAGCAAGGGCAACACACAAAAAAACTACTTCCCACGTTAAACCATATTAGGGAATTAAGAGCGGTGACTAAAACTGGTTTCCACCTAACTCAGGTTCTCACCGGACATGGCTTCCACAAAGCCTATCTCCGCCGATTAAAAATCACTAGGGACGAAAAGTGTCCTTGTGATGACTCTGCTTCACAGACAATCGAACACTTAATGCAATAGTGCCCCGCGTTTTGCTCCGCGAGATACGATCACGAAACGATCTGTAACAACGCCGGTGCGTCTTCCTATAACATGATCGAGCTCATGAGAAAGGAACATATGAGCTCCTTCATTAGTTTTACTGAAATTATTGTAAATAGAGTTAAGAAATTTAACAATTTGTAAATTTTAAATACTAGCAATGAGATAGATTATCAATACATTTAAAATATCAGTTTGATGCCACCAATATTATGTACTAAAACATCTAATTCTAGCGACAAGTTAAAGCACATGTTTCAAAAAAATCCTTGCAAAACGACTGATCTACAATTGAATTTTATTTATTATGTTATAACTTAGCCTTAAGTTAAGAAATAGAATTAAAAATTGTCCTAAATATGCTTTACTTTATTTTGTATACGCTAACTTTTTCTTACTATTAATAAACAATAAACTTAATTAAAGTTAAATCATAACAAAAATTACTTTTTTGAAACAAAGAATATCCATAACATTTCAGTATCAAACAGCAGAGATGCGATGGTATTTCTTTCTGTGGAACATTAGAAATAAACTGTTATAAATACAAATGTAAACCTATTAGTCAATAAACGGCCACCAGGGACGGTGTACTTCGGTGTTTTTTAGGAGTAGGCTCTTTTCTTGAAGGTTCCCTAAGTCGTATCGGTCCGGAAAAACTGCTGGCGGCAGCCTATTCCACAAAGTGGTTGTGCGTTTCTGCCACGCAAATGCCACGGAATTTCTGGCAAAGCGCACGGTGGTGGAATGCCAGTCATCCAGGTGGTGTCGATGACATTTTGTTGTGTGCCACAATGTACGATGGTAGAATTTAGCACCCTGTGATATATACGGTAGAAAATGCAAAGAGATGCAACGTCTCTTCGCAAAGCCAGTGGATCGAGCTGATCGGAAAAAACTCGGTCGTTAACGATTCGAGCCGCTCTTCGTTGGATTCGGTCAAATGGAAGGAGCTGGATGAAAACACGATAGAGATAGAGACAGAGAGAAGTAAAATATTGCATAACGACGTATAAAAAGTGGTCATCTATTTAATGTGGGTAATAGCGCAAACGCCATAACCATCTCTTCATTTTCAGGTGAAATTAAGTCATTATTTAAAATAACAGAGCCAAGTATGGCTTTCTGTTCACGACCATCGCGCCATGACTATGAGAGTGCAGGACAAGATTCAGGTCTTAATCTTAAGATAGTGACTTTCGAGGACGGAGAAGGGTCCATGAAAGAATTCTTAGAAACGTACTATGACCAGGAGCCGGAAAGTGAATTCAAGTGAGTGTCGCCACTTTTCGTCTTTGGTTTATGATGATTTTGATATTAAGCGTCATCATCATCATCATCATTTCAACCTATCATCAGTCTGAACTGCTGAACATAGGCCTCCCCCACAGATTGCCACAAGTTTGTAGCTCTCATTTTGGGGGGATTTTGCCAGCTATGCCAAGCTTGGCAGACGAGTTGGCAAACGCAGTTTATTTATTCAGATGTTCCAGGAAGATGCTGCTGCTCATCTCCCGACTTTATTTTCCCTCTGTCGACTTTTACGATACCTTAGAGATGCGATGTAGTGGTAAATAATCTTAAGCCGCCACCACAGGGCGTAATAGCTAATACGCTATTAAACGTATTATTAGCTATTACGAAATATGTTTGTTATGGGACAATGGTGCGAAGGATAGTTTTTTCATTGTATGAGATGATGAGACGAGCAAAACGTTTACCTGATGGTAAGTGCAACGTCAGTCTACAAAAATTCTGTGCTGCCTAGAATAATTCTGTTGATTCTGGTAGAATAATTGAAATTGTACATCCCTAGACGGATTCCTTCATAGGAATTCTACCACCACTAGAAAGTTTCAGCTGCTTAATTTAATATTTAATTATATTCGAAGACTAAGGAAAATTCATACTTCTAGATGCACTTACATAATTGTGCATTAAATCACCTGCAGAATACCCTAAAACACAGTTTTTTGCAGCCACGAAGTAATAAATATTTTAATCAAGGATGAAGCTGTTATGTAAGAGAGTTTCTCCAAATGTCAACCTGACCTGGGTGCGGTGCACTCTAACAGACACGGCAATGTATACTTGAATCCAAAATTCCAAAATCTCCCAGACCTTTTTTATTTCTCGTTCACGTTTACTTCATGGTCTGTGCAACGTCTGCTCATAAAAAGGTTATCCAATGGGGATATCAAGGGGTATTAAACTGTGACTACTGAGAATGATTATCATTTCTTCATACATATATAAAGTCTCGCCTTTTTTCCATATAAACTCACGCAGTCCACTTTTCGGGGATGACGCCGCCGTAGCATTTGTACCGGTAATAAAATCAATCGAGAAGAATTAAGATGCTTTTCACTTTGATCTATTGTCTGAGATTGAGTTTAAAACTTAAATCGTTAGTTTGATGTAGTGTTCCGAATGTTTCAAATGAAACATATCACTGATCCGGAACTTAGGACTGTTCCGGATGCAATTGTTCCGATCTCGCTAAACTTTTGCCACGTCATGGCGTGCATTTAAATATCACACCTTATTTTTTCGGTGATGCAAAGAAAAGTCACCTGGAACAAATAGAAAGCGACAGCTTACAGGGACAGGGTGGTTATAATTTGACATATTATATTATAAACACTAGGTCCTTTATGTAGTTTTCTTAAGTGGTTATTTAAGATTTATTATAATTACAGATTAGCTGAGTTTGACATTAAAAATAAATATGCCTATCTAATAAGCACCAGTGGTACTTCAGGCATACTGAAAGTGGCAGCCTTCAAGCACCGCACTGTCTTGGAAAGGTTTTTGTCATTTGCTGCATTTGTCGAGATTCCTGGAAGCGCGTAAGTAGTATGAAACTAAATTTTCCTTATTATTTTTGTGAAGGTGACAATCGAGGATACAGCACACAGGCAGTGGTAACTGTAGTCAATATTCACTTAGTAAAAAGTAAAGTATCAGCCTATAAATGTCCCACTACTGAGCACAGGCCTCCTCTAATTTCTGAGAGGGTTATGGAGCTAGGAAGAATCCGCCACGCTGCTCCAATGCGGGTTGGTGGACTTCACATGTCTTCGAAATATTTTTAATTTCTCAGACATGCAGGTTTCCTCACGATGTTTTCCTTCACCGCCGAGCACGTGGTACGTCAGCACTTAAAATTGCAATTAACAATTTTAGTGGGGCCGGCACCAGGAAACGAACCCAGGTCACTCGCGTACTATGAAATTAAAAGCGAGCGCCTAGCCCCTGAGCTACCACGGCTCTGATCACTTAGATTCACACAATTAAAAATCTAAACGATGGTAGGGTATAATGTCATCCTAAGGGCAACGATAGAGTGGGTCGTTACCAGGTTTTGGATCTCCAGCCTAAAGTAGCAATTGAACTACAGGTGTTCCGTAATTATGTCAACCTGGTCGAGCCGTATTTAAATGTTTTTTTTTTTATATTGTGTAAAGTGACGAAACGAGCAAAACGTTCACCTGATGGTAAGTGCAACGTCCGCCCACAACAAATGCTGTGTCACCCAGAATATTTCTGTGTGACACCACACTGCACCCGTCACCCGTCACCCTGAGACATCAGTTCTTAAGTCTCAAATGCCTAGTGATTACTCTAGCTCACAGTGCCCTTCAAACCGAAACACAGTAACGCTTGCACACTACTGCTTCACAGCAGAATAACTGGCCCTGGGGTGGTACCTACCTAGACGGATTTCTGCATATGAATCCTAACACCATTAAGTGTGTTAAGCTATCATCGGGATCCTTGGCTTTGACATATCGAATAACGTTCAGTTCCGCGGTCACTTGGGAAGGGAAGGCCAAATTGGTCTCAAAAAAGCTCAGCTAGATCAGTAGAGCGTGACAGTATTTTCTGACCACCGCTTGGAACTTTACGACGTGCAAATTCGGCTTCACATTGAGTACTGTTTTCAACTCTACGGCACCTCCGTCCGACTGACCAGGTAGTCTCTTTTCGATCACCTTGATCCAGTGGCCCATTTTTTATCTTATTGACCACGACGAGTTTTCCCAGAAATTATTCGGATTAATTCCAGCCGCCGAGTTTCTCAATTGCTTATTGCGGGCTAACTCCAAATTCCATCCACATCAAATTGATGGTTGGTTGGGTTTCAATCACTGTTTGCTTTTAAAAAAGATTTTTCACCACGCACGGCTGTGGAATCTGCCGCGACAAAACGCAAACACGTTCGCAATTTTAGTTCATGGGCAGCGGTAATGACTGACCATGAGCTGGGCCCTTTTCTATAACTAAATAATATATGTGGCAGCCTAGCTCTAACACGTTCAGGACCAAAACTATCTTTGGCCTTCCTTCCATTTAACACCAGGTCAACTATTAAACTCTTCATAACGAAAATGTGTTCTTGGATGGTTTCCGCTACGGCGACTGTTTCATCTTCTTGCAAATTAACGTTTTATGTTCTCGTGTTTGCCTAACATAGCCGAGTTTCTCCTTGAAAGTTTTCGCGATTTGAGAGCATGTTATCTTTATTACATTATTATCAGTATTAATATGTAGTAATATTATGTTAATATTATGTTCTAAATGTCACAAAAACATGAAAATGTTGACTGAATATTAAATAAATAAGAATTAAAATTAAATATAATTCTGCATTTTATTTTATTTTTGTGTATGTTATTTAACGTATCATAAAACCCCTATTCTTGCGGCATATAGTCAAGAGAGCTAGCGGTTATTCTTGCCGATCTGTATTTAAAAAAATTCAATCTAACGATATTTTGACAGGCGCTCGGTGGGATTGAATTTGTCTCCAGTGCAATGGATAACAGGAATATTCAACGCTGTAACAATGCCTATTATAAACCAAATCAAGGTGCAAACTTCCAAGACGGACGACATTAACCACTTAATTGATATAATTAATAAATACAAGGTAAATACATAATAATTAATCAATAATTTATAAGTCAGTTTTCATCATCATTTTATCCTGTTCGATACGACCAGGATAAAATGCAATACTTATTTTTAGTCTGAAGAGTTCAGAAATGTTTGTTTTCTGTGAACAGAATCTGGGTCTTATTTATATGGAGAAAAGTACAGTTCTCGAACAGCTAAAATCAAGACTGTTCCGTTTTGAAAATTTATGTATCTTTCTAAAAACATGCCAAGTCATTGTGACGTGTTATAATGATAATGTATGTTCCGTTTTGAAAATGTACGTAGTTTTATAAAAATATGTCAACCCATTATTACGTGTAATAATTAATATTTATGCTAGAATAAACTTCCAATCAGTTGCTAATTTAGTTTTGTCAATATTTCTTTAAAGCCTCACTCGGTGATGATGGGTCCGGCGCTAATGTCAATATTGTTGAAGCGCAAGGACGAAGTAGACCTCTACTGCTTCAAGAACATCGTTATAGCTGGAGCAAAGGATAATGCTAACACCATGGATGAACTACGGGTATGATTAAAAAACAAATGACTAACTACGTATGTTGATCTCATTACCAGAATAAGAAAAGCTGGTTACAGTCTTAACTGTATTTTTAAAAATATTTTCATGTCATATTATCTTGTACATATATGACAACCCTAATACTGCTACATGTTATTGTAGACTAGAACAATTTCAGTACTCATCTGACGATGTTAGAAATAAACGGATCATTACATTCACGTCTTTGTTAGATAAGGTTACAATAACTACAATATATAGCGATTGCAAATATAAAGATGGCAAAATAACTTACAGGCGCACCTCGGAAATCACGTAGTTGTTATGGAATTTTATGGTACGACTGAGACGCTGGGACCGGTGCTAGCGCCAAATGTAACGGGTCCTCGCGGCAGCTGTGGGAGACCTACGAATGAATATGTCGTGAAGGTAATGAAATTTTAAAAATACATTTTAATATAGACTTTAATATATATATATTAAAGTCTTTAATATATATATATTAAAGTCTTATGTCTGAAGTCGAGATTTTGTTAGACAAAATCTCAGACTGGGGCCGACTAAACTTAGTCCAGTTTAACCCAAACAAGACACAGGTTTGCGCGTTTACCGCTAAAAATTAACCCTTCGTCGTAGCACCTCGTTTTGGAAGCACTCCCCTCGTTGCCTCAGCCAGTATCGGAATTCTTGGCGTAGACATATCGAATGACGTTCAGTTTCGCGGTCACTTGGAAGGGAAGGCCAAATTGGCTTCTAAAACGCTTGGCGTGCTCAGTAGAGCGGGACAGTACTTCATGCCGGTCCACCGCTTGCAAATTTACAAGGCGCAGGTTCGGCCTCACATGGAGTACTGTTCTCATCTTTGGGCGGGGGCACCCCAGTGCCAGCTCCTTCCTTTTGACCGTATTCAACGAAGAGCGGCTCGAATCGTCGACGACCAGGTTCTTTCCGATCGGCTTGATACACTGGCCTTGCGAAGAGATGTTGCATCTCTTTGCATTTTTTACAGAATTTACAACGGGGAGTGTTCCGAGGAATTGTTCGGAATAATTCCAGCCGCTGGTTTTCACCATCGCACTTTGCGGCAGAACACAAAATTCCATCGTCACCACCTGGATGGTTGGCATTCCACCACAGTGCGTTTTTCTCGGAATTTTCTGCCACGCACTACCACTCTATGGAATCGGCTGCCGCCGGCGGTTTTTCCGGACCGATACGACTTAGGGACCTTCAAGAAAAAAGCCTATTCCTTCCTCAAAGGCCGGCAACGCACCCGCGATTCCTCTGGTGTTGCGGTTGTTCATGGGCGGTGGTGATCACTTACCATCAGGTGAGCCACTTGCTCGTTTGCCCCCTCTCCTATAAAAAAAAAAATATATATATAAAAGAAAAGTAAAGTTTCATCCTATAAATGTCCCACTACTGAGCACAGGTCTCCTCTCATTTCTGAGAGGGTTTTGGAGCTAGGAAGAATCCGCCACGCTACTCCAATGCGGGTTGGCGGACTTCACATGTCTTCAAAATATTTTTAATTTCTCAGACATGCAGGTTTCCTCACGATGTTTATCTCACCGCCGTGCACGTGGTAAATCAGCACTTAAAATTGCAATTAACAATTTTAGTGGTGCCGGCCGGCCGGCCGGACCGGGAATCGAACCCAGGTCACTCGCGTACTATGAAATTAAAAGCGAGCGCCTAGCCACTGAGCTATGGCTATATATATGTTTGTTTCAAATACTTAAACGAGTCCCAAAAGATTACTCTAAACCTGAGGTCCCCAAACTTTTTTGTCTTGTAGTAAATGTACTAATTATTCGAATTAGTAAATTCCAGGCGATGGACAGAAGCGTCTTCCTGGAACATCTGAATAAATAAACTGCTAATCCGCCTGCCAAGCGTGGTAACTATGGCAAAATCTGCCCTGAAATGGGAGCTACAGATCTATGGGGGAGGCCTATGTTCAGCAGTGGATTAGTGATAATTAGGCTGAAATGAATGAATTAAGGAATGACTTTAATTTTGGCTTTCCATGAATGGATTAATCCACATACACAGATAGTTCCTATTTGCTTATATGAAACTTTCTTATAAGATTTTTTTGGTTTATTTGATATAGTGACGAGATGAACGAAACGAAAATAAAGTCGCTACCTGCTTGATTGAGATCCACTATCGCGGACCTCCATTTAAATCTCATGGACCCCTAATTTTTATTTTGGCGAACATGGACTCCTTGAAGGTCGTCATCGACCTCCTCGGGGTCGATATAGACCACCTCGGGGTCGATCTAGACCACTTTGGGTATCATTGCTCTAACTCTAAACGAAAGCAATGCCACACGTTCTTAATGAATGTGTAATAATGTATGCTATTGAGTAATAATGTATGACTAGATTCAATACCTGACCCATTTTGACGTTGGAATTTTCCTATATATATCCTTAGGTAATGAAAACTGTTTTGAGCGATTTGAAATAATTGCTATAATCGTTTTATAATTACAGCTGGTAGACCCCGATACTGGATCAGAAATAACAGAACCTTTCGTACCCGGAGAATTGTTGACGAAGGGGTTGCGTTTCACGGTACGTATCTCTACTGTTAGGTGATAAGGTTCCAGCAATTGGAAAAAAAAATAATTAACAGATTAAAGCTTCACAACAAAGTCATAGTGATGTGCCAATACTACAGCCCTATAATATATACTTCCAATATCTGTCGAAACTCGACACGAGTTTTGCCTCAAGCGAGTAGACTGTACGAAAGTCAACCGCAGAGTTAAATTTCAGTCGGCGTAAGTATTTCATAACTAAGGGTTGTGTTGGACTGGACTATAGCTTCTTGTGCAAGGTTTAGTTGCAGCAGTTGTTAAGTACTTGTCATAAAGAATGGGCGATTGGTGCCAGTTTTTAAGTATCTATCTTACCTAACATGAGTATTATTATGATTATTTCTTTTGTGTTTTGGTTGGTTATATTATGTCCGAAGTCCTAATAATTTATCTTATGTGGTGGGTAATTTTACAGACATAAAATGCATTTACACATAAAGCACCAGACCTGGAACAACGATCTGCTGGCCTAATAAATATTAGCCTCGTGCCGAAATCGAAGTTGCGGCCCATGACGCAGTAGATAATAGCTTAGCCTCTGCCTGATTATAATAATTTGTGAAACGTTTGAATTTAAATGTCTTATATCCATTTTTAATTTAAAGGAATATTTGCGGAACCCTGAAGAGACGAAGAATGTTTTTACAGAAGACGGTTTCCTCAGGAGCGGCGATCTTTTCTACAGGGATGAGAACGACAACTACTTTTTCGTTGAGCGAATGAAGATGTTAATCAAATTTCGCAATTTTCATGTATGTGTTAATAAAAATATGTTTATAAAAAGAAGTTAAAATGAAGTCTACTTTATACTAAAGCATTAGATTTATCCTTTGACAGCCGCGAAAAACAAACGTTTTTGATTTTTCAGAACACAAGATTTCAGAGCGCATATTAAAATTAGCGAGTTAGATTTATAATCTTTCTTAAATGTTTATTTTTACTGCACAAATATTAAAAAAACAAATCACCGACTAAAGTGTGTAACTAAAGTTAACTTTACTTACGAATATATTATTACTTACAAGATACGGCTCTTTCAGTACTTTTAAAAAACAAATCATTAAAAATATTAATATTGGTTACATCTTGTTCGGTTTGTTAGTCACTATTTCTTTTTATTTTCTTTGTTTATTGCCTTCTTTTTCTTGCTACAGAGTCGCATTCATAACGCACACTTAAAAAAAGCGATATGATATTACAATAAAATGTATGGACTCCTGGTCTCCATAATATAAGCTAAAGTATATATTCTATTTAAATGAGTGTTTGTGACAATATTAATTTAAAAAAAAAACCAATCATGACAAACAAATTCTGACTACATCTATCTGAATTTTTATTCGATATTATGTACCGAATATGACTGCAAACATTATCTATACATTATCTCGGTGTGGTCAGATTCGATTACTTTTACCACCAACAACCAAATGATTTTAGGTACTTTCGATATTTGTTTGTGCTCCTACCGGTTCTCCATTAAACTGTGTATGTATGTATGCACATTTTTTTAGGTAGTTCCGTCAGAGCTGGAGCAAGTAATACTTCAACATCAAGGGGTGCAGGATGTTTGTGTTGTTGGTGTAACAGACCCTGATGACGGTGAGCACCCAGTCGCTTGTGTTGTGCAGAAAGCTGACTCGGCGGTGTCCGCGCAGGAAATAAAAGATTTAGTTGCTAGTAAGTATTTCTATCTGACCATGGGGTTGTTGAGCAGTTAGCAATGCAGGCTGTTAGGGCGAGGGTGCCAGGACCTAATTCTAGCTGGAGTCATTTATTGTGGTATACGCTAATTACTACTGTGATTGACAATAAAAACTAAACTGATTTCAGAAAAGTAACCTAAGTACAACCAAAAAAGCAAAAGTAAATGTATTTATACAACAATTTAATAGTTATGCGTTGTTCCGTTTAATGTAATAAAGCAATTATTGTTTATTATGTTATTATTAATTGTTTTATAATTTTCATGTCGGTGCTAAGTAAAACATACAATTATGCGTTTTATAACCATAATTTGTTTCTTGGTAATATTTCAGTGACAGCAAGTAATTTAGTAGTGCAAGTGGGAAAGATTGTGTTTGTTTTGATATTTTTCCGTCGTATCTAATTTGTTACTGTAGCGAGGCATACAATTTTAATATTTTACCGTTTTGTGGAAAAACACAAATTGTTGCTGTAGTATCCGCATTTTATCAACTGTAAAATCGTGATGTTGGACGTGTGAGATATTTCTTGAGCTTCTCATGTGGCGACATAGATGTCCCTACAGTCTAATATCAATATACGGAAATCAACGTAAAAAAGAATCAATAATAAAGTCGGTTCATAAAACAATCAAGTTTTCTAAGTTGGATAAAAATTGTAACAAATAACTAGAATTTTAGCTACATTATTCATGAATTAAAAAAAATACTTTTTTGTAGGTAAACTGTCAAAGAACAAGGAGCTACGTGGAGGTGTTGTGTTCGTAGATAAGTTGCCAATGACTTCTTCAGGTAAAGTAGCGCTGGGTAAAGTCAAGGAGCTGGTGCTAAATGCTCGCAGAGAATAAAATCACCGAATGCATATATTAATTTAACCATTTTACTTAAGGTTACTTAAGGGTTACTTAAGTTATACTTAAGGTTTTATTGTTAAAATTTTGTTACCAGAATGATTAATAAATACATTTTTAGTACTTATATTTTCCTCTTTCAATTCAATTCCTGATAATTACAGTTTTTCCCTATTTTCCTGATAGAGGGGACATGTCGGGAAAATTTCTTTCGCCTGGTCGGAATCAACATTCGTGCAAAAACAGATTACGACAGGCGAGTGCCTATGTATTGGCGCGTACACTTACAGCACTATACTATCTCCTGCACAGTTGACATTATTGGAGATCAATCGCCATGATCGTAAATCGGCCAGGAAGACATTATCATCAACGTAAACTCATGGATCTATAAATGTAATTTATTCAAACACATCACATTCAACTAATCGAATCAGACCACGGCACAGCTGAGCTCACAGCCGAAAGTTGTTCCATACATAGGATATCCATAATCAGACTGCTATAGCTTTTGGAGCAAACAAAAAGCGATTAACTCCTGTCACCTTCCCGTATGCAAAGTTAAAGTTATACATTAACATCAAAGGATATATCGGGTAGTGCCAGAAAAATCACGTATACAGTATAAACCAGACCCTTTAAGTTTATGTACAAGCTGCGAATCGAACCCAGGACTCGTGGTGTAGAAGTCAGGTACAATGTTCACTAGGCCACGCGGTCGTCACAATGAAGTCGAAAATGAGTCACGTCTTATAGAAATTTCGATTTAATATCCATGTGTAAAAAGGAGAAATGCCAAGAAAATTTAATTCTTCTTGGCATAATATTACGTACATCAGTGCCTAAAATTTATTTTAAAACCTAGTAAAATATATCCAAGAGACCTTATCTATTGATCTCGAGTCTGCCCTCAAATGTGTTGAATTACAACAATATTAAATAAAAGTCTCAGTAAATTCCCACAAATGAATGATAACTGGAAACTTGGTTGGAGACATACTCGTTTGAAATACACAATACTCAATACTCAACGTCAGTTACACAAACTCATTTTGACGACTATAATAAAATGCTGACTGCCTGATTGCTTATTGATAATTATAAATGATAAAGAATGGCAAAATACATCATTGCAATGGTTGGTGGAGCTAATTCGTCTACTTCATGCGGATGGTAGCCGGCGGGAGGAGACTCTCAAGGCTGCGGCCGAAAGCCGCGCGACGTGGGATCCCATACCTTGAAGTGACCAGTGGATTCATGACGTGCTCTGCAGCAAGTTGCCATGCTGACCTTGTATTAGATGTTGATTCCACACACACGACAATCATATAACATCTGCAGTTGCGGCGTTCTGGCGATGTGCTTGGGCCAGGTCCTCATATTTATTCGACGTGTGCCAAATCCGTACAACGTATATTCACTAAGACTGGACTTTGGACTGTATACTTGTATGGAGCCGTGTGCCTTCCCCACATTTTTTTAAACAAAAATGTTGGGGGAGCGATAGCTGGTAGCGGGTTATTAATAATTTAATATAAATCGTATACAAGTGCGGAATACAAATCTCCTTGTATTAAATAAACATTGGAAATTTTCGAAACAAAATTTTTGGATTAGTAATTAATTAGTATTCGTACACTGATATAGACAGCTTCTCTAGTGAATAAAGATCTTCCCAGGATACACCTAAAAGAACAAGTTACTATAAATAAACACAACGTAGAAAAAAGGGTCCTACCTACGACGATTACAATTTATTAAAATATATCATTCAAATGTCCTAGAATGAAATAACCTTTAGAAATAATCTAGAAAAAGATTAATTCTATTTTCTTGTCACGAAATTTATTTATCAACGTGAAAGTTGAATAGTTACACTATATTATAGTCGAAGACAGCGTTATTTCATATGAGTCATACAATAATGATCACGTGACACGTGACAAGGGATTGCCAATCAAAATATTGTTTCCAATCCTGCAGCGGATCGCCACAGTAACTTAAGACTATAGAATGGCAAATAACTATGGCAAAATCCCCCCCAAAATGATAGCTACTAACTTTTGTGGCAATCTATGGGGGAGGCATATCTTCAGCAGTGGACTAGTAACAGGCTGAAATGATGATGACACTCACTTATACACAAACATACACACACGCATACGCACACACACATACACACTCTCTCATACTCACACACGCACGCACATATCTGTCACTGCATTTGCATTGTAATGTAAAAAGAAACCATAGAATCCTTTTCATTTTATTTTGCTTTACTTTCCTAAAATGTTTTTAGTTAAATTACTTAACTTTTATGTTTATTTATAAAAACAAATTTATTGTTATGGAAGAGTTAGACCTTCTGCTACATGTACTTATTTACATACTAGAAGGTCCCAACCTTATACTATAGATGTAAGAATGAAACGAATAAACATATTTTTATTATTGTTATTATGTGTGCTGCTCTAAAAAGTAAAGTGGTAAAAGTGAATGTAAATAAGAGGAAAGTATTGATTTCTGAAAGATAAGAAGGTATGACGGATTGCAGAGCTCTGATTGAAGGAGAAAGAGTTTGTGTACTTAGGTTCAACGTTTACGGGAGCCGTAAAGTACTATTGTGACATTGAGCGAAGAGTGTTGGCAGGAAATCAAGTATATGGGGCCCTGCATAACATTATGTGGAGCCAGAACGTATCTAAAGTGGCATGACTGGCTGTACATGGGGGTTACTGGCCCCAAAACTTATGCGCTTTTTAGGATAGTTTGAAATTATTTGGGTTATAGTGTTATAGTCAGAACAAAACTGTTGACATATCCGGAGACTTTCATATCAATCTCCTAGAAGCTGCTTCCATCAGTATTAAATTTATTTCTTTGTTGAAATGAATGGCATTACTGAATCTAGTGCAATTTGTATAGACAATATTTTTACTGATGCCTTTGCAAATGATAGATTGCTGCAAGCCTTTGCACCAATCCATAACTTACAAAATAAGTTCTAATACAGTATCCATACCATACCTTACCTCCATCCATACCTTACAAATGCAAAAAAACAAGTAATAAAAAATTGTGTTTGCTTCTGTAAATAAGTATTTCTTGGAGAAGTTTAGAAGTAATGTAGATAAAAAACTTCTATTACTTCCTTATAATAATAATACTGACTATTTGTATGGAATATGGTTTAACCTGCTGAGCAAGAACTTTAATGTTACTTTACTTCGAAAAGGATCTCCTTAAACAGTCGCAGGACTTTAAATGAATGGGCGACAGTAGGAATCCACAGAAGTAAGCAAAGGTTGTATGAATTTTACAATGTACTTGTAGTGAAGGTGGTGTCGTGATGACGAAGATAAATAGTTTATGAAACTAGATTCTTAATATTACTTACAACACTTTATTATCCACAACCCACAGACAGAAGGAGAACACGGAAAAAAAATAACAGATTTAAAGTAGCAAGAAGAAACAGAGTGAATTAGATTGCAATTAATATTAAATGAGCTGTGGTAGCTCAGGGGCTACGCGCTCGCTTTAATAGTCTAGTCGACAAGTTGAAAATGGTACAAAATAGAGATACTGCTCTTAAAATTATGTGCGATAGCTCATTGGATCCAGAATGACGTCTAGAAAAATGTGCCAAAAGCGTGTATTAGCACATAAAAAATTGCAAAAGTTATAAACAATTAAAGATGAAAAAAAATGGCATTTCGTTTTTTGCCAATATTTAATAAATTATTAATATTTAAGAAATTTCAAAAAAAGATTCTGAAAGAGGAGGAAATTTCCAATAAAAAACTCCTAACTCCCGGAACTCTGTCTCCATTATTTATAATTTTAATTTAAGGCTGAAAATAGGTCTGCGCGTGACATTTTTAGGATGCGCGCGTGGCGTCAAAAGCGAGTACGGCACATTAATTAATTTATTTAAGGTATTGAATATTTTTTTTAAATTTGAAAAAATTATGGTGTGTTCTGAACACTATAATTAATTTATTCCTGTTGGAAATTTTACTTAAAGTTAATTTTTCAACAAGTTAAACAATTGTTAACTAACGAAATTTTCTCGAACTACCGTCTTAATTGTAAGTGAAAAAAATTGTTTAAATAATGGTCGTAAAAAATTTTCGCTTCGTAGAGTCTTTCTTACATAAATACTTAACAAGATCGTGCCATAAAAGTTAAAAAAATATTTATACTTTGTTTATAACAATTTTTTTACTTAAACAACATTACGTGGATTTTTTAGTTCTTTAAATATTGGCAAAAAACGAAATGCCATTTTTTTTTTCATCTTTAATTGTTTATAACTTTTGCAATTTTTTATGTGCTAATACACGCTTTTGGCACATTTTTCTAGACGTCATTCTGGATCCAATGAGCTATCGCACATAATTTTAAGAGCAGTATCTCTATTTTGTACCATTTTCAACTTGTCGACAAGACTATAAATTTCATTGTATATATTGTGTATAAATTTCGTTGTGCCGGCACCACTAAAATTGATAATTGCAATTTTAAGTGCTGATTTACCACGAGCTCGGCGGTGAAGGAAAACATCGTGAGGAAACCTACATGTCTGAGAAATAAAAATTATTTCGAAGACATAAGTAGTCCGCCAACCCGCATTGGAGCAGCGTGGCGGATTCTTCCTAGCTCCAAAACCCTGTTAGAAATGAGAGGAGGCCTGTGCCCAGCAATGGGACATTTATAGGCTGAAACTTTACTTTTTTTTAATATTAAATAAAAGCATTTGGCGAACGCGTAAACAGAAGTAGGTCGTGACCGATAGCAAGTGACATGCACCTGTCGTCGTAAGCGATAAGCGACTGGCGGGTGGAAGCGGAATGTGCTCTCGCGCAACAGGCCGGCAGGCACTATGTCATCGAGGTGAGACCAATAATAATCGTCCGGTCGCGCGCTGACTGATGCAGCTGCTACGACCGGGGTTCGATGCCCGACATTAAACGCTCGACAACTCAGTGAACTAGTATGTACGAGTATGTTAGTGTTTTAATATATGTGTAATGTAGATGGTATGTGTGTCTTCGTGTGTATGTATTTATGTATGTAAGTTTGACCAAATATGGTGTTAGTGGATAAGGTAGCCCACATACTTATAGAATAATTTAAAAAATATTCACAATCATTTAAAGAATCATGCTCCGCAGCCAAGTCATTACACTTAACCAATAAAATAAAGAAAACACCAGAGAAGAACAAAACTACATGGTGTATAGAATAACTCTCGTCGTGAAACTTCAATGGGGCCCATATGTCGAAATTAGCAAGTAGACTTAGCAAGTAGGCCAAGGTTAAGATATTAATTTCTTTAAATTTATCTCTAAGAGACACTTTAGAGCCAAGATTATAAAAAACTCTTACGGCCCTCTTCTGCAAAACAATAATCACTTCTACGTCATTCGCATTTCTCCATAGCAAAATACGATAAGAGATTATGAAATGAAATGTAATGAAAATCCTTTATTTTGCGACGTAAGAAATATAAATTTCGTTTGTCAAACGTTATTTTTTACTATCTACCGCCAGCAATCTACAGCACAAGCTGCAGAGCTAGCAAGGATTCACATCACTTCACATCAGCTATAAGCATCATCGCTCAAAGAAGTCTGCAGTCTGTGACCATGTTCAGGATCACCTCAACTATGATATCAGATTTGATAAACCTGCAAAGATGATTCGCGAGGCTATTGAAATTAAAAAACATTTTAATTTCTATAGAGAAGATGGTTGGGTATTACCACCGGCTTGAGATTCTATAATTAATAAAATTAAATCAAAAACCAAGCAAACCACTGCAAGACTTCAAGACACAGTTATCTCTATCTGAGTAGATCGGACCAAAAATAATAATTAAAAGCTGAAGGTACCCCGGGTTAACTATGACTTTAGGACATCTGTCACCGCAGTCCTCCCGTGACCATGGGTGCTCTAAAGCGCTAGAACGTCGGGTTATAAGTAGTTGAAAATTATACGCGATAAAATCTGTGAAAATATGTTTTATCTTAATGTGTAGTATTCGCGTAAATATAAGAAATCAATCAATGTTGAATAAAAAATATTCTATTCTATTCTATGGCAATGAAAGTTGGCTCTGGCATAAGAAGCATAAAATTAAGATTAATGCTGTGGAAATGAAAAGTTTGATAAGTACAGCTGGAGTGACTTTTATGGAGAAAGTGAGGAACAGCGTCATATGGGAACGTTGCAGTGTGGTAGACAATGTAGTGACAAAGGTAGAGAATGGGATGCTTAGACAAGTCTCTACGTGTCCAAACCATCTAAGCATCCCGAGAAATGAGAGAGGATTGACGAAATAGATTAATAAGGCGAGGGCAAGCCGGTAGGAATCGATCTAGATGCACGTGTCACGATCAGATCGTAGATCTTCTAAAGGAAGGCATCGTCAAAACTACTAGCAATCGAGGAGCGTGTGTAAAAACGCTTATGAAAGTAGAAGAAGGGAAAGATGTGAGTCAGGATCGTAGCAAGTGGAAAGATGTAGTCGTACCCGAATGGGAAAGTGACTGTATGCATGTATGTATGTACTCTTCATTGTATTATACAGGTATGTGACGGCTGTCGCGCTCAACATCTTGAGTTGTTGGATATCAGACGAAATGTTCAAACGCTCAATAATGTGATGGAATTCGCCCGGCGAAACCTAATCGCTGCTTTTTTGCATGCAAAATTTAATGACATACATACATAAGATCACGACTGTATCCCATAAGGGGTAGTCAGAGACTGGGCATTCACTGCAAAAACAGATGACTGCCACAATCCACGTTTCACCAAAACAATATAATGCACTTGGTGTGATAGGTGGTGAGCCCATCGCCACCATGCGCTGTTGGGTGCACAGTGCAGTTTAATTTCTTACTCGCCTTTTACGAGATCCATTGGATGAGATGGAGTGGTAGTATTCTTTTAACGATCCGCCACCACACGGCCTAATTAAATGACAGTCTGCTTAAAACAGGTACACTGCCTCTGTATTCATTATCTTTAATCTTATTGATACGACTAAGATAGCAACAACAACGGACAAGGTAGGGTCGTCTTCGTTTAGAAATGTAACTTGTTGGACGCACATAGTTTTCTTACATCGGTAAGAAACCGATAACCTTATGAACCTAAGTTTAAATAAAACTTAAATTAAAATAATCGGTTGCCTTGAGTTTCACCTGTCGTATTTTATATTATCCGAGAAGTATCAACACTCCTCAATTCAACGAACCATAGCACAGTCTTCAGTCAACATTCGCATAAAACGCTCAGTGTTCACGGTTCAGTGTCAAAATGAGTTTTCAGCGCGCATTGCAATTCCTCGATTGTCAAAATTCGCATATAGGAGAAGTGTTTTTTGACTGCTTGAGAAGAAACCCTGATGCTATTTGTCAGGTTAGTTATTGATTACATTGGTTGTAGTGGTACGTTTATATGTTGTTGGCTATTAAGTGTGATTTTTAATATGGTATTGAATAATATAATATGCAGAGTTAAGCCAGTTAAATAGAATAGAATTAATTTATATTCAACATAGATTATTTATATAGTAATTATAGAAAGTCATTTTTTTTCTTTTTTTTAACTGCACTGGTTCGCAAAAAATCGCCTCTGTCCTGGGAAGAACCAGTAAGAAACCCAGCGGGATATTTTTTTCAGCCATTTTTAAAATAATGTACAATAACAGCACTATTATAAAGATGTCGAAATAGCTTGGCGGCGATCATCTCATTCCCAGGGGTTATCATCATCTATGTATTCTTTAATATTATAATAACCCTTTTTATGACGGCCACGTGGCCTAGTGGTCAGAGTACCTGACTTCTAAGCCGCGGGTCCTGGGTTCGAATCCCAGCCGGAGTCAACATTTGTGCTAAAACATAAATTGTTGGTTTTCGGGTCTGGTTGTGTTGTGATTGTCCCCGTGTTTCTGACACTGCATCCTAGCCTACCTCCGATCTTATCGCATCAGCGTTACATCGGGCGCGGGTAGGTTGGGACGAGTTAGTGCCTCTGTGTTTGCGCGTACACTTGTGGCAGTATAATATCTCCTGCGCAGTTGATGGCTCCCCAGTAGACGGAAGTTGTCGCCGTGGTCGAAATCGGCTAGGAGAACATCATCATCATCATCATTTAATATAAAATTTGAACTTTTCGATTGAGACTATGCCCTTTCTGGGATTTTTTGTAAAAACGTATATATTGCCCCATAAAAGAGTTACTGACCCTGTGAAGTCGAGTAACTGGCATTATCAATTTGGACTTGTTCCTGGTATTTACATTATGAACATCACTTTTTTTAGTAGACTGATTTATTGTCTTGTGTACATACAAAACGTTTTCAAATATATATTGAGAGACCAAGGTTAAGATATTAATTTCTTTAGATTTATCTCTAAGAGACACTTAAGAGCCAAGATCATAAACAGCACTTACGGCCCTCCTTTGCAAAACAAAAATCACTTCTACATCAGTCCCATTTCCCCATAGCAAAATACCGTAAGACATTATGCTATGAAAATAACTAAAATAAGTAATATTCACTACAGTTCCAGAATTAGTCAAGTTCCTTAATTTTTTTTACAGCATAAGCTGCAGAGCTGAGTCTACTTGCTAGTTTAGATATATGGGGGCTCCATTGAAGTTTTGCTTCAAGAGTTATTCCAGAAAAGACAGTGGTATCCACAAGGCTCAACTCGTCCCCATTCACAAGCACATTTACATCTAATCGTTTAACACATCAATCTAATCAAACATTCCGAACATCTCCCCTGCACGTAGATCTGTTGCGTGAATAACAGCCAGTAAAATGTTTATTAATATATAATAACTCATATGCAATTGGTTTATATAACCGAATCATACACGGGCTATTATAAATGTAACTTTACGTTTTGTAAACAGTTAATCTCTATGTTGTAAAAATATTAAAGAAATATATCGATTGATACCTGAAAAAAAATATGATGTATCAATTATCACTTATATTAAATCAATTATCACTTTTGTTATTTATAACCAATAAAAATGGCTTCAAAGGCAAAATGATGATTTTTTATACACTGGTCGTGCCTATATTAATTAAGAACTCATCGACGAGTGCTGGGTGAAACTTATTCGCGAAGTCGAGTTGGGGCCGACTTAAATCTAGTTCAATTCAACCCTAAGAAAACACAGTTTTGCCCTTTAATTACTTAAAAGAAATCCCTAATAAGAGAACACTCCCCTAAATGCCTCTGCAAGTAGCATCAAGAATTGTAATTTAGAACCTTCTTCAATACATGGTATATCTAATACAAGAAGAGTTTTTCAATACGAATAAGTACTTCCAGAGTTTAGCGCGTTCACACATACAAATTCTCTAGCTTTATGATAAATAAAAAATAACTATGGATTTGTTAAACCACCTAAAATATAAATGGCCATACACTAAAGCAAAATGGCCAAAAAGCAAATTAAATCCGCGTGTAACACGTATATGCGCATAGTCATTAACCCGGCATCATTAAGGCAGGATCAATATAACCCTGTATGTTCTACATTCACAGAGTAAATAAACACTCCGGCACAATTAGCGGAACACAAAACAACAACATTATTTTTCCTAATATTTGAAAAAGACAGGCCTGTTATGTTACCTTTTTATTTAGAACTTTAATATAAAAATGTAACATAAGGCGACAGTAATTTTTTTCATCGATTATTTTGTTTCCCAGTAATTAACGGTACGTAACGGTAAGTAAAGGTAACGGATTTGTTAGGGGTTCGAGCTCGGTCTGAGGAGAAATTTAATAGTGTTATAAATTCGATAAATTCTTAATTTTATTAGAAAAAGTTATTTTTTTCGTCAATATTGAGCATCTTTGTTGAAATAAACTAAAAATGCCCGATTTAACACCACCAGAGATTATTAGGGCAGATGAAATGCGAAGAAATGGTCATACCTACATATCTATTGCCGCCAGACTGCAGCAATCAATTTAAACGATTCATTGCAGTATTCGAATGGTACCGGTTGACTGATTCTCTTGTGAGGAGGAGGGGCCAAGGCAGAAAAAAGTGCAGTTCGATGAGGGATGACCGTTTTCTACAACTTCAAGCTCGCTGGAACACGCGGGTAACGGCAGTGCAGGCCCGTATTGAGCTTGAAGTCGTGCTACGAGAAGTGCGAGTGAGCGAGCGTACAGTTCGCAGAACATTCGAAGAAGTGAGCAATAGGTTCGTATGTACCGACCAAAGCTCTAAAACGAGAGAGACACCATCGTATAAATCGGTTAAACTTTTCACGCGAACATCGTATTTGGGACAGAAACCAATGGGGGTGGGTACTTTTCACTGATGAGTGTAGAGTGCTCTTAAACCAGATCGAAGGAAGGTAGAGAATATGGAGACGCAAAGGAGAACAATACATTCAGAATAATTTTGAAAATACGTGATGGTCGATGCAGAGAATATGACTGCTGATAGGTACATCAGGGATATTTTAGAACTCTCTGGCCATTTGCTCCCTATAATGAATGAAGGCTTTATTTTGATGCAGGATAATGCTCGGGCTCACAGTGCTCGCTCAGTCCAAGTATATCTAAACCTTGTGGGTATAACAGTGATGCAGTGGCCAGCAAGATCCACGGATATGAATCCTATAGCATGTTTGGGACTTAGAGAAGAAAAGTGTTGTGCCGGTGTGTAATGTGTATAAATTTACACAGTAATTTCTAAAATTTAACAATTTACACAGGAACCATAAATATTTACAAAACAAAATATAGCTTAAATTACTCTCTAAAAAGCCCTTTACCTGCCAATGCAAATCCCGTCATAATCGATTCAGTCGTTTCAGAGGTTCACCCGGATAAACAAACAGACAAAAATTATAAACAGTTTTTAAAGAACGATATGACTGAGGGTCATTCAAGAAAAGAGTCTATACTCTTTTCTTTAAGGCCGACAACGCATTTTAGGTAACATACTGGCTTCTTAGCTCCGAAATTATGCATTAAACTAAATAAATACCATACCACTAAAAACCTTAATTACTTTAAAAACAAAAGCATTGTTACCGAGCAAACTCAACTTTCAGACCATAGAGTCTTCTATCTCTGGACGTATTATTTTTTATTGTATCTAGTGATGAGACGAGCAAAACGTTCACCTGATGGAAAGTGCAACGTCTGCCCATAACAAATGTTGTGTCACTCAGAAAATTTCTGTGTGAGACCACACTGTGCCCATCACCCTGAGACATAAGTTCTTAAGTCTCATATGCCCAGTGATTACGCTAGCTCACAGTACCCTTCCAACCGAAACACAGTAGTGTTTGCACACTTCTACCCCACAGCAGAATAACTGGCCCTGGGGTGGTACCTACCTAGACGGATTCCTGCATAGGCAGTCTATCGCAAATTCTCCCTTCCCTTGTGTAGTGATTGAATGTCCGCATGGCATTCCGGTGCCAATATTTAATACGCGTTTGGATCATAGGACTGATAAGATTACTTTACAACTTACATCATGTATAGATTGTAAAGATAAATTGTATCCACTGATGCACACAAAAACATTTACACATATCACGCAAACTATGTCACACACACACATACGTACAAATTATTGCGTAAACCACAGCGCAAGTTCTTTTTTGTTGTTGTTAAGGTGCTATGTAAAATGTCCTATAAAGAATTTACATATGTAAATTTAAATTTTGAACCTTTTTTGTTTGATAACTAATTCGAAGTATGAATTGGGATGGAAACTGGCCCTTGAAATAAAGATTTTATTTCCTAGCACTGGGGTCACGGACCACTGAGATAGTATGTAATTAGATTTATTAATAAAGAAAATATTATTATGAATAAAGAAATGAAATATTATTTTTGATCTTTCGTATAGCTGATTACCTTACAATGTCATTAACTGGTATGCTTGGTTTTTGAGAGGTGAAGGCGGTGACCACACACGTACTCGTAGCTCACTTTCGGCCCCGCGGGAAAAGACGGGTGGCGAACCATGTCGCCGTTCATTTGGCACGAGTCAAAAAAATCTTATCCCCCATTGCGTTCCCACCAGCAGTATAGTGACGGCATTGCATATTATGGTATATACACGAATAAAGGCTGTCCATACAATACCTTAGTCGCCTCTTACGACACGTCGGTAGGAAAGAGGTGGGTGCTATTCTACTCTGCCGGGCACCCATCGCCATAAACATACATAGACTGCTAAAAACGTAACCCTTCCTTTTGGCTTTGCCGTAGTCGGGCAAAAAGAAAAGCATTTACTTACTTCACACTTTAATCGTCTGTCATCGCAATACCGATTAAAATGTACCAATACTCATTTTAGTAAGTAAAATTTACGAATGTTTCGTATGTCTACGAGTATTATACGATTTTTATAAAATATCATACAATTGCCTACACTTTTACTGTTATCCACGTCATCTTGAGTAAATCCTAAACATAAATTTATGTTTTAGTGTCAATATGTCAAATAGTCAAAGACGTAAATAACTTTATTATTTTAAAACATTACAATTTCTCGACACGCGGAAGAGATGAACCGACACAATAATAAAACAAGTGTCGAATAAAAAACTTATCTGTAGCACGTTTTTAAAACGAACTTAAAGTATAAAGATAATTTATAATCAATATTGCTAAATTTGCACTCAACAGACGAAACAAACTGGAAGACAGACAAGTAAGCGAGTTAATAATGAATTGTCATACAGTTCTATGATATGTTTCAAGTCATTAGCTCCTCGGGAAGTTAGTTTAAAATCAATTACTAAATTTGAACCGATCAGACATACACGGAAGCAAGTTATTAAAAACGTGGTAATAAATGAAAACAGATTTTTTTTTGTGTCTTTTTATATAATTCAAAGTTGTTGTTAATTCAAATAAATTACTATATTATCTTGCCGCTTGGTCGCAGCTTAAGAAAATCTACCACCCATCTCATCCCGTGAGTGTCGTAGAAGTCGACAGAGTGAAAATGAAAACCAGGAGATAGGCAGCAGCATCTTCCTCGTACATCCAACCCGCCAGCCAATCGTGGCAACTATAGCAAAATTCTTCTAAAATGTGAGCTACATACTTTTGTGGCAATCTTTGGGGAGGCCCATGTTCAGCAGTGGACTAGTGATCAACTGAAATGATGATGATGAAAATGGACTATATTATCTTTCAGGAGTTCTTTTTCCAAATGAAATTAATGACTTCCTCGACCATAATGAAAGAAACAAAAATTTCACAAATGTCTTGTTACGAGTATCTATCACTTTTGCTCTAGAATTATCCGAAAGATGTTTACTTTCGGGTATGGTGGAATAACAATATCTGTTTTATTTAAAGGATAAAGTGACAAAACGAGCAAAACGTTCACCTGATGGTAAGTGCAACGTCTACTCATAACAAATGCTATGTCACCTTGCTGCTCCTGTGACATCGGTTCTTAAGTCTTATAGGCCCAGCCAATTACTCTTGCTCTCAGTGCCCTTCAAACCGAAACACAATAATGTTTGCACACTTTTGCTTCACGGCAGAATGACTAGCCTTTTATGGTACCCACCTAGAACTAGATGGATTCCTGCATAGGACACACAAATATCAAATACGGATAATATAAGTAGACAATAAAATGTATCGCAACGAGTGTTGTTTTTTTATTCGAAAGATGTCGCCATAACTAAAATCAGTCGGGAAGACATAATCATTATAATACGATTATCACTTACGTTACATACTAAATCAAATACCCTTACAGATAGATGCAGCGACAGGACAAGAAGAAACAAATGCTTCAGTTCTGTCCCGCTCTATTCGCCTCGCCATAGCACTAAGGAAGTTTGGTCTCCAACCTGGGGATGTCTTAGCGTTTGGAGGCAACAATCATTTAGACGTTCACATCCCTTATTACGCTGCATTGCTAAATGGTTATACAATTGTGGGCGTCGACCCCTTATTTAAGCGAGGTAAGTGTTTACCAAAAATTATGTTCGACAAAAGTAATTTTATTCCTACACACTAAATTACTTTTTTAATTTGTTTATTTTATAACGTGTTTTTATAACTGAAGATTGAGGCAATTAGTTACGTTTTTTTAAATTTATTTACATTAACATTAAATGTGGTATATTAAGCGGTGGAAAATGAATTAAATGGTATCACATACGAGGGTGGATTGAAAAGTACTCGGCCTAACACAGATCCATTCAATTCTAAAAATCAAATCTACCCACATTATTTAGTTCATTTCAGACTAGTTCATTGTGTGAAGTTCGAAACGTGTGCGATAATTAGTTGTGATTTTATAAATTTATTAACAAAGTAATCGGTCATAATTTCCGCGAATGGAGCAAATCGAGCAGCGTGCCGTCATTAAGTACCTCCATAAGAAGGGGCTATCATCAAAAGCCATCCATGATGACATGGTCAGTACATAAGGCGATTGTGCTCTGTCATATTCATCCGTCAAAAAATGGATAGCAGAATTTAAGCGTGGTAGAGAGAGTGTGAAAGATGAACCCCGCTCTGGAAGGCCTTCGACGTCAACTACTGACGAAAATATTAAAAAAGTACTTGATTTAATAATGGGAGACCGCAGATTAAAAATTAGAGAGATAGCCGAGATTATAGGCATCTCTTATGAACGAACTCAAAACATCATTGTCAACGAGTTGGGTTCCGCGACTGCTTTCAGTTGAACAAAAAAGGACGCGATTGACTATTTCACGCGACTGTTTGGAGTTATTTGAAGCCGATGCAGATGATTTTTTGAATCGTTTTGTTACTATGGACGAAACATGGGATCATTACTGTACACCGGAAACAAAACAACAATCAAAACAGTGGAGAAGACCTGGTTCACCACCCCCTAAAAAGGCTAAGTCGATTTTGTCGGCAAATAAGGTGATGGCTTCAGTATTCTGGGACTCGAAAGGTGTGATTATGATTGATTATCTTGAAAGGGGTCAGACTATAAACTCTGATTACTACTGCACCTTACTACGTCGTTTACGAGAGGAAATAAAAGAAAAACGTCGAGGAATGCTCAGAAGAAAAGTCCTGTTTCATCAAGATAACGCCCGTGTTCACACGTCAGTACAGTCAATGGCTGGAATTCACAACTGTGGCTTTGAACTGTTACCGCATCCGCCGTATTCACCTGATCTGGCACCATCAGACTTCTTTCTGTTCCCTAACCTAATAAAGCACTTGGGAGATCAAAGATTTTCGACAAACGACGAGGTCAAAGCAGCTGTAGACGCATATTTTGACTCTAAGGAAGAATCATTTTTTTTAACGGTCTAAATGCTTGGAAGGGGAGGTGGCAAAAGTGTATTGAACTTGATGGTGATTATGTAGAAAAATAAAAATATAACTGATTTAGTATGTGTTTATTTTCTTGGTTAGGCCGAGTACTTTTCAATCCACCCTCGTATTTCGCCATTATTGACATGTAAGTATTTATCAATTTAACTAAAATTGTAAATGTTACTCATACATACATACATACATACATACATAACATCACGCTTGTATCGCATAAGGGGTAGTCAGAGACTGGGCACTCACTGCACAAACAGATGTCTGCCACAATCCACGTTTCACAAAAACAATATAATGCACTTGGTGTGAAAGGTGGTGAGCCCATCGCCACCATGCGCTGTTGGGTGCACAGTGAAGTTCCTTACTCGCCTTTTACGAGATCCATTGGATGAGATGGAGTGGTAGTATTCTTTTAACGAGCCGCCACCACACGGCTAATGCACATGTTACTCATATGTGTAATAATAACATCCTTTTAACTATTATTAACATAGACTTAGAATATATAGACGGACATAGCGCGAGGATAATCATGATAAGTGCAAATTTCACAGGTAAATTCTCCGGACGTCATCAATGCTATTATGGTTTAATTTTTGATTTAATTTCTGTGATATTCTATTTAAAATATAGAATAATTTTACTCGTATTGTTAAGTTATATATTTAATTTAAAATAAAACTCATGTTGTTGTTTATTTCCATGACATTAATAGATAGATTTTTCTTCAATATAATTTACATGTACGCTAGGGCTTGACTCTAATTTATCGACTTAATTATATATACATATATATATCCTCATAATTATATCCTCAATATTTATAATAAAAATACATTCTAGATTTCCTTTTTTTGTTTCCAATATCTGACAATTTTTGTCAAAAAGGTAAATTAATTTGCCCTTTTGTTCAACAGATTCCCTCTTAACTAGAGGAAAATGGTTAAGATTAATGGGGCGGGGTATTTGGAGTCCAAAGAAGAGCTCCTTAATAAGCAGCAAACATTTTCTTGATAAATATACAAAAAACGAAGAAATACGAGCTATTTCAGGAGTTCAGTTCTGTGTTCTAAACTTAGCCTTCAAATAGTCAAAACAAATTTTTATATACAGGTTGTCCAGGGGCAGATTTCAAAGTTTGAACAAACTTAGTTTCTGAACGCAATACGTGAGAGGGGCGCTGGGGGCGTCGTTGAAAGCGCATGCGCTGCGGATTTTTTAGTAGCCATGGAACAGTGGAGTGGACTCCACTTTTGCCGTCGAGGCGGACATTTCGTGTGGTTTTACGTGATGCTTCACACCGTCGATTTAATAATCGTTACGGTACTCTTCGATTTCTTGATGGACATCGATCAACCTCCTTCAGTCATGGGTAGCAAAGTTCAGAGCTACAGGATCAACATTAAAATAGACCCAGACCAGGAACTATACCAACGGTAGCCACGGACGAAAATGTTTAACATGTTTTGGTTTCTGTCACTGAAAATCCCCGTTTATCATTTCGTGCACGTTCATCAATATTGGGAATTACGAAATCAACTTTACAGGTTATAGTGCGAAAGAAACTTAAGTTTCATCCATATAAAATTCAAATCGTTCAATGTTTACATGATTCTGAGTTTGCATTAAGAAAAGCGGACGCGGAGGTGATGTTGTTGAGATTTCGTACTGCTACTTGGATGGCTAACATATTCTTTAGTGACGAAGCCCACTTTCACATCGGAGGCATAACCAAAATTTCCGTTACTGGGATGTCTACAACCATAGACAAATGCATCAAGAGCCGTTACATAAACCTAAAATTACAGTCTGGTGTGCAGTGTCTGTATTTGCCATTATAGGGCCTTATTTCTTTGATAAACAACGTGGCCAAACTGTAATTGTGAATTCGGTAAGATATGCCGAGATGATAAATTACTTTTTAGACTGGAACTACAGAATATTCCATACTTCAACCGAAACACGTGGTTCCAGCAGGACGGCGTCACAGCTCATACTGCTAATGTTATTTCCAGAAAAAAACATATCCCGGAACGGCACCATACCGTGGCCACCTGGGTCACCTGATTTAAGCCAGTGTGACTTTATTTTATGGGGATACTTCGTTATGGGAGATCCGTTTGTTTACAAAACAAATCATAGCACTGTGACACAACTTCAAGAAAATATTCCAGGCGAAATCAGCAGGATTCCCCAGTCACTCTGTAAACGCGTTTCTGTAAACATACGTGCTAGACTCGAAGGGTGTGTCAGGCTCGATGGCCGCCATTTGAAGAACGTGGTTTTCAAAAAATAAAATCCGCATTTGTTATTTTTAAATTGCAATAAACATACTTTGTATTGGAGGTGTAGTTTCTTTTTACAATTTTTCGAACTTTGAAATCTGCCACTGGACTGTACAACATATTGATCATATCAAATGTGTCAATGGAAATAAACGAGGGTGTCAAAGAATATACTTTTAGAGACTGATTGACATAGATGACCAGGTATAATTACTGGTCATATGACACTTAAGAACTGAAGTCTCAGGATGAAGTGCCAGTGAGGTGCCATTCAAAATTGTTCTAGGTGACACAGCATTTACTATGGGCAGAAGTTACATTTACCATCAGGTGAATGATTTGCACTGCCGTGTAGTAGCGGTCTAAGAGAATCTACCACCCCATCCCATCCCGTGGGTGTCGTAAAAGTCGTCAGAGGGAAATTAAAACCAGGAGATGGGCAGTAGTATATTCCTGGAACATCTGAATAAATAAACAGCGGATGCCAACCCGCCTGCCAAGCGGGGCAACTATGGAAATATCCCTCCAATATGAGAGCTACAAGCTTTTGTGGCTATCTATGGGGGAGGCCTATGTTCGGCAGTGGACTTGTGATAAGCTAAAACGACGACGAATGATTTGAGATACTGGTGATAATCTCGTATATGTTCGGAAATAGTAAAGCTGTTGATGCGAATTTTATACAAATTATAGATGTTTCGTTACCTGACTGACGTCGCTTTGTTTTCAAAATTTATCAAAAGATTCATAAATTAAAAAAGTCATATAAATATAAAATTAAAGACAATGCAAATAATGTCATGGCGGCCTGTGACACTTTTGATATCAATATCAGAAGTGTGTTAATGTGCTCTTTGATACGGACATAAAAGCGTTCGTACTTAATATATTTATGAAGGTACACGATAAAAAAAAACCCGGTCTCGATACGTCAATTTTTTCGGGAATTATCGTGACCACATACCTAAAAAAAATCCGGATGTAAACGTCAATTTTTTTTAAACTGTTTTTTTTTTCCAAAGTAGCAATATTAGATGATTTTTCAAAATAATTTTAATGAATTATTTAAAGGGTTCTCTTGATATGAGTCTATTCAAATTAGCATATAAGTGCAATATAATTGTCAGGTATAAAACACTTACGCCGCTTCGCGCCTTGAGACGTGCAATTAAGATTCATGCGAGATAGGAGTTTGATGATATGAAAATGATTTTTTCGACCAGTTCCAACCTTCAGTTCCAGTTCAAAAATTAATTTACTATTAAGTAGTTATTGTTTTTTTATTAAAAACTCATAAACGCCACTGGATTTTTACACAATATTCTCTGGTCATCGAATCAGCGTCACTGGCACGCCTGGTCCTACTGGGCACGCTGCCCACAGACGGCGGCGATTTGGCCAGCATTTTTTACTTAGTTTAGTTTTGTAAATAACTTCTTGTTTATCGGATTAATATCTTATTTCTTTTTAATTTTAATGATTTCTTTTTTATTTTATTATTGTAAATATTAATTAATTATGTTTTAAATTTGTTATTGGTCACAGTAAATCAAACGATCGATCAACGACAACAACGATATATTTAAGTTTGTAAAAAGTACTCGCGATACAGGAGAAATCCAAGTGCATCGTTTAGTAGTTCAAAATACTCGTAGATACGAGAAATTCATTGCCATAACAAATCTCTGAATTTCAGGTGAAATTAAGTCATTATTAAAAATAACAGAGCCAAGTATAGCTTTCTGTTCACGACTATCGCGCGATGACTATGAGAATGCAGCACAAGATTTAGGTCTTAATCTGAAGATAGTGACTTACGAGGATGGAGAAGGGTCCATGACAGAATTCCTAGAAACGTACTATGACCAGGAGCCGGAAAGTGAATTTAAGTGAGTATCACCACTGTCCGTCGTTGGTTTGTGATGATATTGATATTAAGCGACTTAGTCTCACTGTTAGTTATTACGACGTTACTTAGAGGAAAATGATGTTTATAAGTATTTTTCAGCTGTTTAATTTAATATATAATTATATTTAAGTAAATATAAAGTTAAGACTACACGAAATTCATATTTCTAGACTAGCAATAGCAACTTTTCAATAATTACCGCCACGCTCTAATCAATGTTTTTTTATCGATGATGATGATGATATGTTAGAGAGAAATACATTTAATGCCGATTCCTCCAAATGTCACCTTGACCTTCACGTGGTGCACTGTAATGGAGATGGCTATGGCTACTGACGGTGGGAAATCCATCCGATATCATGATCCCAAAATCCCACAAACTGTCACCAGCAATAACAGCGTGAGGACACAGTCACTGCGCTTATAAGGCTGTTTGCCTTTCGCGACAATAATGTTTGCCAATCAGACATGTCAGACTCAGTGGCGTAGCTAGTATAGATGGCACTCGATTCGGTTATCAACGGTGTAACTCCACTAATGAAGACTGACAATTAAAACAACAGACAGTTTTGATTTTCGTAGCTCTATGGCACATTTTTGGTACTTATTTTGTTGATGTTGGACAGGGTGGTACTGGCTTACATGGTGGTAATGGCTTACAGGGTGGTAATTATGTTATTATATTAAAAACACTACTTTATATAGGTTTCTTAAAGTGGTTATTTAAGATACCGCATTTCTTTTAATTATAGAGTAGCCGAGTTTGACATTGAAAAGATATATGCTTTTCTAGTAAGCACTAGTGGCACTTCCGGCGTGCCGAAAGTGGCAGCCTTCAAGCACCGCACTATCTTGGAAAAGTTTTTATCATTTGCTGCATATATCAAGGTTGAACCTGGAAGCGCGTAAGTAATGTTAAACTAAATTTTCTTTTCATCAAAATAAAAACTTCTTTATTACTTCTTGGTGTAAATGTATATGAAATTATAATAATCAATATACAGAAAGCTATACTTGGCTCTGTAATTTAAATAATGACTTAATTTCCACCTGAAATTCAGAGATTGGTTATGGCGATGGCGCTATTTCTCGTATATATTTTGAACTACTAAACGATGCCCCACACTAGGATTTCTCCTGTATCGCGAGTACGTTTTACAAACATAAATATCGAGATCCTAAAGTTTTATTTCCTTACATTAAAAGTCAACAAAAAAAACAAATGTGGACACATTAAAGGCAATGATAAAGTTCCTCGTTGGTCAGTTTTTCGATCTCCAGACTCAACTGAGCAACTGAACTGCAAGCCAGTCAAGCAGCATTGCTTGACGCTGGTATTCTGTAAAGATGTCTAACAAGTCAACCGCCCCATTTATATGCTTAGCAAGTATCGGAGTCCTTGGCGTTGACGTATCTACTGATGTTCAGTTCCGCGGTCACCGGGAAGCGAAGACCAAATTGCCCTCAAAAAAGTTCCGCTCGTTCAGAAAACGGCAAAGTCTTTCATGCCGGCTCACCGTTTTATAACGTGCCAGTTTAGTTGCACATGAAGTACTGTTCTCGTCTCAGTGCCAGCTCCATTTGATTCATTCAACCAAGACTGACTCGAATCGTCATCGAGCAGGTTCCTCCCGATCAGCTTGGTCCACTGACCGTAAGAAACGTTGCGTCTCTTTAAATTTTTTATTGAAGCAATTATTCGGATTGATACTAGTCGCTGAGTTTCACCGTCGCATATTGCGGGGTAACTCAAAATTTTATCCACATCCCCTTGATGGTTTGCATTCAACCACTCTGCGCTTTTTAATAAAATGTCTGCCACTTTGTTGAATCTGCTATCGCCAGCGGTTTTTCCGTACCGACACAACTTAGGGACCTTAAAAAAAGAGCACATTTCTTAAAGGCCGGCAACACGCCCCTAATTGCTCTGGTATTGCGGATGGGCAGAGGTGATCGCTTACCATCTGGTGACCCACTTGCCCCCTCTTCTATAAAAATTTATATCGCAGCTTAGCTCTATCACGTAGGTATAGGGCGATAAACAAAACGCAAAAGATGAACTTTTCACTACGGCTACGGCGTGTGCTTCAACTCGTGAATTATCGTTTATTTGCTCTTGTGTGGATATCATAGCCGATTTTCAGATAGCTAATTTTAAAAGATAGGAAAAATGTGATGATCCTGATGTGATAAGCACTCATCTAATACTGGATTAATTTTGCGAGTTAGTCGCGGGCATAATACTAACGGATAGGAAGAAATAAAGGGCGCTAGAACATATTTCGTCGAGGGCGTCTAGATAGCTAAAACCGGCGTTGCATACTCGAATCCCGGTTCACTCACTCACTTCAAACTCAGATTGGAGGGATTGTGCCATAGTTGCCACGCGGGTTAGCAACCGCAGTTTATTTATTTAGCTGCTGCCCATTTACTGGTTTTCATTTTCTGTCTGTCGACTTTTACGACACCCGCTGGACAAGATGGGGTTGTAGCTTCTCTTGGGCGGCCAACACATGGCAATCCGGTTTACATAATTATGATAAATAACACTGGTAGTAGACTGTAGCTGGTGGTCAGGGTTTTAATAATTCTAAGAATTAAACGTCTGACAGTGTTATATTAATGTCATTAGTAGTGCTTGTATGACGTAATATATATGTATGTATGGTCTAAGGCTATATCCATCCTGGATGTTTTTATTTAACAACAATACAATCCTTCATATTTTTAATTTTGGATATGAGAACATATATTTCTAGGACTGCACAACATATCTTATATTGTTTCTATTCTAAATCGAAGCGCCAATAGCTTAATGGTTAAAGGTACTGACTGCGAAACGTGACGAGGGAGGATCGAGCCCGCCATTCGACTATTGTCGTGAACCACATCCTTGCTCAAGCTTAGTGGAAGTGGTTTACAGGAATATTAGTAATATTAATAGTAGCAATGCTAATATTCTTTGTTTTTAAAAAAAATCACAAAAGTAATAACATGAGAATTTGTCCTCATACCAACAATACAATAATTTAAATTAACTGCATTTTCTTCATATCTTTTTTTTTGTATATTTTTTAATTTATGATACAACCCTTGCGGCATAGAGTCAAGAACGCTGTCGGTTATCCTTGCTGAATAGTATTTATAATAATTCAATTCAACGATATTTTGGCAGGCGCTCGGTAGGATTGAATTTGTCTCCAGTGCAATGGATAACAGGAATATTCAACGCTGTAACAATGCCACTTATGAACCAAATCAAGGTGCAAACTTCCAAACCGGACGACATCGACCACGTAATTGGTATAATTAATAAATACAAGGTAAATGCATTATACTTAATTAATAATTTATAACTCAGTTTTGTATCAATCAGGACAAAATGCTACGAGGTTGGATTGAAAAGTACTCGGCCTAACACAGATCCATTCAATTCTAAAAATCAAATCTACCCACATTATTTAGTTCAGTTCAGACTAGTTCATTGTGTGAAGTTCAAAACGTGTGCGATAATTAGTTGTGATTTTATAAATTTATTAACAAAGTAATCGGTCATAATTTCCGCGAATGGAGCAAATCGAGCAGCGTGTCGTCATTAAGTACCTCCATAAGAAGGGGCTATCATCAAAAGCCATCCATGATGACATGGTCAGTACATAAGGCGATTGTGCTCTGTCATATTCATCCGTCAAAAAATGGATAGCAGAATTTAAGCGTGGTAGAGAGAGTGTGAAAGATGAACCCCGCTCTGGAAGGCCTTCGACGTCAACTACTGACGAAAATATTAAAAAAGTACTTGATTTAATAATGGGAGACCGCAGATTAAAAATTAGAGAGATAGCCGAGATTATAGGCATCTCTTATGAACGAACTCAAAACATCATTGTCAACGAGTTGGGTTTCCACAAGGTGTCTGCGAGGTGGGTTCCACGACTGCTTTCAGTTGAACAAAAAAGGACGCGATTGACTATTTCACGCGACTGTTTGGAGTTATTTGAAGCCGATGCAGATGATTTTTTGAATCGTTTTGTTACTATGGACGAAACATGGGATCATTACTGTACACCGGAAACAAAACAACAATCAAAACAGTGGAGAAGACCTGGTTCACCACCCCCTAAAAAGGCTAAGTCGATTTTGTCGGCAAATAAGGTGATGGCTTCAGTATTCTGGGACTCGAAAGGTGTGATTATGATTGATTATCTTGAAAGGGGTCAGACTATAAACTCTGATTACTACTGCACCTTACTACGTCGTTTACGAGAGGAAATAAAAGAAAAAACGTCGAGGAATGCTCAGAAGAAAAGTCCTGTTTCATCAAGATAACGCCCGTGTTCACACGTCAGTACAGTCAATGGCTGGAATTCACAACTGTGGCTTTGAACTGTTACCGCATCCGCCGTATTCACCTGATCTGGCACCATCAGACTTCTTTCTGTTCCCTAACCTAAAAAAGCACTTGGGAGGTCAAAGATTTTCGACAAACGACGAGGTCAAAGCAGCTGTAGACGCATATTTTGACTCTAAGGAAGAATCATTTTTTTTAACGGTCTAAATGCTTGGAAGGGGAGGTGGCAAAAGTGTATTGAACTTGATGGTGATTATGTAGAAAAATAAAAATATAACTGATTTAGTATGTGTTTATTTTCTTGGTTAGGCCGAGTACTTTTTAATCCACCCTCGTATAACGTTTTTTTTGGCTCAAGAGTTCTGAAATATTTGTATTCTGTAAACATAATCAAGGTCTTATTTATGTGACATGAGCTGAAAACTACAGTTCTCAAGTCGACATAAATTTTCAAAACGGACCAACGTTTTGAAAATTTATGTAGCTTTCTAAAAATGTTCCAACCCATTGTGACGTAGTAATAATCAATATGTATAATAAGTAAATAAGGCTGTGCTGAAAATCAGTGTTGCGGGCATCCGTAACTCATACTGAGCGCAGACCTATTCATTGCGTCACTACTGTAGTACAAAAACTGTGGCGTATAGTAAAAAAAAAAATTTAGGTTACAACTTTAGTGTGTTTAGACATTTTTTTTAAATCTGTTTCTCCGCCCGTGACCATGGGTGCTGTAAAGCACTCGAAACGTCGCGTTATAAATAATAATAAAACGCGATAAAATCCGTAAAATTAGTTTCATTTAAATCTGTTTCTTTGTATAATTTGATATTTGATATATTGTTCTAGTTACAACTGAATTTTTTTTGTTTTTTCTGTTTATTGTTTTATTGTAATTCTTCACTGTGATGCAATGAATACAGTATCTATCTATCTATCTATCGATCTAATAGAATAAACTTGCGAACAGTTTCCTAATTTATTTTTGACAATATTTCTTTCTAGCCTGAACTCGATGATAATGAGTCCGACGCTAATGTCAATATTGTTGAGGCGCAAGGACGAGGTAGACCTCTACTGCTTCAAGAACATCATGGTAACTGGAGCAAAGAATAACTCTGACACCATGGAATGAACTACGAGTATGATTAAAAATATATACTAATTACCTGACTAAGTATACGTGGCTACAGACTTAACCGTATTCTTGATAATATTTTCATGTCCCATTACGTTATACTCTACGACGCACCGACCCTAAGTACACCGCACATTTGGTTGGGATGGTCTAAATTATAAATAAAACTAGTTCATTTGTTTGTTGAAAATCTTTTTGAACGCGGGCTTATTATTTCTGAATACTGAATGACTTATACTGAATTATAATTAATTATCTGATAATCATAATAATAATCGAATTGAGATATTAATACATATTTATTTTAAATTAACATATACATAACTAGTATAGTTCATAAGTTCTGTCACATCCTTATTTAATTTAAACTCCGAATATTGGCAAGAAATGTTTAAGTTTGAATTAGGAACTTTTGCGTCATCATAAAATAAAAAATAAATATATTTTGTTCCATTTAAAGCATTCCATTTTGTAGGCCTGTAGGTATTCAAAATCAGGAAATACATTTCGAATAACTGAAATAAAATTTAAAACTATATTTAAGTAGGTACTTTTGTTTTTTCTATATACATATTTTATACAAACAACAAAAGTCATACAATTTATTTGACGAAGTGTTCGTGACAGAATTTATGACCGGACTAGTCATATGACAAGATTGAAACTGCTACATGTAATTGTAGACTAGAACAATTTCAGTATTCGTATGACGTATATGTTACAAATAAACGGGTCGCTTAAATTACATCCCAAGTATAAGTCTTAATATCCGTCCTTGTTAGAGACGGTTTCCGTTACTTACAATACATAGCACAACCACTACTCCATAGCTTTAGGATTGTAAATATAAAGATCTGCAAAATAATTAACAGGCGCTCCTCCAAAATCACTGCAATTGTTATGGAATCATATGGTATGACTGAGACCCTGGGAGCGGTGCTAACACCGAACACAATAGGTCCCCGTGGCAGCTGTGGGAGACCTACGAATGACTATGCCGTGAAGGTAATTTGTATCTTTAATAATACATTGTAGTTTAATAATTTAAGCGAGTGAGTGCACAATAATTTAGTGTCCCGAAAGATTACTCTAAACGTAAGCGATGTCAAATCTTCCACATATTCATTCTTAATGAACGTGTACTTATTTAATTACCCCAACAATCGTGATTTGACGGTCTATGTTTCTCGTAAAGTATAACTATTAAATAATGTATGGGACAGCAGCATCTTCCTGTAATATCTGAATAAATAAGCTGCGGTTGCCAACCCGCCTGCTAAGCGTGGCAACTCTGGCAAACCAAAATGAGAGCTACAAACTTTTGTCGCAATCTATGGGGAGGCCTATGTTCAGCATTGGACTAGTGATAGTATGAAATGATGATGATGATGAATGTATGTTATGTTAGATTTGATTCTTCGCCCATTTTCGTCGTTGTAATTTTGGTTTTCCACTACTGATTCGTGTATTTAGTGTTCTTCTGATAATGGAATGCTGTGTCTCAGAATTTTAGTGATTTGTATAATTTCTTTAATCTTTTTTCCTACAGCTGGTAGATCCCGGTACTGGATTAGAAATAACAGAACCTTTCGTACCCGGAGAATTGTTGTCGAAGGGGTTGCGTTTTACGGTATGTATCTGTACTGTTTGATGATTAAGTTCTAGAAATTGAAAAAAAAAATGTACGAGTATATAACCGATAAAAGATCCACAACAAAGTCAAAGTGATGTGTGAATACCACAGACCTATACTTACATCATCTGTCGAAACTCGCCACGACTTTTGCCTCAACCGAGTAAACTGTGCGAAGGTCAGCCGCAGATTCAAATTTCACTCGGCGGTAGTATTTCATAAATTAATGTGTTGTGTTGGACTTGAGAATAGCTTCTTGTGGAAGGTTCAATCACAATGAATGTATTAAAGCAGTATAGAAACTAGGATCCATTTTTGAAAGGTGGTAGAGCGCTGAGGCCGCCTAACCGAAACCTTTATTTGTGGATGACTGGCGCAAGGGCCCCGGCTTGGACCGTCATCCTGTGCGGGAGAGTAACTGACTCGAGGGTGCCCAAAGGAGCCAGCCTCGGCTCGCAATACAATTGATATTAACAGTAACGGAATTAACTAAATTTACCACCAATTAGGAAGGCGTTTCCGCTGGAGAAGAAATGGAGCAAGAAACTCCAGCAACGCTTCTGCGTATTATATTATTTCTAGAGCGAGTCGAGTTTTGGTGTAATGCGAGGGGGTTGTGGCGGCACTTACAACCAGTCGGGTTGAGGTGCGTGGCGGTAGAGTCGAAGAATCGGCGGGAGGCCAACTTTAGATATTGCGCTATTGTAGGAAGCCCTAAATCGATGTGAAGATTTACATTACGCAGGAACCTACGGTGCTTGAGTGGCTTTGGGACATGAATCGATTTTGTAGTGGGAAGCATGTGCAAATACGGGCCTTGCGTATGTCATAATTGGCCGAATACACGCTGTATATAGTGTAATTTTATTACATAGGGACATTTAAATGAAACTAAATTTTACGGATTTTATCGCGTTCATATTTACTATTTATATCCCGACGTTTCGACTGCTTTACAGCACCCATGGTTATGGGAGGACTGAGGTGACAGATGTTCTGATGTCATAGATAACCCGTAGTACCTTCAGCTTTTAATTATTATTTTGGTACGATCTTCACAGAAAGAGCTAACTGTATCTTGAAGTCTCGCAGTGGTATGCTTGGTTTTTAATTTAATTTAATTAATTATAGGATCCCAAGCTGGTGGTAATACCCAACCATCTTCTCTATTAAAATTAGGATGTTTTCTAATCTCAGCAGCCTCGCGAATCATCCTTGGTAGGAATCGATGTTCTTTTGCGAGTTTTTGTGGTCTATCAAATCTGATGTAATGGTTACAGACTGCAGACTTCCTGGAGCGACGATGCTTCACATCAGCTATATGTTCTTTAACGCGGGTTTTTACTGATCTTTTTGTTTGCTCTATGTAAGAGAGACCACATTCACAATCCAGCTTGTATAGTCCTGAATCTTGTACGTGGGTAGGGACGTTACACTTGACAGATGGTAAAAAGTGACTTATCTTCTTTGGCGGCTTGAAAAATGTTTTTATGGAAGCCCGCTTCAAGATATAGTCAATCTTGTCCGTGACTCCTCTGACATATGGTAGGACTGCATGTACACGCTCGACTATGGCCGACTTCACTCGGTCACTGCGACGAAGGCGCGGAAGCCGAAGCTTGTTGTCTTGCAAAACTTGCTTGACATGCTGAAGCTCGGCCGCCAGGTGTTTACTATCACAGATCCCTTGTGCTCTCTGAAACAAAGATTTGCCCACGGTAGCTAACTGTGAAGGATGGTGGTGAGATTCACCATTTAAATACCTATTAGTATGGGGCTTTTTCCTATACACAGTGTGACTTAAGGTGTTATTAGGATTTCTAATTACTAAAACATCTAGAAAAGCTAAAGACTTATTTGTCTCTAACTCCATTGTATTTTAGAATTTATGGAGTTAATTTTGTGGAGGTCTAAAAATGCATTGACTTTATCAGAAGGTAGAATTGTGAAAGTATCATCTGCATACCGCTTGTAGAACCTTGGATTTATTGGAGAAGTACAGAGGGCTTTCTCCTCAAAGTCTTCCATGAAAATGTCAGCAACAATGGGAGATACTGGGGAGCCCATCGCCACACCATCTACTTGCCGGTAGTATTGATCCTTCCACAATAGATAGCCAGATGTTAGGCAATGTCTAAGTAATTCTGCATGTTCTACAGGTATGTTTGCATGTACTCGTAAATAGTAAATATGAACGCGATAAAATCCGTAAAATTTAGTTTCATTTAAATGTGTAGTGTTCGCGTTAATATAAGAAATCATTACATTTTACTATTTTTATTTAATAACGGGTGTAATCGGTCGAGGACGAACGCCGCTAGGTTCTAATAGGACACCTAAGTATTTTACTGTCTTTTCCTAGGGGATTGGACGATCAAATAACTCTATGGTAGGGAAATGTGGCTTTATCGCGAAAAGTACATGACGGCACTTTTGGTGGGTTGACCTTGATCCTCCATTTCCGAAACCAGAGAGATCGCGCTGCAGATAGGAGGTGCTTAGAGATAGTGTTTGGATTACGTTCAGACACATAGAGGTATCTATCGTCTGCGAAAGGGGGGGGGTCGACACCGCTGGTGTGCGGTATATCGTTAGTAAAGAGGGTGCACACCCAGCCCATGTAGCTTGTATATGAGCCCGTTGTGCCCGACTTTGTCAAACGCTTTCGCTACGTCGAAGAGCTACGGTATGGAGCCCGCGTATGAAACGGGATTGAATGTGCTCAGTTATACGGTGCGCCTGCTGGGTACATGAGTGCTTGGCGCGGAATCCAAACTGCTTGTGGATGGGAATTTTATTATTCGTTATTATAAATGCATATGCCTCTTTGCCCTAAAGATTATGATCGCTTACTACTGTTAGAATGTATTGTTTTGTTAGGGTAGGCGGCATACGACCACGGCTATCCTCTGAACATCACTATGAATATGTATTAAATACATTAAAATATAAAACGTGTAAGTAAAAAAATAAATAGACAAATGCAATAGACAATTATATTGAATAGTTCGTACATAACAATTTCAGATTAGAATATTTTCTTGTTTCATACCCTTTAGAGCGTCGGGTTTTATTTTTTGAACTTCCTGTTTTTTGTATTTATCAATTTTATATTATCAAGTTATGATGGTAAATAGCGATGTGACCGTGATACTTTGCATTTTTAAGGAAGTATTAATGCGAAGAGGGCGTACATATGATTTTAATTTTATCCTTCGCCATGAATACATTCTAGATTTTTTTGTAATCATTTCATCTGTACACTTCGAATTGTGTGCAATTGCCGTGATTACTGGTGATTACGGTTCACTTGTTTGGCTAGAAGAGTTTCATTTATAGTTGAAGTTATCAGTTTGTTTTGAAGTCTCGCTTTTATATTGTTTACCTCACCGACGTTTCAAAGTTGATATTTCGCAAGACAGATTGACATCGAACATTGTACATTTCGACTTGTAGGGATTATCATCGACAGGGGCAATCTAATTCTAAAAAGTTTCATAATCGGCACGCTCTTTATCTTTCATATTTCTTAAAGTTATAACTTTAACTCACACGTTCGATCAATTGTACATGCAGCGAAATAAAGCATTAATATTACTAAAGACAAAGAATCGCAGCTACTGTGGCACACCGCATAAGAGCAAGATGTTCCGGCTGTACTAGCGCGGAAGTAAGTTCGGCTTTAACAAAGGTTCGCAATTTTGTATGTTCCGTTACACAAAAAAAATATTTTATTCGAATTCGTCAATGCCGTATTTTTTTGTTAATTTCTCTTGTATGGTACATGGTAGGATATATAATCAGACCCGGAACAACGATTTGTAGGCCTAACAAATATTAGCCACGTGCCGAAATTTAAGTTGCGGCCCATGACACAGTAGATAATCGCTTTGCCTCTGCGTGAATATATTAACTAAGTTATAAAAACAGTATTCTAACTTGTAAAACGTTGACATTTCAATAACTTATGTCCATTTTAAATTAAAGGAATATTTGCGGAACCCTGTAGACACGAAGAATGCTTTTACAGAAGACGGTTTCCTCAGGAGCGGCGATCTTTTCTACAGGGATGAGAACGACAACTACTTTTTCGTTGAGCGAATAAAGATGTTAATCAAATTTCGCAATTATCATGTATGTATTAATAAAAATATTTTCATAAAAAGATGTTAAGTGGTGGTGGCGGCTTAAGAGAATCTACCACCCCATCTCATTCCGTGGGTGTCGTAAAACTCGACTAGAGGGAAAATTAAAATCAGAATAGATGGGCAGCAGCATCCTCCCGAAACATCTGTATAAATACCTTATACCTTTTACCTTCTTGTAATAATTAAAATAGCATTTTACTCAGTACCGCATTGTAATAAATTAATTAGCGGATAACGGTGCTGGTTATGTAATTATTTTAGATTTAAATGTAACAGTTACTAGCAATTATTATTATTACATGATTGTTTTTCATCCCAAGTAAAATAAAATAAAATAAATAAACTGCGGTTGCCAACCCGCCCGCTAACGTTGCAACTATGGCAAAAGCAGGCCTATTTTCAGCAGTGGATTAGTGATAGATTGAAATTATGATGATGATGATACTAAAATATTAGATTTAATCTTTTTCAGCCGCGGAAAAACAAGCGTTTTTATTTTACAACATTTTTTGCACAAATAAAAAGTGGCGAGTTAAATTGATAATCTTTCTTAAATGTTTATTTTTACTGCACAAATATTTAAAAACAAATTAACGACTATAATGTTTTATATACCGTATGCTACTTGTAATTATTTATTGAGTCGGTAGCTAAAGTTAACAGAAGTTACTTTTTACCAGATGCTTAATAAAAAAAATGATTCACTACTTTCTAAAATAAACCTTTTAACAAGAGCTCGATTACCTGTTATCCCCTAACGAACTATGAATATTTTCATACCACTCCGATTTCGGAAAACTACACCCGAAACACATTTTTCGCTTACTACTTACTATATATACTCGTAATTAAAAACACTTATTATATATTATTTAATAATATAGTAGCGTGCTTGTTTTTGAAAATAGAAATAGAGGAATTACGAAATGGTAGAGAAAAAGACATTTGACAAAAGAAATTTATATTTCATTTCGTTAAAGAATAAATAAATTTCATTTCATTTTGTTTCAATAAGATGATTTAAAAATGTTATTTAAATTTTAGTATTGGTTACATTTTGTTAGGTTATTTAGTTACTACTTCTACTAGGTAGACACTGAAAGTTTTGAACAATTGTCATTCAGTAACTGATACAATTTCTAATCACATATTTCTTTAAAGTTAAAATGTTTCTAGTTTAAAAAAAAGATTGGCTGGAAAATCAGTTGTTTTTTTTTATCGCACTGGAGTTAACGCGAAAAGATTTCAGAGCAATGATTTTTTATGACTTTAAAAGTGATGCACTAACAACAAATTAATTTTATGTAGGTACGTTCTATATTTGTTCGTGTTGCGACCGATAACTCTATTAAACAAGTGTAGTGATTTGGATTAAGTTTGCATAATTTTGTCAAATTATTCTTGCAGATTCAAGCTGGTTATTGGACATCTGCCATGAACCACCTCTCAGGCATCCTCATCATTAGGCAGCGGCAGTCCACTGCTGGATTTTACTAATGAGCACCACATATCCCGAAATTCTCAATTCATAGCTACCTGCTAGCCTTTTAAGATTCTCTTCCTTTTATATATTGTCTCTCTCTAGCCCAGGTCAAATCCTACTCTATCTACCTAGACAGAGTATTCACTTTTAAACGCTTCGACTTCAACGGTGTTGTGGTAGACGACGTAGTGACAGACATAGAGAAAGGTATGGTCAGATGGTTTGGACATGTAGAGTTCATCCTGGATGAAAGAAGTTTGACGAAACAGATTTATGAGACGAGTGTGAATGGGAAATGAAACGTATCACGATCAGATCGAAATCTTTTTAAGGAAAGGCCACGTCAAAAGTGCCTGTTCCCGACGAGCTTATATGAATACACTAATGATAGCAGAAGAAGCGTAAGATGTGTGTCACGATCGTAGCAAGCATATCTCTATGTATGTATGTATGTAAATTTTTTTATAGGTAATACCGTCGGAGCTGGAGGAAGTAATACTTCAGCATCAAGGGGTGCAGGACGTTTGTGTCGTTGGTGTAACAGACCCTGATGACGGTGAGCAGCCAGCCGCATGTGTTGTGCGGAAAGCTGACTCGGCGGTGTCCGCGCAGGAAATAAAAGATTTAGTTTCTAGTAAGTATTTCTATCTAATCATGGCCTATGTGCTACGATCTAATTCTAGCTGGAGTCATTGATTGTGGTATACGCTAATTATCGGTTTTTCTGTTTGAATTCTGGGGATGTACAGTGATTGAAAATATTAAAATAATAACATATACTAGAATTTTAACTACATTTTTATAAAAATAAAAAAAATACACTTTTTATAGGTAAACTGTCAAAGAACAAGGAGTTACGTGGAGGTGTTGTGTTCTTAGATAAGTTGCCGATGACTTCTTCAGGTAAAGTAGCGCTGGGTAAAGTAAAGGAGCTGGTGCTAAATGCCCGCAGAGAATAAAATCACCGAATGGATATCATGTGAATCGAACCGAACACCGAATGTATCTTTTTATTTATTAATTAATTTCATCAACTGAGGTGGTTGTCTACATTTCTCTGTAAGTAACTATTATATGGTAGCCAGTGATTAATAAAAAAAAAATTCGGAACAAAATTACACGACAATTAATTTTTTCTGTACTTCTGTCTTTTCTCGTAACTATAATTTTCTTTTTTTTGATTACTTTTCATATTTTTGTAGTGCAAAAGATTTGCAATATGGTTAAAAGTGAAAATGAATTTTAAAGACTTTTATAGAATTTATAAATTTGTATTAATTAGGTTGAAGTATTTATAAAATAAATAATATAATTACTTAAATAATAATATGATTTTTCATTTTTGATTAAATTCCATAGCCGTAGTCAGGTAATTACTAGTTAATTAATTTTTCTGGTTGAGGGCACCGACAGAATAACAGCGCTGCAGTTAGGCCACTGCAGCATTATGCTGAGTCGGATGCGTCTTTGTTGTTGTAGTCATATATGTATTATGTAAATGTTTATAATATACCTTTATTGTCGTATTTCTGAATTACAGCAGCAAATAAATTTATTTTTCTTTCTTGCTTTTTAATTGTCACGTAAACGGCGACGGCTTTTTTTATAGGATAAAGTGACGAGACAAGAAAAACGTGCACCTGATGGTAAGTGCAACGTCTGCCTATAACAAATGCCGTGTCACTCAGAACATTTCTGTGTATACAACGGTCGGCGCCCTGAGACATCAGTTAAGTAACATTTCCCCATGATTACACAAGCTCTCAATGCCCTACACACCGTAATAGAATAATGTTTGCACACTGCCACTTTACGGCAGAAAAACCGGTCTGGGGTGGTACCTACCTAGACAGATTCCTACATACGAATCCTACGACCAGTGAAAGCAACCATCAGCGAGTAAAGGACTTGTTACCAGGGCGTAGCTACCTTCGTATCAGCCGTATCTTTTATTTTTATTATAATAACTGGTTAAAGGTATTTAATTTAGGTTTCTGGAAACACAATTTGTTTTGCTGCGATTTATTTCCATTTTACATCAATAATAATTTTTACTACATATCACATCAATTTCACACTGACGAAACTCTGAAACAAAAATTATATGAGGCAATGAATGACAACGTTAATTATTAATCTTCATCACAAAACAGAATAAACCAAATGACAATGACAAGAAATGTGACTACATTATCATAAGCGCAATTCGCGTACGGGTCTTTTATCCTCTTATATATTATTATTTCTCAAAGGTGTTTTTTTGCTGGTTGCTCCCTTAACACTGTATCAAAATTAACGTTTGCTACGCCATTTTCAAGTTTATTTTTCGGTCTAATGACAAAAAAATAAGTAACCACCTTAAGCATAATTTTAATGTTTTCGTTAAAAAAATAGAAAAAAAGTGATTGAATTAATTAATTTAATTATAGCAAGCGCCATCTGTCTATGATCACGATACTGTGGTTATAAATATAAAATAAAGTATAGCTACATATACTTTATTTTATAATTATAACCTTACTTTAACGTAATCTAACCTTAATCTTTCTCTTAATTCTACACCTATATATATATAAAAATAATTATATTAAAAATAATATATAAAAATAATTGCGCCTACTTATTAGAACTTCGGACATTTTTGACAATTCTCTTCTACACATGCTTATTTAATATCTTTAGCAAGTGCTTAAACACTCGTGCATTACGTTTGCCAAAGGGGCAAATGATACTACTGAAATGATATAAACAAACAAAAACTTTTAAAAATTTCGACTTCTCAACAGTTTACATAACCAACATGGAGTACAAGTTTATCAGGGTTGTTTGTTTCCGAAAATATGTGGAACTTTCAAAACCTACCCTTTCATTTGCCGCCCCCTTGGCCATTCCCCAGTCCATCTGCTTGCCCGCTAGCCTGGCCGCCTGCATTCATTCCGGCATCGAATCCACCTGAAGTATAAATTGAAGATACATTTATATCACCCGCATATATTCACTATTCTTGTGAACATCTTTCGGGATTCTATCTAAAGACACATACCAGAAAGATTAGCATGACACATACAAAACCCAAAAATTTATAAGATTTCACATTATTTTTAAGGCTCGTGTAATGATATGGAACATTTAGAATTATTTTACAGTACAGAGTCATTAATCTTAGAAAAATTATTATTTAACTTAAATATCTAAAGTTATAAAATGTTTTCACTCAACATTACGTGTATATTATTTTCTTCTAATTTTTCCATTAAATTTTGTTATTTCAAAAGCGCGTGAAAATTTGTCTCTTATATAATATGCACATTGTCAGTAAAATGAATACCGCACTTACAAACACTACAATAATTAATAATACCAGTCGACAAACACGCTATTTATAAATTTTAAGAAATATTGGCATTTCATTGTAGAAAACTTATGTGGTCACTTGTTTTAGCATGTAAATATCAGTTCGTCTTAGCTATCGTGAAGTAAGCGCCGCATCTATGGATAGACGTTTATTAATTTATACACATTCATACCACCGACACCTCCATTGCCTCCCATTGCACCACCTGTAAAAGAGCAATGAAAACATGAAGTAAATTTTCGCTGGGTTGGCGCAGTAGCTAAGTGATTGGTTTCTGTGCTACGGGTCGCGAGTTCGACTCCCACACGGAACAAATATTTGTACTACAGTTAGCTGTTCGGGGTCTGGTTATAACAAAACAGATATCCGGAAGGATCTTCCGTAATAGATTTTTTCGATCCGCTATAAATATGCCGCGTAATTCACAATCATGACATCACTTCTGGTCCCGTAGGTGTAGTATGAGGCATGTTGATTGACAAGAGTAGGCGGCCTAGTTTTTAGCTCACGCCTGTGCGGGGAAGGGGGTAGTTCAATACTTCATAGAGGTCCTCTGAGGAACTCTATTTTGTGCCTATAACTTCTAGCCCTGATTATAATATCAGTCATTAAAAAAAATTTATGCGTATTCGACCGTGACAGTGACGTGTCGAATTTACTCTTACTCCCTTATTTTTATAGCTATAGCTACTGTAGTTATTTTTTATCACTTTACTCTTTACTATTGGCGATGGGCTCACCACCTATCACACCAAGTGAATTATATTGTTTAGGTGAAACGTGGATTGTGGCAGTCATCTGTTTTTGCAGTGAGTGCCCAGTCTCTGACTACCCCTTATGGGATACAGTCGTGATCTTATGTATGTATGTATGTATTTACTATTTATAAGTGGCTTCTTGAGAATAGATTTTACTCTGTTATAGAGTTCTTAGCTTATCGGGGGCAATGATGTATATTACAAAACTAGTATAATAGTATTTAGTATAATAAGACAGTATGGCATGGTACATAACAATATTAATTATTAATTTTTAAATAATATGAAATTGTATATAGAATAGTAATTATATAAAATTATTAATTGACATAATAGATCAATTGAATCGATAAGATAGAATAATATTGAACTAATGTACTTAAAATTTTAAATATTTGCATGCTATCATTTATGGCTGAACTTGTGAATCGGAATCGCAAATTTATAACATCATGTAAACACTCGGTTCAAATGCAAATAAAGGTTTATTATTATTATTATAGTTCTTTTTAAAGTAGCTTAGAAAAAAACTCTTGTAATTAACTACCACAATGTAACAATAACATAAGAAATAATCACAGTACTAATATTCTTTAAAAAAGAAATATTATCCTTACCTCCTTGCGCGCCTCCTCCTCCATCTTGTTGAATTGACTGAAACAATTACAAAGAATAAGTTATAAGTCACCACTTCATCATTGTCAAACCACTGCTGGAGTAGTTCACTTGGCAGGCGAATTGGCGATCTTAAAACACCTCCATACCCCCTCAGCGCTGTCTTGACATAGATCTAACATTTTTCGAGATGGTTCTTCCACTATCTGTCGGAATCCATTCTATTTTTTTAACATTTACCTGCGTCGACTGACGATGTGGCAGGTTTACTCATGCCGCAATCACTCGGCAGTCACAACTTCATCATCATAATTATTATATAATTATTATATTTCAGCCTATCATAGTCCACCGTTGAGCATAGGCCTCCCTCATAGATTGCCAGCTGCATTCAACCATACAGTAACAACTTACTATCTATGTATGTTACTGTCTATGTATGTTAAAAAAATTAAACATTTTTTTAATATTTAAATAAAACTACTTTTTTTCGGATTTTATCGCGTCCGTAAAAAAGTAGTTTTATTTAAATGTGTAATATTCGCGTAAATAAAAGAAAACATTTTTTTAATAACAATTTATCGAGGTTTATGTTTAATGGAACATATTTTGTTTAATTTTTTTAATCTAAAACGCACGGGTCAAATATAGCAAGTAGTTCCGGGTGTGGATGAATCTGAACGTTTTCACGTTCAGATTTCACTTTTCAAGAAATAGGGCAGTACAACGCGACTAAAAGCATCATGCAGTAGCAATTACTGGTGGTTAGATTCCTACACTGGAATCCGTTCCACCGCAGGGCCAGTAATTCTACCGCGGTAAAGCGATTGTTTGTAAACATTACGGCACTGGGAGCTAATTTACTCGTAAATACAGGGCATATGAAACTTAAGAATTGATGTCTCAGGTTGACGAGCGCACTGTAGTGCCACACATAATGTTCTGGGTGACACAGCATTTGTTATGGGCAGACGTTGCCCTTACTATCAGGTGAACATTCTGCTCGTCCCGTCACTATCTCCAGTAAAAAAGCGCGTGACCTAGTGTTCAGAAAACCAGAAAACTAGACTGCAGGTTCTTGTTCAAATGTCACATTTTTGTGCAAAAACAGAAATTATTGATATTTGGGTCTGGTTGTGTCGATTGTTCTCGTGTCTCTGACACTGCGTCCTATCCCTTGAGGTACATCAGGTATGTAGGAGTAGATTAGGGCGATAGATTATTCTGAAATTGTCGCCGCGGTCGAAAATCGGCCAAGAAGACATCTTTGTAGATTTTCGACATTATGATATGGCATAAAATTGGACAACTGTAACCAACAATCGGAGCCTGTAGAAAAGGACTGTGGAATATATAGAATGTAGATAGTATATAGTATATACAACATTTCAATGTCTGCGGAAATATCCAAAAGCCGTAGAAAATTGCATAAAAGTACGAGTAAGATGGTAACTACATCATCGCTCATTATGTTTATGGTGATGATTATCACGATGATGATAATAATAAAATTATAAGCAGATTAATAAATACTTACTTCACCAATCAGCATAACAACTATTGCCAAAATGAAAAGATTCTTGAACATCTTCGGATTCTGAAATAGTAATTTGGAAACAGTACATTGAAATTACTACAGGCATTCTGCATATCAAATGTAATTTTATAAAGGAGAGTTTTATCCGCCAATATAACTAAATATTTATTTTAATAAATAAACGTACTAATAGCCTACAAAGTATACAGTATATACGAAAATAGAGGCTAGAAAGTAACACTACTTGGCGCAGGCCTCCTATATTGTTTGAGTCTGATGACTATTCTCATGGTCCACCTAAGAATGGTCCGCCATTTTGCTACTGTGCGGGTTGACGAACTATACAGGTCCGGTAGAGCTGTACAGCAAAATAGAATAGCACCTACCTCTTTCCTACCGAGGTGTCGTAAGAGCCGTAAGATAGCCTTTATTCTTGCAGATTAACACGTGCAGTGGGAACGCAATGGGGAGTAAATTTTTTTTCGACAAAAATGGCGGCCTCTCGTTTCCCACGGGGGGGGGGGGGATAGACTACGTGTGTGGCCTGTGCCTACCCATTCTAAGGGGAAAAATCGTGACATTATGTATGTATGTATTTATTGTTATTTTTCAGATACAAAAAAACTGGTTGCGTTACGATGATATCCTTCGTACTTAGTACCGCTTAGAATTTTCATGAACAATGAAAGCGACCGCCTGGCATTCGAGCTACAAGCCTTATTTATTTATAATTTACAGGATATTTCTGATGACATTATTCAAATATTGCATACCAACCAAGGCGCAGAGGAAATGTTAAGGTTCCTTTTTAATTTTTGACTGATAATTGACTGAAGACGTGGATATATTTATTGACACTTCGTTATAACAGACGATCTATAAAAGATTACTGATGGTAGGAATTCCTAAGCTATCTAAGGACACTAAATTAAGGATATTTAATATAAATATTATATTAAATATCCTTAATTTAGTGTCTATTGGATATTTAATGAACAAGACTAGCTAACTAAGACTAGTATTTGATTAGTCTGTATTGAGAACCGGGCACGTTAATTCAAAAAATTATAGAGTTCATTAACAAATCGTTTGATCGTTAAGAGCGTTGGCTTCTGGTCACGTACTATATCTAACATAGATATTTTGAGAACAAGACTAAATGCAGTTTAACCAAAAACCCGTAGCCCAGGAAATATTTAACCGAAAACGATGATGGATTACCCTACCTACCCGAACAGGTTTGTAATGGATAAAGTGACGAAACGAGTATAACCATAACGTTCACCTGCTAGTAAGTGCAACGTCTGCCTATTACAAATACTTTGTCACCCAGAAAATTTCTGTGTGACACCACACTACGTCCGTCATCCGGAGACATCAATTCTTAAGTCTCATATTGATTACACTAGCTCTTAGTGCCCTTCAAACCGAAACACAGTAATGTTGGCACACTACTGCTTCACGGCAGAATAATTGACCCTGGGGTGGTACCGACCTAGACGAATTCCTGCATAGAAATCGTACCACCAGTAAAAGTAAGTTTTTTGAGGAAATATTTTATTTGTGGTAGGATTCCTTTGCGGTAATCCACCTAGATAGGTACCAACCACCTTAATGCAAGTCATTCAAAACTGTGGTATGCAAACCTCACTGTGCATCGGCCCGTCAAGCACAGAAGCTATTGTAATTACTGGCCATGAGACTTAAGAACCGAAGTCTCATAGTGAACGCAGTGTGTTACATAGAACTTCCCAACGCTTACTTTTGGGCGACACGGCAAATGTTATAGGCAGGTGGCACTAACCACCAGTTAATTCTATTTGAAAAATACATAATTCTTCTTACTCATTATTGTATAATAATAAGTGTATTTTATAGTTAATAGAATCAGGCGTTACTTTGCGGAAATCCATGCGGACCTTCATTAAGTGTTTTTTAACTAGAACCGTTTTAATGGGGAAGAAAGTTGAAATAGGAAAATTAAAATATTTTAAGACTCACTGTTATCAATTAACACAGTCGCAAAAAATAAATTTAGTGAATATTTAGTTAACCTGGAAAATCCGTTGCTTTTATATTACCGCAACACTGTGTGTGATTTTATCTGTATATAATGATAATGCCCGAACAATTTCCTCTGACCGATCTATGTGATGTAATTACGAATAACTACATCCTGTTAAAATAGCTTGTCACACAAACAACTTATTACCCGACTACGGCAAAGCAAAAAAGAAGGATAAGTTTTTAGCAGTCTATTTACCTTTCTATTTACGAATATTCCACCATTGTGCGTAAACTACTCATCCGATTTTGATAAATGAGGTGTCAATCAATTCATCACAATGGTCCAGGTGAGATAGACTACATTTTGTACGAACAAAATCAATATGACGGTGTTATATATGTACAAAAAAAAGGAGTCGTTAAAAAAAGTTTTTTTGTTATCGTTTCGAGTGGGATTTCAAATGATAAAGGAGAAAAGTATGAGCCCATAAATATAAATTTAGTACAATATTAAATTACACAGCACAACAAAAAAAAAACATTTTTTTGTTGCCCTGTGCGGATTTCTGTGTTTTCAAGTCCACAGTTTTCGAATATGTTCATGAAAGTAATGAATTTTCTCTAGTTTTTATAACTTCGGCGTATTTTATATTCTTAATAATTTACACTAAGTCGTTTCTATAAAATAAGATTTATTATGAAGTGTTTGTTATCTTGTTAAAATTCGGTTTCTGCGCATTGATTTCGCGCATCGACATATCACGTGAATCCCTTCCGCTCCTGTGCCCCTCACTCCGTGTAACTGCCCAAAAACTCAGTGAATCCACAAAGTTGGAGGACGCACGACGCGCTTTATGGTATATGTGAGGTTAATACTTCGTTTCATTTGTTGAATTTTGAATCTAATATACTTTTTTACTCTACAAATATGAGTTCAATGCGAAGGAAAAGCAAATATACCGCCGATGTGTTTTGTTATATTTGTGTTCATATGACAACTAAACTGATATGAAACATCACAAACTTTGTCAAGGAAGTTTACACTGATTAGTCGGATTACATATTGAAAAACTAGATAAGCCATGGGTTTCTCATAAGTTGTAAATCTTCTGTTAAGTCTTTATGTTTGTGGAAGAAAGGAGAACGTTGTGTTAGATTTTGGTATCCCTATGATCTGGATGGAGCTCAAGAATCATTTCGATTATTGCTAATGGTTGCGTAGTATATATCAAATGTTTCAATCGAAATAAAACGTGGCAATATCTGTATTTACAGTCTATCAGAATTATCAGATGTCCTGTCTTGTACAAGGCAGGGCATCTGATAGATGTTAGATTGAGATGTGAGATGGAGGTCTTCCTCGACTTGTTTATGCTTTCGGTAAACAAGAGTAGTTCGTATACCCTCGGAAAGTATGAAGAAAGTCGCGAAGCAAGTTTAATGGGAACAAGATGTGTGGCCCTCTAGAGAATCCTTAATTGTTGGTAAAGCCAATATAATTAATGAGCCATTGTTAAGTAGAGAAAAGATCACACTCCTGTAACTATACATCAAGTTTGGTACGAGTATGATGAAAAAATTCGTCAAACCATTGGACAAGGAAGCAGAATGCTTTAAACACATTTGTAAGACATTTCCTTAGCTGATATAGCTTATCCTATAACTGTACGGAAAAGTTGAAAGTTAGAGTATTTGGTGGCCCTCAAATTGGGTGCACAGTGCAGTTTAATTCCTTACTCGCCGTTTACGAGATCCAACGGATGAGATGGAGTGGTAGTATTCTTTTAACGATCCGCCACCACAGGGCTTTTGGTGAAACCTGGATTGTGGCAGTCATCTGTTTTTGCACTCTCTGCAGTCTCTGACTACCCCTTATGGGATACAGTCGTGATCTTATGTATGTATGTATGTTCTTACAGAGACATGGTTACTTGATAGTATATCCGATGCCGAATTATTTGACAATCGCTACTGTGTGTGGCGTCGTGACCGCGACCCGTGGTGGCGGTGTACTTATAGCAATTCATAAGAATTTAATTGCAAAAAGCGTACCTAAATGGCATTCGGAAGCTGAAGACATCTGTGTCTCAGTAACATTACAATGTCCTCAATGTAATCACTCTGTTAAGCTCAATATATGCAATGTGTACCTTTGCAATGAAAATTTAGGCGCTACCTTCTCTCAGTTATTTCAGCTAATCCGAATGACAAATTTCTTATATTAGGCGATTTTAATATGAGTTCCATAACTTGGTGTAAAACTCAAAAGGGTCTCGAGCCTTGTGGAGCTAAGGGCGATCACGTTAAATACTTTATTGAGACTCTCAACTTCTGTAATCTCCGACAATTTAACTGTACTTAGAACGCATACAATCGGATACTTGACCTGGTATTGTCGAACGACTATGTAAACGACGGACACTGCTTGGATCCTTTGGTGCCTCAGGATCAGTATCACAAAGCTTTGTCAATGCATTGTAACTTTGTTGAACTTCAGCCTCTGTCGTGTAAAGAGCGCATTGCTTTTTCTTATTTTAGGGAAAATTATGAGGAAATTAACTTAGATATAAGCTGTATCGATTGGCATGATGTTCTTAATACTGGTAGTGTGGATGTGGCTGTCGACTTATTTTACAACACGATATACAGTATTCGAGATAAGCATGTTCCCCAATCAGTCAAACGTAACAATAAATATCCGCCATGGTTCAACCGGCCAATTAAAAATATATTAACGAAAAATATAGATTTCATAATAAGTTTAAAACATACGGTAAATTAAGTGATAACAACATACTCGTATTTAATATTTTAAGAAAAAGAGTTAAGCATCTAGAAAATGAATTTATAAATAATAAGTATATTAATAATGTCGAAGTTTCTCTATTAAAAAAATCTAAAATTTTCTGGTCCTGTATAAGAAATATAAGGCACAGTTACTTACACAGGTACTTATCCATCATGTATGACCTACTCCGGCATTACGTCAGTTTCTGGACAAGACATTAGTAATCTTTTTGCACAATACTTCAACTCCACTTTTCTGCCACCATGCGATTCAAGTACTAATGCTAACTCATCAATTATAACTACAACATCTATTGCTGATATTGCATCCATTGAAATCAATGTTAGTGAAGTGGCTCGGCTGCTCAGTGCATTAAGTTTGAACAAATCGCCTGGTCCTGATAATCTTCCGGCCGTATTTTTGGTTAAGTGTGCTGAAACTATCCAAGCCTATTTCAATATTATTTAAAAGATCTATCACCGAAGGTTCAATGCCTACAACATAGAAATCTGCGTTCATTACTCCGATACACAAAACCGGTCTAAAAATATTATCGAAAACTACCGACCCATTTCCAAATTATCTCTCATCGCCAAAGTTTTTGAAAGAATTATTTACAATCAGTTATACTTTGCGATCAAACATACCTTAATTCCACAGCAGCACGGATTCCTTAAAAAGAGATCAAATACATCTAATCTTCCACTTTTTAGGTATTTTGTTACTCTTAATATGGATAATGGAAATCAAATTGATGCCATATATATTGACTATAGCAAAGCATTTGATCGCATTGATCATTGTATACTTTTACAAAAGTTATTTGAGTCAGGCATAAGGGTTGATCTCTTCATATGGTTTACGTCATATGTGTCAAATAGATCTGAAGCGGTTGTTTTAAATGGATTTACATCTTCTTGGACTGATATACTGGGGGTAGGATTCCTATGCAGGAATCCGTCTAGGTAGGTACCACCGCAGGGCCAGTTATTCTACCGTGAAGCAGTAGTGTGCAAACATTACTGTGTTTCGGTTTGAAGGGTACTGTGAGCTAGCGTAATCACTGAGCATATGAGACTTAAGAACTGACGTCACGGGGGACAGGCGCAGTGTGCTATTACAAAGAAATATTCTGGATGACACATCATTTGTTATGGGCAGACGTTGCACTTAACATCAGGTGAACGTTTTGCTCGTCTCATCCCTTATTCCAATAATATATATATATATATATATATATATATATATAATATAAATTATTGTAAAAATTATAAATATTATAATAAAAATTAATGTGATTATTACGATCGAAACAAACTAAACCTTAATGTTTCGAAATTTCATTTAATATCATTCGGGCGGAAGCGAAAAATTGAGGAGTTCTCATATAAACTTAGGGACACTGCAATTATACGAAGTTGCGAAGTTAAAGATCTGGGTGTAATTATCGACAATAAGCTTCTATTTGACCATCACATTGAGAACATCGTTAACAAAGCCTACAGGGCTCTTGGTTTTATAATTCGGTCTTCAGTTAAAATGTTTAAAAATTCTGTTTTGCTCACTGGTACGAAGCAATCTTGAATACGCTTGCAAAGTGTGGAATCCACAATATAATATTTATGTGAACAGGATCGAGTCTGTTCAAAAAGATTTTTTCGATATGTGCGTTATAAATTTAAACTTCCATCTTTAAGTTATGAGTCGCAGTGTTGTCGTCTTCATCTTCTTCCTATGTATACTCGACGCTGCGTAGCTGATCTTATCCTTATGTCAAAAATTACTCAAAATCACATAGACTGTCCTGAATTATTGAAAAGATTATATATATATATTAATTCCTTCACGTTCGCTGCGATACAACAATCTCTTACAAATACATTACTGTAACACAAATTATAGAAAAAATGCATTTTTTATAAGGGCCTGTATGTTATTCTATCAACTTTTTAAAGACTATGATGAGATTGTTCTTTTTTGCACTAGTAGTAGTGCTATTTGTAAATTAATCACTGTAAGTTTTAGTAGTAGTATATCTTATCTTAATTCACTAATATATATCTTAATTCACAGTAATATCTGTCATGCAATGCAATTTTATATCTTGTTGTGAAAACTTGTAATTGGCTTATTTGTGAACTATGTTTGTAACAAAAAATCTTGGCTGAGTACGGCCAAAGTTACCTACGGAAAACTCTAAAAGTTCACTTTTGAATTGAAGGGAACGGATCCACCGTTCCCTTCAATGTTTTTACCTTTCCTTTACTTTTTTAATCTAAACGATGTTGCTTTAATTTATTAAAAAAAAAACATTTATAACATTTTTAATTAATGTTTTATTTTGCAAACACCATTTTTATATTATAATTACGATTTAGTTATCATACATTTGGTTTAATACGACTAATAATAGTTATACTTAATACGACTTTAATACGGTTTAAAACGACTGCTATTCACGGAGATCTTCTTCGGTGGATTGCATCGTACCTCAGAGAGCGGAGCCAGTCAGTCACTATTAAAGATTTTTGCTCTTCATTTCTTCCTGTTTACCTCACCGTGGTTACCTTAGGCTTACCGCAGGATTCTCATCTTGCTCCCCTACTATTTAATATATTTATTAACAATATAATTTCGATATTTAATCAATCCAATTTCCTATTATACGCAAATGACATGATAATATTAAAAAAAAAAATAACATTTCGGACTGTAGAGAACTACAAAGTGATCTCTATAAATTTATTACTTATTGCAATAATAATAATTGTATGTAATGTAAAATTGTTTGTTTTCATACATAAAAAATAAATAAATAAATATAATAAAAGCATTCTATGCTAAAAGAAGATGTTGATGATTCGATGTATTGAAAGACATCGATATGTAGTTTTGAGGTATTACATCGAACAAAGACATCGATATATTTTCTAAGTAGAAACCCCTAGTAATACGTAGTCCTAATTTATAATATACTCTGTGATTTTTGGCGCCAACTCGAAAAGTTGCAGTAGTGCTTTTATTTAATTTTGTAATTACTGTGTTTATTTGGAGTTTTGATGTTTAATATTGATATATAATATCGGTGATGTAATTGCTGTTAGCCTTTTTTGGCTTTTAGAGCTTCATCGGATCCTGTGCTCACGGGCCAGGGGCCCGCGTGCCAGGTTTGGTTTGACCCAAACATAAATAAATAAACTCCTACAAAAACCTCGAAATTCGGACTGTATCGCGTTCGCTGCGTGCTTGCGCGATTTAGAATATCTCTATACGATTTTAAGTCGTCTAATGACCGTCCGAGGGAGGCTGCGGGCCTCCATTCGGACTGTCGACTTGTGTGTCGGTAACTCTGGGCGGTGAGAGAACCGCCCTGGAACACGGGTGTATCGTGTGTACGCGGTGTGATTGGCGACTGCTGCGCGCCGCTCTCTACGGCGGTCGCGCGTCGTGGTGCGTGTTATATTAAAGCTATTAACTGTGTGTACAGTGTAGCCTGGATCGCGACTGACCGTATCGAGGTCAGGGAGTGCTGAGACATCCGCGTTCGGAAACCGGACGGACGTTTGCGTTCGGTCGCGTTTCTATCTGGTCGGTAATTTGCTGCTTTAACGTCCAGTGGGTTTGGATGAACCGCGGCTTTTTCGAAAAACCGCCGTGATAATGCTCTGAAGTGATCAGAGATTAAGGGCATTTCACAGTCGCTGTGAAGATTTACGTTGCGTTGGTACCAACCGGCTCCAGTGGCAGTTCGCAAGAATCGATTTTGAGCACTCTGTAACTTCCTTAATTGATTGCCCGTCGCGTGATCGAAAGCGACGCAAGCATAGGCCATTACGGGTCTTATGCAAGTCTTAAAGAGGCGAAGTTTGTGTCTTAAGCACATTTTGCTTGAAGAGCAAGTTAGTGGATATAGTCGACTTGAGATAAAAGCCGCTCTATTTCGAACGTTTTTTATGTGTGCAGCGAACGACATCGCTGCGTCTAAAGTGGAATTTGACGCTCTTTTCTCAGGGAATAGAGCGTCCGAACAGGGTGATCGTGTCTAGTTGATTGTTGCCGATTGTGTGAATTCGTCTCTAGGAATATCGCTAGTATATAGCGAGAAAAGGAGTGGGGAGAGGCAGGAGCCTTGAGGGACACCTGCTCCGAGAGGGCGGCTTGAGGAGCGCGTTTCCTCTACCCGAAATCGAAATAGGCGGTTGGACAAGAAGGCTCGTATGATGTTCACGAGTCTATCCGGCACTTTAGTGTGATACAACTTGTAATACAAGCCGTCGTGCCAGACTTTGTCAAATGCTTTTGCGACATCAAAAAATAAGGCCAGTTCACAAGAGTGTTCGGGGCGAAAGCCGAACTGCTCGTCTGGAAGAATATTATTGGTAAGGACATAGTCTTTTAAACGACTGAGTATAATTCGCTCATAAATCTTTGCCATCGAGTTGAGGAGACTTATTGGGTGGTAATTTGACGGGATGTTCCTAGGCTTGTTAGGCTTCGGAATGCCTATAACGTCGGCTTCCTTCCAGGCGTCCGGGAAGGAGCAGCTGGATAGGAGCGCGTTAAAAATACTCGTACTAACTAACAGACACAATAGCGGTGTAGTTAGAGCTTTCATCACCCTGTGGTTTATGCCGTCGAGGCCAGGGGCGGATCGGTTTTTAAGCTTTTTGATTATCTTAGTGACTTCTTCGAGAGTCACTGGAGGCAGTGGTTCGCCCACTGGTGGTATGGCAGCCATGCGTTCGAGTTCCGCGGCCACCTGCTGCAGATGGTCGGGATTCACAGGCGCGAGAGACGGAGTGCATTGGCTCTCTAGACTGTCTGCGAGGCATTCGGCTTTTTCGCTGTCGTCGAAGGCGAGCGAATTGTCGAGTGATCTAATGAGCGGAGGCATAGGTGAGACCGGCTCTGCTTTGAGAGATCGTGCCAGCTGCCAGTAGGCAGTGTGCGACGGCTCGATTTCTCCAAGCATAGTGTCCCAGCTGTCTTGATTGTACTCAGATAAGCTCTCTTTAACATTGATCGCTGTTTAATATTGATAGTTTATTATGTAGCAAGTGCTCCTGAAAGTGTACAGTGATTGGAAAATTAAATTCAAGACCAAAATTGTGCTTTTCGTTTTGTCTCCATCAGTCCAGCAAATCTTCAGTAAAAGTCAACTATCATTTTGTTGTCGATCGAAATTTTAAGTGTTGCTGCTTGAAGATTGTATTCTGTGATATGTTACTTGACACAATAATAATAATTAAATTAAAAAATAATAATTGTCTGACGCGTAGAAGGAGTATAGCAATAGTAGCGCTATGATAGTACAGCTATGAGAGATAGCATTATTTTATGACGTAGCATACGGAGTTGCCAGGGGATATATTTTACCCATATCTATGGGAACTATCACCAGACGTACACTTTGATAATCAGTATTACCTGACATATGGTTAAAAACATAGCCCTCCTTTTAAGGTCAACGTAGTTAAGGAAAAATTAAATTAAATTCAAAATCAGTATTATGTTGTATGTATGTATGTTATCGTAACGGGTACCCATTAGAACAGTGTGCCGGATGGCCGTGCCAACCCTACACAGCCACCCTTAGTGGCTGCGTGTAGGGTTGGCACGCCCACCTTTATATGTTGCCGCCCCAGACTTTATATGTTGATGAATTGTTAAAATAATATAAAACATGTAATATATAGCGTACACTGTTGATCCAAATAAATAAAAAAAATGTTACAATCACCAAAAAAATGGGATTCGGATAAACCCCAAAATATTTTTTAATTAATAATTCTGTTTAAATTTGGTTCTCTCGAAAAATTAAAAAAAAACCTTTTAACATTGGCAAAATAATTCAACTGATGGTAACCTCAATGACTATAATCCAACTATTTACGGATGACACGAAGTAAGTTATCTAACTATATCACGTATTACGCGATTCGCAATTTCGACGGTTAATCACGTAAAATTAGTTTGGAATTTCTTATATTTATGCTATAATTTAAGCAAAATGTGCTATAATATTTTCTAGATATGCACATTAATCTATTTACATTAAATTTTACGGGGCCATAATAAAATATACTTACTTATCGATGGTAGGTTATGTTTGGTTGATTTCTTTCACTGTGGCTCTTACAGCCTTTTATATTTACCCTAACTGTATAATACCTTGGTACGTCATTAAAAATAAAAAAGCACCAGTGACACAACCTTTGCAAGTTCTTAAGCAATGTTTATGAAAAATTCTTGAAGCACTGTAAACTTGCTTGCCACCGTAACGTAAATAACTGTGATGGCAGACAAAAAAAAAAATAATAGCTTGAAAAAACTAAAAAATACGCTTATAGAAAACTAAACTAAAAATAGAAAATAATTTTGAATTAAGAATAGTTAAAAAATTCAAATAAATATAATTGAATAATAGTGTAAATAAGAAAGTTATAAATATTTAATTGACAGATATGAGAAGAAGGATTATCATTTCGATGATATCATCCATCAAAAGCACCCCACGTTTAAAGTACCCTACATAGTACATACCATTACAAACATTACCACTACGTCACACGTATTTTTATTAAGTTTGAAATTTTAAGCAAAAATCTTTTATATCTATTTTTCATGAGATTCTTTGCATTCTTATTATTAACTATATATATATATATATATATATATATATATATATATATATATATATATATATATATAAAATTTATTTTTATATTATATTATATATATATATATATATATATAGCTTAATAACAAACTACTCATTATTTTAAATATAAATAAATCTTTAACAAACGTATACGAAAAATAATCCATTCTATTGAAAATATTCATTTTGTAAAACGTAACATAATTATTGACAAACTGAACTGAACTGTCAAAAAGTATGAGCAAGTCAATCAGATGGAGACGTCGATCTTTTGGTTTTGTTCCTAATTTTTAAATTAGAAAATGTATTGTGCTGAAACAATATAAATAAACATAATGGATGAACACGACTTCTTTAGACAGACAGTACAACATCTTGCCCGGTGCTTGTCCTGCTTGCACCCAACACCATGGGAAAAGGTTGGTATTGTTAAGGTTGTAGTAGTATTTACAGCATATTTCAATGACGAAATTATTTCCTATCTCATGAAAGCGAAAGGACATCTCATGACACAATATAACTGCATCTCAATTTTTAGTGAACACAGCATTTTATAAAGAAAATTAAACTGCTTTGGGATTTGTTTTGATTATGATCTCATACTATGACATAAGTCAGCATCACTAATTTTATATAGTTAGTGTTGTTTTTCCTTTCAATTGCTATAAATCTATCAAATTTAGTTTGGGGTTATTGCATATTTTTATAATATCTTTACCCTTTATAATTAATACTCCAAAATAAAATTAAAGTACCTTACCTGTCTCATCTTAACTGATGTATGATAGGGACAACTAAAGTTAATGTATTTTTTAATAATTATAAGTGAAACAAAAACTAAGTAGGAACTTAGTTTTGTATTAATTAAATATCTCGTAAATTACAAAATAACATGGATTTGAAAGTCTGTGTGAACTAATTTGGCACACCTTGTACAATATTATTTAATACATTGCTGCTTGTGAATAAGATACTCAAGCTAATAATTGTTATGATATGATTAGTAAAAAAATAGCTAACCCCTTAACCATTAATAAGTTGGAACATATATTTTCTCTTTTCTAGTGATCTTTGGAATTGTTCACAGCCAGTGCGTAAATCACATACTTCTAAATATATATGTTATTTCAATAGCATTAAAGTCTAAATCAGTTTAAAATGCCATAAAACTGTCAAATACTTTTATGTGGTGCAGATTGTCATATAAAAGGTTAAACTAAAATTACTATAAGGAGACTGACACACTAGTTAAAATCTCTGATCTATATTGACACTAAACTAAATTTATTATGTAATGATCTAGCAAACATATATACATACATAAGATCACGACTGTATCCATAAGGGGTAGTCAGAGACTGGGCACTCACTGCAAAAACAGATGACTGCCACAATCCACGTTTCACCAAAACAATATAATGCACTTGGTGTGATAGATGGTGAGCCCATCGCCACCATGTGCTGTTGGGTGCACAGTGCCAACAACAACATGTATAACTACACAGTTAACCTTTAACTATGGACATGCGGTATTACAGACTACGTCATGGTTTTGTTTTGATTTTATGATCCCTTCCGAATCTTTATCACATCTTTTTTAGATGATTTTCGTTGATTGATGGTTGAGTGGTTCAGGAACTAAATTTACCTCTCAATCCAATAATGGCAAACCTGTTTGGAATGTTTTACGTATTGACATATTACAGCAGATTTAAACAGGTTGTGAATGATTAGGTTTTTGTTTTGCTTAAATTCACGATGGTTCATGTTCGTTCAGAAACATGGTTCCACAAATTTCAAGACTGCTCTTATGTATGTATCTTATGTAAAGTAATATGTGGGAAGTCTAATAAAGGCCTACTGTAGTTTAATTTTGTTATATATATAATTACACAACCCGTTGGTTGTGTAATTATTGCTTGCTTGTATGAAAACACTAATGAAAGTAGAAGAAGCTAAAGATCTGTGTCAGGATCATACCAAGTGGAAATATGTGGTGTCTGCCTACCCCAACGGGAAAGAGGTGTGACTCTATGTAATGAATGTTAAAAAAAATTCGATAAATTTAAATTGATATTGTTATTTAAAAATACCTATACTTAAAGTTATACATCAAAAAATAACCTGATGACTTTAAATTTCGAGAGCCAATTACTTCCATGGTCTGAGAGGAAGCATGTCCAGGTCTGTGACACATCAAAACAATATGTATAGTTAAAGGTTAAAATTGATATAGGTTGGTTTCTGCAACTCCATATCTGTATGTAAGAATAAACCTCTGTTAAACTCCAACCATCCTCACATACCGAAACTCATACATAAATGGACTACACATTCTTACACAATACATGCACATATAGTTCAAAACTATCTATTGTTGTAATAGCACAAATATCTTAAAATTATGACTGTACATATAAAGATGTGCCAATATGGGTAAAAAAAAAATGTTTGTTACATGTTTTTGTTAACAAAATAAAACATTTTTGGTGTAGTTGGTTCAAATATTGAATACTCTAGATTCATCATCATAATCATGTCAGTCTATCACTAGTCCACTGTTGAGCATAGGCCTCTCCCCCATAGATTGCCACAAAAGTTTGTAGCTCTCATTTTGCTATTGTTGCCATGCTTGGTAGGCAGGTTGGCAACCGCAGTTTATTTATTCAGATAGGTTCTAAGGTATAGGGTTCTCCATATATGCTTCATTAATAAGTTATATATAAAAGGCTATATTAAATAAAGCTGTTACATTATGCAATCATGTAAGTAATACTCTTAGAAAACTGCAATCTTTAGCCTTTAAAAAACAAGTGACTAACATTTGTATCTTCATTTACTGGAACTAATTAATTTTTGTAATTGATATGAAAGATAAGACTCCTAAATAGTCTTTACAGAATTAGATAGTATATGTAATTATTGCTGTATTTATTTTAATAACTGACATAAAAATATTTTTTAACTTATTCTGAGCTATGTTATTTATAATTATTTGTGATATTGTAGAATCGGACACATTTGTAGATTTACTTATCTTTGTTGATTGCTATACCATATCCTACATAAGAATCAATTATTCCAACATTCTTAATAATGTTAGAGTCACCTATCTAACCTAGGCATTTTGTCAAAGGAGCTCATCTCTATTATCAGACCTTTGCAACTTTTAAGAAATACTAAGCTCTTGGGTGGAGTTCTGATTTCTGATATAGCATAATTTTAGTAGCAAGTTCAACAGCTAGAATTTTTAAGTTGACATTTAATTTTTGTCCAACTATGGTTTAAATTTTTTTTTAGTGTTAGTAACTAGTTAAGTAAGTCACTCATCTGTACTGCAGTTGTTACTCTAAGACATTACTTGTTAAGTAATTCTCATATGTCGAGTAATTTTCTTGCTACAATAATCTTCAAACTGAAAAACAGTAACACTTGCACTCTTCTCCTTGGTAACTAAACTATGGTACAACTAGGCAGACTCCTGCATATAATTCGTACTACCAGCAGAGGTTTTTTTTCCTTAGAAGATGTTAATGAGTCTTGGGATCCACAAGGATAGTTTTACTTCCATTATTTATCTTAGTTAGGAAAATGTAAATATCAAACTCCTCTCATTTCTGGGAGGGTACTACAGTACAACTATAACAAGATTCTACTAATCTGATTTAATTTTTTTCAGGTGAATACATTATTTATGCTGTGTCCTCAAGCCAGCTCCTCTCTACTAGTCACCTCGCGCAGTCAAGAAGCGAGCATAGCCTTGGGCTTGTATTTTCTGCAGAGTGGTTTACAGCACCAGGATAAATTGCTGCCATATTTTCTAAAAGTTCTGAAATGCCTGACTAATGCACAGTTTGAAGAACCATTATGCAGAATTAAGGGAGCTGAGCGTAAGTAGTTTATCTCCAAGTAATATTCTTTTTGTTGTGATATGCTGTGTTGCGGCGTCTTAAGAGAATCTACCACCCCATCTCATCACGTGGATGTCGTCAGGGTCACCACCGGCCAAGCGCGGCAACTATTGCAAAATCTCCCCAAAACGAGGGGGATCTTATGTTCAGCAGTGGACTAGTGATAGGCTTAAATGATGAGATTGCATTTTAATTGAATATACAATTTACGCAGCAAAACAATGGCTCGAATTATAATTTCTCACTTTTTCCCTGTTAATTATTTTGAATTTTTTTTATATTTAGAACTGATTAGAACTCATCATCATTAGTAGTACACTGCTGAACATAGGCCAACCCCATAGATTGTCACAAAAGTGTCGCTCCCATTTTGGGGGGATTTTGTCATAGTTGCCATGTTTGGCAGGCGGGTTGGCAACCGCAGTTTATTTATTCAGATGTTTCATAAAGATGCTGCTGCCCAACTTCTAGTTTTAATTTTTTCTTATAAGATTGAGAAATTCTTATAAATTACTTTAATACTTATTATTTACGGACGAAATTTTAACACAAAAAAATTTGATGTACATATTGCTATTATATTTTTAGTTTTATTTCGCACGTCTGTTAATTAGTTTATTTGCATATTTTTTGTTGATATTGAAATAAAAAGATTGCAGAACGAATTAAAAATAGTTTTTATACCAACCAGGTAAAAAAGTTAAGTAAAATAAAATATTTTGTTGCCAATGGTACTAATGACAGACCTGTATGTCGCCTGGTAAACTCCGAGAAAAGTGTAGCGATATACTTTTCGAGGGGCACGCCAAAGCCCGCTAAACGAATTCACACAATCGGCAACAATCAACTAGGCACGATCACCCTGTTCGGACGCGCTATTCCCTGGGAAAAGAGCGTCAAATACCTCGGGGTCACTTTAGACGCAGCGATGTCGTTCGCTGCACACATAAAAAAACGTTCAAAATAGAGCGGCTTTTATCTCGAGTCGACTATACCCATTAACTTGCTCTTCAAGCAAAATGTGCTTAAGACACAAACTTCGCCTCTATAAGACTTGCATAAGACCCGTAATGGCCTATGCATGCGTCGCTTTCGCTTACGCGACGGGCAATCAATTAAAGAAGTTACAGAGCGTTCAAAATCGATTCTTGCGAACTGCCACCGGAGCCGGTTGGTACCAACGCAACGTAGATCTTCACAGTGACTGTGAAATGCCCTTAATCTCTGAACACTTCAGCGCATTATCACGGCGGTTTTTCGAAAAAGCCGCGGTTCATCCAAACCAGCTGGTGGTTAAAGCAGAAAATTACAGACCAAATAGAAACGCGACCGAACGCATACGTCGCCCGCGAAACGTGCTAGACGACACGGACGTCTCAGCACTCCCTGACCACGATACGGTCACGATCCAGGCTACACTGTACACACAGTTAATAGCTTTAATATAACACGCACCACGACGCGCGACCGCCGTAGAGAGCGGCGCGCAGCAGTCGACAATCACACCGCGTACACACGATACACCCGTGTTCCAGGGCGGTTCTCACCGCCCAGAGTTACCGACACACAATTCGACAGTCCGAATGGAGGCCCGCAGCCTCCCTCGGACGGTCATTAGACGACTTAAAAACCTTTTAGAGATATTCTAAATCGCGCAAGCACGCAGCGAGCGCGATAGTCCGAATTTCGAGGTTATTGTAGGAGTTTATTTATGTATTTATGTTTGGGTCAAACCAAACCTCGCCTGTGAGTACAGTATCCGATGAAGCTGTAAAAGCCAAAAAAAGGCTAACAGCAAATACATCACCGAAATTATATATGTCGCCTGCCTGAATGCTTACTAATTTAGTAGCAATAACACATTTTATGAATTTGATTTGCAATTTTATCTTTTATCCTATGTCATTTACGTAAAATTATATAAATATATATAAGAAGTAAATTATGATTTATTGCATTTATGCATATATCCTTAAAAAAAATCTGTGATTAGTAATCAATAACATATTAGTTTAGTGACTATATTATGAGATCAACATCATAAAATATAAGTGAATTTCACAGAAGTGTCTTTTTCAGGTATACCAATGGCGGAAAAATTCAGTTTCTGCCTCAATACATTGCTTTCCGATGTTGCTTCAAAACAACCTTCCCTGCGCGAGGAGATCATTACAGCTCAAATAGAGTTTATGTCCAACCTCACGAAGATCATCATCAGCTGTCATGAAAGCAAAGACTATAAAAATACGATATCTAAATTACAACTTTGCAAGAGTACCATACCTCTACTCATCGGCTTGGCGCGGTCGATGGGCCGATATGCGACTGTCGATCCTCCATTACTGTGTCGCCTGTTCCCCCAACCACCCAGTCCAGTTAAAACGAAAGAGCCCGAACCAAATTTTGAATACTCCACGTTGGATAAGAAGAGGAAATTCAACCAGTTCCGACCGATCATTCCCAGGTCTCTATCAGGAAATTTAAACGCGAACAATGAGAATATTCTAGAAAACGGTACTGATGCGACTGACAGCTCAAGCGGAACACTCAAAAGAGGATCGCTTCACAGCTATAGTTCCGTACCATACGATCCTACAACTTATTTCTTTAACAAATTTGGATCGAGCTTCAACCAATTTCCATATATGCGATTTTCTGAGTCGCCAGAGAAGAGAATTAATGTACAGTTCTATGTGACGTATCTTCAATCTATTTTATCCGTTGCTAAGAAGTTGCTGACCAAAGATCTCTTGGCGTTTCTAGATGAAGAAGCAGAAGATATTCACGCGTCGGGACAAATTCAGGTATTTAAATTTTTAATGTAACATTACAAAATTTCTTTGCATTGCCTTTCATAAAACAAAATGATAAAATAGTGATGTTTGAAACTGTGATAGAATGTTCTTAATATTTTTGCCTATGCAGGAATCCGTCTAGGTAGGTACCACCCCAGGGCCAGTTATTCTGCCGTGAAGCAGTAGTGTGCAAACATTACTGTGTTTCGGTTTGACGGGCACTATAAGCTAGCATAATCACTGGGCATATGAGACTTATGTCTTATGTCTCAGGTTGATGGGCACAGTGTGGTGTCACACAGAAATTTTCTGGGTGACGCGGCATTTGTTATGGGCAGACGTTGCACTTACCATCAGGTGAACGTTTCATCACTTTATCCAATAAAAAAAAAGTTGCTGTACATTAGATGATATTAATGTTTAATAAAAATCGCTGCAAAAATAGACCCCAAAAATCTCTTAGACCTCATGGTAATCTAATGGAATTTTGGCGGGAAATAAGACTGCAAACTTTTCTTGTTAAGAGATAGGTGCCCGGCAGGGTAGAACAGCTCCTACCTGTTTCCTACCGAGGTGTCGTAAGAGGCGACTAAGGTATTGTTCGGGCAGCCTTTTTTCGTGCAGAATAACACCATAATATAAAATTCTGTTGCTATACCGTTCCACGGAACGCAATGGAAAGTATGAATGTTTTGACTCGTGCCAAAATGACGGCGACGGCTTACCCTAATTGGAAAAAGCAGTAACTGTATGTATGAAACCTAAGAACTGTCTGTGTCTGTGTGTAAATGTCTTAGAGTGAAGGCCGCAGTGTGGGTGCCAAATAGAACTTTCAATTCAAATTTCTGGATTACACTACAACTTTTACGGGCAAAAACTGCCTACCATCAGGTGAGTAATTTACTCGTCTCGTCACTTTCTTCCGTAAAAAAATAGGTTTCTAAAGGAAAAAATATTACAGTTCTTCTGTTTTTAGGTCTTTCCATACAAATCCTTTTCGGAAACACTTAATTTGGTGATGGTAACTCTGCTGCGGGAACTTTTGCAACATCAAAAAGACTTACCAGGTCCATTCACAAAGGATGTTCAGGTAATTGAATTAGCCCCTAGTCAAACGTTTTCCGAATTTTTTAATAAATTTTTAAGTAATATTGTGATTTATGTTTATTAAAGGAAAACAAAATATTTAATTGCATATTCTCATTATTTATAATAGTTATTCGTACTTATGCTTTGTGGTAGCGCGGCTTACCACCCCATCTCATCCCGTGGGTGTCGTAAAAGTCGACAGAGGGAAAATAAAAACCAGGAGATGGGTAACAGCATCTTCCGGGAACATGTGAATAAATAAACTACGGTTGCCAACCCGCCTGCAAAGCGTGGCAACTATCCTCCCAAAATCAGTGCTATTTTTTGTGGCAATCTATGGGGGAGACCTACACTCAGCGTCACAAAAATCGCACCTCTCTCAGTTTGCGCGAAAAATGGCTGTAATGGCTAGAAACGAATTATATTTATATAAATATTGGTATGTTTGAAATGGGTATTTGAATAGCTTTACATTATTAATAAAAAAATCATGAAATCATTTAAACATTTATCATTATAGAGCGTCAAAAATAAACACTGTCAAATGCTCGTTAGTAAGGACGCTAGTTACACCACCTAAAAAGGGTATAAAAGGGTCGATCTGGATGAAATATGGGCCAGTCGTAATTTAGACTTTGCAGTGAACACACGTAAACAAGTAACCCAAGTAAGAACAAGTAAAGATGGACACCAGCTCTGAAGAAGCCGCTCAAGTGATTGCCCTATTGCAGTCGGGGATGCGGCAGTGTGACGTTGCTCGACAGTTGAACCTGTCCCGTTTCAGTTCGACGGGTGTTCCAACGTTTTCAGCAGACTGGTGGTTATGTTAGAAAACCGGGATCTGGAAGAAAACGGTGCACATCAGAAAGAGATGACCGTTTCATCGTTACGACATCTTTACGAAACCGTTTTACAAATGCTGTTGAGTTGCAACAACAGCTTCGATCAACTCGGAGAACATCTGTGAGTGTTTCTACGATAAGAAGAAGGTTACACGAAAAGAGTTTAACAGCCCATAGACCTGCTAAAGGTCCCAAACTTACTGCACAGCATCGCAGAGATCGCCTAGAGTTTGCTCGCAATCATTGCGAGTGGACTCTAGAACAGTGGCGGACCGTACTCTTCTCTGATGAGACGAGGGTCTGTCTCTTCTGCAATGACACAGGGGGAATGATTCAATGACGACAGGGGGAGAGGTTCACACAACCCTGCTTCGAAGAATCCGTCGAATACGGGGTGGCTCGTGTATGTTTTGGGGCGGCATTTCCGTCGACGGGAAAACGGAACTTGTGTGCGTTTCCCGGACTCGGTGGCCGTGGGCAAGGGTCATTAAATGCTGGTCGGTACATTACTGTTATCCTGGAGGAACATGTGGTCCCGTATGCTGGTTATGTCGGTGATGGATTCATGTTAATGCATGATAATGCTCGTTGCCACACCGCGGCTATTGTACGGGATTATTTACAGGAGGTCGATATCCCTGTTAAGCATTGGCCAGCACGAAGTCCAGACCTTAACCCAATAGAACATCTCTGGGATGTCCTAAAACGGCGCGTGCGAGCTCGAGATCCAGCTCCAGCCACTCTTCAAGAGCTCCAAGATGCGGTACTTGAAGAGTGAGAACAAATACCCCAAGAGGCTGTTGCGATCCTTGTAAGGTCCATGAAAGATCGCACGGAAGCCGTTATCAAAGCAAAGGGGGGAGGGGGGGTAACACTAGGTTTTAAGAACTTTTTTTGTATTTATTAAGTTTTTTTTTTAAATTATTTATTTGCAAATTTGTACATACCCTGTCTTTAATTTCTCTTTCGTCTCGTTATAAAAGTAAAATTCCTGAAAGCTAATGAAATTACCTTTCGAATGATACCCTCAAACCACAACATTGCCATTGGCCTGTTGTGTTAAAATAGTATTTAAATAATTTTTTCGGATGTGCGATTTTTTTGACGCCGAGTGTATGTTCAGCAGTGGACTAGTGATACGCTGAAACGACGATTCATACTTATGTAACTTAAAAAGTTAGGTATTGTCACAATTGTGAATTATCTCGCGGTTTGAACTATAATGTCTTATATTTATTCTGTATGATGGGTGCGTTTTATAGACAGAAATTCCACATGCACTAACACCCAGATCGGAACAGTTATCTGTAGGCCGTAGAAATATATGCTGCCACCACATGGCCGTATATTATACGGCAGTGTGGTGGCGGCTAAAGAGAATCTATCACCCTATCCCGAGGGTGTCCTAAAAGTCGTCAGAGGGAATATAAAAACCAGGAGACGGACAGCAGCATCTTTCTGAAACATCTGAATAAACAAACTGCCCTTGCCAACCCGTCTGCCAAGCGTGGCAACTATGGAAAAATCCTCCTTAAATGACAGCTACAAACTTTTGTGGCTATCTATGGACGAGGCCTAGGTTCAACAGTAGACTAGTGATAGACTGAAATAATGATGAGGATGATACAAATATTTGTCCTGTGCGGGAATCGCATCCGCGCTCCAGAGTGCAGTAGACTCTTAGCCGCTGCGCCAATCGAGCGGACAAATATATGACATCATAGTTCAATTCTAGAGACTTTAATCTTCGTACTTCCGCAATGCACTTCGTCTTTGGTACATAAAACATTAATTATGGTTTTCGTAGGAATTCGTCAAATGTCTATTCCTCAGCGGCCAGACTGAGTTACAGAGCCGTCACCACGACGCCTCGGAGAAGGAAGACCGCGAGAGTAATTTTGCTACGGTCAATAAGTTTAAAGTTAACGTTATGGCCAATTCGGCTTGTGTCGACTTGTTGGTGTGGGCTATTGGCGATGAGACAGGTAATTCAGCTTTATTTCATAGTGGTAGAACAATCACCTACCTTGTCTAAGGATTAGCTCTATGTCCTTGTTATTTATTACAATTGAATTATCATAAGTCAGCGGTCGTAAAGTGTCAGAAGTGGAAGCGCTACTTGAATTAACTTACTGCGCATTCTCGAATTAAACTGCGCGAACTCACTCGCATCTAAATTCACTCAGCCGCATATGATAATTGCACTAAAATAATAATAATAATGCTGGGAAGGAAATATTAATATAATGTAATCATTATTATGGATTTCCGCAAAGTAACGCCTGATTCTTCAAACTATAATAATGCTGGGGTCACACTAAGGCACATGAGGCTAGTGTACATGAAAGTGATAATTAACGTCTTTAAACGTTAAATATCGCTTTTATGGACAATATATATAAATACCAATTTTGTAAAGGCGTTCATAATGCCTTTGTTGGTTTTTAATTGATCTAGTAATGATATAATAGATTCATATAACTGACGCCAAAAAAATATTCAGTCTAGCAGCTTACACCTTCGTCTTGAAAATAATTTGTCGCTATTTATAAAAGGTGTGGCCACAGCATAATGAAGAGAATACCACGGAAACACCCCATATAACTGTAATAGTTTTTTTTTTGCAAAAAATGTAAGCGCCGTAAGCGTATACACTTCGCGACTAGTTCTCTAATTATCAAATCTCACCAGAATAACTATACTCTGGTCCTTCCTGGTATCTACTTTCCTTGATCGAAAAAAGGTTAGAAAGTGTTTACTATTGTCGCAAGTAACTACGCATTATAGACTATTACGCATTCATGACGACCGCGTGGCGTAGTGGTCAGAGTACCTGACTTCTAAGCCGCGCGTCCTTGGTTCGAATCCCATACGGAGAAAATATTTGTGCAAAAACGCAAATTGTTCGTTTCTGGGTCTGGTTATATTGTGCATGTGAAATTTATGTCTGTAAATACGCACCCAGCATCGATTTGTAAATTAAAAAAAAAACGAACTTCAGCAGTTATTTGTTTGTATTGCAATGTTCTGATTGGATGCCGTACTCTGCAGTGTGTGAGTATATCCGTATGTGCCGTCTTTGTCCAATTGAGTTGCTAGTAGTATCAATGTGTTTTGAAAAAACAATATAGGTAGAAGACCTTGTTTGTTTAGACTTCAGACGAAGTAGTAATAATTGAGTATACTGGTGGTAGGATTCCTATGCAGGAGTCCGTCTAGGTGGGTACCACCCCAGGGCCAGATATTCTACCGTGAAGCAGTAGTGTGCAAACATTACTGTGTTTCGGTTTGAAGGGCACTGTGTGCTAGCGTAATCACTGGGCATATGAGACTTAAGAACCTATGACTCAGGGTGATGGGCAGACGTTGCACTTACCATCAGGTGAACGTTTTGCTCGTTTCATCACATTATGCAATAAAAAAAAATACGCTCCGGGTCGGGGTTTCGAATCCCAGTCCAAACCAACATTGGTGCAAAATTGATTTGGTTTTCCGGCGTGGTGGTGTTTATCCCCGTGTCTCTGACACGGCATCCTAGCCTACCTCGTAATTTTATCTAGCCAACTTCCAAATACTGTTAAAAGCTAATAATTGCGCAGTCAATTGTAGATATTATAGTGCCTACTTACAATTGTACGCGAATACACAGTCACTCACTCATTCTTACCTACCCGTGTCCGTTTTAACGCTCATACGATAAGATTGGAGGTAGGATAGGATACAGTATCTGCGACACGTGGACAATCAGACAACCAGACCCGGAAATCAACCATTTGTTTTCCACAAATATTGGCTTTGACTGGAATTCGAACTCAGGAACCGGCGGTTATTATACTCGTATATATTATTAGCGACCTATTTACGAGATTGCGAGATACTCGTATGTTACTAGCAACCCCTCTCCGGTCGCACAATTAAACATTGTTTATGACCGTCTGGAATAGCTTCATTGAAGTAATATTGTTTTAATCAAAGAACTTGTACTATGCCAGTAGTTTATTATTACTCTACACATATATAAACTCTTTTTATAATTTTGCTATAGATTGATGTTTTTTTTGTATAAATCTAAGAGGTGTTTCGTTGTAATGTTCCAGTGGATGACGACTATGACGTACCGGCACTTATAAACGCTCTAACAATATTAATAGGTATCTCTGTAGTTTGTAGGTTTGAGTTGTCCCTTCTGACTAACTATCATTCTCATTTCTCCAAATAACAATGGTTTCGTATCCAAAATCGAATAATATAAATAATATAGTTTATAACATGTTTCGATATTTATGGTTTTGAGAAGGTATTTTTACAGCAGTACTGAATCTTATGTCAAGTGTGGAACAATTTTGTTTACATTATTTTTGACGTAGCTCTTTGGTTCGGTTTGCGCAGCGGCTAAGCTTCTGTGCTACGGACTTTATCAGGACTTGATCAAATTTATATCAGACCAAGCATACGGTACCATATTTCTAATAAAAAAAAATTGTCGGGTCATAAGTTCTGTCACATCCTTATTTAATTTAAATGTCGAATACTGGCCGTATTTTACACATATTCATTGTTTTATGACACAAAATCGAATTTTGTTTTAATCATGTTAGTACTAATTTCGTTCATTCAAATTTGAAGAGTTATTAAAGCATTTACACACGAATAATTTTGTGTCAATACATGACCTTATTACAGTTACTTTTATCGTTACCCAGTAATTGCTAAAGTGGAACCTAGAGAAATGAGAAGATTTTTACAAAATTTTCTGATATCTTGATCTGAGGTCTTATTTTGTGAGTCAATAAAAGACGTTGTTCATATATTAATCTATCTGACTCATCGAGTATAGCTTCCAAACGAAAACTATACTTTCGAACTGTTAAACATATCGAAATAAATATGCTGCATTTGAATTTTTAGTGAATGTATCATGTATCGATAATGAAAATAAATTGTGTGGACGGACCCTTTTCCCTAAGTATTAATTTTATGTTATTCTAACCTTTACCCGAGATTTGAAGAGTTCATCCCGTAGATATATTTTGTATATATTGGAAATATGGATATTTTGAAGTTTTGACTTCCTATTTCAGGCGCGGACTCTCTGTGTGGACGATTGACTGAGAAGATTAATTCTAATCATAACCATAAATTGATATTAGCTCATATGCCCTTACTGATGGTGTGTCTAGAAGTAAGTATTTCATGTCATCATCATTTCAGCCTTTGACTAGTCCACTGCTGAAAATAGGCCTCCCGCATACATTGCCACAAAAGTTCGGCTCTTTTTGAGGGAGTCCTGCCATAGTTACTTGGCAGGCGGGTTGGAAACCGCAGTTTACTCAGATGTCCCAGGAAGACGCTGCTGCCCATCTCCTGCTTTTCCTTTTTCCTCTTTTTTTTGTTTTTTTATATGGAAGAGCGAGAACGAGCAAGCGGCTCACCTGATGGTAGATGATCACCGCCGCCCATGAACATCTACAATACCAGAGGAATAGCAGATGCGTTGCCGGCCTTTGAGAAAGGAATAGGCTCTTTTCTTGAAGGTCCCTAAGTCGTATCTGTCAACTTTCACGAAACCTACGGGACGAGATGGGGTAAATTTTATATTATAAATGCGAAAGGAACTCTACTCTGTCCCTCTGTCAGTTTGTTACCTTTTCACGGCTCAAACGTTTAACCGATCTTACCGAAATTTGGCATTGAGATAGTTTGCATGCCGGAGACGGATATAGGATACTTTATATCTCAAAAAAATGTTCCCACGGAATATTTAAAAAAACCTTAAATCACGCCGACTGTGTCGCGGGCATCAGCTCGTATATATTACATACATACTTATATAAAATAGCTATATGACGTTGCTATGTTTTGTATGGAGACTTACTGTGTGCCATAATATATACACAACTATAGTAAAAAAAAGTAAAGTAACTATATAAGTAGCCTATAAATGTTCCACTGCTGAGCACGCACGGGCCTTCTGTCATTTTTTAGGAGGGGGGTTGGGTGCTGGAAATAGTCCGCCACGCTGCTCGAAATATTTTTTTTTCTCAGACATGCTTTTCTACACGGTTTTCGTTCGGACAAGGGTTCACATGGTAAATCAGCGCTTAGAACCTGCAGAGCAATTTTAGTGGTGCTGGCACCAGGGATCGAACTCAGGTCACTCGCGTTTTAAGAAATTTAAGGCGAACGCCTGGAGGTGCATAACGTGCATACTTACTCTGTTAACTACTTAACTAATTAAATGTATTAATTATAAAAATTTTAGGGTCTAGGCAAACTGGCGACAAAGTTCCCTTCCATAGCGAACACCTCAATATATTGCTTGAGAGACTTTTTGGTGACGCCGTCGCCCATATTGTTTAAGCTGCACAAGCTGGAACTTGAGAAAACTGGAAAGGAGCATATGAAGGTTACATGTATGTGATTTTTTTTTAATATAATTTTTTTTTTTCTATTGACAGCCGTCCTATTTATAGTTTGGTAGCTGGGCCACCCGCGGTTTCACAGGAGTAAAATAAGTTGATCTCATGATTAATGTGAGACTTAAGAACTGATGTCTCAGGGTGACGGGCGCAGTGTGGTACCATACAGAAGTATTCTGGGTGACACATCATTTGTTGCTGCTGCTTTGTCGATTACACTAACTCTCAGTGCCCATCAAACCGAAACATAGTGTAGTTTTTGCACACTACTGCATCACGGCAGAATAACTAGCCTCCGGTGGTACCTAGCTAGAGGGATTTTTGCATAGGAATCCTACCACCAGTGATCATCATCATTATTATCCAGTTAATAGTTCACTACTGGGGATGCGCATATCGTCGTAAGAGGTGACTTAGGTATTGCACGGATAGCCTTTGTTCGTGTAGAATAATGCCATAATGCTGTCATATAGTTCGTCGAAGTGATAAGCGTTGGGAGGAAAGGTTCTTGAGTGGCAACCTCGTACCGGTAAACGCAGTGTAGCCTCCCCCCCCCTCTAATTAAAGCGACGACCTGCATGGTTTTTTGCGGGAAGTCGACGTATGCAGGTGGCTTAGGACCGTGTTTTGTGGCAATCTATGGCGGAGGCCTATGTTCAACATAGGACTAAAATAGGCTGAAATGATGATGCAATGCTGTCACTATACTGCTCGTGGGAACGCAAAGGGGAGTAAGAATTTTTTGACTCCAAAACCAAAATGGTGGCGACGTGGTTCTCGTCTCGTTTACCGCGGGGACGAAAGGGGACTACGGGTGTGGTCTCTGCCTACCCTTTTATGGGAAAAAGGCGTAGCTGTGTGTATGTACGTATCTTCTTTGGTTAATTCTTAAGACACTCGGAGGATGAGGTTTTGATTTGAAGATTTTCTTAGGCCACCACCACACGGCTATGCCATGTACCAAAATTAGATATTTAAAACGCTAACAAATGTTCCACTGCTGAGCGCGGGCCTCCTCTCATTTTTGAGAAGGCTTTTTTTGGAGCAGGGAAGAGTCCGTCATACGCTATAGGTCGGGTTAGCGCACTTCACATATCGTCGAAGTATTTGATATTTTTTGGTTATACCTCACTATACATTCTTTCACTGCCGAAAGCGTGATGAAGCAATATTTAAAATTGTAGTGAAATCGAACCCTGGACATTCGCATGTACATTTGCTGTTAATTTCACATTGTTATTATAATTACTTTACAATGTAACTTTATTTTATAGATTGTGTATCTTTCTGTTGGTGCCTAAAGTTTCAGCCTATAAATGCCCCACTACTGAGCACAGCCTCCTCTCATTTCTGAGAGGGTTTTTGGAGCTAGGAAGAATCCGCCACGCTGCTCCAATGCGGGTTGGCGGACTTCACATGTCTTCGAAATATTTTTAATTTCTCAGACATGCAGGTTTCCTCACGATGTTTTCCTTCACCGCCGAGCACGTGGTAAGTCAGCACTTAAAATTGCAATTAACAATTTTAGTGGTGCCGGCACCGGGAATCGAACCCAGGTCACTCGCGTACTATGAAATTAAAAGCGAGCGCCTAGCCCCTGAGCTACCACGGCTCATGAGAGGTTGGTGCCTATTGGTACCTATTCTATGTATGAAGCCATCTTTTATTAGTAGTTGTAATGGCTATTTTCAGTACAAGGCAAAGAATTGCAAGGCATGACATCGACCGGTGTTCCGGTAAAATCGACGCCATTCGAGAAGCTTCGGGACGCTGCCATAGAAAACCTTTGCGTGGCTTTAGAGGCTGCGTTGACTGTTGACCCATTTTGCGTGCCGGCTCTTGTTGGTTCCGTTAGTAATCGGCTATTTACAGCTGAAACTAGTGACAGGTAAACATATTTGAATGAATACAATAATAATAATATAGAGAATTGATTATAATAAAAATACGTTGTCACAAAAATGTTGGCAAACCTTTGTGAGAAGTCTTTGTCCACTGCTGGACAAAAGCCTCTCACAATATAGGCGTCGTACAATACGGGCCTCTCACAATATAGGCGTCTTACAGTATAAACCTCGCACAGTATATGCCTCTCACATAATGGGCCCCTCACAATATAGGCCTCTCACAATATGGGCCTCTCTCAATATAGGCGTATTACAATATGGGCTGCTCACAATATAGGCCTCTCACATGATGGGTCCCTTACAATATGGGCCTCTCACAATATAGGCCTCTCATAATAAAGGCGTCTAACACTATATTCCTCATCACAATATGTACCCGTCGTCATACGGGCCGCTCACCATAAAGGCTCCTCAAAATATAGGCCTCTCACAATGTACGCCTCCCATAATGTGGGCGTCTTACAATATAGACCTCTTACATTTTGGGCTCTTTACAAACAATTTGGGCACAATATAGGTCTCATAATAAAGGCCTCTGCCATTTGGGATTGTTACTCCGCCGCCTCCACACTTCTAGTCTAGTCTGTTATCTATACAAATTATATCAGAGCTTCCCATGTGATCCTGTTTAGGAGAAACTACTAATCTAGTCTGTTACAAATTATATCAGAGCTTCCCATATGATCGTGTAAAGGAGAACAGTCTTCTAAGCTGCTACTCTACAGGTTGGCGTCTTTCACGTGCTTCTAGTTTTATTCGCGCGGTGAAGGAATATTCACCGCAGAGCACTTGTTAAATCTGAATTTATAATTTACACTTGCCAAATTTCAGTGATACAGACGAGATATATAATCCAGTTATTAATCATCATCATCGTCATAATCATTTCTGCCTATCACTAGTCAACTGCTGAACATTGGCCTCCCCCATAGATTGCTACAAAGTTTGTAGCTCTCATTTTGGGGGGAATTTCGCCATAGTTGCCACGCTTGGCAGGCGGGTTGGCAACCGTAGTTTATTTATTCTGATGTTCCAGGAAGATGCTGCTGCCCATCTTCTCGTTTTAATTTACCTTCTGTCGACTTTTACTACACCCACGGCATGAGATGGGGTGGTAGATTCTCTTAAGCCGCTACCACTCTTATTAATAGTAATTATTGATTATTTTACGTCACTATTATTTCCTACCCAAATGAATAAAACTACTATATAAAGAGGAGGTTCGACGGAAGAAATCAGCCAGCAGGACATTATTAACATTTACCGTTCTAATGTTTTTCAGCGAGTCATCCCTGATAAGTACAAATATAGTCATTATGTTGGGCCACGTCGCTGTAGCGCTGAAAGATACGCCAAAGACTACAGACACTATCCTACAGTTCTTTCAACAAAGGTAAGTGTATGTCTTTAATATGCTTCTATTAGATTGGCCTTATGTACGAGTATGTATGTGCAGCGACATCTATGTCGCCACGTGAGAAGCTCAATAAATATTTCATACATTCCATAATCGCGCTATGAAAGTTTTCTGAGATGCGAGCTTTATATATACAACATCTAAATATTACTAGTCGGAGGAGACGTCCTCCCCAGATCAGACCACTCGATCTGGCGGGTAGCTACCCTTATCCTTGGCAACATCACTCCCCCGGTATGAACAAATTAATTTTCACCCACTTCCAGACATCTAAAGAATTTGAAACTTTGCACACCTTTTAAGACCCGGTGACATTAAATTTAATAACTTTAATAATTTAATAACTTTGACCTTGTCCTAAACAAAAATTTACAGTATGTATAACATATAACGTTGTTCTCATCAAAATGAAGAAATTACCTTTACAGCCACATTATTAGAGACTAAAAAATAAAATTATTATATAATTTTTTATTTATGTGTCTTCATATTACATGACGTAATTAATGCTTTTCCATGAAATCAATACACTATTTCTAGTAACAAATGTATGTGATGGAAAAATATTAAATATTACATATTTTAAAAGAGATAAGAAGACAGAGATATATACGATAATTTTCTCCGCATGCTCTTGCGCGGAATTTAGTTTTCTGATTAAATAATTAATGTTTTATTTTATTAATAATCATCATCTCTATTTGGTGAGGATAAATTCTACTTAAGGGAGATAGAAGAGTTCCTTCACCGCAATCATCACGATTGGCTGACTAATAGGTGGTGTCAGTACGAGACGAATCGCACCTTACTCTGCGGCAACACATGTGTATTTTTTCGGCATTCCAGGCATCTTTCAAGATGTTTATTCCGCCAACATTCAGAATCCATGGCATTTTCCAGGCATTTTCCTCATTCAACTCTTATACAGGATGTGGTAGGGTGGCAGATTTTCTTACGCCTCACGGCTACTGAACCGCTTTATATACACAGCTAATTTGCAGGCTTTGTCGCACCCCTTCGTCTTTGGATACGCTTATCGTGGACCAGCTGGGTTGTATGGCCCTCGCCAGCCCCGAAGGTTCAGCTCACGATGAGATAATGAGGATGTTTACCGTTATCACCGTGGAAGCGGCAAGTGCTGCTTATCATCACACTGATGATAGAAAGAGCTACAGGTTAGTGATTAGATTATTAAACCACAGATTTGCGATTTTGTTTCTATAAGACGTAATTCGTCAACAGCCGCAGAAGTTACAGAATTTATTTTGCGTTAATCGTTTTTTTTTATTATTCAATAAAGTGACGAAACGAGCAAAACGTTCACCTGATAGTAAATGGAACGTCTGCCCGTAACAAATGTTGCGCCCATCATCCTGAGATATTCGTTCTTAAGTCTCATATGCCCAGTGATTACTCTCTCAGTGCCCTTCAAACCGACACACAGTAATATTTGCACACTACTGCTTCACGGCAGAATAACTGGCCCTGAGGTGGTATCTACCTAGACGAATTCCATAGGATTTAGGGATAGCATAGGAATCCTACCACAATCCTACCAAATAATTGTTTACCACCAGTAAAAAAATATTTGATATCAATTTTCTTACTATTAAAAAGTCCACTGCTTGACCTACGCTTCTCCCAAGTTGTCAAGATTTGCCGTAATCGCTACCCTAGGTTTTTTTTTGTGGAAGAAAGTGACGAGACGTAGCAAATCGTTCATCCTGATGGCAAAGTGCAACATTTTTTCATAACAAATGCTATGTCACCCAGAACATTTCTGTGTAGCGCCTCACTGCGCCGGCAAGTTTTTAAGTCTCATATGCCCAGTGAATACACTAGCTATCAGTGCCCTACAAAAGTGGTAGCGTTAGAGAATCTGCTACCCCATTTCACACTGTGGGTATCGTTAAAGTCGACCAGGGGAAACGATACCAAAATCTGATGGTTTCCGATAGATGGTGGAACCTCCGATAGATGGCGAACCTCCGATTGATGGCGAACTTCCGATTGTTCAATAACAATCTAATTGACGCCAGATACAAATTACTGTGTGACGTAATATGCGAAGTAGTAAGGTGCGAAGTATCTGGTATTATGATTTTAAATCTCCCTCTTCACTGGCGGCAGGATAGGAACTGCTGCATAGGAATGAATGAATCCATCCAGATAATGTTTGCGACGGTAAAATAACTGACTAGGCTACCGCAATATCAGTTATATACCGTCACGCAGTAGTGTGCAAACATGCTGATTTCTAAGGAATTGCTAAGAATATTTCTTAGTAATTCAAGGAGACGCGTAGAGGCAAAACACTTATACACAGGTCAGTTGATAGTGACGCACTGTCTTATTAGTGATAAATCAATGGTCAGTTTCGGAGTTGAGTCGCCATTGTTTCGGATATATGGTATGTGCTCGATATTCACGGCAGAATACCGGGCCCTGGTACCTACCTTTTTATGTTTTTTTTTTAATATAATTATTATAGAACGGGGAGTGTGGTGTTTTAAAATATTCATTTAATAAGTACATAGAGACCTACATGTGCTCCACTATACAAGAAAATTGTTTTTGTAAACTGTGACCATCACAGTTGGGTTCACAATAATGCATTCCTTTGTATATTTTTTTTCTCACGAATTGTATTGTAAACCTGTTTGTTGTTTCAAGTTAATAAATAAAAAAAAATAAAAAATCCTGTCATCAGTGTTTCGATAAAAAAGTAAAGAGAGTGTCGCGCGCAGACACGTGTCGGGCGCGGTGCTGAACGCGCTCGCGAACGTGGCGGCGAACGCGCGCGGTGCCGGCGCTCGGCTGGAGCTGCTGACGCGGCTGCTGGAGCTGTTCGTGCAGCTGGGGCTGGGCGGCGAGCGCGCCACCGACCGCTCGCCCGCGCCCGTGCTCAAGGCCTCCGCCAGCGCGGGCAACCTCGGCGTGCTCATACCCGTCATCGCGGTCAGTGACCTTCGCATCGTTTTTTTTTTAATTTATTTTTTTAAGCACAGCCAGATGTCATTCCAATGGTACATCGAACGATTGCATTCATGGACAAAAATTTCAAAGTTAAACCCATTTGAGGCAGCCACGAAATGCTTATATAGAAGAGTGAAATTACTAAATTGGCAGAAATTTTTGCCTAAATTTAAATATAAATTAAGTAAGTAAAAACAGTGGTACAAACAAAACGGGTAATAGTAATATAGTATAAAGCCCTAGTTCCCAAAGTGGTCCAGGTTGATCCCCAGGGGTCCACGGGAGACTCGACGGGGGTCTAAGTTTGCGTGACAAAAAAATGGGTTAGTTGTAAGTGAAAGTAGTGGGTAAATTAATGGCTCGGATTTACAAGGATATCGTCGAGGAACCTTGAATCGGTTTACAAGAATTTAAAAATTTAAAATTTTTGTTTAAAAATTTTGTGACAGTCTGAGGGGGAGGCGTATGTTCAGCAGTGGACTAGTGATAGGCTGAAATGATGATGATGAGGATCATCTTTATTACACACCATAGATTGCTTTAAAACACGGTCCTGAGCCACCTGTTTGGCCCATTTTGGCGGAAGCCGAATGTGATTTTTTTGGCCGTGGTAGTCAAAGCCGAATTCGAAGGCTCGGTCGGACACACCTATTAACAGAAAACTTCTCTATGAAGGTCACGGAATGTATGATAATCTATATCCAATTGTATAACCTTATCAGCACAAATATAATTAATGTTTGGTTTAATTAGTATTTAGATCTTACTTTACTGGTGGTAGGAATCCGTCTAGGTAGGTACTAGTGATGTAACGAATGTACATTTTTAAGTATTCTCGAATGCGAATGCGAATTTTCTAATCTTGGGCATAATATTTAGCCATTGGGAGATAGTTTGCGCAATTTTGCTCGCAGTCACCACTACATTTTGAATTATTTTGGAAAATATGAGAACTACATATAAACTTCTCTTATTTTAATTGAAACAAATTAAAATGTTGAACAATTCAATAAAATTACATGCAATCAATAAATTTTTACTAATAATAATTCCGATAGTGGTGGTCATACATTTAAGAACCCTTATTATACAAAATTTTTTTTAAACAAACTATTAGTATAATTAATGTCGGAATTTATTATTATCATGTGGAAAGAACATGGATTAATTCCTATTTATTTGGCCATACCAGTACGGCAATGAGTCAAAGTGTCACCGTGTAAGGTAGTAATTAAAAACCAGTGAAGTTACCAGTTAGAACCGTTAGTTTGCATTCTCTCACGCCATTTATTTACTCTTAGTTTCATTTGAAACAACTCTTGAACAATTTATTCATTGTTCTTGTTACCTAACTTCATGTTGTTCTGTAGCTATTTCATGACATATCTAATAACATATGAGAAGGAACACAAAGATATATGTTGTATGTATTTTAATCAAACATTTGTGGAGCTACAAATCGTTCTTAATTATATGACCATCACTGTAAATTTTCATACTAGTTACCTAGAAGGATATAATTAAGCTATTTTAATGAAAAAAGAGAATGTTTTGTACATAAAACAATCTTTTATAATAAAAGTTCATTATAATACTTATATTGTTTGTATTATTTTATATTATTGACCTTATTTATTAAAGTAGAATATGAAATATTTGTGACAATCACATTCACAAAAAAAATTCGTATGATTTTTGCGAAAACGAATGTTAAGGAACATGCGAATATTCGCGAATGCGAATGCGAATACGAATATTAGTTACATCACTAGTAGGTACCTACCCCAGGGACAGTCATTCTACCGTGAAGCAGTAGTATGCAGTGTGCAAACATTACTGTGTTTCGGTCTGAAGGGCACTGAGAGCTAGCGTAATCACTGGGCATATGAGACTTAAGAACTGATGACTCAGGGTGATGCGCATAGTGTGGTGTCACACAGAAATGTTCTGGGTGACACAACATTTGTTATAAGCAGACGTTGCACTTACCATTAGGTAAACATTTTGCTTGTTTCATCCACTATATCCAATAAAAATAATCTATTCTATAGTTGTTGGCGATGGATCATCATCATCATCATTTCAGCCTATTACTAGTCCACTGCCGAACGTAGGCCTCCCCCATAGATTGCCACAAAAGTTTCTAAATTTTGGGGGGATTTTGCCATAGTTGCCACGCTTCGCAGGCGGGTTGGCAACCGCAGTTTATTTATTCAGATGTTCAAGGAAGATGCTGCTGCCCATCTTCTGGCTTTAATTTTCCCTCTGCCGACTTTCACGACACCCACGGGATGAGATGGGGTGGTAGTAGGTCTCTAAGCCGCTACCACACGACAAAGGTAAGGATTATAGAACATTTTTGTTACAGGTTCTAGTAAAAAGATTACCTCCCATAAAGAGTCCTAAACCGAGACTGCACAAACTCTTCAAAGATTTCTGGCTGTACTGTGTCGTTATGGGCTTTACAGCTGCTGAATCAGGTAACTACAACTTTGATTGAACTCTTTTAACCCTTTTATACTTTCAATTGTACCCACAATGTAAATTTCTCTAATTTGACCTCTAAGTAATGTCTTTGGATTCAATTTAGCTCTTCTCCGCTCCTATGTCACTGTCTTTTTAAATAAATTACTCTATACTGTTTATATAGATGTACTTAAACATCTTGTTGTCTCTTCTTCTATGGCCACGCCTGTAGCCATGCGAAAGCGTGAGTAAAAGATGCTTTTAGAGATTAGTTGTTTGTGGTTTGGTTTTTCTTTTATGGTGGTTTTAGTGATCAGAGATGGTGCTATTTAATGCACATCATATTTACATGTTTAATGTCGTAAAGTGGATAGCTTAGATCAGTTTAAGCTTCATTATAATCAATATTATTTTTATACTTTCTTTTAGTTCTTTTTTGTAATGCTTTGTTATTGTTATGCATTGTAGTTTTTAAAGTAAAGCCTTTAATTCAGTTATTAATCATAATGATTTTAAGTTAAAGAATTTTGATTTTTCAATACTTGAATGGCTGTGGAGTAGCGATATCAAAAAAATGTGATGAAATTTTTAAAAGAAAAATGTATCCGTTACGGGACGAGGTGTGAAACATCGAAATAGATGGTTGTTGAAAGAATTTATTATTAAAAGTATAATAAAATAAAAATTGTTTAATCATGTAAAATGCTCGGTTTTTAATTAGTTACTTTTTTGGTGCTGAAATGTAATAAATCGAATGTAAATTAAAAAATACGTTTTTTTTTTGGATAGAGTGACGAAACGAGCAAAACGTTCACCTGACGTAAAGTGCAACGTCTACCCATAACAAATGTTATGTCACCTAGAACATTTCTGTGTGACACTACACTGCGCCCGTCACCCTGAGACATCAGTTCTTAAGTCTCATATGCTCCGTGATTACGCTAGCTCACAGTGCCCTTCAAACCGAAACACAGTAATGTTTGCACACTACTGCGTCACGGCAGAATAACTGGCCCTGGGGTCGTACCTACCTAGACGAATTCCTGCATGGGAATCCTACCACCAGTAAACGTTATAACGTTATAATTTTGTGATTTGAACGATTTAACGTTATAATTTGAGCTGTGCATTTCCGTCACGGCACACGAGTTGGCCTTATCACCAAGGCGTGCCAGTAGATGTTTCACATCAATAAAGTCATTGTCACTTATCTTTATAACGACATTGTTAAAAAAATTATTTCCATTGCTTAATTATTTACAGTTTGTTCAATTTACTGACATAGAATATACCAAAAAATCTTTGAAAAAATCTTGTGTATAGCACCATCTCAAAATACTTCCTTATTACCTCTCCGTAACGTGCGTTAAGTCATATAGCACGATTGTGTAAATTTTGGATACACTTTTGTAAAATGTGTTTTTGCGATTTTCTTTTTTACAAGTAAAAGAGTGTGCTTTTAGGTCGTCAATAGAGTGCAATGTTAGTAATTATCATTTACTTTATAGTAATTTGATTTTCTTTATACAGTTCTGCTTTTATTTTGAGTGAGTTTGGAATTTTTGATTATGAAGTTGTTCTTTATTTAACTTAAATTATTGTTAGTGCACTTTAAATAAATTTCTTAATAATTATATTCAAATGTTCTTCATGTTTGATATTTTTAAATAATACTAATATGGCATACACCCTTAGAAAAAAAAAGAAAATTAAAAAAAAAAGATTCGATGCTTAAAACTTCATTCGCTTTTATCCAAAACACATGAAACTTGTATATCAGATAAATAATTCAAGATTTTAAATTTTAGATTGACTTAAGAATTTACTTAAAATCGAGAAATGTTAAACGATGAAATCGAGAAACATAAATGTCAATAATGTGCAAATAATTGACAGGTCTATGGCCACAAGAGTGGTACGGTGGCGTGAAAGAAATAGCTGTCAAATCACCGTTTCTTGTTTCCCAAACGTCGTTGAGATCTGAAATGAGGGAACTTCAGTACACCTCTGCAGTGAGAAACGACTCGGTATCTCTCACCGAGTTACAAGAGCTGAAGACTCAGATACTGAACTTACTGGATCATCCGCCAGATGTCACTGTCATTGTCAACAAGTTGACATTTGCTCCGTGCATGTATTTGCTGAGCGTTTATTGGTTGGAGACTTTGAGGTGAGTTGGTTTTTGAATTATTTATATTTTACATATCGTGTGTTCTAATCCCAGCGAGAGCTAATATTAAAAAAAATGTGCTGTGCATGTGAAATTTGTATCTGTGAAATGCGCTCACGAAACACCGAGAAATCTGTGTTTTCTTTATAAAAAAAAAGGATGAAGTAAAACTGATCGTTACATTTACGCGAATACTACACATTTAACAAATTATGATTTACGGATTTTATCGCGTTTTATTTGATGTGATGGATATGAAAGTATGACATATGACAGAAAGAATGAAAATAGGGACTTTCTACTTGAAATATGTTTGGAGTGGAATATTGTGGTAACAAACACTATTTATGACCATAAAAGTTCCACTACTAGACTAGAGAAGAAGGAAGCCTAAGAAGTATGATTGATTTTGTGATTGTGGATGAAGGATTGAGAAAGAAAGTGAATGCTAACACCGTCCGAGTGTCTGGTGTTGAGCCGATTAAGGTGTCTTTTTTCTAGTTAGTATTTAAGTGGTGTAAGTAAGAGACAAAAAAGGGTTTAAGTTAAACACTGTGTGTGAAGAGGTGGAAAAGGCAGTATCTGGGAAAAAGAAGGCTTGGCTGGATTGGTTAGCTACAACAAAGAATACAAAAACTAACGAACGAAAATGTAAGCAAGGCGAGGAATGAGTATAAATATATGAGGTATAATATATGAGGTTGAAGTTTGTGGCAAAAGAGATCATGGGGAAAAAAGAAAGAGAATGATACGGATGAATTTGACAGGAAGTTATCTGATGACTTTCAAAACAACATAAAGTTCTTTGTGTGGTAGCGGCTTTAGAGAATCTACCACCTCATCTCATTCCCTGGGTGTCGTAAAAGTTGACAGAGGGAAAATGAAAACCAGAAGATGGGCAGGAGCATCTTCCTGGAACATCTGAATAAATAAACTGAGGTTGCCAACCCGCCTGCCAAGCGTGGCAACTATGGCAAATTCCCCTCAGATGAGAGCTACAGACGTTTGTAGCGATCTATGGCGGAGGCCTATGTTCAGCAGTGGACTAGTGATAGGCCGAAATGATGACGATGATGATGAAAGTTCATGAAGATGAAAGAAAAAGACCACCTTGCAACTGGACAAAATCAGAATCCAGGAATTCCAGGATGTGGAAGTATTGTGATAGGAAAAGAATGCCTTCTAAAGAGATGGAAGGAATATTTCTAAAACTTATTTGATATTTAAATGATGTGTGTCCGGATCGTTGCAAGTGGAAAGATGTGATTTCCGCCTACTCCAATGAGAAAGAGACGTGACTCTATGTAAGTATGTATTTGACACCTCGGTCCTCCCGTGGCCATGATGCTGTAAAGTGCCCGAAACGTCGGGCTGTAAATAGTAAAATAAACGCAATCCGTAAATCTAGTTTTATGAGAAGCAAAATTTTATTCAAAATAATGTTTCATGGTCTTGGTAATTTAATTTTGAATATTTTTAGGGTGTGCAATTCTCCAGAGCCAAGTTTACAACCGATCATAGAGTACTTAAGCGATACAGCCCTACAGAAAGACAAGAGCGGTATGTGGCAATGCGTAGCAAGGTATGTTGTGTTGTATCATAATTATAGATTTTATCATTATTATATACTAAATACTATCCCCATTAATAAACATACAAATTATACACTAAGTACATTTTTTTAACCTTTTATCTCTGTTTTTTTCAGCGTCGGCGACAAAGTATTCCAGAAGTTTCTAGACGTGATGTCGAATAAAGTAAAGGATGAATCGAGGGAGCGAGAGTTGGAGAGCCACGCGCAGTTTCTTCTAGTCAGCTTCAATCACATCCACAAGCAAATCCGACGCGTGGCTGACAAATGGCTGGCGGGATTGGTCGACCGATTCCCGCATTTGTTGTGGAATTGTCGAGTAGGTATCATAAATACATAAAGTGTACTACGTATGTAATGGCGACTGTTGACCGCGTGGCTGTGGTCGTAGTACCTACCTTCTACGTCTACGCCGCTCTTACGAGGTTCGAATTCCAGCCGAAGCCAACATTTCTACAGAAACACAAATCGTTAGTTTTTTGGGTCTGGTTGTGATGTTATCATCCCCCGTGTTTCTCACACTGCATCCTAGCGTACCTTCGATCGGACGCAGGTAGGTTGGGATGAATCAGTATCTCGTGTGATTGCGCGTACACTTGTCCTGCGCAGTTGATAGCTTCTGACAGTATTCGGACAGTATTCCAATACGCCGTGGTCGTAAATCGTAATTAGCCGTGTGGTGGGGGCTCGTTAAAAGAATACTACCACTCCATCTCATCCAATGGATCTCGTAAAAGGCGAGTAAGGAATTAAACTGCACTGTGCACTCAACAGCGCATGGTGGCGATGGGCTCACCACCTATCACACCAAGTGCATTATATTGTTTTGGTGAAACGTGGATGGAGGCAGTCATCTGTTTGTGCAGTGAGTGCCCAGTCTCTGACTACCCCTTATTGGATACAGTCGTGATCTTATGTATGTATGTATGTATGTATATAAATCGGCAAAGAGGACATCATCATCGTGTACTTTTTTCTTCTTCAGCCGTGGCCCTAATTGTTACTTTTGCCAGGCATATTGGTGAACGGAGTACCTGATGACAGACATTTCGCAGACGTTACTCATCGTTACCTATTGTGGTTATTAAAATTAACAAAGCTTTTCAAAGCTTTTCTCTTGTAAACTTTAACATTTTCGGCTACGACAGCGACGGCTTCTGAAGTGACTTGTGGCACTATAATATCTGCAGACACTTGCTATTCCTTACCTACCTGCGCCCGACGTAACGTGATAAGATCGGAGGCTGGCTGGGACAATCACAACACAACCTGATCCGTAAAACGATAATATGTGTTTTTGTACAAATGTTGGCCTCGGCTGGAATTCCAACACAAGACCTAGAATATTAGGTTACCTTTTGTAGCGGCCTAAGAGAATCTACCTCCTCATCCCATCCCGTGGGTGGCGTAAAATTCGACAGAGGGAAATTAAAACCAGAAGATGGGCAGCTGCATCTTCCTGGAACATCTTAATAAATAAACTGCCGTTGCCAACTCGCCCGCCATGTGTGGCAACTACGGCAAAATCCCTTCAATATGAGAGCTACAAACTTTTGTGGCTATCTATGGGGGAGGCCTATGTTCAGCAGTGGACTTGTGATAGGCTGAAACGACGAAGTGTTCAATTTTGTAGGTACTGTGGTCAATGTTGGACATACTCCAAGTGCTGAGCTTCAGTTTGGAACTGGACGCAAACCAAGAGACACCGCTACTTAAAGTGCCCGGTACTGACTTTACCCTACAACTTCAGGACACATTGGAAGGACGAGAGGTAAAGTAACATGCTAGTTTATTTATTGATAAAATATATCTATATATTATATTCGATTACATAATATTTTAGTAGGTATAGTTAGTATTACTGAATAAAACTTGAACACTGATAGACGACGCACAGCCAACAACCGGCAAGTTTAGAAGCACCAAATTTTGCACAGGAGTTTCTTATATAACGAATGTGAGCACTAAGAAATGTTTTTTTTTTTAATTTATTCTCTAAGGGACTTCGTAATTTTTGAAGTTATATGGTTATATGGTTGGCGACCTAGCCCTAAGGATGAGCAAGCTGAAGTGGCAATGGGCCTGCCATGTAGCTCGGAGAACCGCCAACCGTTGGGGAAGAAAGGTTCTCGAGTGGCAACCTCGTACCGGCAAGCGCAGTGTAGGGCGACCCCCCACTAGATGGAACGACGACTTGCACGGATTTGCGGAAGTCGATGGACGCAGATGGCTCAGAATCGTGTTTTGAGTCAATCTATGGGATAGGCCTATATTCAACAGCGGACGAAGATAGGCTGAAATGATGATGATGATGATGATAAAATATGGTTGGTGTTTAGACTTCTGTTTATAAATTAAGTGTCAATTGTACCAGCGTTTTTGGCACTTCATATCCCAAGATTAGGCTTAGCTAAGCTTGTATAACAATATAGTTTGTAAATTACAGCTATATTATAGTTATGTTATTGTCTCTTATAATATCTTATAAATATTTTTTCATATTGTAATGTCAGTGATTTGGACTACCCGGTGGATACGCTACTACGTAGAGGCTTATGCCCTATGGATAGCGCATTCGGCTGCATTCCGGTATGAAGCAATTATTTGTATAATCTACATATTATGTAGTTGTTTATTTTTTTATTTATTCTTTATTGTTGACACCTTAATGACTACAATAGGCGGACTTAATGCATAGTGGCATTCTCTATCAGCCAACTACTCGTATTGTCATGGTGAAAAGTAGACGGCAGGTGCTAACTAAAGAATAAAGACAACTCATAAATATAGATATGCAATATATAATTTATGTTTAAAATACATAAATATATAATTAATCAGAAAATAAGATAAGTAGAATATTATCAATGATTCTGTAGATAATATTCACAAACGAAGCTCTTAAATATCTTCCTTTTTGGAGTTATTTTGATCTTGTCGGGTAGGGCGTTTCAGAGGAGTGTAGCTTGAACAGTAAAACAAGAGTTATAGTATCCTGTATTATGTTATGGAATGCGAATCTAAAGTTGGTTTATGGAACGAAGACGTTGGAAGTTGATCCTGATTTCCCGGCAGTTTTGTATTAAGCGCTCCCACTAAGTAGAGAGAAAAACACTAAAAAGATTACGGGCCACCGTTTTACTAGGTATTATCGTGGGAAAATGTTCGCAAAACTGCGAACCTATTTTGATTAATAGATAATCCGCATTTAATCTGATTAGTTATTGGGATTATGTAAATAAAAAATAATATTTCGTCTGTATGCAAGTCTTTCCGGTTTCAAAACGCACTTAAAAAAAATTGAGGTGCTCAGCTGTGGGACACTTAGGTAGGCTTTTACTTTTTTCAGAAATTATACATATTTATTAACTTTTTGATATTACCAGGGCTCTGTCAGTCAAAGACTCAGCCGTGTTAGTATGACAGATTGGACAATAGGGCTGATTTGCTATTGTATTTTTTTTATTATTATTATTTCAGGGAATAGTAAAAGATTTTGCAGACCGCTGCCACGGCATAGTTCAAGAGGCAATGAAATGGGCGCCGCAGTCTACTCGATCACATCTTCAAGAGTATCTGAATCAGGTATTTTATTGAATTCAATTATTCCTCGCACAATTAATAGTGGCAGAGCTGCCTTGAAAAAAGTATTGACTTAGTAAAAAGTGTCAGGCCAAAATAACGATTATACAGAATAACGGAGATTTTAGAAATTTACTTAAACATTAGCTGATAAGTGTCCGGTAGAGTAGAATAGCACCTATCTCTTTCCTACCGAGGTGTCGTAAGAGGCGAATAAGGACGGACGGCCTTTATTCACTATACTGCTCGAGAGAATTCTTTTTTGACTTGTACCAAAGAGGCGGCGACTTCGCCACGTCCCATTTCTACGGGTGTGGTCTCATCATCATCACTCGTCCATTGCTGAACATAGAACATTGCCACGGTTGGCAACCGCAGTTCATTTATTCAGTTGTGTCAAGAAGTTTCTGCTGCCCATCTCATGGTTTTCATTGTCCCTCTGTCGACTTTTACGTCAACCACGGTATGAGATGGGATGGCAGATTCTCTTAAGCCACCACACGGTAAGTCGGTGTGGCCTCTGCTCACCCTTTATATGGGAAAAGGGCATGACTGTATGTTTGTGTGTCATAGCTATTTCATGAGCTTCCCACGCCGTGACACAGATGGGCGCTACACTATAACCAGAGGGGCTACTGTGTAACTCTGGTTGGATTCGTGATCGGTTTTATTTCATTTCATTAACCAATGTACGATCTTTATTTTGGGGTATAAAGCTCATTCATTGGTTAATAGGATCCAATAAAACCGATCACGAAACCAACCAGAGTTACACAGTAGACCCCCAGGTCTATTTTGGTTTTCGCGATCGGTATTGTGGCTTTGTGTGGATCGGTCCGTGTGGTAGCGGCTTAAGAGAATCTACCACCCCATCTCATTCCCGTGGGTGTTGTAAAAGTCGACAGAGGGAAATGAAAACATGGAGATGGGCAGCAGTATCTTCCTGGAACATCAGAATAAATAACTGCGGTTGCCAACCCGCCTGCCAAGCGTGGCAACTATGGCAAAGTTCCCCTCAAAATAAGAGCTACAAACTTTTTTAGTAATGATGATCGGTTTTCTTAATCGGTACGAAGCTCTAACATCGGTTAACGCGGGTCAAAGGAAACCGATCACGAAACCAACCAGAGTCACACGGTAGACAGTCCCCAGTCCGTTGTTGTCGGTCGTAGGTGCCTAACTCGACGCTGTGGCACCACTGCGGGCTGGCGCTGGCGACGGGCGCGCTGCTGGGCGCGGCGGGGCTCAACCGCATGTCGGCGCCGCTGCCGCGCGCCGCGCTCGACAAGCGCCCGCCCTGCGTCACGCACGACTCCGCCGCGCTGCTGGCGGTTGTGTCGCAGCGCAGCCGCTACGCGGGCGAGGTGGGCTCCCTTCTTCTTACTTTTTTTGATCCACATCGAGCCATTTTTGCCAATGTCGAGTAATTTAATTAAATATCAGTCAATAAGGAGAACACTGGTGGTAGGATTCCTATGCAGGAATCCGTCTAGGTAGGTACCAACCCGGGGCCAGTTATTCTGCCGTGAAACAGTAGTGTGCAAACATCACTGTGTTTCGGGTTGTAGGGCACTGTGAGCTAGCGTAATCACTGGGCATGTGAGACTTAAGAACTTATGTCACAGGGTGATGGACACAGTGTGGTGTCACACAGAATTTTTCTGGGTGACACAGCATTTGTTATGGGCAGACGTTGTACTTACCATCAGGTGAACGTTTTGCTCGTTTCATCACTTTATCCAATAAAAAAAGGACACAAAGCGAGAACTATAAAAATCAATAAGTAAAAGTCAAGAACACGGAAGCGTGTATATCTACTTGTGCTGCCAACGTAACTAAAAGATTAGAAACGGTAGAAAGTTCAACGTGGGGAAGGAACTGCATTCTGACAAAGTCCGCATGTATTGCCGGCGGTTTGTAATACACCTAAAATAGTATGTATTGTCGACAGAAACAATTTATTTCAAGAATGTAAACAACTCCTATATCCTCCTATAATAGCTGTCGTGGATGTTAGTTGAACAGATAGTCAACAGATGGTGGACTACAATGAAATTGACGAAATATTTTTTTTTAAATACTTGTTTTAACGAATACATTTTTCGTCATTAGAGTTAAAAACATACATACATACATTAGATCAATACTGTATCCCATGAGGGGTAGTCAGAGACTGGGCACTCACTGCAAAAACAGATGACTGCCACAATCCACGTTTCACCAAAACAATATAATACACTTGGTGTGATAGGTGGTGAGCCCATCGCACCCAGCGGTTTTGGGGGCACAGTGCAGTTTAATTTCTTACTCGCTTTTTACGAGATCCATTGGATGAGATGGAGTGGTAGTATTCTTTTAACAAGCCGCCACCGCACGGCCTTCAGTTAAAAATATTCTTCAAAATGGCGCATCAAACATTAATTACGATACAGTATTAAGGGAAATATTTCTTGCCAACAAAAACACCACTTTGAGAAATAAATATATATTTTCGTTAAGATAATTTTCGGCGATATAACGAAATTTTCTACACAGGTTTCTGGAGCCGTATTCGCGGAAGGAGGCGGCGAGGCGGCGATATGGCGTGTGGGAGTGAAACTGCACACGGCGCTGCGGGACGCGTGCACGAGTGGGAGCGAGACGGCGCACCGCGCCGCACTGTGGCGCGCCACCGCCCTGCTGGTGCACGCACGGCAACAGACATCCGCGCAAGCGCAGACGTCTCCCACAGCCCGCGCCTTGCTCCACAGTGTTGGTGAGTCTAGGATATATGGCACAGGTGGTAGGATTTCTATGCAGAAATCCGTCTAGAGTAGGCCCAGTGATTACCCTGTGATATCAGTTCTTAAGTCTCTTATGCCCAGTGATGACGCTAGCTCCCAGTTCCCTTCCGACGGAAACAGTAATGTTTGCACACTACTGCTTCACGGTAGAATAACTGGCCCTGCGGTGGTAACTACCTAGACGGATTCCTGCACAGAAACACTATCACCAGTAAAGGTTCATCACCAGTACAGGTTCATCCGCTGAACCGGTCTTGACGAATTTTGACATAGGGATAGCTTGCATCCCGGAGACGTAGGTAGGAACATAGTTTACTTCTTATCCCGGAAAATCAAATAGTTGCTACGGGATATTAAAAAACCCAAAATCCAAGCGGGATGAAGTCGCGGGCATCAGCTAGTTGTTAATATATTTTGTACAGTTATGTTGCCGTTTTAATTTTGATTAATCCTTACAGCGTGGTCACAAGTCGATATATTCACGGAGGACGCCGTCACAACTGCAGTGGAGTGTTGGCAGTGGCTCACAACGGCGAGACCTGATCTGGAACTGCGACTACTTCAGGAGATTTTTGCAGCTTGGCAATGTACAGTCGATAGAAAAATGGGATTGTTCTCCAAGCAGGTTGACGAGATTAGTCCATTGGCGGCATATGAAGGCAAGACATTTAAATTTAAATATTAATTAACGATTCCAGTATTAATGTAAATATTCTTATACCAAAAATATTAATTCTATACTTAATTAAAAACGTCAAGCAAAAATAAAAAAACTACACAGAATCATATATGTATACCTGATGTTCTCTTAGCCTATTTCGACCACGGCGACAAGTTCCGACTACTGTCGAGAGCCATCAACTGCGCAGGAGATATTATAGAGCCACAAGTGTACGCGCAAACACAGAGGCACTCACTCGTCCCAACCTACACGCGCCCGATGTAACGCTGATGCGATAAGATCGAAGGTAGGCTAGGATGCAGTGTCAGAAACACGGGGACAATCACAACACAACCAGACCCGAAAACCAACAATTTATGTTTTAGCACAAATGTTGACTGCGGCTGGGATTCGAAACCAGGACCCGCGGCTTAGAAGTCAGGTACTCTGACCACTAGGCCACGCGGTCGTCACACCGTCATCGAAATGAGCGCACAATGCGCTCATTTCGATTAGCATCTCGTCTGCCGTGTTAACTACAACACATTTAAAAACGTCGTGGAACGATAGTTGATTTCATTTAAAAAGCTAAACAGCTAAAAAGCGTGGACATAATACTATATTTGTGTTTATTTAATGGAAATTTGTGGATATTTGTCTTTATCTTTATGTTTTCATCGATTGAGGACGCTTTTTGAAGTGATTTTTTATACTGTGTATCTTGAGTTTCTATATTAATTAATGTAAACATTTTATTGTAAGATATTTCTTTTTATTTCATTAGAAATAAACATGTTTAATGTAGTAACAGCACATATTTCTCAAAGTAGTGCCGATATATATTGTTTAAAGCGATGGTTCTCTATTGTTTTCAGGTTCTAAACTAGAGCCAAGACCCCCGTTCGTTGCGCCGCATGCTGTGTGGATTCGATACCTGTACGAAGTAGCTGATACTGCCAAATATAACAGTTTGGAGAAAGTAGAAATGCTGGCAAGTCTCCTTCACAGGTGCGTAGTTAATACGAACTCTGAATTTGAGTACTGTAATGTTATTTTATATGTATAGCCTATAGATAGGTGTAGGGCAGAGTAGAATAGTACCTACCTCTTTCCTACCGAGATGTCGTAAGAGGCGACTAAGGTATTGTATGGACAGCTTTTATTCGTGCAGAATAACGAGACATAAGGCGATTATGAATGGGCAAGTGGTTGGCCACCCGTCTCGTCTCCCGCGCTGGCGAAAAGTGGGCTACAGATGTAGCCTCTGCCTACCCTGTTTCAAGGTGCCTGAAAAAAATCGTGTATGTAATGTCATTTTCTGTTACAGTATGTAATGTTATTTTCAAAGCATTACTTTAACAGATATCTGTTTATTTAAGAAATACATAATTTTAGTTGTTACTGAGTTTGAGGGCGTGTTTAAGGGCACTTTTAGATTTTTAGATTGTGTAATTACATAGCATATGAAATTTAAGAACTGATATCACTGATTCAGAACTTTGCAATTAAATTTTCTGAGTTACACGGCAACTGACGGTAAGTGCAATACTTACCGTCTGGTGAAAAGTTTGCACGTCTCGTCGCTTACTTCCACTAAAAAATAATGCAGTGTCTGAGATACAGGTCAATATGCCATATTTTCAAGATCCGAGTATCAGTTTTTTTTACACAAAAATTGTTGTCAGTTTGAATTCAAACCCGGATCCTAACAGTTTCTCTGACGTATAGATGAAACTGTTTAGGTTCGGTGTTTTAATACTATGTATTACACAAAAAAGTATGGACATAGATTAACTCTTGCAGATCATTACCGATTACCGTTGGCGACGTGAAGGACCATATCAACAGACATGTTGAAGCAGCCGGCGTCAGATTTAAGTAAGTCAATATTCAAAATATTTAACTATTATTATTGTGGTGCGTCCATAAGAGATTCTATCGTCCTGTGAGTGTCGCTAAAGTCGTCTAACACCCGGTTAGGTCTCGTATTCATAATACGATACGTTTTCCTTACCATACCAACAATTTGTGTTGTAGCTCCGGCTGGGATTCGAACCCAGGACCCGCGGCGTAGAAGTTAGGTGCTCTGACCACTAGGGCGTAGTGTTGTCCACTGTACACCATAAATGGCGGCCTATGATGAAGTTTTCAATAACTTAGGCTAATACCAGATAGCGTTTTGTGTAATATTATGACAACAAACACTATGAAACATCTAATCTAAACTAAAGAATTCTAAGTTGATCCCAGAGTTATAAATAATCTGTGTAAAATTTAGGTCAATGGCATCAGTAGTTTTCGAATTAAATCAGTTCGTACAGACATACAGACAAAAGTGGTACTTCTATTTCATTGCTAAATTGGCTAGCGCAAACTTAACCCTTATTAATTATTCATTACAGGTTATTATCCTGCGGCCTCTCCCTACTCCAAGGCGATATATTGCCGCGTTCGCTTGCACGTAACATTCTACGCGAACGAGTTTACAGCGTGTGCTTGGATTACTTCTGCAGGGGGCTGCAGTGTCCCGCTAAAAGTGCCGGTGCCCTAAGAGAGGATATCATGTCTCTGATCAAGTTCTGGCAGTTGATGCATTCAGATAAGAAGTATTTGAAATCTAGCGACATTGGTGGTTAGTTAGGTTGCATCTAATACTATTTTTCAATTTTTTTTGTCGGTATGAAATATCTCTCTTAATATTGTACGTAATTAACGTTTGATACTTAATTTTGAAGATTATTTATCTGTCTTATGAATAAGTAAATGCCTTAAAATTAATGTTTTCGTTGGTAAAATGTTTAAAAAGGTTAATTTGATTTAATTGTAGAAAGCGCCATCTGGTGACAATATGTACAACTAAAATGGACAACAGCTATCGGTTGTAGTTGTTTACTTTCTGTAAAGAAGGTAGATGGCGCCATCTGCTCATGATCACGAAATCGTGCAAAATATTCGCACGGATTAGCGAAAATTTTATTATTTGCCGACTTCGATGAAAGAGGAAATTGTGAAGTCCACTGTATTTTTTGAAAAAAATATTGGGTAAAGTGGCGAAACGAGCAAAATGTTCTCAGTTTTGAACTTGAGTTTTTTTTTATTTAAAAATAATGAATCATTTATTTAGGACACATTCTTTGCACACAGATGATAAAAAATACATTCATACCCAGCAGTGTTACCCGCGTAAAATAAGTACCTAGCTGACACGAGTGTTCATATTTCGGCCCTTTTCTTTAATGTTTAGCTCTTTAAGGTACATATCATAAAGTTTGACAGCCTAGAACCTTCTTCAATAGAATATAAAAAAAATATTCAATATATTAACATAATACTTATTGAACGACATTTTTTTAAACTACACTAGTACACAAAAAAAGCCTTTGTCCTGGTAAGAACTAGGAAGAATACCAGCGGGCAATTTTTGTGTACTATTACTATTTTGTTTTATTGCCGTTTAAAAGCAAAGTTTTAACGTTAAACCAATGTAAAAAAATGCAAATATAAACGAGCTATCTAATTTGATTACTATTTCCTTATATATTTGTTTTCATTTCATACCTTTTAAGGATAAGTTTTATTTTAAATCATGTCTTCTTGGTAGCATAGCTAGACGGATTTCTGCATAGGAATCCTACCACCAGTGAATTGGAACACCAGTTGGAACCTCGTGTCTTCACTGATCAGACCATGAATGATCTTACTTTTTGAAAAACATGTACAGCCGTGATATTCCGATATTAACGATGTAGTATATGTTGGGAAAAATATATTACTATTTAATCCCTTTAATCATTCTTTAACACCAATCCTGATAGAAAACTAATTTAAAAAAATATACTTTTTCATTGTCTGTGCTATAAATACGGTATCGGTATCAACGTAATCTGTAGAATAGCTTTATTTTCACCAGAATTCGATACAATGGGTCCGAGCAGCCAACAGAGTATCTACACTTCTAACTCTCCCACCGACAATCGCTCCTCAATTAATAGCAGCGATATAGGAAGTCGTCAGACCACTGGCTGGATAAATACGGTAACCTATTTCCATATCTATTTGCTAACATTAGTTTATATCAGTTGGTTGATACAGGAAGGCTTGTATAACTGGTTTGAGATGGTACCTAGACAGATTACCTAGTCTACCTAGACAGAGTACCTGTCTACCTAGACAGGCATAGGACTACTTCCACCGGTATAAGATGAAACGTGATGATAGTATAAGAATAAAATTTGTACCAGCACATTAAAAAAAATAAAACGCAATTCTAGAAAACGTCAAGACCCCAGACACCGTCAACTCGAGTAATTACTGGGCATATGGGACTTAAGTTGCACTCAAAACTGACAGAAAAAATCAGTTATTTTGCTATAAAATAATCTGAATTAATTGAAAAATATTTTATTTTATTCCTAAACAATGTACGCCCTTTTGCGGTATATTAACACATTTTTTTATGTGTTACACATATATTAAATTCAATAAAAACACGCTAATTAATTACAGTCAAATTTCAACTATTGAGCGACCTCTAGTTATTATAAATTTAATTGAAACGTCTCTTCATATAAGAATTAAATTTAAGTTAACAATAAAAATACCTACAACAATTGTGGACAAATTATAACTTAATTAACCGGAAGTTTGAGCTAGATTCACAAAATTACTTACACAAGTACATATACAGTTATATATATAAATTTTGTTTGTTGGTTTGTTGGACAAATTTTAACTGAAATGTTACTTCGCCAGGTGCCAATGTCAACAACAACACTCAGCAGCGGAGCTGGTAGTATAGCGGGTAAACGTTCGAACCGGAGCGTCAAACCACCGACCAAGTCGCAGGATACATTCGTCAAGGACTACGTCAGAAAGAGGAATTTGATTTTAGAACTGATGGTATGTAAACTTCAGATCGACTATAGGGGCGAAAAGTGGGCTACCTGTATGTATGTATGTAACATACATACAGGTAGCCCACTTTTCGCCCCCGCGGGAAACGCGACGACACGTCGCCGCCATTTTGGTGAGAATAAAAAAAAATATACTCGCCATTGCGTTCATACAAGCAGTAGTGACAGCATTGCATATTATGATATTATTCTGCACAAATAAAGGCTGTCCACACAGTACCTTAGTCGCCACTTACGACACCTCCGTAGGAAAGAGGTAGGTGCTATTCTACTCTGCCGGACACCTATCGGCTAACGATAATATTTGAACATAAAAAGCATTAATACTGATTATTCCTTTTAGCATCCATTGGCGTATCTAGTTATATCTAGGGGCATCAGGTCTCCCCTGGAACCCTTTTGAACCCCTGGAAATATTAATAGGCGGAACTTGAAGAAAGATGTCTAAGATTAAAAATGACATATAATATAAGTCATTTTTGACACTTCGTGCTACGATGCATTCTGACTCTAGTGTGCGATATGTTTGGCGTAAATAGCAAAATTTTAAATGTATTATTGTACCATTTATACCGGAAATTACTGCCAAGAGGGAATTTATTACACCGCATATGTTCTTTAGGGATTAGTATAAAAATTTGACGTCCTTTTCTCGAAATTCAAAGTAACATCAAGAGCATATCTTTTATTTAAATATATTCTTTACATAAGTAATGCTGACAAACGGGCATACAGTCCAACTTATAGTAAGTTTTTACTTTAGCATCTTCAAATAAGAATTCGTGTGTGCAATCTTGCGTATTTTTGGAACAGCTTGCGTGCGTGCTAGGAGTGTACGTACGTACCTTCGTGCATACGTGTGTGTGCCCGTGCGTGCGTGTGGGCGTACGTGTGCGAGATTGAATACTTGTGTGCGTGCGTGCGTGTGTTAGCGTACATGTGTGTGTGCATACGTGAGTGCACGTTAACGTACGTGCGTGCGTGCGTGCATGCTTGTGAGTCTACGTGTGTGCATGCGTACAAGTGCGTCCGTCCGTCCGTGCTTGCGTGCGTGCGCACTTGTATCCGTACGTGCGAGCGTACGTGTGTGCGTACGTGCTTGTGAGTCTACGTGTTTGAGTGCGTACGTTTGTGCGTCCGTGTGTGCGTGAGGGCGTGTACGCGTGTGTCTGTACGTCTGTTGTTGTCAGGCGGTGGAGATCGAGCTGCTGGTGACGTGGCACAACCCGCACGGGCGGCCGGAGCAGGCGGTGCCGGGCGAGGACAACATCGCCACGTGGCGCTCCAAGCCCAACACGGAGCGCACCTGGCGGGACTACGCCAAGCACGCCTGGGACATCAGCCCCGCACTCGCCGTCTTCCTGCCCGAGAGGTAAGTATTCTGCGCCTAACAAATGCCGTGTCACCCAGAACATTTCTGTGTGGCACCCCTCAACGCCCGTCAACCTGTGACATCAGTCACCGACAACAGACATCAGTTCTTAAGTCACAAATGCCCAGTGAATACACTACCTCATAGTACCCGTTAGACCGAAACAAAGTAATGTTTGCACACTACTGTTTCGCGGTAGAATAACTGCTACAGCGGTGGTACCTAACAAGGCGTATTCCTGTATAGGGATCCTACCACCAGTTTATGTCCTCCCGACCACGGCGACAACTTCCCAATACTGTCGGAAGCTATCAACTGCACAAGAGATAGTATAGTGCCACAAGTGTACGTGCAGACACAGAGGCTGTCACTCGTCCCAACCTACCCGGGCCTGAAATAAAGCTTATGCGATAAGATCGGAGGTAGGTATTCTGCAAACAATGCAGTAAAAAGCCACCAGCCATAGACGGTATGTATGCAGTATGTAAGTTATTGGTTACATATGGTGACTGTGCCTTATCCTGGATGTTACCATTAACGACCAGGACACGGCACAGTCACCATATGCCGAAAGAGTGCTTCTATCTTTGCGTTGGTTACCAACTATAATATTACCTGCACAGTTTACTTTTAAGTTGTAAAATTGTTGTTTTTTTACGTCGGTTTAGCTATACCAAAGTAAGAGTTTAAGTGTTGTTTCTATGGAAAATATCACAACTGCTGTAAAATTTCTAAAAATTATTGTTTTTCTTTAATGGTAACACAATCTTTGTTAATAATACCAGGTAAAAGCTTATTAACAAGACTTGCTATAAACGCTTTTATTAGAAGACCAAATGCCTGAAAAATGTTTTCAGGTTGAAAAACGAAGCTATAGTGAAGGAGATCAAAAGAAAGGTGCAGTCACAGCCGACTGCAGTGTGTCACATTCCACAGGCTCTCAAGTATTTAGTCACCACTGAGACGCTGCTTAGCGATGCCCACGAGGTGAGATGTTCACATGAGCTTTAAATTTTTTGGGGTTGACTAAATTTGCGACTTCCCTCTTAAGTTTAAACGAGATAATAAAAAAACGATATAGATAAAGATATAGGCTTATAAATATCCCGTGGGAACTATTTGATTTTCCAGGTTAAAAATATAGTATCCTATGCCCGTCTCCAGGATACAAGCTATCTCTGTGCCAAATTTCATCTAAAGTAGAATAGAACATTTTATATTCAATATAGATCATTTACATAATACTCATTAAACGTAATTTCTTTTAAGCTACACTGGTTGGCAAAGAAATGCCTCTGTCCTGGGAAGAACCACTAAGAAACCCAGCGGGATTAATTTTTTTTCAGTCATTTTAAATATATAATTAAAGCAGTTTTATAAAGATTTATAAATAGCTTGGCAGCGATCACCTCATTCTCAGGGGTTATCATCATCCATGTAAGAAATGTCATGTCATGTTAGAAAGTCTATGTTTAACAAATAGTTTGAACTTTTTGATTGAAAGACTTTGTGCACTTTCTGGGATTTTGTTGTAAAAACGTATACATTGCCCCACGAAAAAGTTACTGACTCTGTGAAGTCGGGTAACTGGCATAATCTAGATCGGTTCAGCGGCTGAATCGTGAAAAGGTAACAATTAGGGACACTCTCTGGGTTACTTGCGCATTTATAATATTAAGGATTGTAAAGGATGTTTGGATTGACAATGTTAAGGATTGTTTTTTTTTTATTAATAAAGTTACGATTAGAGCAAAATTTTCACATGATGGTAAGTGCCACGTCTGCCTATAACAAATGCTGTGTCACCTAGAACATTTCTGTGTAACACTGCACTGCGCCCGTCACCCTGATACATCAGTTCTTCAGTCTCATGTGCGCAGTGATTACGCCAGTAATCACAGTGCCCTTCAGACCGAAACACAGTAATGTTTGCACACTACTGCTTCATAGCAGAACAACCGGACCATGAATGATCGTGAGGAAACCTGCATGTGTGAGGAATAAAAACATTTCAGGAGAAAGTGACGAGACAAGCAAAACAAGCAAAGCTAAAGACTGAAATACAGTAACACTTCACGTCAGACTAACTGGCTCTGTGGTTGGTACCTACCTAGACGGATTCCTGCATATGGATCCTACCACCGGTAAAATTCCGAACTGATGACGAACCTGTGGTAGATTGTGAAAACATTTACACGCAAAGGAAATTTGATTTTCTTACGTCAGATAATGTTTCAATAACCGACTTCAAAAAATGAGGAGATTCAGAACCTCCTCCTTTTTATATATATTTTAATATATCTTATAATATGGAACCGATTTTAATATATCTTTCTTTATTAGAAAGCGGAGCTGCTGCATTGAAGTCGGTTTTTTGATTAAAAAATTATTGCGTTTGGTGTGGCGTGCCGTTATTAAACAACACGTTTTTTATATAAGTAATTGTAATCCCACAATAATGGATGCCGCCGTTTGGTGGCGGCTTTAGAGAATTTATCACCCCATCTCATCCCGTCAGTGTCGTAAAAGTCGACAGAGGGATAACGTAAACCGGGGAATGGGCAGCAGCATCTTCCTCAAAATGAGAGCTACAAACTTATTTGAAAATATGTGAGGGAGGCGTATGTTCAGTGGAGAAGAGATCGGCTGAAATGATGATTGGTCGTCTGTCGTTTCAGCCTATCACAAGTCCACTGCTGAACATAGGCCTCCCCCATAGATAGCCACAAAAGTTAGTAGCTCTCACATTGGAGGGATTTTTTCATTGTTGCCACGCTTGGCAGGCGAGTTTGCAACCGCAGTTTATTTATTCACATGTTCCAGGAAGATGCTGCTGCCCATCTCCTGGTTTTAATTTCCCTCTGTCGACTTTTACGACACCCACGGGATGAGATCAGGTGGTAGATTCTCTAAAGCCGCTACCATACAAAGAACTTTATGTTGTTTTGAAAGTCATCAGATAACTTCCTGTCAAATTCATCTCTTCACATTCATCATTCTCTTTCTTTTTTCCCATAATCTCTTTTGCCACAAACTTCAACCTATTATACTCATTCCTCGCCTTGCTTACATTCTCATTCGTTAGTTTTTGTATTCTTTGTTGTAGCTAACCAATCCAGCCAATCCTTCTCTTTCCCAGATACTGCCCTTTCCACCTCTTCACACACAGTGTTTAACTTAATCCCTTTTTGTCTCTTACTTACACCACTTCAATACTAACAGAAAAAAGACACATTAATCGGCTCAACACCAGACACTCGGACGGTGTTGTCATTGATGGCAAGATGGGATGGGGTGCTAGATTCTCTTAGCCCGCTACTCCACGTGATGATTATGAATAATTGAATTTGATGGTTCACCCACCAGCTGGTGCACATGGTGACGTGGGCGCGGGTGAGCCCGGTGGAGGCGCTGTCGTACTTCAGCCGGCAGTACCCGCCGCACCCGCTGTCGGCGCAGGCGGCCGTCACCACGCTCACCTCGTACCCGTCCTCCGCCGTGCTGCTCTACATCCCGCAGCTGGTGCAGGCCCTCCGCCACGACACTGTGAGTACACCTTGCGCCTTACGCCTCCTGGACTCCCGGCTTCCAGTTCCTTGCAATGAGACATGCTGCGTAAGCATCGCATACCATCGACAATGGCGGTACACCTTTTTTTTATTGGATAAAGTGATGAAACGAGCAAAACGTTCACCTGATGGTAAGTGTAACGTCTGCCCATGACAGTTGCTGTCTCACCCATAAAATTTCTGTATGACACCACAATGTGTCCATCACGCTGAGACATAAGTTCTTAAGTCTCATATGCCCAGTGATTACGCTTGTGTATGAGTGATTACATTCCAGCACATACGAGGGGTGATCCAAAAGTAATGATAATCAGTTATTTCTAGTGCACACAAAAATACAAAAAAATTTTAGTCACTTACTCAGTTAACCACTAGTTCAGGGAAAAAAAATCATATAAATAGGCCACGATTCCCGGGAGCTACATTCATTTGAATACGGACTGTCAAGGAGTGAACATCAAAATGGAAAAACACGAAATCAGAGCTGTCATTAAATACCTCTGCTTGAAAAAAATGTCTACCAAAGACATACACAGCGACTTGGTGGAAACATTAGGGGACTCTTCTCCTCCATATTCCACAGTTGCACGCTGGGCTAAGGAGTTTAAGTTGGGAAGAACATCGACGGAAGACGAACACCGCGAAGGACGCCCATCGACGTCCCTCACTGAAGAAAATGTGAAAAAAGTTGAAGAAGTTGTATTGGAAGATCGAAGAGTGACTATCAGGCATGTAGCTGAGGTCACAGGGATCTCATATGGCAGCATTCAAAGAATCCTTGCGAACGAATTGCATATGAGAAAGATCTCCGCGCGTTGGGTACCGAAAATGTTAAACGACGAGCAAAAGAAGAAACGAGTCGACATGTCAAGAGCAAATCTCGAAAAGTTCCAGGCAGACAAGGATAATTTTTTGTCACGTTTTGTGACCATGGACGAGACCTGGATCCACCATTTTGATCCTGAAACAAAACAACAATCGATGACATGGAAACGATCCGATGAACCGACGCCGAAGAAATTCAAAGTGTCAAGCTCAGCAGGGAAGGTTATGGCGTCTGTTTTTTGGGACGCTGAAGGAATAATCATGGTGGACTACTTGGAAAAGGGGGCCACTATTACAGGCTCCTACTATGCAGAACAAATAAGAAGATTGCGGGAGGCTATTAAGGAGAAAAGGCGAGGCAAACTGCGGGCTGGAGTGCTGTTCCATCAAGACAACGCACCGGTTCACAAAGCTGCAATTGCCATGGCTGCCATTCAGGAAGCGGGCTTTGAGCTGGTGGAACACCCCCCCTATTCACCAGATCTAGCCCCCAGCGACTTCTATCTCTTTCCACGACTCAAGGAACACCTCCGAGGCAAGAAATTTGACGATGATAGCGACGTGATGGCCGCGGTTGAGGACTTTTTTGAGAGTCAAGATAAAGATTTTTTTTCTAAGGGAATTTTAGGATTAGAAAAGAGATGGACTAAATGTATAGACTTGCTAGGAGACTATGTTGAGAAATAAATTTATTTATTTATTTTATTCATTGTGTTTATTATTGATTATCATTACTTTTGGATCACCCCTCGTACATACATACAGTTGTACCTTTTTCCCGTAGAATGGGTAGACAGAGGCAACACACGGATAGGTGTCAGACAGAATAGAATAGCACCTACGTCTTTCCTACCGAGGTGTCGTAAGAGGCGGCTAAGCTACTGTACGGACAACCTTTATTCCTGCAGAATACATATATAATATAATCACGCCTTTTTCGCATATAAGGTAAAGACACGGAGCCCACTTCGCATCTGCGTGAAACGATATTTGACGGGTGGCGAACCACGTCGCCGCCGTTTTGGTACGAGTGAATATTTTTTTTTAATTCTTATTCCCTACTTCGTTTCCATAATATGCAATGCTGTCACTGTACTGCTTTTTATCTGAATAACACCAAATATACAAAGCTGTCCACTATATTGCTCGTGGGAATGCAATGGGGACTAAGATCTTTTTGACTCGTACCAAAATGGCGGCGACTTGTGCCACACGTCACGTCTCGTTCGGCCTCGTCGGCCTCTGCCTGCTCCTTATATGGAAAAACGGTCGAGTACTTCTGAACGGATATGTGATATTAATATAATTTACGATGTTTAATAGATGGGCTACGTTTCCGAGCTGATCAAGTCCCTAGCGAAGAAGTCTCAAGTGGTCGCACACCAGCTGATTTGGAACATGCACACTAACATGTATACGGACGAAGAGATGCATCACAAAGACCGTAAGTTTCTTTAACATTGTTCTGGCATCTTCGGATCGCACCTGTCTTCTTGATCTTGAGGTTCAGATATACAACAAATACTACTATGTTCTATCTAAAAAACTAAACTATGAAATCGTGGCGGCTTATGAAAATCTACCATCGCATCCCGTCGGTGTCGAAAACCAGGAGATGGGCAGCAGCATCTTCCTGATATATCTAGATGAATAAACTTCGGTTACCAACCTTGGCAACTATGACAAAACCCCACCAAAATCTTTGGGGGAGACCTATGTTCAGCAGTGGACGAGTGATATGCTGAAATGATGATGAAACAACATCCGTAGAAACGAGAGGTGACGGTGAAGTCAAAAAAGAATTCCCACAATCTGTATAGTGACAGCATTGCATATTTTGGTGTTATTCTGCACGAATAAAGGCATATACAAACCATCTAAGCATCCCTTTCTCCATCTTTGTCACTACATCTTCTACCACCACTCTTCTCTTCTCCACGACGTTCCCTTATGACGCTGTTTTTCACTTTGTTCAACAAAGTCACTCCAGATACTTCTCAAACTTAATCATTAGTCATAATATTACTCTCACAGCATTAATCTTACTTTCATGCTTTTTCACTTACCACTACGTGAACTGTGAACTCATTTGTCACTCTTGCATAAACTAAGCTTGTATCATTACCGAGTAAAAAGCATTTCGAATTTAACTTCCATCTCTTTTCCACAGCTGTATTGTACGACATTCTAGAAAGTCTTACAAAGAGTATCGTCGACTCCCTCTCTGGCCCGGCAAAAGCTTTCTATGAGAGGGAGTTTGATTTCTTCAGTCAAATCACGAACATCAGCGGAATCATCCGACCTTACCCGAAAGGAGCCGAACGTAAAAGAGCCTGCTTGGAGGCGCTGAAAAGTGTTAAGGTAAGACATAAGTCGACATTTTGTTTATAAATGTACTTTAGTTTTATATAGTTAATAAAGTCAGGCGTTGCTTTTCGGAAATTAATTATAATGAAGGAAAGGAAGTTATTTTCCTAAGTTCCGCATGTAATATATAAAATGTCGTATATTACCTATTTTTTGACGAGTACCGCCCGCCCTCCCTTAATAGCGTGCATAAGCACACTACGTGTCCAAACCATCCAACCATCCATATATTCGTATGAAATATCAAATGGAAATTGTCATTTGCATCGTCAGCGTGTTTTTTTTTACTTGAATTGGAGGAATTGGCATGGATGGCGGATTGGTTGCAACGCACTATGGTGCTTATCGTCCTCAACACACTGGAAAACTTATTGCTATGTCTGTGGTAACTCAGGGGCAGGGTTACTTGAGTCCGATCCCCGGTGGCGGCACCTACGAGTATAATATGTTTAACAATTTTAAGTGCTGATTTACCACGGGCAGGCGTCACTTTGCGGAAATTCATTATAATAAATATATCATATAATAAAAAGAAAAGAAAGTTAATGTGCTAAAATCCGCATGCAAAATTTAAAATGGTGTGTATTACCTCCCCGCCCTCCCACAATAGCGTGCACAAGCAATCTAACACCGCCACCGGGAGCCTCCACCAGATACCCTCCACCACTACAACACTACCACTAGGCAATACACACCACTGAAGTCGAGAACACGACACGTGTTTCACCTCAAAACGAGGCCTTATCAAGTGATAATGATTAATGACTCTACGACGGTCAGTCGCCGAGTGTGTCACTTTTTTCATGCGTACCTTAGCAAATAAACTTTTCTTTTCGTTCATAATAAAAGTTAATTAAATTTTTATTTATTATTTATATTATATTATTTTACATTTCGATATATTGTGTTAAAATGTTTATTCGGGTATTTTTTCAGGTGCAACCGGGATGTTACTTGCCATCTAATCCTGATTCAATGGTTATAGACATTGACTATAAAAGTGGTGAGTAATAAATACACTCTATCAAGTCAATTTAATGATTACACGTGTAAATTAATGGATTATGTGTAGCCAGAACGTATCTAAAAAGGCACGACTGGCTGTACATAGGGGGGTTCTGGTCCCCTCACTTATGTATGGTAGTGAATGCTGGGTCTGGCAGAAGAAGCATGAAAGTAAGATTAACGCTGTGGAAATGAGAAGTTTGAGAAGTATAGCTGGAGTAAATCTGATTGACAAAGTGAGAAACAGCGTGATAAGGGAACGTTTCGGTGTGGTTGAAGATGTAGTGAAAAAAAAAGAGAAAGGCATGTTTAGATGGTTTGGACACGTATAGAGGAGGAATGAAAGGAGATTGACGAAACAGATTTATGAGGCAAGTGTGAATGGAAAAGCCGGTAAGGGTCGACCTAGGCGTACGTATCACAATCAGATCGGTGAACTTTTGAGGAAAGGTTCACGTTAAAAGTACCCGCAACCGACGAGCGTGTGTGAAAACGCTAATGAAAGTAGAAGAAGCTAAAGATGTGTGTCAGGATCGTAGCAAGTGGAAAGATGTGGTCTCTGCCTACCCCTATGGGAAAGAGGCGTGACTGTATGTATGTATGTATTATTAATGGATAGTAAAAATACTTGCGTTACCTACAAACCAATATGGAACCGACATTTTCATAAAAATTTATAAACTATCATATTAGTTAATAGAATCAGGCGTTACTTTGCGGAAATCCATTATAGTATGGAAAGATAGTAAATTTGCTAACATCTCCATGCAAAATCTGAAATGGTATATAACTAGTTTTTGAAGAGCACCGCCCGCCCTCCCACAGTAGCGTGCACGAGCAAACTAGCACCGCCACAGGGAACCGCCACCACATACCCTCCACCACAACCACACTACCACTAGACGATACACACCTCTGAAGTCGAGACCACGAAACGTGTTTCAGCATAAGTGTTAGTCATAAATTTGTAATAAACATAAAAAAGTAAAGTTTCAGCCTATAAATGTCCCACAGCTGAGCACAGGCCTCCTCTCATTTCTGAGAGGGTTTTGGAGCTAGGAAGAATCCGCCACGTTGCTCCAATGCGGGTTGGCGGACTGCACATGTCTTCGTAATATTTTTATTTCTCAGTCATGCAGGTTTCCTCACGATGGTTCCTTCACCGCCGAGCACGTGGTGAATCAGCTATTAAAATTGCAACTAACAATTTTAGTGGTGCCGGCACCGGGAATCGAATCCAGGTCACTCGCGTACTAGTAATAAACATAGAAATGAAACTAATTTTACGGATTTTATCGAGTTTATTTTTATTATTTATAACCCGACGTTTCGAGTGCTTTACAGCACCCATGGTCACAGGGGGACTGAGGTGACAGATGTCGCGTTTATTTTTATTATAAATAATAAAAATAAACGCGATAAAATCCGTAAAATTAGTTTCATTTAAATGTGTAGTGTTCGCGTAAATATAAGAAATCATTAAATAAACATAGAATCAACTAAAATGGTGCTCTATAAAATCTTATTCAATAGCAACTTTATGTAAACAATCTTAAGTTCTATAGTCAATTACCGGTAGGTTTTTCCAATATACATCATAGGTGCACAATCATTGTCCACTTCTTCGAAATAAAGACATTTATGTTAACATTTCTTTCAGGTACTCCAATGCAGAGCGCGGCCAAAGCGCCCTATTTAGCCAGGTTCAGGGTGCGGAAGTACGGCATATCTGAGATGGAAGCCGTAGCAATGGCCATAGCGTCTGGAGAAGATCTGCCCACTGTAAGTTTACTGCGATTGGATCGTTTCGAAAATAGTATTAAGTAATGTGGGAACTCAGAGAACGTAGTTTATAACGATAAACTAGCATTATTAGTGGCCTAGAGCGGTTAGAGTACCAGACTTCTACGCCGCGGATCTTGGGTTCGAATCCAACATTAGTGCAAAAACACAAATTGTTAGTTTTCGTGTCTGGTTGTGTTGTGATTGTCCCTATGTCTCTGAAACGGCATCCTAGCCTACCTCCGATCTTATCGCACGAGCGTTACATCGGGCGCGGGTAGGTTGGGACGAGTGAGTGCCGCTGCCTATGCGCATACATTTGTGGCACTTTAATATTTCCTGCGCAGGTAATAGCTTCCCACAGTATTTGGAAGTAGTCGCCGTCGTCGAAAATCGGCCAGGAACACATAATTAGTGGACAGAATCTGCATGTGGTAAAGTAAGCTGCAGATAGCACAAGAATGGGGAATATCTATGCTCTAGAAAAAGTGCTCCGTAGTTCTCTTGACAGACAACCTGCCAAACCAACCAACCACTAACAGAAAAGACTCTGAAAAGAAGAAACCTTGAGTCCTAATTCTTCACCAAGGATGAAAGTCTGAGTTCTTGAATTAATAATGGCTGTTACTACCACGGGCTCTAATGGCTTCATGAAGCCTGTTTGGAAGACCATCCCTGACGGCCTGAATGTCCGACTGCGGGATATTGTGCCACTCCTCTACCACAGCGGTCTTGAACTCTCCTAGGGTACTGGACAGTGGTACTCTTGGCCGAACACGTCTTTTAAGGTTGTCCCAAATGTGCTCGATGTGATTAAGAAGCATTGGCTATGGCAAAGTTTGAATACCGATTCATCAAGTCGCTAGTTCATGAATTAGCCTAAAATGTTCTCCCATTAATAGAGAAAACCGTACGACATGGTCTCAGAGAACTTCTTCCACGTATCTATGAGCCTTCATACTGTCCCTATCAAAGACGACAAGATCGGTATGGGCCTCATAAGAAATGACTCACCAAATCATTTTTGATCTGCCCTGATAACCCACTGTTTCGGCTTTAACGCTATGAGCAAACCTCTCATTACCCTCTCTCTACTAATCACCTGTCTGTAGACACGCTGATGCTTATTTGGACCTCTTAAGGCTATTCTGCTCTCCTCTGAAAACAGTACCCTTTTCCACTGTTCCATAGTCCAATCACAATATTCTAGTTCAAAAGAAAATCTAGTTCTGCGGTGCTGTGGATGAAGTTGTGGGGCACTAACTGGTCGAAAAGCCCTTAAATTTCTTTCTGCCAGTCTTCTAATCGTACGTCCAATTACACAACCATTTCTGACCTCAAATGGACGCGTACGAGCTTCAGTAGCGGTGCCAGAAGCGATTGCTCAACACCTTCTCGTCTCGGGTGAAAGTGCAACGATGTCCGCCTTGACCTGGCCTCCGGGTGTATGAGCCAGTCTCCCGATATCGTCTAATGTCATCTTGTACCGTGGTTACACGAGGTACACCAAATAATCGACCTGTGCAACGTTGGCTGTACCCAGCAATCAGCTAAAGCGACAGGCCCTAGCTGCCCCAATTGTAATTGCACTATTTTTACGGTTTCAAACACTAAAAACGACTTAAAGACAAATTACACAAAGTACCAAAGTCAAAAAAGAACAAAAACTGTTAGCAATCAAACAATGACGAATTCTTACTAAAGCTACTGCGACACAAATTTGATAAACAACAAAAAAAAATTCCTAAGTACCCACTCCATAAAAAAGAACAAAAGACTGCTATAAGCTATGCTTAATGGAAACAAACAGGATGACAAAAGGTGCAAGCGGGCGGTTAAATGTGCCTGTGAGTGTATATTCTGTCTGATATTGATATTTCTCGTAAACTCATAAAACTGTTACAAGCTTTATAGATGCTGAGTGGCCAATTTAGTAATTGTTTCATTCTAAAATGTGAAAGGTTCCGGAGTTCTCTTAATTAAGAGTTGGGACTCTAACTACGGGTAGTTACCTGTGTAAAGTCGAATAATGTAACTTTTAGTAATATTTCTAAAAGTATCAAATTATGATTAATACATACATACATAAGATCACGACTGTATCCCATAAGGGGTAGTCAGAGACTGGGCATTCACTGCAAAAGCAGATGACTGCCACAATCCACGTTTCACCAAAACAATATAATGCACTTGGTGTGATAGGTGGTGAGCCCATCGCCGCCATGCGCTGTTGGGTGCAAAGTGCAGTTTTATTCCTTACTAGCCTTTTACGAGATCCATTGGATGAGATGGAGTGGTAGTATTCTTATAACGAGCCGCCACCACACGGCACCTTAATTCCATCTTTTAAACCTTTTGTTCTCCATATTCATAATTTTCCATCTTCATACTTGTAAACCTGTTTCATCATCATCATCATCATCATCATCATCATCATCATCATCATTTCAGCCTACCATAGTCCACTGTTGAACATAGGCCTCCCCCATAGATTGCTACAAAACACGGTCCTGAGCCACCTGCATCCATCGACTTCCCGCAAAACCATGCAGGTCGTCGCTCCATCTAGTGGGGGGTCGCGCTACACTGCGTTTGCCGGTACAAGATTGCCACTCGAGAACCTTTCTTCCCCAACGGTTATCGGTTCTCCGAGCTATATGGCCGGCCCATTGCCACTTCAGCTTGCTAATTCCTCAGGGCTATGTAGACTATGTAAACCTGTTTAGGGGTAAGTAAATAAAAACATTGTGTATTCACTTTGTCACCCTTATGTTTTTTTTTATTTTCAATGCATTTATTTTTTATTTAGTGTTCAAGATAATTGTTACAATTTACATACAATTACATTTGATATAAATTACAACCGTACAGGAAGAGGGCAAAGACCGGTACACGTCAATAGCGGCGGAAACGTGGCAGGCCGCCATCTTTAAAGTGGGCGACGACGTGCGGCAGGACATGTTGGCGCTGCAAGTCATATCGCTGTTCAAGAACATCTTCCAACAAGTCGGGCTGGACCTCTACCTGTTTCCGTATAAAGTCGTCGCCACAGCGCCCGGGGTAAGGAGATTTTTTTTATACATACAGTGTAAACTCTATAGCGAAACTCAAGGACCGAGTGTTTATGTTTTCTTTCACTATAAAGAGTTTTCGTTATAAAGAGGTTTGAAAAAAGACAGTAGTGTTAAGATACAACATTTTATCCTTATAACTGTAGTTTATTTTGGCTTAATTTTTATTTCAATACAGTTTAAAATACAATAACAATTTAACTGATAGTACGGAAGTGTTCAGTATTTTAGCCTAAACAAAAGATAAAAACAGATTTTTCTCTTTGAAAAAGGTAATTCGAAGTTTAAATAAAAACGTAGTTTTGTTATATAGGTGACCATTAATGTACCTGGTGAAAGAATTTTTCAAATAGATAGTAGTAGATCTGGAGATTACCCTCCACATATACGGAAACTCACAGAATTGACACTCTCTGTATAATATTAGTATAGATTATATCTATCTATATTACATCTAAAGTTTTTTGGTTGGGGGAAGACGGCTGCCACAGATCAGACCACTTGATCCGGCGGGTAGCTACCCTTTTTTCTGTGGACATAATATGTCAAACGTGGCATACGTGGTTTGTGCATTATTATTTTTTCACGTTTACTTTGAGTTTTGGTGCATTGTGCTAAAGATTGAATTTCAAAAAAAGGGTTAATCAACCATTCATTTGTTCGCAGTGCGGTGTAATAGAATGCGTACCGAACGCAAAGTCACGGGATCAATTGGGCAGGCAGACCGATATCGGAATGTACGAGTATTTTATAAAGAAGTACGGCGATGAGACGACCAGAGAATTTCAGGTAAATTGATTTTGTTTAAAGAATACAATCACGCCTTTTCCTATATAAGGAGTAGGCAGAGAAAACTCAATCAGTAGTGTTTGCACACTACCGGTTCACGGCAGAATAACGCCCTGGGACGGTACCTACCTAGAGTATACCTACATAGACGAGTCTAGGTAGGTACCAACGCAGTGCCAGTTATGCTGTCGTCAAGCAGTACGTAAACATTACTATGTTTCGATCTAAGGGCCACTGATGGCTAATGTAATTACGGGGCATATGAGAGTTAAGAATTGATTTCTCAGGACGTTTAAGGTAACGAGTGCAGTGTGATGCCAGATAGAAATGTTTTGGGGGACAACTATTGTTATGGGTAGACGTTGGACATACTCTCACTTTCGTCTGTTATAAAAAAAAAATATGTTAATTTATTAAGAAAGAACGCCAGTGCCCATTTTAAATCAGGTAGTTAATGCTTCTAACGAAATATTATATTTCTTTTAGGCCGCAAGGAGATGCTTTGTAACTTCAATGGCTGCCTACAGCGTGGTTGGATTCCTTCTGCAGATTAAGGACAGGCACAACGGCAACATTATGTTGGATACGGACGGTCATATCATACATATAGGTAAGTTATTTCTTATTTTTTTATTAGTAATGTAAGATCCGCATGCAAATTTTAAAATGGTGTAATATTACTTAATTTTTGAAGAGCCACCGCTCGCCCTCCCACAGTAGCGTGCGCGAGCAAACTAACACAGCCACCAGATACCCTACACCACTAACACACTACCACTCGGCAATATACACCATTGAAGTCGTGACCACGATACGTGTTTCATCTCAAAACGAGGCATAGTCATGTGTTATTGGCTCTACGACAGACAGACAAGTGGTTCTTACCAAATTAACTTTATTTCCTTATTATAATGAATTTCCGCAAAGTAACGCCTCAATCAATTAACTATATTATTATTTCTAGCTAAATATTATTTATAAGGAAACTTGATTGATTAGCAGGCAGGTAGCCCAAGAACCTGTTTTGTGGCAATCTATGGGGTTGACCTGTGTTCAGCAGTCAACTTGTGACGGGCTGAAATGATGATGATTATTAATATTATTTATAATTGCTTCTTTTTTAATTAATTATGGGAACAACACTTATACTTGTTTCATAAATAATACCCATTCGAACCCAGGGCCCATGGCGTAGAAGTCAGGTACACTGACCACTAAGCCAAGCGGTCGCCATTACTCATAATAAGTTAAACATATGTTTAGTCTTGTAATAAAATCGCTTTTATCGATAGGAGGACCTATGCAGGGATCCGTCTAGGTAGGTACCACCCCAGGGCCAGTTATTCTGCCGTGAAGCAGTAGTGTGCAAACATTACTGTGTGTTCGGTTTGAAGGGCACTGTGAGCTAGCGTAATCACTGGGCATTTGAGACTTAAGAACTGATGTCTCAGGGTGACGGGCGCAGTGTGGTGTCACACCGAAATATTCTGGGTGACACAGCATTTGTTGTGGGCGGACGTTGCACTTACCATCAGGTGAACGTTTTGCTCGTTTCGTCACTTTATACAATAAAAAAAAAGCTATTAAGTCTGTCAACCTAAAATGGAAATATCCAGAAAGGTGACAGCAATAGCGAAGTTGCTTGTGGCATCGCTGTAATACCATTTACTAATCCCTTTTTAAATGTGGCAATAACCTCAAATCTCCCTAATGACAATAATGTTAGACATAATAAAAACCTCTTACCCGACTACGGCAAAGGCGGGTATGCTATGTCACGTTACACTAAATTCAATATGGCGCCCAGTCATGAATTTAGAAAAGGGCAAGGTGACATTCGACCACGGCTATTCCCTAAACATCACTGTCTGTATATTAAATTAAAATGTATATGTGAGTTATCTACTTAATTGATGATAAATATTGAATAGTTTGTAGATAGGAAAGTTTGTAGTTTGTAGATACTTTATAGGGCGCGATTTTTTAGTAGTCTGGTTTTAATTATTAAACTTATTTTTTATTCGAGATTGTCTAAATCGCGAAATTCAAATAAAACTTTGTTTTCACAGATTTTGGTTTCATGTTCGAGTCGTCGCCCGGTGGTAACTTAGGTTTCGAACCTGATATAAAGTTGACCGACGAGATGGTGATGGTGATGGGCGGCAAGATGGAGGCGCCGCCTTTCCGTTGGTTCTGCGAGCTATGTGTTCAGGCTTTCTTAGCTGTCAGGTAAAATTAAAATTAATCTGTTTTCGATAAGATTTATTATTACTGAGCAACCGAACGAAATTTCACTGGTGGTAGGATTCCTTTTCAGGAAGACGTCCAGGTAAGTACCACTCCAGGGCGTTTGGTGTCCCACAGAAGTGTTCTGGGTGACACAGCATTATCCAATAAAAAATTATGGTCTTCATATTAAAGTTCCTATTCTCTTCACATTAATTTTTGTCCAATATTGTGTTTGTGTTTTTCCAGGCCTTACCAAGAAGCAATAATCTCCATGGTATCACTCATGCTAGACACCGGCTTGCCATGTTTCCGAGGTCAGACTATCCGTCTCCTTCGCTCTCGTTTCGCGCCCAACTCGACAGAAAAGGAAGCAGCAGCGTTCATGCTCTCAATCATAAGGAACTCCTTCCTTAACTTTAGAACTAGGACTTATGATATGATACAATATTATCAGAACCAAATTCCGTACTAATAGAACTGAAGTTGTTTAGGATAAAGTATGAAATCGAACAAACATTTAGTAGAGCCAGCATTTTCCCCATTAAGAGAGAACACCATCTGAGGTAACACACCGTACGTAATTTAATTCGTGAAATTAGATGTAATAAATTCGTTTAATTAGAAAATGTTCTCGGAAAGTTTGCATTTTTGACCATAACAGAGTCCTATCAGATCCAGAAATTATACAGAAATAAACCTTAACTTATGTAGCTTAAGTATAAAGTAGAAAAAATATTGGTTTATGGGTAATGGATTTAAAAAAATAGAATGGCATGAAATGGGCATATAGGAACGAGTAGATATAGATTTCAAAAATTGACATAATGCCTAACATTCATTGCGACAGTACCACAAGCAATGTTGTTAGTCTAAAAATATATCTTAAAGGTTTTTAAATATGTTATATGAATTCAAAAAAATAACCGAAGACTTTTTTGGGCGACAATATTTTATGATTCTTTAAAATATATATGGTACTTTTTTGCGAACTATTATGTTTAAGTAATTAATACGAACCCAATGTTCCTCTAATAGAAAATTTCCTTTTTATTTGTAAGATTAGAGATAGATTTGGATTTTCAGCCAAACGATAAATATTAAATATCTATACAGCGAAGGTAATGTTCAATTAATTGTTTTTTTATTAACATATAGCGTAGCCACTCTCAAAAATTAGTGGAAGGTCGGTTCCCAGCTGTGGGAATCGGTCTGTCACTCTATTTGCAGTGTTTCCGCATTGTGACGTCAATTGTAAAATAAATGTTTTATACCAATAAACGCATCGACATAAGCCTTATTATGTTACTGAAGATTGAACTCTTATTATTGTCTTAGTATTGTCAGCGCAGTGTCTAAGCGCTTGGCTTCTGCGCTATGAGTCATCACGGGTTTGATTCCTGCACGGGACGAATATGTATGGCCCGCAGACAATTGTTTGCTGGTCTAGATGTTAGTGTTTGCGCAATTTGTCTGCAAAACGTATCCACGATATTGGAGAAATCCTAGTTTGAAGCTTCGTATTTAAAAAAAAAAACAGATAAAATAGGCAATGTGAAATAAGAATCATAATCCATACTTCATATTATAAATGCGATAGTAACTCTCTCTGTCCCTCTAACTGTTTGTTACCTTTTCATGGTACAACCGCTGAAACTCTTGACGAAATTTGGCACAGAGATAGTTGATATTCTCGAGACGGACATACGTCAGAATATTTAAAAAAACGTCATCGTAGCATCAGCTAGTCTATTATAACTCTCTTAGTGCCACAAGTCACAGTAAGCGTGACGTCTTTCCTTTTGGCCAGAACATGTGAATTACTTTGTAATCAACACTAATTAAAAAGCTTCATTTTAAATTTAATAAAGATGTCTGTGCTTGCCATTATCGTTTAAAATAATGTATACAGAATCTGAAATATAATGTAGAACTAAAAGTAGCCATATAAATTATTTTCTCTCAGCTTACCGTCTTCTGCTCGGCCAAATATCATACATAACTCTGACATTGCAACTTTTTAATACTAGTAACCACTCTCACTTGCTTATGTTTCTCGACGAAAAGTTCAGACGACTAGAATCGACCCCTCTCTCTCTTCCCCAAATGAACAGTAATAATCTAGACGCTATTAATTCTTTGTCAAAGCATACAAAGCGCAGCATTTTGCAGCAAAGAAGGATGAATAAATTGAAATAGTTGAATGGCACAGGTATCTACAAGTAGGGTCTATCTCACGACCAAAAAGGTTTAACCAATTATACACCTAGTCATAAGAGCTCTGACACGTAAAGTAGGTCTTCATAAGATCTCGGTGCAGGCAATTAATTCAGTCCCTCACTTCTTACTTTTTAGGTGATGTGTCTATGCTAATTTTTCTTATGAATAAACCATGGAAGGTGTCTTATGAGGTCTTCATTCAAAGAACTACTACTAGTCCTTGCCTGCTGCTTGGTGTAAAAAAACGAAGCACGAAGCAACGCAATGCATTACAGTTCAGCACAGCACTTCGAAACTAGTTGGTATGATGTACCGGCGAATATGGTTTAACTAAGTTTGTTACCGTAGATTTATCATCTAATTGGACTAATTTCGAAATTAATCCAAAGTGGTGGAAGTAGTATTATGAAACTGAGTTTACATTTTTTTTGAAAACAGTATTATTCTAACACCAATTACTGAATACTTAAATGACACACAGTCATGCTTTATATTATCATATTGATTTGGCAGCAATTTAATTTTGTCCTAAATGGCAACTTTTAGAAAAAAATTAAATTGCAGCAAAATCGAATAATTATTTTGTCAAATTTAATTATCAATATTTGTTTCATATCAACCAATGTACATAATAGAAAAAAAAAATGAAATATTTATTGATATTGTTAATATAATTGATAAATTTTATATTTCGTGTATGTTATTCATTAAATTATTAGTTTAAGCAGTAAGGGAAATACCATGGATTTTGTTTAAGTATCAAAATTACTTTTTACGTTTATCGAAATTTAAGTAATTCCGGTAAGATATATAATTGTAATCAATGTATCATTACCACAACATTCGATTTAGATTATAGCATTAAAATTAGCTATAACAATTCTCAAGAAAATTATACCAATTATGAAATCATATGCAGATTTAATTATATAACACAAAATTATCGAAAATCAGTAATGCTGTATGTACCAGTTGTGTTACAAGTAAAAATTTATTTTTTTGTTTATTTATGAAAACTTATAACAATGCTTGCATACATCATCATCATCATCATTTCAGCCCATCAAGAGTCCACCGCTGAACATAGGCCTCCCTATAGATTTCTACCAAAGTTCTAATTTTGGGGCGAATTTTGCCATGGTCGCCATGCTTGACAGGCAGGTTGGCAACTGCAGTTTATTTATTCTGATGTTCTAGGAAGATGCTGCTGGCCCATCTTCTGGTTTTCATTATCCCTCTGTCGACTTTTACGACACCAACGGGATGAGATGGGTTGCTTGCATACAAAAATGTTGATTTTCGTATTGTTGAAATTAAACAGCAGTATGAAAATGCCTTATGTATTTCACTTACATACTTTTGATTCTTTTACATTGTATTATGTAGGTATATTTGTTATTGGCATTGAGTAGTGTTAATTGGTGTATTATATGTTATGTTTGTTAAATTTAAAAAGTATTTGGACATTCCTTTTAACACTTCTTGTTGAAATAAAGTATGAGGTTAAAGGTAATTCTGATTTTTATTTACACCTCAATTATGTACACTTAATAAAACAAATTATTAGTTCATATCACAGCTTTCAATAAAGGATAAATAGAATTCCAGCTTCTTAATACTTTTTTTGACTTTATTGATGTCTAATTTCGGTAAATAGTCTGTGCTGGGTTCAGGGAATTTTTTAGAAAATGTTCCCTTACTTTGTGTATTTTCTTCTTTACTCTTTGGAACCTTCAATAGTAATTTGGCTTGATTGAATGTTTTAATAGAGTCTGAGAGTACTGCTTTACAATAATGTGTTTTGATTTCTGCAGTAGGTCCTTTCAATATTAAAAATGTGTCATGTTTCATTACATCAAGGCTTTTTTCATCTGTTTCTATGAGTTCACTCTGAAATGAAATATGGTACTATTTAAAATATATAATAGGTATTTCTAGGGACCTTTATTTATATATTCACACAGAATACAAATAGTTGTTCTTTATTTTAGTAACAGACTAACTGTAACTAAAATAAAAACTTCTAAAAGTTAAAGTTAAGCTAACTAAAAAAGTTTTCAGATCATCACCATCAATGCAACCCCAATACAAGCCCACTGCAGAACATAGCCCTCTCCCATAGATTGCCACAAAACACAGGACTGAGCCAGCTGAATCCATTAACTTCCCGCAAAACAGTATGTTGTCACTCCATATAGTGTAGGGTACACTGCATTTCCTGGTATAAGTTTTCCACTCGAGAACCTTTCTACCTTAACAGTTATTGATTCTACGATATGCTGATCCTTAAGGCAATGTCAGTTACTCTAGTTCTCTTGAAGAGATTCAAAAATTTCTTGGTTGAAGTTGGATTTACCTAATTGAACAATACTTTACATACCTGAAGGCATCTCTGTGCAACTGCCTCTATTGCTGTAGCTAATTCATCAAAATTTGAGTTTGTGTTCAGATTTGAACAAATATCTAAAAAGTGTGTTACTGCTTCAATTGGTTCAATTTCCCCATTAAAGTACCTCATGATGAAAGCATATGATGCTAAGACATTTGCAATGTTAAAGGTTATTGCTGGTGAAGGCTTCACATTCTGAAAGTTTATTATCTACGTAAATTATTCACAATGATAGCTTTTACACTGTATAAGTTATGGCAGGTTAGAGATTGGCTCATAGTCTCAAACTTTGTAGCATGCAAGCAGCAAAACTGACACCACTATTCACTATTGTTAATTTTAAGTACTGATTTTCTAGGTAAGTTATATTTCAGTAACCATGTGATGGATCCTTGTTTGTTGTCTCAAAGTCGAAAAAAATATTTAAAGGATGTGTAATAAGCCACCTAGCTGTAATGAAGAATGATAATTACAGACTGAATGGCTCCATTGACATCTTCAAAATGAAAGGTTGCCGGGTGATTAGATGGCTTATAGGATAGTCAGTAGTTTAATTTTTTAACTAAAGTCCCAAATTTGTTCACAAACCACATCATCAACAAGATACTCTTGACACTTAATAAATACTAATCAAAGGTAGGTAGGTATATGCCAATTGCTAATAATAACAAAACCTCTCCTTACAGTCAATAAATTAAATTTGGGTACAGTCTTTAAACATGGGCACTTCTTAAGATGTTCTGTCACAGCATCTGTGCTTTTCAAATCTTCTACAAGTTTTGACTCCTTGTAATACATCCACCACGGCTCCCACTGAGGTAGTATTGAACCAACTTCCCCTTGGACTAATGCCTCAAATTCATTTCGTTCATCTTCTGTCAGAACATTCCATACTGCATCTGCATCTTCAAGATTTAAGTTTTTTATTCGCTCATGTAAATCTATTTCTGTATCATCATCTGAATCTATAAGTTCCTCATCAATGTTTTGTAACTGATTTTCCAAATCAATATCTTCTATATTCTCGCTATGAACTTTTTTGAGAATATCCAGCATTTTATTTTTGGCTTCATCTCCAGCATGATAAGAGGCGAGTTCCTCATTCACACAGTCTTTATAGAAACTTTCAGAACATTCTGCGTGTTTCTGTGATTTATAACAATCGAGTGAACAATAAAATATTTCGCATCGCGGGCAGCAATATTTACTTGTTTTACTATCGCATCTGAAATTTTATTAATTTAACATAATTTAAATTGAACTAAATTAAACCAAGATATTTAATAAAGTAAATTGTTAATTCTTGTGAATAAACTGCATTTTAAAGGACTTACATTCCACATAACCTAGGCTCCTCATGATTTGAAGATTCTTCCATAACTTAACGATTTGTAAAAAATCGCTAAGTAAAACAATTTATAATAAGGATTATTCCTATTTAATTGAAAATATATAATTTGATTTGCAGAGTTTACTTTCAACTAAAGTTGATGATTTATTTGTTGATGTTTTTTTTTTTCAAATTGTTGATGTGATTCGATAACAACTCTGCCAGTGTCGACAATAGGCCCATTGGTAAAATATCGTGATTAATATTATTTTAAAGGATATATCGATAGTTCGCAATTGAAATCTAGATATCGATATCGACGGTCGATAATTTTTTATTAATTTTTCACTTTCGTTTTTTTCGTTAAACATTTAGACTATGTGGCGTGTGGTAGCGGCCTAAGAGAATCTACCACTACCTACCATCTCGTCCCGTGGGTGTCGTAAAAGTCGACAGAGGGAAAATTAAAAGCAGAAGATGGGCAGCAGCATCTTCCTGGAACCATCATAATAAATAAACTGCGGTTGCCAACCCGCCTGCCAAGCGTGGCAACTATGGCAAAATCCCCCCAAAATGAGAGCTACAAACTTTTGCACTCTATGGGGGAGGCCTATGTTCAGCAGTGGACTTGTGATAGGCTGAAACGACGACGAACGACGATTTAGACTATATTACCGTAAGTACATTACTTTAATCTGTATTACTTTATATATTTAATCTGTATTATATAATTATATGGAAAGTGCGTGACTTTGTGTATATAGGTATTTACACTATCTTTTCTCCCTGTGCGGAAATGGGAGTGATGGCTGACAGAAATTCCCTAGAACTGCCTTGGCGATTGACCAGAACGCACAGTTTTAAGGTTGTATTCTTTTAATAATGAAATTAAAAGTTTGTATTAGTAACATCTAGCATAAAAACTAAAAACTTCTAATGTTCTAATGTTCTTCGTAATGTTCGAAATGGCATTAATACGTTGTCATTTTAAAAGTCGTTAGCAAATTTCAGACTTTGTAAAATAAAATTTATAATTTGAAGTCTTGCATATGCTCAATTTGATTTTTACACCAAGCAAAATTGGAAACATGGATTTTCGAATTTTTTATTCATGTTATGGACCAATGTTTAAGAGGACCTAATGTCGATGATAAAACATAATTTTTTTTACACACAGCATCGATGTCATTGATGAATATCGAGCATCCCTAGAATTATTGCTGTCAACCACCAAAGAGTATTTATGTCAACCACTTTCAACTGGTTTTGTAAAGTTTTGTTGCCTTTCCATAACTTTCTTTTTTGTTAGCAATTAATTTGTTGGATTTAGAATGAAATTGGACGTGTTAGTGATTCCAGCCTTAAAATATGGTCTAGCTGATGTAATTATTGAATTATCCGTTTTTTAATCATAAATTAAAATGGCACAGGTCGAAATAGTAGAAGATTTTTTTGGCGTTTATTTATTGTATTGCATTAACCCTAAATATAAAGGTAGGACATATATTGGATACACTAGAGATCCAAATAGAAGAATAATGCAACATAATCGGGGAACGTGGGCAGGAGGAGCTCATCGTACAAATAACAAAGGCCCTTGGTAAGTTACTCGAACGTTTCGCGCCAAACGATAATTTAAACATATTATAGAATAATATACTTTGATTACCGTAAGACTACGAATTATGTAATCAATTCAATCGAATAGGTCTCTAGGTTCTAAATTTTTAACAACTTCAAAAAAGCAGGTGGTTCTCAATTCATCTGTATATATTTTTATGATGATTGAAATGGTTCTAATGATTCTTAGGCCCTATAAAATGTTGGTCACGTTTTAATGATAGGATCCATGAGAAAATCATGAAACTTAAATTTGTGGAGGACATTGGTTTTTTTTAAAGTGTTGTGTTGCAATCCTACATAATGAATTAATATTTTTCTCAAAGTGACTTTTTGTTATATTTTACAATAATAATTTTTATTTTCAATATATGGAATTGTAGGATAGCTAGTTTAATTAGGTGTACTAATTAATAGGATTTTTTTCTCTGTATATTTATTTTATATGTATTTGTTATTATTTCAGGTGCTTAAAATAAAAATATTGTTCATAGACCTATGACATATTACCATAGATATGAACATCAATGTTTATTAAAATACACATTTAAAGGTTAGGATTAGGATCAAGGACATCGCCAAGGGGGAGCAGGGAGAGGCAGCTCCCCCCCAAGAGACTCAATTTGCTTATCTAATGCCAAGCCAACTTACAACAGTATTTAGTAATTGTTGCTGTGGTCGAAAATCACCTACCCCCTGGCCTATTGACTAGCAGCAGTCTTGATTAGGATGTATAATAACTGTCCCTGGTCAGAGCATTAAATGCTGGATCTGACTCTTGTTCAGATCTTGAGTGCCTTTGCATGTGATAATACTCAAGATACTGTAATATATTCTGCACCAACAACAACAACTGAGACATTGTTGAGAACAAAATATGCCTGCTATAAATAATAATGTTTATCATCTCGTTATTTTAAAACCTCTACAATTATGAACCAATAAGGTGACAAATATTGTATTCTCATTTAACATTTTAATACTTAAACGTATTTCTTCTGACTTTCTTCTGATAATTAATGTCATCTATTATTTTTTGTTGCATACTAATTTAGGCTGTAAAGGTTTTTTGTCCACATTTCTCCTTTTACTGTATATTTCCACTTCGCGAGTCAACTCACAACTGAGTGATAGTTAATGGAGTTTTGATGAGAGTTTATTAATGTAAAAAGTTTCTGTACTCTCAGTACAAATGCTACTCTTCTTCTAGTTTCATAGCCAAATGTTAAAAGCCAATTTTTTTTATTTAGCATTGTCTTTACAGGCTGGTTTAATTATGATGTTATAATTATTAAGTGAAAATTGATGTATTAAATCAGTAATCGAAAACATAAATTAGAAATATAATTTAAAAAACCAGTGTTTGAAGATTGGGCATGGGCTATGTGTATTGCCGGGTGGTATCAGTAAATAGATGTTCTGATGATACAGCTGAACACGCATCTTTCCAAAATAGATAAAGGAATGTTGCCGATTGGTATCCAATCTGAATCGTAATTTTTGCATCACTGTTTTTTTTAATTATGTTATTGACTGACCAGTGTTTAGACTTCAAAATATTTATGGGACAATTATGAAGGTGTATTGTAGAAGAGGTCGTAAAATAGTTGTCGGACCACGGTGCTTGATATCGCGGACTACCTCGCACGAATTCGCATCGACGCTCGGTTCAAACTTGGGTGAGACCATCTGACCTTCTATGTAAGCGCAGTCTGAATACTGCGTAATAATAGAGTGCAGTGACTAAATACTACCACAATATGCAATTGGCTGTTGTGACGGGGTGGTTGTGGAAAAACAGAAACTACCCTAAGGATGTAAAAAGTTTATTTCTTAAAACAGAAGTTCATGGGCATCACTCCATTGGGTTTCTGTGATGCTCGAGGGATGTCGGCTAGGACGGGATTCCCAGCGGAGGACGCCGGTGATAATATCACCACGGCGATGTAACGGTTCGGTCGGCAAGGGTTCAACGAGGATCGGAAGGTAGTCGTTTCAGCCTATCACTAGTCCACTGTTGAATATATGCATCCCTCATAGATTGCTACAAAAGTTAGTAGCTGTCACTTTGGGGGGATTTTGCCCTAGTTGCCACGCTTGGCAGGCGGATTGGCAAACGCAGATTATTTATTCAGATGTTCCAGGAAGATGCTGCTGCCCATCTCCTGGTTTTTATTTTCTCTCTGTGGACTTCTACGAAACCCTCGGGACGAGACGGGGTGGTAGATTCTCTTAAGCCGCTACCACACGGCGAAGGGAACGGGAAGGTAGTGATGAGGTTGAAACTTGGACCCAGGGAATTACGTCCGCAAGCAAAAACAGGGCATTATTTTAACATACGTCTGAAAAAATAAACGCTCAACAAGTCCCGGGAAAAAAATCCTGTTTTTAGACAAAAGTAAATTAAACGTCGATGAAAGTTACTACAAACAAAATGATAAAAGTGTATGCCCACAACAGTGAAGAAGCGAGCAGGCGTATCCGCAGAATTTAGCGTGGGCATTATACTTCATCATATATAGTTTGACTGGGAGTCTTATTCAGTCCCAACTGAATTGTTGTGTATCGAACTATCGTTCTTACAAACTTTGTGGAAACTCTTTCTCAAACCATGTTGGAAAAGAGACACTGGGTATTCTAACAAGATTCGGCGCCAGAAAATCGGGCAGCAAGCACGGCTCGTCATATAGTGTAGAATAGTATATTATATAGACACTCTTTCAGACCAGACTTAACATCATTGGATAATAAAATATGGCAACATTTGGAGAAGAAAGCCTACGCTTAACCTCACCAGAATTTGGAATCTCTCAAAGCATCCCTAATTAAAGCAGTGGCTGATTTAGACTCGAATGTTGAGGGCCTGTATTCAAAATCGATGAGAACATTTCGAATAACTTTAATAAAAATTTAAACCACTTTTAGCTACTTTTTTTTTCTTATATGCATAAATATTTTATACAAACAAAAGTCGTACAATTTATTTAGTGAAATGTTTGTGACAGAAATTATGACCCGACTAGGTATGTAAGGGAGCTGGGCAGCGCAAGTGTATAATAAGCAAATATGTTTGCCCATCGTCCTGATACTAATATTGTTATTGCTGTTACGGCTGAGATTCGAACCTTGACCACAACTCCGCTGCGACGACCGCGTGGCCTTGTGGACAAAACTGACTATTCCGTGGGACCTGGGTTCGAATTCCAGTCGGAGCCAAATTTTGTGCAAAAATTGTTGGTTTTCGGGTCTGCTTGTTTTGTATAAGAAAATTATCTCTAGACTGACACTTACGATACAAGAGAAATTCTAGTATAGGCAACGTTTTTCTTAATTATTATCATCGTCTAACAATCCCTTCACCAACATTTTTTGAAGCGACTATGCTCATCGGCGAATCTGCAGCTGGTCAGGTTAGAGTAAGTTACCAAAATAATGTTTTATTTATGGGAACATAAGCCATGCAAGATTAGTGGCCCATAGCTTCCTTGTAAACAATATCTGATGTCGTGTTAGCAATAAATCACCGCTCTCGACCGCTACGCAAAGGGAGCCGCGCACCTCGATGATGCCCAAGTCGCATGAAACCGGGCGGCGCGGCGTCCGAGACCGCGGCCGCTGTATTTATAATAGAGCGTTTCAAAGTTTTAAATTAAAAAAAAAAATATATTTAAAATTACCAACCTCTATTCAATTGTTTCTAGTTTACAAAAAATTAAATGAGTAGATAGGTAATCAATAGAACTTGTCTAATCGCGAGTAGCGGCGGGCGAGCGTATGGCTTTTCGCTCACATCGCAGCATTTTTCTTACTTTTAGCATTTTTATACCCGTCGTAACTTCTAAACGATAGGTCGGACTCGAATAAGTTAAAGAGGAATTTGCATGTAGATAATCAACCTTGACTATAAACGGTTTAGTAGGATAAGGATTAATATTATAATACGAATGTCATCATCTTTCGATTCTACCCGTGTTTTGATAGACTAATTCCAACAAAAAGTGGTTATTGTGACTTAACTATAATAGTTAGACATATAGCCTCGTTGACTTTTTATGAGTAATGATGAGTACTATGAAAATGTAGTAGATTATTTTCTTTATCATTCATAGTTTTTGCAGCGCACGCCAAATAAAGACTTTAATCAGTAAATTTTTTAAATTAAATACAACTCATGTTATTCGGTGATAATGTAGTTGTATACAGATGAAAGAATTTTTAAAGTCGGTTCAGTTGTTTTTGAGTTAAATCATTACAATCAAACATACGAAAAATCAAATCTTTCCTCTTTATAATATTAGTTTAGACAAGCTTTTTCCTGCGGTTTCTTCTGCAATAATTAGGTAGTTCTTTGGCAAGATTTCAGGCTATAGTTAAAGCTATTTGAATAGATTTAGTGCAGAGAAGTATAAACGAGAAGAGCAATTCTTATTTGTAAGCCGTGATTTCTTATACTCATTAAGTTCAATCGTATAAAGATGGGCAGTGAACACACTTACCTAGTTTTCCTCGATCATTATTCATAAGAACGTTGTGAAATCTTCAATCTGTTAATGTATTATGTATGAGCGAAGATGCAAGCAAATAAAATGATATAGAATTAAAATGTTTCGATTTTATCTATACAAATAAATAAAATTGGAGTGTCGGTATGTGATTTCGTAATAAAGATTTTTTTCTTAATCTCAAATGGTAATTGCAAGATACCAAACCTGCGCCGTTTTAAATTTGTCTGTTTGTTTGACCGGGCTAATCTCCGAAATTTCAATCGATTTTGACGGTACTTTTAATGACAAGCAGAGGATGTTTCAGAAAGCAATGTAATCTACTTTTTAACCGACTTCGAAAAAGGAGGCGCTTCGGCTGTATGTATTTTTTTTTGTATGAAGTGTCGAAACGTGCAAAACGTTCACCTGATGGTAAGTGCAACGTCCGCCCACAACAAATGCTGTGTCACCCAGAATATTTCTGTGTAACACCACACTACACACGAAAATATTTTTAAAATAAAAAAAATAATTTGAATTTTATGTTCGGACAAGTTCTGATTATAGGATCCATGAGAAAATCATGAAACTCCTAAATTCGCTTTAAAATGTTTGGAGATGTCGCGTTGATGTCGGTTTTTTAATTAGGGTTCCTGAGTGAAATCTGAAAACTAGCTATTCGGGGCTTTGGATGGACGTGTTACGCGCGTCTTTAATTTGCATTTCCGCCAACATAATTTTCGTTCATCACTTCAGCCTATCACTAGTCCACTGCTGAACATAGCCCTCCCCTATAGATTGCCACAAAAGTTTGTAGCTTTCATTTGGGGGTTGATTTGCCATAGTTGCCACGCTTGACAGGCGGGTTGGCAACCGCAGATTATTTATTCAGATGTTCCAGGACGATGCTGCTGCTCATTTTCTGGTTTTAATTTGCCCTCTGTCGATTTTTACGACACCCACGGGATGAGATGGGGTGGTAGATTCTCTAAAGCCACTCACACGGCAAAAATTTTCGTTCATGGAAGTTTAAATATTTCTCTTAATCCATACTAATGTGAAAGTAACTCTCTCTGTCCCTCTGTCTGTTTGTGACCTTTTCATGTTTCAACTGCTGAACCGATCTTGACGAAATTTGGCAAAGAGTTTAGCTTACATCCTGGAGACGGGCATAGTATAATTTTTATCCCGGAAAATCTAATACTCGTAGTTCCCACGGGATATTAAACCTATATACGAAATCGCAACCACAGGCAGGCAGCTGGTTTTTATATAAAATAGAATTGAATAGATTTTTAGTAAATATATGTTATTTTCATATTACTTACACTACATATTTTACAAATAAATAAAATTGAAGTGTCTGTTTGTGAAAACAAAATAATAACTTTTTACTCAATGCTTATGAAAGTACGGTACTTATAAGAGAAAAACAATTTATAAATTTTTTGTCTGTCTGTCTTTTGTTCCGGCTAATCTCCGAAATGGCTGGACTTTCATTGACAGATAGCTGTTATTATAGCGAGTAACGCTCTTTCAATTTAAGGCTTAGGCTACTTTAATTGTAGAAAATTATTTAGGGTTCCGCACAATACTCGAAGGGGGTCTACGTTAGCGTGTCAAAAAATGGGTTAGATAGTTATATTTTTGGGAATATGGTAGAAATGTAGCTGCAGGGGGTAAACCGGAACCAGCTAAATTTTGAAAGTGGTCTATGAGAAAAAAAGTCTGAAAACCTCTGAGTTAGATCAACAAACGTAAGCGTTGTTTGTGAGAAGATAATTTTATTTGTGCTATTTTTCTATTCAAGTAGTCATTAAAAGGTGTTTTAAAATGTCTTAATACTAAAAATTTATAAATAAATATACATACATACATACATACAGTCACGCCTCTTTCCCATAGGGGTAAGCAGAGACCACATCTTTCCACTTGCTACGATCCTGACACACATCTTTAGCTTCTTCCACTTTCATTAGCGTCCTCACACACGCTCGTCGGTTCCGGGTACTTTTAACGTGACCTTTCCTCAAAAGTTCACCGATCTGATTGTGATACGTACGCCTAGGTCGACCCTTACCGGCTTTTCCATTCACACTTGCCTCATAAATCTGTTTCGTCAATCTCCTTTCATTCATTCTTTCTACGTGTCCAAACCATCTAAGAATGCCTTTATCTATCTTTTTCACTACATCTTCAACCACACCGCAACGTTCCCTTATCACGCTGTTTCTCACTTTGTCAATCAGAGTTACTCCAGCTATACTTTATAACTATACTTCTCAAACTTCTCATTTCCACAGCGTTAATCCTACTTTCATGCTTCTTCTGCCAGACCCAGCATTCACTACCATACATAAGTGTGGGGACCAGAACTCCCCTATGTACAGCCAGACGCGCCTTTTTAGATACGTTCTGGCTACACATAAAATTATGCAGAGCCCCATTCACTTGATTTCCTGCTAATACTCTTCTCTCAATATCACAGTCATACTTTCCGTCTCTCGTAAATTTAGAACCCAAGTACACAAACTCTTTCACTTGTTCCACTCTTTCTCCTTCAATCAGAACTTTGCAATCCGACATACTTTCTTCTCTTTCAAAAACCATTACTTTCGTCTTATCTACATTAATTTTCATTCCTTTGCTCTGTAGAGCGCCATGCATAATATTAACCATCGCCTGCAACTCCTCCTCCGATGATGCTAATATAACCTGATCATCGGCGTATAGGAGGCATTTGACGGTCAAATCATTCATTTTTAATCCAAACACACTCTCCTTCAAATCTTTTAAGCAATTGTCTATGAATAGGTTAAACAGCCACGGCGAAGCCACACATCTCTGTCTAACACCTTTTTCAATGTTAAACCAGTCTGTGTAAGCCCCGTTTACCCTGACACAACCACTGGAATCCTTATAGAGTGATTTCAGTGCTCGTATCAAGCTGCCGTTCACCCCATACATATGCAATGTCGACCACAATTCAGTCCTCACTACCCTATCATAGGCCTTTTCCAAGTCCACGAATGCGCAATAGACCTTTTGACTTTGAGTCAAGAATTTGTCAAGAAAAGACCTGATCCATGCATCCCATTCCTCTCCTGAATCCCGCTTGTACATCCCATATCTTATCTTCAGTTTCATTCATCACTCTCTTAATCAAAACCTTTGCATACAGTTTGGCGACGATACTGAGCAAGCTAATGCCTCGGTAGTTTTTGCAGTCTTGCTGCGACCCTTTTCCTTTGTAAAGCGGTACGATAACGGCCTCACACCAGTCTACTGGTACGTTGCCGCTCCTCCAGCAAAGGTTAAAAAGGCGGTACAGCTGACTAGCTACTACGCCCTGTCCAGCTTTCAGCATCTCAATCGTAATTCTATCATACCCTGCAGCTTTTCCCAATTTCATACTATTCATCGCTTCCACAATCTCTTCCATACTAATATCTCTTTCATCGCAACCTTCATTCATGTCCCCAGATGGGGACTGTGCTCGTATATATTCTTTCTCAAATAAACTTTCGAAATATTCCTTCCATGTCTTTAGAATGCTTTCCTCACCTCTCACAATACTTCCATCCTGGTTTCTGATTTTGTCCAGTTGCGAGGTCGTATTTTGACCTCTGGCTGTTCTTATGGACTTCCAGAAAAACTTAATGTTGTTCTGAAAGTCGTCAGATAACCTCGTATCAAATTCATCTCTATCATTCTCTTTCTTTCTTCTCACAACCTCTTTTGCCACACCTTTTAACCTGTTATATTCACTCCTTGCCACGCTTACGTCCTCATTCGTTGCTTTTTGCATTCTTTGATTGGCTCTTGTAGCCAACCAGTCCAGCCAAGCTTTCTTCTTCTCGGACACTGCCTTTTGAAACTCTACACACACAGTCTTTAACTTACACCCTTTTCTTCTTTTACTTACACCACACACTTCAATAGCAACTTCTACAATTCCTTGCTTAAACGGCTTCCATACTTTTTCAACCTCACATTCCTCATTTAAAGTATCAAACTGCTTAGTCAGCTTACTAACGAATTCTTCTCTCACCTCTTTCTCTTGCAAATTCTCAACTTTTATGCGCTCTAGTACACTAATAGGTTCATGCACACGATGCCGCCATCGCCTAAAGAGCCCTCTTAGTCGGCTTAACACCAGAAAGTGGTCTGTGTTGATGCCGACACCGCGGCATGCCCGAGTGTCTAGCACTTTCTTTCTCAGTCTTTCATCCACAATCACAAAATCAATCATACTTCTCAGGTTCCCTTCTTCTCTAGTATACAAGTGGATCTTTTTATGGTCAAACATTGTATTTGTTACCACAAGTTTCCACTCCAAACACACTTCAAGCAGACTTTCCCCATTTTCATTCACTCTATCATCGCCGAACCTTCCTACCACACTCTCATATCCATCACGCTTCACTCCCACCCACCCATTAAAATCGCCTAGCATTATGATCCTTTCATTTTTGTTGCATTTGTTCAAAAGATCTTTCACACTATCCCAAAACTCCTGTCTCTCCATTTGGGCTTTTGAAGAGCGGTTCCAACTCGCATCTTGTGGAGCATAAACTGCCAATATAAAGATGTGAGTAAGGCCAACCTTCAACCTCACCCAGAGGAGTCTTGGGCTAACACATTTATAGTCAGTCACACATTCATTCATTCTAGCAGAAAGCAGTACACCAACTCCCTGACAGCCTCTACTGGTTTCCGGAACTCCCGACCAATAGGCTGTGTAGGGTCCATGCGTGGTGGTGTTGCATCCTTTCCGCTTGGTCTCATTCACACAAAGAACATCAATTCGTCTTTCGCTCATCATCTCGTATACTTCTTCAATTTTATCATTCATCGAACATTCAGCGTAGCAAAGTGGCTATCCGCAGCCCACTTTTCGCCCCCACGGGAAACGAGACGTGAAGGGTGCCGAACCACATTGCCGCCATTCTGGTACGAGTCAAAATTCCTACTACCCATTGCGTTCTCACGAGCAGCTAGGGAAAATGCTGTCCACCCAAACAGAGCCCCGCATGCTTGAGTAAGGCTAGCCTTATTCTGGGGTCGCCCGGTCCCAGGGCAGGTCGGCACGCTAACGACTAGGCTCGCCCCTAGCCACGCAGCCATCGGCACGGCAACCATTGGCTTGGCGGAGTGGAAGGGAAAAGGATTAGGTAGGAAATGGACTTGGGGTAGGGAATGCGGGAGTTTGAAAAGGAACGATAAGGTGTAGGATACTACTATCTCGGAAGAAACAGGGGGAGACAGCAGTAGCTCGGGAGGCCGGGGTCGCTTACCCGGGTACCACCGTATTTGCCGGACAAGGCAAAACTAGGTTAAGTACTCCCTGGCCGGAAAAAAAAAAAAAATATACCACATGAGAATAATTTAAAATAGATTAGGATCTGACTGATTAGTAATCTAAATGAGTAATAATTACTCTCATGTAGTGCATAAAAATATGTAAGGTTTTGACTGATAGTTTATTGAATTAAATTATTAAAAAATACTCATTGTTTTACTGGTGGTAGGATTCCTATGCAGGAATACATCTAGGTAGGTACCACCCCAGGGCCAGTTATTCTGCCGTGAAGCAGTATTGTGCAAACATTATGTGTTTCGGTCTGAAGGGCACCGAGAGCTAGCGTAATCACTGGGCATATGAGACTTAAGTACTTATCTCTCAGGGTGACAGGCAGTGTGGTGCTACACAGAAATATTCTGAGTAACACATCATCTGTTATGGGTAGACGTTTCACGTACCATCAGGTGAACGTTTTCTCGTCTCCTCCCACCTCCAGTAGATTGTACCACCAATTTAATGTATATACCAAACACTACATATACGTTTAATTAATATTGTTCTTTGGATAACCGTCCAATACAAAATTTGAACACGCTTGGAAAGTCGACATGACATACCTAACTCGGTTCTGGGTCATCGTATTTGCGCAAACATTTACTGCATTATAATTTTCCTAAACTGTCAGACGCAGTTTTTGCTATTAACTTTGCAATGTCAAAACAAGATTCGGTCGGGAGGACATCATCATCAAATCTCGATTGTTTTTGTACTGAATTACTTAATTATGGTGAATCTGTTTCAGGAAAATGGTGATGATCATACACGGCTTCCCAAACAATATTTCGGCATTAAGAGTAAGTTTTACATTGTCAGTTAAAAAATACAAAAATAAATTTGCAAGTCTTACTGTAAAATTAGACTTTTGGCGCCAACACGAAAAGTGGCGGTAGTGTTTTTATTGGATTTTGTAATTTCTGAGTATAATTTCAGTTTTTATGTTTAACACTAGATTTATGCTTTAAATTTTGAACAAATATATATTATTCTATAGCTATTATATTTGCCGTGAGGTTAAGAGAGGAAGTGCGGGCTTAAGAGAATCTACCACCCCATCTCATCCCGTGGGTTTCGTAAAAGTCGACAGAGGGAAAACTAAAACCAGAAGATGGGCAGCAGCATCTTCCTGTACATCAGAATAAATAAACTGCGGTTGCCAACCCTCCTGCCAAGCGTGGCAACTTTGGCAAAATTCCCCCTAAAATGAGAGCTACAAACTTTTGTAGCAATCTATGGGGGAGGCCTATGTTCAGCAGTGGACGAGTGACAGGCTGAAATGATGATGGTGATGACCGATTATGTATTGGTTTTTAGTGATATTATGCAGCGAATATATATATCTAGTAGTTTTATCTGGAACACCTATGTTTTATTATATCTAGATGTTGTTTTCCTATTCATAATATACCCGTCCCGTCCCGTCCGTGTCAACGCCCGTAAATCTAGTGTTAACATTGATAGTTTATTATGCAGTGAGCTCGTGAAAGTGTATAGTGATTGGAAAATTCAATTCAGGACCAAAATTGTACTTTACGTTTTGTCTGCATCAGCGCAGCAAATCTTCAGTAAAAGTCAACTATCATTTTATTGTCGATCGAAATTTTGAAGTGTTGTTGCTTGAAGATTGGAACTTAACTAAAAATAATATATTTACACCTGGATATATTACTTGACACTGGAAAACAGTTAACGACCGTTTGCATAAATAAACAAATAAAATAATACTGTAAAAATTCCAACAATTATAGTTTGAGTGGGCATGGCAGAATCCGAATAAAACGACGAGACTTCAACACTTAAATCTTAAAAAAATACCAAGGAAGGAAACGGAGTTTCAATTTAAAATTCGAATCCTGTCCGAAATGCTACGCGTGGGTCCCTGGTATCGACTTCCCCTGGTTATACGATGGCTCGAAAAGGACTTCTACGAAGAGTTCTCCGTGCGTATTACACATATACATATATCGCTTTAATGTTTAAGTGTGACTATGAAATTGGTGTTGTTTATTTAATCTGGGCTATGAGTAGTGACAGAGATAGAGAAAGTTATGCTAAGATAGTTGGGGCAAGTAGACAAAATGGATGAATAAAGATTGACGAAAGAGGTTTACGAAACGCCAATGAAAGTAGAAGAAGCGAAAGATGGGTCAAGATCGTAGTAAGTGGAAAGATGTGGTCTCTGCCTACCCCAATGAGAAAGAGGCGTGACTATGTATGCATGAGTAATGAATATGATTGATTAAGCATAACATGATAGCAAGATAATTTTCTTTTTCTTTTATTGTCAAAATCATAACTTTTATAAAGTAACAGCTGAATTCAGGCCACTATAGACTGAGTATTTTTTCTTTATAGCCCCTTTTATCTTTTTTTAGTTGCACGATATTTAATAAAACTTATTTTAAGGATTATATAGCGCCACAAAACTGTAAAGGAGCTGAAACGTCGGGAATTATTCCATATTTTATATAGGTTTCTTCCCATGTAAGAGGCACACAGAAATTTTCTGGGTGACTCAGCATTTGTTATGGGCAGACGTTGCACAATCCAATACAAAAAAATAAGACAGTATTAATATAAAAAATCCTCAGACTTAAGTGTTAGTTTAGAGGCGACGATTACGTTTCGTTGCTTGAACTCGTGTACAACGGTTTTATATCCTGTTCGTACAATAAAAATCTAAATTCCAATGAAAATTAATGATCGATGATTTGAGAAAACGCTGATTTATGAATTTTACGGCCTTTAAAGACTAATCATTGTATTAAATATCCACGGGGTATTTATAAACGATATATAATAGGGATATTAATTGGAAAAATATCTACAGATGAAGCCTTTGCGACGAAGTCCGCGTACATAAATTTTATAGTCCACCTATCTGATTATCGTAAAACAAGTAATACACACCATTTAAAATTTTGCATGCGGATGCCTAGCAAATTACCTTTCTTTCTTTTATTATAATGGATCTCCGCAAAGTAACGCCTGATGATTCTGTTAATATACATACATACACTCACGACTTTTTCCCATATAAGGGGTAGGCAGAGGCCACTCACGTAGCTCTCTTTTCGCCGTCGCGAGAAACGAGACGTGACGAGTGGCGAACCACGTCGCCGCCATTTAGGTATGAGTCAAAGAGTTACTTTGTTTTTTAATTTTTTCTTACTCCCACTCCATTGCGTTCCCACGAGCAGTATAGTGACAGGATTGCATATTATGGTGTTATTCTGCACGAATGAATGGTGTTCCTATAATACCGTTATTAAGATGATATTAACTATAAGTAAATTTTAGTTTCGCTCGAGAATTCAAGATTTCTGTCTGTCCTTTTTTTCACATACGGTATTCCTATTTGTATTTTTGTGTAAAAGGAGAAAAATTACACCTTTGATGCCAGCTCGATAATAATCGATCAATCTGATAAACTAATCTTTTTCATTATATTTCAGTCGGAAAGAAAACCACCTCCGCACATGACCTTAACCGAGGGACATGTAAAAGCGCGAAATCTCAAAAAAGTCGATGAGGATATAGCAACATTGAATTTCGCAGAATGTTTGCTATGTTCAGACTATTTAAATTCCAAAGACAAATTGGCATGCTTGAATACAAACTGCGACCTGGTAACACACTTAACATGCTTAGCAGATTTGTTTTTGACACCAGGGGAATTTGTGCCTATAGGGGGCAACTGTCCATTTTGTGATACAAAACTGCTATGGGGTGATTTGATAAGAAAAATGAAAGGCTGTTCTCAAGGTTTAGAAGACGCTTTACCTGATGACGAGCACTGTGATGACCAGAACAACAGTGATGAAGATGTAATATGCACACAGGATAAGAGATTTGTTGACACAGATTCTTGGTTTCTTGATTGCAATGATGATTTATGACAGAATATAATATTATGCAATAGTAATAGTGACTTTTATTTACCATCAAGTTTATGTCATGGCGACATAGTCGCCAGACTTATATATGTGCTTGGTATATTAATACATACACACAACCACTTTTCGCCGTCGCTCGAAACGAAACTAATTTTGGTCACCGTCATCGTTTCAGCCTGTCACAAGTCCACTGCTGAACATAGGCCTCCCCCATAGATAGCCTCAAAAGTTTGTAGCTCTCATTTTGGGAGGATTTTGCCATAGTTGCCGAGCTTGGCAGGCGGGTCGGCAACTGGAGTTTATATATTCTGATGTACAGGAAGATGCTGCTGCCCATCTTCTGGTTTTAGTTTTCCCTCTGTCGACTTTTACGACACCCACGGGATGAGATGGGGTGGTAGATTCTCTTAAGCCCACACTTCCTCTCTTAACCTCACGGCATATATAATAGCTATAGAATAATATTATATATATATATTTGTTCAAAATTTAAAGCATAAATCTAGTGTTAAACATAAAAACTGAAATTATACTCAGAAATTACAAAATCCAATAAAAACACTACCGCCACTTTTCGTGTTGGCGCCAAAAGTCTAATTTTACAGTAAGACTTGCAAATTTATTTTTGTATCGCCACACCCACGGGATGAGATGGGGTGGTAGATTCTCTTAGGCCGCCACCACATTGCGCTCCCACGATTACACTGCGTAATGACAGCATTGTATATTATGGTGTTATTCTGCTCGAATAAAGGCTGTCCGTACAATACCTTAGTCGCCTCTTACGACACGTCGGTAGGAAAGGTTATATTTCTACTCTGCCGGACACCTATCAGCTATCGGTAGTTGGTTTTAATTAAAATAAAGAAATAATATTTTGTTAACATGTGAAGTCTGATTGGAGCAGTGTGCCGCATTGCCGACTCTTCAAAAAATGAGCTTGTATGTACTGTACTCAGTTGAGAGACATTCAAAGGCTTGTTAATTTATCACAGATTCTTATAAATTGAGTAAAATCCTATCATCTTATTCTAATAACTAGGGCCTTCCTTATCCGCGGGCCTTCTGCTCGCGAGTTTCTTTCGACGAAGTTCTCAAAGCAGCCGGCCTAACAGCGTACTACGCACATAAAAAACATCATGTTTCTGTAACAGAAATAATGTTGGAAAAGTCATGTGTTGTATATAATTATTATCCATGTTCGTAAGGACACACACACCACTCCCATACGCAATGCCCAATTCATGTTTAGATTTGTGCGGTAAAGCTCCGATCATATCAGAACGAAATGTTATTTACAGTACTATACCGGCAGAACCATAATCATGATATTAGATCTGAGGAAGGTTAGAATGCAGAGTCAGATATATAGACTTTTAAAATCTCATAATGTAGCTATTCCGACTTGTAAACTTATAATTTATTAATTTGCATATTGTTCAGTTAGTTTCAGCTGGGATCCAAACCCAGGGTAACCCACAGACAAGTATGCCGTCCACTTAGACCCAGACGTAATGTATATATACCACAGTTCAGGCTACACTCCTCTGGAACGCCCTTCCTGATGATATCAGGAATGCACCTTACAAAAACTCCTTCAAAAGACTTCTTAGACAAAATTATTTGGAGGAAAATTGATTCTCTTATTTCAGTAATTATTACATTTATATACATATTATTTGTGTATTATATTTATTATTTCATCATCATAATTATCATTTCAGCCTATCTCTAGTCCACTGCTGAACATAGGCCTCCCCCATAGATTGCCACAAAAGTTTGTGGCTCTCATTTTGGGAGGATCATAGTTGCCACGCTTGGCAGGCGGGTTGGCAACCGCTTTTTTTATTCAGAGGTTCCAGAAAGATGCTGCTAACCATCTCCTGGTTTTATTTTTCCCTCTGTCGACTATTACGACAATCACGGGATGTGATGGGGTGGTAGATGTGTTATTTGTGTTTATGTAATTATCTATGTCAATTTCGTGGACATGTATATTGTATATAATTAGTATGTAACAGTGTTTATATTTACACCCTTTTACAAACACTGCCAGTCTAGTCTCTTTGGGCTGACTGGCGGAGAAGTCTTCTAGGTTATATAGTATATTCCATAGATAAAGCTGTTACAATTAATAATAAATAAATACATTTATGTACATAATCAAAGTTTAAATTTATTTTTATGAACAGTGTATCGGGGTCCAACGCTGCAAGTTTCTGGGTTCGAATTCCTGCTGGAGCTAACATTGTGCAAAAACACAATTTTTTGGATTTTGGGCCCTCGCATAATAGAGGTAAGGCAAGGAACCCAAAGTCGTTTATTCTGTTTTGGTCTTGATTTATGTTATTATTCTCGTTTAATATTTTTTTAAGTTACATGAAGCAATTTTATGATCGACTTCATTTATGGGATTTTAAAAACATATGAAACTCAAAATGCTTTTTTATGTACAATATATTTACATTGTTACAGTACATTAGTTAAATAAATTTCTATTTAGCAGGTACATTAGAATAGTAGTGTAATTTAAATTATAAATAAAAAAAAGATGTGGTAAATGACTACATGCATTCTAAAATCAATTTACGATTTGTATTATTTTATAAATATAATAAATAACTCCTTAACACTAATAACAATTAAATGCAACTTCATTTGGTATTATATAAATTTCTTTAAAGATGTTATATCTTGTCACTCCTATTACAGAAAAAAAAATATTGGCAGAATAGCCATAAAAAAAGAAAATCAGCTTTAACACATTCGATTCTTCTCACAACATGTTTAAGGACAAACAATGGGTGGACAATCAGTTCTTTAGCACCATAACACAATAACACTGTTTTAATTAATAATCATCAAATATGCCTTCCTCCTCATCATCACCAAAATCATCACCAAAATCATCGTCATCGTCAGCACCTGGCGGAACAAAAGCACCATTGAGTATTTCGCTGACAGGTTCATCGAAACCAAGCATTTTAGCGAAGCCGTACACCAACCGCATCGCAACCAGTCTTGTAAAGTCGACTGGAGTTGTTTCCTTCCTCTGCAGTACTAACTGTTTCTCTGTCGGATAATCCATCTTCCTTTTTTTCATTTCACATATTGAGACAAGTAAACAAAGCGTTACAAGAAACACAATTTTAGCCGCCATTATTGAAGTTTCGCGCCAAATTCCTATTCAATCGAGGAATGCGTTCCTTTTTTATTCAATTGCGTGTTGATTTACTGCATGCTTAATAGTTTGAAAACGGCGATTTTCGAAGTCAAGTAACGGAATGTTGTCGCGAGCTGATGATGCTTTCGACTGCAAACGTTCGTATCGCTGAACGGCGAAGCGCAGTGTGTCATGCCAATAAGTATGGATAACGGTTTACGGCGACGCGTCGGTCGCATAAACTCTTTTTACAATTAGCTGCGTCCGCGTGAAAATGTCTAGATGTTCAATATAGCGGCACAGCTGAGATTATAAAATAATTATTAACTTTCACTGCTACATTATTTAATTAAGACACTTGACTTACACTGCTAAATTATGATCTCTCTGTTATCTTCTGTTAATCGAAGCGCAGTGTGGTGTCACACAGAAATTTTCGAGATGACGTTTTGCTCGTTTCGTCACTTTATCCAAATAAAAACTCAATAGCATTTATTACAATAAATAATGTTTTTCTTTTAACGTCAGTCATTTTGGTGTTAACTGCTTTTATTTTCACAGATGCATACATAGGCTTGACCGAACTGTCCATTATATTTTATTTTATGAATGTAGTACAAACTCTCATAGTATATTCGCGTAACATAGCAACATAACAATGTTGCGTTCCATATGGTAAGTGAAGAGAACTGGAAACCCAGTTTCTAACCGTGAGGTGATTCTTATAGTGTCATGTGTACAACGTATCTATGTCTTGATTCTTTATGACGAATTAATACAGGTATCTGTAGATCACAGTCTCACAGTCACTTAGCATCAGGTCTGTGTGTTCGTTCATTGGCATAGACCCCCTGGCTCATTTAGTCAAGTGAAAAATATATAAATGTACGAAATAAAATTACATACGTCCAAAACCTAAATAATTATTTCACTTGATACTATGTTAGTCTATTTTCTCATTATCATCATTATTTCAGTCTATCTCTAGTCCACTGCTGAACATAGGCCCCCCTCTCAGATTGCCAGTAAACTTATATCTCTTATTTTAAAAACTATGGCAAGATCCCCCTTGCCATAGTTCCCACGCTTAGCAGTTTTCTATTCGGATATCCCATGAAGATGCTGCTGCCCATCACATGGTTTTAATTTTCCCTCTGTTGACTTTAACGACACCGATGGGATTAGATGGGTGGTAGATTCTCTTAACATCACCACACGGGCGTATTATCTATTAGAATTTGAGGCTGTGGATATCATTTTACGAATTTTCGGTTAAACACTTCGGGGTCCCTGTAGCTCGGCGGCCCCGATGGCTGATACGGCGGTAACTACGACTATGTTTGAAGAGGTTTGATAAGCGTATAAAGATTTAATACATGAAATTTTAACAATGATACGATGGATATTAACCGCAAATATGTAACATAAATGAGGCTTAATGTAATACGCCAAATATATATTTTTTAGGGCAGAGTTGCTTGAGCAAGTGGCTCACCTGAAGGTAAGTGATCACCACTGAAAAACTAAAAACTAATCGACACTGAGTTGGTATTGATGATTGCAACGCAACACGACCGGTAGCTATTTTCCATGCTTATAACTATAAGTTTAGTTATAGACGTGAATATTAGTCTGAAACTTTTAAAGATAAAAATCCGAAAGAAAACTTAGTTTGTGAAACATAATTCTGTAAATCTTGTAAGATAAAAAGAGAAAAAAAAAATACAAACGATGCAATCATTACAAAATCATAATTGGGATTTATTAATAAAAACAATTCAAGAACCATTAATTAATTGTTAGCGTATCTTGTTAAGTGAGCGTTGTTGCTAAGATAAACATGAATAAAACGTTTTGCGTCGATTAGTTTTACGTATGCGAAACTGCCCTTGCATTCACGTCATGCAAGGTACACATTTTGTTTTTTAAAAAAAACACGATTTTTTTTTTATTGGATAGAGCGACGAAACAAGCAAATCGTTGTACCTGATGTAAAGTGCAACGTCTACCCATAACAAATGCTATGTCACCCAGAACATTTCAGTGTGACACTACACTGCACCCGTCATCCTGAGACATCAGTTCTTAAGTCTCGTATGCCCAGTGATTACGCTAGCTCTTTATCTGATGCATATTTTATGTATGGTGTTAATTCCTAGTTAAAATTTTTTTGCAGTTTTTTTTATTTTATGATAAACTACGACCATATCACTTCTTATTGCAGAGACACTTCTTATAGAAGAGACGATAAAGTCCATGTTTGCGTTCACTCATACTTCGGTGAGCCAAGCACTAATTGTAATGTTTATCGTATATAATAATAAAACCTTAAAAAAACATCCATTATGTTAGGCGTTTTTGTTATGGGATGACAAAAACCGTTATAAAATACGTTTTGTCTGAAAGTTCCACCCCAAACATGTTTCATTTTTTTTAATTTCATAAATATACAATACAATGTTATTTAATTAAATATTTGAGTCTATAATTTCTCACCTATTTAATTTAAACTATAACAAAAGTATGTAAAAATGGCGGCCCAATTTAGCTCAATTTGTCTATAATCACAATCACAGTGTGATACGTCTCTTTAATTCGGATTGACGATGAAATGCAATTCGGTGAGTTTTTATTAATATTGCAAAAATTGAAATAAATACTAAAAACTAATAAATAAAATTTCTCCGCTAGTAGTTTTGTGAACAGTAACTTCCCTCCAAAAAATCAAAAATAATGAAATCTTAATTTGAAAAACAATCTTTGTTTTCGTGACTACCTACGAAATTTACAAAGTCGACGAAATGTCGGATAGTGGACTTACAATAAGACTTCATTTCTTTCTCTCTCTTAATCGAGAGAAAATTTTCCATCTGGGACATATATTATTTATGTTACCTTTGCTTGTTGTTCGGTATGTATTTTGGCAGGACCGAAATATCATTGTGATATATTACACATATTATGTTTCCCTTGTTGCATCCAAATGCCCTATAATTTATATATTACCTCTTTAAATGGTATGAAGTTGTATTTTCTAATCAATGCATTCGATCTACTTCTCGATTCGGCATCGAATGGGTGGTATAATGGTATTCGGTGAAAGTATTATATTGACCGGCAGCCTGGTTCCGATTGACATTTTGAGCATCGATACAGAAAAGAAACAGGTATATACTTATCTCATTCTTTATATTTTCTCTTGAGTAATGTTAAAATATTTACGCGTGGGTCTCGTTAAGCATTAATGGAGCGTATGAACTTATTGAATATTTAAAAAAAATATTGAGTGTAAGTTATAAGGACTGACAGTGGTCATGGCCATTGCGCCTATTAAATTACGCTTTTGCTATTAGATTTATTGATTAATAATTACAATTATGAAATTTTAAAGACTCATCTTATGGTATATGATAACCCATCGGGTCTTTTAATTTATAGTTGTCAAAAAGATACGCAAGAGAAGAAAATACGCAAGCGAAATCCTGGAAAACTCACAAAACATATTTAATACTAGATGTGCCCCGCGTGTTCCACCGCGTAAAAAAGCGAACCCCGATCTATGATATATATACTTCCCTATTTGAATCGGATTTTGGGATTTTAATTTTTTTGAACAGAACCTTAATTATTTTTCTAAAACTCAAGTAGCCTAAGTGTAATAATATCAGCTATCTGTCAGTGAAAGTCCCTTCAAAATCGGTCCAGCGGTTTCGGAGATATGCCGGAACAAACAGACATACAGACAAAAACTAAAAAATTTTTTTTTCTTATGATTTCAAAAGTAAAAGCAAAAAGTAAAAAAACTGTTATTTTGTTATTACAAACAGACACTTAAATTTTTTTTATTTGTGTACATAGTGATGGCGAAATATCCACCTTTTTAAATGTTACACTTAATGTACTCAGGCCAGTGGCCTTGTGGTCACAGTACCTAAAAACTAAGCTGCGGGTCCTCGGTTCCCAGCTGGAGCCAACATTTGGGAACACAAATTGTTGATTTTCGGAATTAGTTGTGCCGTGATAATCGCGATGACTGACATTGCAATTACGCCTACCTACGATCTCATCGCAAATGCGAAACATCGGGCACGGGTAGGTAAAAGGACGAGTGCCTTATTGTGTCCGTACACTTGTGGCACTGTAACATCCCCGGTGCAGTTGATGGCTTTTGTCTGTATTCGGAACTCGCCGATCCTCGACAACTGAAATGTTGGTACAAATACAGAGGCACTCGTGCATCTTTACCATCTCGTGACCGATGTGAAATAATAGATAAGCTTATGCGATAAGATGGAGGGAAGGGTCAGATGCTGTATTTAACCGGATACAAAAAAAGTGTGTTGTATAATCATAGATTACGATGGATTTGGACCCAGACCCCACGATATATAGCTCAGTGACCAGCGTCACTGAGCTATATATATATATGCGTTCAACAAGCTTCACAATCAAAAAAAGTTTCAAAGTAACCGTGGTAAAAAAAATACTGGTGGTAGGATTTTTATGCAGGAATCCGTCTAGGTAGGCGGGGTGGTCCCCAGGGCCAGTTGTTCTGCCGTAAAGCAGTAGCGGTTTGAAGGGCACTGAGAGCTAGTGTAATCACTGGGCATATGAGACTTAAGAACTTATGTCTCAGAGTGACAGGCGCAGTGGGAGCACCCCACAGAAATATTCTGAGTAACACGCATCTGTGGGCAGACGTTGCAGTTACCATCAGGTGAACGTTTAGCTCGACTCGACACTTTATCAAATAAAAAAAAACCGATAATCCCGATTATGACTTTCTAATTTGTGGCAAACCGCACAACCAATTTTGTACATTGCTGACCTCATGAAGTGGCCCACTTTCATTCTCAGAAAGGAAAACAAATTTGTTACACCTACAATAATCCTCAAAATGCTTGGTGGTAACTTTTATTATAATACGAGTATGTACATACTACATACATTCATAATGTACATGTGCATACTAGCTGTGTCCTTCGGTTTCCCCGAGTAAAATGCCGCATGATTGCGCCGTACGGACTAGAATCTCGCTGACCTGGGCATTCGCATCGCAAGTATATTTGCAGTTGGAGCCTTTTCGGTAATGTTCGGTTCTCAGCGTGCGGCTACTAGCATGAAGGTTTATAGCCTAAAACCTTCCTCAACAAACGGGCTATGTCATTCTAAAAGAATTTTTCAATTCGGATTTGTGTTTCCTGAGATTAGCGTGTTCCAACTTACAAACTCTCCAGCTTCAGTGTAAAGATATACCCACTGGCTTATTTTAATTATTTAGACTGGTGGTAAGATTTCAATGCAGGAATTCGTCTAGGTAGGTACCACCCCAGGGCCAGTTATTCTGTCGTGAAGCAGTAGTGTGCAAACATTACTGTTTCGGTTTGAAGGGCACTGAGAGCCAGCGTCATCGCTGCTAGTGTGAATATCTTGTTCTTGGTTAGCGCACTGTCAAAATGATTGACTACTGCGCTGTGCGTGGTAGATGTGATTTCCGCACGGGACAAACATTTGTATTGCCTTCAATTAAGTCTGTGCAAAAAACACATTGCTGTAATTAAGATACAAATTACAAAATACTTTTACGTATATATTTAAAATACGAAGTACAAAATATTTTCAATTCGTGTATTTGAAATAAAAAATACAACATAAATAATGTTAACCATTTTTATTACATTTGTGGCACTATAGTATCTTTCGCGCAGTTGATAATTTCCGACAGTTAATTAAATTCCGACTGTCGCCGTGGTCGAAAATCTACCAAAGGACATCATCATTATATAAATTACTAGCTGATGCCCGCGACTTCGTCCGCGTACATAAAGGTTTTTTAAATATACCATGGAAACTATATGATTTTCCGGTATAAAAAGTATCCTATGTCCGTCTATCTATCAAATTTCGTCAAGATCGGTTCAGCAGTTGAATCGTGAAAATTTAACAAACTGACAGAGGGACAGAGAAAGTTACTTTTGCATTTATATATTAGTATGGATAACTCTATTCATCAATATAATCGGCCGATAAACAACTCACTGTTAAACATACGTCTTTCCTAAGTTGAGAGGATTTGCCGTAATCGAAATGGCAGGCGGATTTGTGAACGCTAGTACTGGTTTCTGTACAGTATTTTCAGTCAGCCATGACATTTTTCAGGCATTTCCCTTACTATTAGTCGACTTTTACGGCCACCACGAGATCAAAAAGGGGCCGATTTTCTTATGCCACCACTAAACAGCGAATAATACGGTAATAAAGCGACATTTTAATTAATTAACGTACGAGTAGGTTACTGTTCACCACGTAGTTTTTTCGCAGGTTCGATGATACTGGTGGGAACATACTTGTAGAAATAGTCGCGATAACAATGTTCATGGTATATTATATTTATATCTCCATATTATTGATTTACACCTCCGAAAGTACAAGACTTATTAACTTGAATTTTTAACACACATGTTTCTTTCGCGACAAAAACCCCTAAGAACGGCTTGCACGGACATTTACTCCTAAACATTTTAACGGGCTGGTGCTCTTTTCTCTATACAGACTTCAACGTTATGTTATGTCAGCGAAACCGGGGCGTTTCAGCTAGTTTATAATAAAAACGCGAATTATTATTATAGCAATCACACGTCGACACGTTGCTATTTCTTGTAAAGTAAGCACACATACATCTTTTTGTAGTCTGTTATTATATGTATGGATCATTTACATATACCAACATTACTGTGTTCAGATACATTTAAATTAATTGATTATTTGACTCTGTTCAAAGAGTTTCTAGGACTTAATACAATGTTTAGACGTCCTGGAATACATATACTGTTCAATTGAGTCGAAACATAATAATTACTCTATGAAGTGTTGTTTCCAGTTCCAGATGTTTCCAGTCTCAGTATGGTGGTAGCTCCTTTAATCTTCTTATAGATTAGATTAGAAATATTAATAAAACTAGATATACGGATCTTATCGCGTTTTATTTACTATTTATCACCCGACGTTTCGAGCGCTTTACAGCACCCATGGTCACGGAAGGACTGAGGTGACAGACGTCCTGATGTCATAGTTAATCCGGGGTACCTTCAGTTTTTAGTTATTAATTTTGGTCATCTACCCATATTGAGCTTACTGTGTCTTGAAGTCTTGCAGTGTTACGTTTGGTTTTTGAATTTATTTTATTAATAATAGGATTACAAGCCGGTGGTAGTACCCAACCATCTTCTATATTGAAATTAGGATGTTTTCAGAGTACCGTACCACCGAATAAAAAAACGGAATACTTATAGGATCACTCGTGAGTCTTTCTGTCCGTCTACCAGAGACATTTTGCTTAGACGGATTCATCTATGAAATCCAGGAATCCTACCGCCTGTAAGAAATGTTTGAAATGCGCTAAAGCTAGTACCATTACAGGGAATATGAGACATTAGAACCAAGGTTTACTGGCGATGATATTTTAAAACACGTACGAACGAGTATATACGAGTACGTGGTATAAAACTAGTAGTATTATTTATTTATTTTACTGGAGCTCCGAAGTAGAAGTTGCAGTAAAACATCACTGTTAGTAAAATAAATAAAAGGTTCAGCATTCCTGCTAATTGTAGGTCTATATACTATACATACGAGTTAGTATGTATACAAACTTCTGACAGTAGTTGGCCCAAAACAATTAACATAAATTTTATGTAAGATAGCAAATTAAAACCTAAATTGGTTGCCACAAAATTATGTTCGGAATTACAAAAGCGAATTTAAATGACTCATTTATAAATGTTCGTGGTTATGTCTTTTGAAGCTCAGGGTCGTGGTACGTGAAGAGTAAACGGTGATTGCAAAATGTTCCGCGGTAGAAAAAAAATACGGAAGGCTTTAGTCGTGACTCGTGCCAAAGCCATCTTTGAATTTGTCGGCGATGGGAAGACAAAGCGATGTTATGATTGTTTTGTCTTACGTGCAATCTCTCTTATAATTGTTACATTTCGAGGAAATATAATTTGTATGTTTATGTCAGGAGTAGGAATGGTGTTTAACTACCGGCGAATCATGTAACGTCGGTGTTGTAACAGTCGACTATGAGAAATGCCTAGAAAAATCACATGCCAGATCGAAACAGACCGGCGATAGACTGTCATTGAAGGACCGGTACTATGGAGTAATTTTTTTATGAATTACAAAGGAATGTTACAAATTTATGTCTAATAGAACAATATATGTATTTATTATATTGCACTAGCAAAGGTACTCAAAGAAGCATTTAGATGGAGTACACACTGTCATCGTCGTAGAATTGTTAAGTCAACGATTTAATTTATATGAATTTGGCCTTTTCCTGCAGTAGTAATGTCATCATTTTGGGGTGATTTTGCCATAGTTGCCATGCTTGGCAGGCGGGTTGACAACCGCAGTTTATTTATTCATACTTTCCAGGAAGATGCTGCTGCCCATATCCTGGCTTTTATTTTCTCTCTGTCGACTTTTACGACACCCACGGGATGAGATGGGGTGGCAGATTCTCTTAAGCCGCAACCTCACCATAGTCTTTATTCACTACATGTGTTACTCATTCTGCATAAAAATAAATCATTTAGTAATATTACTACGTAAAGAGACTTTGTATCGCTTTTTAAGCATATTGCGCGCACGGAGGAGTGCGAGAGTTGGCATATTTAAAGTTTATATGGAGAACAAGTGCTATAATTTATATATAATACTAGCGACTCGCCCCGGCTTAGCGCGGGTGCAATTTTCTAATGAATAAAATGAGAAGTGCGCTTAGCAAAAAAAATTAAGTATGGTATGGTTAAGTAAGTCGTTGGTGAATACAGATCCGAGTGGTAAATTAATGATATTTTAATTCATCATTTAACCGGTTTTGGGACTGTATTTTCCAGGGTATTCTCTAGCAGACTACTCTGAAAATCAGCGTTGCGCTTGTTAGTGCAACAATATGCTGAGTGATGACCCTTTTGGCATGACCCGCGACGTACACACAATAGCCAAACGTACAGTTTAGATATAAGATTAGTGGTAAGGATCAACTTCTTATGGTTACTTTTATGTTATTGTTTGTTTGTTAATGCATGTTTTGTACGTCAGCGGTTTTTGCCGAATATAATTTTTCTTTTTTCTTTCTTTATTTCATTCTTTCTATATTATAACATGTCTCTAACTCCAGAATTGTCAAACTGAACGGCGCTTAAGGTTGCCAGGTCCTAAAACCAGAAATCCGAACAGACAAGCCAGTTAATCCGGACCTTTGGGTAAAAAGGCCGGGCCCACAAGTTAAGGATTTTGTGCTATAGTTTTAAAAGCATAAACATTATTGTATGTAAATCCAGGCTTTTTTGATTCTTTATCATCAAATCGTCTGAACTTCTAATGAAACTACAAGCACTACTAACGAGGTTAATGAGTCACTCTTCTTTACGAGTATTATGCAGTTCAAAAAAAAATATGCCGCGCCGACCGCATGGCTGGTAAAATATAAAAGGCCGAAGAAGCCGGACACCGGACTGGTCGGATAGTCATTTAAAAAGCCTAACTATGTCCGGCTTTATCCGGACGCCTGGCAGCCCTAACGTCACTTTATGTTATAGATAATTTAATACTGAAATAGCATACAAATTTCCGATGAAAAAAAATCAGCCAAATCGGACGAGCCGAGCAAGTGATGATCTTTCATAGATGCGACAATTGATTTTTATTTATATAAAGAAGAAGATAGAAGAAGTAAAAGAAGATAAGCGGTATTACCAATGCATTGAATTCAATAAAACAAAGCGACCACGAGTAATTATTATCATGTCAAACGATATTGTAACTAAGAAGTCAGGCCTTGCTTTATATTTCACGGTACGGCAAGTAACCCGAGCTCCCAGCGCTGAGAGTCGAGTGCGCTGCAAATTCGCTAAACGGCACAGGAGCAGTGGGACGGATTAGAATAGGTTTTATATTCTCCTGGTCGATTTCGACCTCGGCGACAACTTTCGAATATTCTCGAGAGCTATCAACTGCGCAGGAGATATTATAGTGCCACAAGTGTACGCCCATACTCAGACACTCACTCGTCGCAATATACCTGCGCCCGATGTAACGTTGATGCGATAAGATCGGAGGTAGGCTAGGATGCAGTGTCAGAAACACGGGGACAATCACAACACAACACAGACCCGAAAACCAACAATTTGTGTTTTAGCACAATTTTTGGCTCCGGCTGGGATTCGCGGCTAATAGGATTCCTACGGTAATTGAATGAAATTAAAGACGCTACTTTTCAAAAAAAGCATTCTATTCGTGACAACATCGCACCATCTTTATCTTAATTCTTTCCCACCTATGAATGATTCTTGGGCCGCAATAACTTTTAATCAGATGGCCCTTTCGCTTGTATAGAACCCTTGTGCTCGTATGGACTTGCGCTTACCAACTGTTAGACATAATTCTGGGCTAGACTAACTGGTGGTAGGATTCTTATTAAGGAATCCGTCTAGGTAGGTACCACCCAGGGCCAGTTATTCTGCCGTAACGCAGTAGTGTGCAAACATTACTGTGTTTCGGTCTGAAGGGCACCGAGAGCTAGCGTAATCACTGGGCATATGGGACTTAAGAACTGATGTCTCAGAGTGACGGACCCAGTGTGGTGTGACACAGAAATTTTGTGGGTGACACATTTGTTATGGGCAGACGTTGCACTTACCATCAGGTGAATGCCTTGCCCGTTTCGTCACTATATCAAATTTAAAAAAAAACGTTGTCTCATACTAATATTTCTCATGTATCATGAGTGCGTTTCACACACATACATTTAACATGCATAACTCTTTTCTACCGAGGAGTCATAAGAAATCTATGTTGTTTTATTATGAAGACGTTAAAACCGATGACCGTAAAGCCTTTTATAGAGTGTCTGTAACGTAAGTAGGTAATATATATGAACATAGATCCGCTGGTGTGGTTCAACATACAAAAGCAGTAGTGTATAGTATCTTGAAGCAATCTATTTTAATTATAGGTATCACTGTTGTTGTTGGTGCCTCATAGATGTAAACTTGTAATGTAAAATTGATGCATTCTTGGATCAATAAATAAATAATGAACACGTATGAGTACACACATATACGAACATAGACTTACATCTCGTTTTGCCTCAACACTACCTAAACCCAGTGGCCTAGTGGTCAGAGTACCTGACTTCTATGCCGCGGGTCCTGGGTTCGAACCCAAATGAAGCCAACATTTTTGCAAAAACACAAATTGTTGGCTTGCGTTGGTTGGTGTTGGTTTTCGGGTCTGGTTGTGTTGTGATTGTTCTAGTGATTCCGACGCTGCATCCTAGTCTACCTCCGGTCTTATCGCATCAGCGTTACATCGGGCGCGGGTAGGTTGGGACGAGTGCGTGCCTCTGTGTTTGCGCGTACACTTGTGGCTCTATAATATCTCCTGCGCAGTTGATGACTCCCGACAATATTAGGGAGTTGTCGCCGTGGCCGAAATCGGCCCGGAGGAAATCATCATCATAGATATTTATTCTTCAACTTAGGAAATTATTCTTCCTCTGACGGAGAAGAAACAGGCGAAAGATACTTCTTAGGTACTTTGTACTGGCAGTCGTGCCTTTTTAGATACGTTCTGGCTACACATAAAGTTATGCAGCGCCCCATACACTTCATATCGTGCCAATGTGCAATTTATGTCTGTAAAACACACCCTCGATACTAGAGAGCATCACGATAGTGGCGCATCGTTTTATCATAGAGAAAGAAATTGTGATTTCCATAGTCCATTATTTTCACAAGCGCCAATAGCCTAATTAATCGTTCAGGGTACGGACTGCGGAACTTAATACCGTCGTGTCATGTTAGTCGGAATCGCTAACGGTACAATAGTAATGTTAATAGAACTGCTAGTAATCTTTTTAATAAAAATAAGTAGTCGTTATTTATTTTGATTTAGGCGTGTTTTAAATTCTGAACGCTAAATATCGAATTTGACCATAAAATAAATTTACGCAACGTGCAAGGTTTCTTTCGTAATATGCAGCTGCCATCTTTTTTTAAGAGGTCTTTTATTGAAATACGTTTACCTTTTCTTGAATAAATTTTGTATGTTAGCATTTGGGGCGCGAAAAATATGTAGACTGCATATAAAAAGGTGTGATTCTGTTTTTAATTTATCTATATAATTATAATCTATATATACATGACATTTAATATTTATAATTAACATTTTTTTGATGGTAAAATTAACAAAAGTAACATCCAATAAATGTTTCACTGCAGAGCACGGACTTGCTCTCATTTCGAAGAGAGTGTTGGGACTCCTTCGACAAATAAATTATTAAAAAAAAAATCTGTTAAATAAGCTGTATAAGAAAAAAAAATGGAATTCAACGAATAATTTTAAATGTATTCGTTAATTTTAAAAATATTCACCTTGCATCTATATTTAGGTCAATGTTAGGTAAAACTGTGTTAAATTTTTTGTATCTATTCATGATTTTGGAGACATTGAAAAGTGACTAACGGAGAGAAGTGGTTTCGCGAGTATTTTTCTAGAATCAAGTATCGTTTACGAATACATAAATATTGGTTTATGTAATATTTCTAAGATTATTGTGTTGTAGATTTACAGACGCTTGTATTCTTCCGAATGCATGACCTTTGCTAGGATTAGTGATGACTTGCTTTTCCGGAGCGAGATTTCGGATTTGGAATTTGTAAAGTTAAATAACTTTAATTACTGAAACATCGAACTAGTTCATACAACCGATGACCGTTGAGGCAGAAAGGTTTTCGAATGACAGCCTCGTCCGAATGCAGTGTGGGGCGACACGCCCACTAGATAGAGCGACGACCTGCACTTTTTTACAGGACGTCAATGGATGCTGGTAGCTCAGGACCGTGATTTATGGTAAAGGAAGCAGCGTAATTTGCAGAGTACTTGCGATGACGTTTGAAACATCTAAGTATAATTATATCGCATATATATAATTTTTAATTATAGTATTTATTTTATTGAATAAAGTGATGAAACGAGCAAAACGTTCACCTGATGATTTTTGTGGCACCGATGTTATACATTAATTATTCACAAACATGTTTTAATAAAAAAAAAAAGAAAAAAATGCGTTTTCAAACTGGAATCGAGACCTTCATCTGACTATTTTGGTCTGACTACGTCTATATATTTTTCGGCCTTTATCATAAAACTTAATAAAAAAAATAGCTCATCTTAATAATAAGGTCAAAAATGGAACAAAAAATCATCACATGCAATACAGCTATTGCAAGAAGGTTAGAAGGTGGTCAAAACAGAGAAGTCAATTAAAAAAGTAAAGTTACAGCCTATAAATGTCCCACTGCTGGGCACAGGCCTCCTCTCATTTTTGGGAGGGTTTTGGAGTCGGAAAAATCCGTCACGCTGTTCCAATGCTGGTTGGCGGACTTCGCATGCCCTTGAAATATTTTTCTGACATGCAGGTTTCCCCACGATTTTCTTTCACCGCCGAGCTCGTGGTAAATCGGTACTTAAAATTGTATTTGACAATTTTAGAGGTGCCCTCACCGGGAACCGAACCCAGGTTACTCGCAGTATTTGAAATTTAAAGCGAGCGCATAGCCCCTGAGCTATCATGGCTCCTCAATGCCTGTGCCCAGTAGTGGAGTTTTTACAGGCTGTTGATATAAGTGGAGATAATGATGACGTTTTAACGAGACGAGTCAATCGTTCAGTTATGTTTCAGATTGCAGATAACAGGAATTTATGATAGTATAGTATCATAGACGTTACCTTATTTTTACCCGACTACGGCGAAGTGAAAAGGAGGTTTATGGTTTTGACCGGTGGGTATGTATGTGGATAGGATAAGTTTGCATGTTCATCTGTTCCGTCATAACTTCTAAACTACGAATCATAATATGACAAATGAGGTATCGTTGGAAGCGTCTTGACCGTCCGCTGGTTATAGGCTATGTGACGTCACAGGGCAAGGTGGCATACGACCACGCCTGTCCTCTGAACATCACTATGTCTATGTATTAAATATAAGTATAAAAATATAAATATAAAATGTAAGTTGTCTACTTATTAGATGATAAATACTGAATAGTTTGTAGATAAGAATGTCAGACAAGTATATTTTCTTGTTCCATACTTTTCAGAGCGCAACTTTTAAGTAGTCGGGTTTTAGTTTTTAAATTTATTTTTTATTTCAGCAAAATGTAACATTACACCGCAATTTCACTGAAAACCGAAGAACGGTGACTGCAAATTGATATGTTAACACTTGCATCTGGGCATGCATATCAATTTGCAGTCAATTAACGTATCAATGTTTTAAAAAAGTACAAGAAAAGTGTTCCCGCACCAGAGTAGCCCGTCACTACGACAACGTCCCGATTCTCTTTCCGCTAAGACAATAACGGAGTTTTTGAAAACTTTGACGTTTGAATTCATATCCCATACAGTGCGCATCTTACACACTGCGATTTCTTTTTATTTAAAAATATCAAGGCGGTTCACGAGTCCGAAAGCGGCGGCGACTGGATTCCGAGAGGCCACTTAAGAAACGTCCAAAGAAGACAAAGGCCGAACTGATTCTTTATAAGTGGTTTCAAAGAATGTCAAAGTGCGTAAATTGACAGTTAAAAGAACATGAATCCAAAATAAGCATAAGTTTTTTACTTTATCAGAATAGAGAAACTTCCAGGGTGATGTTGTATATTGTTGGAAATATAATTTTGTATTTAGACCTTACTATTGAGGTAGCCGATAAAACGATACCATTACCATATCTTTAAACTGTTTATCCGTACGTGTATAACTTAATTATACTGCCGTTAGAATTTGTTTAAACACAAATATCGATACCTCCCTTGTCGAAAAAAGCAAATATTCGTTACGATTAGAATATACTTAATAATTCGTTTTACAAATATTAGTCTTTATGGGAATTCACAACTTTGAATTGGTAGAGGTACAATGACCTTTGTGCAAAATGGCGGGTATTAATTCAATTTGCTTTAATAGTAAGGACTTAACTTTTAAAACATGGAAGAGGTTATTGCTCTTTTGAACAATAGAAAGGGATTGACGATCTACGAGTATAAGATACCCATAGGCAGTTTCAAATACTTACACGCGATATAAAATCGCATGTCCATAGCGGAAAGATTTAAATTCAAAGTTACTTGTGATCAGCAATTTAGGCATATTTATTCTTCTATCTCTATCACTGTGATATAGCTGCGAGTAAACCAGTACATTGAAGTTCAGCTAGATGCGATTTTTTATCATATATAATATGCGTTTCAGATCATAGAATCAGTGTTGTCATAACGTTTACATTGGCAACATGGCTCCACTAGCGACGACGTTAACGCTTCTGTCCCTATTCTATGTAAGTAAAACTTTAGAGCTTTCTTATAAGATATCTGTTCGTTAAGAAATTGTTTTAGCTTTGTAAGATTATAATATAATAACCAAATAATGTGAATTAAATTTATGGTAATAAGAAAAATATAATTTAATAACAATATTTAAAAAATAATGTTACCATACACATTACTTGTTGTTTTGTTTCATTAATTAATATGTACTCGTATATGGTATTTCACAAGGAAAAATTAAAATGAAGTACTAAGTGATTTTTTTTTATATTATAAATCTAATAATTGTCACCTGGACGTAGAAACCGAAAAAGTAATTTGAAAAAAACAAAATTGAAAAAAAAGGAACTTGCAATTTAATATATGGTACATATTCACAATTGTTAATAAGTAATAAACATCTATGCAATCGAAAATAATATATATATAATTATTTTATTTGGTATACAACCATACATTAGGTATGAACATCTTTAACATTATGTAATACATATAATAACATTATGTATTTCGGTTATATATTATATATTAACATTATGTATCATTAGATCCATCAGGTTTATAACAACAGTTTTTTTTAAATACCACTGGACAACAAACTAACATTGAGAAAATTTGAATTTTTATGTATAATTTGTAATTATATCTACAAGAATAGGTTTTTCCGAAAATTCCTTTGCGGTATTTTAAGACAACTAAAATTGAACGTTACAACCAGTTCATTATATCTAGTGCGAAATAAAGATGCATTAGATATAAGGAAGATAAACAACAAATCTCATACGAATTATAGCCGTAAGTGGATTAAATAAAACATGATTATTTTTCTATAGCCTGTTTTTTATCCTTACCTAATAAATAATTTAGCGAAAAAACCCAACCGCAAATTGTTATTCTGTAGGTTCCTAAAAACTTTAATCATTTTGGAGGTTATAATATTTTTGGTACAGCATTTGCATTTTGATAATTTAAATAATGATTTTAAACAGTATTATAATATGTCCAGTTATTCATATAATAATGATATTGTAATGAATAACGCTTTAAGTTTGTCAAGGTAGTTTCTAGTTTTTTGTATTCCCTTCTTTGTTTATGTATACTTAAATAAAATTTCGGTTACAATTTGCTACAGAATGTATACATTGATTCAAATACCTACATTAATAAATTTAAGTGATCAATGCTTTATGGCTAAAATAATTTCATGAAAAGTACATCTACAATAGCGCTTTTTTAACGTAAATATTAATGTCATTTCATAATTTCATTAATGTTAAGTATCGAATCAATATTTTTTTTTTAATACGAAGAAGCTGGTCTGTTATTAATTTTGTCAAGATATTAGTCACTACGTATTATGCCTGTTGCAAACTGTATTTTTACGAATTATAATTATATATGCATTGTATAACTATTTTTAAAGAAAATTATTTGTTTAGAACTCTAATGTGCCGAAACCTCTCTGATTCATGGTTTTAAACATTATTATGCGTTTATTATACAACTTTTTATGCCTGCTAGTGTGGCTTAACCGGCTTTGTAATGAATTAATCTTTGTCATGACGGAAGTTTTAAAGTGTTGTAAGAAATAGTTGCCACTATTTAGAATGACGAAATTATTAAATTGCATGTGAACTGATTTGCGACATACGTATTTACTCACATGTACGCTGTCATACACCCACACACGCACACTTCAGTACACCCGACCGAAGTCACGAGCACTGTTTGTCATAAATAATTCTGTTATTTTGATGTTATCTATAACTTTAATATTAATATGTACATCAAAAGTTGCTTTAGGGACGATGATATTCCGAAACATAATTATTTTATCAAAAAACCGACTTCAATGCAACAGCTCTAAACATGCATAAGCGAATTTATGAGTTTTATGATTTTCTCATAGGTCCCATAATTAGAACTTAACAAAAATTATATAGGTCTGTCCTGTCCTATGGTATCTCCATTGAAAAAAAGAAAATTCGAAAATGTCGGTGAATATACACAAAAAATACATATAGGCGAACATTTAACCGCCTCTTTTTTTGAAGTCGAATAAAAAGACACGAGAAGAGCTAGCAAAAAATAAATAGTATTTCGATGCTGCAGATGAGATGTGATATTTAGTGATTGCTAAATAAATGTGACTTAATAAACAAAACAATTCAGAGACAAGATCTGGCAATTTAGTCAGAGGCAAACATTTTTGTTATTCCGCACGGGGGCAAGAGGCCTTGATAGATTTGACTTTATGTAGATGTAGACTTTTATGAGATTCCAAGTTATGCAGAACACGTAATATTCCAGATGGCGGCAGCAGCTTCGCAAGCGCCGTGTGTGGAGTTATGTGATGGAAATCTAATGCCGATCGTTGCCCTGGGAACCGGTAGGGGCACTGCAAAAGAGGTAACTATGCTATAGCAACGTAGTACGGCCAGGTTAATGTACGTTCAGCTTTTTTGACATTGACACCGACACTGGCAATTTTAATCGTTGTTTATTTTTTTTTCTTAATTAATATTCTGTTTTAGTACCGCTTAAAAAACAAATGGTAATCTGTAAGTGTAACGAGTTCTTTAATTTCTGTATTTCAGATAACTCGTGCTAACATAATGCACAAATAAAATTTGTTCAATGTTAGTTAGTTAGTTAGTAAGTAACATGCCTCATTTTAAAGTTGAACCAGCGTACAATTTGTTCACTGGCTTAACTTTAAAATGAGGCATGTATGGAACACATTGATTAATTAGAAGTTATTACATTAAGATCAGTTTGTTGCATATAAAGTAACCGTGTAGAACACTGTTTCTATATACACTCTGACTGGTGTATATTATGTACTTCAAGTAAATATTATGATTTATTTTAATTCCTCTCAACGTGACGTAGCAACTATTGAAACAACCTCGAAAAATAGGAGGTACAATCTCTTGTCACAATCTATGAGGAAGGCCTATATTCAGTAGTGGACTAGTGATAGGCTGAAATGATGATGACGATGACTCTCAAATGTTACTATCCGTATTTAAAAATAAAGCAGGGAAAAAAATACATACTTACATACAGTCACGCCTCTTTCCCATTGGGGTAGGCAGAGACCACATCTTTCTACTTGCAACGATCCTGACACACATCTGTAGCTCCTTTTTCTTTCATTAGCGTTTTCACACACGCTCGTCGGTTGCGTGTACTTTTAACGTGACCTTTCCTCAAAAGTTCAGCGATCTGATTGTGATACGTACGTACGGCTAGGTCCACCCTTTCCGGCTTTCCCATTCACACTTTCCTTATAAATCTGTTTAGTCAATCTCCTTTCATTCATCCTCTCTACGTGTCTAAACCATCTTAGCATCCCATTCTCTATCTTTTTCACTAGATCTTCGTGTGGTTGAAGATGTAGTGTAAACGTTCTCTTATCACGCTTTTTCTCACTTTGTCAATCAGAGTTACTCCAGCTATACTTCTCAAACTTATCATTTCCACAGCGTTAATCTTACTTTCATGCTTCTGCCAGACCCAGCATTCACTACCATACATAAGTGTGGGCAACAGTACCCCCCTAAGTACAGCCACTTGTGCCTTTTTAGATACGTTTCGGCTACTCATAAAGTTATGCAGAGCCCCATTCGCTTGATTTCCTGCCAATACTCTTCTTTCAATATCACAGTCATACTTTCCGTCTCTCGTAAACTTAGAACCCAGGAAAATAATAAATACTCTTTTATTTACTTATTACTTATACGGCAAGGCTTAGTGGTACTACTATGGGTCTTGGGTTCGAATCCCATTCGGAGCCAATATTGGTGTATATAACTATGACGACTAACCCTTGAATTTTATTTTATTTAGATCCTTAAAGTTGATACCATTTTAAACTTGCATAAGTGTTTTGTTAACAGCTTGCAAAATGTCTTTCACTGTTCGCTAGTTTAGACGTGCATAAAAACTTATGTGATGGTTCGTTTTCAGAACGAATCTTTAGACGATGTACGTAAGGCGGTCTTCTGGGCCCTAGAGGCTGGATATCGGCACATCGACACAGCTGCCGTGTATGGTGATGAAGATCAAGTAGGGCAAGGAATCGCCGAAGCCATAGAAAAAAACATTGTCACCAGAGATAATATATTTGTTACTACTAAGGTAAAGTTGAAATAATTTAAAAAAGGAATCCTAGCACTATTGCTGATGCTATTATCAAGTTTTGAAGTTAATCATTACAAATGACGAAATTATTTTTTTTATTTAAAAAGTTGTAATTATTTCAGATTATATTTTTAAGTACATTTTCATGTTATTGTTTTAAGTAAAATTGTTATATTACATTAGCTCTGGAACGACAAACATCGACGGGAGCAGGTCGTTCCTGCCCTCCGGGAATCTCTCAGTCGGCTCGGATTGGAATATGTCGATCTATATTTGATACATTTCCCTATCCCTATGAAGGTAAGTAATTTTATTTATTATAAGGTGAAGCCCGCGACAACGTCCGCGTGAATTTAGATTTTTTTAAAATACCGTGGTTACTATGAATAAAAAGTACGTCGCATTTATAATATTAGTCTCATTTATATTTTCATATTATATTCTCATTTATATTATAAAGAAGCACAACCAACGTACAACTTTGATTCTTTTTTATAAATCACTACGTAAAGTACATACGTATAAACGCTATTATAATAATTGTGCGCATTTATCGTTGCTATTCTAGTGACTTTTAATTAAAAGAGCGTATTGGATTGAAACAACAATTATATTTTTAGTCAAAATGTTAATTATTAAAAAACGGGCTTCAGGAAGTGTTCAACAACATTCATTCATTTATTTCAGCCTTTCACTAGTCCACTGCAGAACATAGACCTCCTCCATAAATTGCTACAAAACAAGTTTGTATCTCTAATTTTGGGGGGATTTTGCCATAGTTGGCACGCTTAACAAGGGAGTTGGCAACCGCAGTTTATTTATTCAGATGTTTCAGAAAGATGCTGCACTCATCTTCTGGTTTTAATTTTCCCCTCTGTCGACTTTGTGTCGATCCACGTAATGAAATGGGGTGGTAGATTAACTTGACCACCTCCACACTGCGTGTTTAACATCAAAGGAATGTTCGATAGCTATGTTGCGTAACAACTAGCCAGGGGCCGCCTCCGGCCGAGGGCCCGTGGCCTTTTCTATGGTTTTTACATCACTGATTAAGTCAACAAAATTAAAATTATTCAACATTATCAGTCCGTAAATTGTCGACCGTTGACCATGAGCCCCTTCCGAGTGGGACGGATCTCGTGTCTTATGCATTACTACTGCCAGTCACCCAAATACTAGATAACATTTTGTTTGATGATTTCGGCACTGTATTTAAAAATTTAAAAAAGTCGACTGCGCAGGAGATATCACGGTGCCACAAGTATAGGCACGATCACTCACGTGATAAGATCGGAGGTCAGAGACACAGAGATAATCATATCACAACCAGACCTGAAAACCAGCAATTTGTAGTTTTGCAAAAATGTTAGATTTGGCTGAGATTTAAACCCAGAACCTGTGGCGTAGTAGTCAGGTTCTCTAAAATCGACGTATTATTTGTATAACGGACCTGTAAAACGTAAAGTAACAACCCGCAAATGTCCCACTGCTTAGCACAGGCCTCTCATTTCTGAGAGGATTTTGGAGCTAGGAACTATCCGCCACGCTGCTCCAATGCGGGTTGGCGGACTTCATATGACTTGCAGCAGATGCAGGTTTCCTCACGAAGTTTTCCTTCACCGTTACTCCGCATTTAAAATTGCAATTAACAATTTTAGTGGTGCCGGTATCTGGAATCGAGCCCAGGTCATTCGCTTACTCTGAAATTCAAAGCGAGCGCCCAGCCCCGAGTTACAATGACAAACCAAAGAAACCTGTATAATTTAATTTTATACTGTGCTCGGCTTAATTAAGAGTACTTTTATACTGTGAAGAAAAACATGTGAAGTCCCCCAACCCGCATTGGAACAGCGTGGCGGATTCTACCCTTGTAGAAATGAGAGGGTGCCTTTGCTCAGCGGTGGGAAATGTATAGGCTGTTACTTTATGTGTAGAACTATGTGGGTTTTTAATACTTTGTATTGACCTCACATAAGAACCGCGTTTTCGCATATTTACACGCTCCAGCGATTATTCCACGTGCTACTCGTGAACGTGTTGTAAATAATTACTAAAATAATATATTAAGTTAGTCGAACTTAAACGACGACCGCGTGGCCTAGTTATCAGACGCCGCACGTCCTTGGTTGGAATCCCACAGCCCGAGCCAACATTTGTGTAAATACACAAATATTCGATTTTCGGGTGCGGTTGTGTTTTGCACGTGAAATTTTTATATAAAAAAATTAAGTATGATTGTAAAAAGCACTGAAGTCCATGAGTTTTTGGAGTGTACCTAATGTAGATTTGGGTTGCGCCACTGTCCAATGTCGGCGGACTTAAAATCTACGAAATATTTTTTAAATTCTCAGACCTCTTCATCGACAGTCGATTTTCGTTGTAGAGGTTCCGTTTAAATTTGGGATATTCGTAAAATTAGACCTATTATTTCATACGTATACATTTCAATACAAATTAAAGGTTTTTTTTTATTAAATACATTTATTTATCTTTAGGAAGACGGATCTGCGGACAACGTCGATTACCTCGAGACTTGGCAGGGTATGGAAGAAGCGAAGGCGCTTGGCTTAGTAAAATCGATTGGCGTGTCAAACTTTAATATCGAGCAGTTACAAAGGTTGATGGCCAACAGTCAAACCAAACCCGTGGTGAATGAGGTTGAGGTAAGTTTCTTTATTGTGTTCGTCCAACATTTGATCTTGATTTGATGACATTTGATGATGATTGAAAATGGAGTACTTTCAGTCATAATTTATGACCTATGTCCATCTGGAATAATGTACCTTTCAAATGGTGGAAGCATTTTTTTTAAATAGGTGTATTGGTTTCGGAGATTACCCTCCACGTATACACAAGCTTACAAATATATCTTGTATATATTAAAAAAATGCTTTCATATATGTATATATATCTTTTAGTATACTAGGTGTGCGCCGCGGTTTATACCCGCGTAAAATAAGCCACCAAGAAATAAGCCACCAAGAAATAAGCCACCAAGACCACATCATTGCGCCGTACAATCGGACGGAACCTACTAATTCCATCGGTTTTTCCGGACCGATACGACATGGGAACCTTTAAGACAAGAGCCTACTCCTATGGGTCGCGGGATCGATTCTTGTACGGGACAAATATCTGAAGGTTTAGGCCATAACTAGAAATATTATAGTTCTTCTGGATCTGATAATTTATGTATTTAAAATGCACCCACAATACAAGAGAAATCCAAGTGACGACGTATTTAAAAAAAAAACGTTTCTGTTATACACAATTATTGTGATATATTTTCAAAAATATAAAATATTCATTACATATACCGATTTACTAATAGCTCACCTAACGCATAGTTTAAAAAAATATAAGTAAATAAGTATTTTAAAAAATCAATTAGATTTTCTTACGTCAATAATCGCTGCTCTCTTAAATGTGCTTTTTTAATATCTATATGACTAAAAAGTTGAACATAAGCAAAAGCTAAAATAAAAAAGTGAATTAAAAAAAGAAGCGAATGAAAATGACTAAACTCACTTTTTATACCGTATAATCGAAATGGCTACGAAAACAAACGTGACCTTGACATTTAATATATGCTCTCATTGTCATTGAAACTATTCGAGAATACATTATGTATTTTAATTAACTGCGGAATTATAGTTACGCGAGTATACTTACGCGAATGCTGCAATATGAGAAAAAACAAGATTTAAGCGTAATTTTATTGCGTTTAATTTATTTACCGATAGGTGTCCGGCAGAGTAGAATAGCACCTACCTCTTTCCTGTCGAGGTGTCGCAAGAGGCGACTTAGGTATTGTACGGACAGCCTTTATTCGTGCACATTATCACGCAATGGGGAGTAAGAATTTTTTGACTTGTACCAAAAATGGCGGCGACTCCCCGCGCGGGCGATAAGTGGGCTATGTGAGTAAGAAAAAAAAGTAAAGTTTCAGCCTATAAATGTCCCACTACTGAGCACAGGCCTCCTCTCATTTCTGAGAGGGTTTTGGAGCTAGGAAGAATCCGCCACGCTACTCCAATGCGGGTTGGCGGACTTCACATGTCTTCGAAATATTTTTAATTTCTCAGATATGCAGGTTTCCTCACGATGTTTTCCTTCACCGCCGAGCACGTGGTAATTCAGCACTTAAAATTGCAATTAACAATTTTAGTGGTGCCGGCACCGGGAATCGAACCCAGGTCACTCGCGTACTATGAAATTAAATGCGAGCGCCTAGCCCCTGAGCTACCACGGCTCTACGGCTACGTGAGTGGCCTGTGCCAATCCCTGGTAGTTAGTTAAATTATTTTTCTTTCTCGACGTTTCGTGCGCTTTGCAGAACCCATTGTTACGAGGCCGGGTATATTGAAGTGTTAGACGTCCTGATCTCATAGTTAAAAGTAGGTAATATCGCTGAGAGAATTTGACATTACAAAGAAAGGGCCATAAGAACTATAAACCTTAGTTCTAGACTAGTCTTTTAGGGAAATTCCAACTTCGAAAAGTTTTTAAACGAAACCTCTACAAAAAAGTGTGTTTCATATTTTTTTTATTGTATTAAGTGACAAAACGAGCAAAACGTTCACCTGATGGTAAATGCAACGTCCGCCCACAACAAATGCTGTGTCACCCAGAATAATTCTGTGTGACACCACACTGCGCCCGTCACCCTGAGACATCAGTTCTTAAGTCTCAAATGTCCATTGATTACGCTAGCTCACAATGTCCTTCAAACCGAAACACATTAATGCTTGCACACTACTGCTTCACGGCAGAATAACTGGCCCCGGGGTGGTACCTATCTAGACGGAAAAAAAAGTGGATGTGTTTTAGATATATATCTAAACCCCCAGATCTTGACATCGTCCGTTATGGGAATCGAACCTGCGACCGGTAGATCAGAAGCCGATCGCTTAGTTACTGCGCCAATGAAATGTATAATTATTACTTTTGGTCCGATCTACGTAAAACGAGCTTATATTGTCACTGTAAGCGCTCCCAGGAATGGCTGTTGAAAAAAAACGTAGGGAATATAGAATTATTTACCTACTGGTGATAGGAAATCTATGCAGGAATTCGTCTAGGTAGGTACCACCCCAGGGCCAGTTATTCTGCCGTTTTTAATTTAAAAAGTCTTAAATTTTACGATATTTAAAAGGATTGGAAATGAAAAAAAGAATCAATCTCTCTAATGACAGTGCTATATTTTATCTTACTCTTTCTTCAAAAACTTTGGAAAGGAAAACAACTGACGAAGGTACTGTTGCGTGCACTTGTTTGAATGCTTTTGAAATCATATCAAAACGATAAGTAAAATTGATATATTTTTGTGTAAAGGCTGCATTACATGTGAGAAGGCTTTAGTTAGTATGTATACCTGTGGTTTAGTAGTACATTTTTGTTTGGTTTCGATTCTTTAGCGTTCAAAAACATACATAATTCGTGTATAGTGTGGGAAAGGAACAATATTTACGTTAACCAATGACTAATGGCCTCTACTGGTTTGCTATTGGCCGATGAATTGTTGCATGCATTGAGCTCCTTATTCTAATACCGTCATACATCGTTTTGAGGCAAACGACGATGGCGAACTAATTATAAGATATTAAGGTCGGATGTTTTTTGCGTTGTCAAACCTGTTCTTCTTCGCATACTTTAAAGTGTTTATTTTTAAACGTCTACTATACTAATTTATAAAGTAGTTGATCCTGAGTAGCCGCACTTTAACTAGCACATTTGAATTAAAGCACAAGACCGCTTTTTTACTTTAATTTAAATACAATCATCATCATCATTTCGGTTTATTACTAGTCCACTGTTGAAAATAGACCTCCCCCATAGATTGTCAGAAAAGTTTTTGGTTTTTTTCATTTTGGAGGACTATGCCATAGTTGCCACGCTTGGCGTGGAGGTTGGCGCAGTTTATTTATTCAGATGTTCCAGAAAGATGCTGTTGCCAATCTCCTGGTTTAATTCTTACAGCTTATTCCTGGTTGTTATTATTGGTTTACAATAAGCAATACATTAATTGAATGTATGAGAGTATGTTTTAAATTTTTTTGATAATAAATACTTTTGGCATTCACTAAACTTCTCTGGCGGTCTGTTCAAGTATAATCTCTGAAAAGGAGGTTTCATCACATAGTTTCCTTTACCTCTGTACTGGTGGTAGGATTCTTATGCAAGAATCCATCTGGATAGGTTCCACGGCAGGGTCAGTTATTCTGTCGTGAAGCAGTAGTGTGCAAACATTATTGCGTTTCAGTCTTAAGGGCACTGATAGCTAGTGCCATTACTGGGCATATGGTGTTAAAGAATGGATGTCTTATGAGGACGGACGCAGTTTTAGTTTTCCACAGGAACGTTACGGGTGTCACAGCGTTTGTAGTGAACAGATGCTGCACTTATCTTCAGGTTTTGCTCGTCTCGCCACTATCGACTATAAAAATCATGGGTAAATTAGCACTTAAATAATTATATGCAGTAGGCATCGGGATTCGAATGTTGTCTTTAAATTCAGTCTTCCCCTTGAATGTCAAACAACCATGGTTTTAGGTTTGAGATTATTTTAAGAGTTTTGTATGTGTCAGCATACCTGCGAGCTGAATCGTGTGTCCCAGCTTGAAAACCCAGGCATCAAAGCGGCAAAGGAGGAGCCTTTGTTGCCTTTGATCAGCATCATTACTACAGCATATAAACTCTACTTCAAAACGTCGGCCTTTCCCGCAGACTTTTATCCATCGACTTCCTGCAAAACTGTTCAGGTCGTCGTCGCTCCATGTAGTGGTGGTCGTCTTACACTGCTTTTGCCGGCACCTTGCTTGCACCAGAGCTATCAGCTTACAGGTCTGGCTCATCGCCACTACAGTTTCTTGATCTTTAAATCTGTTGTTTACCTGCGGATTCCTCGTCGCGGATTTTTCTAGAAAAACACCAAGCACAGCTCTTTTCCCAAGCTCGTTGAACGATTTTGTGCTTCCTCATACGGCATACAGCGAAAGATCACGTCTCCATTCTGTATGGCAACACGCGATTATCAAAGAGTTTGCGTTCAAATTTTGATGTATGTGCCGTAATATAACTCTAAATAGAATATTTTACAGCAATTGATTTGATATAGGTTTTATCGTAAGGTAAAAATAGCATTACTTAATCAGCTTTTATCCTTCTCAGGTCAATCCTACGTTCACCCAAGAGTCTATGGTCTCCTTCTGTAGAGACAACGGTATAGTCGTTATGGGCTACAGTCCTTTCGGCTACTTCGTCGGCAGAGACAGCGATGTGAATAATATTGACAGAACTGCTCTTCTACAGATAGCTAATAAATATGGCAAGAACTTCGGTCAGGTCATCTTGAGATATTTGGTAAGATATCATTCATGCAAAATATGCTCTCGTCGGAAATAATGTAATATTAGAAATAATAACTATAGTTTCACGACACTTTTCCTTCTTAACCTTCTTTTTTATCAAACTCGGATGAAAATGAAAGTTAAAATTGTTTATATGATTTTTATTATGATCGCTCTAGATTTTTACTACTTTGCGCATCAAGTAGTATACAAAAACTCAAAGAGAAATTAAATTCGAATTAAATTATTTTTGTCTAAATACATGTCATAATACTCGTAAAAAAATGTGCGCCAGTATTTTTTTAAATAACCCTGTTTTTTATGGTTATATTTTGTTTAATTTCTTCCTTAATCACTTAGTTTATTCACATTTATTTAAGGGGTTTAATAAAAAATACTTGTAGTATAATATATAATGATAACTATAAAGTATAATGATTTATAAATGATTTATAATTTATAAAGTATAATGACCTATTTAAATATTATTTAAAAAAAATATTAACGGAAATAGTGCTTGTAATTTTGGATTAATGTAACATCCAGTATAAGATTTAATTTGTGTTCAAAAAGCTCGGTACTTGAATTATTTATTTTTGGAACTAACATGATACTTTGGTGTTGAAACGAAGTAATGTTTCTTATTGTATGTAGTCGCTACATTTTCTGTTATTTGTGATGATTTATGTTTAAAGGAGATTCTTATAAAATAAAGTATATATTTTTTAATGTTATCAGATCGAACGCGGCGTGGTCCCCATTCCAAAATCAACGAACCAGAAAAGAATAGCTCAGAACATCGATCTCTTCGATTTCAATCTCACTCAGGAAGAGGTTGCTACAATCAGTAAATATAATAAAAACACTCGGGTTATCCTTCCAGTTGAATGGAAAGACTATCCCTTCTATCCTTTTGACAAGGAATAAGATTTAATGTAATAAAGCTATAGTTTTATAATAATTGTTTTCATTATTAACCTTTTGGTAAATTATTAAAGGCATGGTAAAAAATTTACAGTAAATGTCCCACTCCTGGGCACGGACTTCCTCTTACTTTTGAGAAAGTTTTGGAGCTGAGCGGAGTCCGCCATGCTGCGGGTTGGCGAACTTCACTTGCTGTGAAATATTTTTTATTTACTCTTTATTTTTTATTTTTTATATTCTTTATATTTAATTACTATAATTAATTAGCAGGTTTTTCTTCGCTTTTTAACATAATCATTTGTAACAATTATAACTGGTTAGATTACTCACACATAATTCATTAATTGCTGTTGTTGTTATTTATTAAATGATGAAAATATGTGATTATAACTTACAAAATTATTATTAAATTTAATTTGCTGTTCTAAGTCTTATTTAGAATTATAATTTTATTAATTAATTAATATAATCTCGTCAGAAACTCATGAATTGAATTAACATGTTGAGAAATTTAATTTGGACAGGGTAACCATATCGTAGACCAATTATTGAGTGCAGAAAGACTGTGCCCCTGCGACATTCTTAAAGGAACCCGAAGTCACATAATAGGGAGCAGATATACAGCCCGGAATAAGATTAGTAAGAATTAAATAAGTTTTTTTGTTACAAGCTTTCATTTGCGAGACGTACGTCCATCAGTGGACTTAAAGTGTTGCTAGGGTTATAGTACTTGTTAAAACAAATTCAATGAGCCCAAACATGATGGAGCTATCTTTAGCTGAGGCCAACTTTGGGCCCCATCATCAGAGTAGATCCATGGTACGATATTAATGCATTGTCACCGAAGCTACATAGGTATGAACAATTTCAGCTCAGTCCTTCAAGAGGAACTGGTTTAAAATTTAGTTCTAAAATTTGACCCACACATACTACTCGAAACCGGCGAAGTTAAATAAAAGCTTCTAAAGGTCATTCATCATCTCTCGTTTCATAGTGAGTGATCATTATCACAGATCCATTTACTGCTTTTGCAGATGTCATGCTTAGGAAAAGGGTAAACCCGCCAAAACAGATGGTCTGATCTGAAGAGAATGTCTCCTCCAAACAGTAACCTATAAATCTTGATTATATAACTTCAATCACTAAATGACACGATTGTGGTGATAGATGTCGCTACGTTACTTCCCTGCTGAAATTGTAAGTCTTAGTTGGAGATCTAGAGGCGTCAGGAGATGGAGTGCAGTCTGGCGATGCATTTAGGCTGAGTCTAGGTCTTCAGTACGCCGACATGCAGACAGAAGTGAAGCCGTAAGAGCTTACTGGAGGTTTGATTCCTATGCAGGAATCTGTCTAGGTAGGTACCACCCCAGAACAAGTTTTTCTGCCCTGAAGCAAATTTTACTGTACTTCGGTCTGAAGGGCACTGAGACCTAGGTTAATCATAGGGCATATGAGACTTAAGAACTGATGTATAAGGATGACGAGCGCAGTGTGGTACCACACAGAAACATTTTGGAAGACGCTGCATTTGTTGTGGGCGGACGTTGCGCTTACCATCGGGTCAACGTTTTGCTCGCCTTGTCACTTAATCAAGTAAAAATCAGTGCGGTAATAGCCCAATGGTTTAAAGTACGGACTGCGAAACGTGACGTCGCAGAATCGGTTCCGAAGTCCATAACCTAATCACTTAGTTACTCCACCTAGTCCACTGCTGAACATAGGTTTAGGGGGAATTTTGCCATAGTTGCCATGCTTGGCAGGCGGAATGGCAACGGCAGTTTAATTATTCGGATGTTCCAGGAAGATGCTGCCTATTTCCTGGTTTTCATAAACAAATGAAAGATGATTGAAAATGTCACATCACACATATATTTAAAAATAATTGATTATAACGGGTTACGTAATCTTGCTAATGTAGAACCTAATACCAGATCGGCGATCATATAATATCGTGATTTGGTAATCCATATGTGGAACGCGCGTAATGCGACCATACCACAAATCGGACCGCATGTCATGGCACAAGAGCATACTTTTCCTTTATAGCTTAGTGGAATTATATAAATACATTCATACTGACCTACCGCTGGCTATGCGTGAAACTTGTGAACAGGTGCTGTTTGTTAGGGCTGGCCTGCTTGAGTTTGTAATGTACACGTCATTACAAACTCAAGCGGGCCACATGTCATTGGCAGCAACTCCCAGTATCGCGTAATCCAGGCCAACCTCCAAAGATAGCAACGGCTGAGCTAATTATGGAGGCAACAAACAAGAAGCTGACGTTTGCCATGGTTCAAGAACCATACATCGGACGGATAGGTCAAATGAAACAGTATCCGGGTGTGAGAACAGTACAATGCTTAAAAAGCCACAACACCGAAAAGGTAGTAAAGACTGCTATTGTGCTGTTCGATAACTCACAATATGCCCTTTATAAATTTCATTATGTACTTCCTCTTTCTGGAGTTAAATACATAAACCTTTCTATATAAATTGTTAACTACATTAGATTTACTATATTCATTCAATTGCCTTTCCCTCAGATTATTTTTGTTAATAGTTTGAATTATTGTTTTTGCCATATTTGTAATGGAAATCGTAGTTGCTTCCATCAACAGGACAGGCATTTGCCTAGTGTGGGGATCGGCGTTTAAATCATTGTAAAGAAGAAGGTACGGTAAAGTAAATAAATAAAAAAAATACTTACGTTTACCGAATTTGTCTAGTTTGAAATTGTCATCAGTTGTTTTTGATCTTTACCTTATTTTTTAAGTTATTTAAATTGATAAGCTAATAATTTATATTGCGCAGGAAATATTATAGTGCCACAAGTGTACATGCAAACACTCGCACTCATCTTACTCTACCTGCGCCTGGTGTAACGTTCATGCGATAAGATCGGATGTAGGTAAGGATGCAGTGGTAGCTCAAGGGCGAGGCGCTCGCTTTATATTTCATAGTACGCGAGTGACCGGGGTTCGATTCCCGGTGCCGGCACCACTGAAATTGTTATTGCAATTTTAAGTGCTGATTTACCACATGCTCGCCGGTGAAGGAAAACATCGTGAGTAAACCTGCATGAGAAATAAAAATAATTTCGAAGTTATGTGCAGTCCGCCAACCCACATTGGAGCAGCGTGGCGGATTCTTCCTAGCTACAAAATCCTTTAGAAAATGAGAGAAGGCCTGTGCTCAGCAGTGGGACATTTATAGGCTAAAACTTTTCTTTACTTTTTTAGGATGCAGTATCAGACATGGGATAACCACAACACAACCAGATCCGAAAATCAACATTTTTTTTTGCACCAACGTTATTTTCGGCTAGTACTCGACCCAGGACTCTCAGCGGAGAGGTCAGGTACTGTAATATTTACGAGTATATTATAAGGTTTCGACTTATATTTACATCAGTCGGCACAAATAGACGAACACAGCGTGTGTGGGACATTCTCGGATGTTGAGGTCAATGCACTGTTGGTTTTTCTACGCCTTCTCCAGTGATTTGAATACGTATTTTAAACGCGTGGAGTACGAACAGGCACTTATGTAAAGAACCGGATTGAAATTATACATTAATATAGTCACGCCTTTTTCCTATATAAGGGGTAGGCAGGACCACTCTTATATTCATCAAAAGAAGAAGAGAGTTATTTATGGGAGCGATGTATACGTTAATTATGCGGAAACTTGGTTTAAAAAAAAAGGAATAAAATTGCATTTTCAAACTGGAATCAAGAACTTTATCGGACTATTTTTTCTTATAGATATTATTCGGCGTTTAGCATAAAACATTTTTTTATACAAAAATCAGCTCATCTTAAATGGATGTAAAAAATGGAACAAAAATGGTCACATGCAATACCTCTATTACAAGAAAGTTAGAAGCTGGTTTAACGAGAGAAGTCAATTACTTTAATAAAAATAATGTATCACTTACTTCTTTCTTAAGGTTTTTGTACTTCTTTCGGAATGTAATCTTATCGGCTACGCGTAATGTCTACTTGTTCGGAACAGCTCCGTTGGTGCAGTGACTTAGCGATTGGTGGACACTACCGGTAGGTGGCGGAGTAATCATCATAATTTCAGCCTATCACTAGTCCACCGCTGAACATAGGCCTCACCCATAGATCGCCACAAAAGTTTGTAGCTCTCATTTTGGGGGGATTTTAGTTACTTTGTTGCCACGATTGGCAGGCGGGTTCGCAGCCGCAAAAGATCCTCTTTAAAAAATACCAGAACGAAAATACACAGATCGGTGACGGGCAGCAGTGTTACGGTGCGAGTTTGGTGCTGCGATCACCAATCCACTTGCCAAGCGTTGTGATTATGCCAAATCCTTCCTCCTTGACAGGTTTATGTCTAGCATTGGACTATTAACAGGCTGTTAGAGAAGAAAAAGTATTAGCGCAAAATGAGGCGCACTCGTCTACAACTTTCCGAAACCGATGTAACGCTTATGCGATATGAACTTTTTTAACGAAGGAAAAGTCAAATAATATTCAGTGTCATCGATTCGGTATAACAACAATATTATCGATGATAAATTCAAGAATTGCACAAATATTATAGAAATTTAACTCGCGACTCAAAGTTCAATCATAAATAACAGTCGTCAAAAATAAAAGAGAAATATGCGCGGCCGCAAGACATGATGAAGTTTCTTTTACTTTCAAATTATGATCAATACTTAAATCATAATTCACATTTTTAATTGGTACAGGCAAGGCATCTTTGTGGTTGCCAACCCACATGCATTACGGGGCAACTATCGCAAAATCCCCCCAAAGAGAGAGCTATAAAATTTTGTGGCAATCTATGAGGGAGGCCTATGTTCAGTAGTGGACTAGTGATAGGCTGAAATGATGATGATGATGAGGGAGACAACATTATCACATGTCTATGTTCTACTACTTTTTTTGGTGGTAGGATTCCTATGCAGGACCTCCTATACAGTAAGCCGACGTGTAAGGATTAATTCAAGAAAGGAATAAAAATAGGAGGATAATCTACAAAATGAAGTAGGATCCCATCATAAACATTAAAGTGTAGAAAAATATGTAAAGCCTCACATTGCAACCTAGATACAGCAAAACGTTGAGAGATCCCATACAAGGCCAAGTCTGTAATTTTATTAACATAGATTTGCCAAAACAACATTTTTTTTAACTTTTTTGCATATACCTATTATATAAAAAAACTATATTTTGTGACCACACAGGCAGAGACCACACCCGTAGCCCACTTTCCTCGCCCTACGGGAAACGAGACGTGACAGGTGGCGAACCAAGTCGCCACCATCGATATCCATAATCACATCTTTGAAGAAGTTTTGTTTCTTAGCTAGCCCTGATAATCTTTTCTGTGCCATTGAGGCATGCAACCAATATTTTACTCTGCGTAGGGTAGAAAATGGCTTGTTCGCGGTAGTCTTTTTAGAGCGACGTGCCTAACGCATAACTCGCCACGGGAACCACTCCCCGAACCCACCGGAGCCGGCCGCCTACCATCAGCGGCCCCTCCTCGGAAGAGGACAGCTCCTCTCCTCTTTTCTTCCTCTGCCATGGAGGCATGCAACCACGATTTTACACTGCGTAGAGTAGAAAATAACTTGTCCGCGGTAGTCTTTTTTAACGTGACGTGCCTAACGCATAACACGCCACGGGAACCACTCCCCGACCCCACCGGCGCCGGCCGCTTATCATCCGCGGCCCCACGTCGGAAGAGGACCACTCCTCTCCTCTTTTCTTCCTAGCAAGGCGTGCCAGAACACACGACGCGCCGGAACACGGCCTACTGTTGATGTGCGCAACGGAGTCGGCCACGCGGAGCCAGGACAGAAATTTTACTTTCGAAAGCATTAGTGTTTCCGGCCCCGGCAGCGGATTTGGTATGAGGCACCGCCACCGACGGCCGCAAAGGATGGGTAGAGAGGCAACGCTAAAGCTACATTCCTCTTCCCTCGCGACACCACCTCGGCTACGGAGGCGAGATCGAGACGGCCACAATTCACCGCCACTCCTCTCTCCCGCAGTCCACATCACAGCATCGATAGTACGGCCCTGCCAAAGTCGCGCTACACTTCTCTTCCGCCGCGACTCCACCTTGGCTGCGAAGAGCATCGCAGTGTTCCTCCAGCAGTCTTCCTGTTCGAATCCCGAATGTGCTTCCGTAACCAACTCGGAGCGACCGCCTTGGGCCAGCCCGGTGCCGGGTAGAAAAAGTCTCTGCTTTAAGTTCTAAATCATTAGTAACGAAATCTGATAGGTAAATTGAAGTCCGGAAGTAATCTTTTGACGATTTCGCCTGATAGTTGTTTTGTTTGCCTTGGAACTATACGTGGGGATTTTAGTGTTACATTCAGTTGTTTTGCTTCCCGTACCACTCCTTATAAATTGTCAAACACCTAATTTGGTAATGTGAAGTGCTCGCTCACAATGTCTGTGTAGATATGTGCTGCGCTGCGTTCCAAATCACGCACGGTTTGTTTTTTGTAATTTTAAAATAGCCAATTATATGTACATCGAACTCAATTAGCGTTGTAGGCATACCCATAGTAGCGGATCCGCGGCTGGATTGAAATAACCAGTTTAATAAATTGTACAACGTGTTCACAGCATATTCGGAGAGTGCGATTTGTAAAACTTATTCGGATACTTAGGTAAACTAGCGAGTATGGACGGCTTAAAGTATAAAATATTTAAAAGTACAGCCCTGACATTTAGTAATTATTGAATGTTGTAAAATTGTTACGCATTTCTGATCGATATGTTTATTCTGTTACTTTGATGTCTGTACTCGAAGTTAATATCCGCGAGAGAGACAGCCATGTGCCTGAAGAGAGCGCATTTATGTAATGTTATTGTTTATCGCTGGAGATCTCACTTTGCATTTTTATGTTATTTTGTTTTGATTATATCATTAAAGTATTTAATGATCTTCGTTAATTATTTGTTTAATAATCCAAACGCACTCTCTTTAAAATCATTCAAGTAATTGTCTATAAATAGGTTACACAGCCCCGGTGGAGCTACACGTCATTGTCTAATACCTTTTTCGATGTTAAACCAGTCTGTGTAAGCCCCGTTTACCCTGACACAAGCACTGGAATCCTTATACAGATTTTAGTGCTTTTATCAAGCTACAGTTCACGACATACAGAGACAGTCTCGACCAAAATTCATTCCTCACAACTCAGTCATAGGCTTTTTCTTAGGCTACGAATTCGCAATAGACCTTTTCACTTTGAGCCAAGAATTATTCGGCTATGCTTTATAAGGAAAAGACGTGATCCATGCATCTCATTCTTCTCCTGAATCGCGCTTATAGATCCGATATCTTTTCTTCACTTCAGCCTATCACAAGTCCACAACTGAACACAGGCATCCCCCAAAGATAACCACAAAAGTTTGTAGCTCTCGTTTTGGAGACATTTTGCCATAGTTTGCCACGCTGGGAAGGCCGGTAGGCAAACGCAGTTTATTTATTCAAATGGTTCAGGAAGATGCTGCTACCCATTTCCTGGTTTTGATTTTTCCTCTATCGACTTTTACGACACCCAGGGGATGAGATGGGGTGATAGATTCTCTTAGGCAGCCACCACACGACACAATACCCCGTCATACCCTGAAGCTTTGCTCAATTTCATACTCTTCACCGCTTCCACAATCTCTTCCATACTTATTTTTTTTTTTTTTTTTAAAAAACGATGCCCCACAGTAGGATTTTCTCCTGTATCGTAGGTGCGTTTTACAAACATATATTTCACATGCACAACACAACCAGACCCGAAAAGCAACAATTTATGATTTTGCACAAATGTTGCCTCCGGCTGGGAATCGAACCCAGGACCGGTGGCGCAGAAGTCAGGTACGCTAACCACTACGCCACGCGGTCGACAACCGGTCGAAAACTTATTGGACCTGTGCTTCCATTTTCTCCTATAAATATTTATAGAAACCATGGTGTTATGCCAATATGAACGAGAAAAAAAATTGAACTAAAATATAGGTTGATTATTATTGGCAGAAATGTACGGCGTAGAAGTAACCAATCCCCTTACCTAATTATCGTGGGGTATGTCCGGGGTTTTTATTCTAGACAGATCAATTCACAAGAAAGCAATAACCATTTTTTTTAGTTTTACTGCAAGATGTTTTGAGTTTCCGTTTTGGAAACACTACATTCGAACCTTCCCCCGATCGGACTTGGACTTGGATTTTCATTGGATAAGAAAACGGGTCTGAATGAGCCCATGTATACACTCACAAACATAACGCACTATAATATATCCTAAACCTTTGAATGCCACATGTCAAACTCGATACTCTTAATACGTACTTTTATTTATAACTTAAACTTATACTTACTTACTTTAATTTTAAAAATATGTAGCTTAACATTTTTAATTTAAAATAAGTCAGTTTAAATAGTTTCGATTTGTCTAAAGTAAATCGTTGTGTAAGAAGAGTCTCGAGATGCCCTTAATATGCTTATTATAAACAAATTAATACATACGAGTATGTACACCGATCACCCGATCAGTCCGCTTACGTCATTAGAGCTAGAAAGATGGCCCAATCGGTGTCTCTTGCGGTTTTGATATTGACTGTTTGCAATGTAAGTTTTTTCTTAAAACAATATGAATTTATAGACAAGTAATTTAAAAAACGTATGCTTAATTTGTGAAAGATTTCGTAATAAATATGAATAGTAATTAAATTGGTATTTTAAAGAATACCCTTTATGTATTTATAACACTGCCCCACAGCTGCAGTTGATGATTAGTTGATAAGCTATTATTAACATTGGCATTGACAAAAATGCCATTTGACTACAAAAAAGAATATGATAAATTTATTATAATCACTAGTATAGGCATTAAGACGCTAAATATTAATAAAAATCGATGATGACTTGTATAAGATTTGAGATTGTCTTGGCAAACAAGTTTTGATGCGCGTTAATTAAACGAGTAGTTGTAATGATTTTTATGATTATAATTACTTTTTTTTACCTGCAAGTTAACATTTTTTTCCTATAAGTTTCAAGAAGACAAAACTCAGCGTTATGAAAAAGCGATATAAAAGCGTTATATATATATATATATATATATATATATATATATATATATATATATATATATATATATATATATATATATATATATATATGTATATTTTGTTTATTATGTTTTATTTTCTTGTTCTATAAATATATTTAGATACACATATATGTAATTTTTTTGTTCGATAAATATAGGTTATTGAGTTGCGAGTATATTATTGAGTAATCTGTACTAATGTGTACGTAGTACATTATAACTCAATTAGCTTCATTGGGTATTTTTAAGGAGCGTAGTAATCCTAAATATGCAAACCGGTGTTAAGGTAAATTGATTTCGTGATTATGTATCGCATATTATAGTTATTTGTTATAGGTGTAGCTATTTTATTTGTTGTTTACTGATATATACAGACATGTAGGTATATAAGTTCATGTGTACACTCGCGTATTGTACTTACTATATGCGTGTTTTTGTTTATATAAATATTTTTTATGTTTTATTGAGTGGCTAGTATGTTTTAGTACATATCTTATTAATGTGTGTATGTGTATTTTGTTATTCGATGTGACAAATACCAAAAACATTTTTATAATCCATACTAAGTTCTTTAAGTACGACTTTCCACTTTTAAAGCATAAATGAGTTATTATCCGGATAACCTTTTAAACTGCATCTTTACATACTTTCTCATATAATAATTCTAGATAACAATAATTCTTTTTTTAATTTATCTACGAAATATTAATAACAACACTATATTTTATGAATATTAAAAACGATAAATTTACTATTATTGCGGCTAAGTGGCAATAAAAATGTCCTTTTTTTATTTGTTATCGCTGTTTGGCAATTATACTACCAGACACTTCGAGCCTTTGACGCAGCTATCTATAACAGGTCCGTATATTAATTTTCTAGAAAATTTGAAAGGGGCGTCTCGATCTATTGTAGGCGGTTTATTAATGGTAGGATTTCTATACGGGATCCTGACTAGGTTAGTACCATCACAGTTCTAGATATTCTGCCGCCAGGTAATGGTTTACAAATATCACCGTTAGCACCTTGTACGGGTGGGGTGGGGGGGGGGGGATCAATGCCGTTACAAGGCAGACCGAATAACCTATGTCCGATGCTGGCAAAGTGCGGAGCTATACAGAAGCGTTCGCTCCTTTTCAGTATGAAATACGAGTATATTTTGCACTTTAACATGAAGATAGGCGTCCGGCAGAGTAGAATAGCAACTTCCTCTTTCCTACCGAGGTGTGGTAAGAGGCGACTAAGGCATTGTACGGAAAGACTTTATTCGTCGTCAGAATAACACCATAATATGTAATGCTGTCACTATAATGCTCGTAGAAATGTAATAGGGAATAGGGAGTTTTAAACTCGTACCAAAATGGCGACGATGTGGTTCGCCACCGGTTACGTCTTAAGTGGCTACGTGAGTGGCCTCTGCCTACCTCTCATATGGGAAAAAGGTGTGATTCTAAGTATGTATGTATGTTTAACATGTTAAAGGGTATCGTATCCAAGATGTTAGTTTTGAAAAAAATTTAATTACAATTTCACACACGAATCGTAGATAAAATATTGAAAGAATGATATAACTCTTAATTACATAAACGACTTTTTCGGTTTAAGTTTTTTAAATTTAGGCCGTACAAAATTTTTCTTAAGGTGTACGTACAATTTACTTTTATTGATATGGTCTCAAATTGATTGGTAAATTATTTATATTTCAACCATAATCACAAGTATTGAATGACAAGAAATTGTTAAATGTTGTTTTGTAGAATTTGTCAAAGTTTTGTTTTCATAATGGTCTAAATTGAAGACGACTATAGCCTACAATCAAAAATCGTAGGCTTTATAGGCTATGGTCAATCGTAGGCTTTATAGGCTATGGTCAATCGTAGGCTTTATAGGCTATGGTCAATCGTAGGCTTTATAGGATAGGGCCCTGCGTGGATAAAAGGTTATGTAAGGTTAAAGTTAAAGTTAATGTGGTCGTGTGATGGCGGCATAAGATAATCTACCACCCCTTTTCATCTCGTGGGTCTCGTAAAAGACGACAGGGGGATAATAAAAATTTACATAAGAGATGAGCATCTTTCTAGAACATCTGAATAAATAAACTGCGGTTCCCAACCCGCCTGCCAAGCGTAGCAACTATGTCAAAATCTCCCCAAATTGAGAGCTACCACTTTTTGTGGCATTCTGTGGGGGAGGCCTGTGTTCAGCAGTGGACTAGTCATAGGCTGAAATGATGATGATGATCAAATGTATTAAAATTTTGGGTGACCAGTTATGCCGCGCACTTTTTATCGACAGCATAGTCTTTAGTTAAGTGGTTACCTATATGCGCTGAGAACCGTTTTCTTAAACTGTGCTCTTTTTTCAGGTTGGAACATTGGCCGTTCAAGTTCCTGTGAAACTACTTAATGATGGTAACAGGATACCCATCCTTGCTTTAGGGACTGCTGGCTCGGTAGGTCATGTCACCAAGATTACTAAAAGTATTTAATTTCTGTATTTCCTTTTTGAAAGCCAAAAAAATAACGCGAACGAAAACATCACAATGTATATCAAATACAAAAGTTAACTTACTTAAGAATGAACAAAGAAAGCTGTGTTTTTTGAAATTATTTATTTGATTAAAAATACTAAAGTACTTGTTTTCGGTATACCAAGGCTCCATCAAGCCGGGTTTCCTGGGTTCGTGCCCCACGCGCTTTCAAGGTAATGATGGAAATGTGCATTAATAAAAGCAAAATATCTTTTCAAACTTATTACAGAAAGATGTCGCTCATATGCGAGAAGTGATCTATTGGGCGATAGAAGCTGGCTACAGGCATATTGACACGGCTGAATACTACGGGAACGAGAAGGAAATCGGCCAGGGAATCGCTGATGCAATAGCAAAGGGTTTAGTGACTAGGGATGAATTGTTTATCACTACAAAGGTTGGTGTAAATTTTAACAAATAAAACCAAGCCGCAGCGAAGTGTAGATGGAGCTTAAGACCGTACCGCGATTTTTGATGGCTTGTGCATTAGGCCTTCTTTAAAAATTACCCATGTAATATCTGTCAAAATATTTTTTTTAATCTTAGTTCGTGATATGTTGGATCAGAGCACGATAAATAAAGATAGAGCTCATAGTAAGTAGTCACTGGTCAGTTCACACCTATATCCATTTTCGATGAATATTCATAAATGAAGGGCATTGAAGTTAGTGTTTGCAGGACATATGAAATTACAGGAGGAAGTGATGTCACGAGTTAAATATTCACCTGATGGTAAGTGCAAAGCTCATAACAAATGATGTGACTCAGAACATTTCTGTGTACAGCACGTCCGTGACTCTAAGCCATGAGTTCTTAAGTAATCTTTGCATACTAACCTGCCTAGACCTTTTGCATAGAAATCCTAACAACATTTAATGCTATTCGAAAGCTTAGCAATAGGTTCGGTCGGAGCAATACCTAAGCGGTTGGATTCTGCACTATGGGTTGCGGGAATTGAAGTGCGAATTGCGGGACAAATATTTATATGGCCTACAGATAGTTGTTCCACTTCCATTACACAGGAGAAATCCTAGTGTGAGGCATCTTTTTTTTAAAGACGTCGGTGGATTCTTGTGTTGATGAGTAGAGGGCGGAGCTAAAGCTTTCTTGCAAAGTTCTAGGTGACAGTTCAACTGTAAGGCCTGCTCCATAATGGAAGCAAGGGCGCGGACGCGGGCAAATATGAAAAGCGGCAAAATGAAACTATAGCGCTATCATACCGCTCCGGTTCGTTCGCTGGAAATGTGTTTTATACTAACTAAAAGACCTTGATCGCGAGCGCGGCAGCTCACGCCTGCGCCCGCTGTTTCAATGTGGGGGAGGAATAATGGGTAGGCGTGGAATTTATCGTCAAGCTAACGACTTGCTCGTCTCTTTCATCACCATCATCATTTCAGCCTATCACTAGTCCACTGCTGAACATAGGCTTCCACCACAGATTGTCACAAAACACGTAAGTTTGCAGACGTCATTTTGGGGGTATTTTGCAACCGCAGTTTATTTAATCAAATGTTCCAGAAAGATGCTGCTGCTCATATTCTTGTTTTAATTTTCCTTTTTACTTTTATGACACCCACAGGAAAACATGGGGTGATAGATTTTTTTTAATTAATAATCTCGGGTTTAACTACGATGTAGTTTTTGATGTTAAGTACATTAGCTTAGAAAAAGCCTATTCACTCTTCTCTTGAAGACACCCACATTGTAAGCGGACGGGAAGACTAATGCAGGCAAATGATTCCAGTCCTTTGTTGCACGCAGAATGAACGACGAGCAAAACGCTTCGTCCGAATGCGAGGTATGTCCACAACAAAAGGATGGAAACCCGCTACGCGTCTTTTGTTCGATGATGGTAAGGGGAAGGGGGAATTAACTCGTGTAATTCCTTCGCGCACTCTCCAATTTGTAACCTGTAAAACACCGAGAGATTGGCCACCCGGCGCCTGTGTTCGAGACCCGACACATTGGTAGTAACCGAGTCAGGGCCACCGATTAGCCGCTTGGCCCGTCTCTCCTCTGAATCAAAGGCTGCCGTTGCAGCAGTTGATATTTAGGAGCCTCCTGCACATGGATGTTAAGATGAGAAACCACACCCTTGATAACACAATCATGTATATTTTTTCCAGTTATGGAACCATCATCACGCTCGCGAAAAGGTGATTCCAGCACTTCAAGACTCATTGAAGAGATTAGGCCTAGACTTTGTGGACTTGTACCTCATCCATAGCCCCGTAGCTGTGAAGGTAAGATTTTTTTAATAGTTTTTGGTTATTTATTATTCACTATTATTTATTATTATTCGCTTCAAGTTTTATAATACTTCTAATTTTCATGCAATACGTACATGATCCAAGGATTATAAATCAGTAAATCCTATTCTTACCACCTCGCCAAATATTTCTTTAACGATTATTTAGCTTTTGTTCTTTAAAGATCTGAACTGAATTAAATGAGATACCTGGTTCTAATTACTTAACGCACATTAAGACTAAGCTATCTTTAAGGTATAATAAATAAAACATTATATGTGTTGTTCACTTAAATGCCACCTTGTTTTAAATTAGAAATCTCATATTAAAGCCGTCAGAATACCAAATCTATGAATTTTATATTCTATATTTTCTATTTTCAGGAAGACGGTACCTTCGACAACATTGATTACTTAGAAACTTGGCGAGGTATGGAAGATGCAAAGAAACTTGGCCTGACGAAATCCATTGGTGTGTCTAACTTTAACAGCGAGCAGATTGGCAGAATCTTAAGCAATTGCGAAATGAAACCGGCGGTTAATCAAATTGAGGTAAGGGATCTTTTACGAGATAGAGCCAAGAAACAGCGAGATACTAACTGTTAGCAGGTAAATGTAAGCACGTTATCTAGTCCCCAAAAATCCTATGTCAAAAACAATTATACAATACTTGTGATCGATGTGATTTGAAACTCCATTATTAATCACAGGAATGCACTTGTGCATTTTACTAATTCTCAAGTTGGTTGTTGGTTGGTTATTTAGAAATATTAAAAAACAAAAATTAATGTCATTCATGAGTAAACCTTCCATTAATAAGTCTAATAAGATTTCCTCTCTGTTTCATTACAACGCTACGCCAATATATATTTTCTAATAGTTCTCACTAATTATTCCACTAGACATTAATAAAAAGGTACAATTAAAATTATTTTTTATTTGGAATATGAGAATATTCTAAGAATGTCGTTTCTTAATAAATGTTAATGCTAGTTTCCGATAATTGATTGACTGATACGTTGCGCAGCGAGTGTTAAAAGTTAAATTAATGTATTAATCAAATTAACTGCATGTTCGTTTATCACTTTCTACACCCACTAGCAGAAGCGAACTTAAAATGATAAAAAAAAAATACATGTCTGATATAGCTTTTCATTTTCAGCGTTTTTCATTTCACTATTTATTGAGAAAACTAAACAGTATTTTTTTTAAATTACTCTGAAAGTGTACAATATCACAGCTTTTTTAATATTTTCAGGTCAATCCGACATTTACACAAGAGCAGCTAATCGCATACTGCAAAAGTGTCGGTATAGAAATTATGTCATACAGCCCTTTCGGTTTTATGGTATCTAGGCGTAAGGAGGAGTCTCTTCCGCCCAAATTCGACGATCCAGAGTTGACGAAAATTGCACAAAAGTACGGAAAAAGTACAAGTCAAGTGGTACTTCGATATTTGGTACGTTTTTAACCGAGGAAGAAAACTCATAATATATATAATTATATAACATATTATAGGTTTAGTGTTGTAGCTGTGCGGTGGTGGCCTAGTACCAGAAATGAGTTTCATAGTCAAATAATAAACAAACAAATTTTAGTGAAAACCGTAAGCTAACAATTTGTCAGCCAAGCGCATCAAATGTGACAATTTTCCATCACGAGTTTTACCGACGGCCGAAGCCTATGTCACAGTAAATATATCGCTAAAGTACTCGTATATATTTACTTAGTTACTTTAGCAGTGCACTCTTAGAGGCCGAAGCGATCAACAATATTACATACTCAAATGTTCTGTCTTAGGTTCAGAACATTGACGATTTATTTTTTGAATTCTCATTATAAGTTTTATGTAGAAAAATATTTGGTAAAGAATTTTAATGAGATATATTATCAAGCACCTAGGAGAAGATGTTCTACGTAACGTCGTTCTCTCTCTGGGGTTATTGGGGAGCTAATTCGCATTCCAATGCAAGTTTTGTCGCGCAACTTTAATAGCGCGATGTTGGACATAGGAGATATTGCTTGAGCTTCTCATGTGGCGACATTGATGTCGCTAAACGCATGGCAGGAACAATTAGGTGAAATAACGCTATTAAATTGGTAAATATTAGAGGGGGTTACCTTACCCAGTAGTAGGACGTTGATAGGCGGTTTTTTTACGGGCTCTTATTAAAGATATTTATATATATATTTCTCGCGATTGGATTGATTTGACGCAATATCCTTACGATACCTTTGCCCAGAGCCAAGCGTATGGTAAAGCTATAAATAATAAAAAAAATATAATAAAAAATTTTTTTGGTGATGAACCAAAGATGCAATACTAGCTATGTGCTAGAAAAGGTAAGACAGGTATTTTTTTATAGGAGAAGGGGAGAGAGTAACTGTGTCGTCTGCCCATAAAAATGCTGTGTCACCCAGTACCTAATGCTACACAACCCAGACATAACCCCCGTTACCGTTACCTGAGATGATTATTCCGCCATATTTCGGGAGCCACGAGACTTTTCTAACATTTCCCTAATCGACCTTAATGATTCCTACGAGATGACAAGGGACTCCACAACACGGCAGTAAAAGTTAGCTCTAGTTTTATTAACTGAATACTATATTTCAGATTGATAGAGGAACTATCCCAATACCAAAATCGTCGAATAAGGATCGTATGACCAAAAACATCGATATATTCGATTTTAGTTTAAGCGAAGATGAAATTGCTACTATAAATAATTTTAACAAGAACATCAGGGTTATAGACATTGTAGATTGGAAGAATCATCCGTATTATCCATTTAATAAATCCTAAGAAATTACTTGGACCAGACTTCCACAACATAATATGAAAAGTATATATTAATTCAAAATATGAATGTTTATTAAAATAAATATGAATTAATAATAAAAAAAACATTGTTTAATTAATTGCTTCCCTGAATTTTATCGTCTTCGCAGTAGTTCATTATTAATTATGTATAATAATGGTAATTAAAGTCGTGTTAGCTAAAGTTTGTTGCCTAAAGTTTCATAAAACGCGAATCATCCGAGTTTCATATTCTGTGAGAAAACAACAAAAACTGTTTTTTTATTGGATTAAGAGATCAGCCAACCCGCATTGGAGCAGCGTGGCGGATTCTTCCTAGCTCCAAAACCCTCTCAGAAATGAGAGGATGCCTGTGCTCAGCAGTGGGACATTTATAGGCTGAAACTTTACTTTACTTTACTTTAAGAGACAGAACGCGCAAAACGTTCACTAGATGGTAAGTGCAACGTTCGTGCAAACTCTCCAAGGCTCTTCCCATCTCCAACAATGAGAAAAGCCAATACTTTGCGCTGGGAAATTTCATCTACTACAGCTAAACTTCAGCCCTTCACAAGTCCACTGCTGAATATAGGCTTACCCCATAAATTGCCACAATACACGGTCCTCAGCCACCTGCATTCATCGACTTCCCGCAAAACCGTTTATCTGTTCTACGAGAGATATGGTTGGCTCATTGCCACTTCAGCCTGCTGATTCTTAGATCATTTCAGGGTTATGTGGGTTAATCTTAGTTCTCTAATCGTTACGGATTCTATCTTGCAGAGAAACACCAAGCATAACTATTTCCAAAGCTTGCTGAGCGAATTTCAGCTTCCTCATGCAGCCAGTGGTTTTCAAAGACCACACCACGTTTCCGGATGTAAGTTAATTAGTTGTTATAGAGTTTAACTTTTGTTAAGGGTGCAATAATAAACCTGAAAATTTCCACCCGAAATGAATTCTGCAATTATGTTTAGATTTGTGTTCAAATAAAGTTTAAATGAATGACAGAGGTTTAGCATCATTACTGCCTACAGATGAGAGTTACTTTTGGCAATGTTAATAAGAGTACGGTTTCAATTTCGAATTTAGTTTCGATGGAAATAGACAAACAAATTTTAGGAGCGACTTACTTTTACGAACGTAAGTGGGATTTAGTTCGATGGAGATGACAAAAAATATCAACGCTGAGTTGGTTTCTCTAAAAAGTCTGAATGGATTGAAAAAGGGTTTTTAAAGTTGGATAGCTTGGTTCCTAGGAAAGGTAATGCAATAAGTAAAACTAGATTATTATACCCAGGTAAAGCTGCGGGAACAAGCTAGTTATGAAGTAAAACAAACAATACTATCACCGCTTCCTTTATTCGTAGATTCAAAACAATTATTAATATCAATAAAATTTAAGAAAAGATTATAATTTTTTTCATAAAATATTTGTGTTTGGTTTGAATACGTCAACGAATTGCATTTAAAAAAATATTAACTTATAAAGTTTCATAATGAACTTCATAATTATTGTAAGGAGCAATTTTAGGGTTGCTCAATTGAAATATAGCTAGAATTTTTGTGTTAACTGTTTTAAAAATTTAATAATTTACTGCGGCACTCAAAGACTTTAACATTTACTTAAACTACTCCTTAGTATTGGTTTGCCTAAGAAAGCTTCAGAAATGAATACTAGAGAGTTGTTAAGCAAGCGTTAAAGTAAGTATAAATAACGTTTAAGAAATATGTAGATATATAAATCGTATCAAGGTTTTATAGATTTGCAATATCAACAATAGTTCAAAATGTTTAGTCATGTTCCAAAAAAACCCTTAATCAAATATACCGGACTGATATTAGAGATAGAGAGACATCTTATGATATAGTCAACAAATAAAAACTAAAAATCTATTTAAACTTAACCTATTCCTTATCACATTCATGTAGTGAAAGCTATTATGTAGAACATTCTTTTCGTCCGGACTTATGTTCTGTGTATTGTAATTCTTAAGAACTGTGATACTATAGAACTTATGGTTCGACATCTTTTAGTACCTTAAGCAATGTCGTCTCTTAGTGGCATCTATTTTTGATTATTTGTATGTTGGCAAAGGAAAACAGTTTCAATGTATATATATACAAACAAAGAACTCGTTACCGCTACTAAACAAAGAAATAAAATACTTATTGCCTTTTCGAAGATTTGAGGCGACCTGTGCCAAACAGTGAGATCACATTGCGCTTGTCACCATAAGACATCGGTTCGTAAGTTGCATATGCTCTGCAATTACTATTATAAAGTGCCTTTCAGACTGAATGACAGCGATGTTTACACACTACTGCTTGACGGCAATATCTTCGGGTTATTTCCGTAACATTACTTGACGCGAGTGAAAACCATACGAATAATCATATTAAAGATTACAGTTACTACACTATAAGTACCGAGGTGGTGACGTATGCGATTTAAACATTAAACTACATTAAGTCTAAATTTTTGAAATTGGAATAACCATAGAATATTGTTATAGTATTGAAATAGAACGTTGGGGTCATAGAATCAAACCCTTCCTTGCGGAATTATGGCGTGGGAGTATAGTTTTTACATCTGAATATGAGCAAATTTAATTTCTCTCGTCTCTTAAATTTCTATTGTAAATACAGTTGAAAAAGTTAATATCTAATTAGATTTTTTTTTAACATTTCATAGCTCGTTGTTTCCTTTTCTCTGAATAATAACTTTGACGCAACATCGATATTGTTACTAATATAAAATAACGATAGATCAACAACAAAAGAATACAAAATTATGTTTTTATATCTCTTATTAATCAATAGCAAGTTGTCTAAACGAGCCGTCTATACCGAAAAGCTCATCGTAATTTGTCGGCTTCCCTGGTCTGAGGTTTTCGTTGGCTTTAACAGAGTCCTGGGCTTTGAACCACTCGCGATACTCTATCAGCTTCTGGGTCCATTGATCTGTAACAAATAAAGTATCGAATTGATTATTTGGAAATTCTTCTTTCTTTAATGGCTGCCCTTAAAAAGATCTGCCAATATCAAAACAGAAAAGAGTGATGAATGCGCCAGCCAAGCATCGAATATTTATGGAGAGTATATTACCTTGAAGTTCTTCCATAGTACCGCACTGACCGCCGTATTCCTCGGGCAACATTTCTTGAGGAATGTACTTGTACAAATCTTTTAACTCTTTGTGAATGAAGATCTGGAAAGATAAAATATAATTTATTATATTTTAAGGTATGCATTGCAATGGCTTTTATTTTTACAAAGTAGACACTAAAACATGTAAAAAATAAACACTTGTACTAATTTAGAAATCTTCGCTGACATGGCACAATTACTAATTTTCATTCACACAGTTTTAATCGGATGAACGGTATAGGAACGCATATATAACAAACAAAGAAACGTCAATTGTTTATATGTATACAGATTGAAAACTTTAACTAAATGTTAAAACTTCAGTTAAAACTTCAGAGGATCACCAATCCGTGGTGATTACGAAAAATCCCCTATTATTACGAAATGCCTTTGTCCGGCAGATGACTGTTGCAATGCTGTTGCATGCAAGGTCATAAAGAAAATAAGGATGAAAGAGATAATGCTATGAGTGTGTATGGCCAGTGTTATTATGTATGGCTCTAAAATATCGTAGTTTAATTACTTTACAGTTACTTACTTAACGCAAAGGTTAAATATACTAAAAATAATTTAGCGTTAAATAAACTTCACATTGTAGGTGTATAACACACCTTGAATAATTACGCATTGTTACTAATAACAATGTAACATACATACATATATACAATCATACCTTTTTGCCGTATAAGGGGCAGGCAAAGACCACAACCGTAGCCCACTTTCCGCCCCAGCAGGAAACGAGACGTGACGGGTGGCGAACCACGCCATAGCTGGCAATCGACACGGCAACCACTGGCTTGGCGGAGAGAAAAGATTACGTAGGAAATGGACTTGGGGTAGGGAATGGGAAGATGGGAAAGGAACTATAAGGTTTAGGATACTACTATCTCGGAAGAAGCAGAAGGAGACAGCAGTAGCTCGGGCTCGTTTTCTCTGCCGACACAAGGCACACCGGACGAGGCAACTAGGTCAAGTATCCCTTGCTAATAAATAAGTCGGTTTTAATTAGCAACGTACTTACCCTCTTTCTGATCTTATCCTTTAAGAAGGGCTTCACAAAGGTGAGGAATCTTTCCACTATTGGTGACGTATTTATGATATGTACTTCTTTCAGTTTCACGGGATAGGCCTCCTGTGGTGTAAATGATAGAATTAAAGGATTAATGTTATATTTTGTATATTTTAATATTTTTAATATTAGCATTCAGCGTGGATTTAGGTTTCATACTTAAATTGTCATAATCGATTAATTTCCGGAATTAATTGTACTCGTAACTTATGACTGTCTCTGAAATGCAAGCTACCTCTGTACCAAATTTCGCTTAAATCGGTTAAGCCGATGACCCGTGAAAAGGTATTCAACAGATACAGACATTCGCATTCATTCATTCATTGGTATTCATTCATGGAAAAAAAAGTATGGATATGGCCTGTATAAATACTTTTTTCTTTAACTACGAAAATGCTATGCCGAGATGTGAGATCCAATTATTGAAAGCAACGCAATACCGCTTATTCTTTAGGATGATTACGGTGTATGGACCACAGTGACTAAAGTACTATTTTTTTTATAGGAGAGGATCGGCTCAGTAGGTGGGATCAGGCGGTTCACCTGGTCGTAAGTGATCACCGCCGCCTATGAACAACCACTATACCAGAGGAATAGCGGATGCGTTGCCGGCATTTGAGAAAGGAATGGTCTATTTTTTTAAAGGTCGGGTAATAATAAAAAAATATTATTACATTTTTTAATGGCAAAAACTGACGAGACGAGCAAGTTGTTCACACGATGGTAAGTGCCACGCCTGCCCATATCAAAAGCGGTGTCTTCCAGAACTTTACATTGATGAGTTCGTTACAATTCGACATCAGTTCTTAAGTTTCATACGCCCTGTAATTAGCCACTAGTCTTTAGACCAAAAACGGTGTTGGTCCTTCTTAAGCGGAGTTGATACTTTGTTGGTTTTCGGGTGTGGTTGTGTTGTGAACGTTCCCGTATTTCTGACACTGCATCCTAGCCTACCTCCGATTTAATCGCAGGAACGTTACATCGGGCACGGGTAAGTTGGGACGCGTGAGTGCCCCTGTGTTAGCGTGTGCACTTGCGGCACTATAATATGTCCTGCTGAGTTAATAGCTCCCGACACTATTCGGAAGTTGTCGCCGTGGTCGAAGTCGGCCTGGAGAACATTATTATTATTATTATTGTTTGATTGTATGAACTTGAACTCAATATAAATGACTACTAATTTTATTTTTTTATATGAATAGACGCTGAGATAGTAGACGCTAGAGTAATACGATGTTTTTCTTTTAGTGTTTTTAGTATAAGAAGGCAACTTTACCTGAACGCAGATCATAAATTTCTTGATAACGGTAGGAGAAAGCCGGGCTAGGAGGCTGGGTCCAAGAACTGCCGAGTCCAGCACATAGATGTCGCCCGCAACACCTTCTACTTCTTCTGACAGTCGGACGTCACCGACCATCAGTGCCAGCTTCAATGTGTCGGTGATTTGTTGACCGTCCAGACTCGGGTGAATGCCTGTGTGTCAAAGATGTGTATAATATATAATACATTTGTGCCGATGGCCGTGGAGAACGATCGTACGAGGTTTTTATTTTTATAGGAGAAACTGACGAGACCACCAAAACGTTCTCCTGATGCTAAGTGCAACCAAAACATTTTTTTTGTGGCATCACACTGAGTTCGTCCCCCTGAGACATCAAATCTTAAGTCTCATATGCCCAGTAATTGGCATAAATAATTGCCTCTTGCTCTTTGGCCACCTTTTCCATAAAAAAATACATTATCTCCCAGTACCCTTCAGATCAAATAAAGCAATGTTTGCAGACTACTGCTCTATGGCAGAATAAATAGCCCTGCGGTAACCTACCTACGGATTCTTGCATGGGATGGGATTCCTATCACCATTAGAACTACTGTCTACTACTACTGTCTACTGGCCACGGACTATGGTCACGGAAAGAATTCTTGCGAATAAGCCTGTTATCGTGTTGATGGACCGGTCGACAGTCGATATGACGAGAACTTTACGAAAGGCTAAACCGATATATGAGGAAAAAATATCTGATCTCTGGCTCACTAGGTGACCAACATGTGTGGTGGAATTGTGTCGAACAAAATTAATTCACACATTTACTAGTCACAAAAAAAAGGCCGGATTAAATTTTGGATTTCCATCGCGGTGCACATTCGGTACTGTAGTATCTGAGTATGGTATTTTCAAACAGGGTTCTGATAGGGTGCTGACGATCTCGTTGTCGGTGATAACCCTTATTACAACTTCGCATTAGACAATTCCAGTAACCGTATTAATGCAGTTTACATGACTGCGTGGTTCAGTGATTAGCGTCATTGGCTGTTCTTCTCCTTTATCAGCCTCTTGATAGTCTACTGCTGGACGTAGGCCTCTCCCAAGTGTGCAGGATTTGCCGTACTCAACACGTTTGACAGGCGGATTGGTTTCCGTCATCTTTAGGAAGCCATGAGATATCCCAGGCAATTCCCTCTATCGAGTTTTGTGATACTCACGAGTTGAGATGGGGTGGTAGATTTTCTTACGCCGCTACCACGGTCGGTTATTGTTGGTTCTTGGTATTATATTTTGTTAAGAAAGAAAACTAGGAATGCTATTGACATTGCTTATATACCTGTTAACCGCTCCAACTAAGCTTAAAAGCTTGTGGTAGGAGATGGTTCACGTCAATAGTCGAATGGCGGGCACGGTCCTGTGACGTCATGTTTCGCAGTCCGTAATCTAAATCATTAGGGCATATCCGCTACATCATCATCATCATTATTCATTCATAAGTCCACTGTTGAACATAGGATTCCCCCATTAGATTGCCACCTCATCAAGTTCCCGCAAATCCGAGCAGTTCACAGCTCCACCTACTGTGGTCTCTCTACCCTGCGTTTGCAGGTACGGTTATCGGATTAAAACTAATGTGGCCGGCACATTGCCACTTCAGCTTCCTGATCGTCATGGCTATGTTAGTTACTCTACTTTGATTATATAAAATATATCTTACTTTGATCTTGCCGCTGTCGTAATCAGATAAAACGTAAACAAAAGTACGAATATTCATCGCAATTGTTTCTTTTAGTATCTAATAAATCTCCAGCATACACATCTACAAAAATCTTTGGCAAATCACCGAATACGTGACTGTATAACATTTAAGATAGTAACATATTTAGGAGAAACAGGTTGTAAAAACGTACTGGTAACATAAATATTAGATAATTATTTAAAAAGAATATTTTACGTTTAAATGAATGAAAGTGCCTTTATCGCTTTTAATTTTAATTACGAGATGTTATACGAGTAGCTGACCCGCTTCAGCTTTTATTATATTATTTGTGCGCGCGCTTGAGTTTGCGCGTGTATGTGTTGTAAAATGGAAGCCATTTATTTAACCTTCAATGACTTCACGGACTCCGACAATATGTACACATGTATATTATGTATATATGCATATGAGTATTTATTTATGAGTCATGTATATCGTAAATAATGTAAATTTAATCTGCACTCAAATATGTTTCACTTTATTTAAGCAATTTCTTAGCATTTATATTATATATTAAATGAATGCGTTGTTTAAGTAACCATTAAACGACTCAATATTTTTCAAATATTAACGTTCATTATTCAAAGTCAAAGTCAAAATTTCTTTATTCAATTTAGGCTTGTTTAAAGCTCTTATGAACGTCAAAATCGAAACCGGTTCAAAAAATGACCTCAGAGAAGAACCAGCAAGAAACTTTGGGCTTTCTTTTTTTTTAAATGTAACGACATTTATAAATTACAAAATATTACAAATTAAATTTAGTAGCCAGGGGGTTTGCAAGTGCAGTGTATGAGTTATTACCACACATCTTTGTCCTCTATATCTATTTTAAAATACGCGTTATCTAATAGTGTCTTCTTGTAAAGTTTTTTAAAATCTATGTCCGATTTTTGTGTTACACTTTTTGGAATTTTATTATAAAATTTTATACATCTACTAAGAAAAGACTTTCTAGTTTTAGCCAGCCTAAACGTAGGAACCTCTAGCGTGTCACTTCGACTCATTCTACAGGATACAATACTTTTTTTTTAAATAAATTAATGTTTCATCCGTACAAAAGTACAGTAAAGTAAAGTTTCAGCTTATAAATGCTGAGCACAGGCCTCCTCTCATTTCTTACGGGGTTTAGGAGCTAGGAACAATCCGCCACGCTGCTCCAATGCGGGTTGGCTGACTGCACATGTCTTCGAAATATTTTTATTTCTCAGACATGCAGGTTTCCTTACGATGTTTTCCTTCACCGCCGAGCACGTGGTAAATCGGCACTTAAAATTGCAATTAACAATTTTAGTGGTGCCGGCACCGGGAATCGAACCCAGGTCACTCGCGTTCTATGAAATTTAATGCGATCGCCTAGCCCCTGAGCTACCACGGCTTTTCCGTACGTATAGAATATTTTCAAAAATAAACAACGACGGAAGTATCAAAATATTAGTCTCCTTGAATAGTTCTCGTAGCGACTCGCGAGGTCCCAAGTCAAAGATTGTCCGAAATGCTTGTTTTTGCAAAATAAATATTGTTTCCAATCTAGCTGCGGATCCCCATAGTAATACGCCACAGGACATAATACTGCGGAAGTATGCAAAATTTACTAATGTAGCTGTAGCTTCATTATATTATCAGCTACTTAACTGTCAACTTGATACTCAGGATGTAATGCTTCCAAGTTGGGAAAGATATAACATAATCGCCGCGCTTGACACGTAATGCTGCGTTTTCACTTAGTGTTCAGAACAGTTCTGAGCGAGAATCCGGTTGTTCCCGTGGATAATGAAAACACTTGAGGGTGGGAATATGTAGTTTCAGTTTGTAATCGGTCGGACACGGCGAACGAATGCTCGTTCTCTCTCTAACTCAGTGAAGGTGTCGACGGCGAACGAGCAGTTGCTCTGAGCGTTCGCTCTACGAGTATGTTCAACGAGCTCGGATCCGATCTTTTTTTGGAATTCTACGCGAACAATCAAGAAAAGTGTGGAATCAAGAAAAACCTTGCAACTTATTGAAATGTATGGAATATAATGAAACGATGCTTTCAAATACATAGCCGATCTTATGAGATTTGTTTTTTTTTATTGCATAAAGTGATGAAGCGAGCAAAACGCTCACCTGATGGTAAGTGCAACGTCTGCCCATAACAAATGCTGTGTCACCCAGAAAATTTCTGTGTGACACCACACTGTGCCCATCACCCTTAGACATAGGTTCTTAAGTCTCATATGCCCAGTGAATACGCTAGCTCACAGTGCCCTTCAGACCGAAACACAGTAATGTTTGCACACTACTGCTTCACGGCAGAATAACTGGCTCTGGGGTGGTACCTACCTAGACGGATTCCTGCATAGGAATCCTACCACTAGTCGCGAGCAAACTCTTCAGAACGAATTCGTGTTGTCAAATTGATATTTTCTGTTTTGAGCGATCATAAGCAGAACACAAGTGTTTTCTTGTATTCACGCGAATACTACACATTTAAATAAAACTAATTTTTACGGATTTTATCACGTTTAATTTAAACTATTTTGGTTGTGTATTACCACCGGCTTGGGATGCAATAATTAATAAAAATTAATCAAAAACCAAGCATACCACTGCAAGACTTCAAGACACAATTAGCCTTTCTGCGTAGATCGGACCAAAAATAATAATTAAAAGCTGAAGAGACCCCGGATTAACTATAACATCAGGACATCTGTCACCTCAGTCCCCCCCGTGACCATGGGTGCTGTAAATCACTCGAAACGACGGGTTATAAATAATTTAAATTAAACGCACATTTTATTTAAATAGGCAGAATAGCCAAACATTTGCTCAGATCAATATGTTCGCTCGGCAGGGTAGTGGTAACGCGGCTTTAGACTTTGTTGATGACGTCACCGGTCTGGGTATTATATATTTATATATGGCATATAAGAGCCAACATATAATTACGGAACTTACCCACTGGAAGTCTCAAGATATTTCTGGTATTTCCCTTACTTTGTACACGTATTGGCTCTGTCTGGGATTCGAACCCAGAATCCGCTGAGTACAAGTCGGTCGTATAACTATATACGTAAAGTGTAATTGGCTTCTGTACTGTGGCTCGCGGCTTCGTTTCCGGCGATATTAAATATTTATATAGCCTACAAGTAGTTGTTTTATCTATGGGGAATTATTTCGTCGTTGGAGTGGGGCCTTAGCTACCTATTCACTTATAAGGAAGATATAGATGAATTCTGTTTGATCTACGTAATTATGCTAATGAGGTACGTGGATTGCATTACAATATGGAAAAATAAAACTCGAGAACAAAGACCACTGTTTTGATGAAAAATCAGAATGCTTGGCTTACAGCTTAAACGCCATTGGTTCCTTAAATTTTATAAATTACGAGTAACCTGGGTTCGATTCTCCATACGGGTTTCATTTGTTAATGGCATTTTTAGTGCTAATTTATTCACTACACGCTCGGTGATACAGGGCAACACCGTGAAGAAATTTACTGAGAAATTATATTTCGAGGACATGCGGAGTCCGTCAACTCGCACTGAAGAGAAGACATTGACTTGTTCTGGTTTCAAAAACTTTTCTAAAACATTATGATGAATCGCCTGACATTTCCTGGTGGTAGGATTCCTATGCAGGAATCCGTCTAGGTAGTTCCCACCCCAGGGCCAGTTATTCTGCCGTGAAGCAGTAGTGTGCAAACATTGCTGTGTTTCAATCTGAAGGGCACTGAGCGAGTATAGTTACTGGATATTTGAGACTTAAGAACTGATGTCTCATGGTCAGCACAGTGCGTAGCCACGCAGAAATGTTCTGGCTGAGACAGCATTTGTATTGCACATACCATCCGGTGAACGTTTTGCTCGTCTCGCCACTTTCTGCAATAAAACAAGATTCGCTGCTGCCTTTGTAAATGGACAATTATTCTATATAAAAATATTTTGGTTATCTTGCACGTAGACACTAAAGTAAGAAAGTATTATCGAGTGTAACCTTATTTGCCCAAAATCAGACTTCAATGACAAAGTTTAGTAGCTTTGCGAGAACAAAAGAAGGTTCAAAGCGTGCGATTTCTTAACTCTTCTTTGTCTTCGCCGTGGTCGGTTAAAATGTATTTTTTTACATTACCGGAAACAGGCTACAGTTACTATTAGAAGCTATAATTACAATTTGAAATGTAGCATAGAATTTAACATTGATTGTGAACCTTCAAATTCCATTCCTAGAACACGTTTTGCGGTATCATCACATTAATATAACGGACGTGAAACTATTTCATTATAGCAAAACAATAGATTTCGATCTATAAGTTGACTTACCTCGGCAAATAGTGACTCTTCTACCGTTAGGTGTGACACCGGGTAGAGGTGGACCTTGCCTGTAAAACGAATAAACTATTTTAATTTAATGAGGTAGTCAGTAAATGGGAAAACTTGCTACGAATTAACCGATTGGATATCATCGCCATTAGCATGTTGATTGATGTCCTCCTGGTCGATTTTGCGACCACGACAACAACCTCCGAATGTTGTCGAAAGCTATCAACTGCGCAGGAATATTGTAGTGCGATAAGCGTATGAGCAAACAGGGGCACTAGCTTGTCCCAACCTACCCGCGATGTAACGCTCATGCGATAAGATCGAAGGTAGACAAGAATCCGTCATTCAATCACAAGACAACCAGACCCGAAAACTAACAATTTGCGTTTTTGCACAAACATTGGCTTCGGCTGGGATTCGAACCCGGGACCCGCAGCGAAGAAGTCAGGTACTCTTACCACGCGGTCATTAGCCTGTTAATAGTTCACTGCTGGACATAGCACTCCCAAAAAGGAATTTGGCGTCATTTTGCACATGTATCTGCGTTCGCAATGTCAGACGCCTGGTATCTTAAATGCAGCTTTTGGAAGAAACTACTTGTAACTTTCCTCGAGTAAATTAATGATCTGATGGCACTGTCTGTTCACAAAAAATACTGTGTCACCTAGAACATTTCTGTGTGGCAGCAAACCGTCATCACCCCGACAGTTCCTAAATCTCGTATGCTACACTAGCAATCAGCCTTGAACTGAAACACAGTAATGTTTGCACACTACTGTTTGACGGCAGAACCTAGATGGGCCAGCTTGTCGCCTGCCTTTTTATTTGCGGCTTGGCATTTTTCGAGATAGTAATTCCACCACCACATGAAAGCCATGAGATTTTCTAGATTTCGCTTAGTTAATCATGACAACACGGGATTACGATTAAAAGAAGATATATCGGTATATACTCCTATATCGGTGTACATCGATTTAGTTCGTATACTAGGGGGATAAATCAGGAAGACTGGTTGTAAAAATATAACAGAACTTCGGCCTGAAAGGCTGATAAGACAGGTATACTGACTGCTGTGACAACTTAAAATGTACCATTATTGAGCACAGGCCGGGTTTAGAACCGGGAAGAGTCGATTACACACTCACATATGGAACATGTAGAACTGATTTTTACTTCCAGTTTTTTTTTATATTTAATTAATTTTATAGTTAAATCGAGGAGATGCGAGGTCCGCCAACGCGCAATGGAAGTGCGTTGCGGACTTTTCCCGGCTCCAAAACCCTCTCAAAAATGAAAGAAGGTCTGTGCTAAGCAGGTGGACATTTACAGATTGTTACATAGTGAGTGGCATCGTTACTATGATATAAAGTCAAGTCAAGTTACTAGGAACAGTAAACAACAATTATTTTCTGTTGTTTATATTCGATACTACTTTATATTCTTCCTTAGCTGAAGTACCAGTTACGGCATCGTATTGAAAAAATTACAAACATGGAAAGTCTATTCAACTATGGATATCTATATGTTTGAAGAGTATGCAAAAATATAGCGACAGTCAACATGTTTTATCATTGTTTACGCAATCAGTTATTGCTTGGTAATGGTAATGTGTTACGCAGTCCTCGAGTGATCACGACACATTGACCTTGAGGTAAACCAAGGCTGATCTTCCTTCACGTCACGTCAATTGGGAAACACGACTTAAATGCTAACACCATTATTGCTAAATTTGAATGGTGGCCTCAGGTAAGGTAGGGATCAAGCAAAAGTGTATTTTAAAGTGCTATCTGTGAAGAAGCGTTGCTCGTATGTTTATTTTGCAATAACTTATTTAAAAATGTCGGTATTTCCGTACTTTGGATGTATGGATGGATGCTTTGCAAATAGGCGTTACATCGGGCACGGGAAGTTGAAGATGAGTCTTTGTGTGCTAACAATTAAGGCATCGTCCGTTTTGACTTGTTATTCTGCAAGTAATGCATAAACGTTATTTTGTTTTGGTCTGAAGAGCACTGATGGCTAGTGTAATTGCTGGGTATATGAGATTTTAAAACTGTAGTCTCAGGGTGACAAGCGCAGTTCGGTGCCGCACAGATATGTTCTCGGTGACACAGCATTTGTTATGAGCAGACGTTGCACTTACCATCAGATGAACGATTTGTTAGTCTCGTCACTATCTCCTGTAAAAAATATCACGTGTAGTTGACAACTTCTTGTTAACAATTTGAAGATGTCACAGTGGTTATAACTGACAAGGACGCACATACATACAGTCTCGCCTTTTTCCCATATAAGGGGTAGGCAGAGGCCACTCACGTAGATAACTTTTTGCCCTCGCGGGTAATGAGACGTGACTGGTGCAGAACCACGTCGCCGCCATTTTGGTACCAGTCAAAAAAAATTTCTTTCTGCACGAATAAACGCCCGTACAATATCTTAGTCGCCTCTTACATAACCTCGGTAGGAACTTTTACTGGTGGTAGGATTCCTATGCAGGAGTTCGTCTACGTAGGTACCACCCCGGGGCCAGTTATTCTACCGTGAAGCAGTAGTGTGCAAACATTACTGTGTTTCGGTTTGAAGGGCACTGTGAGGTATCGTAATCACTGGGCAAATGAGACTTAAGAACCTATGTCTTGGGGTGATGGGCACAGTGTGGTGTTACACACAAATTTTCTGGGTGACACAGCATTTGTTATGGGCAGACGTTGCACTAACCATCAGGTGAACGTTTTGCTCGTTTCATCACTTCTTGCAATAAAAACCCTGAACACCTATCGGCATTAATATTGCTATACTCAAAAAATATTTATTTTTAAAAACAATAAATCCTAGATCAGTTTCAGCGCCAATAGACTGGTTAACGGTACGGATTTCGAAACATGACATCGCAGGAGCCCGCCATTCGACTGTTGTCGTTACCAGCTTTTAAGATAACTAAATAAATCTCACTATAGACGATCGTTTACACTGGAGATATTTTCTTAATATGGGTTTTTTCATTGGATAAAATGACAAAACGAGCCAAACCTTCACCTGATGTTTTTTTTGTTTTTTTATTGTATACCTGATGGTAAGTGCTACGTCAGCCCATAACAAATGCTGATTCACTCAGAATATTTCTGTGTGACACCACACTGCGCCCGTCACCCTGAGACATCAGTTTTTAAGTCTCTAATGCCCAGTGATTACGCTAGCTCACAGTGGTCTTCAAACCGAAACACAGTAATGTTCGCACACCTTCCTAGTATATTTCGGATTCCTGCATAAGAATCCTACTACCAGATAATACGTTCAGATACGTTAATTGCCATGAGTGAAAAAAAAAATTATTTAAAAAGAAAATATGAGATGCATTGAAAAACAAATTGCCGAATTGTAACGGCTTAAGATGATAATGATGATTCATCATCAATATGTAATTTCTGGCATTTTACTGATTCGACTTTACGAGGTCTGTGATGCGACATACAGGTTATTGCAATGTTGTTCTCTGTCATAATACGGTTAAATGATGAATGTATACCATATTTTATTTCACCACCGCGTGGCCTAGTTGTACAGAGCACCTGATTTCTATGCCGCAGATCCTGGGTTCGAATCCCTGCCGGAGCCAACATTTGTGCAAAAAGACAAATTGTTGGCTTTCGTGTCTGGTTGTGTTGTGATTGTTCCCGTATCTCTAACAATGCAACCAGACCTACCTTTGATATTATCGCAAAAGCGTTACAACGGTCGCGGGAAGGTAGGATGTGTGAATGCCTCTGTGTTTGCACGTACACTTATGGCACTATAATATCTCCTGCACAGTTGATATCTTTGCAGTTCGCGGTGGCCGATAATCGGCCAACGCGAACGCATTAACTGCGGTAAGGAGCACATCACTAATACTAGGATACTTACAATTTTCCTTTTAAGATCTCCCTTAGTTCAGAGCTGGATGCGTCACGATTGGAGAAGAATTCCGGACAAGCGGCACGCATTGTGAAATACATGTCCAGTTTTCTCTTGCACTTCTCCAAAGAGAAGCTGCTGCCTCGAAGGAACGTTATCAGTGGCATATCCTCTAAAGAAACAATAAGAAAGAATTGCTCAAATAATTTACATACATACATACATACATACATAAGATCACGACTGTATCCCACAAGGGGTAGTCAGAGACTGAGCACACACTGCAAAAACAGATGACTGCCACAATCCACGTTTCACCAAAACAATATAATGCACTTGGTGTGATAGGTGGTGAGCCCATCGCCACCATGCGCTGTTGGGTGCACAGTGCAGTTTAATTCCTTACTCGCCTTTTACGAGATCCATTGGATGAGATGGAGTGGTAGTATTCTTTTAACGTGCCGCCATGTAAAGTAGAATTATTTGATAAAGTGACGAGACGAACAAAACCTTCACCTTCTGGTAAGTGCAACGTCTGTCCATAACAAATGCTGTGTTACTCAGAGTATTTCTGTGTGGCACAACGCTGCGCCTGTCACCCAGATGCATAAGTTCTTAACTCTCATATGCCCAGATTACACTAGCTCTCAGGGCCTTTTAGACCGAAACACAGTTATGTTTGCACACTACTGCTTCACGGTAGAATAACTAACCATGGGCGGTACCTACCTAGACGGTTACCTGAATAGGAATCCTACCACCAGATTCGGATAAGTAGTGTTGTGTTTATAGATAGCTTGGAATAAACTATTCAGTAGGTTGCTTTTCACATAAGAAATAATAAGTTCATTGTAAAATGCGTCTGTAAAAGCCTTAACAATTATTAAACAAAGATTTCTTAAAAAGGGTTATTATAAAGAATACTTGAATGAAATAACCTGAGAATTAGGTTAAATCAGGAAAGCTATTTCCACATCTTTAGATTTGTAATATTATAGAACCTACTTCTTACAGTAATCGAGAAAAAAATACAAGAAAACTGCTTGTTGGGTGTCTCTTTGTTCTTCTCAGGATAGGTGCATAGTTTTACAATCCAATTCAATTGTTTAAAAAATAACATCTAAAAAGTACCACGTAATACATGTTATTTTTAAAGTAAAATAATTATATATAATGTAACTCTTTTATGGGGCAATGTATACGTTTTTACAACGAAATGCCAGAAATTGCACAGTCTTTCAATCAAAAAGTTGATTTTTTTTTAATTAAACAAAGACTTTTTAAGAAGTGTTATTATAATATTAAAGAATACATGGATGATGATAACCCCTGGGAATGAGGTGATCGCTGTCAAGCTATTTCTACATTTTTATAATACTGTTGTAGTTGTACTTTTAAAATGCCTAAAATAAAATAAACCCGCTGGATTTCTTACTGGTTCTTCCCAGGACAGAGGCATTTCTTGCGAACCAGTGTAGTTTAAAAAAAGAAAAAAAATTACTTTTAATAAGTATTATGTAAATATTTTATTATATTCTATTTTTATTAATTGCCTCCACATCCCATGTAACCCCTAATAGTCTAGAACGGAAAATGTCATCGCTTCCGACAGGATTCCTATACAGAATTTCGTCTAGGTAGGTTATATACACAGTTATATTTGCACACTAATGTTTCGAGAATAACAACCGCAGTTATTCTCAAAACATTAGTGTGCAAATATAACTGTGTTTCAGTTCGAAAGGCACTGATAGCTAGGAAATATGAGACTGGTGGTAGGATTCCTATGCAGGAATCCATCTAGGTAGGTAGCACCCCAGGGCCAGTTATTCTACCGTGAAGCAGTAGTGTGCAAGCATTACCGTGTTTCGGTTTGAAGGGCACTGTGAGCTAGCTAATCACTGGGCATTTGAGACTTAAGAACTGATGTCTCAGGGTGACGGGCGCAGTGTGGTGTCACACAGAAATATTCTGGGTGACACAGCATTTGTTGTGGGCGGACGTTGCCATTAGGTGAACGTTTTGCTCGTTTCGTCACTTTGTACAATAAAAAAAATAAAACTTGGAACTGATGTCACACCGAAAAGTTTTGGGTGATACAGCATTTGTTATGGGCAGACTTTGCGCTTACCATTAGGTGAAAGATTTGCTTTCTCACTGTCATCTCGTCACTTTATTCCGTGAAAAAAAAAGACGGCTGAATAGAACCATAAAAACAATAAAAATGTCTTGGGTTCGTGTAGTGGCTTTTGTGACTCGATTCCCACGCGTAACCAATATTTCTTAGGCATACAGTTTCGCATGCGGATCTTAGGAAATGAACTTTCTTTTCGTTCATTATAATGGACTCCCGACGAAGTAACGCTTGAGTTTATCAACTATGTAATGATTAAAATGCGTGTTTTTTTTGTGCTGACACGTTAACTTTTGAACAAATTTCGTGTATACGGTACGTCGTTTTAGGTATATGAAGCAATATGATGAATGTCTTACATGAAGCTTTTATAAGCAATTTACAATCACTGATACTCCGTTGGCCTGCTTTCACTTTACTATGGAGTTACGTAAATAAATTATACATAATATTGTTGATGCAAATGCAAATGTCCCCTTGATCGATTTTTCAACCGGCGATAGCTTCCGAGTACGGAAGCTATCAACTGCGCAAGAGATATTATAGTGTCACATGTGTACGACGTTGTTGTGTTGACGACAACACAGACACATTTGTTGATCCTAAGCGCCGTGTGGTGGCGGCTTAAGAAATCTACCACCCCATCTCATCCCGTGGGTGTCGTCAAAGTCGACAGAGAGGAAAATGAAAACCAGGAGATGGGCAGCAATATCTTCCTGGAACATCTCAATAAATAAACTGTGGTTGCCTACCCGCCTACCAAGCGTTGCAACTATGTCGAAATCCCCTAAAGTGAGAGCTACAAACTTTTGTGGCAATCTATGAGGGTGGTCTGTATTGCATTGGACTAGTGATAGGCTGAAATGATGAAACTACATGGGGGTCTACTACGAAGATCGAAATACGAAGTTTCGGCTGACGGATCGCACGTTTTCTATCACAATATCACTCACTACACATTAAATCTATTGATTGCCTACAGATCCGAAAGAAGGCCGCCCGTCGAAGTAATTTGGGGGAAGGATGGAAGGAGGGAAGAAGAAATTCATTATTTATTTATTTCGTAGGCCCCCTGTGCCCGTTGTAACGATTTTGCGATAACATCAGAGGAAGGACCAGCATGCAGTGTCTGAGATACGGAGACAACACAACACAACTAGATCCGAATAATTTGTGTTCTACTACAAATGTTGACTCTCGCTGAGATTCGAACCCAGGCCACGCGGTAGTACAATTTAGATGTTATTTACGATCTGTTGATTGGATGAATGAAATCGGATGTGCGAGTAGTACATTATTTCAACCCATTACGTCAAACACAACAAATAGCAAAATAAGTAAAATAGTAACGAGATACGAGTATATTTAGTTCGATTTCTTAACTTATTTTAATTGTCTAACATAATCAGCCTCTTAACTGTCCCCAGCTGGACACATGGCTCTTTCTTTTTTCGAAGGTTTTGCACATATTCGCCACCTTGCACCATGGACACTGCTTCCCTTCACATGTCAACATGTCACAAGATTTAGGTAATGTATAATCGAGGTGATGTGTTGTTTCGGTATTTCTCTGGAGCATGAGATTTTAATGACATTTTCCCGAGTAACTTTTATGAGAACAGCGAAATTAGAAAGGGTAGGAGATTATTTCCGCCACCATACCACACTGAACTGAACCTACTCTTACGATCAACTTCATTATCGTCATTTCAGGCCACCCGAAATCTATTGCCGAACATAAGCCACAGATTGCCAAAAAAAACGGTTCTGACAAACCTGCATTCAAGGACTTCTCTCAAAACCGTACAGGTCGTTGCTCTGTCTAATAAGATCGCCCTAAATTGTGTTTTCCGGTACGAGGTTGCCACTCTAAAACGGTGATATATTAATAATAAAAAATAATCTTACCCCACTCATCAGGCAAATGCGGTTGCTTTCGCAGCCATTCTTTAATGGCGGCCAAATCTCGGTAACGCGTGTCGAGATTCTCCTTTAGTTCTTCGCGGATCTTCTTCGAAACCTCTCCCGACGGCTGGATTAAGATGTCAGTTTTCAGCTTCATTGTTATGCTGCAAATTTAAGTTTACAGAATAAGATGGCTTTTGCGTAACCACTATTATTTATTTATTTATTTACTCTTTATTGTAACGCCCATAGATTCTAAGGTGACAATGGCTGGACCTATCGGCCATATATATTCTCTGCCAGTCAACCCGTAGCTTACACCATCTACCATACCTTATATTATACTCTTACAAGTATAATAAAGATGGAGAGGTTGTGTTCTAATATCAGAAAATACTGATATAATTAGAAAAATCTTTTTTGCATTAAATATCCCATTTATTGATGAATGTTCGAATCTGTTTTCCTGCTACGACCTCAAGGAGCCGCGCGCTAGGAACCGAACATGAACGAGTAGGTCCGAACTGCTGCTTAGGTCTGCGAGGTTCTATGCCGTATGGCGATCATATACGATATAGTATTACGAGGGTGAAACCGCGGGGTACAGCTAGTCTTTCATAAATAGGAATGAGCATACTTTTTTAACCAGAAAGTTATGTTCGAATTTGTTTCGCCATAATTGTCCATTACTAATAAAAAAATCTTATAGAGACATGCGCTGGTTTTTACGCTAGCTCACAGCGCCCTTCAAACCGAAACACAGTAATGTTTGCACACTACTGCTTCACGGCAGAATAACTGGCCCTGGGGTGGTACCTACCTAGACGGATTCCTGCACCAGTTTTAAATTTACTAACACCTAACTTCGAACCCGGTGCCGGCACTATTAAAATTGTTCTGCAATTTTCAGTGATTCTTGATCCAGTGCTTACCGGTGTAGAAAACATGTTTTCTCATGTTTGAGGAATAAAAATATTACAAGGATATTGAAGTCAGCCAAACCGCACTGGAGCAGCGTAGCGTATTCTACCCGGCCTTATAGCTTTCTTAAAAAAATATTAGAGGAAGCATTTATAGGTAAAGAAAAAGATGCTTTAAATGTTATATCCGGGTTGACAACTACCAGTTGTAATTTAGAAAGAAAGGAAGAAAGAAAACAACTTTATTAGTTGCTACAGTCAATACAAACACATAAAAAACAAACAATTAACAATAAAAAGTATTAAAACTTATATTGGATTGCAGCAACGAAAAGGACCCGACTCAGCATTATGCTACAGCAAAATTTCCGCAGCGCTGTTATTCTCGTCAGCACCACTACTTTTTATAAATACGGCTTACTAAAATCTGCCACCCCATCTGATCCCGTAGGTGTCGTATAAGAGAGAGGGCGATTTAAAACCTACCTAACCAATACTATTGAAAAAAATGTCCATTATTTCAGAACCGATGAAACACAATCTTAGTTTGTATCAGAGTTATCTATAATATATTCAAGGTTCTTGAGTAAAATATGTACGTACGTTGACTTTATATATGTATGGTTATTGATGTTATTATGTTAAGGCCCTCTATACATTGACATTGAATTGTAACAATGTTTATTTTAAAGTACACGTGCGGAGGTTTTAGTATAAAGGATTATTTGCTTAATGGTTTGGAGTTACGATTAGTAGTGTTAGTACGACTAAGGTCACTAAATAGATTCCCTGAGTTGAATAGAAACTGTAAACCATATTTATAATTAGAGTTAAGTAATCTAATATAACGTGCGTCTCGAATAACCATTTTGGAATTCTTAGTTCATCCTTTTCTAAAGTTTTATAGATATTTTAATATCTATAAAACTACTAGTTATCACTGGGCATACGAGATTTAGAAAGTGATATTCGGGGGATGGCAACAATTTGGTGCCACACAGAAATGTTCTAGGTAACACGGCATTTGTTATGGGCAGATGTTGCACTTACCATCAGGTGAACGATTTGAAAGTCTCGTCGGTTTTCGCTAAAAATGAACTAATCATCTAAAAACGATGGCTAACGCTAGGATCTCTCCTGTAACCTGGGGTACGTTTTAGACAAAAATGTCACAAATGATGGCGGCCGTTGGGATTCGAACCGAACCGAAACCGCAGCGTAAAGTCAGTTACGCTAACCACTAGGGTCGTAAATATTATGGTTGCGGCTCTGTAATATTTTTTCCTGTAATATATTCCACACTTTACGATATTTAATCCTACCCAGTCTTCATGCATACAAACGAAGTTACATCGGTATCGAAGCGTCACTCGGTATCTTCCGTGTCATTTCCAGTAATTTACCGATAATCTCAGCGAATGGTTTCAATTACTACTTTGTACATATAATAGAGTATCATAAGCTTATTGCAAGTAGCGTATGTATTTTACGATCACAGAATATAATTTCACGGCAAATGTAATGCAAAATGTAAGGTTGCAATTAAGAAAATTCCGCTATTTAACATGATATGTTGTTTTCAACAGACACATGCGTTAATGAAATTGAATGATAATTATTTATTCTTCAACGTAAGAATTATAAATTTCATTTGTCAAACGTCATTTTTTTACAATCTACCACCATTTTGTAATGAGGTTTCTCTGGAGGAGAAGAAATGAGCGAAAAAACTTCGTGGGTATCCTCTTTTTTGTTATTTTAGTCAAAAGTACATTATAAATAAAATTACAAAAACAGTCTCATAGAAAACCAAAGCACGCGCGATGACAAGATGTTACATAAGACTCAATAACAAATTAATAAATGCATTGCAAACTCAAGCAGACCAGCCTCCAGCTACAGCACCTGTTCACAAGTATGACGCAAGTGGCAGCCATCGCCCTCTCGACATATACTTGTGATCAGCTGCACGAGTTTGCAGTTGCACTCGACGCTCGACGCCAGACGGTCGCATTGCGCCCCGCTACGACCCGCTCCGGTAATCCGATCGAAGCGTGCAGCTACCTGCGCCCAACCCTTCCGGGAATTAGTCAAGGCGACTTTCGTTGTATTGTACTAATTTCCCAGAATTGTTTCCACGTCATTTGCGAATCCACCTGTTGTGGTTACACTAGCGGATACCTAACGGTGACAACGAAACTAGTGTAGGCTAGCCCCGTACGCCCGCGGTTCCCCATCTGGGAAACGCGCAATCGGAAGAAACCCACAGAAATTGGCCTTGGGTAGTGCCCTAGTCAATGTGGGTTTACTCGACCGACTCAAAAGTCCACGCGTAGTTGTAATTAGTTGTAAGCACACACCCGAGTGTGCAAAATAAGATCCACACGAGGACGCACTAGGGCTACACACCTAGGCATTCATCCTCCCTGCCTATACCCGGCAGGGAGGGAAGTTAGGCCACACACCCCGGCATCCCACCGGCGGCCACTTCCCCGTAGGAAAAAAGAGAAGGAAAAGTATGTCGGAGGCGTTAGCTAACGCACTCTTAGCGGCCCAGGCGGAGCAACCGGAATTACTCCGGTCGCTACTAACCGCTCTGCCGTCAGTAGCCTCAGCTTTTGAGGCGCTATCTAGGCCCCCCTCTAGGGCCTCGTCCTCGGGCTCCGAAATGGAGTTCGATTCTCCCTCGGCACCCGAGGACCCCCGCGACACCGACCGCGACACCGGCGACGACATTGGTTTTCTGCAAGTGCAGAAATCAAAAAAGAAGCGCAAGAAGCGCGCCTCACCGACGCCCGATAGCCACGCCAAGGCTGCCAAAGCCAGTGATAGCACGCCTATCCCGCAACCGCAGGTCGCCCCTGTAGCCTCCCAAGAGACCCCCGCTGCTTCACAGCAGGCCCCCGCTGCTTCACAGCAGGCCCCCGCTGCTTCACAGCAGGCCCCCGCTGCTTCACAGCAGACCCCCGCCGCTTCACAGCAGGCCCCCGCTGCCCCGCGCAATCCTTCGCAGTTCGCTGCACACTCTCGGCGGCCACCGCCTATCTTCATTCGGGCTCTGGACAGATGGCAAGAGCTCACATCGGCCATGTCCAGGTTAAAATATACTGCCGTTTCTACCTCAAACGGCATTAAATTACAGGTGGAGACCACTGAGGTCTACCGCCAGGTAACACGTTACCTGTCGGAAAAAGGTGTATACTTCCACACATACACTCCAGCCGATGAGCGGCAACTAAGGGTGGTTCTCAAGAACCTACCCAAGGAAATCAGCGCGGAAGAGGTCAAAAAAGACCTCATCGCGCAAAACCTCCCCGTCGTCGCTGTACACCGCATGTACAGCGGGCGCACTAAGGTGCCCTATAACATGGTGCTAGTCGCACTTGACCGCTCCCCGGCAGGGAAGCAGATATTTAATCTGCGGACCTGCTGCAACCTTTCGGGGCTCTCAGTTGAGGCCCCACACAAAAACGGCCCTCCCGGCCAATGCCATAAGTGCCAATTGTACGGCCACTCAGCAAGAAATTGCTACGCCCGCCCCAGGTGCGTCAAGTGCCTAGGCGATCACGCCACAGCAGACTGTCCTCGTCCAAAGGACAAAGCTCTGTTAGCCTCCTTCGGCCCGCCTGCCTGCGTACTATGTAACGCAGAAGGTCACACGGCCAACTACCTCGGCTGCCCGAAGGCCCCAAAACTTAAAAGGCCTGCGGCTAAACAGGCCCAAACACAAAGGTACATAGTACCTCCCCCACCACCCTCCGTATGGAGGCCACTTCCGACCCGCGCAACTTCAAACGCGCCTCCTCCGGTCGCGATCACGCGGAACATACCGGCACCTTCACAGGTCGCACCAGTCGCACCCGTCGCAAGCCGACCGGTCGCAGAGAGCGATCTAGACCTCGTCTGTCGCTTCGCCACCGCTTTCAACGGTGCCGACATTACAGCCCTCGCCACGGCTCTCCGAAACACCAACAATAATCCTAATGAGAGGATCGCCGCGGCGGTGCGGTACCAAAGCGTCATAAACGCTATAGTCAATTTTAGGGCATAAAAATGACTCACAACGGCAGAGAGAAACCGCGCTCCCTAAACGTAGCGTTTTTTAACGCTAACGGCTTAAAAAACCAGCGCGACGAAATCTTCAATTTCGTTCGCGATCACCAAGTCGACGTACTACTCGTGCAAGAGACTTTTTTGAAACCACACACTCGCGATCCCAAAATCGCAAATTACAACATCATTCGGAACGATAGAGTTACCGCTGCGAAAGGCGGCACTCTTATCTACTACAAAAAGTCCTTGCACTGCGTACCAGTCGTCACACCGCCACTCAGCCATCTTGAAGCATCGGTCTGTCAGCTAGCCATGACCGGCCACTCCCCCATTACTATCGCGTCTGTCTACTTACCATGTAGAAATGACGCCAAAATCACACGCAGCGACTTCGAAGCACTTCTCTCCCTCGGGAGCTCAACTATCCTTGCCGGTGACTTTAATAGCAAGCACACCCGGTGGAACTCAAGGACAACCAACCCGCGTGGGCTGGCCCTAGACTCGCTAGTCGACCTCCTCGACTTCGACGTCCTGGCGCCTACAATACCGACCCACTTCCCGCATACACTGGGACACACGCCGGATGTGCTTGACATAGCCATCCTTAGCAACATAAATCTCGCCATCCGCGATATAGAGGTGATCCACGAACTAACATCTGATCACCGCCCCGTTCTACTTCGGCTAGGACCTTCCGTCCAAGCCTCACCACCCAAAATAACAGTAGTCGACTGGCAAAAGCTAGCCGAAAAACTTAAGCAAACTTCTCCGCACCTTGATGCGATTCCATCCACCATCAATTCAGTCAGTGACACGAACCTTGCGGCTCATGCACTCACTAGGCACATCCAAACTGTCGTCGAGGATTCCTCGAGACAGGTCCCAGTGGCGGACGACCACCGCTGGATCCTGCCTAACGACATTAGAGACCTAATGAGGCGCAAGAACGCAGCCACTCGCGCTCACGACTTATATCCTACCGTCAGCAATAGAACAACACTACGCACCCTGCAACGTGAGGTCCGAATACGTATGCAGGAGCTCAGAAACGATCGGTGGGATAACAGTCTCATTAACATCGAACCGTCTCACCTCGCCTTCTGGCGACTTCCAAAATCACTAAAAGGAGGCACATCCCGTTCAATGCCCCCTTTAGTACGACCCAACCAACCGCCTGCCTTCCTAGACGAAGAAAAGGCAGAATGTCTAGCTGACAGCCTAAAATCTCAATGCTCCCCAAGCACCTTACCGGTCGACTCCGCCCACGTCGCGTTAGTCGACAGCGAGGTCGATCGGAGGGCTTCTCAACCGCTCCGCGATTCCATACCGCCGGTTAACAGCACCGAAGTAGAGTCTATTATTAAAAACCTCCGTCCGAGGAAATCTCCCGGTCCCGATGGTATCACTAACAAAGTAGTTAAGCTCCTGCCTACTACCATCATTCAGCTATTGGTATTAATCTACAACGCAGCTCTGGCCAACGCAATCTTTCCGAACACCTGGAAAGAAGCAGAGGTCGTAGGGATTCTAAAGCCCTCTATACACCCGTCCGATCCCACCGCATATCGGCCTATAAGCCTCCTCAAGGCCTTAGGCAAGATATACGAACGCCTACTTCTCGCCCGCTTAAGAGACTTCATGCAGTCTCGAGGGATCCCCATCCACGAGCAGTTTGGATTCCGTGCCAAACACTCATGTACCCAGCAGGTGCACCGCATAACGGAGCACATTCAATCCCGCTTCATACGCGGGCTTCATACCGGAGCGCTCTTCTTCGACGTGGCGAAAGCGTTCGACAAGGTCTGGCACAACGGGCTCATATACAAGTTATATGGACTCGGTGTGCCAGATCGCCTCGTACTCATCATACGAGATTTCTTACGCAGTCGAACCTTCCGCTACCGCGTCGAGGGGGTGCGATCCGAATAACATCCCATCCTAGCCGGCGTACCACAAGGCTCAGTCCTAGGTCCCGTGCTCTACACCCTTTTCACGAACGACATACCGCACACCAGCGGCGTCGAACTCGCCCTCTTCGCAGATGATACCTGCCTATATGTGTCTGGACGTAATCCAGACACTATCTCTAAACGCCTCCAATCCGCAGCCCGAACCCTCGGGAACTGGTTTCGGAAATGGAGGATCGAGGTCAACCCAATCAAAAGTGCAGCCATGTACTTCTCGCGGCGCATAACGCAGCATCTCCCCACAATAGAGTTATTCGATCGTCCAATCCCCTGGGAAAAGACAGTCAAATACTTAGGCGTCCTATTAGACTCGAGACTCAGCTTCGGTCCACATATTAACCGAGTAAGGAACCGAGCGGCGTTCGTACTCGGTCGATTACATCCGTTACTAAATAAAAATAGCAAAATGTCCCTACGTAATAAAATTACACTTTACAAAGCCTGTATTCGGCCAATTATGACATACGCAAGCCCCGTATTTGCGCATGCCTCCCCGCGTCAAATTCACCGACTTCAGGTAATACAAAATCGATTCATGCGTAAAGCCACGGGAGCACCGTGGTTCGTGCGTAATGCTAACCTTCATATCGATTTAGGGCTTCCTACCATAGCCCAATATCTAAAGTTGGCCTCTCGCCGATACTTCGACTCTGCCGCCACGCACCCCAACCCACTGGTTGTCAGTGCCGCCACTTACAACCCCCTCGCGATACACCAAAACTCGACCCGCGGAAAAAGGAGACCGAGGCACGTCCTCGAGGACCCTGACGACGCGACCACTATTGCCCAAGCGCTCTACTCAACACTACACAAACACCCATTATCACCATCATACCGCCCCCGCCGTCGGCGTGGGCGTATCAGACAAAGTTATTCGCGATACCGCCGCATCTCAGGCCGGTTTTCCCCTAGCAGTAGTGTCATAAACAGAAGCGTCGCTGGAGTTTCTTGCGCCATTTCTTCTCCAGCGGAAACGCATTCCGAATTGGTGGTAAACTTATCTAATAATAATCATGGTATTAATAATTATAGTAGTAGTAATATTGCCCTCCCGATTGCAGTAACTGACCGAGCCGAGACCGGCCCCCTTGGGCACCCTCGAGTCTGTTACTCTCGCGAACAGGATGACGGTCCAAGCCGAGGTCCCCTCTCGGGGGCCCTTGCGCCAGTCATCCATAAATAAAGGTTTCGGCTAAGCGCCCTCAGCGCTATGCCACCTTTCAATCCGGCGAAGCTGTAAAAGCCTTCGGGCTAACAGTGACCATCAGTCCTAAAAAAAAAAAAAAAAGCACGAGTTTGCAACACTTTATTGAATCCGTCTAGTTTGAAATTTTGTCATAGAGCGTGCTTCCGTCTGAGATGTTTATTTACTGTTAAATTTATTTATATATATTCTTGTCCTTCATAATGTAAATACTAAAAAGAGGATACCTGCGGAGTTTCTTTCGCCTGTTTCTATCCCGTTAGATGATTCTCATTACGAAACGGTGGTAGACAGTAAGTAAAATCGTACGTTAAATAACAAAAAAAAAACACGTTTATGTTACAATGTGAACTAAAAAAAGATCAAAAGTCCCTGCACTGGATATAAACCTTTTAAAACATTTTAACGGGTTTAATTCATTATTGTTTCCCAAAATTAGATCTCTGTGAGCTAACAATTCGTGTCTTCGCACACATGTTGGTTCCGATTGGGATTAAAACCAAGGTCCGCGGCGTATTGGTACTTTGGAATACTTGTTACTTTTATTATTATTTAGGGATTTCTATGACATTCTCGTCTGGTTGGTATATACTGCTACATATGTATACGTACATAAAAATAAAATGAGAAAAAATTTAAGGTCCTATAATATATAAAAAATATAATATAATAATATATAAATAAAACCAAACCAGACAAAAAATATTATTATTAATTTGCTGAAAAAATTACGAGAGCTCAAGCGGATTCTTTAGTATACACACAGGAAGTGAAATTAAAATACGTCAGTGAAGACTTCGTGAACTTGTTTATTGAGCGCCAGAGAAAGTTGTCCTTTTTTAAGTTGACAGTAAAGAAATTGAAATCTGAACAAATATATCGTGCCACGTTTTTTGTTAACTCGCTGTCGTGAAATTAGTGATTGAATTTGAACTAACTTCTCGAGGAGCTGGAGACTTGAAACTTAAAACATAGCTTAGAACAGGATGACAATTCATTATTAACTCGCTTTCTTGTCTGTCTGTCTGTCTGTCTGTTTGTTTGTCTGTTGTGTACACATTTTGCAATCGATTATAAACTAACTTCATACTTTAAGTCTTTTTTAAAAACCTGGTACGTAAAAAGTTTATTATACCATTATTGTCTTTTACTTTTTCCGATATCGAAACGAGGTAAGTAAAGCTGTTAGTAAAATGCTGAAGAACTAAAAGGATTATAGTGTGGGTAATGATTGAATTTGAATAAACGTTGAATGAAAGTTAAAAGTAAATGTTTGTTAAATAATTGTGACCCACAAATTCGAACGAAATTGTCACAGAAATATATTGTCTGTTGAAAATATATTTAGTACGTTAAAAATATATTTTGTTGGTTAAAAATATATTATGGCTTTATGTTTATTTATATGGAGTGACGAAACGAGCAAGCCACCTGTTGGTAAGTGCAATGTTTTTCCATAACTTTTCCGTGTCACCACACTGCGCCTGACATCCGGGGACATAAGTTCTTAAGTCCCTTATGCCCGGTGATTACACTAGCTATCAGTATCCTTAAGACCGAAACACAGCAATCTTTACACATTACTGCTTGAATTCAGAATAACTGAAACTACGATGGTACCTACGTAGACGGATTGCCGCATAGTTTTAGATTGCGTAGTCCGGTGCTAATCGCGGTAGTTTACAATCACTTAATTTTGTGATTGTAGATTCTATGCGAGACATTCTCCGACTCATATGCACCTATAGATATGTTTCAGAGTCCAAAATAAAAATGAAAGAAGTAATGTATATTTAAATATTATTGTTGTTTTTATATGATGCACATACTGCATCATACAGCTATTTACCTAAAAATTGTTAATTTAAATTTCAAGTGCTGATTTATCTCAGCTGCGAGGTCGACGGTGATGGAAGACATCGACAACCTGGATATACATACATAGAGTAACGCCTCTTTCCCATAGGGGTAGGCAGAGACCACATCTTTCCACTTGCTACGATCCAGACACACATCTTTAACTTCCTCTACTTTCATTAATATTTTCGGTCGGCTGCGGGTACTTTTGTCTTGGCCTTTCCTTAAAACAATTTCGATCTGATCGTGATACGTTCGCCTACGTCGACCCTAACCGGCTTGCCCATTCACACTCGCCTCATAAATCTGTTTCGATCAATCTTCTTTCATCCATCCTCTCAACGTGTGCAAACCATCTAAGAAACCCTTTATCTATCTTTGCCACTACATCTTCTACCACACCGCAATGTTCCCTTATCACGCTGTTTCTCACTTTGTCCATCAAAGGATATCTGAGAAACAATAAATGAATGGAGAACATGTGGAGTTCGCCACCTCGCACTGGAACAGCGGTGGCAAAGAAAGGATACCTGAACCTAGAAGTGGGTCTTTTAAAGGTTGACATCACATCTATATCTATACCAATAAACTATATTATTTTTAATGACGTAGAGATATAAAACTAATCGAATTAGATTTAATCCCTAAACAAAATTAAAAACTAAGTGACGGGACGATTAATAGTTATACTCGTAGTTCACCTCATACCCAGAACTTTGACTTAGAAAGCTCTGTGTCACACCGTACAGTGTCACCTTAGAACATCTTTTTTTATGCTTTATACATACATACATATTGTATGTAAGAGCCGTGGTAGCTCAGGGGCTAGGCGCTCCCTTTAAATTTCATAATACGCGAGGGACCTGAGTTCGATTCCCGGTGCCGGCACCTGTTTGTTAATTGCAATTTTAAGTGCTGATTTACCACGTGATCGGCGGAGAAGGAAAACATCGTGAGGAAACCGCAACTCGCATTGGAGCACGTGGCGAATTCTTCCTAGCTCCAAAACCCTCTCAGAAATGAGAGGAGGCCTAAGCTCAGCAGTGGGACATTTATAGGCTGAAACATTACTTTTTTTTACATACTGTATGCATGTCTGTCTTGTTCCCGTATACGGGGAAAACAGAGACCACACACGTTACTCACTTTCACCCCCGCAGGAAACGTGATGTGACGGGTGGCGAACGTCGTCGGATTGGAACGGATTGCGTTCCCACGAGCAGTATAGTGACAGCATTGCATATTCTGGTATTATTCTGTACGAATAAAATTTACAAAAACACTAGTAACAGTGTTCTTCAGAAGAAAAGGTGGAAGTTCCGGATTCTTGCCGTTCGATTGGTGTGGTTGTGTTGAGCCGCAAGGTGAATGCACCCAACCGTTAAAGGTCTAGTGCAATAGTAACGGTATTTCTTGATTCAGTTATTACTCGTAGTTATCAGAAACGCAGAGCAAATGGTGGTGGATTGCGGATATTTTGTTCCAGAGCTCATTTTATATTATTTTTTCACTTTTGTTAATTTTGGGCAATATTATTTTATTTAAATGAAACTACACTTTACGGATTTTATCGCGTTTAATTTACAACTATTTATGACCCGACGTTTCGGACGCTTTACAGCACCCATGGTCACGAGGGGACTGAGGTGACAGCTGTCCTGATGTCATAGTTAACCCTGTGCTGTCTAAAAAATCTTGTAAGGTTTAGAAGGTATGAATATAAATATATGAATATGAATGAAAATGTTGGTGATATAATCAACTGTTCGGTTTATTTTACGCGGGTGCAACCGCTGGGCACAATTAGTCTCAATTAAGTCTCAATTAATTACATAAGTTTAAGTACCGTGTGGTAGCGGCCTAAGAGAATCTACCACCCCATCTCATCCCGTGGGTGTCGTAAAAGTCGACAGAGGGAAAATGAAAACCAGGAGATGGGCAGCAGCATCTTGCTCGAACATCTTAATAAATAAACTGCGGTTGCCAACCCGTCTGCCAAGCGTGGCAACGATGGCAAAATCCCCCCAAAACGAGAGCTACAAACTTTTGTGGCAATCTATGGGGGAGGCCTATGTTCAGCAGTGGACTATTGATAGCCTGTAACGACAACGACGACGACATAAGTTTCGCGCTTAACAACATCTCAATTGTTATATTGATGATGATTTTATTCTGACCAATTTTCGACAATCTGCGAATACTGTCAGAGCAAATGCGCAAGAGGTCTTGTTAAAATATAATGTAAAATTTTCTTGTTTTCTTTATTTTAAGAAAACATGCCCCACATTAGATAGATCTTAGATCTCTGCTGTATCGTAAGAGTGTTTTACAGACATACATATCACATGCACAACACAACAAGTTCAGAAAACTAACGGTTCGTGTTTTTGAACAAATGTCAGCTTCGGTTGGGATTCGAACCGAGTCACTCCAACCACAAGGCCACGCAGTCGTCAAACTGTCAACTGCTGCATATATCCCCGAGTTGGGATCATCATCATCATCATCATTTCAGCCTTTCACTAGTCCACTGCTGAACATAGGCCTCCCCCATATATTGCTACAAAGTTTGTCGCTACCATTTTGGGAGGAATTTGCCATAGTTGCCACGCTTGGCAGGCGGGTTGGCAACCGCAGTGTGTTAATTCTGATGTTACAGGAAGATGCTGCAGCTCATCTTCTGGTTTTAATTCTCCCTCTGTCGACTTTTAAAACATCCGCGGGATGAGATGGGGTGGTATATTCTCTTAAGCCGCTACCACACGATTTGCCATAATTATCACACTTGGTTAGCGATCGCAATACCAGACAACGTGAACCACAGACGTTACGCGTCTGTGAGGTTCACATTTCAAATTTCTTATTACAAAAGCAGTCTGGGTCGACCACAAACGCTTGACCTCAAATGGGTGAAATCGTTCAGAAGTTACACGATCTAACAGATGCACCAAAGATTTTAAAAAAATAAGAAAGATTATAAATACGAGTATAAAGATATTGTGTCAAAAATCCTTACTAACATTATAAATTCGAAAGTAACTCTCTCTGTCTCGGTCTGTTTGTTACCTTTTCACGGTTCAGCCGCCGAACCGATCTTGACGAAATTTTGCATAGAGATAGCTTGCATCTTGGAGACGGACATAGGATACTTTTTATTACGGAAAATCCAATAGTTACCACGGAATATTTAAAAACTTATATTCACGCGGACGAAGTCGCGGTCATCAACTAGTAATTTATATAAAAGCTTGCGGGATTTCTTGACGATTCTCAAGTTAAGAATCAGCTACAGAGTAAAATAAACCGGCCAAGTGTGGACTTGAGCCGTTTATCGCACACGCACAGTGAAGGGTTCCGTAGTGAGGAATAGTGTGTAACCGAAACTATACATTCATACAGTTACCTTTTTCCCATATCAGGCAAAAGGCAGAGACCACACCCGTATCCCACTTTTCGCCCCGCGGTAAACAAGACGTGACGGGTGGCGAACCACGTCACCGCTATTTTGGTAAGAGTCAAAAATTCTTACTCCCCCTTGCGTTCTCACGACCGATAAAGTGACAGCATTGCATAATATGGTATTATTCTGCATGAATAAAGGCGGTCCGTACAATACCTTAGTCGCCCCTTACGGCACCTCGTTAGGAAAGCGGTACGTGCTATTCTACTCTGCCGGACACCTATCGGCGAAAATATCAAATATCTTAAAACACGCGACATATAATATTTAAACCAATTTTCTTTCGTAAAGTGTTTACCACCTCAATTTTTTTTACAATTTTCCACTGCATAGTTGAAAAGTTAGAGGGAGAGACACGCTTTTTAGAAGACTTTAGAAGAGCAATTCTCACCAACTATTGGCTTAAATAAAATAGTTGCTGCTTTTCCGCACATTTAACTGTTAAAAAAAAACGTATTGAAGTTCAAATATTTCGAGTCATTTCCATTTCAGTTGAAAACATTAAGAAATTTTTTTTTCTTAATAACTACAAGTGCTGCTATTTTTGATATGAAATAGGAAATCTGCAGATAAAATTCTGGACACGATAAAAAAAACCCGGTCTCGATTCGTCAATTTTTTCAGGAGTTATCGTGACCTACAATTTACCTAAACTGTTTTTGTCAAAGTAGCATATTAGATAATTTTTCATAATAATTTTAATGAATTAATTAAAGTGTTTTTTTTTAATATGAGAGAAATTAAAATATAAGTGCAATATAATTGTGATAAAGGCATTTGAAGACCGCCGAAACGCTGACCTTGATATGTCGGGTACAAAGCATCGCGCCATGTGACGTGCAATAGTCTACAAGTAAAATGGCTGTGACATACGGGCAGGACGAAATTATAAGGGTTATTACTACGGAACCCAAAAAAGTATTAACCAAACAATAGCAAAGAAGATACGTTACCGACACAATGTGGAGTGTTTATAGTAAGAGCACCAGTTACAATTATTTAACCCTAATTTTATGATGAAAAACCTCGTTGCCAGTAATCGCTAATTAAATAGACTGTGGCGATTACAGCAAATCCTACCAACTTGTGAGAGAACTCTTCCATCCATCAACCATACTTAGAGCATCTGAAGTAATGTTTATATGATAAAATCGAAAAATGTTCAGATGCAATATCAGGGTTACTTAATTGCATGTGTTCTGACCTATGTATATGTACGTGTTACAAAGATGCAAAATACATATCTCTGTTTAAAAACAGTTTATCTCCTACAATCTGTTAAAGTTACTTATATTGTATATTACTGTAATTAGCATGCGGTTCACAAAACCATTTTGCGTGCAGTAGCGAAAATCGCGTGTAGAAGTGGATTTGTTATGTGAATACATTATATATTTTGATGTAATCAACAATAAGGTAATTGTAACCAAGAGCGATCCCTCCTCCCAGCAGGGGGAGGACGGATTTTCGACCATGGCAACAATTAAAGAATACTGTTGTATGTTGGCTTGGCATTAGGTAAACAAATCGAGTCTGCTGCCCCGACGACTTGGCGACGCCCTTGATTGTAACTATAAAAGCAACGAACAAGAGTAGCTTTTTTAGGAAGTCAAATCTGTTTTAGATTGCAATTTCATAAAAAAAACCGACAGCAAATTAGTAACAAAGTTCATAACGGTATCTAAAATGACAATCGTTAAATGGGGAGAGATGTCAAAGAGATGGGATAACAAAGTCAAGTTGAAAAATGCATTTCTATACATGGTTTAAAATGAAGCCCCAGGCCAGAGTCTGACCTTATGTATGACCGCGCCAATCTCAAGATCCATTGAACGAATTTGCATGCCGTTTTCACTGCTATAATCTATATCTCATCAGAAATATTTTTGCGTATAAGTAATTGCTCTAGCTCTTATGAGCTTCCGGATAGATACCGTATTATTATTATATATATTATATGTACATATTATATATATATATATATATTCATATTCATATATATATATATATATATATACCGTAATGGTATGTATTATACGTGAATCAAGCTGATAACAAGTTTGCCGATACTATCAATTGTTATCTTTCCAAATTTACAGCCGATAGGTCCGGCAGATTAGAATAACACTTACCTCTTTTCTACCGAGGTGTCGCAACTAAGGTAGTGTACCCACAGCCTCTATACGTGCAGAATAACACCATAAAATGCAATGCTATCACTATACTGCTCGTGTGTACGCAATGGGGAGTAAGAATTTTTTGACTCGTATCAAATGCAGGCGACGTGTTTCGCCACCCGTCACGTCTATTTCCCGCGCGGGCGAAAAGTGGGCTACGTGAGTGGCCTCTGCCTACTGGCCGGGTCAGTAAATAAGCTGCTTTGCACATCTAATGGCGCGAAGCGGCGTAAGATAGTGCTTTATACCCGACATGTCAAGGTCTATAGATTCGGCGGTTTTCAAATGCCTCTATCACACTTATATTGCACTGATATGCTAATTTGAATATTCTCATATCAAGAAAACACTATAATTAATTCATGAAAATTATTTTGAAATTCATCATCTAATATTGCTACTTCGAACAAAACAACAGTTTAAAAAAAATTGACGTGGACGTCCGGATTTTTTTAGTCACGACATTTCCCGAAAAAAATGACGTGTCGAGACCGGGTTTTTTTATCCTGTCCAGAATTTTATCTACTGGTTTCCTATTTCAAATCACAATACTAGCACTTATAGTTATTAAGAAAAATATTTTTTTCCTTATTTTTTTAATTTATCAAAACATTTTAATTAAATTTAAGACAGACACAAACAAACAGAAATTTAATGAGCAGTTTTACTAGGTTTTAATTATTTTTAAAGGCTATAAAGTAATGGATGTGTATTTAGTAACTATCCATCTATAAGCTTTTGTTAGAAAATTAATAAGTGTATAATATGTATGCGGGCGTTTCCATATAATAACTGTAACAATTCTTTTTTCTCTCTTTTTTGTTACCAGGTTTTTTCATGAATCGTGGGTGCGTTTAACAAATATAAATTGCACATGCACAAACATATATAGCTATGTAATATTATTTTTAATTTTTACTTATGTATTACAAATCTTTACTAGAAATAGAGTTATTCTTACACGTGTGGGAATCGAACACATAATCCAAAACGCAGAAGCCAATCTCTTCGATAATACTAGTACAGTAAGATAATAAAAAGTAAGACAAGAATTTTACTAATTGACAAATTATCGATCTCTCAGAAATATCTAAATCGATCCGTGTTTGAAAACTGTTTAAAATGTTAATTCAGGTTCAACAAAACTTAAACTTACCCGCACTACAAAAAGGACTTAAAAATATTATATTACACAGAAAGCGAAAATATAATTGATCGAGTTATTAAATTGAAACGAAAATTTCCAAAAACGTTGGTAGAATACAATGTCGTCTAATCAGAACTTTCACGTCTTTATTTGTAACTGTTTCACAATTTATTACTTTATCTAAATCTTTCGTTCCCACACTAGTGATAATGTTGCAATTTATGCTTCAAGCAGGTTCTTAAGCAACCACCAAATTCTGTCAAACAAAGAAGTATACACCTTCGTTACCATCAACAATCCACAAGAAATTTCATCATACTTAACAGAAGACATTTTGCGCACTACTAACCCATTAAAAATAAACGATCAGTTGCGTTAGCAAAGACGTACCCTCGAAAATTTATTTTAAATCCTTTCTAATTTCGTAATCGATTTTATATAGGAATAAAAGTATGTCTGAAAAGTCGAAAGGGCCCATTTCATAAATAAATAATAATGTCAGCAATTTACCTTTCCCGCCTTCACCGCGAAAGTCCCGATATCACCGATTATATAAAACTTATTATTTTGTTTTATGAACGAAGTTATATATTATGTGCTATTGCCCACGTGCGTCGAGTCGCAAGACTCGGCTGTTACTGACCTCGTCTCACCACTCTCTGAAAACTGTTGAGAAATGTTGCACTTCGCGGAGTTGACATGATGCCTCGTTTGAATCAATGTTACGTTGTTCCACTTGCTGCAGTCGTACCAGAAAAACTGTAATACTCTCCAAAAATCAATTCAAAATTGTGTTCGATTTTTTTTTTGATTAAAATAAATACAATTACAAACTATAAAAAACATAGACCCTTCCTTATACATAGGCTAATCTCTAAAGTAGATATTGATAAGCTCTTTCCATGATGATGTTTAGGTGCACCTAATAATTTATTGAAATCTATAAAATTTTAAGATATAATGACAAAATAAAGAAAATAAACATTTATTATCTAGAACCCGTGAATGCTAATTTTATATATCCCTTCGAAAGGACAGACAGATGAAAGAAGGCACTGCTAATCAATTTAAATATATTGATTAGAAAGAATAGCTACTAACGACATTTAAAAACAACCCTTTTTTAATATTTTTATTTATTTATGAGATACCTTATTCTAAAATAAATTTGAAATATTTTTTTGAGTATAAATGTTTGATCTAAACAGAGCTTGAACATATGATTTGAACCAGCTAAAGTTTTCTTAATAACAGTTGTTAATTTCTAACAAATCAGATAGATAAACGTTAAAATGTTGTAACTATTTGGATAATATTACAAAGCCAAGTTTATTTACTGCTTACAGCATGAGTTTTGATTATTAAAAAATATAATTTGTGAAACTAAAAGGATATCCTCTTAAAAATATCGCTGTATCGGTCACTGGGTTTCCGGGCTGGGGCCTACAAGCTAGGTATGGTGAAAACAAAAGAAAAAAACAAGTGTGCATAACAACATATGTCATAAATATATCTTATGCACACTTTGACTATGATGTAATCTTCCAGTTTACACCCTAGAAGTTGAACTTAAACAGGTCACTGAATCGTGTAGGAGCAAAAGCTGAGGCACTTACTCGTATCCAGGAGGCCAAATGAAATTTCCGAGACACGGGGACGGTCGTAATAAAACCAATAATTTATATCTTAATTCGATTCCAGGATCCACAACTAAGCCGATACGCTATTAGCTGAGCCAGGTGTAATTTTTTTTAGAACTGATGGTCACTGTCAGCCCGGAGGCATTGACAGCTTCGCCGGATTGAAAGATGTCCAATCGCTGAGGGCGCCGAGACCTTTATAATGGACAACTAGCGGAAGGGACCCCGAGAGGGGAGTTCGGCTTGGACTGTTACCCTTTGCGCATAAGTAAGCTGACTCGAGGGCGTCCGATCGGAAGGACGTTTTTTAAACATCTAAATTTACCACCAATTCGAAATGCGTAGAACCTGGAGAAGAAATGGCGCAAGAAACTCCGGCGACGCTTCTAGTCATAATTACAGATAAAGAAAACCGGCCTGAAGTACGGTATCGCGAGTGATTAAGATGTATGCTAAATTGATTATGTATGGGTGAGTGTGTTAGAGAAGAATGTGAGAGAATCCGGTAAAATGCTTGAAAATTAACTATAGCCGAGACTACATGTTGGTATCTCATGGCTGCGGCACCATGTTGTAAGGCGCATTAATGCGGCAGCTGTACATCAGGTGAACGGATAGGATCGGAAGGTTTGTGCGAGCAGATCAGCTTTGACCTCCTCGACAGGGATATTTTTTGGGAGGTTCTTTAGAACCACCCGAAGTAGATGCTCTTCGACTAGGGTGTAGGCATGAATGAACGGTGTGTACATACATACCTTTGATTGGAGGAAGTTCGTCGCCTTGCGATGGGCTTCTGACGTCTCAAAATGTAGCTTGATGCCGTCTATAGTTGAGATCGCGTTGTACGGGATCTTGTTTGGTAAAGCCGATAGGACTTTCGCCTCAATAAAGATAGGCGGCGGTCGTTTTGACGAGGAGGCAGGGGGGTGCTGCGAAGCGGGTGCTTACTGTGAGGTAGCGGGAGTTTGCTGTAAGGCAGCGGGGACTTGCTGAGAGGCAGCAGAGGTTTGCCGTGGGATTGGCCGTGAGGCGGCGTGTGACCACTTCCGCGATTCCTTCCACTGACCACTTGCGTTTCCCTCAAGGGGAATCGCGGACAAACGGGGCTAGCCCTGCCCTAACTTTGTTAGCACCGTTAGGTATCCACTAAGCGCAACCACCCGCGAGTAGATTTACAATATGATGTCTGCAATGCTTTCCAAAGAAAATTTTCATTGCTTTGTTTATTAATTCCCGAAAAGGGTCGGAGCAGCACGGGATGACCGGACTACCTGAATGGGTCGAAGCGCTAGCGACTGTCAGGTTTGGAGCGCCGAGAGGAACTCTGTGTGTTTAGTGCCGCTAACCAGGCGGAAATAAGATCTTAATATTTATTTGAAACATGAATGACTTTACTACTAATAAACGTTGTATAGTGGGTGAATAGTTACTCACCGATTTCAGTCTTTCTGTCATCAGTAAATTGACATTCAAAAGAAGACAAAACAAAGCATTGTGTAACTACCGTTACATAATATAGGCCTCTCCCATAAATTTTGTAGCTGGAAAAATTCAGCCATGCTTCAATCTGATTTGGCGATTTTTAGATACTCGTATGCTGATTTCCTAGCGATGTTTTTTATTCACACTGAGCACGTGGAGTAATAAATATATTTTTTTCGATCGTGTGCAGATGATGGCCTATTAACCAGCAGAAGTTATTTAATACTCTTAATGCGCGAAAGTATGAAAGTTCAGACAAAGCATCGTAATCATTTGCTAATAAAGATTCTATAAAACATTACATCACAAACTAATCGCTACATTAGTTATGCAATCTATTTAATTTTCTGAGACGCAGATAAAACAGCCACAGAGACTGGTTGTATATTTATATATACTCGTAGTACGATAGTGCGACTAATAGATAGCGTCAAATGTATTCTAAGTATATATAGATGTATTGTAAGTTATAGATTAATGATATATATTAACGATTGCTGTTCAATATTAATAGTTTGTATGCTTTTTTATTGTGGGGTTTACCTTGTTTAATGCCGTGTGCCATCACAAGGCTTAAGAGAATCTACCACCCCATCTCATCCCGTGAATGTCGTAAAATTCGACAGAGATAATATAAAATCCAGGGTATGGGCAGGCCAGCATTTTCCTTTCCTGGTACATCTGAATAAATACACTGCGGTTGCCAACCCGCCTGCCCAGCCTGCCAACCATGGCAGTCTCCCCAAAATGAGAGCTACAAATTTTTGTGGCAATTTTAGCGCTATTTTGAGCAATGGACTGGTGATGGGCAGAAGTGATGATGATGAATACTTTGTATTCTGATGAAACCTAGAGTCATATAGTACGTTTTTTTTTAACTAGGGTCCATATTACCATAAAACCACATTTAGTACTACGTAATAATACATAAATAATTCCGGGGGTTAGTCATTCTTCTTAATAGATAAAATGTATTACAGCCTTTACAATTTCAACTGGTCAATTTCCTAATTTCATTCTATTAATACAGGGTATTGTAACAGGGTATTGGAGCGTGTTCCGTTCTATCTTTGAATGATCATTTAAATGTTTTCTTTATAGCATATCTATAGTTAAGATTTACATTTTATAAGTATTTATAATTTAGGCGGCAAGACACAAACTAGGTGTAATTGGTCATTTAGACTTAATTTATATGTTGAATCCATACAGTCAGTGTACAAGTTACTCTGTGTATTTTGCTAATACGACCATGGTTGTGCGGGTCAAAATACTCGTAGACGTAACATTATAATATTTGTATATTTATAATATTATAAGAATAATTGAAGGAAATTTGTACTGGTGGTAGGATTCCTATGAAAGAATCCGTCAAGCCACCACCCCAGGGCCAGTTATTCTGCCGTGAAGCAGTAGCGTGCAAACATTACTGTGTTTCGGTTTGAAGGGCACTGTGAGGTAGCGTAATCACTGGGCATATGAGACTTAAGAACTTATGTCTTAAGGTGTTGAGCACAGTGTGGTGTCACACAGACATTTTCTGGGTGGCTCATCATTTGTTATGGGCAGACGTTGCACTTACCATCAAGTGAACGTTTTGCTGGTTTCATCACTTTATCCAATAAATAAAAGAAAAAAAAAGTGCACACTGAATATTCTAATTTTTTAACTATAAGTAACTGCTATATATATACAACTACTACTATTATTACTTAATATAACTATAAGCCTAATATGCCTGCTGAAAGCACATTTTTACTAGTAAGAGTACAGTTAGGTAGTGTGCACAGGGCACATGGGACGTATGAACTGAAGTATCAGGGTGACGAGCGCTGTACCACACAGAAATTTTCTGGAGGACAGCATTTGTTATGCGCAGACGTTGTATTGACCATCAGGTGAACGATTTGCTCGTCTCGTCGCTTTCTCGCATCAAAAATCATTTTTTTGTGTGATTGTTTGTAAATCATGAAATTAAAACGGTATATTTTAAGTGGCAACTATGGCAAAGTCCCTTCAAAATAAAGCTATAAACTTTTGTGGCAATCTATGGGGGAGACCTGCGTTCCGTAGTGGACTTGTGGTGGGCTGGAATGATGATGATGATATTTTAAGTGCTTATTTACCATGTGCTCGGAGATTTAGAACAACATGGTGAAGAAACTTGCATGGCTAGGAATAAAAAGGCCACGCGAAGCTGTAAAGTCTGTCAAGCAACGTTGTGGACTCCTACCGTGATTGTGATTCAGAGGTCTTTCCTTACTTTAGAAGAGAGGCGGAAAAGATTAAATGAGACGGAACCTGAGCATGGTAGAGGCAATTATTTAGTTTTTATATTGGTACATGTACCAAATTGTGTAGCAAATGCTACACTCACACAATTGTGTAAAAGTGAAAAACACAAATTCGTGGTTTTCAGGTCTGGTTGTGTTGTGCATGTTTCATTTATGTCTGTAAAACGCACTCACGATACTTGAGAAATCCTACTGTGAGGCAACGTCTTAATAAAAAAACTACTTTCTTTTTAAATAATCTATAATAATTGAAAAAAAAAGTATCTTTTTTGGCAATACGGCGTGCAGTCTTTTTGCGATTGTTTCTTTCGGCGCAACATAAGCGGAAATTAACTGGATTAGCAACGCTGTCAAGGTACGAGCAGCTTGTTCTATTACAATTATAAATAATATATAGATATATAATAGGGAAATATACAGAGTTATTGGCATTTTACAAAGTTTTCTAGTTCAAGTATGTTAACAGCAACGTTACGGTATCTATTTTTGTTTAGTTAAATAGTGCCTGAGAAGAAAAGAACGACGAAATTTGACATCTGAAGCTCTTAAAGCACTAGTAGCAGAACCGCTTAAAGCACTTGTAATACATTATTTGGATGAAAGAATTATGAATATTATAAATATACATAATTCTTTCATTATTATTAATTATATATTATTTTATTTTAAGTTGCTTGAAGCAAAAACCTATTATAAATCAAAATAAATTATAGCTCTGCCATATTTCTATTTAGTTTGTTTAAACGAGAATACCCAGATCCGCAATGACTATCTGTAGACCACACAAATAATGGTGGCAATCGAACCCGCGACCTGTAGCGCAGAAGCCTACCGAGTCGATTTCTGCTTCAGCAGTTACGTATTTGATGCTTATGCGCCAAAAGTACTAGAAAGGACGGATAGCCTTCAGCAGCTTTTGTTTTGATTTCTTAAAACAATAAAGAATCATTGATATTTATTGAAACAATATCAATTGTTAGATTACGCTCTTCCAGTGAAATAATGACAATGTTAATGATACGTGATCAGGAAATTTGTATTATGATTTCATAATCGAATACTGGCTTAAGCAGTACGTGTTAATAATAATGACCACCATAAGAGGTTTCAAAGGGCACGTGACTTACCGTGTAGTTAATTGTATTATTTGTTATAAATATCACTAAAGCTCTTTGTAAGTGTATTGTTTAACACGGATTTTCGCATCACCATCATCTGCTTATTAACAGCCCACTAGTGGAAAAATGCCGACAATTTTTTTCGAAGCCATGATATTTTCTAGGCATTAGCCGTGCCGTATGGTGGCGGCTCGTTAAAAGAATACTACCAATCCATCTCATCCAATGGATCTCGTAAAAGGCGAGTAAGGAACTGCACTGTGCACCCAATAGCGCATGGTGGCGATGGGCTCACCACCTCACCAAGTGCATTATATTGTTTTGGTGAAACGTGGATTGTGGCAGTGATCTGCTTTTGCAGTGAGTACCCAGTCTCTGACTGCCCCTTATGGGATACAGTCGTGATCTTATGTATGTATGAATGTATTTCTCTTATTCGACTCTTACAACACCTATGCGACAGAATGGCCAACTTTCAATTCAAGTCATTATCATACGGCGACACGGATCTTCGCATAAAGGGAATAACCGTCATAATAGAAAGAAGGCTTTGTAAGTTCAGCCCTTCTCATAGCCTGGTTTACTTATTTATCTCTTCCAAAGCTCATGGGTCGAGATGGAGTATTTGTTATGCCGTACCACGAGGCCAGTCACCAAATCATTACTGATAAAGTACCAGTACTTTCTGGGTATTGGATGAATTGTAGATTATATCTTTATGTCATGCTCGCCTTAATGTCTCTGCTTGCGGCGGCGTCGTGTGGTCGTCCACTTCCCTTTAATATGGTTGAGGAGGGCGATGGCTGCCACATGTGTCATATTTGTGAACAGGTGCTGTTTGTGGAGGCTATTCTGCTCGAGTTTGCAATATCTGTTTGCATTTTTTGTCATCGGGCCTGCTTAGATTTTCTATGAGACTATTCCTCGTAAATTTATATATAATTGATTATGACAGATAAAAATGAAAGAATAAGAAAAAAAGAAAATACCTGCGGAGTTTCTTTCGCCTGTTTCTTCTCTGTTAGAGGAACTTCGATACGAAACGGTGGTAGACTCGCGCATTTTTACCATATAAGAGGTAGGCAAAGAGTTAGTAGCCCACTTTTCGCGCCCGATTCTTGTATATTGGAAACAATTTAGAAATACTTATATTTCGTAAATGTAATCTTAGAATTTAACATATTAGGATTTTCTGTACCTTAGTAATGCCCATGCAGCGAATATCCTTTGATTTAATTGCGCTGCCTTCAGAATTTCTGAGTAATATATCAATTTAAGCAATAATTTTGGTTGTCTAATCTTAAAATTATATATAACATTCCACCCAAAAAATTTCTGGGTGGCATTATACTGAGCTTGTCACCCCGAGACATCAGTTCTTTAATGTGTCTGCTTGCGGCGGTGTCATGTGACGATGGCTGCCACATGCGTTATACTTGTGAACAGATGCTGTTGGTGGAGGCTGGTCTGCTCTTTCGCTTGTTTCTTCTCCGTCAGAGGAACCTCGTTACGAAACGGTGGTAGATTGTAATAAAATGACGTTTGACAAACGAAATTTATATTTGTTACGTCGGCAAATAAAGAAATTTCATTTCATTCTATATGCCCAGTAATACACTAGATATCAGTGAACTTCAAACCGTAACACACTAGCGTTTGTACACTAATCCTTAACTGGCTCAACTGGAATAGTGGTACTTACCTAGACGGATTCCTGCATAGCCTACCACAAGTAAATTTACTAAACACTCGTTAACATTGATTTGTAGGAATATAAAAATCAATTTAAAACTAAATAGATGTGAATTTAGTTATTGGTCACGTACCAAAAATTTTTCATTGTCGTATCAGATCAAACTTTTGATTTTACATTATAACTGTAAGTTGCCGTTGGTTACAGTTTATTATTTATGTAATTTTGTAGTAGTTATGCAACATTTTCCGGTACATACTAGATATACCTGTGCGGGGAACATAACTTCGCTGACAGTTTCAGCGCGGTCTTGGCTATTGAATTGCGGAAGGAAAAAGCGGTTGGCTAAAAAATCATTTAAACTATATCTTTTTATAGCTATTATTATACTGATTCATTAATCTTTTTATGAAAAGGCTCCAAAATGTATAGTTTCAAAAACATTATTTAAACTATTTCTGGCCAGCGCCATTCATAATATACGCTTTCTGATATAGATTACTTTCTCCTGGACACGGAGGTCTAGATTAAAACCATAAGAGTTGTCAGCCTTTCCACGTTCTATTGCAATATCCGTTATCATAATTATAAAGGATGAAGTCGGTATATTGTCTACAGATTGTAGGGCATACATCGTAATTAATAAACAAATATTCACTGCAATACGTTCTCGTAACTTTGCAGAAGCAATAATGCTTTAATCAGGATTTCTTGCCCTAAGTATGTATTAGGTGATACATACACTAGTGGTAGGATGATGCTGTGTTTCGGTTTGAAGGGCATTGTGAGCTAGCGTAATCACTGGGCATTTGAGACTTAAGTCACGGCTCTTTCCCATTGGGGTTGCAAAGACCACATCTTTCCACTTGCTACGACCCTGATATACATCTTTTGCTTCTTCTACTTTGATGAGCGTTTTCATAAAAGCCCGTCACTTCCTTTTGAAGTTGCCTTTCCTTAAAACGTCTTCGATCTGATCATGGTACATTCACCTGCATCGACCCTTACGTAAAGTAAGTGACCCACTTACCCTATTTAGTTATTTTGAAAAATATGTCTATATCGGTGATACCAAGATAACGGTTCAGTTATTATTGTTTCCTAGGATAGAAAATAAAAAGATCACACATAGAAAAGTATGAAAAATATTTATTTAGAAAACCTTATATATTACAAATACCGTTATCTAAATGTATAATATTTTGCGATAATACTTTTTATATACTGTAATTCCTTTTACCTGATTTTAGTTAAGTTTATATTCCGTATATTTACATTGAATATCTCAAGCGACTGACTCGACGTTTTGCCTACTTGTATCATTAATAGATCGTATTTTAAAAACTCGATGATATAATTATGATTTATTATGTGGCAAACAAATCGTTCTTGAATAATATTATATAAGAAATTAATTTTATTTTTACATAATATCATAACAATAATGAAATAACAAATTTTTGAAATTTTTATTTGTATAAAAAGTTTCTTCAATTCTAATGTAAGGATACAAATTAATACAAATTTAACTAGTTGCTAGTTAAAAGATAACCTACAATTTAATCAATGGAGAGTTGTCTGAAAGAGCCATCAATACCGAACAACTCGTCATAGTTGGTGGGCTTCCCCGGTCTCAGGAATTCATTTGCTCTGACGGATTCTTGTTCTTTAAACCATACTGTATAGTCTTCAAGTTTCTTCACCCAAGCTTCTGCAAATTTTTGAAGAGATAAATATAAACATTAGTAAATCTATACAAAAAAACTTGAAGTGACACTCCGTGTACTTTGCATTTTTAAATTTCATCCCTCTCATCATCATAGCAAGTAATTTATTTCTAATAAGATAGTGCTTTACGTTTCCAACTTTTTTATTCGATAATGTGACGAAACGAGCAAAATGTCCACCTGATGGTAAGTGCAACGTCTGCCCATAACAAATACTGTGTGACATTTCCGTGTGACACCACACTGCGCCCGCACTCTGAGACATCAGTTCTTAAGTCTCATATTCCCAGTGATTACGCTAGCTCTCAGTGCTGTTCAAACCGAAACACAGTAATATTTGTTTGCACACTACTGCTTCACGGTAGAATAACTGGCCCTGGGGTGGTACCTACCTAGACGGATTACTGCGTAGGAATCCTACCACCAGTAATGCGTTTAACAGACATAAATTTCACATGTACATCGCAAGAAGAGTCTTGCGGCTCCGACGACGACGTCTATACTAACAATTTGTATTTTTGCACTATTCTTGGCTCCGGCTGAGATTCGAATCGAGCACCCTCCGCGTAGATATACTAAGTCATGTGGTCGTCATAGTAATTAGTTTTCCAGTTAAGTACACAAACTGTAGCAGTGAAGTTAAATAAAAATATCGGGAATTATATGAATTTTTGAAATGACACTGTTATTAATATATTAAATAATATAAAAATATATTAAATTATATATATATATATATATATATATATATATATATATATATATATATATATATATATATATATATTAGGATATCTGAAAAATGTTTAGGATTAAGTCAACTTACCATTAATTTCTTTGAGCGCGCCGCAACTGCCACCATATTCAACTGGAAGCACGTCTTTGGGTACATACGTATACAGAGTGTTCAAATCTGTGTGAGTAAATATCTGAAAAATGTTTAGATTATAGGGTAATGATTGATGATTGATAGAAGTATTTTTTGTACATCAATAGGTCCGCCTTAAAAAAACTATTAAGTATCAATTAATATCATTTTAGTTACTACATATAGGTGGAAAATGCGTTCCAAGGCGACCGTCGTTTAACATTTAGTTTGTTTTGGATCATCAACCCATGGATGGCAATCATCTTCATCAGTCTGTTTATAAGCTACTGCTGGATATCGAACCTTACCAATAAGGAACCATTCGTATTTTGATTTGGATTTTTTTTATTGGAATTCGTCTACGAATCCGTCTAGTAGGTACCACCCCAGGGCCAGTTATTATGCCGTAAATCAGTAGTGTGCAAACATTTTTGAGTTTCGGTCTGAAGGGCACTGAGAGCTAGTGTAATCACTGGGCATATGAGACTAAAGAACTAACGACTCAGGGAGACGGGCACAGTGTGGTGCCACACAGAAATATTCTCGGTGACACTGCATCGCTATGGGCGGACGTTGTACTTACCATCTGGTGAACATTTTGCTCGTTCCGTCTCCTACTCAAAAAAAAACATTCACCTGATGGTAAGTGCAACGCCTTCCCATAACAAATAGCGCAGCCAACAACATGGTTTTAGATTTGATCTGCATACTGAAAGACCAATTTCACTAAAAATCATTTTCACCTAAAATATTAAGTATTTCTGACTTCTCGAAAAGTCATCATTGAGGTTTTTAATGATAAATGAGATAAATTTAAATTGAGTTGCTTACCCTATTTTTTATTTTTTCTTTCAGAAAGGGTTTGATGATACTGACAAGTTTGTCGACAATTGGCGAAGCATTTACAATGTGAACTTCCTTCAGTTTTACGGGATACGCTTCCTGAAATATGGGTAGAACATTATAAATAAAGTTTAAAATATTAGTTTTCATATAAGTTAAATATTTGTTTAGATTTATGAATTTATTTTCAGCCTGTTATTAGTCTACTGCTGGACATAATGTGCGAAGTCTCTCTCAAGAAGAGAGACTTCGCACATTAGACATTGCTCTTTCACTGGTTGGTGTAATTTCGGGCTGCATTGCATTTTTCCCTCAGTCGACTTTTACGACTCCCACAGGATTAGATGGAATGTTCTTATACCGACGGCAGGCGTTCGTCTCAATACTATATTGTTCACACACTACTATATTTTTTGTTTGTTATATAGCTAAACGTAATTGTCGAGGTAGGTCTAGATAGTATTTTTTTTATACGAGACAGTGACGAGACGAGCAAAACGTTCACGTGATGGTAAGTACAACGTCTGCCTGCTGTGTCACCCGTAACATTTTTGCGTGGCACCTATGTACGCCCGTTCCTCTGAGACATCAGTTGTTCAGTCACATATGCCTAAATTACACTTGCTTTTAGTGGCTCAGAACGAAACAGTAATATTTGTTCACTACTGACTCACAGCAGTATAACTGGCCCTCCGGTGATACTTACCGAGACGGATTCCTGCAAAGGAATCCTACTATCTTCACAAAATAGTAGTCAGTCTAATACCTTGACAAACTCGGTGTCTCGTATTAATTGCTAAATTCAGTGCCATTACCGCGACAGCACAGTTATTGTTACCGTTGTAAAACTTTCTTAATTTTTATTGCATTTCGGAATGAACGGACTAATTTAAAAAATAATGAAGCGACATTATTTTGAAGTTTTATTCAAATTATTGGACATTTTCTAAATTAATGACGATATGGTGATGATGTTCCGAATTCCGATCACGGAGATCACTTCCAAATACTCTTGAAAGCTAACAACTGCACAGCAGATATTAGAATGCCACAAGTGTACGCGCAAACCCAAAGACATTCACTTGCTCTTACCAGCAGCGTCCGATATAACTCTCATGTGAAAAGATCAAAAGCGTAGGCAGTGTCAGAAACACGGGTACAATTATAACACAGCCAGACCCGCAGTCTTATAATTTGCCTAAATTAACAAAAAAGGTAGTTTTACCTGTACGCAGATTAAGAATTTTTTGATAACAGACGGAGATAACTTGGCCAAATGGCTGGGGGAAACAACTGAGGCATCAAGGATGTAGATATCACCCCCAACACCCTCGACCTCCTCTTTCAGTCTGACGTCGCCGATCATCATCGCGATCTTGAAGATGTCGTTGAGCTGATTCGTGTCAAGATTTTTATCTATACCTGGAAATTAGGTATCGTAAAAATGTATTTGGACTGGTGGTAGGATTCCTATGCAGGTCTCCGTCTAGGTAAGTGCTACCGCCGGACTAGTTATCCTGCCGTGAAGCAGTAGTATGCAAATATTACTATGTTTAGTTTTGGAGGGCACTGAGATCTAGTGTAATATTGGCAAATACTGGGCATATGAGATTGCAGAACTGATGTCTCAGGGCGACGAGCTCAGTGTGGCACCACACATAAATGTTCTGAGTGACACTTACCATCAGGTGAACGTTGTGTTCGTCTCGTCACTTTCTCTTACAAAAAAATGTTGCCACTTTGAACAATAACATTTAGTGGACCGTAATAAAATATTTTTAGAAGTATGTTATTAAACGATTGCCGCATATCGGCATCGGCAAAACGTTATTACATTTTCGGTGATGTTAATGCTGTTTGGCTTTTACAGGTTCATCGGATAGTTGTGCTCCTGGTTTGGTTTGACCCAAACATATACTTATAAAAACTCCTAAACTTTCCCATCTTTTCAGGACACTCTCGCGTCGGACGAGTGTCACGAGATCGAAGTTTTCTTACATAAATAAGTCATCTAATGACCGTGTAAGCCGTGTGGTGGCGGCTCGTTAAAAGAATACTACCACTCCATCTCATCCAATGGATCTCGTAAAAGGCGAGTAAGGAATTAAACTGCACTGTGCACCCAACAGCGCATGGTGGCGATGGGCTCACCACCTATCACACCAAGTGCTTTATATTGTTTTGGTGAAACGTGGATTGTGGCAGTCATCTGTTTTTGCAGTGAGTGCCCAGTCTCTGATTGCCGATTCGCACTGCGTTCGTCACAGAGAGCCTCAGTGACCTTCAAACGGAAACACAGAGGTTTGCATACCACTGCATGACGGCATACCAATTAGGTAGGTACCACCTATACCATACATATATAACTGGCTCTGATGTGGTACCTTCCTAGGTGGATTCCTGCATAGGTTAACTTCTAAGAAATAATAATGGACGGGTTTGGCTTTATGACTATAAAATCGCTTTGTAATTGCTTTCAAAATTAGGATCAAATCAGAATTATCGGAAATGGGCAGAGCGTCTAGGCAGACCCCCCGCCTATTTATTTCGTTGCTACAAGTGACGAGGCGTTAAGCAGACTTTTACAAATTTTCACTTCATCTACCAGCTACTAAGGTTAGCTTGTTACAGGAACGGTTTTAACTTACTATTAGTAGATAATTTAACGGATTGTCCGGAAACCTTCTCGTTTTATGAACAAAGGAATTAATTTTTTTAAATGTCATAAATAGATTAATAAATCAACAACCTACCTCTGGCGATTGTGACTCTGCGGCCGTTTGGAGTTAATCCTGGCAGTGGGGGTCCGTACCTGTAAAATATTTTTAAAATTTATTCTATGAGAAAGGAAATCAACAACGCCGTGGTCTAGTGCTCTCGTGTTCTTACCCCAGCCGGTGTCAAGAATTGCGTAAAGAAATTCGAGGGTTTCATGGGGCCTCGAGATTTTGCTGGCATTTCCCTAAATCAACTTTTATGATAACAACTGGATAACATTGCGAAGTAACTTCTCTTATTGTGCTGTTACTAAACGAAAATCACTAGATGTGTGGTAACCTCAATGACGCGCAAAATGGTAGGCACAGTGCAATGTCCAAAGACGATATCTCGCGCGAATGTAGTGTTCGATTGATGACACGCAAACGGAGACAAAAGAAGTTTCGGATCGATTCGAAGCAATGAAGACGTCAAACAAAAACCCTTATACCAAATGACTTCGGATGTAATTTATACGGACGGCGATCTTTCGGATCCAATTCTTTCGGATAGGCAACCAATAGAATAAATGTTTAGTGCGATCCGTCAGCCGTAACTTAGTATTTCAATTTTCGTAGTAGAACCCCTGTTCCGAAGCAGTCTAGTGCATAGGTGTAATTTTAAAATTGAACGAGGGACTGCAGTTGTAAGCTTAGCGTTAATAAATTTAAGCATCATCACCATCATCATCATCATCATCATATCAGCCTACCACTAGTCCACTTCTGAACATAGGTCTCTACCATAGATTGCCAAAAAAGTTTGTGGCTCCCATTTTGGGCGATTTTGCCATGCGGCCACGCTTGGCAAGTGTGTAGGCAACCGCAGTTTATTTAATCTGATGTTCCAAGAAGATTCTGCTGCCGATCTTCTGGTTTTAATTTTACCTCTGTCGACCTTTACGAAACCTACGGGATCAGATGGGGTGGTAGATTCTCTTTAGCCGCTACCACACGGCAAATGTTATAAATGTAACATTAATTGTAATATGTGAAATAGAAACTGCGTAGTTTTTTTCGCATATTTCCATTCAGGACAAAGGAACCTCATTAAGAAACGGTACGTTAGGAAACAGACGAAATTGTATTTTTAATGTCAAATCACAAATATTTCTTTGGTATATAAACATTAGATATAAAATACCTAATTCAATTAATAATAAATAATAGTAACTAATTCAATTTTAAAGTATAATATAAAGGAAACATAAATGTGTTTACATACAGTCTTGTCATGAGATCTCCAAGCTCTGGTCTCTTAATGTCTCTATTGGTGAAGAACTCGGGACAGGCGGTGCGCATAGTGAAATACATATCCAGTTTCCTTTTGCACTTTTCTAATGAGAAGCTGCAACCTCGCAGAAACGTCATCATTCGATCTTCATCTGAAATTATTAAATGATGTTGAACAGAATTAATATTTTCCATATAGTCAGTTAAGTCAGTCTAGTTAAGTGTTATGAGAGGAAACGTAAGCTTTATTTTTTTAAAGAAAAATGTGATGAGATGAGCAAATCGTTCACCTGATGGTAATGGTGTATGACAGGTGTTGTGTCATACAGAAAAATGTTCTATGTGACAACTACACTACGCTCGTCACCTTAGTCCCACTTGCCCAACCGACGGGTTGCGGAGTGTCTCTTATTCTAAAATCTCAGAATACTCTGTCGTAAGACGATTCGTCGATGTATTCCCGAGAAATGCACCAAAGGCACGTGATAGGCACCGTACTCCGTATCAGACAGTGGTCCGAAGAGCCCAAGGAGGCATAGACGGTGACTAAATATCCGTCCGGATGCGCATACAGCAGAAGGTCCAACAGAGAAGGTGTATCATACTCCACGTCTGGAACACGCCTGGGCGAAGTAACCAATTGTGTCAGATCATATACCAAGGCAAAGTCATAATCAGATCACGATCTCTGCAGGACACGAGGGACAGTGGAGCATCCACGCTCAGAATTCCGAGCGCGAGTGCCCAGAGTTTGTTTGGGTCTCCGGTTACCTACACTCACCAGACGAAACGCAGAAGTTTGTTAAACATCTACTTCATGTCGGTATTCTGTGAGGACGTTGTACTTCCCCGGGCTAACCGGCCCATTCATGCAACAACAAAAGCTGTTGTGTGGCTCTGAACTAACCGAAGAAGCATGAAATCATGTTCCTATATCTATATCCTCTTCTCAGTAACCAAATACGTTGACCTTCTGTCATATTCAAACATGTTCTACTTCTGCTTACCCCATTCGTCCGGTAAATGTGGCTGTTTGCTAAGCCATTCTTTAATAGCTGCAAGATCTTGGTCGCGTGTGTTGACATCCTCGTTCAGTTCCACCCGGATTTTCTTCCATAATTCACCTGACGGCTGCACCAACGTTGCTGCTGACGCCATGCTGTGCACTAGAAAGCAACACATTTGAAAATATTAAAGAGGTATTTTTTTACATAGAACTTGGGGCAACTGTGCAGGTGGCTCACGTTTTTTAAGCTTTTATTTAACTTGCAATGTTTGTATGTTTGTTTAGATAAAAATTTGTTTGCGCGTACACTTGTGGCACTATCATATCTCCTGCGCTCCTGACAGTATTCGAAAGTTGTCGTTGTCGATATCGACAATGAGGATATCATCATATAACTAATAGTGTTAATTAAAAATGTAACATGTAACATACTTGGTGCGTATAAATAAATATGTTGTCCGACTGGACGATTATCGCCAATAATCACAAGTGATAAATCATTTTCATTTATTCATAATAATAATAGCATTACAAAAGCTACATACGAGTATGTTAAATTTTTACAGCGCACAATACGTACAACTATTACAATGCTTACAATTGTAGCATGCTGTAAAAAGAAAGCAATTGTATCCGGCAGATACTCGTACCAAACACGCATATGCATAGTTTTTCTGACATAATTTACGAGTGTATATTAGTTGTTCATTAATGTTAAACCGCCGTGTGGTGGCGGCTTAAGAGAATCTACCACCCCATCTCATCCCGTGGGTGTCGTAAAAGTCGACAGAGGGAAAATGAAAAACCAAAAGATGGGCAGCAGCATCATTCTGGAACATCTGAAGAAATAAACTGCGGTTACCAACCCGCCTGCCAAGCGTGGCAACTATGGCAAATCCCCCCCAAAATGAGAGCTACAAACTTTTGTGGCAATCTATGGGGGAGGCCTATGTTCAGCAGTGGACTAGTGATAGGCTGAAAAGAAGAAGAAGAAGAATGTTAAACACTTCGGTTATTATTGGTAATAGATTATACTTGATTTCTGGGCACAGATCTCGGGTTCGAATCCCGAAAGTAAAAAATATTCTTATGCCCTTTAGGTAGCTCCGGGTCTGGATATATGATTATTTTGAGCTGTTAGCCTTCTTGCCCTTTACAGCTTCATTGGCCTTCTGAGCTCGCAAGCTTGGTTAGGTAGTCATCATCATTATCATCATCATCACCATTTCCGCCTATCACTCATCCACTGCTCAACAAAGGCCGATAGATTGCCACAAAAGTTTGTAGCTCTCATTTTGTGTTAATTTTGTCATTGTCACTCTTGGCTGGCGGGTTGTCAACCGCAGTTTATTTATTCAAATGTTCTAGGAAGATGTTGCTGCCCATATTCTGGTTTTAATTTTTCCTCTATCGACTTTTACGTCGCCCACGAGATGAGCGTATTAACCAAACATAAATACGTAAACAAGTTATTTGTATATGAAATTGATGTCCATGAAGCGCATTCACGATACAGGCCTAATTCCAGTTTTGCTTATGAAAAAAGTTTCAGAAAATAATTTAGTTTTTTATAATAAAATTATCATTCTAGCTTGACACCTTTTCTTTTGTATCATGACGTCTGCGACAAAACAGTCAACGATCTTCAATGGGCACCAATGCTTATACAAATAAGGTACAGACCTTGACTCTTTAAATGATATGACGTAAGACTGGAATATTAGTACAGTAGACATTTAAACAAAGAACCATTTATATATGTATGGTAGGAAACTTGACAGATGTCTGGTCAAATACAATACAATAATCTGTCTTTGTTTGTGTTATGACGGAATAAGCTACGTCATATTTTATCGTTTCGAATTCGTTTTTGACGCAGCTGAAGCAGACAAACGCTAAACAATAAGACGACCTATACAATGGTGGCGGTACAAGTAATCCGAATAACCCATTTTGACTCGTGACTGTAAATCCAGCCGTATGGTGGTGGTACAAGTAATTCGGACACCCCATTTTTAACCTTGAGTATTCGAATACCCCATTTTGTAATGTGAGCGTAAATCCAGCCGTGTAGTAGCGGTAGAAGTAAATTGAACACCTTATTTTGACCCGTGGGTGTCGTAAAACTCGACAGAGGAAATATACAAACAGAAAGATGGACCGCACAATTTAGAAATATATAGACTGTGGTTCTCCATATATGTATCAAGCGTTGCAACTATGCTTAGTATAACCGCCTGCCCGCCACTTCAGGCTTGCTACAGTTCAAGATCGTTGGGTGGGGTGGCCAGCAGTGAATTTACGAAAAGCTGCCAAAAAGAAGAACATAAAAAAACGAGGAAAGTTAATGGATGAATGGATGTAAGTGGCTCAAGACCCAGAGTCTTCTGGCCATCTATAGAGGTTTATAGCAGTGCATTAAATAAATAAGTAAACGTAAAGGAACGGTCTATAAATGTCCCACTGCCGAGTACAGGTCTTCGCTAGTTTTTTGGGCCGGGATAGATATCCGCGCTTCTATCCAGTTCGGGTTCGCGGTCTTCACAAGTCGTCGAAATATTTTTATTTCTAAGATATTAAGGTGTCTTCTCTTTATTACCCAGGCACGTATCAATCCAGGTCTCGGACGTATTATAAAACTAAAGCTGAGCGCTTGGCCCCAATATTTTCGTTTGTAAAAAGTAGTAAGTATAAAAGTTTGTTTCGATTATTTATTACTTGGTAGATATAAATATATATATATATACATTCCCCTATTCCAGGTAACGTTAATGCGATACCGCAAGAGGAAGAGTCAGATCCAATGTCAGAACTAATGTACAGTCATAATACTCTAAGTACAATATCTGTGTGAATCACCCGGAGTGCAAACCATCAACACCACATCTCCAAGGCACTCAGGCTCCGTCTGAACAAACCCCAAATCAGACTGGTTAGTAGCGCCACAACAGGACATAGAATATTTAACAAATTCCTTTCTCAAAGGCACCACCGCACCCGCAATTTCTCTGGTATTGCGGATGTTCATGGGCGGCAGTGATCACTTTCCATCAGGTGAGCCACTTGCTCGTTTGCCACTTCTCCTATATAAAAAACAAAGCATCTGTTTAATTTATGTTTTACAGACAGCCCTCTGTAGCCCTCTCAGAGCATGTATAGAGACGGAAGAAACAGCGACCCATGTCCTACTGGACTGCCCTATGGTCGCGACATACCGGGCCAATTATCGATCGAGATCGCTCCCCGTGGTTTCAGGGAACACGAAGGATCTGCTGCGATTTCTGGAGAAGCTTGGTTGGCTCGAGTAGACCAATGTTCCTGCCTACACGCAAAATACGCGCTAAACGTGAAGTTGCGGAAACCGGGTCGTTGCAATCTACAATCTACAATCATAATACTCTCGGATCTATAAACTAATAATTTGTATATTCATATGTTGAAGATTTGACCCGGCGAGTGTCCATTCTCCGACTCCTCTTGTTTCTGAGAGGGTTTTGGAGCCGGGTAATGTCGGTCACGCTTCTCCAATGCGGGTTGGCGGACTTCACATGTCTTCGAGAGAATTTTTATTCCTCAGACATGCAAGTTTCCTCACGATGTTTTCCATCACCGCTGATCACGTGGTAAATTAGCACTTAAAATTGCAGAATTTGGAGGTGCCGGCACTGGGAATCGAACTAACGTCACTCGCGTACTATTAAATTTAAAGCGAGCGACCTCAAAGGTATCACGGCCGTCATAGTTTCGCATAATGTGCAATCATTTGTATGATCCATAAATATTAGCTTTGATTGGGAGTCGAACGTAATACAATGACTACTGAGTCATATAAAGAAAATTAATATAACGTATAAAAATAAATACAACTCCTAGACCATTTGCGAATGTAGTCGACAATAATGGATGTTAATTTCGAAAACAAAAGATTTTGTATAGTAAACAAAAAGGTAACACTTGAACCTATCTTGACTTCTTGTCACTGACGTAAGTTTTTAAGGTTTACCGCCATGTTTGCCATTGTAAAATTAAACAAAATTAGCTTTGACATTGGCATTATGATACTGTAATTTTCCCCTGACATTAGAACTAATAACAACAAGAAATTGTTTACAGTTTTCCTTATTTAAGGATTACTTCCACTGAAACTGAACAAAAATGAAATGTATTTAATTTGTTTACAAAAGTAAAGTAACAGCCCGTAAATGTACCAATACTTAAGCACATGCCCACTGTAATTTTTGAGCGACTTTGGAGCCGATCAAATATTAACTTTTTGTAAATCATTCATGCAGCTCTCCTCACGATGTTTACCTTCACTGTCAAGCACACCAGCACTTAAAATTGCAATGAACAAGTTGCCGATAGGAGTCCGGCAGAATAGAATAGCACCTACCTCTTTCCTACCGAGGTGTCGTAAGAGGCGACTATGGTATTGTAAGGACATCCTTTATTCGTTCGGTCGGCTTGGATAGCGCAGTGGCTAAGCCTATGGCTTCTTCGCTGCGGGTCGCGGGTTAGATTCGCACGGGACAAATATTCTTATGACCTACATATAGTTGTTACGGGTGTGGGTGTAAACGCATCCACGACACAGAAGAATACCTATTGTGGGCCATTTTTTAAAAAGAAACAAAAGAAGAATTCCACAATAATACGCAATGAGGAGAAATAATTTTTTAAATCGTACCAAAATGGCAGAGACGAGGTTCGCCACTCGTCACGCCTCGTTCCTCGCGTGGGCGAAAAGTGCGTGAGTGGCCTCTGCCTACTGTATGTACATGTGTCTGTATGTATGTATTAACAATTTTAGTGGAGCCGGTACCGGGGATCGAACCCAGGTGACTGGCGTTTATGAAATTTAAAGCGAATGCCAAGCTCCTGAGTAGGCATACCGTATTTTAATCATTGACTAGTTGCGCCCCGTGGTTTTAACCGCGAAAACTATGTAAATTTCTCAGCGTGCGGCTTCAGCTTCGGCCTTAGTGTAAGGCCGTAGCAAGAATTTTCACAGCATACTAGCTGATGCTCGCGACCACGTCCGCATGGATATAGGTTGTTTAAAAATCCCGCGGGAACTGTTTGATTTTCCGGAACTTAAGGTATCCGTATGTACGTCACCAGGATGCAAGCTACCCCTGTTCAAATTTCGTAAACATCGGTTATGTGGTTGATCCGTGAAAAGGTAACAAACAGACAGAGGGTCAGAGAGAGTTAGTTACTTTCGCATTTATTATATAAGTATTTTATTATAGAACAGTTACAGTTTTACTACAGATTTTTTTACAATAATATTTTTTTATAAAATATTATATAGTTAAAAATTATCATTATTTTGGTAGTAACAGTGTTAACTAGCTGAAGCCCGCGACTATGTCCGCGTGGATTTCGGTTTTTATTTTTCAGAATAATAAGTGTCTCCAGGATGATATCTCTGCGCCAAATTTCGTCAAGATCGGTTCAGCGGTTAAGGTAAACTGAAAAGGTAACAAACAGACAGAGGGACAGATAGAGAGTTTCTTTCGCATTTATAATATAAGTTAAACTCGTTAGTATTTCCTGAGATTAGCACGTTCGAACATACAAAGTCTTCAGCAGTATAATAGTAGTGAGATGTTTCCCATCATCGCCTGGCAAGTGGTAAATCAGTACTTAGCTGACACACAACTATTTAAGTGTTGCCAACAGTCAGGTAATGTTCAGGTTGCTCGCGTAGCAACTACGAATTTAAAGCTCTCTGAAGTATTTGATACCTCAATTGTTCCAGATTGTTTAAAAATTGAAAACATTCAACTGAGTTTTTTTCCATCCCGGGAGCATAACGTTACACAATACTCGTAAAAAGGGCGTTCCTATCGTCAGTTTTGATCGAGAGTGCATATGAAACTTATGATTTTTGCAACTTGTCCGAATTTTTCAACTTTTCTCTGTAAAAGCTCCGAATTTTTTTCTGCAAACTTTCCCAGGGCAATAACAAACAAATGAAAAAATTACAAACATTCATCGTTAATATCGTGAGTTATGGTCATGGCATTGAAAAAAGCACTTTCAGTTGTTCCCGCATTTTCCAAACAAATGGTTTTAATGTAAAGAAAAATAAGAGCAAGCTTTCCCAGATTTTCTTTCGTAAAATATCGTGAGGAACCTTGTATGTCTGAGGAATAAAAATATTTCGCAGACATGTGAAGTCCGCCACCCCGCAATGGAGCAGCGGTCCTTTCACGGCTCCAAAACCCTCTCAGAAATGAAAGGAGGCCTGTACTCAGCTGTAGGACATTTATAAGCTGTAACTTAACTTTTTTTATATTAGCTGATAAAACTTTTATACAGTGGATGCCAATTTAACCTTGGACAGAAACGGTGATTTCCTGTTTTAATATTAGATACTTTCAATTTACTTTACGGAAAGAAATTTTTCTGGCTTCGTATTTTAAAATCCAATTTTTTTGCTTTTTCTATAGTATTAATAAAAATATAACGAGGGAAACTAACTTTATTCCAGATGTAAAAGGTCCGACGTCAGTGATTATCTGAAATGTATTTACCTATGTCACACACAGCATTCCAATGCCATTCTTTTTTATTAAATATTATACCAGCAATAAATGTTTAAATGTTAAAAACAACAGTGTTGCAGAGTTTTAACTAGTTCGGAAACCAGAGGTTTCATAGGTCTATGTATCCATAATTTATTCTAAAAAATATATCGATAGAATGATTTGAATCTTTTTTATTTTGTAACAAAATAATACTAGTGTTAATCGATACGAAATTTAAAAGGGAATGCAAAAAACAGTGTTGTTATGTTGAGAATAAGGGTTAAATTTAGTTCACTAGGAAAATAATTTTACACATAATAAATATAAGTAGGAAAGATTAAAAAAATTATTTTTAATTCAGTAAGTATTCAAAAATCATTCGTTATATGTGGTCCAAAAATAGTGAAAGCACCATAAAATTTGTCAATTGTTTTTCTGCTCAGAAAGTGCAGTGGGTTAGGGGTTTTATTTCCACATTGGATAATTTTTTTGCATGTACGGCCTACACATAGTTTGTTTGAGTAGCAGTACTACATCCAGACCCCCTGTTTCTACATCTGAAATATATGTCTGTAAAACGCACCCACGAAATATGATGCTTTTTATGTGGTTCATATATATTCCACTTAGTGAAAACCGGTGATTACATCTAGTAGTATATTCAATATTGCCTTAAAAGGGTTTGGCCTCTTTTATTGGTTGGGAAAAACTGGTCAGCCAGGAACTAAGCAAGAAATTATTGAGTAACACACTTTTACTTTTACTTATTAAGAAACACGAGTTGCTTATTAGGTAAAGTGCAAAGAAATGTATCAAAATCATAAAAAAACTTACCTAAGAATATTTAAACAGAAACCAAAAATTTAATTAGCAATTTTCCGAGTAATGTTTAGCAATCCGCGTTAGAAACATGCACTTCCTTAGAAGGTTCAAGTCGCACTGAAGCCCTCCGAGACAGCCCGCCATGTCTTAAGCAATCGTTGCAGTTAACCATATTTTACCTTGAATTACTTTACGACATTGGCATCAGTAAGATGACAATACGCAACCGACTCTGTGTTCACCATTTGTGGACACAATGAAATAGTTTGGGTCCAATTATTTGCCTTGATGACGCTTGGACACTTCAACATGCGTTACTTCACGCTTTTGATTTCAAAATAAACTAATATAGTTTTCCAAAGACTTTAATTGTATTTTAAATATTAGTTCAGTAAATAGTAAATATCAGTTAGTTGTGTTATCAGCAAACAGCAGTACCGGTACGTTTTAAGCAATCTTTTTTATTAAATAGTGGGACACAGAGCGTACATCTCACAAGTGCTAAGCGATCACAATCAGAGACATCTGCAACAACAGAATAATTCACTGGTGGTAGGATTCTCTTGCCGGTATATTATGCTAGGTAGATGCTACCCGGGCGAGTTATTCTGTGGTGAAGCTGTAGTGCGAATATTACTGTATTTGGGTCTGAAGTCACTGAGAGCTAGTGTAATCACTGGGCATATGATAATAAAGACTTAGAACTGATGTGTTAGGGTGATGGGCGTGGTGTGGTGCCAAATGGAAATGTTCTGAATGACACAGCATTTGTTATGGGCAGACGTTGCACTCACGAATAGGTGAACATTATGCCCGTCTCTTCACTTTATCCTATCCTTTGAGAAAGTAGAAGTCTCTTTTCTTGAAAGTTCCGAAGTAATTAGATCTACATTTATTAGAAGTTTAACTGGTTGTAGGACTCCTACGCGGTAATCCGTCTATGTAGGTATCACCGCAGTGATTGTTCATTCGGCCGTTAACTCCTGTTCATTCAGACGTTGGACTTTAACCGTTGTCTCTGTAACTGCGCATTGCGGTACCACAACGCACTTTGCAATTGATTTTTACTGGGCAATTGTTACGTGTAGACGTTGCACTACCGTCAGATGACCGTTCCGAAAACGAGAAAAAGTACGGTACTCGTAATACACTGTTTTTGTTTCGATATCACAAATATTGTTATTCACAAACCGTAATTGTGATTGTTATGCAAACGTTACTGCAGGAAAAACATCGCGTAATAGTTTTTCCCAAACCTTGTGACATTTTGTGAAAGCTTGCCAAAGGATTTTTTTTGTAGTCGCAGTTTTCAAAACTTGTTATGCAAGTTAAACACATGATGATAACGCCGGCTTCTGCTGTTGATAATGGCAGAGACCGTAAAAGCATAGCCTACCTTTATTATTTTGTGTATATTTTGAACTTGGACGATTTTGCAGCAAGTGCCCAGGAAAGTGTACAGCGACTTGGAAAATTTTATTCAACATCGAAATTATGCATTTCTGAAAAATATGCTACTTTGACACTTGCAGAAAAGTAACGGCTGTTGCCATAAAAAAGTGTTAAAGAAGTTAAAGCCCATTGCCATCCATCCTCGGCCATTCATAGTAATACTTTATTTAGAAATATATGATTCGTAACACACGAATGAATTAAAAAAAAAGATTAGAAGAGAAAAAATGAGCCCGTGGGGTTTTAGCTGGTAGGAGGGATAAAGTAGGGTTGCCCCAGCGGCGAAGGGTATATGTGCCACGAAAAAAAAAGGTTGATGTTTATTGAATTATTCTGCAAAGCAATCTGTATCACAAAAACAAACCATTGTTACAAAACCTGGATGCTTATACAATAAATCTCCCTTAAAAATTTAGTTTCAAATCTATTTAAAACCGTCAACAAGATGATTGTCATTTTTCTTGTCCTTCAACATCTTCTAAAAATCCATTGCGGGACAAATGCCTTTTGAAAGTCAGCCAGTTGAAGTAATGATGAAAAATAATGAGATTTATCTAGGCAATTTTCCCTTAGTCGCCTTTCTATTATGTTATGTTTGTGTTTCATAAAATAAAATAAAACTTACCGAAACTGATCAATATTCATCAGTTTTATACTTCATAATAAAAGTTATGCTTAAATTTTTGATGCATATACATCAAACTAGTTTATTTTTTCACAATTACCTAATCGCGATCGGAACGCAGTCGCACTGTTAACTTCACGGTGTAATAAGCATGAATGATATTATATTATTTAAAATTAGTATAATATATTTACATATATAAATACATACAGTCACGTCAGAGGCCCACTTACATAGCCCACTTTTTGCCCTCGCGGGAAACGAGACGTGACGTCGCCGCCTTTTTGATACGAGTCAAAAAATTATTACTTCGTATTGCGTTCCCACGAGCAGTATAGTGACATCATTGCATATTTTAGTGTTATTCTGCACGAATAAAGGCTGTATGGACAATTCCTTAGTCGCCTCTTAAGAGTCCTCAGTGGAAAGAGGTATCCCTGTAATTCCCATAACCTGTATTCTATTCTGCCGGACACCTATCGGCTAATCGGCTAGTATATTTACGAGTGGTACTAGTGGTAGGATTCCTACGCAGGTAGGTACCAGTCCAGGGCCAGTTATTCTAGCGTGAGGCAGTAGTGTGCAAACATTACAATGTTTCGGTTTAAAGGGCACTGTGAGGTAGTATAATCACTGGGCATATGAGACTTAAGAACTGATGTCTCAGGGTGATGGGCGCAGTGGGATGTCACACAAAAATGTGCTGGGTGACACAGCATTTCCTATGAGAAGACGTTACTTACCATGGTGAACGTTTTGTTCGTTTCATCACATTATCCAATTAAAAAAAATAAGAGTAAATAAATGTTGATTTTACGGATTTCATCGCGTTTAATTTACTATTTTAAATGTGTAGTATTCGCGTATACATAAAAGTCATTGTGGGTACTGTGTATTTGTTATTTTTTATACTACAGAACTCATAAAGCTGGTATTGTTGTTGCCTCTAAAACTGTTCTGCAATTTTTAATTTCTGATTAACCATGTTAAAGCGCTAAAGGATCTTCTTTCACCGTTGAGCACGTCGTAAATTACGTTTTAGATCGTGTGATCACTTACGAGTACTATGAGGTGTACTGCTTGCACGTTTGCTCCCTCATCTATTATAAATCTATTAAAAAAAGAGGAAACCTGAGAAATTAAAATATTTCGTGGACATTTGAAGTTTGCCAATCAGCATTCGAGCAGCGTGATGGACTTGTTCTGGCTCCAAAACCAGCGGGAAATTTATATTACTTTATAGTTTTTCCACTTTGTTTTATTGGGGTTACTCAATAGAGTAACCCTAAAGTTGTTATTAGCAACGCAATAGTATCCACTTGCATAATGCGCTACTTCCGCGCTCTAATTCTCGCGATTAGTTTATCGTACGGTTATATTGCGTGTCACTGCTGTCAGTTCCAAGTTTTCTACTAACCTATGAAATTGGTTTTTACCTAATTTAAATAACCTGTATTTAACCGCCGTGTGGTGGCTGCTTCAGAGAATCTACCGCCCCATATCATCCCGTGGGTGTGGTAAAAGTCTACAGAGGGATAATGAAAACTAGGTATTGGGCAGGCAGCATCTACCTGGAATATCAGAATAAATAAACTGCGGTTGCTAACCCGCCTGCCAAGCGTGGAAACTATGGTGAAATCCCCCCACAATGAGAGCTACAAACTTTTGTGGCAATCTCTGGGAGTACCTATGCATTATTACATTTAGCAGTGGACCTAGTGATAGGCTGAAATGATGATGATGATGATGAACCTGTATTTCGTCGATAAGTTAATATAATATTATTTGTTAGTGTGATTGCTACAGGCAGTGTAGGGTCCTACACTAGATCGAGCGACGACCGGCACAGTTTTGCGGGAAGTTGATGGATGCAGTTGGTTCAGGATTGTGTTTTGTGACAGTCTATTAGGCAGGCCTATATTTAGCAGTAGTCTTGTGTAGGCTGAAATGATGATGATTGCTACAGTGCTTGGACTAACTCTTACAGTAGATTCTGCAACTCAACGTCTATGCGCGTAATTTGCGTTTCTTTTAACTTATGTCTCTGAAATTATGTCTTGCAAAGATGCAAATTGCAATTTGATTATTAGGACTTCCGAATTAAAAAAACGGAACCTCTATAGGTTCACACGTGAGTCTGTATGTCCGTCTGACACAGCCAGTTTGCTCTGAATCTACTTGACATTACATATCAATTGAAAGGGTTTGTTGTGAGAGTCTCAAATACATTATTTTAAATATAAATAGTTTTAAAGTTGTTGAAAAAAATAGATAATGAAGAATTTGACGACTGCGTGACGAAGTGGTCAGAGCCCACGACTCGACCTTGTTGGATACCGAAGAAATCTAGTGTGCTGAAGCGTTTTTTTTTAAACCGGATAGATAAAGAAGAAAGTAATAGATATATCATTTTTACAATTAATGTGCCATTTCTCGCTAAGATAAGTGGTGGTTCGGTTCTCTTTATATGTGATGTATTGTAACGTAGGCACATCATACTCGTATATTCAATGCCAATTTCTTAGAAGGATCCTCTTGTTCTTGTTTGTGTTCAAAAATATTCGCATTTGTCGAATAGTTTGTAGACGCTGTTGACATACGGCAACGAACACCGGGCGCTTACTTATTGATGATGAACGGAAGACATCATCTTCCGAATCCATTTCCAACCACGGCGACAACCTTCGAATGCCGTCGGAAGCGATCAACTGTGCAGGAGATTTTGCAGTAGCCACAACTGTACGCCTAAACATTGAATAATGTTGGTATATCGAGTAATAAAACATATATTAAAAAAAGAAATAACTTTATTTAGAAAATAGCTTTTAACAAATTAACAAACACATAATTAACTAGATACGTCTTCAATCATCACCGTGCTTCATATGTATATAACTGAGCATTAAACTTTGGTTGACTGATCAAAAGCATTTGGTATTAGCTAAAATCAGTACCATAGACAATCATAATGGTAACTAAATTGAAGCGACAGGAAATAAACGCGGAAACACCCAATCTAGTTTTAAATGTCGTTGAAGACGATGATTGAGATATATAACGAATTTAAAACTTGATAGGGATCTAATTTTAATGCGCTAAACCATAATTAATCAATGACCAGTTGACGGAATGAGCCATCGATGCCAAACAGCTCGTCGTAATTTGTAGGCTTGCCTGGTCTGAGAGATTCATTCGCTTTGTAGTTCTCTTGTTCCGCGAACCAATCTTTGTATTCTTCTAGCTTCTTCACCCATGCATCTGGACATAATTAGCTATTAATGAATGTGAACTGGTAGAAGGAAATCATGTAGGTAGGTATAACATTGCCAGTTACTCTTTCGCCAAGCAGTAAAGTGCAAACATTACTGTGTTTCAGTCTGAGAGGCACTGCTTTGTAGCACTGCTAGAGTAATTACGAGGCTAAATATATGAGACTTCGTCTCCGGGTTATGAGCTCAGTGCAGTGCCACAAAAAAAAAATCCACACAGCATTTGTCATAAGCAGACGTTGCACTTAATATCACGTGAACGATAAGCTCGTCTCGTTGCTATCTTCCATAAACAATAACAAAATTTTGGATAAAGTTATCACTAAAATTGAAAGCGAAAAAACTGAAAATTATATATTCAGCTATCTAAGCAGCGGCGTTAGACACTGCCATCAGTCTCAACCAGTGGGAATCGTAAATGTCAACCAGCAGTTAATTCCAGTAAAACCATGGCGTAAAACAAATGACGAAAAAACCACCTCGAAAAAGACCAGGCCGTAAACAATCAGATCGATGGGCAGCAATGTCAAAAATGCGAGGACTCTGATACTGCGATCTGCAATTAGTCCACAATTCTATAAATGCTGATGATGCTGATGGCTGATGATGACAATGATGTGGTTTCATGGAAATTCTGTATGATATACTTACTGTGGAGGTCATCCATGGGACCAGCATCGCCACCATATTCTGCCGGTAGCATTTCTTTAGGGACGTACTTATAGAGGTCGTTGGTGTCCGAATGAAGGAAAATCTGAAATAAAAGAAACGTGTTAGCTTTTTTTTATTATAATATTTTATGCGTCTCTGAACAAAATCTTTAAACGTCTTAAATGTTCTTTGACAAAAAAACATAAGGACGTCACGAATATTTCTTTGACAAACATTTGCAAATGTTATTGAGTTCTGTTCTAATTGTCTATAAGCTAAGTTGCAGATAAAAAAAACTTGAAATTAATTATCATCATCATCATCATCATTTCAGCCTATCACTATAACTGCTGAACAGAGGAACTGCCATGTACTTCTACCATATAATTCAAACTTGGAAGCATTCACTTACTCTTTCTCTGATCTTTTCCTTAATGAACGGTTTGACAAAGTTGACTATCTTGTCCACGAGGGGCGAAACGTTGATAACGTGTATTTGCTTCAGCTTCACGGGATAGGCTTCCTGTAAATAAAATATATTACAATGTTTGTACCTTTGATATCAGAAATCTTCTTGTAATTTATTGGTGCTGTCCTCCTAGTAGATTTTTTCTTCTATCTATATATATTATTTCTTAAAGGTGTTTTTGTCGGTACCAAAATTAATGTTCCATTCCATCCATTTAGAAGATTATTTTTACTTCTAATGACGAAAATTAAAGAAATGTCAAAAATCTATGTTTTAGTTAAAAAAATGATTAAACGATTGTATTAATTAATTTAATTGTAGAAAGCGCCATTTGTTGACCTAACATGTACGACACTTGTCGGTTGCAGTTGTTTATATTCTTTGAAGAAGGTAGATGGCGTCATCTGTTCATGATCACGGTACTGTGCGAAGTATTCGCACGGGTCAAGCTAGTAAATTATAATACTTAATAGAAGTTGTATACATTTCACAGTGCAGTCATTGGCACATTCGTCTTCTTCTTCCCGTATCCTATGATATGTCTGAATGACGTCACTGGCCTTGGATGACCTATTCATTGTACATATAAATGAAGTATGCGAAAACCAACAATTTTCGTGTGGTTTACATATGATTTGAGAAATGAACTTCAAAGTCTAGATGAACAGGTCAGTAAGCAATAATGATCTAAAAACAAATGATAACTGTAGATAAATTAAATTTCATAATTAAATATCTACAATGGGCGTTAGAAGGAGAAAGTAGAAAATGATTATTTATAATCTCATTTATCCTGTATCAACATTAATGCAGTGCACGCAATTTGAAAGCCGATTTGATTGAGCTTGCTTATTTAAGACGAGAGCGTACAAAATGTGTTCCATTAATTAGAAGTGAGATTCTTCTCATTACTTGTCTGTAAGTAAAAATTCATCACAAAGTTGGATATATTTTCTAAATAAAAACCTTAATTTTCCTTAATCCAGGATTATGTAATTAGGAGAATTGGGTAGAAGAATTCTTATTTTAAATGACTGAACGTCTTATGCTTTGTTGATAGATATATGAATATTTATTGATAGATATATATGTGGTGGCGGCTCGTTAAAAGAATACTACCACTCCATCTCATCCAATGGATCTCGTAAAAGGCGAGTAAGGAATTAAACTGCACTGTGCACCCAACAGCGCATGGTGGCGATGGGCTCACCACCTATCACACCAAGTGCATTATATTGTTTAGGTGAAACGTGGATTGTGGCAGTCATCTGTTTTTGCAGTGAGTGCCCAGTCTCTGACTACCCCTTATGGGATACAGTCGTGATCTTATGTATGTATGTATGTATTTATATAGATATGCTTATCACGGAAAATTGGAATATGTTTTAACTTCTTTTCAATAATTTTTCATGTTTGATCTTAGTGATGAGACAAACATTCACCTCACAGTAAGTGCAACGTCTGCCCATGACAGATGCTTTGTCACCCAGAATATATCTGTGTGGCACCACACTGCGTCCGTAACCTTGAGACATCAGTTCTAAAGTCTCATTTGCCCACTGATTACACTAGCTCTGTCTAGGTAGATACCACCCCAGGGCCAGTTATTCTGCCGTAAAGTAGTAGTGTGGAAACATTACTGTGTTTCGGTCTGGGCACTGAGAGCTAGTTTAAATTATGGAGACTTAATAACCGATGTTTCAGGGTGACAAGCAATGGGTGACACTGCATTTGTTATGGGTAGACTTTGCAGCTACCATCAGGTGAATGTATTGATTGTCTCGTCACTTCATTCTATAAAAAAACCCACGACTTCATTGCACTTATGCGGGTCACTGAGCAAGGCGTCTTAAATTCTAAATTCGCGTCCTGAAGCAAAAGCGACATTGTCTATGTTATATTACAAACCTGCACGCAGACGAGGAACTTCTTAACAAGGGTCGGAGTGAATTTGGCGAAGTGAGTGGGTGTGGCGACGGAAGCATCCAAAATGTAAATGTCGCCAGCTACACCTTCTTTTTCCTCCGCCAGTCTGACGTCACCCAACATAAGGGCTAGCTTGAACGCATCCGCAACGTTTGGTGTTTGGGCTTCTTTGTCGATACCTGTGTAATTAAATAAATATTTGCTAGCTATATCTATATATTAATATTTATTTTTCTATTGTACTCTTATGTTACGTCCAGGATGTGACGGGTTGACATATTTTCTTCCCATATTACTTTCAGTAATAAGTAATTACTTTCAGTATAAATATTAAATATATAATATGTGAAAGTTTATACATACATACAGTCACGTCTTTTTCCCATATAAAAGGTAGACAGAGAGTACACCCGTAGCCCACTTTTCGCCACCATGCGAAACGAGATGTGACGGGTGGTATACCACGGATCCGTCATTTTGGTATGAGTCAAAAAATTCTTACTCCCTATTACGTCCTCGAGCAAAATAGTGACAACGTTTATACTGGTATATTAAAAGTTCGTTTTGTATGTATTTATAAGAAGTGTTTTAAATAGTGTTTGTTCCGAATACCTCTCATAAGAATGACTCGTCGACCATCAGGGGTGAGACCGGGCAGTGGCGGCATTTGGCTGAAAGGAAAAAGCACGTAATCTTACATTCATGAAAAATTATAAGTAATTAAAAGGACATTAATTTATAAGCAATTAAAATCAAATATCAAAGGAACCGTGGTAGCTAAGAGCGAGGGTAAGTCGCTGTCTTGATGGTAATATACCACGAACGAACCAGCAAAGTGTCAGTTATTCTGCCGTGAAGCAGTACTGTGCAAATATTACTGTCTTTTGATATGAAGGGCACTGAGAGCTAGCGTAATCACTGGGTATATAAGACTTAAGAACTGATGTCTTAGGGTTTCGGGCGCAGTGTGGTGCCACGCGTGCAGTGTTCAAGGTGGCACAGCATTTGTTATGGGTGGACGTTGCACTTACCATCAGGTGAACGTTTTGCTCGTCTCTGTACATTCTTCTATAAAAAAAAAATCAAAATAAATTAAATTAAACGGAAACTGACATGGGTTATCCTTGGTGGTGTTTACTTTAAGAATTTCCTTTGTTCGGAAAAATAATTTTAATGATTTACCTTAAAAGTCTAAAGCAAAATAAGGTTACTCGTTTTAATACGCCTGACAACTCACACGAGGCTTAAAATCTCTTGTAGCTCTGGACGTGTGACGTCACGGTTATCAAAGAATTCCGGAACAGCTGCACGCATTGTGAAGTACATGTCCAGCTTACGCTTGGCCTTTTCTAAAGAAAACTTGCAACCTCTCAGGAAGGTCATGATGCGCTTGGTCATCTGTAAATGAGAAATAATGATTTTATTTTACTAATTATTGAACGTATCCGTTCTGTGAGGTATTGTAATTTACAAGTCTTACGCTGCATAACGACCTTTATCAATCTGATACAACCTTATGCATTTGTATATACTAGTATTTATACTTTATTTATTAAAGAGTTTACCACTGATATGTTTTTATTTGTTTTCTTTGCCTGCCAATGTTTATCTAAGCATTAATACGCAAGGAATGTTGAAAGATGTGACTCGCTATGTTTAGGTCTATTAGCGAAGACTAAAACTTAAGCCTTTAGCATTACTACTATTTACATTTTATAACTAGGCCCTTTATAACCATCCGATGAACGTATAAACTCTTTTAGTATTTCAAAGCATTATCGTGAATTTTGTAACATTTTAGCTCAGTTGCATCTAGAAACGTTAATAGTTTAAACCACATACTTAAGCTAGACGACTAGTAGTAACTTTTTAAACACTATTTGTTTAGTATTAAGAGAGAGAGAGAGGAGATAATAATCTTATTCAATAGCGGTCTATTAATAATCCACTGCTGGACATAAGTCAGGCCCACGCTTGTGCCTGGCATACTAATTGATTGTCGGCAACTGTTATTGATTAGTTACTTATGTCAAATACACAATTGATTGTATATTTTTCTATAGTCTATGGCGTGTTTAGCTCTGTATTAAGCTCTTTGACTTATTCGATACCAAATGCATATAAAATGGACGAACTTTCTTACCGAATTCGTCAGGTAGATGGGGCTCTTTTTTGAGCCATTCCTTGATGTGTTCTAAGTCTTGATCCTTGTTTTCTGGCTTCTCGTTCAGCTCCTTCGCGGATCTTCTGCCACATCTCTCCAGATGGTTGCTCCAAAGTCATTTTGGTATCGTTGACTGGCCCTGACAACAAACGCATGTAGGTATAGAAATAAGAAATTAGGTGATATTTAGGTTTTGGTAGCAACTTTAACAACATAAATGTCATGATCCCAGCCGGAGTCAACATTTGTGCAAATACACAAATTTTTGGTTTTCGGGTATGCTTTTGTTGTGCATGTGCAATTTGTGTCTGTAAATCTTACCCACGACACAGGAGCCAGTATCTGGGCCAGCCTATGAATGTAGTGGGTACGCTTTCCTGTAAGCAGTTTTTGTTTATTTGATAAAGTGTCGAAACGAGCGAAACGTTCATCTGATGGTAACTGTGCCACAAAGAACTTTTCTGTGTGACGCCACTGACGTGCGCCGAGACAACGGTTCTTAAGTCTCATATGCCCAATTACACTAGCTCTCAGTGCCCTTCAAACCGCAAAACAGTAATGTTTGCACACTACTGCTTCACGGCAGATTAGCTGGCCTGGGGTGGCATCGAACATGGTTTGGCGATGCCAGTACCATAAACCGCACACTTTCTTTTCCATACAACATAACTTCTTCATGCTCAAACACTCTGACCCATAACAACTATTTGTAGGTAGTATATTTATCCTGTACGAGAATCGAATCGACGGCATTACCTAGACTTAAACCACTAACTTAACGGGAAAATAGAGACACAGCGGTTGCGGTGACACTTACCTATCTAAATCCTACCACCAGTAAAATTGATTGTTGACTTTTCGTCGTGCAGCCAGCATAATATATGTATGTTATGGAATAATAATGTCGTTTTGCAACGTTGCTTTAACTAGCATGTCTGTTGTTACGAAATAATTTTCACGGTCCTTGGTTCTTTGCGCATACGCAAACTAAAGCGCTTGCAGAACTGATGCAAGATGCCATTAATTTATGTTGAACGAAGAGGGTTCTAGAACGTTGCGTAATCTTTTATAGTAAGTGTGAATTAGTAGCCAGCGTCAAACCACTGAGTTGAGGATCCTGGATAAGGATCCCAGATTAAGTTTAAATTTCTGTGAAACCTAAATTAGGCTTTACGGTGGATGTATTGTGGTGGAGGTTCCCGGATCTTCTACACTGCATCTTACCATTCTATCGCATCTTGACGCAAAGCTTGTGATCTTTTCGTTCACAAGCTTTGCGTCGAGCACGGGATGGTGAGAACGAGTTAGCGCCTTTACATACTTTTTATTTTTATTTCATTATATCCAGCGCAGTTAAAAACTTTCGATAGGAGAGTAGTAATCGCCGAAATCGAAAACGGACTGGAACATATTCCCTGGATATTACGATATAGCGTAAAAACAATTATGTCCAGTATTGGTTGGTTCATAAAATGCAAATATGCAATACTAGCTTCCCCGCCCGCTTCGCTCAGGCGTTAATAAAAATTTAGAAATAATTGATTTTTTTATGTTAAAAAATATTGTTTAAAAAGTATCCTCTAAAATTTTCCGTGACCAAATGTACTTGTACTGTAACTGTGCCAAATTTAATTAAAATACCTTCACCCGTTTGAGCGTGATTGAACGACAAACAAACAAACATTTTTAAGAATAATAATAAAATATTAAGGGATCTAATTTAAAACTATATTTACATTTTCATCTAAAATTACATTTTGGTCACCTTCTAATGTTTATTACCAGCATGATAAGACGCCCTTAGACGCATATAAAAGGAAAGCATTTTTACAGACTATAACAATGAAGTTACTAATAGTTTAGTGTTAGTAGTAGGTTAGCAATAGTTAGTAATGTTAATATTTTAAAATAAGGAAATATATCTCAGAGGTGTTGGCAGATTATTAAAAAGCCTTATATATAAGCCTTATATACAAAGGATTTATAAAAAGCCTCTTAAGAAAAAAGAGGAAACGTGGACGAAGGAGTCTATCTATTTTCTATTCTTCAGCATTATATTTACCCTTTTTCATTTATCCTTTTATAAATAAAAAACATGTCTACCAAACGACCTATGTACAGTGGACTAATGACAGGCTTAAATGATGATGATGTTGAAATAAAAAAAAATATTCATAATTATAAAATTATAAAAACCTTTAGAAAGCGTGTGTATGTGGATATAACGTGTAAGACATCCTTTTAATTTATGGAAAGTTTTCAAAAGTTTAATAGAGTCCTTCGGGACCAATTCGAGGCAAAATCTTGAAGTATATTCTCATATGCAGGGTTGGTGTAGACCTGTTGTACCATATATTATAGTAGCAGTATGAATTAGCTGTTTGTATTTGCACAGAGGAACTCGCTGTTCTTCACCGCGTATAGCGTATAAATATAGTGCGTATGTGGCATGGTTAGAAGAACGGACAAGTTTACTTAATCGTATAATGGCTGGGATTCGAACCCAAAATCTGACTGTGCATGTTAGTACTATGACTGCTGAGCCAAGCGATAATACATGAATTATTTAATAATACTACAATAGACATAAAGATTGAATATGTACCTATATCAGCGCCTATATGTTTCTTAAAACTACGTTGCGAAACCCCAACTTGTTTCAATTTATTTCAGTCAGTGCACTTTTGTTTGAAAAAGAAGAATAACAAATAGGAAAAGGTCGTCCTTTTTGCACTCGGCTTCGGCTGGGATTCGAACCCAGAAGCCGCAGCGCAGTAGTCAGGTCCTCTGCACGGCACAGAATCGTGTTTGGTGGCATCGAGTAGGTTTTTGTTAAAAAATTGATTTGTGATGGGCTACAATCATTGATATACAATATATTCAAATAACTAGATCCACGCGACTCAAAAACGTTCTTAAAAAAAGAGCGCACAATGCGCTTATGTCGATTAGCACACGTCAGCCGTGCCAATAACAACAAATTTAAAAACGGTCGTCGAACGAAAGTTGATCTCATTTAAAAAGCTACTTTATGTCGTGCGCGTAAGATTAAAATTGTGTTTGTTTAATCGGACTTTGCGATCTTCGCCTTTATTTTTATGTTTTCATCGATCGAGGACGCTTCTTAAAGTGATTTTTGTATGATATTTTGTATAACTTGAATTTCCTTATCCATACGATAACCCCCGAAATTATGGTAAACAGGTTTACCAACTTTCGTTCGAATTTGCAATTTATGTAGCGGAACGGTCTTCGTGTGGCGAAAAGAAAACGTTTTATTGCGTTTTCAGCAACAGGCAGGCTTTCTCTGTAACGCGATTAAGCAACGGTGCCTTTCTAACACGTTCACGTGACTGCACACAGGTTATTAAGGCAGTGTAATTTTTTACGAACATCAGTTAAGACCGTGTCAGTTATGCTTTGATGAGATTCCGTTGGAATTTTGGGGAAAACGAATTTTTTTGGCGCATCTAGAAACTTAAGACTCGACAAGCGCACTGGCTTAATCGACTGCTTCGATCCCCATAACACCCAGACAGATAATTGTTCTGGGTCTGGCTGTTTGTGCTGTTGTGGCTGTATGGAATAAATTCTAGTGTGCATCAGTTGAGAGGCTTAACATTTTTCGTGCATTTCCCTTAGTCGACGCTGTTCCTGATGGTAAGAGTTAAGAGGTAAGAGTCACTAATTGAGTGCCTATAAATGTTCCACTGCTGAGCACAGGCCTCTCATTTCTGAGAGGGTTTTGGAGCCGGAAATAGTCCGCCACGCTGCTCCAATTACGATTGGCAGACTTCACATGTTCTCGAAATATTACTTTTCCTCGTATATGCGTTTCCTAACGATATTTTTCTTTCATCGCTGAGCAGGTAGCTCTAGGAGCCATAGTAGCTCAGGGGCCGGGTGCATGCCTTGAATTTCATGTTACGCATATAACCTGTGTTCGATCCCCGGTGCAGCACCTTTATAGAGGTCAGTGGGGAATATTATACTCGTATATATATATTTAGTCTTATAATTTGATTTTCACTTTCGCTATTACTTACAATTTTTAAACAGACCAGCGGCGCCATATTTCTTTACTCAGCGTTGAGTAAAGAAATATGGCTTTGTTGTATAGAATTTCAACCTCAAACCACAAACCACATTGCAGGATTTTACTGCTAAATTTGCTTGCTCAGATTTCACTTTGAGGTTAATACGCAAGCTTTTTGCAATGGCGCTATTTGCTTTGAAAAGCGTAAATAATAAATGCAAAGCATAAAGAGGAATTTAAAAAGAGATACTAACTTTTTTTGCAGTGATCTTGGGAATAAGTCTGGCCTCCCTCTGTGACTCAGTTTACTCTGAAAGGTTACGTAAAGATATGTGATATACGGAGCATGTATGTAAAGTATTAATGTACATTTTACTGGTTGTATGATTCCTATGCAGGAATCCGTCTAGGTACATGCCATGTACGTGGCATCATGAAATGTTCTGGGTGACACAGCATTGCTATGGGCAGATGTTACAATTACCACCAGGAGAACATTTTGCTAGTTTCATCACATGATCCAATAAAAAAAATGTTTGTATATTCTTGCTTAAATCGTTATTTTAATAATTGTTTCTAGGAAATATCGAGGGTGTGTTTGTCCCTGGCTTAAATTGGCGGTAGCTGATCACGTGGCCAAGTGAACTGAGGATTTGACATCTACGCGCGACCTTCGGGCCTGGGCTAGAATCCCAGCAAGAGCAAACATAAATTGTTGGTTTTTAGATCTATTTCTGTTGTTATTGTCATCGTGTCTCTGATGTTGCATCCTGGCCTATCTCCAGTCTTATTTCATGAGCGTAACATCGGGCAAAGGCCGGTTATGACAAGTGAATGCCCCTGTGTTTGCGCGTATACTTATGGCACTATACACATTGACGACCGCGTGGCCTAGAGTCAGTACGCCCAGCGGGAGCCAATTTTTGTGCAAAAACACAAACCGACAGTTTCCGAGTCTCTCTTTGTGTTGCGCATGTGAAATGTATGTCTGTAAAACGCACCCACAATACAGGAGAAATCCTAATGTAGGCATATCGTTTTCTTAAATAAAAATATTACCTTTTACTGGTGGTAGGATTCCTATGCCTCGATATTCTGCCGTGAAGCAGTAGTGTGCAAACATTACTGTGTTTCGGTCTAAAGGGCACCGAGAGCTAGCGCAATCACTGGGCATGTGAGACTTAAGAACTTCTACTCAGACACTAACCGCCTAGACGAATTCTTGCATAGGAATCTTACCACCAGTCTCTTTCATTGTCATTTCAGCCTATCAATAGCCTATCACTGCTGAATATAGGCCCCAACAAATTTTGTATCTCTCATTTTGGGGGGATTTTGTCGTAATTGCCACGCAGGCAGGCGGGTTGGCGAGCGCAGTTTATTTATTCAGACGTTCCCGGAAAATGCTGCTGCCCATGTGGTTTTTATTTTTCTTGTGGACTTCTACGACGCCCTCGGGATGAGATGGGGTGGTAGATTCTCTTAAGCCGCCACCACACCACCAGCCGTAAATTAAATTACCACCAGTAAATTGAAGAAGAGTACCGATAATAATGAAATGTTAAGTTTTTTATTGCAACGTCATAAAATAACAATATCTTTTGTTACTTTTGGAGAACTAGTAATATATTTATAGTTATTTTGTCCAATAAATAAGTGCTTATATCTGTAAAGAGCTTTGTTTATCTCGTACTTTCTAAAGAATTGCCGTTCACTCACACACAACGCAGGCACAAAAAAATATTTATGATTAATATATTCTTATGCCCAAATCTAAACGGGAGAGATGCTCCATAAAACTTTTTAATAAAAATCTATCACGATTTCCATTGCCTTTCTAAATAATTGCATCCAACTTAACGGTAAGGAGAACCGCTATGTACCGTCAGTAGTAATTCAAGTTTGTTGAACTTTATTTGCAATGCTATAGAGACTATCTTGGAATGTCTCGGAGTAACCCGATTTTGATTCCATATAATGGTTTGCCTTAATAACGTTCCAGCACGGAAGTCACGTTTAAAGTGGCGAGTTCTTTGTTTTATTTTGTATCGGGACATCTTATAACTGCCGCTGTAAGACGTGAAAGGCAGACACAAAGACAAGTATTTGCCTTGATTATTTCCTCTATTTATCTTTGAATATTTATATATTACTTTTTCTTGATTTAGCGCTTAGGGAATTCGACTGGGTCTGAGCCGTCGAAATCAATATTTATGTGACACAAATGATCGGTTTTCGGTTTAGAATGTATTGTGGTTATCCTAGTGTCTCTGACACTGCGTTTGAACATTCCTCTGATATTGTCGCCGCTATGATCGTCTAAAGTCAGTCAACAGGTCACGAAATTGTTCCTAACATACCTAAGCTAACCTACGGAATGATATTAGATTCTTTGAGTGTCGTAAAAGTCGACAACTGGAAATGCCAGACAAAAATGGCGGCTACCTACTGATGACTCAATAATTTTGTGTAATTTAGTATATTACTTCTGGCATATTCAAGTTGATTATTTTGGTAGCGGTGACGAAAAGTAGTGTCAAAATGTGAGGCGTCATGCGATTGTGGTACGGACTGGCAACAAACCAGACCGCAGATTACCCAAATTATGAGAGAATATTACAGACTTGTTGGCAATGAACCAACAGCCTACAATAAGTCAATATTGCTTTAATCTAACCATAATAAAAAACATTCCATGCTACTTTTATTAGTAACGAGTGAATAACGGGTAATTGAATTGGATGGCGATATATTGTTTTTTTTACCAAAAGCGATGAGACGTGCGAATAATTCACCTAATGGTAAGTATAACGTCTGCCCATAACAAATGCGACCCAAAACATCTCTTTGTGGCACCACACTGTGCCTGTCTCCCTGAGTTACAGTACTTAAGTCTCATACGCCCAGTAATTGTATCGATTTTTCAAAATGTTTATGCGACACGCGACTTTGAGACGGTAAAAAAAAATATTATACATCTTAATGTATACCTTATTTTTAAACATATGTTAAGGATCTGAAGACGAATATTACTTATGCTTATAATTATCTTCGTCCTATGAATTGATTTCGAAAATAAGTTTCCACAGTTGGACAGCTTGGTTCTTCGGCAAGGTTTTAAGTTTATCATTGCAACTGGTGAAACAGTTATGTGTAAGATGTACAGTAGATATCCGAAGTAAACTTTACATTGCGATTTTTTCTGTGCCATGGGTGCGTTTACAGACATGATATGTACAATATAAAAATTACTAGATTCGGACTTATAATAAACTAGCTGATGCGCGCGACTTCGTCCGCGTGGATATAGGTTTTTAAATATCCCGTGGAAACTATTTGATAGGGATAAAAGTACTCCTATATCCGTCTCAAGGGTGCAAGCTATTACTGCGCCGAATTACGTCAAGATCGGTTAAGCGGTTGAGCCGTAACAAACAGACAGAGGGACAGAGTTACTTTCGCATTTATAATATTAGTATGGATGACATTTTAATAAAACTATACAATTTATAAATGAAAATCTGTAAGGAAGGTCTATTTATTCGAACCAGTGTACATTTTGACGGTCATAGAAGCTTTAAAGTGTTAAATAATAAAAAAAAAAGTTTGAATTAAAATTAAAATAAATAAACTCGAAACTTGTCGAACCCAAATCATTAATATAGTCAACTGAGGCGTTTTTACTATTATATATCATATAGGTATTGATCTAAGAATAACACGAAAATCTTTGATGTAAAAAAATAAGGTTATAGTTATCTAGATCTACACGGACGATAGTAAATCAACCAGTGTAAACTGTTACATATAATGACAACTCGTTTATAACATGAACAAGGAAATTCCGGCATCTCGTAACCCGTATGCAAAAAGCGCGAAAGTGAAAAATATTTACAGATCTTATTTGTAAAAAATTCTCGATCTGTATAGATTGGAGGAATAAAAAAGCGGGCATAAAGAATTTCTCCTTTCAAAAACGTACGTAGTTTTCTTGAAAATACTTTTTTTAATAAAATAATAAATGTGGCGACATCATAAAGCTGAAGAATTGAAGATATATTAATTATTTAAAGTATAAAGTTTAAAAGTTTCAGCCTATAAATGTCCCACTACTGAGCACAGGCCTCCTCTCATTTCTGAGAGGGTTTTGGAGCTAGGAAGAATCCGCCACGCTGCTCCAATGCGGGTTGGCGGACTTCACATGTCTTCGAAATATTTTTAATTTCTCAGACATGCAGGTTGCCTCACGATGTTTTCCTTCACCGCCGAGCACGTGGTAAGTCAGCACTTAAAATTGAATCAACAATTTTAGTGGTGCCGGCACCGGGAATCGAACCCAGGTCACTCGCGTATTATGAAATTAAAAGCGAGCGCCTAGCCCCTGAGCTACCCTGAGCTACCACCATTTATAGTATAATTTTTATAATTTATTTTATTTACTTTATATTTTTAAATTATTATTTTATTTATATTTTAAAATTAATAATTAATAAATAATTTTTATAGATTTACAAATATAAAAGTATTACCTACATAAAACTGGACAACTTTAGTAAATAATAATTATACAAGTTTTGGTTATTTTAACTAATTATTATTATCTTGAATTTACAATTTAATAAAGCATTTATTGTAATACGTCTAATAGTTTATTGCACATTCCATTTCTTAGATAAAACTGATAGAAAGCAAACATTATTAATCGTAAGCTTTAGGTGAAATGTTTTCAGTAAATAATCGTAATGTAAAATAGTTATCTATCGACTGGTAAACTCAATGCAATTTCTCTGCGAAGGCCGTTGACCTCAATGACTCATAACGTGAGATTTCCTTCGTGCTTCGTTCACGCTTGTATAGTTTTAATTGTCTGTCTTCCAGCATTCATAAATTGATAGAATATGTCTTGTGCTGCTAGCCGACATTCTTTATAGTGGATTATTAAAAAAATACTTAAATGAAACGAAAAATAATAGTATAATCTTAGGCTGGCACTTAAGTTGAAAAAAGGAGCTAATATATGCTGTATGTAATAATAAATGGAGCCATAAGTACCGTAGATTAAAAAGGTAAGTTCGGTTTAAAAATTTAAGAAATAATATTTGACAAAAATATTTTTCTTTTTTGTTGTATTCATATTATGATAACAATAGAAATAAAACGATAAAAATATGTTTCAGTCGAAGTTAACAAAATACAAAGCCTGTTTAACAAAATGCTATTCATGTTTTTTTTTAATAATTATTCATTGTTATGCAATTTATCCATTATAACTTTTTTGTGCGATTTAGTTTTTGTTTTATATGTTATATTATACTCAAACAATTTGACATAAACGTATTTTTAAATTTGGACGTGATTGGATATGATGTGGCGAATATTAAAAAAATAAACACACGTTAGAATATTATACGTTTCTGTGAAAATTTGTTCCGACGTATACAGAAACATGTGCCATATTTTGCTATATTTATGCATTACTAACTAAATTTAGATGAAAGGGAAGCTACCAAATATGTGTTTAGCCAATGACAATATCAAATTACAAAAACTGTTGGTTAGCGAAACTGGCGATATTTAAATGTGATAATAAATTTTTTAACGTCTTTTTTTCACTTATCGCAAAAAGCTCACTGAAAACAAGCCGCACTACACAGAACACAATTTTAGAATTAAAAAAAATAATCACCTTTGAACTGGAAAATCAAGTCACTCGCCAAACTCTCAACGATGTTCACACTGTCACTTGAACGTAACGTGTTTGAGGTTTATAAAGCTTCCAAATTTAACAAAAACTTTTTTGGTAGCGCGTGCTATAGCGCGGATTCGAATGCGGTCGGTCTAGACCGCACGTTCTTTTTATGATTTCGTCACGCAACATGAACGCGGGTGCAATTGTGATTGGGGGGAGATTTGGGTTAAACTATCTTCTGGTCTGCTTTTCTCATTAAAAAAGAATAAAACACTTGGATGCGTCATTGCAAAATTCCGTTCGTTAAGATTTGGTAAACCAAGAAAATCAGTTTCCTGCGGTGGAAAATAAATCTATTAAATCTAGAGTACGGAATTTATCAGGTTTTGAATTTTACAGTATGAGTGCTACTTTAATTTCTCGATGCCTTTGTCACTTAATGAATTGCAATTTTAGGCCATGATTTGTCTTTAGCTCTACAGTAACGGAAATCAATAATGTGGAAGAAAATATGAAAGAGAATTTTTTTTATTTAATGTTGGTAAGGTTATTTAAAATAACGTTTCTAAGAATGTAGAAAGATACTTTTAACCTAATTTATTAATTACGCAGATAATCTATCATTATGTTAGACTGAATTTAACATTAATCATATTATTACGTTCGAGTCAATTTGTTTGTGAACATGATCCCATTGAGCCTTGAGCTTCCACCCCATCTCATCCCGTGGATGTCGTAAAAGTCGACAGAGGAATGGAAAAATCTAGAAAATTGGCCGCTGCATCTTCCTGACGCAACTGAATAAATAAATTGCGGTTGCCAACCCGATTGCCTAGCGTGGCAGCTACGGCAAAGTCCTCCCAAAATGAGAGCTACAAACTCTTGTGATAATCTATGGGGGACGCCTATTTTCAGCAGTGGAATAGTGATAGGCCAAATTATGTCGATGGCGATGATGATTACATTTCTATTGTTGACGATATAATTTTTCCTATAGACACAAAACACTCATACTGGGAAAAATTAGCGAGATTGTATTTGTATCCGTTTAATTGTAGTTTAAAAATTATATTTGATTCATACTTTGTTTCATTCCCTACATGTTCTTTTTGAACAATAAACGTTCTGAGATAGTGGAAGTGTGTGCGAGAGAGTGAGCGTTAATACCAGAAATAATGAGACTTACAATTTTGCTTTATTTCATTAAAAAAATGTGTATCAGGATCGTAGCAAGTGGAAAGATGTGGTCTCTGCCTACCCCTATGGGAAAGAGGCGTGACTGTATGTATATATGTGTTCATTAAAAAAAAAGTAAAGTTTCAGCCTATAAATGTTCCACTGATTTGCACAGGCCTCCTCTCATTTCTGAGAGGGTTTTGGAGCTAGGAAGAACTGCCACGCTGCTCCAATGCGGGTTGGCGGACTGCACATGTCTACGAAATATGTTTTTATTTCTCAGACATGCAGATTTTCTTACGATGTTTTCCTTCACCGCCGAGCACGTGGTAAATCAGCACTTAAAATTGCAATCAACAATTTTAGTGGCGCCGGCACCGGGAATCGAACCCAGGTCACTCGCATACTATGAAATTTTAAGCGAGCGCCTAGCCCCTGAGCTACCACGGCTCTTTCGGTCGAAATTATCTAATGTAAGTAAAAACAGTTAAGATATAATGAGATATAGAATAAATAAATAGCTATTAATCATTGCCGTGAGGTGGCGGCTCGTTAAAAGAATACTACCACTCCATCTCATCCAATGGATCTCGTAAAAGGCGAGTAAGGAATAAAACTGCACTGTGCACCCAACAGCGCATGGTGGCGATGGGCTCACCACCTATCACACCAAGTGCATTATATTATTTTGGTTAAATGTGGATTGTGGCAGTCATCTGTTTTTGCAGTAAGTGCCCAGTCCTCTGACTACCCCTTATGGGATACAGTCGTGATCTTATGTATGTATGTATTAATCACAATTATATTCAACAAATGAACTAATACATAAAATTAATCAACTTGATCAATGTTTCATAACCAAAAATTCTACGCCGAATGCCAACATACTATTTATCGAAATATTTTCATAGTTACTGCCGACGATGAACGACAGTATCAGTACGATGTCACATACGACGATCACACGTTGAGGGCGAAACGTTTACAGCCAACATCGCAAATGATTCTATAATATTAAAAGAAGAACTGGCGGTGTGGTGATTGCATCAAAGTAAGTGCTGAATTCAGAATCGAAGAATAAGATGGCATTTAATGATATTTAGTCTACGTCGTCTTACATTCTAAAGTTTTAAAAATATTCTAGAGAATAAAAAAATTCTTAAACTCTAAATGTCTAGGTCGAGAAAAAGTTTGTGGATTGAGTTAATCATTGTTTTCAGTTTTAGTTGTGCAGCCAATACTTAAAAGATGAATGATTTCATGAGAAATCTTTTGTCAGTCTAAATATGACAAAATCTAGTTGTTTAGAGGTTAGTTCCGGAACTAGTGTTTAGTGTCATAGTTCGCAAGTGATCTGGGTCACCACTCAAAATTTTAGTTGACATTTTAAGTGCTGGATACGTTTTCAGTTCACTCATTCGCATTTAAGTAGTCTTTTCGGTTCCAAAACCATCACAAAAATTAGAAGAGACATGCGCTCAGCAGTGTGATATTTATACGCTGTTATATTACACTTCAGTGGTTCAGCAGTGAACTTAAAGATCAGCTGATAGGTGTCCGGCATAGTAGAATAGCACCTACCACTTTTGTCGTAAGAGGTGATTAAGGTATTGTACGGACAGTCTTTATTCGTGCAGAATAACACCATAATATGTAATGCTGTCACTATACTGGTCGTGGGAACGCTATGGGAGTAAGACTTTTTTTGATTTGTACTTTTTTTTTTTTATTGGATAAAGTGATGAAACGAGCAAAACGTTCACCTGATGGTAAGTGCAACGTCTGCCCATAACAAATGCAATATTACCCAGGAAATTTCTGTGTAACACCACACTGTGCCCATCACCCTGAGACATAAGGTCTTAAGTCTCATATGCCCAGTGATTACGCTAGCTCACAGTGCCCTTCAAACCGAAACACAGTAATGTTTGCACACTACTGCTTCACGGCAGAATAACTGGCCCTGGGGTGGTACCTACCTAGACGGATTCCTGCATAGGAATCCTACCACCAGTAAAAATGTACTAAATTAAAAAATGGCGGCGACGTGGTTCATCACCCGTCAGGTCTCGTTTCCCGCGACGGCGAAAGGTGGGCTCTACGTCTGCCTCTACCTACCCCTTATATTAGAAGAAGCCGTGATCGTATGTATGTACGAGTATGTTATATTACGTCATGATAAACGTGAAGTAATATTTAAGAACCAATAACCTTAATTAGCTACAATAGTTTTATTTTCTTCACTATGTAGTGTCAATTATAAGTGTTAAGTAAAATAAGGAGATGTGCAGCAGCATCTTCCTTCAACATCTGAATAAATAAACTTCGGTTGCCAACCCATATGCGGCGCGTGGCAACTATGGCAACTTCCCTCCAAAATGAGAGCTACTAACTTTTGTAGCTAGTCTATGTGGGAGGCCTATGTTCAGCAGTGGACTAGTCATAGGCTGAAATGATGTTGATGATAATGACGAAGTAAAATTAATTTTATCCCGTACATTTTTTTTAAATACTGTTTTGATTTCATGCCAAAAGAGGATTTCAAATTTACCAACAGCTGTAATTATCTGTTGGTTTGTTTTTGCTGTGCCCTCACTTTTCATTCTCAGCGATTAATTATCGAGATTAGAAAAGCAATTAGCAGAAACAAAATTCACGCACTCTGCCTCCTGGCTAATTATGAGTTCTGTAAATTATCAGTAATTTATAATTAGCACGGTTATGTTTGGGAGTGGGACTTTCTAAATAAGGTATATAAGAAATAGGAGATAAGTCACCGATTGCAATTGGAAAACGATGCTTGTGGAAGTTGGCAACCCTTGACAACCGTCATCATGCCAACCGCGAAGATCGATTGTATTTTCCTTCTAATAACGTTAATTTTTCATATCAGTGACCGTTCGGTTTCGCGTCACTGCAGGCACTATTGCATGGTTGGTTACTTTACAATTTACGAATGGATATGTATTTAATAAGGAGCCGTGGTAGCTCAGGGGCTAGGCGCTCGCTTTAAATTTCATAGTACGCGAGTGACCTGGGTTCGATTCCCGGTGCCGGCACCACTAAAATTGTTAATTGCAATTTTAAGTGCTGACTTACCACCTGCTCGGCGGTGAAGGGAACCATCGTGAGGAAACCTGCATGTTTGAGAAGTAAAAATATTTCGAAGACATGTGCAGTCCGCCAACCCGCATTGGAGCAGCGTGGCGGATTCTTCCTAGCTTCAAAACCCTCTCAGAAATGAGAGGAGGCCTATGCTCAGCAGTGGGACATTTATAGGCTGAAACTTTAGTTTACTTTTTATATATATTTATTTATTAAACTAGCAAATGCCCGGCACGCGTAACAATGCGTCTTTATTTTTTTTTCGTAGTTTGTTTGAATGTAAGTACGTATGTTGATACAAAGCAGAAACATTTACAAGAACGTAATAAATAAAAGACTATGATTTTTTGGTTATTAATTTCGCACAATTGCTAATTAAGACTGTACAAAGTTTCAACTGATTCGGATGAACGACGCGCGAACGAATAGAAGACGAATAATTTTTCGATACGACTCTCGCTCCATCAGTTGTAAAAATATAATAATTCAGAAACATTCGCAGGCGTGTGCATAAGAAATCACTAAAGTTTCATCGCAATCGGATGAATGGTACAGCAATGCATAAGAGACAAAGAAACATTCAATTATATATTACGTAACTGTGTACCCAATACGATTTCCCATCGGCAACATCACAGGAATCATTTGCAACATACATAAAATATGCGTTTTAAAACTGTAATTACTTTCTTGATAATATTACGTGTCAGCAAGATTTATTTTTTTATTTTTATGAGTGGGAAAGATTGTGATAATTTTTTCGTTGTTTTTAATTTGTTATTGTATCAATGTTTTACTTGACACTGACACTAAAATTATACAATAATAAGTACATAATAAATTTAAGTAATTGCTTAATTACATTAAAAGAACAAATAAGTATTAAATGAAGTATAAAAAACATTTATTTTTGGGGTTTTTGTTAACTTTAAAATGTTTAGTCGGTTCTGTATTTTAAAACATGAAGTAGATTAAATATTAAGAGATGGGTAGACCTGTGAAATTGTACAAGAAATTATAGGGAATATGTGGTTCATCATCATCATCATCATTTCAGCTTATCAATAATCCACTGCTAAACTTAGGCCTCCCCTATAGTTTTCCACAAAAGTTTATAGCTATCATTTCGAAGGAAACTTGCCATAGTTGCCACGCTAGGCAGGCGGGTTGGCAACCGCAGTTTATTCAGATGTTCCAGGGAGATGCTGCTGCCCATGTCCTGGTTTTGATTTTCCCTCTGTCGACTTGTACGACACTCACGGGATGAGTCGGTGTGGTAGATTCTCTTAGCCGCCGCCGCACGGTATTTGTGGTTGATATAGATAAATTAAAAATTGATCTAAGCTGGCTAATGTCAAAGATGTCTGCTGTCCTCCTCATTTTAACAATGCAGCACATGTATTGTGTGATGTGGCCGAACATTTCAGAATTAGTACAAGTAAACGACGAACCACCTAACCAGGCGCACAAAAACTGCTGAAACGACTAAGATTTACTAACCATTTTTATATTCTAGTAACGATACAAGCTTACAGGTTCATAGCTTATAATATATAGGTATCAAAGTGATGCAAGATTCTCTTTAGAATCTCGTGGCAGACAATGTACAGCAATTACAACTGTTTCTTGTGTGGCTTTTCGATGGAATTTTTTTTCTTTTTTTTTAAACGAACCCTCCACAGTAGGATTTCTCCTTTATCGTGGGTGCGTTTTACAAACTTACATTTCACATGCACAACACAAGAAGACCCGAAGACCGACAATTTGTGTTTTGCACAAATGTTGGGTTCGGCTGGGAATCGAACCCAGGACCTGTGGCGTATACTCAAGTACGCTAACCACTTCGCCAAACTGTCGTCGTACTTATAGGATTGATATATCACCACAATAACTCAATCAGATCGGGTGGTCTGATCTGGGGAGGACGTCTCCTCCGACTAGACCACGCTATGAAAGTTTCCGCATCTTCGAAAACTTTCATAGCGTGGTTATGGACGTATGGGAATATTTCTTGAGCTTCTCATGTCGCGACATAGATGTCGTCACTCCCCCGCTGAGACTGGAAGTCGTAGTTAGCGTGGAGAACTTGAGGCGTCATGCGATGAGGTGCAGCCCGGCGTTGCGGTGAACCTGTGTCCAGGTCTTCAGTGCGTTGAGACGTATGGAGACAGGTGTTAATAACGCAGGAGTCAGCCTGAGGATAGGGGTTGCCCGCAGCAGACTAGGAAGCACGCGTTGTGTCCGACAGTGGTCTGGTGCTCTGACTGCGATGGCGATGACGTTGTTCTGCGGTTCGGAGAAGCTTTGGTTGCGATGTTCATACCGGAGTCACCATTTTGGCGGATCATATTGCCAAGGAAAAGGGTAGCTACCCTTCAGATCTAGTGGTCTGATCTGGGGAGGACGTCTCCTCCGACTAGTAATATTTAGATGTTGCATATATACGAGTAGTTCTCTCCGAAAACTTTCATAGCGCGATTACGGACGTATGGGAATATTTCTTGAGCTTCTCATGTCGCGACATAGATGTCGCTCCATATCGATATTTGTATTTCTTGGAAATGTAATGTTTGCACACTACTGCTTCACGGCAGAATAACTGGCCTGGGGTGGTACCTACCTAGACGGGTTCCTGGATAGGAATCTTACCACCAGTGTACTATCCGATGTAGGGTGCGGTCATTAAAATCAGTATTAGAGTTGCATGTGGCTTTGACCACAGAAAACGGGAAATCAACAATCATTCAACGGATGTTAGGGATTCGAATACACGACTCACATTCAGAAACCCGATACGCTGACCGCTGTACGCTGCGGTTAGGTTACGCAGTGAAACGATGTTGCTGTTTTGACCATCTAACGTCGCTAACGTTTTCTCTTAAATTACAACACGTCTGAAATATACTATCTTAATTTCGACATTACAATGATGGTCGACGCGTTACCATAATGCTTGAGTCTGAATAGCCTAATGGCCAGTGAGTCATTCTAAAAAGTGAAGTCGTTTTTAATATAGCATGCTTTTAGTTATTTTCAACGTAAGAGTCAATTACCACATAACGTCCCGCGATATTAGTAAAGAAATGCCAAAAAGAAATGCCATGTATTCATGCCAAGTGCCAAGTGTGCCATGTCAGGTAAGGGATAGAGTATTATCATCGTTAGTACTTCAGCTTATTATCAGTGGACTTCCAGAAAGCATGGTCTTGAGTCATTTGCATCCCTCGACTTCCCGCAGTTTGCGAAGTTCATAGCTGCATCTAACTGCCCTCCATCGCACGACACAAGTATTAAAAAGCGTAAAAACTGTGAAAGAAACTAAACTTAAAATTAAAATTGCGTCTAAAGGTTCTAAATATGGTTTCTCTTTATTCAATATTGTCTGCATTATTAGATTTTCTCAAATTAACATTAGTGGTTTACTTGGTCACATCATCATTGCAAGTCTACTGCAGATCATGTCGTCTGTGTCCGTTGCAGTAGACGTAATAGGCCAGAAGTAAGCTATTCTTCTGGCCGATCTTCAACCGCGGTGATAACTGTCGAATACGGTCGGAACCTTTCAACTGCGCAGGAGATATTATAGTGCCATAAGTATACTCGCAAAAACAGAAGCACTCACTTGTCCTAACCTACACTCGAAGTAACGCTCATGTGATTAGATCAGAAGAAGGCCAGAACGCAGTGATATAGACACGGGGACACTCACAACATAACCAGACACTAAAATCAAAATTTGTGTTATTGCAAAAATGTTGCCTCCGGTAAGGATTCGAACCATGGACCTTTGGTGCAATTACCAGATACTCTGACCACTAGGCCATGAGGTCGTCACCAGTCGGATAACATTATCGTCAAAACGAATGTGTTAAGAGACAGCTAGCTGGTGTTAGGATTCCTATGCAGGTTTCCGTCTAGGTAGGTTACCACCGCAGGTCCTGATATTCTGCCGTGAAGCAGTAGTGTGCAAAGATTACTGTATTTCGGTCTGAAGGACACTGATAGCTCGTGTAATTACTGGGCATATAAGTCTTGGACCCGATTTCACCGATAGGTTTGGAAACCAAGTTTAATAAAAACACGTTTTACTTAACTGAGTTCAAATGTATCACTTGATCTCGGTTTTCGTCCAACAGATTTCACCAGCTCCATTTTGATCGTGTTCAGAAAAACGAAGTTTACATGAAATATCGTCACAATCCAAAAACAAAAACTCGATGTATTTCGTATTTTGCGTCATGCATCGATATGTTTTTATGCATAGGTTACACAGGTATGCGAAAATAGTTAAAAATAGTATTTTGTGTATACATAGTTGTGCAATTGAAAATGACAGCTCTCTCAACGCGTTTAAAGAGCTGACGTCGAAATTTGGGAGTTCTGAATATTAATCGCGTTTAGCTTTAACTGCGTTCATTTGATGTTGATGAAATGCAGTTTGTATTTCATCAACATCAAAAGTACCATTGAACTCAATTAAACTGTTGAACTTCGATTAGCGTGAACTGATCAGGTTTATTTTCATCGTTGAAATCCGCCCTTAGGGTGACAACGTAGTGTGGTGCCACACAGAAATGTTCTGGGCGACAAAGCATTTGTTATGGGTTTGCACTTACCATCTGGTGAACGATGTGCTGGTCTCGTCACTTTCTACAATAAAAAAATGTTTCTTAAGACTCGATGTCTTCCTTTCTGTTTGTGATATTGACAGTAAATACTTGTTGTTTTTATTTGTACCTAATCAATACTTTACTTGAAGGTGGTGGAAAAAGTCCTTAATCTAATTTAATTTGTGTAATGAACGTCAAAATTTTCGTTGATAGTTACTATGATATGATTAAAAAAAAACATATTTAAATACAACCGTAAATGGTCTCTACGTCGCTGCAGTAAGTACTATTCTCGCTGTTTCTAGTTTTAGTTAACCCTAATGATTAACAAAAGTGATGAAATTAAGAAAAAGCGAAGTATAGTGTTACCGCAAATGTATAATCGGACACGCTATAATGAAACAAAATGCTTTATTGTATGTATCATCATCATCATTTATATTTTAATATTTTTTTATTGTTGTTTTATTAATGGCCACCATTGTAATTATGCTCTTAAATATTTTATTACGTAGGTTTTCTATGTTAGTAAATATTTTTTAAATATGTATTTTAAATTTTGTAAAGCCTTATTGGAATTATGGAATAATCCTACCGTGCATTCGTAAATTTGTATTTTTTATAGAGGAGGGGGCAACAAAAAAAAGCAAGGGGCTCACCAGATATTAAGTAATTTTTGAGCTATTGTATTAATGTCGATAGGTGGTCGGCAGAGTAAAATTACTACTCATTACTACCGAGGTTTCGAAATACGGACAGCCTTTATTCGTGCGGATTAACACCATAATATGCAAGCTTTCACTATACTGCTCGTGGGATCGGAGTGTAATTTCTTAATTCCCGCGGGAGCGAAAATGGGGTTACATGTGTAGCCTCTGCCTACCCCCTCTATGGGAAAATGGCGTGATTATATGTATATATACATTTTAGAATTCTATGGCGACAATCTCTACTCGTTATAATGTATTCTGTAACACATAATATAAATTATAGCTTTTGCGCTACTCCTCAGAAAAAAACTTTAACAGCTATGGCAAATTTTTCTCTTCACGTATTAATATAAAGATACATATAATTACTTTCTCGTTCATGTTTTACTTTGTATTTATTACTGCACTAAAAAAACTCGTAATAATTAAACTGTAAAGTTATGCTGTAGGAGAATGGAGAATTACTACTCTCTCTTTTTCCAAGACTTATTTTTGTTTAAAAAATGATTTTTCTGAACATCAGCGCTGGAGCAGATAACTTTAGCTGAGTGGGAACCGTTTTGACGTCACAATATACAGTTACGAGCACACTTTACACGAAGTAACCCCATTGTTTGATATTCGAGTATATATTAATTGGAGGAATTGGGATTGGATTATACAAGCTGGATTGTAAATGTGATCTCTCTTACATAGGGCAAACAAAAAGATCAGTTAAAACCGGCGTAAAAGAACATATAGCTGATGTGAAGCATCGTCGCTCCAGGAAGTCTGCAGTCTGTGACCATGTTCTGGATCATCCCAACCATTACATCAGATTTGATAAACCACAAATCCTCGCAAAAGAACACCGATTCCTACCAAGGATGATTCGCGAGGCTATTGAAATTTAAAAACATCCTAATTTTAATAGAGAAGATGGTTGGGTATTACCACTAGCTTGGGATCCTATAATTAATAAAATTAAATCAAAAACCAAGCACACCACTGCAACACTTCAAGATACAGTTCGCTCTTTCTGCGTAGATCGGACCAAAAATAATAATTATAAGCTGAAGGTAATCCGGGTTAACTATGACATCGGGACATCTGTCACCTCAGTCATCCCGTGACCATGAGTGATGTAAAGCACTCGAAACGTCCGTGTTATAAACACTAAAATTAAACGCCATAATATCCGTAAAAATAATTTCGCAAGAAAGCATGAACAACTTAACGTTAAAGTACGGAAAGGAAATATAAGATAAAAATTAGGCTGCATAACGGCAAAAAGATGAGCAGCAGCATCTTCTTGGAACATCTGAATAAATAAACTGCGGTTGCCAATCCGCCTGCCAAGCGAAACTATGGCAAAATCCCTCCAAATTGAGATGCATAACGCATAAGCATAAATGCATAACGTCTAAACAGTGTTGCGACAGTCCACTGAGACAAGGGTTGTTGACACAAGGAATAAATACATAAATTGCAATATAATTTTGGAAATATAAAATTGAAAATAAATAAATTATAGATATTGTTTGTATTAATTCAACAACGCTATTAACATGTTATTATAAAGAATAATTTATAACAATAAAAGTTAAAAGTGAAAATAATGAAAACAAGTTTTCTTTATTTTCACAAGCAACGTAAATAGTTTTTAGCAAGGTAAATGGTATTAAGAGGAGCATAGTGTCAAAGATATAAGCTTTTTAAAAATCTGATAACGAGGTTACAGAGAAATCACGAAAATAAGAAGGCTAAGTAACAACTTTAAGGGTATGTATAGGTAGTATCGGAGAAACAATCTACTACTGGTGGTAGGATTCCTATGTAGGAATCCGTCTAGATAGGTACCCCAGGGCCAGTTATTCTGCCGTGAAGCAGTAGTGTGCAAGCATTACTGTGTTTCGGTTTGAAGGGCACTGCGAGCTAGCGTAATCACTGGGCATATGAGACTTAAGAACTCATGTCTCAGGGTGACGGGCGCAGTGTGGTGTCACACTAGAAATATTCTGGGCGACACAGCATTTGTTATGGGCGGACGTTGCACTTACCATTAGGTGAACGTTTTGCTCGTTTCGTCACTTTATGAAAAAAAAAAATTTGATTGTACTTCGATAAATGGCTTAATATTAATATTGACACGAGCGCTTAACATAGGTCCCATACTGGTACAGTCAGTATGGGTCGCTACCTCACCCCGCACTTTCCGCACAAATGCTCTGTCTAGACGGCTTCGTCGCTCTTCTGTATATAATCTTTCCTCTGTGGTTTGGAGTAATTTTTTTTAGGCCCGATTAGCCCGGAGGCTTTCACAGCTTCACCGGATTGAAAGTTGGCCAAAGGGTTACGGCGCTTAGTCGAAATCTTTATTTATGGATGACCAGCGCAAGGGCCCCCGAGAGGGGACCTCGGCTTCGACGGTCATCCTGTGCGAGAAAATTACTCGGGGGTGCCCAAGAGGGCCGGCCTCGGCTCGGTCAGTTACTTCATTCGGGACAATTACACTGTTATCGGAATTATGGTTGCGGTAAGTAAGTTTACAGGAATACCTGTGGAATAACGTAGAATGATAAACTTAGTAAAAAAATGTAATTAATAGTCTTACCATAAAAGATTTTTGCGTGCGTGAATTTCGAAAATCTTCGCTTTTACTTTTTTCACATAACAAAACGCATATTTTCGTAATAGTGAAGTGTCAAGTATTTTCTTTAATAAATTACTTTAATTACTCAGCATATACAAGTTACTTATGATATTTTTGCAAATCATCGTTGCGAGTGTTTTCAGCAAATGCCAGACGTAAGACGGCCTTAGAAAGTGCTTAACATCTTTCTCTTTTGTCAGTATTGCGATAGCCTTAAATAGTTAGTTTTCCGATTCATATTTGTGTTATATACTAATTACATTAATTTAACCGAAAAAAAGAGATTTTATTTCTAATATTTTTATTTTACTACAAGCTTACAGCTTGTAGTTTTTGCACGCGGTTTCACTCGCGTAAATTAAGCCGACCACACGATTGCGCTGCACATTTGACCTTTCTCGGTAATGTTCGATTCTCAGACTGCGGCTCCGTCAAGATCGTAGCATAAAGTTTTACAGCCTAGAACCTTCCTCAATAAACGGACTATCTAATGAATAAAATAAATTAAATCCGATTAGTTTTTATGAGAATTCGAACATACTTATTCACCGGCTTTATTATAGAAGTAAGATACGAGTATATAATATCGGTGATGTAATTGCTGTTAGCCTTTTTTGACGTTTACAGCTTCATCGGATTAGAAGTGATAGATAAGAGTAGCATACGAACACAGTCAAACATTGATTATTATTTATCACTCGCGCGGTTTCCCGCGGTTTACGCGTAACCGCGTAAAAAAGCAGACCCCGATATACATGTATGGGAAGTATATATTTGAATCGGATTTTGGGTTTTTTTTTTATTAAAGTAGCCTAAGTTACCCGCTATAATATCAGCTATCTGTCAGTGAAAGTCCTGTCAAAATCGGTCTAGCTGTTTCGGAGATTAGCCGGAACAAACAGACAGACAGATAGACAGATAGACAGACAAATATATTTTAAAAATAGTTTTTTTCTTATAAGTACCGTATGTACTTACATAAGCGTTGTGTAAAAAGCTGTTATTACAAAGATATACTTAAATTTTATTTATTTGTATAGTGTGAAATAAAATCTCTTAGTATATTTTGCCCTCTTTTTCTGGTTTTTCATTTTGCTGTATTAGTTCTCTGCGCTAAGGTCGTCTGGAAGTAATTGCTTTCAGTGATAACACCGCCTTTTGTACCTTAACATAAATGTAGTACTTCTTTATATATATATACTATAGTAGTCTTTATTTTTGTATTGGTGTACAATAAAGAGTATATTGATTGATTGATTGATTATATTTTTAACAAGGAAAAAATGACAATGCAAATTCCATAATACTCATATACTCAACCATATTAGAAGGAAGTAAACGCCTCTGCAAGTAGAAACATTGAAACGGGCATGGTCTTCCCCGGTTTACCATACACAAAAATGATAATACTAAGCAAATGAATGCCTATTTGACGATGCGTAAATTATGCATGAGACCATTAACAATTATTCTGTTTATAGTCTGATGCCCGCGACTTCTTCCGGGTAGAAATAGGTTTTTAGAATACCCCGTGGACACTATTCGATTTTCCGAGATCAGAAGTATCCTATGTTCGTCCCCGGGATGCAAGATATCTTTGTGCCAAATTTCGTCAATATCGGCTCAGCGGTCGAACCTTGAAAAGGTAACACACAGACAGAGGGACAGGTAGACCTTCGCCTTTATAAATTTAGTATGTATTACAGCAGACACCAGCAGTCCTGTGATCGTATCCCCAGCCGGAGCCACTGACACTGCATCCTAGCCCACCTTAGGTCAGGAGGTTAGGATGAGTGAGTCTCTGTGTTACCGCTTACACTTGTGGCACTATAATATTTTCTGCGCAGTTGCAGGTTTCCGACACTATTGGGAATTACGGATTACTTCCGTTATAAATTACCGTATAAGCAGATGGTGGAATTGTACAAAACGATTTATTGAAACGGATTTCCTTATTTTTGTGTGCGTTCTTTTCGAACCGTGACCGTAATTAATGCACGAACATTAATTAGATCGAGAATTACTAAAATCTTTGGATTTCGCGCACTTACGTGATATTTTAAGACCTTTCACTAACTAATTTTAATTCCTTGTTAACTTTCGCTACATTTTTGAAACTTATATGAAATCAAAATATCTTTTCATTGTAGAGGTGGCAAACCAGTGAAAAGGTCTGTTGATGATAAATAATTGACGTTGACGTTGACTATCGATATTTAGTTTTTAGAAAAAAATATTCAGAATAAAATATCCTGAGTTTACTTTAGAAGCTTAGTTTTTCCTTCAATTGTTACGTATATAAAAGACACTGCATATTTTAACCTTTAAGCTGCCACACTTTCAATGTAGGTATTAAAATTATTATTGTGATGGATCAGTGCCGTATGGTGCAGCTACCTCGTATTTCATCTCATGGTTGTCGTAACAGTCGACTAAGAGGACAGAAAAAATCATTGACTTTCGATTGATGGCGGAAGTAACCATCTCAGTTCACTATTCCTCATCTGATGATTATCATCATCATAATCAGAAGATATCATTTTTTAAAACAATAAATAAACAAAGGTGTTAACTTGATTACAAAACATAACATAAGCTTACTATGTAATAGTAAATTAACAGAGCATATTACTGGTGGTAGGATTTTTATCCAAGAAACAGGTACTAGCAGGGTTAGTTATTCTGCCGTGATTCAGTAGTGTGCAAACATTACTGTATTTTGGTCTGTAGGGCACCGCGAGTTAGCTGTAATTACTGGGTATATAAGAAATACTCGTAGAAAGTAATGTACTCAGGGGGCGGGCGCAGTGTGGCGCGACACAGAAATGTCCAATTCTGTTCACAGCATTTGTTATAGGGCGGACGTTGCACTTACCATTAAGTGAACGGTTTGGTCCCGTCTAGTATAAAAAATCTCCCATAAAAAATTGAGTGGCAAGTGAAAAGGAAAGGAATGGTACGGAACCCTCTGTGCGTTATTCCAATTTTCACCTAAATTATTATGTTAATGTAAACATTCGAAGCGTTTGAAGTAGCAAACTGCGTTTTGTTTGGACGAGTATATTGCGATGTAATTTCATTTTAGTTGTGAGTCATCTCAATGTTATTCTTTAAGAAGTCTTTGACATATCTTTTACATTTTACGCAGCGATTCTTTTCAGTCCATCTTTATTTAGTTTATTTATTTACATTCACATGAAATATGGTATATTATGTGGTGGGTAATTATTTAAATGGCATCACATATTTCGCCATTTTTTTTTTTTTTTATTGTATAAAGTGATGAAACGAGCAAAACGCTCTCCTGATGGTAAGTGCAACGTCTGCCCATAACAATGCTGTGTCACCCAGAAAATTTCTGTGTGACATCACACTGTGCCCATCACCCTGAGACATAGGTTCTTAAAGTCTCATATGCCCAGTGATTACGCTAGCTAACAGTGCCCTTCAAACCGAAACACAGTAATGTTTGCACACTACTGCTTCACGGCAGAATAACTGGCCCTGGGGTGGTACCTACCTAGACGGATTCCTGCATAGGAATCCTACCACTATTATTGGCTTGTAAGTGTTTATCAATTTTAACTAATATTCTTTTGTCTAATACTAACATAATTTCAACCATAATGTCAATGTCACTTAACTTACAATATGCAAGAGGAAATAGTGGTAACAGGTCAATAATAATCGTGAAAATGTCAGATTTAGGTGGAATCGTATAAAAAACATATTACATTAACTTATAAATTATTTTATGTCATAAAAACCGTATGTGCCGTGTGGTGGCCGCTCGTTAAAAGAATACTACCACTCCATCTCATCCAATAGGATCTCGTAAAAGGCGAGTAAGGAACTGCACTGTGCACTGAATAGCGCATGGTGGCGATGGGCTCACCACCTATCACACCAAGTGCATTATATTGTTTTGGTGAAACGTGGATTGTGGCAGTCATCTGCTTTTGCAGTGAGTACCCAGTCTCTGACTACCCCTTATGGGATACAGTCGTGATCTTATGTATGTATGTATGTATAAACATTTTTCTATTAACCATCGTCGGAGCGTGTTTTTTGAATCGTTGCCCCATATAAATGCATGTAATTCATACTGATGGCAAGATTCAATTACTGTGTTCCGATCTGAAAGGCACTGATAGCCAGTATAATCACAGAGCGTTTGCGACTAAAAACTGATGTTTGACGGGCTCAATGCGACACTCAGAAGTGTTCTGGGTGACACAGCATTTATTATGGGCAAACGTTGCTCTTACCATCGGGTGAACGATTTGCTCGTCCCGTCACTTTCTACAATAAAAAAGAACCGTTTGGAAAGAAAGAAAGAACGGTATGATCTGACACCGTTTCCCCAATCGGATCCTGAAAGTAGCGTGGTCCGTCTTTGCGACGAGACGAGCGCAGTGAATGAAATAATATAATATCAATCCATTTAATAGATTTACATCCAGTTCCATAGATTATATCAATATTTTAAACATAACTATGTTTTTGAAATACTCTAATATAATCTGATGATGTTCTCCTAGCCGATTTCGACCACGGCGACAACTTCTGAATACCGATGAGAGCCATCAACTGCGCAGGAGATATTATAGTGCCACAAGTGTACGCGCAAACACAGAGGCACCTACCCGCGCCCGATGTAACGCTGATGCGACAAGATCGGAGGTAGGCTAGGATGCAGTGTCAGAAACACGGGGACAACAATTTGTGTTTTAGCACAAATGTTGGCTCCGGCTGGGAATCGAACCCAGGACCCGCGGCGTAGAAGTCAGGTACTCTGACCACAAGGCCACGCGGTCGCCAATATAATCTATTAATTAACTTATAAAATGACTGTTTTTTTTTCAAATTTATGTCGAACCACCACGTATATTTATGTATATGTATGTGTGTATGTATGTTAGTTTATATGTATGTACATATTTATGTATTATTGTTTATTTATCATAATTATATATTGATATGTATTTATTTATATGTATTTTGAGTATTTTTATATTGTATTTAATATTTATCATATTTATAAAATGTAATTTTTAGTTTTTTTTAAGTTTTACACCTGCCACATTGTTTCGCTACGCCTTGGGTTGACTGGCAGAGAATGCCAACTGGCATTAAGTCCGCCCATTGTATCCTTTAAGGGGAACAATAAAGTGTAAATAAATAAATAAATAAATAATAATGATGATAATTAAATTTATTTTTTTCACAAAACAATCGCCATAATTTCGGAACAAACACTAGTTGAAAGTTTAGAAAACCATAAGATGGGCAGCAGCGTCTTCCTGGAACATCTGAATAAATAAACTGAGGTTGAACTATGGCAAATCCTCACATTTTGAGTTGAGGCCATATGCAATATTTACATAAACTCATGATGATGTTCTTCTGGCCGATTTTACGCCACGGCGACAACTTCCAAATATTGTAGGAAGCTATGAAATTCGCAGTAGATATTACATACATACAAACAGTCATGCCTTTTTCCCATAACAGGGGTAGGCAGAGACCACACATGTCCACTTTTTGCTCCCGCGGTCAACGAGACGTGTCGGGTAGCGAACCACGTTTTTTTTTTTCACTAAAGTGACGGAACGAGCAAAACGTTCACCTGATGGTAAGTGTAACGTCTGCCCATAACAAATGCTGTGTCACCCAGCACATTTTTGTGTGACACCACACTGCGCCCGTCACCCTGAGACATCAGTTCTTAGTCTCATATGCCCAGTGATTACGCTAGCTCACAGTGCCCTTCAAACCGAAACACAGTAATGTTTGCACAGTACTGATTCACGGCAGAATAACTGACCCTGGGGTGGCACCTACCCAGACGGAATCCTGCATAGGATTCCTACCACCAGTAATCTTACCACGTCGCCGCCATTTTGGTACGAGTAAAAATTTTTCCTCCCCATTCCTTTCCGAAAAATAAGTAAAAGTCTTAAAATTAATGTTTTCATTTAAAAATATGATAAAAACGATTGTTAAATTATGTAATTGTCGTAAGCGCCATCTATTGACTATCTGCTCAACTAACGTGCATTACAGCTGTCGGTTGGAGTAATATACGAGTACATTCTTTAAAGAAGGTAGATGGTGCCATCTTTTCATAACCACGATACTGTGCGAAATATTCGCAAAAGTCAAGGTAATTTTGGACACAGGTTCATATAAAATCCTAAAATATAAAAGGAAAAGTACCAACAAAAAATTAGGATCTCTTAAAAAAATTAATTTTTCTATATCCTGCGTCGATCCATCGCTCTGCTTCCGCTTAATTGTATTCTAAACGATAACTAAGGTCTTATCAAATCGTTTTTAGGTTAAGGTATGGAAGTGGTATTCGGCTCAGTAAGGGACAGAATCGCTATCGGTCACAGTTAAATTTCTTTATTTAGGCTTGTATAAAGCTCTTGTTAACGTCAAAATCGCAGAACCGTCAAGAAACACAGGAGTCTTTTTTTTTCAATACCCTTACGTAATGTCATATACAAATTTCAAAAGAAATTACATCTAAACTAATATTATAAAGAGGAAAGATTTGATTTGTTGTATGTTTGGTTGTAATGAATAAACTCAAAAACTTCTGAATCGAGTTTAAAGATTCCTTTACCTATATACAACAACATTATCACCGACTAATGTGAGTTGTATTTAATTTAAAAAAAAAACCGAGATCCCTACGAAAATTGCTATGATGTAACTCAAGGTATTAAAAATTTACTGATATAAGTCATTATTTGGCGTGCGCTGGTAGTGGTAGTGGTAGTGGTTTGTAATTTTAATTATATTTTTTTTATTAAAACATTGAAATACTCTATAAAAAATACAGCGGCCGCGGTGTCTCGAACGCCGCGCCGCCGCCCAGCTTCATGCAACTTGGGCGTCATCGTTTCATGGCTTATGTTCCCATAAATTAAACATTATTTTGGTAAAATAATAATGGTAAAATAGTAATCTTATCTGACCAGCTACAGAGCCGCCGATGAGAATAGGCGCTACTAAGTAGTGTAAGGAATTGTGGTTGTTGTATTTGTCCAAATAAAGTACTTATTTGTCTGTCTAATATCTATCTACCCGTGCGAAGCAGGGGCGGATCGCTAGTTATAAATACACTAGAGAGCCGAGTTTGCAAGTGCAGAGTATGAGTTATTTCCGCACTTCTTTGTCCTCTATGTCACGATCTATTTTATAATACGCTATATTACGTAACAGTGTCTTCTTGACAAGTTTTTTGAAATCTATATCCGATTATTGTGTTACGCTTTTAGGAATTTTATTATAAAATTTTACAGATCTACGAAGGAAAGACTTTTCTACAAACATCATTTAGTCCAAGCGTGAAAGTTATGGGTAAAGGCATATCAAGACAACTTAAAATCATAAAAGTGAGTGTATTTATATACGCGCGTTAGAAGTTATACTTCTTTGGCGTGATTAAAAAGTCAATAGTTTATTAAAATAAAACACTAAATGCGACGGTAAATACGTTTTATAAGGCTTAAATTTAATCAAATTATGATGAGTAAATCAAGTAACAAATGTTCAGTCAATGATGAATATTCACTGTCAATCACTACTGCATATCATTTACGTAGATGCACATATATGTTTGTGCGTTTACGAAAAATAACAAGTGTTATACATCTAGAAACATCCTATAGCAAGTAAATACAAGTATTAGATGCCAACGAGTAAATCTATCAGAGAATTAGATGCATCGGGCATGCGAACGCGATCTCTACCTACTGTGGGCTAGTTGGTGCCTCTTACGATAGCGGCCTTACTAATAAACGTAGTATAGCGAGTGAATAAATACACACCGATTTCTCTCTATCTGTCATCAGTAATTTGACATTTGAAAGAAGAAGACAAAGCATTGTGTATATATATACACACATCCCCTACCTATAAAAGGTTGTTTAGTGGTTCTATAGTAAAACAATCCATTGTCTTCTTCTTTCGAATGTCAAATTACTGATGACAGAACTCTTTTTGAAGAAATCAGTGTGTAACTATCCACAAGTTATACAACGTTTATTAATAAGGCCGACAACGTTTATTAGTAAAGGGATATAAGTATGAGCTGGTATGAATTATCCACCCCACTGTGTTTAACTACTAAAAAAATCAATATCAAAATCATCTAATACGCTCCAAAAAAGTGAAATTAAAAATGTTGCGATAAATAAGTACGAGAATGAGTATACTTTAAATTCAGGAACCGTTATTTTTGATTTTTATTAAAACTGCGTATAAAGACGTGATATGACGTGTATATGACGACCGCGTGGCCTAGCGGTCAGAGTACCTGACTTTTACGCCGCAGGTCCTGCGTTCGAGTCTCAGCCGGAGCCATCATTTGTGCAAAACCACAAATTTTTGGTTTTCGGATCTGGTTGCGTTGTGCGTACATGAGACATCCTACTGTGTGGCGTCGTTAAAAAAAACGTGATGAAAGTCAACAGGATACATTATGGTAATAATATCAAAAATAATCATCGTTTTTGTTAAAGCTTCACTTTATAGCGATAAATTGAAGAATTCAGGAATTGTTAACTGACTTCAACCGAGCTAACAATTTACAACTTTATCTATATCTATACATACAAATAAATAAAAAAGTATCTGTTTCTAATGGCAAAATAACACCTTTTTACTCAATGCTTATGACAGTATATACGGAAATTATAAGGAAAAGACAATTTTTAAAGTTTTCGTCTGTCTGTCTGTTTGTTTCGACTGATCTCCGAAACGGCTAGATCGATTTTAAGAAGAGAAGGGACTTGTTACTGACAGATAGCTGATATTATAGCGGCTTCATTTAGGCTACTCTAATTTTAGAAAAATTAATAAAACCTCTAACTCCGATTCAAATAGGGAAGCATACTCGTATATGTATATCTTCGATCGGGGTCCGCTTTTTACGCGGGTGAAACCGCGGGGCACAGCTAGTTACAACTAAATGTACTTTTTTATCACAGAATACAAAAAATATCATCGGCATCGGCATTCGGAATTTCATCACACATATAAGTTTCTATCGGATTTCACTTTCAAAGTTCTGTAAGCACCATGGGTCCCCTCGTCGATGTCATCGCGTCCGTGTAGAGATCTGCAGGAGTGGGTTCTGGTGATCATGTCGTAGGAAGCGATGCTTCCACGTAGCGTTCGTACGGCGCTGCGGTGTCTCGTCCGTGTACGAATTTCTGGGGTAAGCTCCGTCTTGTAATACTTGAGTTCCTCTACCCGAAGCCAGTTGGAATTCGATAAGAGTTTTTTTGTCCATTCGTCTGCAAATATTTGATTATGAAACATCAGCGTCGTCATCCGCCGAACTGTTTTTATGCGGACTCCAATCCAATAAAAAAACAAAGTGTCTCACATTTTTTTTATTGGATTGACTGACGAAACGAGCAAAACGTTCAGCTGATGGTATATGCAACGTTTGTCCATAGCAGATGCTGAGTCACCCAGAACATTTCTGTGTGGCACCGCACTGCACCCGTCAACCTAAGACACCAGTTCTTAAGTCTGATATGCCCAGTGATTACATTACCTCTCAGTGCCCTTCAAACCGAAACACATTAAATCTTGCACACTACTGCTTCACGGCAGAATAACTGGCACTGGGGTGAAACTTACCTAGACGGATTCGGACCTAGAGGAACCCGTCACGACGTTTTACTAAGTCAACGAAAGTAAATTTATCACTTCGAATTGCAATTAGTAATTCTGGTAGTACAAAGAATCGATCATAGCTGGCTCGCGTACTACATACATACAGTCACACCTTTCCCATATAAGAGGTAGGCAGAGGCCATTTAAGTAGATGTTTGCCCTCGCGGGAAACGACGCGTGACGAGTGGCCGACCACGTCGCCGCCACTTAGAAACGAATCAAAAAATCCTTACTCTCCATTGCGTTCCCACGAGCAGTATAGTGACAGCATTGTATATTATGGTGTTATTCTGCACGAAAAAGGCTGTTCGTACAATACCTTAGTCGCCTCATACGACACCTCGGTAGGTAAGAGGTAGGTGCTATTCTACTCTGTCGGACACCTATCGGCTACTATGAAATTTAAAGTGAGCATTTTGCTCCTTTTAGCAGTAACTGATCAATAAGTAATTTTCAAAGTTGTAATTTACCAGGGTATTATAATTTAGAGTAATATAACTTTCTCTTAATCATTTGTACTGAATAATCCAGTAATCCAGGTAGTCTGGTGTACGTCATTATAGGTTAAATAATCAGTTATCCTTACCGTTAAGATCTTTCATAGCGCCAGCTTTACCACCATACTCGTGTGGTAAACCATCTGGTGGGAAGTAGTCGACACCCATTATGTGATTGATTTGTTCCGAGTTCGAATGCAATTGCACGACCTTACGTCGCCACGGATAAAGGCCAATTTGCAGTAGTAAAAATGACATCGTCTTCAGACGCTGCGTGTTGATTATGTGGACTTCGGAGAACCGAAGTGGATATGCCGTCTGTAATGATCAAAATATCGGAAAGTTTTGTAGTATAGGTGGGTAGATAAGAGAATTTTCAAATTATAAATATTTGGCAAAAGCTTCTCAGTGTACGTAAGAAAATCTGCCACACAATCTCATCCCATGAGTGTCGTAAAAGTCGACAGAGGAAAAATTTAAATTAGAAGATGGGCGGCAGCACCTTCCTGGGACATCAGACTAAATACCCTTGGAAACTAACCTGACTAAAGACCTTTGGCAACCCGTTTGCCCAGTGGCAACTATGACAAAATCCCCCCAAAATGGGAGCTACGAACTTTTGTGGCAATCTATGGAGGAGGCCTGTGTTCAGCAATGGACTAGTGATAGGCTGAAATGAAAGTGGTGTCGTAAGAATAAACTGAGGGGAATGTCGGAAATCTCACAGTTTTCAACAATGGCAGAACAACCATCTCCAAAAATACGGAACCGCAAAATAAACACATTAGTGATGGGTAGCAGTTATGTCTCTGGTATTGTGTTCGATAATCTTCATATCAAGTGTGGCGATTACGGTGAATTCTTCCGTCTTCGGAGAAGCCTTTGTCCAGCAGTGGACCTTCAAGACGCTAATGATGACAAAAAATACTTAGTATGTGATACTGTGATGAAAGACTACCCCATTTCATTAGTATTAAGTTGTAAAAGACAACTAAGAAAAATCTCATAGCCTCTACCAAATGGGCGGAAAAAAACATCTTAAATAAGATATGATAGATCCAGTTTTCTTGACGGATATTAGCGTCTAATGGGTAAGGTGACTGTTGCTACGTTTGCTAACCCGCCTGCCAAGTTTGACGATAATAGCTAATGCAAATAAATATAATTATTAAATATTTTTTTAATCTATCATGAAATAATATTCCTTACCTTCATGCACCAGACAAAATCCTTCCAATAGTTGCCCTTGAAATGATTTTTCAGATGCGATGGTTGCAAATCACTCACATCGATAAATACAACTTCTTCGCCAGGGGTAGGGTCCTCATGTAATCTGTGAATTATTTATTTAAAACAAAATTATATTTTTTAAACAAATACAATCTTTCATCATCATTATCATTTCAGCCTATCACTAGTTCACTGTTGAACATAGGCCTCTACCATAGATTGCCACAAAACCTGTTCCTGAGCCAACTGCATCCATCGACTTGTCGTAAAACCATGCATTAAATAAATATTAAGTCAAATAGAACTAAGAAAACTCCAGAAACCCCTTACTAATGAATATTGATGTCTCCTTAAATTTCGCGTGAGATTTTAAAGTTTTTTCTTTAGGAAAGTAAGTAACGAGATGAGTACTGTGTAAAGTTTTTTTATTTGATAAAGTGACGAAACGAGCAAAACGTTCACCTGATGGTAAGTTCAACGTCTGCCCATAATAAATGCCGTGTCACCCAGAACATTAGTGTGTGACACCACACTGCGCCCGTCACCCTGAGACATCTGTTCTTAAGTCTTATATGCCCAGTGATTACGCTAGCTCTCAGTGCCCTTCAAACCGAATCACAGTAATGTTTGCACACTACTGCTTCACGGCAGAATAACTGGCCCTGGGGTGGTACCTACCTAGACAGATTCCTGCACAGGAATCCTACCATATATTATCATTTTGTTTACCAAATTACTAAACAAAATGTCTTTTCAAGTCATTTTTAGTTCAGTGAGTTGCAATCAGGAAGTTCTTTATCAGTTTTTATTTATTTATTAGAACGTTTTTTCTCGCACAAAAAAATAGACACAGTACAAAAAGGCGGACTGCTTTTTACGAAGAAATTAATTGTTTTATGTGTTTCTTAGGTTGATTGCGTTAATTATTATAGTGTAGAAGCTTTCAGCGCCTTACTGTTAGTATGTTTATTTGTTCTACGTATAGTAATCAAAAGCTTCCATAATAGCGAAGTAGAAAGTAATTTATTTCTTAGTACTAATGTTCTAATTCAATGGAAAAGAGTTACAGATATAATTTTTTGTTAAGCCTAACCTACTAAAATGTGATTGTTGGAACTAAAAGGATATCATAGTTTGGCGGATGATATTGCCAAGGAAAAGGGTAGCTACTCGCCAGATCGGTTGGTCTGATCTGGGGAGGACGTCTCCTCCTACTAGTGATATTAAGTTGTTGTATATACAGTTCGCATCTCAGAAACTTTCACAGCGCAATTATGGCCACATAGATGTCGCTACAATAGTGAAAACTTATTCCAATGGCCGTATTCCACCACGGTAATATATTCCAGATAATAATTAGAAGATCTTATCTATGCAGGTTGTATAGATACTACGTCCCAATTATTTGTATAAAAATTTAATTGAAACATTTCAAAGTCTAAATCTCGAATTGTTAGTGGATTGATCGAACAGCATAAATTCATAGGTGTGGTCTATGACGAAAAGATGTTCATTCAATTTGATAATTTCGAAAAATTTAAGTGAAAGTAAAAAGATGTGTCAAAATCTTGTTCTTAGAAAACATATTTTCAAGGATGTCATCACCATCAGGTTTTATGTATCAAAAGGATAATTTAAATGATCAAAGTAAAAATGCCAATATTACTGTTCTTATAACTATTTTATTATTATAATATTTAGCCGATAGGTGTCCGGCAGAGTAGAATAGCACCTATCTCTTCCTACCGAGTTGTTGAAAGAGGCGACTAAGGTATTGTATGTACAGCCTTTATTCGTGCAGAATAATACCAAAACATGCAATGCAGTATTATGATACTGGTCGTGGTTGTTTTAATCAAACTAATAACAGGAGTAAATTAACCTAGATACAAAGAAAAATGTTATTAAATATTATTTAATCAAAAAAATTCGCCGTAATTGCTACGCTTGGCAGGCGGGTTGGCAACAGGAGTGTATTTATTCTGATGTTCCAGGAAGATGATTGCACTGTGACTATACTCTCGTGGGAACGCAATGGGGAGTAATAATTTCTTGATTCGTACCAAAATGGTGGCGATGAGGTTTGCCACCCGTTACGTCTCGTTTTCCGAAAAAGTGCCACTTTCTCTGCCTATATATAAAATTCACAAGATAAAAGTAAATAAAAAATATTGTTTTTACTTTCGAGTTTCATATAGTTTTGGATCGAAGTTCTTTTACGCAGCTTACTGTAGAGTGAACTGGCAAATATCGTCACGTAAGGAAAAAGCGTTATTCCCCCTCCAGGCGACCTTTTCTTCTGTAGTTATTTCTCACTGTCTCTTTTTATTATATACAGTTGTATGTGTATGTGCGTGCGTTATATGAGTATTGAGATGCGAGCAGCAAGCATTGTCACGCAGTCAGCTGTATAATTTCAATTCTAAACACGTGATAATATTATTTATATCATTTATAGTTCACTATTCTATATTTAAGTTTTAGTAAAATATTAAATGATTTTTTTTAATTTAAATCCTTACTTTAGATAAAAATAAAATAAAATATACAAAGTAGAGAGAGAGAGAGGGACTTCATACAAGAGGGCTGCGCTTTTTTCAAGTCTTTACTTACTTTTTCTTTTATAATGAATAGAAATCTGCATACTAAATCACATTTAGAGTTGAAAAAATAACGTAAGGAGGAAAAGAACGTAAGGAACGTTTTTGTTTCACTGCCAATTTCCGTTCTATAAACGTTTCCATTAAATATTTTGGAAGACACCAATATCTTCTGCATCGACGGAAACGTTATCTTTTTGATCCCAGATCAGGATGTTAGATTCCTAGATCAGATTATAAAATATGGCCCACTGATCATTTTAGAGTTTGAATTTCTTGGTGCATAAGAGTTTTATAAGTAAATGCCGTGTGGTAGCGGCTTGAAAGAATCTACCATTTCATCCCGTGGGTGTCGTAAAAGTTGACAGAGAGAATATAATATTGAAAAATAATACTGAATATGGCCAGCAGCATCTTCCTGGAACTACTGAAAAAATAAACTGCGATTGCCAACCCGCTTGCCTAGCGTGGCAACTATGGCAAAATCCTCCCATAATGAGAGCTACAAACTTTTGTGGCAATCTATGAGAGAGGCCTATGTTCAGCAGTGGACTAGTGATATGCTGAAATGATGATGATGAAGAAAATAATACCTTTAAATAATTTGTAATTTTGTTTACGCGTTAAAAACATAAAATAATTTACCTTATATCTAGAATCATCAGCCATCGCGCCAGTAACGCTCGTGCAGATAATGGTCTGTCTAAGGCAGTGGGTGCTGGGAGGCGAACCAGCGTCATTCGGCGACCACCAACACTGCGGACCCGTAATGGGACTATATACCTAGAATTGAAAACAAGTTGTATGAGCTTTTCTTTGTTACAATGACGGTGAAAGAAAAATTAAAATTATGATTTTCAAAGGCATCATTTGAGACATATTTTAAATCCAAGTATAATACGAGTATAAAATAAATGACATGATGTTACTCTGAATTGAACATTGTGTTTAATCATAGCAGTATAGTAAAGGAGAGAAAGTTAATTTGCTACGATCCGCATGCAAATGTAAAATGGAATTACCTAGTTTTGAAGAGCACCGCCCGCCCTCCCTCAGCGTGCACAGGAAAACCAATACCGCCACCGGGAGCCGCCACCAGATACCCTTCACCAGATACCCTCCACTACAACACTACCACTAGGCAATACACACCACTGAAGTCGAGAACACGAAACGTGTTTCACCTCAAAACGAGGCATTATCAAGTGATATTGACTCTACGACAGTCAACCGCCGACTCGACTATAATGGATTTCCGCAAAGTAACGCCTGATTCTATTAACTATCATAGCAGTATAGTAGTTTTAATTTGTTTAAGTCTAACTCAAAGTTCAATTTAAGTTTCTTCTTCATCAGCCTGTTAAAATTTTAATTCTGGACTTAGGCCTCGGCCAAGAACATACACTATATTTTCAAAAATAAACAACAACAAAATATCAGCTTCCTTCTACACATCTTGTAGCGACTTGTGAGGCTCCAAGTTACACTTGCCCATAGGTTCCCGTGCTAGTTCCTTGGGCTTTTGAAATTGCAGCACTGGCAGGCGCTTGCATTTTACTAATCACTACTAAAAGCCATAGTCTATGGAAGTAATTTTCAGAAGAGTGTGTGGCGTACGTCGCCCGCATACGGCACTCTTTGTTTTAGTTGAAGATGGGCTGTTAAATTCGGTTAAGTAAAAATGTTGAGCGCTAAAGCAGCTACTGCCCTGTTTACTTTTTAATTTTTGATCGTTTACAAAAGTTTGAAATTGATAATTCTTAAGTGTTGTAACTCATTAATGTGTAATACTTCCTATCGTCCTTGTTGCTTAATCTAAACTACGTGCTTAGTTTCTTGCTAATTAAATTTTAGAATTAAAAAAAGTACTAAGACTGGCGCATTGTGGTGTCACACTGTTCTAGGTGATACAGCATTTGTTATGGGCAGACGTTGCACTTACCATCAGGTGAACGTATTGCTCGTTCCGTCACTTTTATCAAATAAAACAAATATAAAAAAAAGGTGAACGTTTTGGTCGTCTCGTCACGTAATCCAATAAAAATGTGTATGTATGTTTAATAGATATTTTTGGGCTGAATACTCACGCATCCTGACAACTAGACAGTATATCCTCGTCATCCGGATATCTTCTGTGCCACAGCTCCGTTAATCCGCCAGGGCCTCTAGCCTTGTAGTATCGTCGCGCTCTCTTCGCGGCTTCTTCCTCATCTCCTTCGCACGTTATAGGAAACAAATCTAAGACGATGAGTTCATCTTGGGTGGGCTCCCGGGTGAGGTTGTCATTGGCCCATCGTTTGGCAAACGACGCTGCCGGTGACATCCTGCTTCTGAAATCGGTATAATGTCTGAATTATACGAATAATATATATTATGATTATAATATTTAGTAGAGGTGACTTTTTACGTACATTTTGTAAATCATTGTTACTTTTACTATTATGCTTTTCTTTTGATGCCTGTTTTAGATAATTCGTCACAAATTTCCTATTCCTTCGCAATTTTTTTCATATTTATCAAGATATTATAAAAGTTTGAAAGTTAAAATATCATCACTTATGCATAAAATTTAACAAGTTGTGAAAATGGATAACATTTGGAGAAAGTCATATGCTAAAAGAATTTTTCAACATATACATATTCGAACTTAAAACTGCGGTGGTCATGCATAAACAGTAGTGGCGACGTAACAAAATCAACCAACACAATTAAAATCGATTAAATCCGTAGATATAGTTTTGCTTAATAAATTATTATAAATGTTTTCATTGTAAAAATTATAAAGACACTAGAAAATTTTAAAGAAGCTACATTGAATCACCAGCAAACTTAACAATATGTAGATAGATAATTCGATATATCATTATTGCAAAAGAAACAAAAAAGGCGGCAAAGTAGAATTTGGTCGCACATAGTAGCACGGTTCCGTAGCAATTTTGACGCGCCACAGTTTTGTATTTTTAACTCTAAACGTTTTAATCACAAATTATCTCAAATCATACCAAAAAATTGTTAAGAAATTACGAGGGACGGAGACACATTATTAATGATTTGGCTAATTTATCCATAATAAATATACGGACGGTCAATCCTATGACAGACTGAGACGGGTGGATGAAATTGATAATCATTTAAGGATACCTTTTCCGACCACGGAACTACATATAACATACGCACGTTTTTTAGTAAGCTATAAGATGTAGCGGAAAAGGCTGATTTTCTAATAATTCTTTATTCACAACAGCATGCACAAATTAAATAACAAATAACAACGACTTTCAGTGTTTAATTTAATAAAACTAAAACGGAGTTCGACACTAGGATGTCTTTTGTATCGCGAGTGCGTTTCACACATATACATTTTACATGCACAACGTAGCTAGACTCGAAAATTCGAACCTAGAACCTGCGGCGTAGAAGTTACTTATAACCAAGAAGTATAAGTAAAGTTTCAGCCTATGAATGTCCCACAGCTGAGCACAGGCCTCCTCTCATTTCTGAGGGGGTTTTGGAGCTAGGAAGAAACCGCCGCGCTGCTCCAATGCGGGTTGGCGGACTGCACATGTCTTCGAAATATTTTTTTATTTCTCAGACATGCAGATTTCCTCACGATGTTTTCCTTCACCGCCGAGCACGTGGGAAATCAGCACTTAAAATTGCAATTAACAATTTTAGTGTTGCCGGCACCGGGAATGCAACCCAGGTCACACGAGTACTTTTTAATTTAAAGCGAGCGACTAGCCCCTCAGCTACCACGGCTATAGCTACGACGGTCTAGTCTAATCATATTTAAGTTTATCTAATTAAAGTAAAAAATATAAAAATTACATTTACTGTTAGGAGCTTATTAGCTTATTATAACATTCGCATAAGCTGTAATCTTAAGCAAAAAAAAGGCGTAGTTTTTGGTGTCTTTGTTATACTTTACGGTTTGTGATTGTCCTTGACTTTTTCCGAGTATCTTGTTGCGATCGACCAATTTGAGAACAAAAATAAGTTTAAATTGCAAGGCAATTGATTATGGTATGCCTATACCATAATGATACGGATACAATATTGATACCTATACAACATTTTAACAAGTTATATAATTTTTTTTTATTATATTTACGCGTATACTACTCGTACAGTTTACTATTTATAACTCGATATACAATATATAAGTCGTAAAATCTAGTTATATTTAAATTTATATTGTTTTAATTAGCTCGCTTTATAGTTTTTTTGAAGTAGTTGCTCATACGAATTAACTAATTCAACTTTAAGAATATGCGATAGGAGCCTGTGCCAGAAGGTTCCACTGGTTCTTTCTTAAATAGCTGATGAATTCCTTTACAGGATATAACATAATCTGCTACGTAAATTGGCTTAAATATCCCTTCATTATTATTTAATATTATAATAAATTTATCCGATGTTATTTTAATAATACCGATAAATAGTTATATTGAAAATGGTTACTAATCTTAGTCATTAATATGTTAACTCTTTTTATCAGATTAATTCCCCATTCCATGTGATGTGCTTTCGAGGTGGAAATAGCACAGCTAGCTTTAATTTCACATAGTACGATGATAAGATAGATATATAATTCGAATCCGTAACACAGATATGGCATTTTACATTATATTTGTAAAGTATTTAGTAGTGAAAAAAAACTTCGTAAGGAAAGTTTAGTTCATTAGGATGAAGTGGATGTTTGTGAAAAAAAAATTTCTTGGAGTTAAGTTGTCAATCAGGTAACATCTGATCTGCTCAAAATTGAGGGGAAGTCAAAGTTAAAATTTGTGCTTTTTAGTTGATTGCAGCTTTTTATCCGAGAACATTTTTTATGGCAGAAAGCGACGGGACCATCAAATCGTTCACTTGTTGGTAAGTGCAACGTCTGCCCATAACAAATGCTGTGTCACCCAGAACATTTCTGCGTGGCATCACACTGCGCTCGCCACCCAGAGAGCAGTTCTTAAGACACTAGTAATGAACCTAGCTCTCAGTGAACTTCAAACCCTAACACAGTAAAGTTTGCACACTACTGCTTCACGTCAAAATAACTGGCACAGCGGTGATACTAAAGTAGACAGATTCCTGCATTCCTCTCATTCCTCCATTAGTAGAATATATTTATACATACGAGAACATTTATAAAATATCATCATGATCGACCTATCAGTCCACTGCTAGTCATAGGCCCCTGTCAAGTTGGTAGGTTTTGTCGTTATCACGCTAAGGGATGGATGATCGCAGAATTAGACATGATGTACCTTAGACACTGCTGCCCATTAACGATCAGGGTAATTTAGAACTGGAATATTTGAGACGGTAATTCCCCAACCAGTCTGAAGCCATGAGATTTTTCTGGTATGTTCCTTAGTCGGATTTCATGACACCAAGGGGGAGATAGTGTGGTAGATTCTCTTACTTCTCCACCATACGATGACTTATAAAGTATGTCGGTGAACTGTTGTTATAAAATTTTAACTGTAGGCCCAATATTCGTTTTACAGTTTTAACAATGCCGAATCAAATAACAGTATATCCTATCACGGTATTTCCTTGACATTACACGTATTTAGGCGATACCGGTCTGCCTCCATGTTTTCGCAACGGCTCATGCGTAAAAGGTCAGATATTGACTAAGATGGTGATGTTATTCATATAATTCAATTTGGGTGACAATAATTTGACTGTAATATGCACAGGTAAATGACTTCTCATCATAATATTATTATATTATCTCTAATAGCCAATTCATTACTTCTTAAAGTAACGGTTCTTTATACTAATAGTCAAAGTAAAGAAAATGTTTCGCTTGGCGCGAAATTAATGATAATAAGTTTATATTGCAGTTATAAAATTTTGAATTTGTATGAACTACAGATAAATGCCGTGCCGTGTGGTGGCGGCTTAAGAGAATCTGTCACCCCATTTCATCACGTGGGGTCGTAAGAGTCGACAGAAGGAAAATAAAAACCAGGAGATGGGCAGTAGCATCATCCTGGAACATCTGACAGCCAAGCCGGCAAGTACAAATCCTCTCTACTTGGGAGAGTCATATATTTAGCTGTGTACGTTTACAGGCCGATGAAGAAGCATAAGGTAAATATAGTATTCCATTGCTACACTTATAAATATCATAAAAAGTTAAATATGTAACTTAATAAAGTGGCGGATTTTCCTTCATTTTTTACGAGCTGAAGCCCGCGACTATGTCCGCGTGGATTTAGGTTTTTTAAAAATACGGTTAAACTTTTTGATTTTACGGAATAAAAAGTATCCTATGTCCGTCCCCAGGATGCGGTTAAAAGGTTCCTATGCTAGAATCCTTCTAGTTGGGTACCACCGCAGAGCCAGTTATTCTGCCTAAAGATCACTGAGAGTTTGTGTAACCACTGGGCATACTTAAGAACTGACGTCAGAGGGTGACGGGCGCAGTGTGGTGTCACGTAGTATTATTTTAGGTGACACAGCATTTGTTATAGGTAGACGTGGCACTCACCATCAGGTGAACGTCTTGCTCGTCTCGTCAGTTCGTGACAGTTGCTTTTGCATTTATAACGTTAGTATGGATTATTGTATGGGTGTCAAACGAGCATACTAGATGGTAAGTAGCGAGGTGCTAGAGGAGAATTAGCTTACCATTACATAGGCGTATGATTTCATAATCGAACAACAGGAGATCGAACCCAAGCCACTCGCTTACTATTCAATTCGTCGGCCCTGAGCTACCACCACACTGCTACTTTTTTTATTAATAACCTAGGAAAATAGCATTTAACAAAACAACTACATCAATTTTAACCAAAACATTATCTATATTCCGGATTCCGTTGAGAAATGTAGATATAATACGAACGATATCATCATAATTTAGTTTCGAAACATTATTTTAACGAATCACGATTATGTGTTACCCTTGATAAGTCGCCCATCTGTTCTCTTATTCACGTCTTCGTCAATGAACGCTATTCAAACGAATCGCATAATAAGATCAGGTTTTTGTAAGGTAATAATTTTATAATCTAACAATAAAAGGTGTTGTGACTGGAACGGTGAATGTAGTGGTACTTGACATAACTTTTAATGGGTTTTGACACAGTTTAGAAGTTAAAATTGTGCATGAGCTTTTAATGCATTCTTGTATTCGAAGACATGTACATAGCATCTTCAGAGGGTCGATTATTTTACTGCGTTCTGATTAAGTATGTCATGGTTTTTGGACGACTGGCCATTCCCTATGCGGGAATTCGTCATGTAATGTGTGTTTCAGTCTGGAGGGCACTGAAAGCTAAAATAATTACAGGGCTTATGCGACTTAAAAAGTTATATATCAGGGTGACGAGCGCAGTCTGGTGGCACACGAAAATGTTCTGGGTGACACAGGATTTGCTATGGGCACATTTTTAACGACTTTAGTAGTGCACATCACACCAGCTATTGGCTTAAATGAAATAGTTGCTTTGAAACTTCTTTATCATTTTTCAAGACCTATCTAACGATATCTTTCACGCTTATACGTACAATTTTTTTTTACATTCCTGAGTTACGTGAATGGTGTGCCGACTCTATTTTTATGACAGACGGAGGGACAGACAGTACGATATAATTATAACGGTTCTCTTATTACTACGAAACCCTAAAAAAGAAATAAATCAAACTGTGTCTAATGCATTTCAGTTTTAAAATTTATATGCGGAAAAGAAAATCTTCAGAGGAATAGTGTCGCTTATCTAGGAGATTTAGAATCGGTTAAGCCTTATCAAGGAGATTTGGTATTAACGTGTGCCGTAATTTAGACTTGACTTGGTGTTATAAATGGATTATAAACTAGACTACAGTTATTAGCGGAATGTAAACAAAGTCGCAACATCGTACCGATTACCACGTGTAATATATTGATCGACGACGCGTGGCCTAGTAGTCTATGGTAAGGTAAGGTTAAGGATTCAAATCCTGGTCGGAACCGACACTTTTACAAAAATACAAATAGTTGGTTTGCCGGGTTTGGTTGTTGTGCTGACGCTGCATCCTAACTCAAATGTTTGTTATCTCATGAAAGTTAAAAGTCTTGCACGTCTTGCACACTTGTGGCAGTATAATTTCTCCCGCGCAGTTGACAGCTTCCTACAATACTTCTATGTAATGTGGAAGAATCAATATTTTATTGAAGCAAAATGTTATATGACGAATAATAGATTTTAATGGTGGTAGGATTCCTATGCAGGAATCCGTCTAGTTAGGTGCCACCCCAGGGTCAGTAATTCTGCCGTGAAGCAGTAGTGTGCAAACATTACTGTGTTTCGGTTTGAAGGGCACTGTGAGCCAGCGTTATCACTGGGCATATGAGACTTAAGAACTTATGTCTCAGGGTGATGGGCACAGTGTGGTGTCACACAGAATTTTTTTTATTTTTTATTTTTTTAATTTGTTATGGGCAGACGCTGCACTTACCATCAGGTAAACGTTTTGCTCGTTTCATCACTTTGTCCAATAAAAAAAAAACGTCATTGACACGATTATATTTATTGCTATTGTTGCCTAATTTCTCATTGTATTTCCACAAGGGCTATAATCATCAGTATGAGGACAATAAACAATGAACAACGAATTAAAATGAACCATATAATTTTTAGTCTTAAGTGAATGAAATTGCGCGTAATTGCGTAGAATAAAGATTGTAGTTGATACTTCTGCGCAGAGTCAAGTTCTTCCTAGAAGGCCGCCGCGAGACGATTTCCTGTATTTACAACAGAGTTGAGAACGTTTATCGGCAACAGTATCGATAGTTGTCCCGCTTTTATTAATATTTAAATATGATTCCATATTCTAGCTCATATTAATATTCATTTATAATTAATGAATATTCATCTTTCATTATGCATGTCGTTGGATATAACAACGGACGCTAAGCTAAAACCTTGTAATACGAACGAAAACAAAAAGTTTATTTTTATTTATTGTGTCCACCAGGCTGATTTTCGACTATGGCGACAATCGATATCGATATGGCATTCATAAATAAGACATCATTACAGAAAACTTCATCAACTTTTCTTAAGGTCTTACGCTTTGAGGTACTTTGGTATTTCCTAATTAATAGCTTCCACTTACCGAATATAAAGTCACAGATGTAATACAGATATTTTACATTGTAACTTTAATAAATGTGACACTTTATTATACATACATTATTACACATACATTCATACAGTCACGCCTTTCTCCCGTGTAAGTGGTAGGCAAAGGTCACACACGTAACCCACTGTTCGCCCCCGTGGGATACGAGATGGGTGCGAACCACGTCGCTGACATTTTGTTACGTGTCAAAAAACAAATTACTCACCTTTACCTTAGTCGCCTCTTATGACAACTCGATAGAAAAGAGGTAGGTGCTAGTTTGCCGAACTTCTATCGGGGTATATGTTCCCATTATTCAAATAAAGGCAAGTAGTAAGTAAGTAGCTTAATTGTAAGCCTATACTGAAGCTGCGTGGCGAACTCTTCCCGGGTTAAATCCTCTCAACCCATGCAAAGGATTAGAGGTCCATAAGCCATCGGCCATTCCCATAAAAATTATAAGTTATGTTATAGTTAACAAAATTCAATGAATACTTTTAACTCTTTTTACTCTGAATACTTTTAAATGAAACGGTTAGTGTTCCCAGTTACGACGTCCGTCTAGCGAAGTTGCATACAATAATTTAAAATAACGTCACCAGGCTAAAACCGTGCAATCCACGTCTACGCCATTACGTCACATTAATGGACGTCGGACGTCCGTAATGCACTGACAATGACCGCACATATATGGGAACAAATTGCTAATTCTTGTTACAGACGATGCTGTTAGTAATACGGTAACTTACTGTCAGGGTAAATCCAAAGCAATTTACAGTTAAATCTATCTAAAGTTTGAAATCTAAAGGCGAAAAATTAATAAGACATTTTGTAAAATCTCCATAACGACTAAAGTAGGAAATTTTGAAATATTCTCCACTTTCATAATGTCGTAATTAAAGAATATCTCTTTGAGTTATTTATAAATCTTCGATAATCTTGTTGCTCGTGGAGTTATTCACCACAGTTAATAATGGGATGACGTTATTTATATATTTAATGAGAATTCATCGAGTTTTCAATTGATTCGTTTATTTTATGTTGGCGGAGCAGTCGTCATTCTAACTCGCTCTACATAAAATTTATTTCTTTTTAATTTTTAATTTTTTTTTTAGAAAAACGAGGGAAATTTGCCGTTAGATGTTGTGAACGCCCCAAATCATTGAGCCGATATTGTATTCTATGATAAGACTGCTAGCGCCATCTTTACGACGTTCAGTAAAACTCAGAAAGTTTCGGGATTATGAGTACTGCATTATACTAGGGTTATAGAGAATTTATCATTAAAATATATATGTAATGCGAGACATAGATTTTACCTACATTTTTATATAATATTATTTACATTAAATGACGCTTTATCAGTGGGTACTAATATAATCGAAATACGAAGTTTCGGCTGACGTATCTTACGTTTCCTGCCACGATATCAACCTTCACTAAACATTCTATTGGTTGCCTATGGATCCGAAGAAGGCCGTCTCTAGAAGTAGTATCCAAAGTAATTTGGTAGTGTGTATGTTAGATGGCCGTCGTTGATTAGAATCGACCCCAAATTTCGTACTTCGATGTTCGTAGCAGGCCTCCAGGTCTTATGTGGGAGGCCACTGGTATTGCGATCACCAATTTGTCTGCCAGGAGTGGTTATTACGACTAAAAACCCTTCTCTTTTTTGGGGATGCGACTGTGGTATGGGTTAGCTTGACTCAGGACCCTGCATTGGGTCCGTTTCGTACGGTGAGTAATACTAGGTACTGCGAAAGAAAGGATACTATAGATATATTTATAAAGCGATACAACGAAAATAAGTCGTCTCTGGATCAAAATAAATTTCGATAAAATTGTTAATAAAATATTTCTTATTCGAAATGTAATCTTTCACATCGAAGCGGCAATGCAATTAGACTTCGCAATATTGAGAATCAGTCCACTGCAGATGATAATTACTCATACAATACTCCTCGTTGCAATGCGCCTTGTATGTTTTGTTGGCGTATACGGAACGATCCAAGTGTTGTCGACCAAAAAATCGTTTCCTTTCACGGCATGTGTTACAAGCGTTATGCACGAAATTTTACGCTGGAGACCATCACTGACAACGATTGTTGTCGAATGTATAGTCGTCGATGTAACTGTAGAGAATCGTAAACCGCTAGCACATCGTTAACATAACTGAAATTTAAGTGGAATGCCAAAAAAGTAAATTACAAAATCCGACCCAGAAGTGGCGCTGTGATCATGTTTCTGTAAAGTTTCATACTTAAATGCAATTCAGAAATCAAACTCAACGCGTCACATACCGGAACGGGCAGGATAACGACTGCCGGGCCAGCTATTTAGCAAATATTATAAGAAAACATTTGATTATTAACAAGATAAACCCGCGAATTAATAATTCGTGTCACTCCAGAAAACATCACAGAACAGCCTGTAAAAGTCTCAGTAATGCACCGGTCTCTTATTTTTGAGAGGGCTTTGGGACTGGGAAGAGTCCGCCACTCTACTTAAAAATACTTGTAATTCTCAGGTTTCCTCACGATGCTTTCCATCACATGATAAATCAGTACTTAACATTGCAGAACAGTTAAAGAGGTGACGGCACCGGGATCGAACTTACGTCATTCGCGTGCTACGAAATTTAAGGAGAGCGTCCAGCCTCTGATCTACCACGGCTCAATATTATGAAACAAATACTTAATTCATTCCAGAGCTTGTGGATATACATATATTTCTAAAGGTTTTATTGCGAGTATTGTATACTATGTACAATAGTCTTGTTATTTTATGGGGCATAAGTAAATAATAGATAAAACGTTTCCTATTTTCTAAGAATGTAAACAATATTGAGTTACTCTTATTTTGAAGTATTATACACTAAAAAGTCTAAGAAAAATAGAGCGCATACAACTTTGTACACGTGGAAGAAGTGAAACTTACATACGTATATTATAAACTAGCTATTCACTCGCCTCCGCGTGGATATCGGGTTTTTAAATATCCCGTGGGAACTGTTGGATTTTCCTGAATAAATGGTAATCCTATGTCCGTTTTTATATCACTGTCAAGATCGCTTCAGCGGTTGAGCCTTGAAAAGGTAACAATAAGACAGAGGGACTTTCGCATTTATAATATTAGTATGGATACGATAAATATTAATTAAAAATAACAGAAACGTTGCATCGAAACGTTGCACTCAAATTTGACCTTGAAATGTTACTCTCATCGCGCTCAAGGAGTTCAAAAACTTACGACCAGGTTGACCTAATTAACTTCTGCGTTACGGGTCGCAGGTCCATTCCAACATGGAAAACATATTTGTATGGCCTGCCGCCCGCCGCTAGTCCTGGCTGGCTGCGCCTGGTAGCGGTCGCGGTAACAGCTGACCAGGGGGAGGGGCATTTTGTGAGAGTAAATTAAGTTAGTACCATAACTTTTTTATTCTTAAATGCCAAAAATCGTAACTCTCCGTGCACATATATTCATAACGAATTCTTGACAATAATGGGATGGAAACGACAAGGAAAAGTTGTCTATCCAATTACTTAATTTAATATCACCGTGACGTTGGAAATGTGTGAAAAAGTTTTGACTTTTAACGTTCATAATGATCAAATGTACTTCAGTTCTTCTAACAATATCTTCTTTTAAATAAACCGTACATAAACATACACATGCAATTCGGTAATGCTAAGTTATTGCCGTTAACGAGACGCGAGAGCACCATTGGATTACAATTAGTAATTCGTCAATTCTAAATTAGAATAATACATTCTTGCAAATCCCAAATAGTTTCCGTAATGATGTAAACGTAGATAATGACCATGTAAATGGAAATTACTGATTTCAGCAATAACCGTTAAAAAAATTAGTAGTAAGTAAATCTGTAATTGTCAGTGAGTTACACCACCAGTAACGATGGTACCTACCTAGATTTCTATGCAGAAATTCATCTAGGTAGGTACCATCCCGTGCCAGTTATTCTGCCGTGATGCACACTACTGAAAACATTACTGTATTTCGGTTAGAAGGACACTGAGAGCTAGCGTAATCACTGGACATATGAGACTTAAGAACTGATGTCTCAGGGTGACGGGCGCAGTGTGGTGTCACACAGAAATGATGTGGGTGAGACAGCGTTTGTATTGGGCAGACGGTGCACTACTATCAGAACGTTTAGCTCGTACCGTCATATCCAATAAAAAGAAAGAGTTTAGTTAAGTTAGTTAAATCATGTAGGCTTATAAGTGCTGTTGATTCCATGCAAATAAATTTAAAAAAACAAGGAGGACTTTGTGCATGGTATAAGTCAATTAATCTATATATCAATACGTATATAGAAGTACGTTAAACTTTGTTTTGTGGGATTGGGCATAGTTAAAATTTGTATGGAGAAGAAGCAAGAAAGCTCAAACTTCTATATAATATATATTACAAATACCTTAAATAGAATAAAATAAAACATTAACTATTTCGTACATACTGACAATGTCACTCACTAATACTAATAGTTTGTCGTTTGTTTGTGTTCATACTTTCAATTTTAAAATGTTGCCAACAAACAATTACACAAACCTCAATAACGTACAAACTGATTTTTTTTATGACTGACTGATTGAGGTCGTATTTCGACCACTAGGCTTAATATAAACTTACCACATGACCTAGTTAGTGCTTTTGTAATAAATTATTTCTAAGGTATTACAATTGTATTGTTTCTATATCTTTTTCATATAAAAGAAATAAAGAGGGTCGAAGTAGTTTAGCGTAAATTTACAATTCTTATTAAATTTCTGGAAAGGTGATCAGGTCCTTCATCTGCTGAGAATTGCAACGTTAGCCTATAAGAAATGCTGTGTCACCCAGAACATGAGACATCAGTTCTTAAATCGCATATGCCCAGTGATTATACTAGCTTAAATTGCTGCCTAAGAATTCTACAACTAGTGCTTCCATCGTCGGTGCGGTCGGTCGGTAAAATTGTTGTTGCAGTTTGTAGGGCTGACCTTACCATGTGCTCGGCGGTTTTGGAAAATACCTCGAGCGAAGCGAACGTAATGTAGCGATAATTTTCTAAAAAGTCCGTCTGTGGAAGTCCGTCAACATACAAATCGCGATGGACTCGTCGCGGCTCCAAAACCCCTTTAAAAACGACAGAAGGCCTATGCCGTGCTCTTACTTTTTTGAGAGAATGAGTTTTGGGGAATATTTTTTGACTTTTTTTTTAAACAGTCTTTCGTGCCCATATCTCTATTCCCACACAAATTAATACAATTAATGTATATAATTTTACGACTTTTACGACACCCATATGTAATAACATGTAATTAACATGAATAATACTCATTAAGGAAGTAAGTTTACTGGTGGTAGGATTCCTATATGATGCAGGAGTCCGTCTAGGTACCAGGTACCAGTTACTCTGCCGTGAAGCAGTGGTGTGCAAACGTTGCTGTTTTTCGGTTTGAAGGGCACTGAGAGCTAGCGTAATCACTGGCCATATGAGACTTAAAAACTGATGTCTCAAGGTGACGGTCGCATTGTGGTGTCACACAGAAATTTTCTGGGTGACACAGCATTTGTTATGTGCAGACGTTACACTTACCATCAGGTGAACGTTTGGATCGTTTCGTCACCTTATCCAATAAAAATAAAATAAAATAAAAAAACCGTTCAACTAGTTATTTGATCACAATTTCTAATCATTTTAAGGATTAACATGATATCATTTTAACGTCCACGTGACTTTACCTGAATTAGTCGATATAGAATCGTTGCCATTTACCCTTTATTAGTGATGCCATATCCTATTAGATAACGGCTTTTTCCACAAAGTTTCGAAAACTTCTTACGACTAAGTCTTTGTTACGCAAAAGGTCATAAAAATTAAAAATCAGTTAAATAATTTATTGACATTATGCGACAATATTTCGATTATAGAAGAAAAAACTTTACATTTCTAAAAAAAAATTAGATTTAAAATAGCGAAGTGATAAATGGCTTTTGCTTTTTTCTTAACTTATAGGCAGTAAACAAGTCTATTAACTGTTCATATTGAATTTGGGCTATTTTCCTTGTTCGGTATACATATTTATATTTCCTTGGGTTGATGAAAAATATTTGAAAAGTTTATGTAAATGTAACAAGCGTCATCTAAAATAATTTCAGGCTTTTGAAAATTAAAGATAAAGTAGATCAAAAGCTCTTTTCCCTTGTAATAAATTGTTATGATAAAATAATGTTTACATTTATTTGAGCGGTCAAAAAAACTTAATAACGAAAATCAAATTCTATTGTCCGTAGTAAAATTGTTTAGGAGAAGTCTTTTTAATTAATGATCGAATCAATAAACCAAGAACAAAAATTGTAATGCGAACAAAAACAGTTTATGTACGTATTTTTGTTTTATTCTATACACCTTAAGACAATTATAAAAAAATGCAAACAAAAAGTTCTACTTCCGTAACTAGTACCTAGTAACTAGTAGTTACGGAAATCGTTAACCGTACACATGTATAAGAAAACACTAGTTAGCTGATTGCAAATGACTTGCATCATAAGAATTCACAAACCACACAATTTAAAAACATACACAATATTTTAATTACAACTGGCAACAAATCAGCGAAATAATAAAAAAAATACGTACCAGTGTGCGTTACGTCCTTTCACAGCGCCCGCGCCTGTTGACTGAGTCACACTCACAACACGACTTGTCGGTGGAGTGGATTGTCTTCCGAATGCTGCCTTGACCTTACAAGCTCAACGACAGTACCTGGCTTATTTGGAACGATCACCATTAGTAGTGTCGAAGGGTACACTGTATTTTCAATTTAATTTAGCTTTGGATAAATAGTTTTATATAAAAATGCATTAAATTTACTGCAAATATTTTTTTGCTTTGGTAACGCATTAGAACGTCTATTAAAAAACATATTAGAATGTGACCAAATTCCTAAATTTGATTGCCGATTCATAACTTTTAATAATCATGACTTGAATTACGTCACCTTATATACCTTTCAATAATAAATTTCGATAATAATATTAATAATTTAATTTTTTCAAGTTTTATTTACAAAAGTAGGCGTAAGGCTATTCGATTCCTATCGATATTCCAGGGCAAGTGTGCAAACGTTACTGTGTTTCGGTGTGAAGGACACTGAGAGCTACTGTAATAACTAGGGCATATGGGACTTAAGAACATACACCACACATGCCACACCACACAGAAATCTTCTGAGTGACGCAGCATTTATGGGTAGTCGTACTTAACATCAGGTCGTTCACCTGATTTTGGTTGTCTCGTTACATTCTCAAATAAAAAAAAAATTCGACAAGTCTGAGAATAGAATTAATTTGAATGTCGAACAGTAAACTCTATTTTCAGATAAACTATATCTAGTTAAGCTTAATAATATATTTTATTCTATATCATCATTATAGAAGTCACAAACATGAACACAAAAATCCTTGATCACATTTAAATTATGAACGTGCCACGAATCCTCCTTGGATAACTAACCTCACATGTGGTTCATCTGGGTCATATGTAATTGATATATCCGTCATATACCCGCAACGATGAAAGATAGACTTGATATTCGTGGGCGATTATCTTGAACGGACATTTTAAAATGATCTTAGATACGTCAGTATCATCATCGTCATCGTAGCCGGTAGTCCACTGCTAGGCACATCTCTATTACTACGATCGAATTTGGAAAAAGATTATTAGCTTATTTTTTTAACCGACTTCCAAAAAAATTGAGGTTTTAACTTCTACTTTTTTTGCCAGCAGCATCTTCCTGAACCATTTGAATAAATAAACTGCGGTTGCCAATCCGTCCGCCAAGTGTGGCAACTTTGGCGAAATCCTCCCAAATTGAGAGCTACAAACTTTTGTGGCAATCTGTGCGGGAGGCCTATGTTCAGCAATGGACTAGTGATAGGCTGTAATGAAGATGGGCAGCAGCATCTTCCTGGAACATCAGAATAAATACACTCCGGTTGCCAACCCGCCTGCCAAGCGTAGCAATTATTGCGAATTTTTTTGATTAAATAATATTTAATAACATTTTTCTTTGTATCTAGGTTAATTTACTCCTGTTATTAGTTTGATTAAAACAACCACGACCAGTATCATAATACTGCATTGCATGTTTTGGTATTATTCTGCACGAATAAAGGCTGTACATACAATACCTTAGTCGTCCCTTACGACATCTCGGTAAGAAGGAGGTAGGTGCTATTCTACTCTGCTCGACACCTGTCGGCTATCACCTATCTGGAAATGTGTTTATAACAGAATATTTAGGAAAGTATCTAGAAAAAGGCTTTCGGTGGAACGATAATTTCGAAAAATGTCTGACCGAAAATACGCAGACTGTTGACGGGCAGCAGCGAAAATGATGTAAGTAAAAAGAAGTAAGGCGAAGTGTCTGGCACTGCGATTACCACGGGCTGTTGATGATGACTGTGAAATATAAATTTAATTATGGTGTAATTTTCTGTAGTAATGTGTCCTCCTCTCTGACCAATTTTGACTAAAAACTTCCGAATATTATCGGTAGCTATCAATTATCACAGGAGATATTATAGTGCCACAAATGGACGCGGAAATAGGCACTCACTCGTCCCTACGTACCCGCGCCGGATGTAACGCTGATGCGATAAGATAGGAGGTAGGTCAGGGTGCAGTGTAAGAAACATGAGAACAATCACAACACAACCACACTCGAAAATCAACAATTTGTGTTTTAGCACAAATGTTGCTTCAACTAGGCAGTCGGAGGTAGAAGTACAGGTACTCTAACCAATACGCCGCACGGTCGTCATCTAATATATTTACATAGTATAAAAGGAAGCCTCTGCAAGACGTTCGTCCTTCTGAATGGCCGTGAATCTCGAGACTCACTGCTAAGATCTGCATCTCTCCGGGAATATGTATGTGTATTAAAAAAGCTCTTCCAGCAGCTAAGCATTAACGGTATAATTAGTGAATCAAGTCGGGAAAAAGTTTACCGATACTATCAAATATTGTTATTAAATAATAAATTTATATTACATATATAATTTAATTATTGTATAATAAAGTTACCCAGGAGAAGCCGGGCTGGGTCGCTAGATTATAATAAATGAAAATAAACGATACGATAGCCAATCAATCACAGGTGCAAAATAAAAGTGAAAAAAAGAGCTGTGTGCACCCGACCCCTTATCAACGGCGCATTTTTTTGTAATAATTATTTTGTCAGTTAGTCCAGTACAATCCAGTGTTAGTTAGTACAACGGACATTTCATATGGTTGGCATATACGCGTACACTAACCAGAAATCGTGATAAGAGAGTAAATTAGGTATATTTCCATTGTAAGCAATGTAAGACCTTTGGCACAATATACTCATAAATAACGTCTGTCTTTATGTGCGCGCGTATACACCAATCTCAGTAATAAAATGCAATATATCTAATTTTACTGGTATTAATACTCCTATGTAAGAATCCGTCTAAGTAGGTACTATCTCAGCGCTAGTTATTTTGCCATCAAGCTGTAGTGTGGAAACATTGCGTTTCGGTCTGAAGGGCAATGAGAGTTAGTGTAATTACTGAGCATATGAGACTTAAGATCTGATGTCTGAGGGTGACAAGCGCAGTGTGGTGACACAGACCAGCAGATATTGCAATTACCATCAGGTGAACGTTTTGCTCGTTTTCTCACTTTCTCCTATAAAAAAATAAAATAAAAATAGAACAAGTATTTTTATTAAATCAGTTTGAAATTTTTGTCATATAAAACTAAAATAATTCCAAAAATAGGATAACTTTGGAGTTACTTTCACGTGTTTCTTCTCCGTCAGAGGAGCCTCATTACTTAACGGTGATAGATTGTAAAACTGGTGGTAGAATTCCTATGCAGAAATCCGTCTAGGTCTAGTAAGGTACCACCCCAGGGCCAGATAATCTGCCGTGAAGCAGTAGTACCGATGTCTCAGGTAGACGGGCGCATTGTGGTGTCACACACCTTAAGCAATAAAAAAATGACGTTTGACTAACGAAATTTGTGTTTCATACTTATTTTCGTATCCGAGTTTTCATTTAATTTCATTACATTTAGTGTTTTGTCTGGAGTGCTGTGTTAGCTAGTGTAATTACTGGGAATATGTGACTTAAGAAGCCATTTCTGGGGAATGGCCCTAAATAGGCAGTTGTTGAAATATTTATATAGCCAATACTAAACCAATATTACGTTCGTAAAAATCTGATACGTACGACTACATCGTTAAATAGAGTGAGTGTCCTGCAGAGTAGAACAGCACCTACCTCATTCCTACTGAGGTGACGTAAGAGTGAGGTATTCTACGTACATCTTTATTTTTGCAGAATAACACCATAATATGCGATTCTGTTACTATACTGCTCGTGGGGAGGAAATGCGGAGTAAGATTTTTTTGTGACTCATACAAAAATGGCGGCTACGTATTTTGTAGCACATGGGGCTCACCAAATGGTAAGTGATCACCGCCGGCCATATACATTCGCGATACTAGAGGAATCGTGGGTGCGTTGTCGGTCTTTGAGAAAGGAATAGATTTTTTTCTTGAAGGTCCCTAAGTCGTATCCGTCTAGAAAAACCGCCAGTGGCAGCAAATTCTATAAAGCGGTCGTGCGTGGCAGAAAATTCCGCGAATAATGGACTGTGGTGAAATGCCAACCATCAAGGTGGTGGCGATGGAATTTTGAGTTCTGTCGCGATGTGCGATAGTGAAATTCAGCGGCTGGAATCAATCCCAACAATTCGTTAAATGCGTTCAACCAGCACCGAGTTACCACCGCCCAGAGATGAGAAAAGTACTCCATATAAGGCCGAACCTGCGCCTTATAAAGTTGCAAGCGGTAGGCCGGCACGAAATACTGTCCCGCTCTGCTGAGCACGCCAAGCTTTTTAGAAGCCAAATTTGACCTTACCTTCCCAGTGACCGCGAAACTTAACGTCACTCGGTATGTCAACGCCAAGGATTTCGGTGGTGGCTGAGGCAATAAGGGGAGTGCTCCCAAAACGAGGTGATACGACAAAGGGTTTCTTTTTAGCAGTAAACATGCAAACCTTATTGGGATTGGACTGGACTAAATTTTGTTGGCACCCATTCGAGATTTTGTCTAACAAAATCTTGACATTAGACACAAGTTTGTTTATCAACTCGTAGTCGTATTTCCGAGAAATATTAGCACGGCATCATTGTTCGAAACCCGTCACGTCTCGTTTAACTCGGAGTCAAAAAGTGTGGTCTCGGCCTACCGCTTATATGGGAAAAAGGCGATGACTGTGTGTATGTATGTATGGATATCTGCATATCTGGAATAAACCACACATGCTGCTCTACATTTAAAATTAACCAAACATTTGGGTAACGGTATCGGTTACCCGTTCGGACAAACTTTGTTCGTATATCGTACACAAGAAGATGAGAACGACAGTTTGCATAGAAGCTCCGCGGCTAAGAAATATTCCATTTGGTCTAATTTATTGTTTCCCATCGTACTGGTAGCAAGGTAGATAGAGAATGGTAAAGTCCGCCATTATATTTGTATATATATAAATATATATCCTTTCACCACCGAGAAGGTTTATCCTCCTCAGGTCCCAGATCCTCGACACTAATCGCACCATTAGCACTGAAAATTGCAATCGATAACTTTAATGTCTATCGTACCGTAGCGCAAACTTGTGTTGCTCGGGTACAATTAATCTGGAAGTAAGCACCTCGTCCCTGAGGTACAACTACTCTCGTTTTTAATCAATATTAATAATTGAATTCTACTTTCGCTCAATTCTTATATTAATCATTAAATACCGACTGAACATAATGGGAATCAAATATTAATCATACATTTACCTATTATGCTAGTTGCGTAAATATTTGAAAATATAAAACATTTTCTCTCCAAGTTTATTGGGTACGGCCTATTTCAATATAGATATTAAAGGTTAGCCTTATTAAGCACACGAAGCCGCCTCCAGCAGATCAATAAAAGTGCCAAAAGACCGTAAACATCTGGGGAGAGTAGAAGATATTACGCATGCGTAACAACTGTGTTGCCACTTCGTATATTTTAGTATACCCATGAATTCAGCTACATATTAACATTTTAGTTTATTCTGATTTCGTGTTTTATTTTTATCAAAACTCTCTGCCAATCATCTGTAGATTTCATTTTAATATAATTAGGATCTAACTACCGTTCATTTCTACATTCATTTTTTTAAATTTATTTAACCTTTAATGCACTAGTGGTACATATGGCGGACTTAATGCCTAAAGGCATTCTCTGCCAGTCAACTATGAGGCAAAGCAATAGAATAAACAATATGACGATATTATTCAACAAATCATGCGCAGAATAAATTAGAGCGGTTAGAGTCGACGTATGTAAACGTAACTCAATCAGATCCGGTGAGCTTGTATGAAAACGCTCAAGAAAGTAGAAGAAGCGAAAGATATGTGTCAGGGTAGTAGTAAGTGGAAAAATGTGGTCTCTGCCTACCCCAATTGGAAAGAGGCGTGACTGTATATGTATGAATAAATTTCGTTATGCGTTAGCGGCGTTTAAAAATAAACCATTAATTTCATCCCATGGGGGTCGTAATGGTCAATGAATGGAAATGCCAGAAAAATGTCATGAGCTCTGACAAATAGTGGAATATCCATCTAAAATATGAAAAACTTAAACTTTCCAGAACAGTAATGGCAGCAACTAAACTCCGTTATTGCCAAGCCGCCAGCCAAGCGTGACGATTACGTCAAATCTTCACAACTTTGAGGCCTATATTTAGGATTGGAAAACTAGTCCATCATCAACCTCTATACGTATTTAGGATTGGACTACTAGTCCAATCCTAAATACGTATAGAGGTCGATGATGACGATAATTAATTCATCAAAATATAGATATTTTACTTTTGCTTATTTTATATTTAAATTCATTAACATTGCTGTTGTATTGACATTATTGACAAGGAGAAAGTAGACGAATACAAGGTAACTTGGGACTGTGCTGTACAGCAATCTATCGGTGAGGCCTATCTCCTACAATGGACTTGTGTATGCATGTTTTCATGCATCTGCAAATTCGACTACAATCTGAGTTACTCATTCAACTGAATCATTTGTATGTTTATATATGTATTAATTCAATTTACTTTAGTACATGTTTTTTTTGTACAATTGTTCACACCATACATAAAATCCGCCCATTGTTACCCTTAGCTTAAGATGTTAAACAATAAATTATAAATAAATAAATGAATAAACGAACCATGCATGAAAAGGAGACAAAAATAGTTGTATTCTTAAAGTATGTGCAACGCAAAGTTTTCGTATAGCAACATTACAATAAAACGTCAAAATTACGAACTGGAGCGAAATTTACGTGATAATATATTTTATATTAATTATGAATGAAAATGTAAAGATTATGAAATAAAATCAATGTATATTGTATAATACAGTTGAAGTAATAATTTTGAAATATATATACTGAAAATAATGAATAATTACGTGACATACTTCGTTACGAACGTGTTATCAAATAGTTTTGTGAAATACGTTTAGGAAGTGTATATTTTTAATGAATATTTGTTGTTGTTGTCGATGTTAGTGTTGTTGTTGAAATAGTCTTCCGTGTACTGTAACATATCTACTGTTGTTTGTTGTGTAATTCTGTTCCTCATAAACTAGTTGTGTAACAGGTTGTGCTATATAAAATTGAAGAAATAACATCAACATTGAAAGGTAAGACTATTTAAAATTACCTCTATATTTTATTGCCTAACATATTATTTAAATATATCAAATAGTTCAAAAATTATCCCTATAACATTATTTGATTGTTTATTTTAAGGCCGTGTGGAAATGTTGCTTTAACCTTTTTATTTTATTTTTAAATAAGCGTCTTAACAAAGAAAATTGCTCTTTAAAAGTAAAATTAAAATTTTAGATTCTTAAAAATCTTTGTTTATTGATAAACATTCTGAAGTTCTGAAGGTTTTGATGCTGGAAATAGCCCATCACGTTGCACCAGTGCGAATAGAGTCACGCCTTTTTCCCATATAAGGGGTAGGCACACACCATACACGTGGCCCATATTTGGCACCGCGGGTAACGCGACGTGACGGGTGGCGACCCACGTAGCCGCCATTTTGGTAAGAGTCCAAATGATTCTTACTCCCTCCCTATTGCATTCCCTCGAGCAGTATCGGCCTTCACATGCCGTCGAAATATTTTTTAATTTGTAACTACGCATGTTTTATAACAATACTTGCCGTACTTGCAGTAACCAATTTTAGTGTAATGTAAGTGATGAGACGAGTAAAACGTTCACATGATGGTAAGTGCAGCGTCTGCCCATAACAAATGCCGCGTCACTAGAATTTCTGTGTGGCGCAACACTGCGCTCGTCAATCAGAGGCATCAGTAGTCAAGTCTCATGCACCCAGTAATTGCATTAGTTAACAGTCCGACCGACTGAACCTACAGACTGAAACACTGCTGTGTTATAGTCTGTAGGTTCAGTCGGTCGGATGTTTGCATACTACTGCATGACAGACTAGGAATGCACAGGACTGCATAGGAATCCTATCACCGGTAAAACCGGTTACGCGGTTATTAAAAAAGAAAGCTAATCTGAAGCGCCTGCAGCTTAGTAATGTAGGACATATAGGGCATAGTGAAACGTAACGTAGCTAGTTCAGGCCAGGCGTTCGACTGGTTGAACTGCGCTTCATACATACATCGTCGTTTCAGCCTATCAATAGTCCACTGCTGAACATAGGCCTTTTGTGGCAATCTATAGGGGATAGATTGCCACCAAAGTTTGTAGCTCTCGTTTTGGGGGGAATTTGCCATAAATGCCACGCTTGGCAGACGGGTTGGCAACCGCAGTTTATTTATTCAGATGTTCCAGCAAGACGCTGCTGCCCATCTCCTGGTTTTCATTTTCCCTCTGTCGACTTTTACGACACCCACGGGATGAGATGGGGTGGTAGATTCTCTAAGGCCGCTAGCACACGGCCCATACATACATACATACATAGAATACAATCACGCCTTTGTCCCATATAAATGGTAGGCAGAGGCCACTTACGTAGTTCACTTTTCGCGTGACGGGTGGCGAACCACGTCGACGCCATTTTGGTACGAGTCAAAAAATTCTTACTCCCAATTGCGTTCCCACGAGCACTATAGTGCCATCATTGCATATTTTAGTGTTATTCTGCACGAATAAAGGCTGTCCGTACAATACCTTAGTCGCCTCTTACGACACCTCGGTAGGAAAGAGGTAGGTGCTATTCTACTCTACCGGACACCTATCGGCAACTGCGCTTAAAATATCTATAAGTATGCAAAAAGTAAAAGTAAAGTAAAGTAACAACCTATAAATGTCTCACTGCTGAGCACAGACCTCTCATTTCTGAGAGTGATTTGGAGCCAAGCTACCGCGAAGAGTCCGCCACGCTGCTCCAATGTCCTCGAAATATATTTTAATTCCTCAGGCACGCAGGTTTCCTCGATGTTATCCTTCACCGCTAAGTGGTAAATCAGCACCAACAATTTTATAACTATTTTAGAGGTGCCGCCAGCGGGAATCGAACTCGGGACACTTGCGTTCTATGCAATTTAAGGCGAGCTCCCGGCCTCTGAGCTGCCATGGCAAAGAGTATTCTAATATTTTTTTCTAAACATTGCTTTAACACTACAATAAAAATTGTCTTAACTAAAATTTTAAGTCAAATACGCTTCGACAGACATGTAACTAGCCATAGGAGATTTTATAAATTAATTCGTGTTTTACGACCGTGTGCCGTCTGGTAGCGGCTTAAGAGAATCTACCATCCCAGCTCATCCCATTGGTGTCGTAAAAGACGACAGAGAAAAAATAAAAGCCGAGAGATGGGCAGCAGCATCTTCCTGGAACATCTGAATAAATAAACTGCGGTTGCCAACACGCCTGCCAAGCGTGGCAACTATTTAGTTGATCAGTGATTGGAAAATTCAATTCAAGACCAAAATTGTACTTTTCGTTTTTGTTTCCATCAGTCCAGCAGATCTTCAGTAAAAGACAACTGTCATTTTACTTCCGATCGAAATTTAGAAGTCTCGCTGCTATATATATATATATATATATATATATATATATATATATATATATATATATCTTATACTTGGATAATACGTATACGTAATACGTACCTTTACACTGGAAAATATAAACTATTTTCCAGTGTAAAGGTACGTATTATCCTGTTTCCATAAATAAAAAAATAATAATAGTAATACTATCTGTTATTTCTAACGTTGCCATATTTCACTTGCGAAATCACAGCCGTAGTAATTCTATGAATAAAGGGGAAACCAGTGCGTTGTTATTGTCTATGGATAAGTTATAGTGATGGATTCCCTTCTGTTACTTTGAGAAGATCGATAATCTGTAGTGTAATTACACTTTTTTATCCCTTAGTGCCTAGGAAAAAATTGTCCTACTGAGGAATTCGTGCTATGCAGGAAGTAGGCATCACCGCAGGATCAGTTACGCTGCCGTGAAGCAGGAGTGTGCATTATTGTGTTTCAATGTGAAGGTCACTGAGAGCTAGTGGAATTACTGGGCGTATGAGACTTAAGAACTGACATCTTAGGGGGGCGGGCGCAGTGAGTGCCACACAGAAATAATCGTTATGTTACAGCATTGCTATGGGCAGACGTTGCACTTACCATCAGGTGAATGTTGTTCTCGTCTCGTGTCCGATAAAAAAAAGACATCTGTAATGGAACATTCTGGAACTCTAACTCACTCTTACGGTTTATTGTGCAAGTTACAGTGACAATCAAAGACGCCATACGTGAGCTGCTTGCCATCTGATGGTAAGTGGTCAAGGTAGCCCATTAATACGTACATCCTTGATGTGAAATCCAGATGTAAGTGCATTTATTATCAGAAGTTTAGAGAGTGCGCATGCAGACGTTCGAAATGCCTCCAGGTACGGGCCGAACTGAAAACGAGTGCTGTGATGTAACGATGGCGACTTTTCACCCAGTTCCGTCCATTTCGCGATTATTTGGCGCAGAGATTTAATAGATTCCTAATTATGTTTTGTTTTAAGTAGTAGCTTAATTTATTTATTGTTTAATTTTTTTTCTTGTTTGTATTTTGTCATTCATTTTACGCGAGTGATCGAGTTCTATCCCTGTTGCCAGTATAAATAAAATTGTTCTGCATTTTTGAGTGCTGATTTACCACGTCCTCAACAGCGAAGGAAAATATCGTGAGAAAACCAGCATCTCTGAGGAATAAAATATTTCGAGGACGTGTGAAGAACGCCAACCCGCATTGGAGCAGCTCTTCCCAGCTCCAAAATCTCTCAGACATGAGAGCAGGCCTGTGCTTATCAGTGGGACATTTAGATTATGTTACTTTACGTAGACGTTAAATAAGGTAGGAGTCATTGTCAGAGACACGAAGACAATTACAATACAACCACACTCCGAAAACCAACAATTAGTGTTTTTGCAAAAATTTTGGCTGGGTTCCAACCTAGGACACGCGGCATAAAAGTCAGATACTTTGACCTGACACTTTAAAATGCTCTGTTTATGTCTTATCGATAACCATGGTCTATGCTTTTAATCTTAATAGAACCGTAACGACAACTCAAATTATGCTAATGACACAAAAAATGGTTAGTTATTATTTTTAAATTCTATTTAAGTTCGACCCTTTCTTAATTCTTATCGCACAAGCGTTTAGAATGAGTAACTGCCTCTGCATTGCAATGATACCTACGGCTTTTTAAAATATCCAGCGCTGTGTTCTGGTTTCAAGTCAAGATTGTATTAATTCTTAATTCTTTTTTTTTTTACTTCATTCACCGTCATTATCATTACATCAGTCTATCACTAGCCCAGGGTGGAACATCGATCTTTCCCATAGATGGCCACAAAATACCGACCTATGCCATCTGCATCCAGAGACTTCCCGCAAAACTGTGCAAGTTGTCACTTGCATCTCGTGGAGGGTCGCCATACATTGCGTTTTTTATAGGACAAAGTGACAAGACGAGCAAAACTTTCACCTGATGGTAAGTGCAACGCCTACCCATAAAAAAGCCCTGCCGCCCAAAACATTTCTTAATGGCACCACACTGCGCTCATCACCCCAAGATATCAGTTCTTAAGTCTCCTGATCTTCAAACTGAAGCACAATAATGTTTGCACACTAATGCTTCATGGTAGAATAACTGACACTTTGCTGGTACCTACCTAGACGGATTCTTCTATAAGAATCCTACCACCGGTACGGGTTTTAGTTTGCCTGTACGGGATTGCCACTCCAGGAGGATTTGCCGTAATCATTAGCCTTGACAGGATTAGTGATCGCAGTACCATACGCCATGCACCTGAGACAGTGCTGTCCTAGCCTGTCTATTTTCACATACATACATGCAGTCACGCCTTTTTCCCATATAAGGGGTACGCAGAGGCCACTCACGTAGCCCACTTTTTGCCCTCGCGGGACACGAGATGTGAAGGGCCGCGAATCACGTCGCCTCCATTTTGGTTCGCGTCAAAAAATTTGCTCGTTTTCACGAGCAGTATTGTGACAGCACTGCCTATTATGGTGTAATTCTACACGAATAAAGGCTGTACGTACAGTAAGCAGTAATAGTTTATAGTAAGCCTTTTACGACAACACCTCGGAAGGAAAGAGGTAGGTGCTATTCTAGCACCTCTGTATTTTCGGTCAGGCATTTTTAGAGCTGGATATTGCGCCACCGTTCGGAAGCCATGAGATTTTCCATACATTTCGCTAGAGTAGACCTCATACGACATCCACGGGATGAGAGGGGTTAGCAGATTCACCACACGGCAAGATGTCGACTGCGCTGAATATTTTATAGTTTCACCATAAGTATTTAATGACCTGTAGTATTCAGTTCGATGGTTAAGTTTCTGAAAAAAAATGTTTCGACTCTGGGTGTTTCTTTGTCTGTGAACGCTACAAACTCAAGGTACAGGGAAATCATAGTGTGAGGCGACGTTTTTTAAAAGGAAATATTATCAATTAGATTAAACACAGAAGCACTCACTTGTCTTCATTTCCGTTTTGTGATAAATTTGGTAGGGTTGGAGGAAGTATTGGATGCAGTGTCAAAGATACGGGACATTCGCAATACAATCAGATCCGAAAATCAAAAATGTTGTCTTGCATAAATACTCGTATTACCCTATTCGAACTTAGTACTAACGACTCAGCGGGGTTGATGAAATATTTGTACAGGATTGGCATTTTTGGCGTGACAATATCGCCATTTATCGGGATCATCAGGTTTATGGCATTTCTTTTTGTCGACTTTTACAACGTCTTTGGGGTGCTAAATTCCCTTATTCTTCTGTCAACAAAGCCGTAAAAAGTAAAAATGCCAACTAGTCTTATTTTAAAATGAGATCTGTTGCGCCGCTTTAACGTACACAATTCAAATTGTTGACATATTAAGCCTTATTTCATATTTTTATCACACACCATATACACTCTGTGGCCGGTACATTATGTCATCATTAACATTATTTCAGCCTAACATAGTCCACTGTTGAACATAGGCTTCGGATTATGACATATGAAGTACAAACAAATATTCGTTGACTTATAAGGCAGGTGTGAATGTAGTAACAGATACCGTCGCAGTAGTCCATTTTCGGAGCATTTAGAGAAAGGGGCCCACTCCGGTTGTGCAGATAACAGCCAACGTTTTATCGGCCAAGTCGAAGAAATTTTAAGTAATGTCTTGATATCTATAAAGAAAATTGGAAAAAGTGACAACACGGACAAATCGTTCACCCAGAACATTTCTGTGTGGCTCCAAACTGCGCTCGTCAACCTGAGATATCACTTCTTAAGTTTAATATGCCCAGTAATTACACTAACTGTCAGTGCCTTTCCGACCGAAATGAAGTAACTTTTGCAAAGTATTGTTGGGCGGCATAACTGGCACTGCGGTGTTACCCACTGAAACTTCCGTCTGCGATTATTCGTGCGGTAATGCCTATTTTAAACTGAGATATAAGTTATCTAACTACGCTGCATGTTATCTTGATATTAGCGTGCGGCTTCTAACCATAGGATTATCAAAGAGGCAAGGCCTAGCAACACGTCACCTATTTAATTTTACTCTTGTCTAATACAAAAATTTAACCGAAGTACTATATTAGATGCTTCGAGAATAGTAAAGGATCAAGTTTGTTTAGTCGATCAAGATAACGATGCAAGTAGTATATTCAATATTGGAATGAGTCGCAAGCGTTTGCGCGCGCTTTATCTCTAAAATTCTGATGCGCGTATTAGCCGTTATTAAACAATTTAGTTTAATTTATCTTATACAACATTATTATACACTTTTTATCATAATCACGATGACTATCAAATTGAACATAGGCCGTGAAGCCGTGTGGTGGCGGCTCGTTAAAAGAATACTACCACTCCATCTCATCCAATGGATCTCGTAAAAGGAGAGTAAGGAATTAAACTGCACTGTGCACCCAACAGCGCATGGTGGCGATGGGCTCACCACCTATCACACCAAGTGCATTATATAGTTTTGGTAAAACGTGGATTGTGGCAGTCATCTGGTTTTGCAGTGAGTGCCCAGTCTCTGACTACCCCTTATGGGATACAGTCGTGATCTTATGTATGTGTGGATGTATGTATGTACTATCAAATTGTATCGGGTTAGTTTACATTTATCTACTCGTATCTATCTTCTTCGTCTTTCTAAATAAAAAAAAAACAATTGCCGCATGTATTAATGAACGAACATCACTTGAGAATGGCTCCACCGATTTGGCTGATTTTTTTCGTCATGTTAGTAATTGTCAAGACAAGGTCAAAAATATTTTAATCACTAGTGACATACACTATTTTATTCTTTTGTACTATTTAAATTTCAATTCTTTCAAAACAACTAAAACAACTTCACTAAAATTTGAAACTACGCGTTTTACATGCAATGCAATCAGATCCGAAAATCAATGATTTGTTTCTTTGCACTAATGTTAGCTCCGGCTGCGATTTCAACCTGGACCCGTGGCGTAGAAGTCACTCTGGTAACTAGTCCACACGGTCATCAACTGACAGAGAAAACTAGAAAACGCATGACATAAAAATTTATACCAAATCGATGAGACATTACGTTTTTGTGTTCATTTAAGTGAAAAGAAATTCTTTGATTGCATGTTGAATGTATTCCGTGAAGACTCCAATTACCGTGCTACATGCACTGTCTTTGACGCACTTTTTTAAGTCACTACTTTTTTTTATTTCACTGGAATGAAACGATAGACGGAAGATGAACTTACAATGTAATATCTGATCTTACAAATTTCTGATCAATAACGCGATTGCGAAACAGAATCGAAAACGTTGGAGCATATTCATGACTGGTAAATGACAAACCTAGTACTGGCAACCGCAAAAGTGTACGGTTACCAGCCAATCACATCAGTGTACAACTAAGCATTTGATGTTTTCTAATTTCCAATTACAAAGAAGATAGCTTAATTAACATTGATTAGTTATTTTATAGACTCAGAACACTACGGTACAGAGAAAATTACATTTCATGTAAAAAGTGACAGACTAGAGGTAACAAGCATACTGAATAGGTACCACCTGAAGGCCAGTTATACTGCCGTGAAGCAGTAGTGTGCAAACATTGCTGTGTTTCGGTTTGAAGGGCACTGAGAGCTACCGTAATCACTGGGTATATGAGACTTAAGAACTTATGTCTCAGGGTGACAGGCGCAGTGCGGTGCTACACAGAAGTATTCTGAGTAACACGCATCAGTTATGGGCAGAAGTTGCACTTGCCATCAGGTGAACGTTTTGCTCGTCTCGCCACTTTATCAAATAAAAAAAAGAGAGAGAGAGAGTCCTGTCACATTAACCGCACGACTGCAATTCGAGAGATAAACTCAACGGCCGGGTGAAGTTAGACTGATTTTTATCGTAATCTTGTATAGATAGAAAGTTTTCTGCAGAATGGAACAGGACGGTTTTATTCTTGTCTGGTTTTTCTCCCATTTTCGGAGGCAACAAAAAATGAATGGAGCTTCTTTTCGTTCAAAATCTGATCGAATCTCACATACAAACTGGGAAACAATATATTTTAGTATTGCATACATGTTTTTTTACGCTTTGGTGAATTAATTCCCTAAAGCCCGTTTTGGATAGAATATGATTTTGGAATGCGTTGATATTTTCTGATTAGCGGCATCAAAAAACTCCTACCGCTTCGACATTTCCCGAAAATAACGTTTTTGGGATAGTACGTTATTATTTAGTAAATTCTAGGTATTCGCCTTAGGACAGATGACGGAATTACCATCTGTGAAACGCCAGATCGTAAATACACAAACTGATGACGAGGAGCAGCGAAGGATGCAAATCTTCTGGTATTGCAGTCGCTGATATACCCACCAAGAGGTGATTTTTTTTTATAGCAGAAAGCTGCAAGACGAGCAAAACGCTTACCTGATGGTAAGGGCAGCATCTGCCTATAACAAAAGCTGTTTAACACAGAATATTTCTGTGTGGCACTGTTGTGCGCTCGTTCCACTGAGACATCTTTAGTCTCATATGCCCAATTATTACACTAGCTCTCAGCGTCCTTCAGACCGAAACATAGTTATGTTTGCAACAAATGATATGTAACTCAGAACTTGAAGCAGTAGGCTTCATGTTTTGAGTGACATATTATTTGTTATGTGCAGATGTCGACAGAGGGAAAATGAAAACCAGGAGATGGGCAGCAGCTACTTCCTGGAACATCTGAATAAATAAACTGCGGTTGCCAACCCGCTTGCCAAGCGTGACAACTATGGTCAAATCTCCCCAAAATGAGAGCTACAATTTTTTGTTGCAATCTGTGGGGGAGGCCTATGTTTAGCAGTGGACTAGTTATAGGCTGAAATGATGATGATCATGAGTGATGGGACGAGCAAATTGTTCACCTCAACAAATGCTGTACCACCCAGAACGTTTTGGAGTAGCTACACACTGCGCCCGTCCTGAGACATTTCTTGTGTACTTAAGTCTCAAATGCCCTGTGAAAATACTAGCTTCCTCAGCCGCAGCAGTAATGTTTGCACACTACTGCTTCACGGCAGAACCTATCTAGACAGATTTTTTCATCGTTGTCAACGTCAGAAACCATGTATGGAGACTTTATCATAATACTTGTAATGACTTGCTAATAGTTATAGCATATTTTGATATACTGAGTATGCTTATAAAGTGTTCTTCGACAAACTTTAGCAATCAGGGTAACTTGTGTAATTCCCCTGTACCGACAATTTTGTGTTACGCTGAATTGATACGTGAAGTTGAGCAACAAATTTCTCCTAATGGGATGAAAACTGTGAAACTTTGTTGGATTGGTTCATGTTGATAAGAAGTACTTACAATAGAAACTGCGCAAGGGTCTTAATTGCATGTATAAGAAATAAAATTTATAAATACCGTAAAATCTGTTATAAAGGGTTGAATAATTTATGTTTAAATGATTTAATACATTTCATCTCTGCAATCTTGTTCTGCGTTGTGGTATAAATTAAAGCAGTTAAGTCCTTCTTAAATCTTTGTTTCATCTCAATTCTAAGCATCAATGATTTATTCCTAATCTAGTAGTAACGTATTAAAGTATTAAAATTTTGAAAAAGATAATTGTTATTTTAGATTCTTCTATATCTTGCCCATTGTTAAATAAAAGAAATAACTAACAAAAGCAATAGTTAATCTATTTCAGGGCAAGATACTTAAAGTTTTGTTTAAAGGTTAAAACATTAAATATAAAATCTGAAATAGGTAATCACTGCATACATTACATTGCCATAATATGCAATACTGTCACTACAGTGAAGAGCAAGAATTTTTTGACTCGTGCCAAAATGGCGTCGTTCGTTTCCCGCGGTGCCGAAATGTGGGTTACAAGTGTGGTGTATCCCTTACATGGGAAAAAGACGTGACTGTATGTATGTACATTTTATTTGTTTCCAAACTCAATAGTAACTTTATTTACGAAACCTGTTTTTAAAACTTTGAAGCAAATATTAAGAAAATATTTTAAGTCAGTTCTTTAGCCATAAATGCCCAGTTATTACAGTAGCACACAGTGCCCTTCAGACCGAAACACAGTAATATTTGCATAGTACTGCTTCACGGCAGAATAGCTGGCCCTGCGGTAGTACCTTCCTAGACGGATTCCTGCATAGGAATCCTAACACCAGTAAATAATCTGTAAAGTTTTGGAACAGACGTAGTCAAAGTATAAATGTTCTAGTGAAACAACATTAATGTAGATTTAATATTAGCAATTCAGATGTGTAGTTTAATAATGCCGTGCAATTTCCTGCAGGCGGCCGGATTGCTGTTATACAAATGTGTTTCTAATCTAGTAATGAATATTATAAGAACCTTTAGCATGGAAACAATAAAATCGATCATATAATTCCGAGTTTACAGTTTAAATTTCTTCAACTCTGGATAACACATATTTCGTATAATACGATGAGTATGATAAGGGAATTGGCGAAAAATCGCAAAGGCCTCTAACTGAGGGCGAAATGAGCATCTCAAATATAATAATCATCATCATTTCAGCCCCAAAATAAGTCCTCTGTTGAACATAGAACTCATAGTACCCGAAAATATGCTCCAGTGACGGATAACAGCATCATAAGTTAAAAGACATCGCAGTATCACGCCTGTCTTCATGATATTTATATGTGATGATATATATATGTATATATCTCATCCTTACTTATAATCGCTGCTAAAATTTAAGATTGATGATGCTGATGATGATTTTCACGGCCACATGTCTAGGTGTGAACGTATTCATTCTGTTCAGTTAAAGGCTAATGTTTGAGCTACATATAAATTGATGGTATCGGGGTTATTGTGACCGTTACAGATATTTTGTAGTTGTAATGCGGTAGTGGAGATAAAAAGTAAAGTAACTGACTAAATAATGTACGGCTACACACATACTCGTACCTCTACTAATTCTTTTAGAAGGTATTTTTTTTTTTTAATTCTCATCTCAATGATGCAGGATGTTGATCATTACCGTCGAACGAAAAATTTAAGGTGAGTCTCTGAGTCTTTGGCTGCAATGGTTGTTAACTGTTGTATGACGTAATATTATTATGCATAAATGTATAAAGAAAATACTTTAATGACTGTGGAATAGTAAGATGAATTTTGAACTTCTGTAACAAAATTTGATTGTACTCATAATTCCGTAAATGAGAACATAATACAGTTAAATAAAACTAATTTTACGGATTTTATCGCGTTTAATTGTACTATTCATAACCCAACGTTCAGGGCAAACAAAAAGATCAGTAAATATCTGCGTAAAAGAACATATAGCTGACGTGAAGCATCGTTGCTCCAGGAAATCTGCAGTCTAACCATGTTCTGGATCATCCCAATCATTACATCGGATTTAATAAACCACAAATCCCCGCAAAAGAACATCGATTCGAAAGATGTTAAAAAAAATCCTAATTTTCATAGAGAACATGGTTGGGTATTACCACCAGCTTGGGATCCTATAATTAATAAAATTAAATCCAAAACCAAGCATACCACTGCAAGACTCAAGATCCAGTTAGCTCTTTCTGCGCAGATCGGACCAAAAATAATAAATAAAAAACTGAAGGTACTCCGGGTTAACTATGACATTAGGACATCTGATACCTCAGTCCTTAGTTTTTTTTTATTTATTACCTTAGATTTTAATGACCAGGGGTGCCGTAAAGCACTCGATACACAGAGTACTTTTTAATATGTGGAAATAGAGGCTTATCTCGACAGCTAAATTAGGCAACAACGTACAACGCCAACTGAATTTGTTTTACTGTACTAATATAAGACAATACCTAACTATAAGTATTGTATACTTACATTGACTTGCATATGATTTGTAATATTTAGGAGTAAAAAAGTTTGAACTATTAATTGGTAGCGATTCCTGTTTTCCTTCACTTTATGTACGTGTAAAGTAAATTCCTTAAGGCGGCCGGGAAAGTAATAATAAAAACAAGAACAACTATTATTTATTTATTAATAGAAACAGTCATAAACTATATTCCAGTGTCAAGTTACATATCCAAGTACACGATCTTCAAGCAGTAAGACTTCAAAATTTTGGTCGACAGTAAATTGATAGTTGACTTTTACTGAAGACTGCTGGACTGATGGAGACAAAACGAAAAGCGCAATTATGGTCTTGAATTAAATTTTGCAATCACTGTACACTTTCAAGAGCACTTGCTGCATAATTAACTATTTTTATTAAACATCAAAACACCAAATATACACAGAAATTACAAAATTAAATAATTTAGTTTATGCTAGCTCACAGTGCCCTTCAAACTGAAACACAGAAATACTTGCACACAGTAGTGTGCTTGCCGTATGCGAAGCAGTAGCTTCGTGGCAGAATAACTGGCCCTGGGGTGGTACTCGTACCTACCTAGACGGATTCCTGCATAGGAATCCTACCACCAGTAAATCGGTTGCCGGTTCTTTTCTGTGAAGGTCTTATTTTTCAAACCGGTCTAGATTTTAATGCCCAAAAGAGCTCTAAGCAAGTTTAAATTGAATAAAGAAATTTTGACTTTGACTTTGAATTCAGTTTACTGATCATTTTGGCCACGTTGGAGCTCTGATTTTATCACGGGTATCTAGAACCCGTACGGGGTCAAGTAGTAGTAAATAAATTGCAAAATAATTTAGTAACAATATTTTATTCCAAAGTTTACAATTGCATTGTACTTATTTTATTGGCATAAAACAACTATCACGCATATAATAATTTTCTAGTGAAAAAGTTTCTTAAATAAATGATATTAACAAACATAATTAAACGCGTAAGCAATAAACAAAAAAAAACTATTTATTATATTCTTTTATAAATATATTTCTAATATTGTCTTCTTTTAAACTTGCCTTCAGTGTTTCAAATTTTAAAATAATGTTAGAGATATATTATTCATCTTGTAAGTCTTCATCTGGAAAGCACCATTTGCTGAGTCTTGTGTAACCTGATGGGCATATCCGTGGATGTGATTTAGGTGTGGCATTGAAACGTCTATAATTTAAATCTTTATCACCCTTTAGAAGACCGTTGGAAGTACCGTAATTTTCATGTAATTGTTGCTTTTGTATAGGTAAACTTAGACCATTATATGTTGTTACTAACACTAGAATAATAACTAAGAAAAAATCGTTAAAGGGCATTTTGCCGTACAGCGTTTGAAATAGAAATACAAACGCAGCAGAATGCGAATGTGTTGTCAGTGAAGTTATCAATTTGCCCTGTTACATAGGTAGTAATTTTTGTATTAAATTATACTCCATTTTAAATACTACCTAAATTATGCATATATCGTTTCCTATTTATTTTACGTTGCCCTTAATGTTACGTTAATTTACGTTGATCTGTTTTTCTAGAATTCTCCACGATTGTGACATCCTTGGAACGAGGTTGAGGTGATAGATGCTCTAACGACACTACTAAAGGGATTATAATATAATAAACAACTAGCTGATGCCCGCGACTTCGTCCGCATGTATACAGGTTTTTTAAATATCCCATTAGAACTATTTGATTTTCCGGGATAATCATTATGCCCGTCTCCAGGATGCCAGCTATCTCTGTGCCAAATTTCGTCAAGATCGGTTCAGCGGTTGAACCGTGAAAAGGTAACAAACAGACAGGGTGCAAAGAGAGTTACTTTCGCATTTATAATATTAGTATGAATTAATAAAGGGTTAACTGTTTTTGGAAATTTTATAGTAATACTGTAGAAGTTGATCTTATTCTGCAGGTTGTGTTTCAATGATTAAACGTCGATACCATTTCTTGCTTTTTATGTGTGTAACTTTAACCATCTAGCACTCAGTAAAACAATTAAATAACAAGCGTAAAGACAACACTCAAAGCGTAAAGACATCACTCGAAATTTTACAAGCAAGTTTAGCACTTTGCCAAATTATGCTCATCGTATGATTCGGCATCTGCCTGTATATAAGTACTGACTTTTGTAATCGAAAGGTTATCGGTTGTGTTACTTTTTATATCATAAATGTTTATATTAAGTATCCATAAACATTTTATGGACAAAAATAACAATACAATCTTTAGAAGCTACGATAGCTCAGTGTCAAACGCGTTCATTTGTGTGATACATAAGATGCGTATATCAATACAAGTATTACTAAAATTTGAAATTTTGTCTATCGAGTCTACATATTGATAATTATAGGCTTATACATATGCTCTTTCATTATCCAGTTTTAATTTACATCTGTTGAATATTATCTAATTACATTACAGTATCTAAATCTAGAAAAATAATATGTTATACAAATCAAACTTATGCTGATGGCTATGTAACTGAAAACAGGAATACCGCTTCAACGACTTAGGTAAACTGATGGCTAAGCACTCATTCATACGATATACTGTAAGATATATCGGAATTAATAGCCGATATATCTTACAATATAAATCTAGTCGGGTCATAGTTCCGTCACAAGCACCTCATTAAATAAATTGTACGTCTAGTTGTTTGTATAAATATAGCTAATATATAGCTAAAAAAAACGAAGCTCCACAGTAGGATTTTTTCCTGTATCGTGGGTGCGTTTTACAAACATACATTTCACATGCACAACACAACCAGACCCGAGAAGCATCAATTTGTGTTTTTTCACAAATATTGCCTCCGGCTGGGAATCGAACCCAGGACCGGTGGCGCAGAAGAAAGGTACGCTAACCACTACGCCACGCGGTCGACGATCGATATACGATCGATATATTAAAGATATTTCAAATTTTGAATATAATTTTGAATTTGAAAACAGGCCCTCGACTTCCGAGGTCAGTCGTCGAACGCGGCACGTACAACGATGAAGTCTTTTTCAGCCACTGCTTTAATTATGGATGATTTGTGAGACTCCAAATTCTTGTGAGGATTAACGCAGGCGGAGCGACATCTATGTCGCCACATGAGAAGCTGAAGAAACATCTCATACATTACACAATCGCGTTATGAAAGTTTCTGAGATGCGAGCTATATATACAACATCAAAATAATACTAGTTGAAGGAAACGTCCTCCTCAGCTCGTACCACCCTATCTGGCCCGGTGTGTACCCTTTTCATTGGCAATATCATCTGCCAAACAGGCTTACTCCTCCAAATGGTGTCATATTTTGTAATCTCCTGAATCTTGTCGGAATACCCAGTGTCTGTTTCAGAACATTGTTTGCTAAAGAGAATTCACAACGTTTGTATGAACGGTATCTTTATACGCAGCAGTGCTAGTTTGCACAAAAAACAAATAATTGAAGCCTGAATAAATGATGAAGGATAACGCACACGCCTGTTGGCTTATTCGCCGTTGTGGGCATAATGTTTCATTTTGTTTGTTGTAACTTTCTTCGACGTTCAAACCTAGACGGATTCCTGCATAGGAATCATACCAATGGTGAAATGAATGATGAATGTATGATTTGTTGATTTCTTTCGAAACATATCGGAGTACTTCCATTCGCAAAGGCGGGCATCGCATATACGATTTTTCTGGTATAGCGGATGTCCATGCGGCGGTGATCACTAAACATCAGGTGAGCAGTTTGCTTATTTGATCTTCTATAAAGACAGCTAAACTAATTCAGTGTACAGAGAAAAATAATCGTAAACGTTCAGTAAAGTATTCTCGTCGGATTTAAGTGCTTTAAAACCTTTCATCACTGTAATCTCACTTGCATTACACATACAGAATCCCTTTTTCTTTTTTATTGGATAAAGTGATAAAACGAGCAAAACGTTCACCTGATGGTAAGTGCAACGTCTAACCATAACAAATGCTGTGTCACCCAGAACATTTCTGTGTGGCACCTCACTGTGCCCATTACCCTGACACATCAGTTCTTAAGTCTCATATGCCCAGTGATTACGCTAGCTCACAGTGCCCTTTAAACCGAAACACACAATAATGTTTTCACACTACTGCTTCACGGCAGGCCTACTGACCCTGGGGTAGATTCCTGCATAGGAATCCTACCACCAGTATCTAAAATCCAATCCAATCTAAAAAGAGCTCGTCATAAAGTATTTATCAGTCTTTTTATCCGAGGTTATTTGGACTCAATTGAAAGTAGGCTTGTTGTAAATAATCACCGCCACCCATTCAGCCTATCACTAGTCCACATACTAAATATAGCCTCCTCCATAGAGTCCTACAAAAGTTAGTAGCTCTCACTTTGAGTGGATTTTGCCACAGTTGCCACGATCGGCAGAGGAGTTGCCAACCGCAGTTTATTTATTCAGATGCTCCACGAAATTGCTGCTGCCCATCTCCTGGCTTACATTTTTTCACTGTCGACTTTTACGACTCCCACGGGATGAGATGGGGTAGTAGATTCTCTTAAGCCGCCACCACACGGCAATTGTTTGTAATACGAGTAAATGATAGGAAATCCTCGCTTTATCAAAGACATGCTCTCGTCCCGAAACATTTATGTATAAATGATGATGTGGAATATGTGTTGGTGAAATAATAATAAAGTAAACCTATTTGTATTAGCAATTCCGATGTGTAGTCTAAAAAATAAATTCTAATAGAGTATTAGACTAATGAAAATAAGGTGTATGACATAAAAATCATTTCGATTTGAAAAAAAACGACACGGTGGCGTCCTAAGAGAATCTACCACCCCATCTCATCCCATGGGTGCCGTAAAAGTAGACAGAGCCAAAATAAAAATCAAGAGATGGGCAGCAGCATCTTCCTGGAACATCTGAATAAGAACAGCGGTTGCCAACCCGCCTGCCAATCGTGGCAACTATGGCAAAATCCCTCTAAAAATGAGCTACAAACTTGTGGCTACGTTCAGCAGTGGACTTGTGATAGACTGAAACGATACGACGATACGATCGTGGGTGCGTTTTGCAGACATATATTGCACAACAAAACCAGGTGGTAGGATTTCTATGCAGGAATCCGTCTAGGTAGGTACCATCCCAGACTTAACAACTAATGTCTCAGGGTAATGGGCGCGGTATGGTGTCACACAGCAATGTTCTGGGTGACACAGCATTTGATATGGGCAAACGTTGCACTTACCATCAGGTGAACGGTTTGCTAGTTTCATCACTTGAACCAATAAAAAAAACCAGACGCGAAAAACAACAATTTGTGTTTTTCGACAGATGTTGGCTACAACTGGGATTCTAATCCAGGACAAGTAGTACTCTGACCACAAGACTATGCGGTTTTCGTTTCACTCAAAACTCAGTTCTCTTGGTCTTAGTTAATAAATTGAAGTAAGTCTTTTGTCTTTGTTACGAAAGCTCTAGTCTGACAAGACGCTTTCGACGATGTGTTACAAAGTTTGTTGAAACATAATGGAATACTTTGAAACTTGTTGTTGCTGATGGGTAAATTAATGAATGAACATTCTAGATTAAAACAAAATTATAGACTGGTACTTGTACTGGACCATTAAACTGTAGATAAGTAGTGTAGGTACATGAATAGTCGACTGCGTGACCTAGCAGTTAGATACCTGACTACCAAGCCGCGGTCCTGAGTTCGAATCGCAGCTGGAGCCAACATTTGTGCTAAAACACAAATTGTTGGTTTTCGGGTCTGGTTGTGTTGTGTTTGACTCTGCATCCTATCCAACCTCCGATCGCACCGCATCAGCGTTACATCGGGCACGGGTAGGTTAGGAAGAGTAAGTGCTCCTGTGTTTGCGCGTACAATTATGGCACTATAATGTCTCCTGCGCAGTTGATAACTTCCAACAGAATACGGTAGTTGTCGCCGTGGTCAAAAATCAGCCAGGGGGACGTCACATAAATAGTGCCGTTTGGTGTTGGTGTAAAAAATCAGGCACACCATCTCATCCTTTCAGTGTCGTAAAAGTAGACAGAACCCATTCGTAGCCCTCTTTGGGTGGCGAACAACGTCGCCGCCATTTTGATACGAGTTGAAATTTTTGCTCACCATTGCGTTCCCACGAGAGAATAAGGAAAAGAGTTAGGTAGGTCCCTCTCCCTACCCCGTGTCTAAATAGACACGGGGTAGGGAAAGGGAAGTTGGGAAAGGACCTTTTTTATTCTATGAAGTGACGAAACAAGCAAAACGTTTACGGGATGGTGAGTGCAACGTCGGCCCATAACAAGTGCTGTGTCACTTAGAACATTTCTGTGTAACACCACATCACTTAAAATTGCAATTAACACAATTTTAGTGGTGCCGGCACCGGGAATCGAACCCAGATCATTTTTCTGCTTATGAGTATGCAATACTGCTTATGAGTATTACCACCGGTAAAAACTGTAAGGTGTGGGATACTACTATCTCGGAAGAAGCAGGAGGAGACAATTACGGCAGACCTAAATCCATGCGATTCCACCATGACATCCACGTGATAGTATTACTTTTTTTTGTTTGATAATGTGACGAAACGAGCAAAACGTTCACCTGATGGTAAGTGCAACGTCTGCCCATAACAAATTCTGTGTCGGCAAGAACATTTCTGTGTGACACCACACTGCGCTCGTTACCCTGAGACATCAGTTCTTCAGTCTGATATGCCTAGTGATTACGCTAGCTCTCAGTGCCCTTCAAACTGAAACACAGTAATATTTGCTCACTACTGCTTCACGGCAGAATAACTGGCCCTGGGGTGGTACCTACCTAGACGAATTCCCGCATAGGAATCTTACCATACCAAATATTTATATTCATATCTTCTGAACCCCACAAGAGATCGAAATGGAGCATACACGAAAATTAAGGTATTACTCTCTAAAGTTTAAAATTAAAACTACATAGAATTTGAACTCAAGAGAAAAATCGACACTAATACATCGTGTGTTACTTAAGGCAAAACTTTGAATTGCGTCTTTCTCTAACTTGGTCCGAATAACGTGAATAAATGGATGTTCGCTTAACTTTGTTAACGAGGTAAAGTTGTATAATGTCACTACATCGGGTGCTCGAGACAGCGACGTGTCGCTACGCAACGGAACATTATAAAGTTTAATATACTAGGATAGCAGACTTGAACTTTGTCTTAACATTGATTGAAGAACTAATTTGTCGAGCTACTGTATTTATGTATTTATAAGGCTGTGGCATGGGTGTCGTAAAAGTCGACAGAGGGAAAATAAAACTAGGAGATGGGCAGCAGTATCTTTCTGGAACATCTGAATAAATAAACTGTGGTTGCTAACCCGCCTGCCAAGCGTAGCAACTTTGGCAAAATCCCCCAAAATGATAGCTACAAATGTTTGTGGCAATCTATGTGGGAGGCCCACATTCAGCAGTAGACTAATGATATGCTGAAATGATGATGAAGATGAAAGTGGTTAAAGTACCTAACTCTTCGGCTCTTGGGTTCAAATCCCAACCGGAGCAACATTTATGAATAATTCAAATAGTTGATATTCGGGTCTGGTTGTGTTGTGTTTGTCTGTCTGAAACTGCATCCTGGCCTATCTCTGATCTTATCATGTCAGCGTAACATCTGACGCTGGTGGGTTAGGACAGCGCGTATTTAGAGGGTAGGTTTTTGTACACTTATGGTTCTATTATTTGTAATATTCTTATATAAGTAAAGTAAAAAGTAAAGTTTCAGCCTATAAATGTCCCACTACTGAGCACAGGCCTCCAATGCAGTATGTCTGTAAAATGTACCTACGATTTAGGAGAAATAGTAGAGTAGGATAGCGTAAAGCGTAGCGGTAGAGTAAGTGTAAAAAAACTGATGTAACTAAGCTATTTATAATCATCTGTGTTTCGGTTTGTAGGGCACTGAGAGCCAGCATAAAAACCCAGTTCCCCCATGACCCAGTCTCTTACATGAGACTTAAGAACTGATGTCCCAGGGTGACGGCCGCAGTGTGGTGTCACACATAAATGTTCTGGATGACACAGGATTTGTCGTGGGCAGACGTTGCACTTACTGTCAGGTGAACGTTTTGCTCACTTTATCCAATAAAAAAACATAGATACTTGCCGTATTTTAATGGAAATCGTAGTTGCTTCCCTTACATTTTCAACATAATATTACGAACGTATGCTTAGAAATATAAGTTGTTGCAGAAATATATGCTTCCGAAATACGTTTTCGGTGTCTTTGCTCGGTGTCACTATTTCCAATAAAAAAATATTGGTTTTTAAGTTTCAACTTTTGAAATTAGGATTCTTTTAGGTTGCTACAGATTTATTTATCTTTAAAATCAACTATAAGAAGTATTATTTGCAATATGAACTTAAAATAATGAACTATATTGATTGTCGTTGTTTCAGATTTAATCATGAGGTATAAGAGGCGAACATCGCAAACTACAAGAGCTTCGCGTCACTCCGACAAGAAATACACAATCCGTAAGTATTTCAACATTGAATCCGATTATTGTTCATAAATAATTTGTATGTGGTAGAGTCTCGCTGCGAACAGTAGGCATAGCTCGTAAATAAGGATGGTCGACCGTCGCAGTGTCAGAATAAAGCTGGGTTTCGTAAAATTGTTGATGAAGACCAGATACTCAATTAGAGACCCGAATAGTAGAATCGTACTCTCGACTCATACATAGGCCTTCCCCATAGATTGCCACAAAACGTGGTCATGTGCCCTCTATATATATCTATCGACTTGCCGCAGAACCGTGTAGATTAGATTTTTTTTTTTTTATAGGAGAGGGGGCAAATGAGCAAGTGGCTCACCTGATGGTAAGTGATAACCACCGCCCATGAACAACCGCAACACCAGAGGAATCGCGGGTGCGTTGCCGGCCTTTGAGGAAGGAATAGGCTCTTTTCTTGAAGGTCCCTAAGTCGTATCGGTCCGGAAAAACCGCCGGTTGCAGCCGATTCCATAAAGTGGTAGTGCGTGGCAGAAAATTCCGCGAAAAACGCACTGTGGTGGAATGCCAACCATCCAGGTGGTGACGATGGAATTTTGTGTTCTGCCGCAAAGTGCGATGGTGAAAACCAGCGGCTGGAATTATTCCGAACAATTCCTCGGAACACTCCCCGTTGTAAATCCTGTAAAAAATGCAAAGAGATGCAACATCTCTTCGCAAGGCCAGTGTATCAAGCCGATCGGAAAGAACCTGGTCGTCGACGATTCGAGCCGCTCTTCGTTGAATACGGTCAAAAGGAAGGAGCTGGCACTGGGGTGCCCCCGCCCAAAGATGAGAACAGTACTCCATGTGAGGCCGAACCTGCGCCTTGTAAAGTTGCAAGCGGTGGACCGGCATGAAGTACTGTCCCGCTCTACTGAGCACGCCAAGCTTTTTAGAAGCCAATTTGGCCTTCCCTTCCAAGTGACCGCGAAACTGAACGTCATTCGATATGTCAACGCCAAGGATTCCGATACTGGCTGAGGCAACGAGGGGAGGGCTTCCAAAACGAGGTGCTACGACGAAGGGTTTCTTTTTAGCGGTAAACGCGCAAACCTGTGTCTTATTTGGGTTAAACTGGACTAAGTTTAGTCGGCCCCAGTCTGAGATTTTGTCTAACAAAATCTCGACTTCAGACACAAGTTTGTTCCGGCACTCGTCGACGTGTTCCCGAGAAATATTAGCACGGCCGGTGTACAAGGCATCACCAGTACTGTCGTCCGCATAGCAATGAATGTTACTAATTTGTAACATATCATTGATATGCAGAAAAACAGGGTTGGCGATAGCACGCAGCCTTGCGGAACACCAGCACCCACAGACTTGGAGTCCGAGCATGCACCATCTACTACGACCTTGATGCTCCGGTCTGCGAGGAAACTGGTGACCCAATTGCATAATTTCTCGGGAAGCCCATAGGAAGGAAGCTTCGAGAGAAGCGCTTTGTGCCACCGACCAGCTGAGCGACCCTGACGGAAACCGTACTGGCGGTCACTAATCAGCTGGTGCTCCTCTAGGTACCTCAAGAGCTGGCAGTTTATAATGGACTCCATTATTTTGGAGAACAAGGAGGTGATGGCGATCGGTCTGTAGTTGAACGGATCAGAGCGGTCGCCTTTCTTAGGGATCGGGTGCACCAAAGCTGTCTTCCATGTGTTCGGGACGACGCCTACAGAGTAGGAGTACCGGAAAATACGCGTTAAGACCGGTGCCAACTCTGGAGCACACATCCTCAGCACAATAGGGGAGATGCCATCAGGCCCACTCGACTTATGGATGTCCAGGGAGAATAGTGCTTTGCGCACAGAACTCTGCAGGAACTTGATTTCCGGCATAGAGCACTCACACCGCGGGATGATCGGCGGCGTGTTCCCCCTGTCATCGAGAGACGAGTTGGCCGCAAAAAGGGAGCCTAAAAGATCGGCTTTCTCCTTAGCGGCATGGGCCAGCGAGTCATCCTCCCTGTGCAGAGATGGAAGAGATGGCTGACAGAAATTCCCAAGGAGAGACCAGAATGCACGAGTTCCCGAAGGGAGGCGGACTAATCTCTCGCCAATTCTGCCAATGTGCTCTGACTTTGACTTGGAAATAGCTCTTTTGAGGGACCTAGAGGCAGAGTTGTACTTCTTTTTCAGTTCGCTAGTTTTTACATCTCGAGACGCCGATGCTTTAGCCCAGGTCCGGTAACACTCCTGCTTTTGGCGTGATGCCATTTTGCAGGTGCGACCAAACCAAGGCTGGGATCTGCCACCGATGGGCACGACAGAGGATGGAATAAAGAGTTCCATACCCTGAAGTACAACATCAGTGACAGATTCAGCAACGGCGTTCGGATCATCTAGCGAGAAGCAAACCCGCCTCCAAGGGTAGGATGCAAAGAAGGACCGCATCCCATCCCAATCTGCTGACCTATAGTGCCACACACGGCGGTTGCTTGCAGATCGCAACCGCGATGAACACGTGAGAGGCACCGTACTTCGGATCAGACAGTGGTCCGAAGATCCCAGAGGGGCATCGACGGAGACTTGATATCTGTCCGGATGAGAGGTCAGCAGAAGGTCCAGCAGGGAAGGCGTATGATCCTCCACGTCCGGAACCCGCGTTGGCGAAGGAACCAGTTGTGTCAGATCATATGCCAAGGCAAAGTCATAAACAGATCTACCCGCATGATCGGTGGTACGAGACCCTAGCCAATCGGCGTGGTGGGCGTTAAAGTCGCCAAGTAACACTATCTCTACGGATGGGATCTGCTGTAACAGGGAATCTGCAGCCATCTGGATGTGGTTGATGAGTCGGTCAGTTTCGGTGTTACCGCTATGGGACCTATAGAGGCACCCATAGACGCGAGGATGGTCGTCGCTATCTATGCGCAGCCAAAGGATGGACAGGTCCGTACCTTCAAGACTGCCGAGGAGTCGAGAACACATATCCTCTCTGACGTATACACAAACCCCGGCCCGTGGCACAAAGGAGTGTTCCAATTTGTATCCCGGGTAGGAGAGATAAGCGGTATCCGCCGGAGAAGATATCTGTGTCTCTGTTAGGAAAAGCAAGGCCGGTTTCGCCGTCTCTAGATGGTAGTGGACGGCGTTAAGATTGGAGTGAAGTCCCCTGATATTGCAGAAGTCCACGGCGAGCGTGGTAAGGGGTGCCGTAGTCTTGTTGCTTCGTTTGCCCCGAGCAGAGTGCGAATCGAGCGGAGTTTTGCCCCCCCCCCCCCCCCCCCCGAATACGCGGGGCAGCCTGAGCACCCACGCTCAGATAACGAAGGCAAGCTTGAGCGTGGATGCCCAGTGAGGGATTCTCCAGAACCGTCGGTACTGGTACCCCCCTGGGGTAGATGATTTATTTCCGCTACCATGCTGTTTGGGGGAGGGGGGGTGGTTGGGCCTCCGGTTACCAACACTCACCAGACGAAACGCAGAAGTATATTTTACTTCTACTTCACGCCGGTATTCGGTGTGGTCGTGGTACTTCCCCGGTCGAGCCGGCCCATTCATGCAGCAGCATAAGCTGTTGCGTGGCTCTACCACTGCGAGATGATTGCCGCTACATCTAGTATGGGGTCGCTCTACAATGCGATCATTAATCCTTATATGGGAATGAGAGAGGTTTTTTTTTATATAGGTGACGAAACGAGCAAAACGAACGAAATTGTTAAGTGCAACGTCTGCCCATAACAAATGCTGTGCCACCCAGAAAATTTCGGTGTGACACCACAATGCGCCCGTCACCTACAGACATCAGTTCTTAAGTCACATATGCCCAGTGATTACGAAACACAGTAATGCTTGCACACTACTGCTTCACGGCAGAATACCTGGCCCTGGGGTGGTACCTACCGAGACGGATTCCTGCATAGGAATCCTACCACCATAAAACTACTCTGCCGTACACCTATCGGATACTTGTATGTACATATTATACTTGTAGTATGAAATAAAAAGGACAATTGACACATTATGGCAAGCATTTCCGTACCTATAGAAATGCTTGAAAATGTACGTCTATTTTTCAATTTTGCTTACGCCTATGCTAAGGCAGTTTCGTTTTATGTTATTACAGTACGCAATTTTCTCGAGTGCGAAATTACATTTTCATTAGCGAATTACAGAAGTTGTTCGCCTATGATAAACACATTTGAAAGGACGCAGGAAAAATGTCAGCTACGCTCACGTTAAGTGTAGTGGAAAGCGACCTATTTCTTTTTTTAAAGAGCGGTCTTAGTTTGCATTCGCTTGAATTTCATGGTATGCGAGTGATCTGGGTACACTCCTCAGTGGCGGGATCCTTGAAAATGCCAACAACTTTTTGAGTACTAATATACAACGTGCTCGGCGGTAAAGGAAAACATCGTTAGGAACTATAAATATGTTAGCCATAGTAAACCCACACAGGGGGCAGGGTTGGGAATTCTTTCTGGTTTCAAACCCTCGCAGAATTATTAGACGTCTATGCCCAGCAATTTTTTGACAAGTTCAATCAACCGAGATAGCCGTGGTAGCTCAGGGGCTAGGTTCGCTTTAAATGTAGTAGTATAGTAGGCGTGTGACCTGGGTTCGATTCCCGGTGCCGGCACCACTAAAATTGTTAATCGCAATTTTAAGTGTCGATTTACCACGTGCTCGGCGGTGAAACAAAACATCGTGAGGAAACCTCCATATCTGAGAAATAATAAATATTTCGAGGACATGTAAGTCTGCCAATCCGCATTGGGGCAGCGTGGCGGACTCTTCCCGGCTCCGCAACCCTCTCAGAAATGAGAGGAGGCCTGTGCTCAGCAGTGGGACATTTATAGGCTATTACTTTACTTCTTACTTCAATCAACCGAGAAATAAAAAAGAAATATTGGTATATAATCTATACAGAGTTAAACCGTGATTTTTTTTGTTGCCGTGGACTGTATGACGGTTGTATGAGTTTTTTTTTTTTGTTAACCTTAAACGTTTCTTGTAATATGATCCCTTAGAATTTGTTTATTATACATAACTACGATAACATGTCTTTTCATCACGAATGAACAAAATGAGAAGAAACAATAATTTTCGTTTTATTATTTATTCAGTATATATAATCTGCTCTTACTACTAAATAGTAGCAGCAAACACACACGATTTCACTACAAATAAGCAGGTTTTGAAATTGCAACGAGAAAATATGTTTCAGAGCGATGTGCATATGCACACGAGCGGTTGCAAAAGCCATTGAATTACTCTCTTGGAAATCTCTATGTCGAAAAAAAAAATTAAATTATTTCAAACAATAACATTTAAAGATTCTCAAGTGATTCCAACATAATAACAATATCGCCGCTTAATCAATCGCTTAATCAGTAAGGTAAGTGAAGTTAGTGATCTAGTCATTTGAGAAGTTTGAAAATATTATCCAATGCAGCAGTGACACGTTTTGAGGAAATAACATCACTGTGCTTATCTCCTTCTGCGGTTCGTGCTCACTCTCAGGTTTTGTACTCTAAAACATATCTTATTTAAAAAAACCAATGCTCCGCACATGGATCTATCTGTAAAACTTTAACCAGTGACGAGCTATGGAACCATGCCGTTTATCACATTGCTTGCTAGGAGTATATGAAGAAGCTCAAATTTATCCATCGAGCTATGTAGAGTGATATGTTAAGATTTTAATTGCGCGATAGGATCCCTAACACTAAAACCAAAAGGTTCAATAATCTGAAGTAGCAATGGGCTGGCCACATAGGTTGTGCAACCATCAATTGTCACGGAAAAAAAGGTTTCATGGAGCAGCTTCGTATTGATGGACGCAGTGTACGACAACTCTGCATGACTACATGAGGCAAAGACTGTCTAATTTGCAGAAAATCCGTAGAAACAGATAACTAACTCCCTTTGAAGGAATGTCTATGAATAACCGTCGACTGGTGATTGGCTGTAATAATGGTGATGAATAATTATTTTGAATTAAGGATTGCATTGGTCAGTGGACCTGCTTGCTGATTGGAAGTGAAGTAACGGCCTATGAATGTTTCACTGATGTGAATGTAGTTCCTGTTGTAATACAACATAACATTACATCGTATAATATTGTACGTAGATGATATTTTGTGGATGTTTTTTTGTTTTTTTTTTATTGGATAAAGTGGCGAAACGAGCAAAACGTTCACCTGATGGTAAGTGCAACGTCTGCCCTTAACTAATGCTGTGTCATCCAGAACCCAAATTTCTGTGTGACACCACACTGTGCCCATCACCCTGATACAAAAGTTCTTAAGTCTCATATGCCCAGTGATTACGCTAGCTCACAGTGCCCTTCAAACCGACACACAGTAATGTTTGCACACTACTGCTTCACGGCAGAATAACTGGCCCTGGGGTGGTACCCACCTAGACGGATTCCTGCATAGAAATCCTACCACCAGTAATTAGAAGATGCCGACGACGTTGTCAACACAGAATACTGAGGTATGTTAAATAATAGTCAATAGTCAATTGCTCCAACAACTCTCAACATAACGCAATATTTTATTTAACATAAGAAGAAGAGCAGTATTGTAAGATTGGTTAATACTGTTTAAAATATAAAAACATTGGATAAATATTTACATTACCTATTATTTGGATGACGTCGAAATGTGATACAGACTACAAGACGCCTACAAGTTACATGAAACGGAAATGACAATAAAGTGTTGCATTCTTTCGCACGAATTATTTTACTATTTAAATTGGATGGTCATGGCTTACAATTGACTTAAGTAGTTGTATTCAGTAGGGCAATTAAAAAAGAAAAAAGGCCCTAAAACACAGATTAAAGATCAAACAGATGTAATCTGAATGGATTCATAGATTTAGTATAATTAGCAATACGTTGCGCTCGTCCTTAATGAGTGATCATGGCACCTGAACAAGTTCTTTAGAATATGCTTGAACAGGTACCATTGGCTTAGCTTTTATTATCGATATCCACGTACGGCGCCCACGGAAGATCAGTGCCGAGATGCTCTGGCAGTGCCCCAACTTTTTGCTGAGTTGGGTAACTTTCTGGTGACTATTTACTAAATTAAATTTACTAATTAAGTAATGTTTAAAATAATGATTTCTTATATTTACGCGAATATTATACATTTTATTAAACTAACTTTACGGATTTTATTGCGTTAACTTTTTAACTATTTATAACTTTTTAATATTATATAATATAAAAAAAAATTACTAAATACGAGTAAACCAATTTCCCTTTTTATTCTTTCAGTAAATGTTCTTGCCCGAGTTTGGCTAAGTCTTACTGAACTAGTCCCATTTCAGTAAAAAAAAAGTAAAGTAACAGCGTCCAGACATCTCACTGTTAACTACACATCCTTTTTTTCCTTTGATCCCTTTAAGAGTAAAACATTTTCTGTAATTTAACCTATTCTAATATTAATAATTTCTTATTTTTACGCCAATATTATACTTTTAATAAAACTAATTTTAAGGATTTTATAGCACCCATGGTCACGGGAGATCTGTGATGTCAAATTTAATCCGGGGTAAAAAGTAAAGTAATGTTTCAGCCTATAAACATCCCACTGCTGAGTACAGGCCTCTTCTCATTTCTGAGAGGGTTTTGGAGCTAGGAAGAATCCGCCACGCTGCTCCAATGCGGGTTGGCGGACTGCACATGTCTTCGAAATATTAATTTTTCTCAGACATGCAGGTTTTCTCACGATGTTTTCCTTCACCGCCGAGCACGTGGTAATTCACGTGCTCGTGAATCATCCTTGGCAGGAATCGGCGTTATTTTTGGGTCTCGGTCGGTGTTTATGTTGGGATGATCCATGCATGTCTAAGGAATACAAAAACCATGCATACTACTGCAACGCTTCAAGACACAGTAAGCTCTTTGTGCGTAGATCGAACTAAAAATAATAATTAAAAGCTGAAGGTACTCCGGGTTAACTACGACATCACGACATCTGTCACCTCAGTCCCCCCGTGACCATGGGTGCTGTAAAATGCCCGAAACGTCGGGTTATAAATTGTTTAAATTAAACGCGATTAAATCCGTAAAAATAGTTTTATTAAATGTGTAGTATTCGCGTAAATATAAGCAACCTTTACATAAAAAATATTTCGAGGACAAGTAAAGTCCGCGAACCCGCATTGGAGTTGCGTGGAGGACTCTACCTAGCTACAAACCACTCTCATAAATGAGAGGCAGCCTACGCTCAGCAGTGGGAAATTCATAAGTTGTTACTTATTTTTTTTTACTATTCTCATATTAACCAAGTGATTAATACGAGAACAGGTTGACTTTTGGCTTAAATTGTACCTAACATTGCAAGTTCTGTTACAGAACCACAGTCGCCATTTTATATTTATAGTTACTCTGTTATAAATTACTGTTAGCATTTAAAAAAAAATATGTCCCATGTATTATATAAGTGTCTTTATATTTTTCTTTATTATTCAACTCACTTTAAATTAAGAATGGTACGAAATTTACTACTTGTCTATCATATAATACATCAGATTTTATAAAGAAGCTATAAGACAATAAGTTCTTAGATACAATGAAAGTCAAATAGGGACGGTACATAGAGAAAGCAATATTCTATTTCAGACGGTGTAAACATGAATTATGTACCGACAGTCTCCTTTGCTTTAATAAATAAAGATACACAACCTTTCCTCAATTGATTTTCTGTAAATACGAAAAGTTAAATAGCTATTTGCTATTGTCTGTATACGAGATACAATTACATTTATTTTATCTACAATGTCACCTTGTATACTTGAAAAATTAAAACCAACCATTTGAAACCAGCATTAGAAAAATATAATTAGAAGATATCAGTCCGCTAACTTTCACTAGCAACGTCGCAGATTCTTCGGGATTCTAAATCTCTCTCAAGTTTATAGTTTTATAGCTGTTAGTTTATTATATACTACTTGTATCATTTCTGATACTCTATTACATTTACCGTGTACCGAGTTCCACGGTTCGAAGTTCGAAAGCTCGAATTATAACCAAGCAGGTACGCTTAATACTGAGCCACATCGTCGTCCAAAGTATATATGCATAAGAATATTGTTAATTGTATAGAAAATGGTCTCCATTACGTTTCTATTGCTGTGGAAATGTTAACGTTGCGCAGAAATTGCCGATCAAGGCCCTTGTTGATGACGCTTTGATCAAAGGAAATGGGCACAATAATGGAAATGGGACCGTCGGATGTTGTTGATAGCCTCTCGACTCAGCCAACACAATCTTATACTCGTAAGCGAGTTCCAGTGCTTGGTTATGTAACGGTCGGTCAACTGCCGGGTATGTGATCTAGTTAAGATATTGTAGGACCATTAGTGCATTCTAAACTAACACTTACAACATCAATAACTATCAATTATTATTGACAACGATTAACATAAAACTATTGATGGTAGGTTTCGTTTGTTTATATTTAAAATGAATGAAAAAAAAATCCCGCTGGTTTTCTTACTGGTTCTTCCCAGGACAAAGGCGTTTCTTTGCGAACCAGTGTAGTTTAAAAAAAATGACGTTCAATAAGTATTATGTAAATTATCTATATTTAATTAAAAAAAAATCTATTCTATTGTATTCTTGTAAGAATCCGTCTAGGTACGTTACCCGGTTTAATTTATTATGCCGTGAATCAGTTGTCTGCAAACATTACCGTGTTTCGGTCTAAAGCACTGATAGCTAGCGTAATTATTGCGCATATAAAACTTAACCACTGATGTCTCAGAGAAACTAGCGCAGTGTGGTGCCACACAAATGTTTTGGTTGACACAGTATTTTTAATGAGCAGATGTTGCACCTACCATCAGGTGAATGATTGGCTCGTTTCGTCACGTTCATAAGTTGTCATCAAGTCCTACGACAATAGAACAGGCCCACTTGCCAGCTGCCTCAACGACTAGTCGCAGATACAGTTCCTTCAGAAACTTCACTGCCTTGAGACAACATGATTTGTTGATGTAAATGATACAACATGATTTGCCTCTCTCTCTCTTAAAAGAAAAAAATATCTTTCGGGTCTATTTCAGACGTAAATAGCACATACTGAAACACTTACACCCATAACAACTATGTCTAGGCCATGCAAATATTTGTCCCGTGCGAAATTCGAACCCGCAGCCCTTATCGCAGAAGCTAATCATTAAGCCTCTGCCACAAATAGAGTGGGAGATATATAAAGAAATATTTTTATCAGCCATTAAACTCTTTTTAATTCCTCAACTTAGCAACTGCAATTAAGCTCTTTATCCCTGTAGATTAAGTTTAAAAGTAGCGTTATCTGTTTGCGTGACACGGATAGCGCTTTATTACCTATATATCTTGGGTATTATAAATTTATAAATTATCCTAAAATTTGTATTAACTTTCACAATATTTCGAAAGTAGTTCTAAAGGTTTTTTTTTTAGTTTTCTTTATATGCATATGATATGCATAAAAAAATAAAGTAACAGCCTATAAATGTCCCACTGCTGAGCACAAGCCTCCTCTCATTTCCGAGGGGGTTTTGGAGTTAGGAAGAATCCGCCACGCTGCTCCAATGCGGGTTGGCGGACTTCACATATCTTCGAAGTATTTTTTATTTCTCAGACATGCAGGTTTCCTCACGATGTTTTTCTTTACCGCCGAGCACGTGGTAAATCAGCACTTAAAATTGCAATTAACAATTTTTAGTGGTGCCGGCACCGGGAATCGAACCTAGGTCACTCACGTACTCACGTAAATTTAAAGCGAGTGCCTAGCCCCTCAGCTACCACAGTTCTTTCTTTGGCATGAATGATAAAATCAAAAATGTATCAAAGAACAAATAAATAATAATATAAAAATTTCAGTTACGAAACTTCACATTCGGAATCAGACCAACATTCATACAGTCACGCCTTTTTCTCATATAAGGGGTAGGCAGAGGCCACTCACGTAGCCCACATTTTGTCCTCGCGGGAAACGACGTGGCGGGTGGCGAAACACGTCGCCTCAGTAGGAAAGAGGTAGGTGCTATTCTGCTCTGCCGGACACCTATCGGCTAAGGAGAAAGGAGACTACAATTTAAAATCAATATAACCTTAATTTCCCGTAAATTTTATCGTAATTATTTTCATAGTCATAAGATTAGTTGGGAAAATATTCCATCATACTGTTACTGTGCCGGAAATGCTCTCCTGTTTCAAAAAAACTCTTATATACTTTAATCGCTATATTCTCACATCATATCATATTTGCTTACATTTAAAATGTCATCATCATAATGATTTCTTATATTTACGCGAATATTATACATTAAATATAACTAATTTTACTGATTTGATCGCGTTTAATTTACCCGACGTTATTTTAACGACATAGGTCTTTCGCGATTAGAAATAATTTGCTGTAATCGTCGCACAGGTGGATTAGCGATCAAAGAAACATATACCTCAAACCGGCAAAAATCTGTGTTTTTGAGTCATTTTTACCTTTAATAGTAGGATTCCTATGCAGGAATCCGTCTAGGTAGGCACCCCAGGGCCAGTTATTCTGCCGTGAAGCAGTAGTGTGTAGACATTGCTGTGTTTCGGTCTGAAGGCCACTGAGAGCTATTGTAATCACTGGGCATATGAGACTTAAGAACTGATGTCTCAAGGTGACGGGCGCAGTGTGGTGCCACTCGATGTTCTGGGTGACACAGCATTTGTTATGGGCCGACGTTGCGCTTACCATCAGGTGATCGTTTTGCTCGTCTCGTCACTTTATCCAATAAAAAAAAAGGTGACATCGCCTCTCGGAAGGTTTAAGACCGTCTCTTGCTACTGGTTAATATCCTGTCTGTTCTTTATCTGAAGTAAGTTGCCGTGGTTATTGTCATCATCTTCTTTTTATTCTTTAGTGCGTTAACTGTCCGTTACTGAACAACCTTCTGCAAGAAGAGAGGATTTTCCGCAATCACCACGCTCGTTAGGCGAATCGGTGATCGTAGTACTGGACGCCTCGCACCACAGACGCTGCTGCCCACTCTGTTTTTTTTCACCAAAGGTTATCCCGCCATCTGTCTTCCAGATATTTTCTCTTATGACATTTCGTTCAATTCGTGGGAATTGAGATGGACAGATTATCTAATACCGCCACCACACGACCAAATCACTGTCATAGTTTATCAGAAGTCTGAATTATAGTTACAACTCTTACGACCTTGAAAAAGACTTACAGATTTTCTTATGCTGCGATGGGTTTTCCTTTTCTAAATCCGATTCTCCAATCCAAGGGATAACAACAAAGACGTCAAAGAAACCGAAAGAGTTCGATTTTTAAATATCTATATTTCAAAAAAAATATTCTAATTAAGCCTTTTCCTTATAAAGTTTTTTTATTGTTTTATCAACCCGGAATTATCGACTATCAGTAGGCTCTTATAACCGCATGTCTCCATGTCCGCGCTAATGAACTGCCATGACGACGTAATCATTATGTGCGTATTGAACGATGTAATAATGTACATAATTTCCAATCGTGAAAATTTTAAATGTTCTTGATATTTACATACTTCTCTAATTTCCTATACCAAATTACAAACACTCGATGTAGGTTATACGAACGTTGCTTTTCTGTTTTTGAAGTGAATCTTATTTAGGCGATGAGCAAAAATTTCAATGTTGAATTTGAGTGCAACGTTTCTGTATTCTTAATTCATATTTATCGGTTATTTTATTTTAAAAATAATTTTAAAAAATCTTTTCCTTTTTTAAAGAACGATGCTCCACAGTAGAATTTCTCCTGTATCTTGGGTGCGTTTTACAGGGACATAAATATTTTAGCACAACCAGACCCGAAAACCAACAATTTGTGTTTTGCACAAATGTTGGCTCCGGCTGGGAATCGAACCCAGGACCCGCGGCGTAGAAGTTAGGTACGCTAACCACTTGGCCACGCGGTGGCGTATTTTTGTATTTATTTTTTTATCCTGAGCAGTTATTTTGCAGTAAGTAAGTTTTGGCTAATTCATGTTAATTCGTTTTTATTTTTATAAAATATCTTATAATATACAAGTGTTATTTCTGACACGTGTTCTGAATTGCAGACGCTGTTTTTTATTTTTTATAGTTAAGGTGACACTCGACTACACGGTCTACCTTATGAGTTTTTGTTGAGTGTTGACGTTGAGTGGTCAATGTAGCTTATAGGTACATCAAACTTAGACGTAGAATCCAGGTGCAGCTGCTTTTTGACTAGTTCTTAATCATCATCATCATTACTTCATCCCATCACAGGTCCTTCTATAGACCGCACAAAACACAGTCTTGAGCCATCAGCGTCTCTCGAATTCCTACAAAACCTTGCAAATCGTCGCTCTAACTAACGCTGAATTTCGCTCAGCGATCTATGGAAAGGGCTATGCTCGGTGTTCCTGTGCGAGGTAGAAACCGTAACGATGATATTCACAGTAGAACCAGAGTAAACTACACAACGCTTAGGGACAGTAAGTTGCAGTGGTAATCAGCCGGCCGTATACTAGTGAGAAACGAGTTATTACTTATCATATAATATCATAAATTAGTGTGGGTATAAAATTATCACTTAAGATAACTGTTGGCAATTTATAAACCTCTAATATCGGTGTGTAAATAAAATATTATGAATTTAAATAGGTTGCAATCGCATTAACGATCTCATGTCATTAATGAGCCATTCAGGCACATTATTATATAATTTATTTCGCACAAGTAGCTCGTAGCATTTTTATTATAAAAAGTTGAAATTACGTAATACAAATAAGCTTCGCAAAATGCTCTTATATGGGCATAAGATTTCCAAAAATTGGCGACCAATCAGAGCGAAGCTACATTCATAAACCAGGTTCGTGCTCTGATTGGTCCGCATCGGGCGCGCATGATGCGTCTATACTCGGTGTCTTGAGAAACCATTTAGAATGTATATATATAGGATTGAAACCAAATAAAACGCTCCGAGATTCTCTGCGACTCAATGTTGTTTTCATTCAACCCGCTCAACTCCTACTCAACAATAACGTTAAGAAAATTGCTAATTGTTATGGACAGAATTTTGTCATGAGAAAAATTCAGTTGAGTACAATATTTTACAACGATTCGACGACAATCGGGATTGCTTTACTTTGAACGCATGGCAGGGGTAGACCCCTTGCTGCGGCGACACCAAGGGGCCTCCTATGAGAATCGAAATAACGAAGTTTCAGATCGATCCGAACGACGGGCGTCGTTTTTTTTTACTTTAATTTATAAGTTAGCGTTTAAAGACTGATGGCAGACAGGCGAATTATTCCAGTCCTTCTCTGTACGTATTATGAACGACGAAGCAAAACGCTTCGTCCAAATACAAGGTACACAACAAAAGGATGGAAACCCGCCGTTCGTTTTGTTGTCCTATAATTGAAAGAGGAAGCGGGAATTTATTCGTTTAATTCCTTGGCACACTGTTCAAAATGTAATCTGTAGAACACCGACAGACTGGCCACCCTACGCCTGTGTGCACACAGGCGTAGGGTGGCCAGTCTGACTCGACAAATTGATGGTAACATAGTCAGGGTCAACGATTAGCCGCTTGGCTCGTCTCTCCACTGAGTCCAAGGCTGCCAATTGATATTTAGGAGCTCCAGTCCATATGGGGCAGCAGTACTCTACAGCAAATCGGACCTGACAGCTTCTAACCCTTGTATAAATAAACAGTAGTTTTGCAAGTACTCCCAGCTTCCTTGCAACCGCTTCCGCCGAATCAATAAGCCGCCCAAAGTTAAGGTTCGACGTGAAGTCGACAACTACTAATAGCTGAAGGCGGTTGGTGTATTCCAGAGATATATTCTGAAAAGTAGGAGCCAAGATGAACGGGCTCGCAATCACTCGCAAAGACCGTTCCCTCAAGAAGTCCTCTATCCAGGCTATCAGTCCAGGGGATATACCATATGCTAATATGCCATATGCTAAGCTTGCTGATAAGGCTAACATGCCAGACTCGAACCCGTTTTCGCTCAAAGCCTTCGAGACCTCTAGCGAAACAGCAAGCTTCACCGCCGATACACTAGAAGGTCACCAGTTGGCCGATTTCGGCGCAGCCTATACTGTCGGTCACTAGGAGGTCACCATGAGGTGCGAGTTCAATATACGCTCGATAATCTTACTAACTTCTGCGGACGACCTTCTTACGGATCCATAGGCAACCAAGAGAATGCATGTTAAGGGAGTAAAGAGTTTAGTGAAGGGTGATATTACTAATGCTAGGATTTCTATGCGGGAATCTGTCTAAGTAGATACCACCACGGGGCCAGTTATTCTGCCCTGAAGCAGTAGAATGCAAACATTACTGTGTTTCGGTTTGAAGGGCACTGAGAGCTAGTGTAATTACTGGGTATATGAGACTTAAGAACGGATTACTCAGGGTGACGAGCGTAATGTGGTACTACACAGAATTGTTTTGGGTGCAGGGAATTGATTATGGGCAGACGTTGCACTTTGTTGCAGACGTGTTGCTTGTCTCGTCACTTTCTCATATGAAACAACACAACAGTGACTCAACAGCGCTGGTGTCTGCTTATGATTATATTTCATATTTTTACAAAACCCAAATTTTTATTTTTGGCTGTAAATTTTTCTTGATTGTTACAGTTTCTTCAACCCTATTTATACTGATACCTTTGCTTTCTTATTTCTTCTGCAGATTATTTTTATCCCCTCCATCTCGTTTGTCTACTTTATACTTTCAATTTGGCTTTAATACAATATATAAAATTTTCCGGCTTTTTATAATATTGTCCAAATCTGGCATCCCTACGTCGTATTAAATACAACGTGTCTTAATTAAAGTTTTTTTTTGTACTTGTTAGTTTTTTTGTAAAGCGAAATATAAGTACGGGTTAGTATAAATATGATTTCAATTTTGCGAGGGAAAAAGTCAGCAAAATTAACAAATTTAATAAAAAACGCTTGTTGACGACTACTTTTGTAGATTAAAAATCTACTAAGTACCAATAATTCAGTTACTTTAGTGAAATAAACTACTGCGACTACAAAGTTTAAATTGATGACTCAGAAGTAGAACGGAAATAATACATTTTGCAGGAAATTGATATGTTGCCAGCTTTTAAGCATTAAAATACTTTGCCAAATTTGACTGCATTGGACCAATATTCGCCAGGTATGTTATTTAATCTGGATTTTTCGGATTTTATCGCGTTTGCTATAATTTTTTATAACCCGAAGTTTCGAGCGTTTTACGGCACCCTATCCAGATGTCATAGTTAATCCGGGGTACCTTCAGCTTTTAATTATTATTTATGTCCGATCAACGCAGAATGAGCTAACAGTGTCTTGAAGTCTTGCAGTGGTATGCGTGGTTTTCGATTTAATTTTATTAATAATAGGATCTCCAGCCGGTGGTACCATTACATCAGATTTGATAGGCCACAAATCCTTGCCAAAGAACACCAATTTCTACCAAGGATTATTCTCGAGGCTATTGAAATCAAAAAATATCATAATTTGTTTTGGTGGTTGGCTACTACCACCGGCTTGGATAACCACCGAAACGTAGAGTAATAAAAGTCAAAGTAAATGCGATAAAGTCCTTAAAATCTAATTTAATTTAATAGGTATTTATATAATAGGTATAATAAGTTTCTTTTATTTTAACAATTCATGTTATAATGATTTCTTATATTTACGCGAACACTACACATTTAAATGAAACTAAGTTTACGGATTTTATCGCGTTTAATTTATTACTATTTATAACCCGACGTTTCGAGTGATGTTATAGTTAACCTGAGGTACCCCAGGTTAACTATAACATCAGGACATCTGTCACCTCATTCCTCCCGTGACCATGGGTGCTGTAAAGCACTCGAAACGTCGGGTTATAAATAGTAATAAATTAAACGCGAAAAAATCCGTAAACTTAGTTTCATTTAAATTCATGTTATATTAATCATATTAGGGATTTTGTTACGATGCAGTTTTCGGTGAGATTCAATTTCATGATTTCATTAACGTTCAGCACAGGCAGTGCCGAAACAAATAATGTCCTAATCTTTACATTCATATGCATAACACTACCAGACCCGAAAATCAAAAATGTGTGTTTTTGCACAAATGTTGGCTCCGGCTGTGATTCGAGGCCAGGGCCTGCTGCGTAGTAGTCGCAGTAGTTATATCTCTGATCACTTGACCACGTGAACTTTTTAAATAATTTATTATGCTACTACATCCGCTGTGTGAACTGTAAAATGGAACTGAGGAAAATTTTGGATAAATTTCATAACCTCCGCCAAATAGCGGAATACATGCTTACAGTGACGCTTGTTTCCCATATAAGAGATAGACAAAGACCACACCCGTCTTTTCGCCAGCGCGGGAAACGAGATGTGCCGTGGTGGTGAACCACCTCACCACAATTTGGGAAGAGTCAAGAAATTCTTACTACCCATTGCGTTCCCACGAGCAGTATAGGACAGCTTTGCATATTATGGTATTATTCTGCACGAATGAAGGCTGTCCATACAATATGTACTTAATAAGCTTGTCCCGACATCTCGGTAGCAAACAGCTAGGTGCTATTCTTCTCTGCCGGACACCTTTCGAAACCTTTCAAAAGCGGAGTAACCATCTCAAATAAGCCGAGACGTAAACAAAGACAGATTTTTTTTATTACCAATAAAATACTTAACTCTTGAACAAATAACATAAATAATAAAAAAAAACTCATATATTTACAAAAAAAAAATATTTAGTTAAGCGAATCGAGATAGCGTTACTTTGCGGAAATCCGTGACCACTTGTTACCACCACCATGACTGTGGTCACGACTGCACTGTTGTATAATATTCCACTTTCTGGTGGCGGTTCCCCGTGGCGGTGTTAGTTTGCTTGTGTACGCTACTATGGAGGGCGTGCTCTTCAAAAACTGGGACTTCAACTTCAAAATATGCAACATTCTATGTACACGAATTACGTATTTTGCATGCGGCTCTTAGCAAATTAACTTACTTTCCTTCAAAAAAAGAAAACATATAATTGGATTAGTGAATTTCCGTAAGTGCCTATTAGAAATTCGACTCAGTATATGCTGCTGCATGTCTTCTGCAGCAGCATATACTGATTTTTCAGCGATATGATAGATCATATTTAATCAAGCAATAAAGTTAATGCATTGATATTACATAATAATTTTATTATGCTAGCGCAATTTCCTCAACTCCCAGCGGAGAAATTCCGCATTCAGTTTTGGAAATTTTAGTGCTGTTGACTAACGCAATAAGTACTCACTCCTCCATTAGTTATTAAAAAGGGACTAACGGTCGTTTAACAGGAATAATACAACTTGTTTCCCATTTCCCTCTGTTGTGTAATTAAATAATGGTGCTCTGAGCCGAGAGTGGTGGGCAACAAAGTTAATTGAATTATTGTGTTGCGTATTTCACTGAATAAACCAATCTTGCATTTTCCGTTTTTATTTGTCATTAATGGTAACTAGTTAGATGAGAAGTAATAGTTAGATTGTTTATATCTTTAAATAAACTTAAATCAAGCAGCATCATTACCTTCTTCATCTTCTTCATCATCAGCCTGTAAAAGTCCACTGCTAGACATAGGCCACTCCCAAGCAAGGAGTACTTACAATGCAGGCGACTTGAAATAGTTTATTGCAATTATAATTGCTTATGTGAATTTGGGAGTTTGATGATTTTACCGTGGATCCCATCATTAGAACCTGACCAAATTTATTTAAGAATCTTCGAAATCGGTCCACTTGGTAAAGAATTATCCTTTTTTGAAGTCGGTTAAAAAGATAAAATATTTCGATGATATGACAAGTCGGCAATTTTTTTCAAATCCTTTAAAATAAGAGGTTATACGACCTATCCGTAGAACAAAGTTACATGTGATTAAGGAACGAAATCGTTTTTATTGTATTTTTAAGCCTAGCCAAACCTAATCTATCCAATGGTAAAATATTTTTTTGAAAAGTTAAGTAAATCCAAAGTTATTATCATTCGAATAAAGGTGTATGTGGATTTTCCCTCCAAAGAACAATATCACGACGTTACTTGTGCCATGTATCGCTGTTAGAATCTGTACAAAAAACCGTGCGCGCCGCGTCGCGTCATCCATCATGTCAATATTACGAAAAAATACTGATCCATCTGTACATGTGACTTCGATGTTGGGCATTCATTTCGAAAATGTATGGCGTATGAGGTAATAAAACTTTATTCTTGGGAAGAAACTTAGATAGACCTTTTTTACAACACGAAATTTACATGAAAACCAATAAATTTTTAATGAATCTCTACAAAAAATATTTATTTATAACAATTTATAACCGCTATGACTTATTTTTTTAAATATTTGTTGCTATCACTAAAATACATAGTTTTTGTTATACGCCCATTGCTACTTCAAATAAAACCAAAGTTACTTCTTGTAGCTGAAAATTCTTTAAAACATAACTAATGTCATTGAGGCCTACATCTAACAATAGCCTTTTAGTACAACTTACAATTGCACTTAAGTTCCATCTAGCTATGAAAACTCACCTACAATCAGCATCGGGAAATGGCTTTCAATTTCAATACTAAATTATAAACTTAATATCCTGTTGGCTTCTCCGTTGAACTTGCACTGTCCTGAAGCTTTCTGTTCTATGCATGAGCATGGGCACTGGACTCGGTCACCAACATTTACTAACTTATCTAGTGCACTTAACAATTTTAGTGATGATGAATATTCCGCACCACCCAAACAAAGTATGAAGAAGCGTTTACGCCGTACATTTAAGTGATCCTGAAAATTATGAGTAAAAAGTATGTAACTACAAATGGTAGGGTAGTCGATGACAAGACTATATAGTACACCATGTAACTGCCGACATCAGTGCTTTAATATCTCACGATCCAAGATACGATTGTTTTGAAATGTTCTGGAGTTTGGGAAGCCTCGAAAAACGATAGGCTTTGGTAGTGAGATACACAAAAAGGCGAAAGAAATTTGAATCGTTCTTATATATTTTTGGAAACAACAGATCACACTGGCCTAGAGTCAAATTATCCAATAAAAATTCTGCTCGTATGTTAAAGGATCTTGACAAACGTGTCATGATAGAATCTAATAGTGCGAAGCTAGCGACGGTTTTCTACTTTCAAAGTTCAAAGTTTTATTTGGTTGTTTTGTATTTTATAACAGGTGAAAACTGTTTTATTTAAACGTCACAATATTTGACGTAGATTATAAGAGTGCCTATGGTTATATGTGGGATGAGGCAGTAGCAAAAAGAAAGGCAAGGGAAGGGGATCAAATTATACAAGAGAATATAAGAAAAGCTTCAGGTTCAGGTTCTGATCGGACAAATACGAGGGCCAAAACAGAAACCGTTTTATGTATTTTTATGTCTTTCTCTATGTATATGCTGCTACAAAACTTGACGTGACTTTAAGGTACCGATGTTTCGAGAAAGGTCATACATAGAACGAGGTTGACAGCGTACATGCCACCCTTATAAAACGAGAATCGGGGAAGAAAACCATTTACACTCCAGACGAATGGCGTATCCTCGTTTGCCGGGTCTGAAGCACTGATATCCCTTCAAAGTCCTGATATAAAATATTTCTTTGAAATAAAATAATCAGGTGAACAACTAAGTCTGGTCCAAGAATATAGAATACAGTGACAATAATAAGGAAGTCAAGATTTCATAGACCATTGTCAGGGAGGAAGCTTCTAGATACTCAAGAACCTAATTATATCAAAGAATATATAAATATTAGTATGATCTTAGCAAATTCATTATAATACTGTCATAAGTTCAAACAAATAGAAATAAATTTAATAGCGTTAAAAAAAACCATATAAAAAAAATTGACGATTACTAGTACTTACAGTTCTTGTTGCTGATTGTGCATATGATAAATTATTACTCATGAGTTCGATATGCACTAAAACACTTATAAATATAAGCAAAACATTTACACAAAAAAAAATTTACCGCGTGTGACATACACGCGGTAAATTTTCTACTAATATACATTTAATACAAAAACATCACAATATTTTCTTCCATATACCTATACCTTTTGTCATATAAGACCTTTATTTTATAGTCTTTCCGTAAAATAAAGACATATGTGTAAATATTACTAACAATTTTAAGAACATTTCCCAAGAATAAGATTATATTTTTTTATAAAGCCTCGTAATATCCATAAAAAATGTAACATATACATATGAAGCTTACCATACAAAACTGTTACGTTCGAAGAATACCAGCGAAAAGTGAGGTGGAAACTAGATACTCAATAATTGCCAACGAGGCTCTTTGTCTTAGTGGTCTGTGTCTGTCAACGAAAAATATTTTTTCCTTTGGTCACAGTGATTTTTTACCATCAGATAGACTATGCGATCGTTTTTTGATTCTTCTTTACACGAGACACTTTCCCTAGTCGCACCGACCCATTGACGTTATACATTAAATTTGGATACTGTGGTGCAATAGCTTGGTTCTATGTATTGCTCAATTCTCTGTTAACTATTAACTATGGGCATATGTACTAATCTTATAGTAAAGAGGTCATAATAAAGTTGTATAAAGTATCCGTCATTGTAATACACGTAGTCCTTAAAGGCACAAAGCACGTGCTCTTGATATAAAACGTGATATGTTGTACCGGCTTAATAGAATTGTTACTTCTTGAAAGCATTATATAAATTTTAAACAAATTCTGTTCCACTTTTACATCAAACTGTGGTGAGTTGTAGCTAACTAATCATTTGATATTTAAAGGGAGGGGGAAGAGGTTTAAAGTGTAAAGTGTATAGTTGGTTATCAACAATATATTATAAAAAATAAGGAGTGATCAGTGCAGGTTATTATAATGACGAAGTTTATGCAAACACTGAAGCACCCACTTATCCTAACTTTCCTTATTCAAAGTAAATCACAGTAACTTTTTTGTCTGTTTGTGTGTTTGTACGATCGGATTTGACTTGGGAACTACGTAAGCTACTGATATGAATTTAACACAGCCAATAACTCTGAAACCAACTTAGACTATGTTACACCGGCTCTGAAGTTATGACCTACGTCCTTCGTTTTACGATAACTGATGGTTGTGTTGATTCAGGCCAGGTTAAGTTACGAAGAAGTGTCAGTCGAATTAAGGTTTTGAAAAAAAGATCCTCTTGAATTTTACTTAATGTGATTTTAGGACATCTGGTACTACAATCGCAAATCCGCATGCCATGCTTTTGTTCACGAGAGAGATGATTATGACATTCCAAACAAAAGAAACATATAATACTACTACATATTAATACCTAATATTAATACCTGATTTTTTATAAGGCTATGATCAAATGATCAATCTTTATTGGACCAAAATTCTATTGTATATTATTTTGTTGTATTTGTATTGTATTTTGATTTGACTGATATCAAAGAACCGTGAAAATATGATAGATCTTAGCAAGACAAAGCCTTGGATCAAATGACGTGATATAATGAGAACGGAACGTTTAAAAAAGATAAAATAATCGACGTCGTGTAATGATGTTGCCTTAGGACTATTACTCGTAAATATGAACTGATATTTGGAAAACAGTTCTTATTTTACCTCGTTTAGAAACGAAATTTGTTGTGTGGGTAGTGCTCTCAGATATGTTCCATTTACTTATTTACATGTCTATTCAGTCACGTATATCCACGAGAAATATTTATTTATACATTTATTATTATATACACACCCGCACAATTAGCGGAACGTTAAAAAGGCACAGTATAGGAATAATAACGTATTAAAACGACAAACTGATAAATATTTTTTAACATCGACTTTAAGAAGTTTTTAATCACATTTTATTAAAATTAATCAAAATTTGAAAAAAAAACCTTTTTCCTCTATTTTGTGGGAACACAAACAGTGTTGTAAATTAAATATTACTTAATGATTTAAATAAATAAATGACTAATAATGTCCTCGTGTTCTAACTAATATTCCCATCCTTCTGGGCATGCTGCGAATTATGTTACCTATTGTCGTCTATTGTGTTATAGAGTATCATCATTGTCGTCTATTGTGTTATAGAGTATTATCAGTAGTATCTCTTTAAGTAATGCGTTTTGTTGTTCTCTCAGGTTGTTGGGAATACCTGAAGAATACCACCCGTATTCTAGATTTAACACTTTTCTTTAACAAGTCCCAAACATTCTCTATAGGATTCATATCCGGGGATCTTCCTGGCCACTGCATCAATTTTATACCCACATGGTTTAGATATGCTTGGACTGAGCGAGCACTGTAAGCCAGAGCATTATCCTGCATCAGAAGAAAGTCGTCATCATTATAGTCGGCAAATGGCACAACGTGTTCTTCTAAAATATCCCTGATATCAGCAGTCATATTCCCTCCATCAACCATCACTAACTCCGTACCAGCTCCGAAAGTTATCCCTCCCCACACCATAACTGAGCTGCCCCAAATGCCACCGTATTTCAAAATTAGTCTGAATGTATCGTTCTCCTTTGCGTCTGCATATTCTCTGCCTTCCATCGATCTGGTTTAAGAGCACTCTACACTCATCAGTGAAAAGTACCCACCCCCATTGGCCCCAAAAACGATGTTCGCGTACAAAGTTCAACCGATGTAAACGATGGTGTCTCTCAAGTTTTGGAGCTTTGGCCGGTACATACGAACCTATGCCCACTTCTTCAAATTCACTCGCACTCCTCGCACGACTTCAAGCTCAAATTCGGGCTTGCACAGCCGTAACCGCGTGTTCCTGCAAGCTCGAAGCTGTACAAAATGGTCATTTCTCCTCGAAGTGCACTTTTTTCTGCCTTGGCCCCTCATCCTCACAAGATAATCAGTCAACCGGTACCGTCGAATACTGCTATAAATCGTTGAAATTGATTGCTGCAGTCTGTCGGCAATAGATCTGTAGGTATGACCATTTCTTCGTATTTCATCTGCCCCAATAATCTCAATAATCGGCGGTGTTAAATCGGGCGTTATTAGTTTATTTCAACTAAGATGCCTACTATTAACACGAAAAAAATAAGTTTTACTAACAAAATTGAGAATTTATCGAATTTAATAAACTTTTAAATTTTTCCTCAGACCGAGCTCGAACCACTAACAAACCAGTATTATCGGAAAACAGGAACAAATCGATGAAAAAAATGACTGTCGCCTTATCTTCCATTTATAAATTACAGTTCTAAGTAAAAAGGTAATATAACTGGTCAGTCTTTTATGGAACATTATGAAAAATGATGCTTTTTTTTGTGTTCCGCTAATTGTGCCGGTGTGTGTATATTTATTAAAAACTATTTTTTATAAACCTAAATCCATGCGGACGTAGTAGCGGGCTTCAATCTGGTTGGTGACTACTAAAGGTTTACTAAACGTCAAATACTGTGAAAATTTGAGTTCCGTACATTGTTAGAATCTCACTGAATGTTTATGAATACAATTTTAATCAAATCCCGTTACAAAGGTTTTGTAAAGGCTCTGTGACTTTTACGAATAAGACACAATCTTTGTAAAAGTCCACTTTTTAGTCTTGCCTCATGTCATTATAGAAATTCAATTTAATTGCTTTTAGGTTACATTTTAGTTTTTATTACAGACAGAATACCATGCTCGCGTCATGTGACCTTCGCTAGCTTTTATGCAAAGAGCTACCTAACTAACAGTTTTGAAACCGAAATAATCCGAATAGTTTTCAGCTTTCCATTGTTCTGCAATTATATAATGGGGCTTTGTGACGAGTTTTTTTTATTTTCTTTCGTATCTCTTTTAGTGAGTGCAGCAAAAGTAAACACATTGGATTAAAATTTAAAAATAATTGTATGAATATTATTATTTTTTCTAAAAGAAAAACAGTTTTATGAGTTTCTTAAACTTATTCAAACGAGCAAGCGACTCAACTGGTGGTAAGTCATTACCGCAGCTCGTAAACATCAGTAACACCAGAAGTATTACTGGTGCGTTACCGGCCATTTAGAAAGGAATATTCTTTTTCCTTGAAGACTCATAAGTCATATCGGTCCCGAAAAAGAAAATTCCACAAACCGTGCGCGACAGAAAATAAAAACTGTGTGGCATTGAGGAAAAATTTAAATTAAAACTTTAACATTGATGGAGGATGATTGGGGTTGAATTCAACTGCAGCGAGAACTAGATACACTGAAATTGTTAAACGAAATTTTTAGTTCTGATTTATAACCAGGTCAACATTAGAGGAAATCGTTGTTAGTAAAATAAATATTCTGCACTGGAGCAGCAGCAGAATCTTCTCGACTCCAAATCTATCGCAAATCGAAGAGACCCCCTCTTCTCTCTAAGCCCAGAACTGACACAAATATAAGCTATTACTGTACTGTACTAAAGATTCTGAAATCAAATAAGTAATTACTAAAGTATTCTACACCATTTTATAGAATACTTGACATTTAAGTCTGATATTCATAATTTTAAAATGAAATAAGTATGTGTTTATTGATTTTATGTTTGTAGATATGATAGACGTGGATAATGTTTTTCATATTTTTTCGTATGTTTATATGTCTTTGTCATCTTTTTGTACAGCCATTGACTTTTTCTGTTATCCCAAAGGTTGGCTAGTGTAGAATGCATATAGCATTAAGCCCGCCTATTGTACCTTTACTTTTTTTATGGTCAATAAAGATTTAGTTTAGATTTATATAATATGATGTGTGAGATTTAGATGTAATAGTATAAAGATGAAACAAAATTAGTACAAACAAACAGTTGGAAAGAATATTGTACAAAACAAGAACGGGAGAGTTTCTGGGATGGAATCTATAGAGTAATTAGGACAACCACGAAAAAGCAAGAAGATCAGCTGCTTGTGAACAATGGAACAGTATTAAGCCCTAACAGCTCAGTGGAATTACTAGCGAATACTTTTTTTCCAGAAGATAAAACAGAAAACGAAAATGAAGAACATAAGATGATACGCGAAAAAAGCTGGAACTGCCAATACTATCTTACCAAATGAAAAACACGATCCACTTTTCACAAGCAATGAACTTAAAAACGTTATCAAGAGCTTTAGACCGGGTAAGGCTACAGGCTTGGATGGATTTACGATAATCTAGATATCTGCGAGTCTGCTATAAATACTAAAGAGGAAATATTTTTGGCAATAATTAATAAATGTTTACAAATGTCATACTATCCTATCCCTTGGAAGGAAGCCTTAATAATAGTAATTAGAAAACCAGGAAAAACGGACTACACACAAGCAAAATCATATAGACCTATAGGACTTTTACCAATTTTAGGGAAAATATTGGAGAAAATTATTATTAAACGGCTTCGATGGCACATGCTGCCAAAGTGTAATACTAGACAGTATGGGTTTGTCCCCCAGCGCTGTACGGAAGATTCACTCTATGATCTCATGCAACATATTAAAGATAATCTACAGAAAAAAATGTTGAACGTTGTGATAATCTTAGACATAGAGGGTGCTTTCGACAGCGCTTGGTGGCCAGCCATAAAATGCCAACTACTGGACAAAGGTTGCCCGCCAAATCTCCGTAAAATTTTGAATAATTATTTCGAAAATAGAACAGTTCGAATACTTTACGCTGGCAGAGAAGCAACAAAAATCACTTCAAAAGGATGCGTGCAAGGATAGGTGGGCACGCACTTTGGAATATTCTGTTGGATTCTTTATTGGACATGATGGACGAACAAGGAATTTACTGCCAGGCATTTGCAGACGACGTCGTTCTGGTGTTCTCCGGGCATAAGGTATCAGATATAGAATTAATAGAATATCAGACTCTGGCCCGCGTTTACGAGTGGGGTCATAGAAACAAATTGAAATTCGCGCCACATAAGACCAATGCAATGATTATTACAAAAAAACTAAGATTCGATACACCTCGAATACACATGGGTGGATCTGAAATCCAAATTGTAAACGAAATAAAGATATTGGGATTGATTATAGATAAAAAGTTAACTTTTCACAGCCATGTTGCACATGTCTGTCGTAAGGTATCAAATATCTATAAGCAATTAATCCGATCTGCAAAAATTTCCTGGGGACTTAGTTCGGAGATCATCAGGACTATATACGTTGCTGTAATTGAACCTATCGTACTGTATGCCGCCAGCGTTTGGGCGAGTGCTGCTGAAAAGCTGTCAATTTAGAAATATCTGAATTCATTACAAAGAGGTTTTGCGCAAAGAATCTGTAAAGCGTACAGAACGGTCTCTTTAAATGCTGCGCTCATACTAACGGGTCTATTGCCCTTAGATCTCCGCTTGCGAGAAGCTGTTTCGATCTATGAAGCAAAGAGAGGAAAACCTCTGGAGGATATTTTGGGAGACAGGCAAATTGAAGAAAATGTATCCTTTATGTTTGCAATACACCCAGCACGAGAAGAAACAGTGGAATACCAAATAACAAACGATAAGACGCCTCACATAAGCAATGAATGCGAAACACAAGGAACCCAAATTTACACGAACGGAAGCAAAATTGAAGGCAAAGTATGCGATATCGTGTTGGACAGAGAAAGGGGGAATATTGAATAAAAAGTATAAATTGGAGCCGTTTTGCACAGTGTATCAATCTGAGCTTTATGGGCTTTGTCAAGCTACTGCTCTTATTTTAAAGGACAAAAAAAGTGTTTAATATTTTCAGTGACTCAAGATCGGCATTAGAAGCCCTGAAAACTGCTAACAATTTTCATCCTTTGCCTTTCGAAATTAGAAACAACATCAGAAAAATTAAAGAAGAGGGTAAAATAGTAAATCTATACTGGGTTAAGGCGCACGTTGGGCTGCAGGGGAATAAAAGAGCAGATCAACTAGCGAAGGAGGCAGCGCTACACAAAAAGACAGCATCAAACTACCATAGATGTCCCATATCGTTTATAAAAAGAACAATAAGGTTGAAGTCTGTCGAAGTTAAAAGTACTAGTAAGTTAAAGTAGTAAGAAAAGTAAGTCTTTCACCAGCACTTGTGCAGATAATGACTGGACACGGGGGATTCTCGGAATATTTACACAGATTCAAATGCAAATCCATCCACGTGTATCTGTGCTCCGGAAGTGGAAGAAACGGTAGTACAAGTACTTACAGAATGTCCAAAATACGAAACAAACCGGTTCGACTAAGAACAAGCTATAAACTGCAAAATAAAAAAAGAGAATCTTAATATAATTTTAGCAGGTAAAAAAAGCAGAGGTGCATTTATTCTATGTTGTGAACTAATAGCTAAACAGGTTAATAAAAGAAATAAGAAAAATTAAGAAAAAGAAAGAAAAACAAGTAGTATTAAAGATTAAATATAAGTAATTAGGGTTAAATAGCATATGAAAGCAATTCCATTTTAAATGGAAAAATGTATAATTATGTATGAAAATATGTATAGAATGTATTACTTAGTAATACACATACTAAACATAGAATAAGAGAAAAATAAAATAAAAAAGTTAAAGTCAAAATGATAAAATGTAAGAAAAAATTGTATTAACAAAAAAAGCATAATAAGTAAAAAATAAAAAAAAATTGTCTGCAGTTTATATTTTGTAATTATATATTGTAACATAATTATGTACTTAGATTAGCAATAAATCCAACAGAATAGGAGAGGCCCAGCTTTTTTTTTAAAAAAAACCTTTGAATAAATCTAAATTTTACGCTTTTAATTGCATTTCATTTATATTCCAGACACTTTTAACCCGACGTTTCGACACTTTACATCACCTATATTATGGAAGGACTGAGGTATTAGACGTCATGACATAGTTGATCTGGAGACAGTGACAAGACGATAAGTGAAACGTGAAACTCAGTACATTTCTGTGTGGCATCACACTGAGCCCGTCCGCTGAGATATCGTTCTTAAGTGCCACATGCCCAGTGTTTACACTAGCTCTCAGTGCCCTTCAGACCGTAACACAGTAATGTTTGCACACTACTGCTTCACGGCAGTATAACTGGCTCTGCCATGGAACCTATCTATATAGATCCCTGCACAGATAAAAGATATATGTGTGTGTGTGTAGAGACTATAAATCACAATAAATATGTAGAATGTAATGATACCCAGTGGCGCGAAAATTAATTCCTACTGCGAGTGCACTTACCTAATTCGCAACATTTGGGGATGTCACACTTACCATGGAATTTATACAGGCGTGTCTTTTGTTTACAGTAACCTAAATGGACATTGCATGCGAGAAAGCAGTAGCGTAGTATACTGCGATGTTAACTTTTATAATGTTACGACGCTGTCGTTGTTGGGAAGTGCCGTATAGTAATATTTTACGTTTCTTATTTGCAGAAGTTTCTGTTTTATTGTATTTGTTATTCTTGACAAAACAAACGCGGTTACAGTATTAGTTTTAGACATACATACATAAGATCACGACTCTATACCATAAGGGGTAGTCAGAGACTGGGCACTCACTGCAAAAACAGATGACTGCCACAATCCACGTTTCACCAAAACAATATAATGCACTTGGTGTGATAGGTGGTGAGCCCATCGCCACCATGCGCTGTTGGGTACAGAGCAGTTTAATTCCTTACTCGCCTTTTACGAGATCCATTGGATGAGATGGAGTGGTAGTATTCTTTTAACGAGCCGCCACCACACGGTTTTAGACAATTAGTTATAGTATTATTTTGTTGTACATGTTTATCAATGAAGTAGTTTTATCTTCGTATAAGATGTTATAATAAATAGAAATTCCAGCATTTATAATCATTATCATCATCATCATCATTTCAGCTTATCATAGTCCACTGTGGAACATAGGCCTCATCCATATTGTCATAAAACACGGTCCTGAGCCACCTGCATCCATCGACTGCCTGTAAAACCGTGTAGGTCGTCACTCCATCTAGTGGGGGGTCGCCCTACACTGCGTTTGCCTGTACGAGGTTGCCGCTCGAGAACCTTTCTTCCCCAACGGTTATCGGTTCTCCGAGCTATATGGCCGGCCCATTGCCACTTTACCTGTGCTAATCCTTAGGGCTATGTCGGTTACTCTGGTTCTGCTGCGGATAACATCGTTACGGATTTTATCTCGCAGAGAAACTCCAAGCATAGCCTAGCATTTATAATATGTAGAATAAATAATATAAATTTATATTAATAATTAAGAGAATCAACCGAGGGAAAATGAAAACCATGAAATAGGCAGCAACATCTTCCTGGAACATCTGAATGATAAAAAGCAGTTTTGCCAAGCTTATTAGCGAAGGGTGGCAATTATGGCAAAATCCTCCTAAAATTAGAGTAAAAAAACTTTTGTGGCAATCAATGGGGAGGTCTGTGTTCAGCAGTGGACTAGTGATAGGTTGAAATGATTATAATGAATCTCTAGAAAAAAAGATCTTTACTTTTCTTTAAAAATATAGTTACGAATATACTACAAATATTATTACCGCCTTTTTGGTGTTTATTAAATGTTACGCTCATTAATCAGATAATGTTGAAAGAGGCGAGAAAAAGAATCAAGTATTTATTTGTGCAGTTCGAGTAGTATTGTAGTCCATAACTCATAATAATGTTTCTTTTCATTTGTTTACTTAGTGTCTTTAATGCTTATAGACAAAGCTGGTTTGCTCGTACTGTCTATTCATTCCGCTCTAAAAAGATGTTTGATATGGAAATAAAATTCCACAAATAAATGAACATGAAATCAAAATAATATTATACTGTTAGCTCTTTATAGTATAATTTTATTTAAGATTTCACATCATTTCATCGTGTGGGTGTTGTGAAAGTCGACAGAGGGAAATTAAAAACCAGGTGATGGGCAGCAGCGTCTTCCTGCAACATCTGGACAAATAAACTGCGGTTACCAATCCGCTTGCCAAGCGTGGTAACTATGTCCCCTAAATAAGAGCTATTAACTTTTATAGCCTTTTGTCGGCTCGGTTGGCGCAGTGGCTAAGCTTCTGCGCCGCGGGTCGCGGGTTCGATTCCCGCACGAGACAAATATTTGTACGGCCTACATATAGTTGTTCCGGGTCTGGGTGTTTGTGCATGTGGAATTTATGTCTGTAAACGCACCCACGACACAGGAGAAATCCTATTGTGGGGCTTCGTTTTTTATAAATGAAAAGAAAATGAAATAGCAATTTAAAGGGGAGGCCTATGTACAGCAGTGGACTAGTGACAGGCTGAAATGATGATAATGAATCTTACGAAATAAAAAAATATAGTTACGAATATACTACAAATATTATTACCGCCTTTTTGGTGTTTATTAAATGTTACGCGCATTCTTCAGATAATGTTGAAAGAGGCGAGAAAAATCTTAGTCCATAACTCATAATAATTCTTCTTTTCATTTGTTTATTTAGTTCTTTAATCCTTATAGACGAAGCTGGTTTTCTCCTACAGTCTATTCATTCCATTCTAAAAGGATGTTGGATATGAAAATAAAAATCTGAAGAGACGATTTATTATCTAGCTAAAACTTAAGTTACATTGCATATTTAGCCCACGCTTGTGCCATTTCAACTTAACAACACGAATATTGTAGCGGTAATTTCATCCTTACATTACGACGTAAAGTTGTGCTCGTTAAACTTCCACACTTAAATGCTTTTTCTTCTTTCTGCTAGTTGTAAATAAGGGTAAAAGCTTATGAGCCAGCGAGAAATTAATTTCTCATTTTATTACTCAGAATATAACAAATAAAACAAAATAATATTATAACCACTTTATAGTATAATTTTATTTAAGCTCCTGACCGTGTGGTGGCGGCTTAAGAGAATCTACCATCCCCTCTCATCCCGTGGGTGTCGTAAAACTCGACAGAGAGAATATAAAAATCAGGATAATGTTGAAAGAGGCGAGAAAAAGAATCAAGTATTTATTTGTGCAGTTCGAGTAGTATTGTAGTCCATAGCTCATAATAATGTTTCTTTTCATTTGTTTACTTAGTGTCTTTAATGGTTATAGACAAAGCTGGTTTGCTCGTACTGTCTATTCATTCCGCTCTAAAAGGATGTTTGATATGAAAATAAAATTCCACAAATATCATGTTCATTACATGAAATCAAAATAATATTATACTATTAGCTCCTTATAGTATAATTTTATTTAAGATTTCACATCATCTCATCCTGTGGGTGTTGTGAAAGTCGACAGAGGGAAATTAAAAACCAGGTGATGGGTAGCAGCAAATTCCTGGAATATCTCATAAATAAACTGCGGTTGCTAATCCGCTTGTCAAGCGTGGCAAAGTCCCCTTAAATGAGAGCTTTTAACTTTTGTAGCACTCTATAGGGGAGACCTATGTTAAGCAGTGGACTAGTGACAGGCTGAAATAATGATGATGACGATGATGACGACCTGAATGCAGAAAACACATTTACAATCAACAAAGAAGTACTCTGTAGTATTTTTTTGGTTTTCGCAAACTATTTATAATTTATTGATAAATTCTGATTCGATTGGGAAGTAAAAATTGATGTTGGAATTATGCTTAAATTTTACAAGAGCAGTCCAGAAAATAAGGTTGTCCGTTTATGTTAGTTATTATATTATTATTTTGCAAAAAGTCTCTCGTTCTAAAGAATTTGGAATGCATAGAAAGGTATTTGGAAAATTCCGATTTAGAAGCCACAAGACACGTGAAGACTGCGTAGTTTCAGATATTATACATATGATAATCGGAACGGATGCTATTACCGGAGAAAGTGAAAAATGCCACCAATTCAAAATCGTTACATTTTAATAAATGCTTAAGCGACGGTTGCATTGTTTCATTGAACATTAAAGTAACTATAAACGTTACAAACGTTAAACGGGGTCCAGTAACATATTGGCGAGTAGCCAAACTTGAACGACAGCAATTTACGGGTGAATCATAAATCATTAAGTCTCGTAATAAATCATGATTCAGATTATAACCAATTTAGCTGTAAGTGCTTAAACAACCTTTTTCCATATTTACTAGTCACTATCTCAAATTATTTATTTAAAACTAGCGAACCGCACCCGTGTGAAATCGATTTACTAATAAAGAAAATAAGAAGTCCGCTCAGCAAAAAACATTAAGTGCTGAAAACATGTGTCTACTGAAACTGTCAAACTCAACGTAACTTTTTCCAGTGGATTTTCCAAAAAAAATCTTTCATTTGAAAACTTACGAGCACAACAAAAAAATCAGCCAAATCGGTGGAGCCGTTATCAAGTGATGATCTTTCATACATGCGTCAATTGAATTTTAATTATAAAAAAGAAAAAGATGAAGATCCAGATTGTTTTGTATCTATAAAGTTGATTATTTTACATTTGGATAAAGAAAAAATGTCCTAATAAGTAAGCTAGCCTAAAGTGCAACACAACAAAGTGCTGAGTTTCACCAGCATGAAAGAAAATGGCAAGGAATCATAAATGGTGAACCACAACATCATAATATGACACAAACATCCTGTGGGTGTCAGCGAAATGAACAATATCTTAGACCAAATCATAAGTTTATTAATCAATGTTATATAGCGCATATATCGCCTTATAACAGACGTTAAATGAGCGTAGGAATGCGATAGATACAAGAAAATCAAGCCATGGATCAAATGATATGATGCAATAAGAAGGAACGTTGAACAAATAAAAAATAAACGACAGAGTCATAAGCCTGTCGGACATGATGTTTGAAAAATAGTTCTTATTTCTTCAGAAGCAGATACTAAAATTGTGTAAAAATTTATTATTTACATGCCTACTCAGTCATTTAGTTCCTTAAGATAAATGAAGCTATGGAGGCGAGCGTGGGTGTTTGCGCTTTGTTACGCGAGGGCGAAAGTGCTGCACCTTCCGCAGCGCCGGAGCAGTCGCGAATCGTTCTAATCTACCAATAAACGTTCTAATTTCTAAAGTATAAAGTTTTTCAACTCAAAAATGTGAGCAGTGTCACCTGATCTTTGTTACACTTATACAAAATGTTATTCTGCTCTCAAAGCGGTATTTTGTTCCGTTTCCTGTGCTTTAATTGCTGAGAGGTTTAATTGTTTTTCTTAATTTTCTCGAAATCGGTGCATAAACCATAATAATATGTTCGGGGACCCCCCCAAAATCTTGCCAAACGATTCTAAATCCAACCGCCACTCAGACCCAAAAGCAACCACGATGCCGGACAAGTCGAAGTGGGGACATAGTGTTTTTAAGATAAAATTATAAAAAAAAAAAAATTAACCAACATTAGCGTGGTTGGATTTCGAATTTAAATTATATTTATTATGGGGTAGCTTTTAGTTTACTTGAGTTTTAGTTTCGTCTAAATGTGTATATATATACAATATATAAAAATACGCATAATTCTGCACGAAGATTTCTTTGTGTTGCCCAAATTCATCACTACATGAGACTAATTTCATTTTATTATTCTTTCTAAGCTCTAAAGTTACTTCTTTTAGATAACGTAATTATGTACCCCCAACTATCTGTGTTTCGGTCTCACAACTATAAAACGGGAATAATCCGATTTGTTTCCAGCATTTTTTATTATCTGTAATTAAATGATGGTATTTTGGGAGAAGAGCTCTAAGCAACTAAATGGTTTTTACTTATTTCATTGCGTATTTGTGTTAAAAATGTACTAAACTAAAACAAACCATACTATTACTTTACTTTTTATTAAACTCATCATAAGTTTATGATATATTAGTTTTAAGCTCGTTTACTATTAAATGTATTATGACAATACTGGTGGTAGGATTTCTATGCAAGAAACCGTCTATGTAGGTACCACTCCAGGGCCTGTTATTCTGCCGTAAAGCAGTAGTGTGCAAACATTACTGTGAATCGGTCTGTAGGGCACTGAGAGCTAGTGTAACTAATTGGGAGCTCGAATTATCCTGGGTGACACAGCATTTGTTATGGGCAGACGTTGCATTTACGATCAGGCGAACCTTTTGCTCGTTTCGTCACTTTCTACTATATTAAAGAAAAACATATTATATGTGCGTTGTTCCTGCTAATATTTTGTTATATTTTCGAAATGTTTGATATTGAACATAATATGTAAGTAAAAAATGCGTAGCTTCTGGATTTTTCAAGTCAGGAAAATTTAATTGCAGTGTATTTTTTAGAGACCTGCCGTGACTGTAGGTGCTGTAAAGCGCTCGAAACGTCGGGTTATTTTTAACTATTGAGTTAAAAATTAAACGCGATGTAATACGTACATTTGGTTTTAATAAATGTTAATATTCGCGTAAATATAAGAAATCATTAGAGAATAGTTCTTACTGAGAGAGTGAATTTACCCTATTCACAACGTTTTGTGGATATTAAATAAGCCTCATAATGTATTCATCGACATGTATTTTGTAAAACTAAATCAAAGCTTGCAAGAGATTCTCGTAAGAAGTCCAAGAACTTGCAAATTTTTAGTGAAAATAGTTAATTTAAAATATGAGTATACTGAGTTACTTCCATTTATAACTTGATTTTATTAGGTTGACGTGTATGTACGAATATATGTATATACGTGCATATGTATGAATGTAATAGAATATTAAAATTCAATTTTCACTTACTTAGGAGTCTGGTCCTTAATAATAATAATAATAGTAATAATTTCGCATATGTATTAAAAAACCGATGCCAATACAATAACTTCATAACTATGACCTCGTAGTCTCACCATTACCATCAACTCAAGATAACAAGTGCGCAGCTTTACAGGTGCGTCGAATTCCAAAGAACCATCTCTGTGTCGAATTCCGTTAAGATCGGTTCAACGGTTAGCCGTGAAATAGTAACAAGTATACAGATGGGCAGAGAGAGTTACTTTCGCATTTACATATAGTATTAATGAAGGAAAATAAGTTAATTTGCAAAGATCCGCATGAAAAATATAAAAATCGTGTATATTACCTACTTTTTTGAAGAGCACTGCCCGCCCTCCATCATCAGCGTCGGCCTCCCTCAGTAGAGTAGACTCTACGACAGACGGCGGCCGTCTGTCGTGATACTTGATAATGCCTTGTTTTGGGGCGAATCACGTGTTGTGTTCTCGACTTCAGTGGTGTATATTATCTAGTGGTGGTATAGTAGTGGTTGGTGGAGGGTATCTGGAGGCGGTTCTGGTGGCGGTGTTAGTTTGTATGTGCACGCTACTGAGGGAGGGTGGGCGGTGCTCTTCAAACAACTAGGAAATATACACCATTTTTATATTTTGAAGGCGGAGCTTAGCAAATTAACTTACTTTCCTTCATTATAATGATTTCCGCAAAGTAACGCCTGATTCTATTAACTATATATAGTTTTAAGCATGGATACTATAATAGATAGAGAGCCGTGGTAGGTCACATTAAATTACCGGGTACGATTCCCGGTGCCGACATCACTAAACTGTAAATTGCAATTTTAAGTGCTGATTTGTTGCTTGCTCGCACTTTATTTTGCACTTGCTCGGAAAACATCCTGAGGAAACCTGTTTGGGAAATTAAAAAAAATTTTGGAAGACAACCGCCAACCCGCATTGGAGCAGCGTGTCGGATTCTTCCCAGCTCCAAAACCCTCCAGGAAATAAGAGGAGGCCTGTACTCAGCGGAGGGACATTTATAGGCGGTTGCTTTTACTTAACTTACTTTACTTATAAAGAAACTGCAGACTGTGCAAAATAGACTCTTGCGAGGTGCCACCGGAGCCGGCTGGTACCAACGCAACGTAGACCTTCACAGCGACTGTGAAATGCCCTTATTCTCTGAACACTTCAGAGAAATATCACGGCGGTTTTCCGAAAAAGCCGCGGTTCATTCAAACCCGCTGGTGGTTAAAGCAGCGAATTACCGATCGGATAAAAACGCGACCGAACGCAAACGTCGCCCGCGAAACGTACTAGACGACACGGACTCCCTGACCACGATACGGTCAGCCATGATCCAAGCAACACTGTACACATAGTCAATAGCTTCTACATAACACGCACAACGTCGCGCGACCGCCGTAGAGAGCGGCGCGCAGCTATCGTAAATAACACCGCGTACACCAGATACACCCGTGTGCCAGGGCGGTTCTCACCGCCCAGAGTTACCGACACACAAGTCGACAGTCCGAACGGAGGCCCGCAGCCTCCCTCGACTTGACTTAAAATTATAATTTTATGGAGATATTCACAGTAGCGCAAGCACGCAGCGAACGCAACGGTCCGAATTTAGATGTTTAGTAGGAGTTATATTTATGTATTTATGTATGGGTCAAACCAAACCTGGCACGCGGGCCTGGGCCCGCGAGCACAGCATCCGATGAAGCTGTAAAAGCCAAACGGCTAACAGCGATTACTTCACCGAAAACAAGCAAGTTTAGTTTTTGTTGTACTATGATAGATTTACTGAAAATGGTTTTCCTCATCAAAAAAAAATATGTATTACTTCTACAGCAACACCAAAAACTAGTCTAATCGTCATATCACAGATGTTATCGGTATATCACCACTCCAGAACCTTTCTTTCCCAACGTTTATCGGTTCAACGAGCTATTTTGAGCGTAGTGTTCCTATCAACAACCGGTATAGGTGTGACATGGACGTTAGACATGATCTTCGTCTCGTCCATGTTCATCTTAAGACCTACCCGTTGGGAGACATTATTGAGTTTATTGAGCAAGGTCCTCCAGCGATTCTACCATTGTGACTACGTCGTCAGCAATCAAAGTTGAACTAAGTATTCGCCATTGACATTAATAACGTATCCTTTCCAGCTAGAAGACATCTTCCAATGCAGCGATGAAAAGTTTCGGGGATATGACCTTTCTGCAGTTGGATCGGTTTGGTACCCTTTTTCTGTACTCGGATAGCCATTGTAGCCTTAAAATAAAACTCAAGTGAATAAAATAAAACTAAAATAACAGTCAATAAAACTCAATTAATAAGAAATTGACTTGAATGTAATAAAAAATTAATTAGGTAATGTAATTATTATTGAATGTAAGAAAAGAGCATTTCTTATATTCAGGCATAATTACTTTTTGATAAATATCCATTAGAGATAGACAATTTATGACAACTGACGCACAGCACCCCACGCTTTCTTTGCATTAAAGCTAATTTGGAGGTGGTGCTCTAAGAAAATTGTTGATGGTCAATATGATTCTTCATGTTCCTATCCCTCTTAGGTGCAACATGTCTACATTACTACAGTACAGTGACTAAACAAAATATTTTTAGGGAAAAAATATATTGTAATTATCCACTCCTTAAATAAGTGCACAAGTAGTGACTCACACACTCGTCCTCTTCCTTCTTCCGGTAAAACTCAAATCGAAACAATCGGAGGAAGTAAGAAACCTTATAAGAAATATTTCCTTAGTATAGATTTCATCATCATCATCATCGTTTCAGCATATCACTAGTCCACTGCTGAACATAGGCCTCCCCCATAGATTGCCACAAAAATTTAAGCTCTAACTTGAGGGGATTTTGCCATAGTTGCCACGCTTGGCAGGCAGGTTAGCAGCCACAGTTTATTTATTCTGATGTTCCAGGAAGAAGCTGCTGCCCATTTCCTGGTTTTCATTTTCCCTCTGTCGACTTATACGACATTTACAGGATGAGATGGCTCGTCGTCGTCGTTTCAGCCTATCACAAGTCCACTGCTGAACATAGGCCTCCCCCATAGATAGCCACAAGTTTGTAGCTCACATATTGGAGGGATTTTGCCATAGTTGCCACGCTTGGCAGGCGGGTTGGCAACCGCAGTTTATTTATTCACATGTTCCAGGAAGATGCTGCTACCCATCTCCTTGTTTGAATTTCCCTCTGTCGACTTTTACGACACCCACGGGATGGGATGAGGTGGTAGATTCTCTTAGGCCGCTACCATGGGTGTATACATTTAAATATTGTATAAATCTGATGAATTTGATTTTTTGATTGAATCGGATGCTATTGACTGCACAGGAGATATTATAATGCCACAAGTTTTTCCACTTACACAGAGGCACTCACTCGTTCTGACCTACCCACGCCCGAAGCAACGCTTTGCGATTAAATCGAAAGTAGACTTGGATGCAGTGTTAGAGACCCAGACAACGGACAATCATAACACAATCATTTCGTGTTTCTGCAAACATTTTGGTCCCGGCAGGTATTCGAACTCAGGACAAGTAGTCAGGTATCCTAGCCCCTAAATCAGTAGTCACGCAGACATCGATTATACGAGTATAACTATTGAACTACGGATGTAAAAATTCGCCAGATTATAGAAAGGAATCCAGGGATTAAGTTAGTATTGGTTTTTCTCTAACTTCTCAAAAGTTTTTTGTGTTACACGAACTTAAATCTAAGCGAAGTTACGGCTGCTCTCGAAATTATAGCCGGAGTAATAAAGTCAATATTTTGTTATCGCTCGTGATTAATAAAAATTATGAATTTATCGCTTTATCTAAGCGAAACGTTTTTTTTATTGGGACTAGACAAGCAAAACGTTCACCTGATTGTAAGTGCAACGTTCGCCCATAGAAATGCTACACTACTCCCATTCCCCGGAGACAGCTTCCGGGTAGAGGGAACGCGCTCCTCAAGCCGCCCTCTCCGAGCGGGGGTCCCTCAGGGCTCCTGCCTCTCCCCACTCCTTTTCTCGCTATACACTAGCGATGTTCCTAAAGACCCGAAAGTAAATCTTGCGCTTTTCGCAGACGACACGGCCTTGTACTATTCCGACAAGCACAAGGGCCGCATAACGATTCAGCTCCAAGACGCAGCCGATCGCCTAGGCGAATGGTTCCGGAAATGGAGAATAGAGGTAAACCCCGAGAAAAGTGTAGCGATATACTTCTCGAGGGGCACACCAAAGCCCGCTAGACGATGTCACCCAATCGGCAACAATCAGCTAGGCACGATCACCCTGTTCGGACGCCCTATTCCCTGGGAAAAGAGCGTCAAATACCTCGGGGTCACTTTAGACGCAGCGATGTCGTTCGCTGCACACATTAAAAACATACGCAATAGAGCGGCTTTTATCTCAAGCCGTCTATACCCATTAACTTGCTCCTCAAGCAAAATGTGCTTAAGACACAAACTTCGCCTCCATAAGACTTGCATAAGACCCGTAATGGACTATGCTTGCGTCGCTTTCGCTCACGCGACGGGCAATCAATTAAAGAAGTTACAGAGCGTTCAAAATCGATTCTTGCGAACTGCCACCGGAGCCGGTTGGTATCAACGCAATGTAGATCTTCACAGCGACTGTGAAATGCCCTTAATCTCTGAACACTTCAGAGAATTATCACGGCGGTTTTTCGAAAAAGCCGCGGTTCATTCAAACCCGCTGGTGGTTAAAGCAGCAAATTACCGACCAAACAGAAACGCGACCGAACGCAAACGTCGCCTGCGAAACGTGCTAGACGACACGGACGTCTCAGTTCTTCCTGACCACGATACTGTCAGTCACGATCCAGGCCACACTGTACACACAGTCAATAGCTTTAATATAACACGCACCACGACGCGCGACCGCCGTAGAGAGCGGCGCGCAATAGTCAATAATCACATCGCGTCCACAAGATTCACCCGTGTTCCAGGGCGGTTCTCACCGCCCAGAGTTACCGACACACAAGTCGACAGTCCGAATGGACGCGCGCAGCCTCCTTCGGACGGTCATTAGACGACTTAAAATGTTTAAGATTTTCGAAATCGCGAAAGCACGCAGCGAACGCGACACAGTCCGAACTTCGAGGGTTTTGTAGGAGTTTTTATTTATTTATTTATTTATGTTTGGGTCAAACCAAACCTGGCACACGGGCCCCTGGCCCGCGAGCACAGTATCCGAGGAAGCTGTAAAAGCCGAGAAGGCTAACAGCAATTACATCACCGAAAATATATCCCCGGAGACATTAATCAGTTCTTGAATCTCACGTGTCCAGTGATTCCAGTAGCTCCGAGTGCCCTTCAGACCTAAACACAACAATGTTTGCACACTGCTTCACGGCAGAATTATTGGTCCTGCAGTAGTACCTACCTAGACGTATTCTTGCATAAGAATCCTACCATTAGACTTTTCAGAATACATAAGGTGTTGTAAGAGGCGACTAAAGTATTATACGGACAGCCTCTATTCGTGCAGAATCATACCATAATATGCAATAGTGTCACTGAGGTCGTGGGAACGCAAAGGGGTTTTTTTTGGCGAAATGGCGATGGAGAAAAAGACGTTACTGTATATATATGTATGTAAACTTTATATTTGCTGTAGCTAAAAAAATGTGTTGCCATAATTAAACGATTTTTTTATTCTCATTAGTCGACAAATGTAAGTAATACGATAATTTTAGATATTTTATTATTTCGATACTTTTTAATGTATATTGTTGTTATTTTTCAATACATAATAAATGTATTGAAATTATTGTTAACTTTCCTTCATGTTTCAATGGACTAATGTAGGAATATAAAAAAGATTTCCTACCCTTATTTGTAAATAAGAAGTCTAGTGTATATACGATTAAAGGCAGACATCCCTTTAGAATGTTTGAAAGGACTATTACAACTTTCGTTTTTCTACACATGTCTCCATTTGCGAATTAAAATAATTCTATACAAAAGCCCTTCTCTGTGTCTTTAATTATAAAGTAACGGAATATTCGACTTTCGCGAACGTTCTTAGAACTGTCATTAGTCTAGTCTAGTAAACTATGAAATATGATAAAAAAAAACTTTCTCAGTTGAATAATCATATTTTATCTAATGGTTTTAACAGTAAGAGCGTAACTTATTTTATGAATAGTAATTTATGCAATTGCTTTTTCTTACCATATTCACTCTAAGAACGCTGATAATCGTAAAATAATAACATTAAACACTTGAAAATAAAATAGTTAGATGTTTTTATACGTTTTGTGATGTTATATTTTTAAATGAAGTAAGTAAAATGTATAATTTGTGCATACTTAACTCACTACTGTGTTACCAATTTTGGAAAATTTGTGACTTTTTATTTTAGGCTTTGATATAAAAATATGTACGGCTTCAGCGTTTTTGAGCCCAAAGTAAAACGTTCTCATCATTCTATTCTTATGGTTTTGGCTTTTAAATTAAAATTGGTAATTCAGTTCCTACTGCCTAGCCATACATACATACACACAATCACTTTTCCCATATAATGGACAGGTAAAGGCTACACAAGTATCCACTTTAGCATCCGAGGGAAACTAGACGCGACGGGTGGCGAATCACGTCGCCGCCATTTTGGTAGGAGTCAAAAAAAAATCTTACTCATTATTGCATTCCCCCGAGCAGTCTAGTGACAGCACTGCATATTATGTGTTATTCTGCACGAATAAAGGCTGTCCGTATAATATCTTAGTCGCCTCTTACGACACCTCGGTAGGAAAGAGGTAGGTGTTATTCTACTCTGCCGGACACCTATCGGCTTCCTAGTCATTGAAAGTATACTAGGCATGACTAGGAAGAAGACAATAGAATATGAAGCTGTAGTCGCAATTGTTCATACAGATAAATTCACGTGCGTGAAGTTAGGTTATAATTATTTACAATTGTTTCTTTGGCCTTTTATATTTCCTTGTGAGATTGTTCATTCAACGTAAATGTTAAGCATATTTGTATTGGGTAATTAGTGTTAAGTAAGATAAATTGAGCTTTAATTATTCGATACAATTTTGTTATGTAACAATACTGTGGTACCTCTGGGCCGGGCGATTACCATAATTTCATAGTGACTAGTGGCTATGCTGGATCCCTCGTGCCCATCAAAACACCAACCCTATAGCGCGATAGAATCATCCTGGCTCCAAAACTCTCTCAGAATTTTGAGAATGCGGACTGTGGTCAGCAGATATATCAGATAGTATTGCAAATAGTTAAAAACTAATTACTTATATTTGTTAACATTATTTACAAAGAAACAAACGAAGGTCTGTAGGTCTGAAGGTGTGTTGTAAAGAAATAAACCCGGGAAGCTCACATCTAAGCCACTGTATAAACATCAACAGAATGACGAAACAATTATAACTTACATTTCCACTTTCTTAGTTAAAAATCAATGAGCACATGATCCTGATTTGGATACAACGAAACATTAAACAAGGGTTTTCAAAGTATCACTTTTTACGTTAGTGTTATTTTGAGTAATAACTTATTTTTTTTATTGTATAAAGTGACGAAACGAGCAAAACGTTCACTTGATACTAAGTGCAACGTCCACGCACAACAAATGCTGTGTCACCTAGAATATTTCTGTGTGACACCACATAGCGCCCGTCACCCTGAGACATCAGTTCTTAAGTCTCAAATGCCCAGTGATTACGCTAGCTCACAGTGCCCTTTAAACCGAAACACAGTAATGCTTGCACACTACTGCTTCACGGCAGAATAACTGGCCCTGGGGCCACCACTAAATTATATTAATACTATGTTTTATTTGATTGATATTTAAAATAAACATTAAATTAGTGCGATGTGGTAAGGGCATAAAAGAATCGTATTTTATGCTGTCGTAAAAGTTGAATTAGCTAAATGCCAGAAAATTCACACGGCTTTAGATAGATAGAGAATAAACCATCTCAGATATGCCAAACCAAATAAATCACCTAGACTAGAGACGGGCAGCAGCAAGAAAGTGCCAATCCGTTTGCCAAGCGCAGCAATTTAGTAAAATCCTACCAACTTGGGGGAGGCCTATGTCCTGTAGTTATGTATAAGGCTGATAATGAAATATTAAAATTGACGCTTTTGGTACCTATTTTTTATGGAAGAAAGTGGCGAGACGGACAAATTGTTTTGACCTGATCGTAAGTACAGCATCTGCTTCTAACTAATGCTGTTTCACCTAAAACTATATCTGTGTGGCACCAAACTCCGTTCGTCATCCACAGACAATAGTTCTTATGTCTCATATGCCCAGTAATTACACGCGTGCCAGTGCCCTTCAAACATTTTATTGTTCGCACAGTACTGTTTCACGGCAGAATAACTGTCATTGATTCTTACCCTAATAGATTCCTCAATAGTCTATAGGAACACTATCACCACTGATCAAATGTAATGGTTATTGTATTATTGATATCCTTTAACAGAGAATCGTACTATAATAAAACTTAATTACGCTTAAAAAAGTAATATGAAAGATTTTAGTTCCAATTAACTTATTAGTCTGCTTCAGTTTCTTGATTACATAGCACTTCGAGAATATTGTCCAGTCTTTTATTTACAAAGTACTAAATTGCTAGGCAGTGATTGGATGGCTGCCAAATAGTTTTCTGGTTCCAAGGCGTCTAGAGACTTCTGCTACAAAAAAGACGCATGAAATATTTATCTTTGAATGCATCTGATATACTCGGAAAGCATAGTCTTGACAAAAAAAAACTTAAACCAACAAAAAATCAATATTCGATATATGGATTTTTAGGATTACGTTCGATAGATTTTCACCCTCATTATAATTTCTTCCTGTCCGAGACTATTCGAGTATTGGGAATTTTGAAGGATGGTGTTTATGAACCGCTATACAATGGAGTAGTGAATTCACGAAAAAAAAGGGCGTGGCACACCGTGCATGGGATGAAAAAAAAATCATAACTCATTAGCGTGTGGTATGGTTAGGTAGGTCTTGAATAATGGTAAAGTAATTTCATAATAACTATTTATTTAAACTTATTATATGGTGAGACATGCTCTTCTATAGTTGAAAAAAATGATCTTTTCTTTTCAGCCTCTCACTAGTTCACTGTTGAACATAAGCCTTCACCATAGATGACCACAAAAGATCGTAGCTCTTATTTTGAGGGGATTTTGCCATAGCTGCCACGCTTGGCAGGCGGGTGGACAACCGCACTTCATTTATTCAGATGTTCCACGAAGATGCTGCTGCCCATCTTCTGGTTTTAATTTTTCCTTCTGTAGACTTTCACGACACCCACGGGATGAAATGGGGTAGAGTAGTCTGTTAAGCCGCCATCACACGGTAAAAAGTGGGGTGGTGAAAAATTCTGAAACATTTAAGTTTAGAAAACACTTTCAATAAATAATGGTTGGAATAACATATGTTGTATAGTTTTTCAGATATGGGATATTTTGGCTTACACGCAATTGCCCACTACGAAACCCTTCAGTGTGCATAGTCCGTGACGAACATTTCCAGTTTTTGTACGTTTTAGTCATCTTTGCTATCATCTATAACTGTGACTAAAGAGAATTATTATTATTTATAATAATAAAAATATGCTACGCACCAAAATTAAGGGAACATATAAATTTCCATTTATTTCCAAAATTATAACTTCCATTCCAAAATTATAATTCCACCATATAAATTTCCATTTTTCGGTGATTTTTGAAAGGCTGTATTTAAATGAGAAATCGTCGTAGAGACTTTAAAAAAAAAACATTTTAAAGCTCTAATATTCTTATTTAGGTCTTTTGGCCAAACAATTTTAGGAGCCATGTTTTCCATGCAGCCTGAAGAAATAGCGCGGAAAAAAAATCAAAATTTTTGGCTTTCTTTTATTACTCCACGAGCTCGGAACTTTTTTTCTAGTTGAACCATTATATGGACCAGATAGCCTGTTTATTTAAATTATGTCTACGGCTATTTTTCGCGGATATATCTGATGTTAAACAAAAAACGATTATTTTGCTTTCAACCATCAATATCTCAATCGACTTGAAACTAGTTGAAAAAATCGGCTTTGTTCCTTGTTTTGTTAAATCGACCGAATTTTCACAAATATTGATGAGGAGGCTAAAGTCTTTAAGGATTTTCACACCTCAATGTACCCCGAATAGCACTGTGGAACGGCAAATCGATCCATGGAGCGGTTTTTTTTTCCCGATTGATCAAAGTTTAGAAGAAAATTAAAGGAACTAGTTTTTCTTTTCAAAAAATGTGTAAATTTTATAAAAATGGAAAATCTATTTTTCAGAAAACAGGAATTTATTTTTAGTCCCTTAATTTTTGTTAGTATTCTATATTATATACAAAAAAAAAAGTTCTCTTGACCACTTAACGATTTTCGAATGATAATCTCAAATATGCCTTATCTAAGACAGGTAGCAACGTCTAAGCTACTGCACACGTCTGTTGTTCTGATCGTCATATGGTCTAGAAAGAGATGCGACTAAAGCAAAAACACCCAACTTGGAAGAAGGTTAAGTCCAACAGTGGACTATTCACGAGCTGTGATAACCATATTTGTTTTTCACAACAGAATCATTTTATGCACTAACATCTTTAAAACTTTTAAATTAAATACATTTAACAGTTGTCGCTAAATTTTCAGACAAAATAATTATTAATTAGTCGTATAAGTAATTTAAATGTAATTATTAAAAAAAATAATTTAAATGCCAGATCATATATTATTAATTTTTTTAATCTCGTCCAACATTTAGATATTCTCCGTAACCAATAGAGAAGTTTTCATTAAAAACGTTGACCTTCTTGCTCCTCGGAATTTTCAAATGCTTCGACGGCTTTTTGGCTGCCGTCCAATGATAAGAAAAATGTAGTAGTTATTAAATCAGAAATACTATGAATAGTATATTCGAACGACTATATTACGAGTATAACCAATTTGCTCAGAAATAAAAATTTATTCTGAAGTTAACGATTTAACGAAAATGGGAACTTTCCAATAATCATGTAATGGCCTTCGCTGGCTCTTTTTTCCTTTCATGAAAACAAAACAGTTGTATTTATTTTTACGTTTTGTGGTATCTATTTTTTATATATATTTTTTATATTAAAGTAAGTAATGAGGTGAGAAAATCATTTACCTGATGTACCACTATTATTTATCATTTCATATACACCTAGTGCCACGCCTAAAGTAAAGATAACACGGTCTTGCACTTGCCATCATGAGACATCCTCCAATTTCACTAGATTTAGAGCCCTTCAAACCGAATCACCGTGGTTAAACACCACTGCTTAACGATAAAATAATCGACATTGCGGTGATAGCTTAGGCGTATGTTTACCACAAGTGAAATAATAATATAGATAATCTGTAAAACTCAGTGCCGCATAATGGTGGCGTACAAATATCTGCCATCCCATCTCATCCCTCTTGAATCCGGAATCAAAAGTAAGACTAAGAAAAACACCAATAAAACGGTAGGCAAATCTTCAACAAATATAAAGATTAATACAGGCCCCAAAAAAGAATCCTTGTGTAGCGGCAGATAAAAAAACATTAAGAGTCTGCTCAGTTGATTTAGCAAGTGGATCACTTGACTAGACATCTGTAGCACCAGAGGCGCTTCCGGCCCTTAAAACGTAAGCTCTTTTCTTGAAGACTTTTGCTATAGATGAAGAGAAATGCTTCTGGTAAATATTAATGATTTTGAGGCTAAAATTACGGAATCAATCTGTTGAAGAATGAAATGTATGCTAGATAATGCCGTTCGAAAAAAGAAAGTTATTTTAATCAAGATAATTAAAATTTCAAATTTCAGGTGTATGCACATTGGGCACTTTTTAAGAAGATAATGATGTCTTGTTGGCTGATTTTAATCACGGCCTTGGCTCTTTTGGCACAGCTGCTAAGCTTTCGGATTTTGCGCTGCACGTAATGGATTCGATGCCCGAACGGAATATAAATTTGTGTGGCTTAGAATTAGTTGTTCCGGATCTGGATATTTATACACTGCGTGTCACTTATGTCTATAAAATGCCAGAACCATTTTTATGATATCTAAATAATTATAAAATACTTCTGGCATTTTATAATTGTCTTAATATCTTTGGATAACCGTCGGATGTAGTCTACTGTGTGGGATATATTAGGTCCTTACATATGAAATTGCCGCTTTGTATGGGAGGAATATAAAGTCGTTTTTTTTTGGAGAATGTAATTTATGTATGTAATATATAATGTATATTTAATTAATCAAAGTATAGATAACAATGGTACATCCATTGTTATCTATACACTTTTGCCATCTCATAGGTAGTTCATTGATCCCTTTACTAAAAAAACCATGGGGGCGAGAATCAATAAACTCTCTGAAGGCGGTTTGCACTGCCACACGGAGATGAATTTTCCCCTTGTAAGAAGTTGTCCAAATTCCGCAAAAAATGGTAATCTGTTGGACCAACAGTTGTCCTGAAGCAGCAGTGGCCTAGAGCGATTGACTAGCCTCGGTAGTTTAGCAGCTAGTTCTTCCATCATGGTTTGCAGTTGCTGACAATAGATATCTGCCGTAGTCATTTGACCGGATTTTAGAAAGCTGTAGTGAACGACACCGGCACTAGTCCACCAAACACTCACAAGTAACTTTTTCTCAGTAAATTTTCGCTTGGGGCAGAATTTGCCTGGTTCTCTAGGGTTCAGCCATTGCGACGAGAGCTTCCGATTATCGTACAGGATCCACTTTTCGATTTAAAATACCTTCATTATTGTGCCGATTGAGCAATGTAACGCAGTAATCGACGCGTGTTTGCTGGTTTGCTTCACGCGATTCATTAGTTCACCGTTCAAGCTTTTTTACTTTCCGTGTTTGCTTCAAGTGAATTAAAACAGTTTTATCACTCACAACAAAGCCTGCAGCTGACTGTGAAGTGGTTTGCGATGGATCCGCTTCCACAATAGCCTTTGGTCTACGGCTGTCCACGGGGCTGGTTCTGCAGGTCGAAATTTCCAGAAACGAAACTCGAAAACGTTGGAACCAAAAACGTACCGTGGTTTCTTTTGCGACACCAGCGACATACCCATCGTTAATCCTTCGAGGTGTTTCTGCAGCACTGGTGCCCGCAATACTCGCAAATAAAGCGATTGTTTTCGAAACTCAAATATACCAGCTTAATGAATTTATTAACTTGAATTTCAAATTCTTAACCAAAGAGGATATATTTCAGATCAAAGTGGCCAGTGCGACAAAACGCAAATTTCATATGTAAGGACCTAATATTATAAAGCCAAAGAGTTTGTTTGGTTGAACGCGCTAATCTCGGGAACTACTGGTTTGAGCTAAAAATATATTTTAGTGTTGGATAGCCTATTTACCGAGGAAGGCTATAGGCTATATAACATCACGCTACAAACCTTGGAGCGAAATAAGTTTCATATTATATATGTACGTATTTGTATATATGTGTTTTTTTCTATGTATATGTGTTTATGTGTTGGTACACAATTAGAGCCGTGGTAGCACAGAGGCTAGGCGCTCGCTTTAAATTTAATAGTACGCGAGTGACCTGGGTTCGATTTCCGGTGCCGGCACCACTAAAATTGTTAATTGAAATTTTAAGTGCTGATTTACCACGCACTCGGCGGTGAAGAAATAAAAAATATTTCGAAGACATGTGCAGTCCGCCAACCCGCATTGGAGTAGCGTGGCGGATTCTTCCTAGCTCCAAAAACCCTCTCAGAAACGAGAGGAGCCCTGTGCTCAGCAGTGGGACATTTATAGGCTGATGCTTTACTTTTTTTTTTACACAATTACATAAAATAAGTCATAAAAAATCATCAACAGTCATTCTAATTCATCCATTTTCACGTGCAAATAAATAAAAATAATCTTACAACTTTATAATATCCATATTCTGTTAATATTATATTATGTTATCCCTATGAACATTGTATTATATGAATGCTTTGTAAGTGGTAGTTAGCACACGTCAACACTAATATTGTTGTGACATTGAGAGTATAGTAACACTAAGTAAATAAACGATATGTAAAATAAATACGCAGTAACATGTCTCGTCGTGGAACTCAATCATTAGCTTAAGAGTCTGTGAATGTCAGCAATATTCTACTCATATAAAATAAGCTGTTGAGTTTCCTTATAAATAAATAAACTACATTTTTAAAGCAATGTCGGTGACCTGGGTTCTCCGGCGGATTTCTTTATAACGTATCTTATCCTCTTGAGAAACTACAAGCACGGCTCTTTCCATTGATAACTGAGTGACTTTTAGATTGTCCACGTTTTGGCCCCATAAGTAAGTATAAGCAGAACACATTTGTCGAAGACTTTCATCTTCAAACTTTGCGGTATGGGTAGCATTAACATTACTAATAATTTAGTTATCCTAGGAAAAATTAAAAACCAGGAGATCGACAGCATCATTTTCTAGACATCGCTGGGATTCAGGGCCGGAACCCACGACACAGTTGTGACATTAAGAACCAGAACAAATAACGTTAAGAACAAACCAAATGATAAATTTATTTCATCTAGAAATTATATTGTGACTATAATATATATATATATATATATATATATATATATATATATAAACACAATAAATTAAATTTTAATGGAAGAAACACAAAAAAATAGTAAAGAAAAAATGTATAAGGGTAATGATATAGTAGGAAATAAATAGTTAAAGACAATCGCTACCTGTAATAAATACAGTGGTAATCAGAAAAATGGTCTCGATTTGACGTGGAATTACGGAACAGTCGTTTGCTTTTGATAAATGTTTAAGAAACTATTACTATCCTAAAAAATTTAATACATCGTTTCTCATCATTCATCTTATTCTTCATTTTATACCAATAAGAAAGTGACGTGACGTGTAAAACGTTCACCTCTTAGTAAGTGTAACGTCTGCCCATACACATGCTATAGCTTTTTGTGTGGCATCACACAGAGATCGGTTCGGTCTTAAGTCTCATCTCAGTCCAGTAAAGCTATCAGTGCGCTTAAGACCGAAATATAGTAATGTTTCCACACTAGCGCTTCACGGCAGAATATCTGGCCCTGCAGTGATACTTATCTAAACGGATACTACCACCAGTAAAAAAAAATTGCCAGAGGTCTCTGGTGCACATTAGAATGCGTCGTTCGTAGAGGTTTCAGATGAACAGTGGCAAGGTGTCAAATGGAAGCACGGGTGTAATTTATAAGTGAGGTTCAAATGATATATGATTTTTTTAGCAGAAGTTTAACATGTAGCTTATATTAAATTTGTGACTAAGTCACATGTAGTTAGTCAAATTATCATAACTTATTGGATAGTTTTTTTTCTTTAGCACGCATTCTTTTGTATTACTTTACGGACTGTTTAACGTTACTAATAAAATAAAATTTTCTTCAACGGGCTTATTGCCATAACAAAGTAATTTTCCGTTAAAATGTTTTATCATTACCGGGCTACAAAAAGGCGTGCGAATTTGAGCGATTCAAATCAAAACAAATTGATTTAGGTGTTATAAGATTGGAATGATGACATAATTCTGTTTGAAACTTGGTACTTAGATAGACTAGTGGTTTGATAAACATTCTGCCTTCCTGTAGTTAAATTGGCTGTATAAATGTAATTATCTAAAGTTATTTCGTATATGTATGAGATCATGATAATACATTTGATAGATGATGGTTTAAAAGATAAATAATTTATATAAATATAAAACCCTTATGGGATATAAAGAAGTAGACATTTAATGATTTCTTATATTTACGCGAACACTACACATTTAAATGAAACTAAATTTTACGGATTTTAATGCTTTTATATTTACTCTTTATTAATTGTATTGTACCGTGTGGTAGCGGCCTAAGAGAATCTACCACCCCATCTCATCCCGTGAGTGTCGTAAAAGTCGACAGAGGGAAAATGTAAACCAGGAGATGGGCAGCAGCATCTTGCTGGAACATTTGAATAAATAAACTGCGGTTGCCAACCCGTCTGCCAAGCGTGGCAACTATGGCAAAATCCCCCCAAAACGAGAGCTACAAACTTTTGTGGCAATCCATGGGGGGGTCTATGTTCAGCAGTGGACTATTGATAGGCTGAAACGACGACGAATTAAATTTAAAATAGTCCGCACATGACCATGATTGCTGCAAAGCAGTCGTAACGATGGGATATACAAGTTAAATTAAACATGATAAATACCGTAAAATTTAGTTTCTATGTATTGTATTCGCGTAAATATAAGAAACCTTAAATAATCTTACAAAACTATAATCGGAATAATGAAAAGTTACGCGTCAAGTAAGAGATGCCATTTTTTCTTCGAGAGTTACTTCGTAAATCTCTTCTGCTTATTTATTATCATGTTTATTTGCAAACTAGCATGTTAGCGATGAGCGTACCACTGACCTGACTGATAATGTGGTTGAGGCACAGGAATTTAATGTCAATGTAAATAAATTTGCGGGAAAGCACACTTGTAGATCAGCTACGTACACAAAAGGTATATATGTAACTTAGGAGACTCCTGCGGGAACACTGTAACCTGGCGTCAGTTAATCCCGCCGGCTCTCCCAGTGCGGACGTATTACTTTTGAGAAGTAATTTTCGCCGAGTTACGGAAAAATGAACTATTGTGTAGTCTTTTTGTTTGTATCAAGTGTTTAGTTAAAATTATACTCGGAGTTGTTATGATTAAATCTAATTAATTTAAAAACGTTAAAGTTAAAGTTATTAAAATATTAAAGTACATAAAAAGTGTTTTTGTTTTTCATTTTATAAATAAATAAAACAAATTATTTTAAAATGTATCTAATTCAAGATTGGCCAGTTACTAGTGAATATTTAAGATGAACAGATTCGATAGCACATCGAAACAAGATAAAGATGATGAGATTAGGGCGAAGGCCAATTGTACTAAGCAAACAAAAATTTTGGGTAAGTGTATGCGTATTGCACAGATAACGAAATAATTGAAGTTATTGATTTTAATGAAAAGTCATTTCAGCCGTGGCATCTCGGGTGCTACGAGTGAGCTACGAGCCACGGGTTCGATCCCCAATGCCGGCACCATTATTTTTATTAATTACAATTTTACGTGCTGATTAAGCACTCGGCGGTGAAGGAAAACATCGTGCGGTAACCTGCATGTCTAAAAATTTTTTAAAATATTTTGATCACAGTGAAGTCCGTTAACCCGCATTCTAGCAGCGTGGCGATTCTAGATCCCTCTCATAAGTAACAGGAGGCCTGTGCTCAGCAGTGGGACGTTTACAGGCTATATTTTATTTCAATTCGATGTAAAACCAAAATACCTATAATTTGTTTCATCATCATCATTTCAGCCTACGATAGTCCACTGTTGAACATAGGCCTCCCCTATAGATTGCCACAAAACACGGTCCTGAGTCACCTGCATCCATCGACTTCCTGCAAAACCGTGTAGGATAATTTGTTCATATGTATTCAATTGGTCACTCAGGCATCACTACCTATCATTCTTACTCATATTATGAATGCGAAAGTAACTCTCTGTCTCACTGTCTGTTTGTTACCTTTTCACGGTTCAACCGCTGAACCGACCCCCTCGAAACTTAGCTTGAGTATAGCTTGCCTCCTAGAGACGGACATAGGATACTTTTTATCCCGAAAAATCAAAGAGTTCGCACGGAATATTTTAAAAACCTGTTTCCACGCGGACGAAGTCGCGGGCATCAGCTAGTATAAAATAAAATATATCATTCTTCTATTATTCGAAGAAATTAATTTAAATGTCATTTCCTATGCTATCGCCTTGATACTCTTTCCTTAGTACACGAGTAACCTGAACAGTTTTAATACAGAAGACCGCTTTAAATATTAAATTTCATAGACTAAACTACCTCGGTGGCCAGGTGCACGTCTTAATTTCTTAGAACGCGTACAACCAAAGAAAGTACCTAACCTAACACAAACATAATTCCTTTTAGATAGCGCCTAGCCCCTGAGCCGTGGTAGCTCAGGGGCTAGGCGCTCGCTTTAAATTTCATAGTACGCGAGTGACCTGGGTTCGATTCCCGGTGCCGGCACCACTAAAATTGTTAATTGCAATTTTAAGTGCTGATTTACCACGTGCTCGGCGGTGAAGGAAAACATCGTGAGGAAACCTGCATGTCTGAGGAATAAAAAATATTTCGAAGAAATGTGAAGTCCGCCAACCCGCATTGGAGCAGCGTGGCGGATTCTTCCTAGCTCCAAAACCCTCTCAGAAAAGAGAGGAGGCCTGTGCTCAGTAGTGGGACATTTATAGGCTGAAACTTTACTTTTTTTTACCTGCAAAGGTTTTTTTTTTCTGGAAGAAGTGACGAGATTAGCAAAACGTTCACCTGGCGGTAAGTGCAACGTCTTCCCATAACAAATGCTGTGTTGTTGGACCTATGTACAACCTGTGCGGATATCTGAACATTATAATTGTAAATTTTAGCGTATTCCATCACGCACATGCGCGTGATAAATGTGCATTAAAAAAAAGGAATCAACACGAAATTCTAGTATTTTGAGAAAACAATCTTTGTCATGTCAAGTCTTCCAATCTGCCCTGTAGCAGCGTAACTTGTGCAGAACAGTGTGTCAATAACTGACTGGGTTAAGAATACAAATAGGCAGATAGATACAGAAGGCAGATGAGAAGAGATACAGAAGGCATATTAAAATATATTAAGGAGAACTCGTCTTCATCATCATTCTAGCCTATCACTAGTACTCTGGTGAACATAGGCCTCCTACATACATAGATTCTCATTTGGGATTTTTCCATAGTTGCCACGCGTTGCGGGCGGATTGGCAACCGCGGTTTATTTGTTTGGATGTTCCAAGAAGATGCTGCTGCCCATCTCCTGGTTTATTTTTCCCTCTGTTGAAATTTACGACACCCACGAGACGAGATGGATGGTAAAGAAAGGTAGAAATAAATAAATACTTTTAGCAATAACACTGCAAAACACAAGATAAACATTAAAAAAAAGATATATATATATATATATATATATATATATATATTAGCCGCGTGGTAAATTCTTTTACGCCGTCACCACACTTATAAAAAGTTACTATAATTTTTATCTGAATTTTACTGAACAAATCGGTAGTATGCTGGGATTGCGGCCTGCTTGGATCGTGTGTTATTTATCCAAACTATATTCAAGAAATTCTCTAAATGAAAGTGAAACATCAAAATTAACCCATTACTTTCGTAGCCTCAGCCGAATACACAGACCTTGTTTTATATTATTTTTTAAACGATGTCATCATCATCATCATCATTTCAGCCTACCATAGTCCACTGTTGAACATAGGCCTCCCCCATAGATTGCCACAAAACACGGTCCTGAGCCACCTGCATCCATCGACTTCCTGCAAAACCGTGTAGGTCGTCGCTCCATCTAGTGGGGGGTCGCCCTACACTGCGTTTGCCGGTACGAGGTTGCCACTCGAGAACCTTTCTTCCCCAACGGTTATCGGTTCTCCGAGCTATATGGCCGGCCCATTGCCACTTCAGCTTGCTAATCCTTAGGGCTATGTCGGTTACTCTAGTTCTGCTGCGGATAACATCGTTACGGATTTTATCTCGCAGAGAAACTCCGAGCATAGCCCTTTCCATAGCTCGCTGAGCGATTCTGAGCTTCCTCATGCGGCCTGCAGTGAAGGACCACGTCTCGGTTCCATATGTTATCACTGGCAACACGCACTGGTTGTACACTTTTGTTTTGAGGGATTGCGGTATACTCGACGAGAAGATGTGACGCAGTTTCCCGAACGCTGCCCAGCCGAGTTGGATCCGTCGATTGACCTCTTGGTCGAAGTTGGACCTACCTAGTCGGACAATCTGTCCTAGGTATACATATTCGTCAACAACTTCGATCGTAGTGTTCCCAACAATAACCGGTATAGGTGTGACATGGACGTTAGACATGATCTTCGTCTTGTCCATGTTCATCTTAAGACCTACCCGTTGGGAGACACTATTGAGGTCATTGAGCATAGCGCTAAGGTGGTCCAGCGATTCTGCCATTATGACTATGTCGTCGGCAAATCGAAGGTGAGTGATGTATTCGCCATTGATGTTGATACCGTATCCTTTCCAGTCCAGTAGCTTGAAAACATTTTCCAATGCAGCGGTGAAGAGTTTCGGGGATATTACATCACCCTGTCTTACACCTTTCTGCAATTGGATCGGTTTCGTACTCTGGTTCTGTACTCGGATAGCCATCGTAGCATTGGTATACAAGCACTGCAACGCATCGATATACCGACAGTCAATTCGGCACCGCTGAAGCGACTCTAGCACCGCCCAAATTTCGACGGAATCGAAGGCTTTCTCATAGTCCACATACGCCAGACATAGCGGAAGATTGTACTCTTCGGTCTTTTGTACAATCTGGCGAAGGGTATGTATGTGGTCTATGGTACTATAGCCTTTTCGGAATCCGGCTTGTTCGGGAGGCTGGAAGTCATCAAGTCTGCTTGCGAGACGATTCGTTATGACTCTCGAAAACAGCACGTAGACGCGGCTTAGAAGCGATATCGGTCTATAGTTCTTCAAGAGGGCGTTATCGCCCTTCTTGAAGAACAGGACAACCACGCTTCTACTCCACGCTTCCGGCGTAGCGCCGCCCCGGATGACGGAATTAAAGAGCTTCTGAAGGACTACTAGTATCGGCTTTCCACCCGCTTTCAGAAGCTCTGCTGTGATTCCATCTTCACCCGGCGCTTTGCCATTCTTAAGCTGTTTGAGAGCCATACTAATCTCGCTCAGACTGACGTCCGGGATATCATCGGAATAGTGTCGGACGAGACTTGCTCTTGGGTCGTTACTCACACTAGTGTATGGCTCCAACGACGATGTGTACAGCTGTCCATAAAATCTCTCGATCTCACTCAAAATCTCTGCTCCAGCGGAAATGACGCCACCGCTTTCGGTCCTCAACTTAGTCAGTTGGCTCTTTCCGGCAGACAGATCCCTGGCAAAAACCTTGGAGCCTTGGTTTCGCTCTATCGCTTCCTCAATACGAGCTGTATTGAAGTTGCGAAGGTCTCGCCGCATACATTTGGAGATCTGTCTGTTCAGTTGCCGATATGCTGACGCATCAGTTGAGGACTGTAGCCTCATTTCTCGCCTAGCCTCCATGAGATTAAGAGTGTGGTCGGAGAGTTTCTGGATCTTTTTTGTGCGGTGGGTCTTGCAAAACTTTGCCCCCACCGCATGGACAGTTTCCACGAGCCTCTCGTTCATATCATCCACTGTAACGCAATCTTCCAGGCACTGAAAACGATTTTGCAACTCGAGCTGGAAGCTTTCGGGGTTTTGGATAAGGGCACGAGATGGACGGAGCGTGGACTTCACCAGACGCGACCTCTCCAGCTTTACGTTCAGGTTCAATGTGCCTCTTACCATTCGGTGATCACTGCCGGTTTTCACCCTAGCGATCACAGAGACATCATTGAACAGCTGTCGTTTGGTCGTCATGATGAAGTCGATCTCATTTTTGGTGGAACCGTCCGGGCTCATCCAGGTCCACTTTCTGTGGGGCCGCTTTTGAAAGAAGGAGTTCATCATAAAGAGTCCCTCCTTCTCCATAAAGTCGGCCAGCTGTTGGCCCCTTTGGTTCCGTTGCCCTATTCCAAATTGCCCCACTACCAGCTCATCGTCTTTTTTCATGCCCAGCTTCGCGTTAAAGTCTCCCATCAACACCGTGTAGTGAGTTTTGGAGGAATGTATGGCTCTTGATATGTCCTCATACATTACCTCCACCTCATCATCAGGATGTGCCGAGGTAGGTGCGTATACCTGTATGACCTTCAGCGAATACCGTTTGGTTATTCTGAGTATAAGGTACGCAACCCTAGTCGACACACTCCCGATCTTGACAATGTTGTTAATGAGAGACTTGTGGACGATAAACCCGACACCTCCTTGGGACAGATGGTCGCCCTCCCGGTGGTAGAACAAGTTACCGGATTCAAGGATTACCGTGTCCTCCCCCTGTCTTCGGACTTCAGATAATCCTATAATATCCCAACGTAACTTGCTCACCTCCTCTTCCAGTTCCAAGATCTTCTCGTCGGTCCTCAGCGTGCGTGCGTTGAATGTTGCCAGGTCCAGTCGTCGTTGGTGGTAGCAAGATCTCCTCCTCCGGAGATTCTTCGCACCCCCTGCCCCGCCGTTACCATGACCGCTACCGTAGCCAGGACTAGCGGGGCCGCCGGAGACTAGGGGCCGTTGTGCTGCAACTCTCATTTTGGGGGGATTTGCCATAGTTGCCACGCTTGGCAGGCGGGTTGGCAACCGCAGTTTGTTTATTTTGATGTTCCAGGAAGACGCTGCTGCCCATTTCCTGGTTTTCATTTCCCTCTGTCGACTTTTACGACACCCACGGGATGAGATGGGGTGGTAGATTCTCTTATGCCGCTACCACACGGCGACGATGTCTCACACTATAATATCTGCCGTATAGTGGGAGCGTACCTATTGTAAATCATATAAATATATTTCCCGTGCGGGGACCGAACCCGAGACCCGAAGCGCAGAGGCCACTGCGCTAACCAAGCCGGCAACCGCACTGTTAATTACATTTTAATCATAGTGGGGTTAAGGTAGATTCTCAGTCTCTGAACTGTGTCATAAAATAGTGAATTACTGTTATTGTGATTTATTACAGATTATCGAATCCACAGCTTCGTCTGTTAAATCTTCAATCTATTGAATGTGAAAGTAGTTAGCGTTTTTAATTTAATTTTACAACACTTATTGGAATAACAACACAGCTGTATTTTCCTTTGTAGTTCAAAGCAACTCCATCAATCAAGACAACAATCAGTAAATGTAAGCTACGACATTTGTCATTACTTAGGAAATTTTGTAATATTTATATATTCATTGGAGGTTGTAGCATTTGTGTTCCAAAATTCATGAGACTCAATGTTATGGTTAGAAATACAGCTGACGACTTTCTTGTCGACCGAATTGCAAAGTAAGAAATGTTTTTGTATTTAATCTTAACAATGCAATTTAACATTCGATGTATATGTAATAGGTACACAGCGACGTTATAACACATTTATCTGCCACTCTTTTTGCTTCAAGGACAAACTACTGTCAGTATCTGCTCGAAACAATTAGGTTATCCTTGTGAATTAGGTTATCTAAGGTTAGCTTAATTTTTTAAAGTCTAACAAGTACGTTCTTCTTAATGAATGAAGTCTTTATATGTGTTTTATTTATTAAGTATACTCGTATCTTTCGCACCGTGTGGTGGCTTAAGAGAATCACCCCATCTGACCCCGTGGGTGTCGTAAAAGTTGACAGAAAGAAAATCAAACCAGAGATGGACAGCAGCATCTTCCTGTAACATCTGATTAAATTAACTGCGGTTGTCAACCCGTCGGCCAAGCGTGGAAACTATGGTAAACTCCCCCCAAAATGAGAGCTACAAACTTTTGTGGCAATCAATGGGGGAGGCTCATGTTCAGCAGAGGACTAGTGATAGGCTTGAACTATACGATACTCGTATCTTTCAATAATCTAGATTGTGAGATATTTATTTTTAATTGAAATTAAAGTAAAAAAAGTAAAGTATAAGTAAAGTAAAGTAAGAAAGGGGTAAGACCGACTCGTGTGCCGTGACGGAAACATCCAGCTCAAATTATAATGTTAATTACATAAATAATTATAGCCACTATACTTTGGAGGATATAAATGGGCTATGATCATAACGTTTTTTTTATTTACATTAGATTTACATTAGATTAGTGCCGTGTGGTGGCGGCTCATTAAAAGAATACTACCACTCCATCTCATCCAATGGATCTCGTAAAAGGCGAGTAAGGAATTAAACTGCACTGTGCACCCAACAGCGCATGGTGGCGATGGGCTCACCACCTATCACACCAAGTGCATTACATAGTTTTGGTGAAACGTGGATTGTGGCAGTCATCTCTTTTTGCAGTGAGTGCTCAGTCTCTGACTACCCCTTATGGGATACAGTTGTGATGTTATGTATGTATGTATGTAGAACTTTAAATTACATTTCAGCGCCAAAAAAGTAACTAGTTAAATACCGAAGATTTTGCTTGATTAACGTAGTGGCTAACGATTTTTTATTTTTTTTTATTTGATAAAATGTCGCGACGAGCAAAACGTTCACCTGATGGTAAGTGCAACGTTTGCCCATAACAGATGCTGTGTTACTCAGAATATTTCTGTGTAGCACCACACTGCGCCCGTCACCCTGAGACATAAGTTCTTAAGTCTCATGTGCCGTGATTACGCTAGCTCTCAGTACCCTTCAGACCGAAACACAGTAATGTTTGTACACTACTGCTGCACGGCAGAATAACTGGCCCTGGGGTGGTACCTACCTAGACGGATTCCTGCATAGGAATCCTACCACCAGTTGACTACATCATACCAGTTAACTAGCTCATTACATTAGTAACTGACGACATAAACCGCGCCTTTTTTCTTATTGGGTAAAATAATGATTTCGTGTCACGCGTAACACAGTTATAACATTAGTGACACGCGAAATATATTTATTTTACTCCATATTTATTTATCGGTTTTCGTTTAATTATAGGTTATTTAAGTAACCATAAATTTCGATCGGGCGGTGACGGCCACCTTTTTTGGAAGTAAGGGACGAGAAGAGCAATTCGTTCAACCAAAATTAATAATAGGAAAGTACTGTGTAGCACAGAACTGCGCTTATAACCATTAGACAGATTCTTCAGTGCCATATGCCGTGTTATGACTCTAACTTCAGTGCTTTTTGCTGCTTGGCGGCAAAATAACTGTCACTGTGGATTCCTGCTTAGTAATCCTACCAGTAAATAGTACGGTTAACACAAGATGCTTCTTTTTATTTGTGATCTTTGTTAGTACGAATTGCCTAACATTGTTCCAAGACTGGGATAAAGCTTATAAAAGAAAAAATATTCATATTCTTTATTTAAAAATAGCTTCATTGTTACAATTCATATATCACGTTTATAATCATTTATTTAGGTACACGCCCGTTTAAACAAATGGTACATAATTTATTAAGTTGTTACGTAACGTAGACTACGTGCGCGTAGTAAATATAATAAACCGGTAGTAAAACTCTTAGGCGTAAGTCCGCTTAGGTGGGTACCACCACAGTCCCAGTAATTCTACCGCAAGTACTGTGTAAGCATCATTGAATTAAAGGAATTAAATAACTGACATAACTTTTTAATTCAAATGTCTGGGTGAAACTGCAACTGTTCTAAACCGTTCTGGTAGGCTTGGAACTTACCATCGGTCGACCGACTTGTTCGTTTCTTCAATTAAAATAATAAAAAAGACGAAATACAGAACTGTAAAACAATCTAGAAGTTTAGCAAAGATAAAAGCTAAACGATGAAAGCGAAGTATTAGGCTGACAAATAGAATGAAAAATGACAATATAGAGTGTAGAACATTATAGCCAACAATCAGCGAAACTCATCTGTTTTTTAACCGACTTCAAAAAAGGAGCAGGTTCTGAGTTCGACTGAATATTTTTTTGTGAGTATGTTACGCGATATCTTCGCTAATTGTTAACCGATTCTAATGATTATTTTTAAGTTGATTTGGTAGTGTATTATTCGAGTTTGGTCCCATACGAATTCGGGCAAGTTCTGATGATGAGTTTTAAATCGTTTAAGCATGTTAGGAACGTTGAAGTCGGTTTTTTGATTTAATAATATCTAATAACAATTAATTTTATAATTATTAAGTAACATCATTGGATGCAGGTGGCTTAGGACCGTATTCTATGGCAATCTATAGGGGAGGTTCAGCAGTGGACTTGTTGCAGGCTCAAATGATGACCGACTAATTTCAGATCTTAGTCCAGACTGTTAGACTTTCCGAAATTTTTAGAACAAGTTATATGTTAAGACTAAATTGACTGTCGTTTATGTTTATGTACTATATATTCTATACACTTTTTACTTATTACATACATAAAGCGATCGCCATTTCGCCTAGCAAACATGGCGATGACGTTAAATCCGAGGCGAAGTCTATGTCCTACAAAATAAATTTCACATATAATCACGGGTGATGATGATTCTAATGATATGGAGCCAATTAATGAGAAAACAAAAGGTAAACGTGATAAACTGTATATTTGACAAAGACTACAACCGCATCTAACTAGGCTGTGTTAATTAACTTTGACAATTTACAATCGCACAAATGCTTCTTTAGTCCAGTGAACGCAATCAGCAACATTTAATTTACCTCACTCCATATAAATAGTCTGGTCATAAATACCGTTACATAAAAACTTTTATTTTTTTCAACTTTTTAAGTATTTTGAAGTTGGAACACGTATATTATTTTAAAAACTTATTTCGATTAAGCGCCATTTCACATATTTTTTCGTGTTCATTATCAAACTACAATATGGAATGGGGTGTTAAAGAAAATAGGATTGCAGTGATCGCCTTGCACAGAGTGGGAATGGAGCCGTCGGTAATATTCTAGACACTTCAAAAGCTTGCTATCAGCCGTATGTTCGTATATCGTACTATCAACAGATACAACAACACTTCCTCTATCGAAGGTGGTAGGATTCCTATGCAGGAATCCGTCTAGGTAAGTACCACCCCTGGGCCAGTTATTCTGCCGTGAAGCAGTAATGTGCAAGCATTACTGTGTTTCGGTTTGAAGGGCACTGTGAGCTAGCGTAATCACTGGGAATTTGAGACTTAAGAACTGATGTCTCAGGGTGACGGGCGCAGTGTAGTGTCACACAGAAATATTCTGGGTGACACAGCATTTGTTGTGGGCGGACGTTGCACTTACCATCAGGTGAACGTTTTGCTCGTTTCGTCACTTTATACAATAAAAAAAACACAAAAAAAAAGAAAAGGTCGGGGCGGCCGCGAGCTGTTGGAATTACATACAAAGGCTGTTAATACTGTTAAAGCCAGAATTCGTCGAAACCCCATTAGGAAGCAAAAAATCTGATCGCGAGACATGAAGATTCCCGCTAGGACTCTGTCGCGTATTATAAAACAAGACCTGAAGCTCGGTGCTTATCGTCGATATACAGGACATGCTCTAAATCAATCTTTACAGTTAAAGAGAGTGGATCGATCAAAACGCCACGTCAAGTGGTCGGAAAGGTACAACGTGGTCATCATCCTGCGTCAGTGATGGTTTGGTGGGGCGTGTCTTATCAAGGAGTCACAAAACTACATTTTTGTGAAAAAGGAGTGAAAACTTGATTATGGTCAGTTTTAAAAGACATGGCCTGCCCTAAACGACACGGCGACATTGAGTCTCTTAAAAATTTTTTGGAGCAAGCAGTGGCGAAATTTCCCTTGGAAACAGTGCGTAAATCCATAGAGTCGTCGCCAAACAGATTAAAGGCCTGTATAAAAGCCGTAGTAGCTCAGGGGCTAGGCGCTCGCTTTAAATTTCTGTACGCGAGTACGCGAGTGACCTGGGTTCGATTTCCGGTGCCGGCACCACTAAAATTGTTAATTGCAATTTTAAGTGCCGATTTACCACGTGCTCGGCGGTGAAGGAAAACATCGTGAGGAAACCTGCATGTCTGAGGAATAAAAAATATTTCGAAGACATGTGAAGTCCGCCAACCCGCATTGGAGCAGCGTGGCGGATTCTTCCTAGCTCCAAAACCCTCTCAGAAATGAGAGGAGGCCTGTGCTCAGTAGTGGGACATTTATAGGCTGAAACTTTACTTTTAACTTTTATAAAAGCCAAAGGTGGCCATTTCGAATAGAATATTTTTTTTATTTTTAGCTGTGACTAATAAATATGTAGGTATAAATTTTAATAGCATTAAATTACTTCATTCAAAAAAAAATCATTTTCATTTGTAACAGATCTTTTGACCGGACTAGGAATAAATGTTTCCAAAAGTGTTTTAACTAACAGAACAGAATTCAGAATGGAATATTAGTTAACAAATTTCAAGAAAGTAAAGAATGAAATTAAGGCTTTTTTAGGCCAAGGGTTCCAGTCCCATCTATAATCAGAGAAAATTCTGTCAATATCTGAGTTAGTTTTGTACACGATAGAACAGAACAGGCAGGAAATTTCAAGAAAGTAAAGAATGAAATTAAGGCTTTTTTAGGCCAAGGGTTCCAGTCCCATCTATAATCAGACACATCTATTTAATTTAACGCTAACTATTGCCCGACTTGAGTTGCAATGCCTCTTTAATTTTTTTTTGTTAGAAGTTGCTACGTATACACAATGCAGACACATTTACATTTACAAAATAAAGCCAATGGTTTTGATTTATTCATTACCAACATATTAGAGGAACTGTCATAAATTTCTCACTAGTAACTATACAATATATTGCTCGTACATTGTATGTTGACGGTACTATGTAAGAAACTTCGCGCAATTGGCATCCACAACCGCACGAAGTTTCAACTCCATCGGATGAACGATGCGCGAACGCATAGAAGACGACCAAATATCTATTGTGTAATTAGCTGGCCCGGCAGACGTTGTACTGCCCGTTCCGGTACGTGACGAGATGTATAGGGTTTATTTCAATACATTTAAGTATGAAACTTTCCGCCAGCTGTGCGACGAGGTTTCACCAGTTTAAAAGTAGCCGACCACATGATTCCCCGTACGCCGTGGTACGTCGCGGACCTGAACATTCACAGTTCGGTCCTTCTCGGCAATTCTCATCGTTCGGCTCCCTAAGACTATAGTCCAAAACTTTTTCTCAATAAACAGATTATCTAATGAAAAAATATTTTTTCAAATCGAATTAGTATTTTTTGAGATTAGCAGATTAAAACACCCTGGTGAGTCACCAGCTTTATTATAGTAGTGGGATTTGTTCATACGTTTTTGACGAATTCACATTTTGAATTGTTTCTTTTTATTTAGAAAATTTGATAAAGTTCGTCTGACCGATTTGGACCACTCGACGTTTTTCGATTACTGCCTGAAGCTATCGTAAGTGATTGCGCAAATACAGAAGCTTTCTCGACGACTTTACCGACGCGGTCGTGAGAAGCGGTAAATGGTGTGCAGTATATTTGTTTTAAACTTTCTATTAAGGTAAATCTGTAATAAAATTAATGTTAAAATTGTTATAGCTAAACTCGAAAAGTAATGCACGACTATAATTTATTAAATGTGTATTTTGTATCAACAATATTGGATTTATAAAATATTACTTAGATTCATCATCATCATCATTTCAGCCTGTAAAAAGTTCACCGCTGAACACAGGACTCTTCCGTAGATTGCCATAAAACACGGTCCTAAGTCACCTGCATCCATCGACTTCCTGCAAAACCGGGTTTCGCTACGAACTTGCCACTTGAGATTTACATTTATACGCTGCTACTTTACTTTTTTATATATACATAGAAACGAGGCGACCGTAACCCTCGTTTAACGTCGCAGAGGTCGAGAAAGAATAAGCAACAGCTCCTTGTATTTTACAAGTATTAAAGACCGCTACGAAAATCGTAGTAAGTATTTATGTTCATAAAACAATGATGTAAAAACATGTTTGACCACTAGCACTCATGTCCCCTCAAACTTTAAGGAAATACTTCTCTTCTCTCTTCTAATTTAATATTAAAAGCAGTTTGATTAGATTTGCACAGTCTTAGAATAATAAAGATCACTTTATTAGCTAATTAAATAAAAAAATATGTAGTTAAATCAATTCAAAATTGAATTTCATATTCAAATATAGAAATTGGGTTTCCATCAAAATACGAATAAATTTTTCGATTCCAATTTCTCAATTTCCTGCGGCGTTTCTTTGCTCTTTCCAATTCCCAGAGGTATGGAGGCTTGAAGCCTATTTGGATGCGGTCCAATATTAGAAGTTTAGTCATTTGAATCCCTAAGAACACTGTAGGTGTCTTTTTTAATACTACGAAAAGATATGTAATCAGAAACGAACTTAAACTATAACAATAACACGAATAATTTAAATATTTATAAAACTGGAAGATTGGGTAATTTTTCTCTAGAAAAATACGAAAATAGAATTTATTGTCGCCAACGAAATTTTTTTAATTTTTTTTCTTTTTCTTATCGGAGAGGGCAAGTTCTGATCATAGGATCCACTAGAAAATCATGAAACTATCAAAATAGCATAATGTTTGGAGCGGCTGCGTGGAAGTCAGTTTTTTAATTAAATAATTATAAAATCAGTGCCAATAGCGGAAATAGTGGCTATGGTATTATCTAAAGTACCAAAGAAAACAAAGAAATCAAACTAAACAAAGAATAATGATTCGTAAAGTAGGATTTTGCTGTAGGTAACCTGTATTTATTCTGTGTCAAAAGTTATTATACGAAGATCGCGGGAAGGAAACGAAAACACGTATTTAAATGAAGGATGTGGAAAAATACATAAAAAAATTGTCTCCGAATTCGTGAGATATTTTTAAGAATGGTGGAATAACATGTAAATGTAATTGAAGCGTGAAGGAATAATAATTCTTGTGCCGCACCCTGAATATATCTTTTACCGTAATATTTAAGGAGTATTTTTTTTAACATCATGACAGTTGTTAATCACTTACGTTAGTATTGTACATTTATTATAGTATTACTTTTTTTTAGTGCATTAATATCGGAATGCCATTAGCTATAATACATCGTTAAAATACATTACCAGGACGTGATTGCGGGCTTCAACTAGTTATTTATATATAAAATTTATTTGAAATTTATTTATAGGGACCTACGCAACTTCAATACAGACTGTATTGAAGAAGCGATTGAGCGAAACCAAGGCTCCAAGGTCTTTGCCAGTGATCTGTCTGCCGGGAAACTGACTAAGAAATGGTGGTGGTGGGATTGAAGTCAATGAGCATAGTACCTAGCGAAATCTTATCGATATCGGTCTATAGTTCTTCAAGATATTATCGCCCTTCTAGAAGAACGGGACAACCACACTTCTGCTCCACGCTTCCGGCGTAGCGCCGCCGTGTATGACGGAATTAAATAGCTTCTGAATGACTTAAAGGGCGAGTGGAAAATGTACTGGTATTCCATTCGCTTTCAGAAACTCCGCTGTAATTCCGCCCTCACCCGGCGCTTTGCCATTTTTGAGCTGTTTGAGAGCCTTACTAATCTCGCTCAGACTGACGCTCGGGATATCATCGGAATAGTGTCGGACGAGTTTTGCTCTTGGGTCTTAACTCACACAAGTGTGTGGCTCCAACGACGTCCATAGAAGTCTGCTGCTGTCCATAGAATCTCTCGATCTCACTCAAAATCTCTGTTCCAGCGGAAATGAAGCTACCGCTCTCGGTCCTCAACTTAGTCAGTGGGCTCTTCCCGGCAGACAGATTCCTGGCAAAGACCTTGGAGCCTTGGTTTCGCTCAATCGCTTCTTCAATACGGTCTGTATTGAAGTTGCGTAGGTCCCGCCGCATACATTGGGAGATCTGTCTGTTCAGTTGCCGATATGCTGACGTGTCAGTTGAGGAGCTTCATTTCACGTCTAGCCTTCATGAGACTGAGAGTGTGATCGAAGAGCTTCTGGATCTTCTATTTGCGGCGGGTCTTGCAAAACTTTGTCCCTACCGCCTGAACAGCTTAATGTTCATGACAGTCCGTAGCCAGGACAAGCGGGGCCGCCGGAGACTAGGGGCCGTTCTTTTGTAGCTCTCATTGGTGGGGATTTTGCCATAGACGCCACGTTTGGCAGGCAATTTGGCAACCGCAGTTTTTTTATTGTGGAGTTCCAGGAAGATGCTGCTGCCCATCTCGTGGTTTTAAATTTTCCTCCGTCGACTTGTACGACACCCACGGGACGGGATGAGTGGTAGATTCTCTTATGTCGCTACCACACGGTATTTTGTTTATAATTAACACATATAAATGTTTTTCTTAAATATTGCAGTGCCCTTACCACGTTGCGTAAATAAGATCTTGTAAAACCACATGAAGTTGTAAATGATATGACTTCGACTATTATAAAAATAAATTTAAAATTAACTACTTAACAGAAACCGTGTGGCTTTATCATATATATTTACTTTTAATTAGTTAAAACACATACATAGTTGACAACATTTTCTTCAATACTAAGGTAAAGGCACCTAACTCCGCGGTGCTTTCACCATAACTTAAAAGAACTTTAAAAATTAAGTATTTATTATACCTTTCTGTAGAAGTGACTATTTTTATCGGAAGTGTTAATTATCTTATTTTTGAAATATATTCACAGTTTAACATTTAATGTTTGATAAAAACGTTAAATTATTTAAAAAATATGTTGAAGACCGAGGCACCTTATTCCGATTTAAAAATCCTAATTCCGTTGCATTTGGTTCTTAATTCCGAATGTACAAAATAGAAAGGAAAGGAGGTACGGAGATTGATAACATGATGTTCAAAAATCCAGTCTATTTATTGTATATTGGATTTTAAATCAGTCTTAGTCTCTGTCTTATGTGATTAATAAAATGGCACCACAACATGTAATTTACTTAGTAAACAATTATTTTAAATATAGATGGAAAAATAAATAAATCGCGCTAATGGACATTTTTTGACATACATAGTATTAGATATAAACACATCGTGACATTATTAAGCACTATCAAGTTTTCTTTAGATTTTCTATTCAAAAAATCTTTGCAGAAAAGACATAGTGGCAACGAAATATGCGAGGTATGGCCATCCATAAAAAGGGCATTATTATTTTGTTTTCTAGTACCTACTTGTAAAATACATTCGCGACATATTCATAAAAGGCCTCCATATTCATCCACCCTGATTCTGTGCATCCTATAACCCACGTAGATGGCACCGTCAATGGCAAGTTTTTAGCAGGCATTTGTACGGATAAATTACCATATGTGGGGCTATATCGTCACCAGCAGAAACGTTGACTAAGACAGTTAAACATTCTCTATCATCGTTAGCAACTCTGTTGTACACGCGCTTGCTACTTTTTTTTACAATAACTTTATTTTCTTTGGGGTAGAGAAAAAAGGCCATTTCGTCGCAGTTATAAACTCTTGACTCATCTGCAAATACACTTAGTACATCATTTGTTTCAAAGTAAATTTTGACTCTATCAAACCAATTGCGCACATCTGGTTCAGTTATTTTGTTTCAATGAGTTGACAAAGTTGGTACTACTTTCTTTGCAACTGTTGGGTGTCTTGATAAGAAATTGACAAGCCAATGTTTACCAGGGATGCCATCTTTAAAAGTGTTAGGTCAGTTTAAATTTTCAACCAGCTTTGCCACTCCTTGCATCTATGAAGCTATGGAGCTCCTTAGAAACTGGAACCGTGTTTTCCTAGATAATGGATTCAGTCCACAATTTTCGTTTCTTCCGATTTTAAAAGTACCGTTTTTCTGCCGGGCATATCACCACAATATTTTTTATCACGTTTGTCTCGCAATATCTTTTCTGGAATATTGTAACTTCAAGAAACTTTATAAAGGCTACTCTGCCTTGGAAAAAGGGCAAATATATTCTTTCAGATACAAAAACCCTAAAAAAGTCCTTAACAAGCTGCGTAAGATAATGAACACTCTGTATTTAACGTGTCTCAATACCACGGAATAAGGTACTCATATAACCTTATTCCGACTTAAATACATCGGTAAAGCATTTTATAATACTAAATCAAGTTTTCTAATAATGATTTCTTATATTTACGCGAACACTACTCATTTAAATGAAACTAATTTTACGGATTTTATCGCGTTTAATATTTTACTATTTATAACCCGACGTTTCGGGCGCTTTACAGCTCCCATGGTCACGGGGGGACTGAGGTGACAGTTGTCTCGATGTCATAGTTAACCCGGAGTACCTTCAGCTTTTAATTATTATTTTTTAGTCCGATCTACGCAGAAAGAGCTTACTGTGTCTTGAAGCCTTGCAGTGGTATGCTTGGTTTTTGATTTAATTTTATTAATAATAGGATCCCAAGCCGGTGGTAATACCCAACCATCTTCTCTATTGAAATTAGGATGTTTTTTAATTTCAATAGCCTCGCGAATCATCCTTGGTAGGAATCGGTGTTCTTTTGCAAGGATTTGTGGTCTATCAAATCTGATGTAATGGTTGGGATGATCCAGAACATGGTCACAGACTGCAGACTTCCTAGAACGACGATGCTTCACGTCAGCTATGTGTTCTTTTACGCGGGTTTTTATCGATCTTCTTGTTTGGCCTATGTAAGAGAGACCACATTCACAATCCAGCTTGTATACTCCTGCGTCTTGTAGAGGGATGTTACACTTGACAGATGGTAAAAACTGACTTATCTTCTTCAGCGGCTTGAAGTATGTTTTTATGGAAGCCCGCTTCAAGATATAGCCAATCTTGTCCGTGACTCCTCTGACATAAGGTAGAATAGCAGGTACACGCTCGACTGTGGCCGGTTTCACTCGGTCACTGCGACGTAGGCGCGGAACCCGAAGCTTGTTGTCGTGCAAAACTTGCTTGACATGCTGACGCTCGGCGGCCAGGTGTTTCCTGTCACAGATTCCTCGTGCTCTCTGAAACAAGGATTTACCCACGGTAGCTAACTGTGATGGATGGTGGTGAGATTCACCGTTTAAATATCTGTTAGTATGGGTCTGGTGGGGAAAAAGAAGATAAGTCAGTTTTTACCATCTGTCAAGTGTAACATCCCTCTACAAGACGCAGGAGTATACAAGCTGGATTGTGAATGTGGTCTCTCTTACATAGGCCAAACAAGAAGATCGATAAAAACCCGCGTAAAAGAACACATAGCTGACGTGAAGCATCGTCGTTCTAGGAAGTCTGCAGTCTGTGACCATGTTCTGGATCATCCCAACCATTACATCAGATTTGATAGACCACAAATCCTTGCAAAAGAACACCGATTCCTACCAAGGATGATTCGCGAGGCTATTGAAATTAAAAAACATCCTAATTTCAATAGAGAAGATGGTTGGGTATTACCACCGGCTTGGGATCCTATTATTAATAAAATTAAATCAAAAACCAAGCATACCACTGCAAGGCTTCAAGACACAGTAAGCTCTTTCTGCGTAGATCGGACTAAAAAATAATAATTAAAAGCTGAAGGTACTCCGGGTTAACTATGACATCGAGACAACTGTCACCTCAGTCCCCCCGTGACCATGGGAGCTGTAAAGCGCCCGAAACGTCGGGTTATAAATAGTAAAATATTAAACGCGATAAAATCCGTAAAATTAGTTTCATTTAAATGAATAGATTTTTATATTTATGGGTTATTTAAGTAATTAGAACTAAAACAGTAAGTTCATAATCATAAAATTGCCTTCAAATTTTTTAAAAAAGATAACGTCTATGAAATTGCATTTCCGTGGTATGCATCGGCATTTAGGAACCATCTAAATTATTTGGCGCCTAATGCCGCTGTATTTTACGAACCTATTTTCTCCACAATTTGTGAAGAAAATACTCAAATTTTCGATTAAAAATATAACCCTTCCAATATTCCAACCTAAACAAAAACTCCCACAGGATTAAACCATCATCTAAAACGCTATTTAGAAAATCGTAGTACTAACGTGCATAAGGTCCGAAATGTATGAAGAGCCCGTTTGAGTCAGATACTAACGTCAAACTAACCGATTATTTTAAAACGTACACTCCCTAAAGCACACCTTTGCTCATGTAAACATGATCAGATAAATTATGAATCGAATAATGTATCTCTCAGACAAAAATAACTAGTAAATTTCTTAAAGTCGCTGTTATTCTATATACTCGTACATCGGAATATGGTGCCATTTTTAGAACTCCTCGGAATAGAGTGCCTTTACCTTATACTATCATAGAAAAGATGAACGAAGTAGTGCGAAGCGTTAAAGTTTTAATCAGTACTTGCGTTAAATGTTTTAACTTAAAGTTTTATTACCTAGCAGTTGCTCATTTCTTTCGAAATCCAGCGAGTGAACTAAGATGTTTGTTTCGAAAACAAAGTATGAAATTATACTCAACAAGGAATGAACCAATAACTACATACATACATTTTGCACATAAGCAATGTATAAAATAAAAAAATATAGACGAAAAATATACTCCGGCCGCTGTGAGATGTAATCTGACGTCTGTCAGTTGTTCGTTTTTTTAACCTCAAATTTAGCGCAAAATTATAACATATATTGATTTTATTGTAAATTGACATATTTTTTATATTATTATTCGTTAAAAGGGTAAGTCAACATTATTTTATTTATCTTAAAATCTTCTTCAAAGTTACAACGTCCATTCGATCAGGACCTGTCAGGACCGAATTCTCTCAGCGGCCGGATTAGTATAAGAATTTATAATCGATGACTAATGAATAGAATATAATAATGTGCTAATTAATTTAAGTTTGACGGACTCACTTAATAAAATATGGAATAATATATGAAAATATGGTCGGCACATACCCTTTTAAATATAAACTCTCAACTTCTCAAACGACACGTAACTTAGAAAAATGCTTATTTATTGAAAAGTTTTAAGCTGTAACAGACTTTGTTTCGCACTTGTATGAAATCATATTTTTTGAATTAAATACTTCTTTAGAATCGATTTGAAACGCTTTGAAACGAAAAAGCGACACTAGAAAGAGTCTAATGTATATATCCATAGGATTAAGCCTGCAAGATAATGAGATACAGTACAGTATACAGTGTTTCCTATTATATTTATATTTTCGAATACATCCAAATCTTCGATTTCTTCGTAGATTCTGCTCTCATTAGCTCGACAGCACGATCAAAAACAGTAATTGATGATTTATTTCAAAGACATATTGATCAATTCAAGCAGGAATGCAGGAATCCGTCTAGGTAGGTACCACCCCAGGGCCAGTTAATCTGCCGTGAAGCAGTAGTGTGCAAGCATTATTGTGTTTCGGTTTGAAGGGTACTGTGAGCTAGCGTAATCACTGGGCATTTGAGACTTAAGAACTGATGTCTCAGGGTGACCGGTTTCAGTGTGGTGTCACACAGAAATATTCTGGGTGACACAGGATTTTTTGTAGGCGGACGTTGCACTTACCATCAGGTGAACGTTTTGCTCGTTTCGTCACTTTATACAATAAAAAAAAAACATAGGCCACTCGTGTCATTTCCTAAAATTGAAAACTTGGAGTGTGTGTAATATGTAATGTAATTAAAATGTAAAATATTTTTTTAACTTGGTAACATTTTTATAATAAATAAACCCTAGAATTATTCTACTCCTGATACTTTTCATTCATCTCATTCTCTCGAAATATAGTTTTCTGAAGGTTTCACCTCTGCCGCGTTACATCAGCACACATGTTTTTTATAGAAGAGACAGCAAACGAGCAAACGGCACACCTGATACCCGCAATACCAGAAGAATTGCGGGAGCGCTGCTGGCCTTTGTGAAAAGAATTAGTTTATTAATCTATTCAACACAGCGTAATCGAAAATATAGATCAGCACCAACCAATAGAACAAGCAGGCTTCAGGCATTGACTGTCTATTACCGAGCACATACGCTAAACCAAGCTATCGCATATTGCGCCTATATGAATATTGGTTCCATAAATACTTGTGATGGGGATTCAACTCAATTCGAACTTTTGACAAATAGAGTAAACTAACATCACATTTGTACAATGAGTCGTGTTCTTGAGCCGTTATAGCTCAGTGAATTTAATTGCTGATTAAGCATTTGCTCACCGGTGAGGGATAACTTAGTGAGGAAACCTGGATGTCTGATGAATAAAATTATTTTAAGAACATGTCCATTGCATTGGAGTAGCAGAGACCCTTCTTTTCTCCAAAGGCCTTTAAAGAAAGGCTATATAATTATGAAAGGTTTTAATACAGCTAAAATGTTTACGCTCTTTCTAGTTTAGTTTCTTTCTTGATTACAAAGCGATTCTAAGAAAGTCGTTGGAGAATATCGGTCATAGTCTGGATTGAAAAAACTACTAAATGGCTACGTAGAGATTGGACGGCTGCCAAATAGGTTTTAGGCCTCTAGGCGTTTGGAAACAAATAAACGACAAAAAAAGTCCGCTTTCATGAAAACTGCTCTGCTAATTTAGTGAAATAAACTTTATTTTTTATAATTATTAAGTACTGATACTGGCATGAGTGCTGGCTGATATAATAATTAATTTTTCCTTAAATTATTTGATTGAGAACATAGCGGTACAGAATATTAAAAGTTGTGTAAAAATTAAGATAAAATCTTTCATCGATGACATAAGTTTCATATCGGATTATAAACATTTCATTCTCGTATTAATTATCATGGTACATGTACATAGAATTTCAAATGTTTGACTAATTTATTTTTGATTGAAATAGTTAATAGAATCAGGTGTCAATCATCCTTTGGAGAAAATAAAGTGAAGCTGAGCTCCGCACGCAAATGTTAAAATGGTGCCTAGTATTTCAAGAGTACCGCCCGCCCTCCCACAATAGCGTGCACAATCAAACTAACACCGCCACCTTGAGCCGCCACTAGATACCCACTCGCCACTAAGCACGGCTGCTGTCTGTCGTAGTGTCAATCACAATAATGCCTCGTTTTGAGATAAAACACGTATCGTGTTCTCAATTTCAGTGGTGTATATTACTTTGTGCTAGAGGTCTAGTGGTGGAGGGTATCTAGTGGCGCTATTGGAGTCGAAAATGGTGTATATTACCTAGTCAAAAACTATATAACGTACACAATTTTATAATTTGCATGCGGATCTTAGACAAATTGCTCTATATCCTTATTTTGGTTTAAGTTTAATTTCCTACAGCTGTATGATTAATAATGTAAAGATTTCTTATACTTATGCGAACACTACACATTTAAATGAAACTAATTTTACGGATTTTATCGCGTTTAATTTTACTATATATAACCTTACGTTTCGAGTGCTTTACTGCACCTATGGTCACGGGAGCGATGAGGTGACAGATGTCCTGATGTCATAGTTAACCCGGAGTATCCTATGTTCCTTTAATTAATAATTATTAAAATTAAATCAAAAACCAAGCATACCACTGCAAGACTTCAAGATACAGTTAGCTCTCTCTGCGTAGATCGGACCAAAAATAATAATTAAAAAGCTGAAGGTACTCCGGGTTAACTATGACATCAGGACATCTGTCACCTCAGTCCTCCCGTGACCATGGGTGCTGTAAAGCACTCGAAACGTCGGGTTATAAATAGTAAAATTAAACGCGATAAAATCCGTAAAATTAGTTTCATTTTAATAATAATATTATTTACAAATTTATTGAAGAAGCGTAATCTCTTCTTCAAAAATTCTTGTTTTTTTTTTCTGAAGAGAACCACGAGGTAGCTCGAATGTTGTATTCTTAAAAAATATTCGAATAAAATTATAAGCGAAGGTATTAACAAGATTTTCGCGCCTTAGTTTTACGAGGATTAACGTTTCTGAGGATTGAGATTGAATATTTCAGTCATTGTTTTTGTAAAAGTCTGCTTTGCAAGTAAATCTTAAAGCTTTATACTGAGAAATTATTTCGTAAAGTATTAGGTGTGCGTACGATAGTAAAACAAAAATTTTTAGTAGTTGTCATAATTTACTGTTTATTTATTTTGGCCGATAAGTGTACGGCAGAGTAGAATATCACCAACTTTTTTCCTATCATGGTGTCGTAAGAGACGACTAAGTTAATTGTACGGACAGCCTTTATTCGTACAGAATAATACCATAATATACAATGCTGTCACTATAATGCTCATGGGAACGCATAGGGGAGTGAGATTTCTTTTGTCTCGTACCAAAATGGCTTTGTCTCGTTTCCCCCGGGGTCGAAAAGAGAGCCACGCGTGTAGCCTCTGCCTATCTCTGTTATGGGAAATGGCGTGATTGTATGTATGTATTACACAACAGCCTACTTAAAGGTAAGTGATTATGGTGAGCAATCATAAATGATATATATTCATAAATACACGATAAACGATCATCATGGATATGTATTTGACAATGGCGTGGCCAAGTGGTAAGTGTGCCTGACTTCTATGCCGCGGATCCTGGTTTCGAATCCTAACCGGATAACATTTGTATAGAAACACAAATTGTTGGTTTTCGGTGCTGGATGTGTCGACCGTGTCAAATTTGTCTAATAAATGCACCCACGATATAGGAGAAATACTAGGTTCAGCATTGTTTTTTAAAAAAAAGTATTGTCACATCAGACGATGGGCATTATAGGAATTAAAAATGAGGCAACGTTTATCTTCCTTATGTGGCTGTTATGGTATGTTATTAATTCACTTGAAATTTATTTGAAGACATTTATTTTGAACATCCTGCCTGAAATTATGATGTAGCAAATCCTGCTTTTAAAACAGTTATAGTAGCAACTACAACGGTTAATGCCGACATGATTGACAGATTCCGTCTAGGTAGGTACCACAAACATGCAAACATTACTGTGTTTCGGTTTGAAGGGCACTGCGAGCTAGCGTAATCACAAGGCATATGAGACTTAAGAACTTATGTCTCAGGGGCACAGTGTGGTCCCACACAGAAATTTTCTGAGTGACACAGCATTTGTTATGGGCAGAAGTTGCACTTACCATCAGGTGAACGTTTTGCTCGTTTCATCACTTTATCCAATAAACTAAAAAAATGATCGGGGTGTCAAGTCGGATTTCTACGGCTATATCTACATTCCTTAGTCAAAAAAGCTAAAAGGCGAACAAAAATACGCCCGGTTTCTGGGTGTTCAATGTCCAAACATGAGATTCGATCAAACGAAAGCGAAAGTGAAAAATGAAAATATTTTTTTTACAATGATTTCTTATATTTACGCTACTACTGTTTATCGAATAAAACTAAACTTACACATTTTGTCAGGTTTTAATATTGCAAATATACCCGATGTTTCCGGCGCTTTACAATCATTGCCCGTGTTCACGAAAATCCAAACCATTACATTAGATTTGATAGTCCACAATGCCTTGCAATATAAAAAACATAATTTCAGCAGTAAAGATGCATTTTTTAAAAAAAACAAAAGCCATATCTCTGCAAAACTTAAATACACTAGCACAAGCTTGTTTTGCGGAGATTTCAGCGTCTTTCACCTTTCAGAACCCTTTAGGTGCAGATGCATTATTAAGATATTTTTTTGTTAAGAAGCAACACGGTAACCCGATACAATAACTCCACAACATGACACACTTTTATAATTGCTTTGTTTTTCTTTTATCGCGTCTTGAGTTCACGTCACACACCGTCTCCTGTTTTGTTCTGCTTTACTGAAAATAACTTCTCTGATAATTAAATTAAAGACGAAATTTGATATAACGTGAACTTTATAAAATAAGTGATAATAATTGTAAGTATTATATTACAATATAACAATGATAGAGTCCCACCAATTAAAAATAAGAGCAGGTTTAAGTTATTTACCGTATAAAATTTACATTTCAAACATTGTTATTGATAAATGCTGTTGACAGCCTGCAAACGATTGTCATATTCGTAGAGTGTCGTTTTTTATGGAAGTATTTTTTATTTATTTTGGAACTGTCTCAACAGAATAACAGTTATTATATTAAAATAATAAACCTTAGGTGCTAGGTACACATATGACTCCATTCACAGGCAGTTACAGCATGCAAATTAAGACAATTCGTGCGATTAGAATTTAAAGGACCTAATTATAATTTCATTAAAAATAAAATGTAAGAATGCCTGCTATGATAATGCTAAAATAACATAATAAGTAAATTAATATCTAGCACCTGACCTCTCCCACTGAAGAGTCAAGTGACTTTACTAAGTTAACTTTTAAATTATTAATTTATCGCTAAACAAATCAATGGATTTATCCTTGTCTAAAGAGTCTTTGTATAATTTACTTAACCTAGGTATTAATGAATGACGTCCGAGATTGGTTCTGTTGATTCGGTTAACGAACAGTGGTTTTCTGATGATAAAGATGATTAATGCTGTGTCATCCAGAACATTTCTGTGTGGCGTCACACTGCAATCGTCACCCTGAGTCATCAGTTCTTAAGTCCCAAATCACACTAGCTAACAGTGTCCTACAAACCGATACACAGTAATCTTTGCACACTACCGCTTTACAGTAGAATTGTACGAAATCTCCCCGCATTACAACTCCACGTCTATGTTTTATTTTTTGGAATAAGTGACGAGACGAGCAAAACGTTCACCTGATGGTAAGTGCAACGTCTGGCTATAACAGATGCTGTGTCACCCAGAATATTTCTTAGTGGCACCATACTGCGCCTGAGACATCAGTTCTTAAGTCTCATACGCCCAGTGATTACACTAGCTCTCAGTGCCCTTCAGACCGAAACACAGCAATGAGGACACATACAAGGCACTTAATCTAAAAAGTTCGCGAAGTTCAGTGTTCGAATCCCAGCCGGAGCCAACATTTGTGCAAACACACAAATCGTTGGTATTCGGGTCTGGTTGTAGTACATGTGAAATTTGTCAGTAAAACGCACTTACGGTACAGGAGAAATTCTAGTGTGAGGCACTGTAATAAAATGTTAGTCACTTTCGCTATCATCATCATCATTTCAGCCTATCACTAGTCCACTGCTGAACATAGTCCTCCCCATAGATTGCCATAAAAGTTTGTGGCTCTAATCTTTGGGGGGATTTCGCCATAGTTGCCACGCTTGACAGGCGGGTTGGCAACCGCAGTTTACTTATTCAGATGTTCCAGGAAGATGCTGCTGCACATGCAATTTTCCCTCTGTCGACTTTTACGACAACCACGGGATGAGATGGGGTGGCAGATTCTCTTAAATTGCCGCCACACGGCATTCGCTATGTATTGCATTGCTATTATGAATGAACTGCTATGTTAATTGAAATAATTGCTTCATACATGGGGTCAGCATTCACGCCGTATGTATAAATTCATTGTATTGTAAGTTGTTAATCTACGATACGGTAGTATTTGTTTCATTCATTTTCTTAATCCAAAATCTATTCATTACAGTTCGAGACAGAAACATTGTTTTTTATTGTTTATAAACAATAAAAAACAATGTTTCTCAAACTTTTATCACACAATATACACATTAATAAGTCTCCTTTTCTGTTAAACTCAAGCGCTTTATCTTCGGTGAAGAAAAAGTACAAGCGCTGCTTGGTTCAGGTTCACTCCTTTTAACCACGAAAACATCAAATTAACAAAAAAAGAAACAATGGGACAGGTAACTAAAAATATAACACAACAAGAAACTTAATAAAAACAATTAATGTAATAATGATATAACAAAAATTATACAAAATTGTGTGGAAACAGCACTCTCATATGTTAATACACACAATATTGAAATATATATATATATATATATATCGCATAATTAAATAAAAATATTTATATTATCTGATTAATAAAAGGACATATTTCTCTTTAGATATTTTTAGGGATGACAGCTAATCCCAGAAACTACTTTGAAGCCATTTTATATGCTATTAGTACAAGAAGAAAATCATTATGTATGCAATTCATAATATTAAATAAGCCTTAAAAGCGGCCTATGAGCTTGTAATCATAACGAAATATGAATTACAAAACTAAGTATTTTTTCACATTATCGTTATAATTGTGATGTGAAAATTTGTTCTTTATAATATTATACTCGCTCGCCTATTGCCGTTAAGCAAAGAAAATGGCATTTTGTGCCTGTGGCTGTTTTCATAGCGAGAGCACGATCAGTGTTAGAGAGCTACGGGCTGATCGCAACCTGGCGTCAGTTAATCCCGACGCCTTACCGGGTACAGACGCGTAACGGCAAAAATACTTTCCTTTAACTTTGTGTATTTAAAATTTGACAAACACCTAACTTTTGATGCTGTCTATCGCTTCTGCAAAATGCAAATACCGTGTAAAGATTTAATTGAACTTTTTTAAATATTATTTAAATTTTGTAAAAATAAAAATATCAAAGATGCTTGACGCATTAATTTTGAATATTCGAAATGAATAGAATAGAAAGCAAAACAGCACAAGCAAAAGACAACGATAAAAATGAGAAAGGTAACTGCATTAAGAAATCAAAAGTCTTGGGTAAGCGTTTACTTTTGTGACCAATCTAATTAAAATTTATAAACTGACTTTTCATAAATCGAAAACGTATTGCAACAAGAAACAAGCAATTCAGAATGGGTAACATTAGGAAGTTATCTTAATTCTTACTTTATTAACAGAAACACTTTCTTTAACCTTAGCGTATTACTATAACATACAAAATAGTTAACGAAAGGTATGATCGTTTATAGTAAACAATACATTCATTTGAGTATTATCATAATTTGCAGCTAATACACGACTGAAAATGCATTCACAACATTTAATAGCATCTTCTAAAAAAAATCCCCTTTGCATAATTTAAATTTCACAAAGGCGTAATAAATAATTACAAATTTTTTATTTAAATTCTACACCCAAAAGAATATTTAAAACAGAGAAACGAGGAATTGTTCCTGAGTAAAACGTAGTTTCTTTTCCATAAATAATTAAAGACTCTCAAAAGGCTCTCAGAGTACCAGCCGTAGAGCTCTACCTCCCGTAGTAGTTTAACGCCTCTGCGTTTAGTGTAGTTATAGACTATATCTGGGGATTCAATTACTGTCTTCTGGGATGATAGCATCTCAATTCTTGGATAGATGTAGGCATTTGTGGGCCACACGACTGCTTAACATCATGGACTACGTTTGTTACTTGCTGATATATAAAAAGCACACGGTGAAAAGTTTTGTATGTAAATATACGGGCCTTTGAATGGAATTTAATTAAATGATAAGAGACACCACATTATGCGAGCATTATTCACATATTTATTGGGTGTTTGTTGACGACTTTTTATTGTGAAGGTTTGTTATCGGATATCGCTATTTGCTGTTTTCTTACCCTAAAAATGAAAAAAAAACTTGCGTTAACTTTGAGGTAAACAAAATTGTTTTAATTCCGTGCAAAGAGTAGCACTAACAAATCAATGGAACAACGAAACTTAAGTCAGAGTTCACGACAGACATTTTTTCATTAAATCTACTAACCGATCATAATGTGGACCCTTTAACGAAGAACAAATAGGCGAAAGAACGATAGAAGCCAATACAATTAACTTTAGAATTTTTGTTTGTCTGTCTGTACGTGCATCACGCAAAAACTACATCACGAAATTGGATGCAGTTTTCATAGAGAACGCGAAGCGCGAATCCCAGAAAATACATAAAATACTAAAATAAAAAATATTTTTGCACTAAGTTTATTGAGGAGGGTTGTAGATTATAAAACTTTATGCTACGGCTTTAAGATGCCACACGTCTAGAAAGACCGAACAGTGTGTGCTCACGGTCAGTCATGATCCAGGCTACATTGTACACATAGTCAATAGCTTTAACATAATACGCACCCCGGCGCGCGACCGCCGTACAGAGCGGCGCGCAGCAGACGACAATCACACCGCGCACACAAGATACACCCGTGTTCCAGGGCGGTTCTCACCGCCCAGAGTTACCGACACACAAGTCGACAGTCCGAATGGAGGCCCGCAGCCTCCCTCGGACGGTCATTAGATGACTTAAGATTATTTTGAGATATTCGAAATCGCGCAAGCACGCAGCGAACACGACAGTCCGAATTTCGAGGTTTTTCTAGGAGTATTATTTATGTATTTATGTTTGGGTCAAACCATACCTGGCACACGGGCCCCCTTGGCCCGTGAGCGCAGTATCCGACGAAGCTGTAAAAGCCAAAAAGGCTAACAGCAATTACGTACGGAGTAATAATCGCTGGCCGACAAAGATCTAATATCTGAATAAAAATTTCATCGTCAAAAATTACCATACATTTTTTAACAATAGCGATTTAAGGATGGACTTTAGTTTGAATCCATATTAAAATCAACGTGTTATCATCATAATTTGAGATGGACATCTTAAAATCACCGTCACTGCTAAAACAAATCACGGTACATTGTTACAGAATTGGATTTGGACTACTTGGAACGAGGGGGTGGTACTTTGACAGTGGCGGGTGCACCCAGTGTGGAACCCAGTCCTGACAGCCTTGATCTTGTTAAGGTCGTTCTGCTTGGAGCGCCGGCTGTCGGCAAAACTAGTATTATTCAGGTACTGTATTTCATTTATCATTCTTCTGCTATTTATGTTTTGTTGTTGAAGCCTATAGCTTCAATGGTCGACAATAGAGTTCTTTCCGTCAGCTTGATCCAATGGCTTTACATAGATAGGTTGCATGTTTTTGTATTTTTAACGCATTTACCACGGGGATTCCAGCCGCGGAGTTTCTCCATCGCACATACGTCGTGACTTTAAATTTCATCCACATTGCCGTGATGATTGACATGCCATTACTGTGCGCTTTTATATGTAGTTTTTCTTATTCAGTAGGTACTTCTCATTCAGGATAATTTTCTTAGTTACCACGGGTGATCAGTGGCTTGATTACTACAGTAAGATTATATTCTGAGTTTCTCCTCCTTTTTTATTCATTACCTTATCGGTTGCGACTTAAACCGGGTGAAATGTAAATAATCTATTCAGGCAAAAATTACTATATTACGTTCTTAATACTAAAAATTACTATATTCAACCTTGCATGTGTCTCATGGGATAGTACGAAGTGAAAATATACGTATGCATGTTTACTGCATAATATATAAATAGATCTTTTTCCAGCCTGCAAACCAGACAAGGACTTTAGAATGTTTCATTCAAAGAAATTCATAGAAATTCATAAAAATCACAAAATCACAATACACCGCAAAAATATTTATTTGTGATTATGATATTCTTATAAAATAACTTGATCTTAAGTCTTCAGGATTTGGAAAATAAAAAATAACTGAAACATTTTAAATTTCTAGCCCAATAATATACTCATAAGTGAATTACACTGTCGAAGAAGAGAACTAATATTTTTTTATTCCATAGCAATTCGTCTGGAGCGACTTCTCAGAAGAATACGTGCCAACTGATCGCAAGCACACGTTCTACCCCTCGGTGATCATAAATGAACATTTATACGAAGTGAAAATAACAGACGTGCCTGTTATACCTTATTTTCCGATAAATTCCTACTACGAATGGGCGCATTACCGATTCTATGGACTGCGTAATGCTACAGCTTATATTCTGGTTTTTGATTTATCAAATGTAGAAACATTCCAGTATATTAGAACATTACGAGATCAGATGGTGGAAAGTAGAGATATGAGAAACGTTCCCGTTTTAGTGGTAGGGAACAAGCAGGACTTGTTATGCAGTAGCACGCCCTCAGCTGTTACTGGTCTACAACAATTGGCGATGGCAGAAAGTGCATGTGGTGATTCGAGGGAAAAACGGCGAAACATTGTGAATCTTGTTCGGAAGCACTGGAAATGTGGATATGTTGAATGTTCTGCCAAATATAACTGGCGTGTTATAGCCGTGTTCAAAGAACTCATGGAGATGATAGACTCTCTGGAATGGAGTGGTGGTGGTCGCATTGCTGAACCTCCACCTGACTCTTCTGCAGGAGGAGGCGCAGGAACACATGAGAATCGTTGCGTGGTTGCTTAGCATTATTCGGTCGATGACATTTGTTTTGGACATGTGAACAATACGTGGTGGAAATGCTTAAAGACCAAAAACTTCTGGTCCATATTTTCAAAAGAGAGATCATTACGTTTTTAGTGTGTGTTAGACAATGTAAGTCAATTTAGAATTAGCCGTTTCAATGTTTATAAGCAATTTTGTTTATGATAACACTTGTAATAACTATTTACTTTTGACCAACACTGGTGTTAAGAATATAATTAACAATAGAGCTATAGAAATACTCTATGGATTTTGTATAAAAACTATTAGCAGTAAAGTTACTTTCGTTGATTTCTGCTGAAATTGTTAGCGTACTTGTAGATTGACGAGATTTTCGATTTTAATATTCACTTTATAGCGTTTATGGACTTTTACACTGCGTACATTAAAAAAGTATTATGCAAACATGTGCGCTCAATTTAAAATCTGCCGATCGTTAATGCAATCGGGGGTGATTGTGAAATACATCAAAGTAGGGGCGGAGAACCAGTTAATTTACTGAGATCTGCAGGTAATAGTAAATTGAATGATTTTTAGTACCTAGGTTTTGAAGAGAACCACTGCCACCGCTGGGGACCGAGGAATGACTACGGCTGAGTGAGCTAACTGTAGTTGATGTAGTGGTGTTAGGACTTAGTGTAAGGAAATGGGTTCGTTTCAGTGCGTGCGAGTGGCGCTCTTCACATGAACATCAAAGTGGTAAACACCATTTTATTTTTATTTTTAATGTGGATATCAGGAAATTAATTTTGTATGCCTCGTGTTAATCTTGCCTCTAGTGCACTGATTTAAGTGTATGAACTCGCGTTTTATATTGAAATAATGACAAAAATTCACTTTTTCTAACATAATACGTTACAGCCGGTTATAATAAGTATTGCGTAGAAATGTGCTAGTCATTAAATACTAAAGTATGTTAATTTTGTTCTCTATAATGGTTTCTTATATTTACGCGAATATTATTTAATGCCTTAAAACAAAAACAAAATTAATGAATTTTATAATTTATTTACGAATCTACGTAAAATGAGCTTATTGTGTCTTGAAGTTTTGGCATTTTATTAAATTTTATTAATTATAGGATACCGAGCTGGTGAAAGTACCTAGCCTTCTTGTAGGCTAACATATTCAACTTTCATGCTAGGCAAGAATCGGTAATCGATTCTGGTTAGATATATATTATTGAAATTTAAAAAAAAGTCTTAATTTCAATAGAGGATATTTCGTTAAAAATAAAAATTGAAAGCTAAATTTGCCCGGATTAACTATGACTTAAGGACGTCTCATGGTAGCCCCACACATAACGATATACGAGTACCTGCTCATGTTTGGACTCGTACAAGTATACATCACTACAGTATTGACCACAGACGACTCCAGTACACTTTAACTTTATTATTTCTGTGTTGAACGAAGCCCTGTTTTCATCAACCTATCTACACCATACAGATAGGTTTCATAAACGTCTTTTCAGTTTTTTTTTGTAGCAGATATTATAACGCCTGGTTCTAAAGCGTATTCTATGGATACTATAGTCGATTTTCAGAAAAGTACATGGTACACAACACGTCTGATCTGTCAAACATGCCACAGGTTCATGTAAATTTGGGCAAACGCAATTTGCACAAGCCTCGGAATTGAAATTTGAAATTATTTTTAAGCTTAGGCAATTCCAGAAATTTGTATGAGTATATAGTTGTGTGGCTACCATTTACACCTCAGTCAGTCCTCCCGTGACCATGGGAACGTCGGAAATAGTCGTAAATTTAAACGGTATAAAATCCGTTTTTTTTTTAATTTTCTAGAATTGTACATATATTGCAATAACAAAACTATTATATTCGATTATTTAGTATTTCAAAACTTATTTAGGAATACATTCTGACTTTCCGATAGACAGTTAAAGAGCTTTAATCGTTTGTATACTTCAATACATCAATGTTCTGTTTTCTTTCACTGTTAAAATAAATAATGTAATAGATATTAATAAATAGTGATGTAGTGCATTTCAAAACTATCAAAATTCACGCTATTTCTGTTATTCATACCGATCATAACAATAATAATTCGGCGTTTAGAGAAAATATCGTATGGAAAATATTTGTAGTCTTCTTTGCTGCACTGGAGCACCGTGGCTAACTATGTTCTTATTAAGCAATTCCATTTTTTTTCCTAGTATCACACAACCTATGGTAGGTTGTGATGAATACTAAATGTGGGAAGAAACAGAGCATTGGCATGTCATTTCGTACTTCTACTCCACTCTGATAGTGTATATTAACACAAGTTTTAAATTTACTTATACTAACTTAAAACTAAGAGAGAAAACCTTTTTGAAGTTATTATTGAAATGTGTTAAGTGAACAAAATTACATCGAACCTTTAAAATATATATTTTTTAACATGAAGAAAAAATTACCTGGCCAGTATTTTGTATTCAATATTTTGTTTTAGATGTTAGACAAGCATATCAAAAAAAGAAAAGCAATTGGATAACGGAACATAATTTTATCAATGAAAATAATATAAACTAAAAATCAAATAAGTATCAAGCTTTAAACTAAAAAATTATAATATATAACACATATAGGATATCTTCTTGTTTCTTTCGCCTGTTCCTCCTCCACAGATGTAACTCATTACGAAACGGTAGATGATTGTGAAAAAACGTCGTTAGACAAATAAAACAAATAATAATAATTCAAAATAAATAATTCAAAGAACCATCAATCCTATATTTCATTTCATTTCTAATAATGTATCAACAATAATAATTATACCATTTTAAAATATGGCCAGTGATCGTACAATTGTATTAATTACCGATAAGCTACGTTTTATGCGTATGACTGGCTAAATGGTTATACATACAGTTTCTCTGCGACACTTAAATATTCTATTAATTAATTCAACTAATTGCATAGCAATGTTAGCATATTTGCCAAACGAAAAGTATTTGTACTATATAAACAATTTGTGTAGTGTGACTCCGTGTTGTGCTTTTTGACCTTTGTGCTTCCTCTAATGTTGTAGAAATTAGTCATATTTTTTTAATATTTCCCAATTTTTGTAAATAGTGTTTAATTGAAGAAGTGACTAGGGTTGCCACCCGTACTTTACAATATATTTTTTTTAAACGAAACCCGCAGTAGGATTTTTTCTGTGTCGTGGTTGCGTTTTACAGACATAAATTCCACATGCGCAAACACCCAGACCCGGAACAACTATATGTAGGCCATACAAATATTAGTCCCGTTCGGGAATCGAACCCGCGACCCGCGGCACAGAAGCCAATGGCTTAGCCACTGCGTATTTTGTTAAGACTAAAATTTACGGAAGTAATACGAGAAAATACTTAAATTCCACGTACAACTACATCAGTATGTATAAATGTATGAATGAACTATTTATTATATCTTGTCTGATGAGTCTTTCTCAGTAAAGGAGAAGTGAAAAAGTAAAATAAGCTCCACTCAATTCGGTAGAAAATAGCTAACTATATATTTAAACATGTCAATACAGAATCTATAAGGTCTTCTTATAGTGGTAGACCATTATATGATCTATTATAAAAACTTCTTCAGGAAAGATTGTAACAAAAAAATATATTTTTACTTTATAAAATGAATTTTACACGATGGTGTTCCAAAATTATTATTTATTTCAAATTCCGGTGGCAACCCTAAAAGTAACATTAGTAGTAAAATAAATAATTGTACTAAGTTATGTACTTTGTAGTAAAAACTAGGATAACTTAGACCTGTTTAAGTAAATTTCCCCTGTGTTGCCCACCGGAGGCATATTTCTCTCTTTGCGTCCAATTCGACTCTCGATGGCGGGGTTCCCCCATCACTCGCCCTCTTGCACTCTCGCCGCCGACCATCCCGCGATGTAAGTGCTCTATGCCGGACATCCGGTGCTCAGTGTGCAATGCACTGTTTTTCCCTATATAGTAACAAGTCGAATGGACCTGATGGTATTCCTGTATTGTGCTGAGGATGTGTGCTCCGGAGTATGCACCGGTTCTAACGCGTCTTTTCCGATACTGCCACTCTCTAGGCGTCGTTCCGAACTCATAGAATACTGCCTTATTGCGCCCGATCCCCAAAAAAGGCGACCGCTAAAATCCGACTAACTGCAGATCAATTGTCATCACCTCCTTGTTCTATAAAATCATGTAATCAATTGTCAACTGTCAGCTCTTAAGGTACCTAGAGGAGCACCAGCTGATTAGTGATTGCCAGTACTGTTTCCGACGGGGTTGCTCGACTGATGATCTTCTAGCCTACCTTGCTCATCGATGGGCGGAGGCAGTTGAGACCAAGGTGGAAGCCCTGGCAGTTAGATATATATATCCAACGCCTCCGATCGAGTTTGGCATGAAAATCTTCTCTAAAAGCTGCCTTCCTATTGGCTTCCCGAGAAATTATGCAATCGCATAATTTCTGGTCTGTAAGAAAAATCGTGATAAAAACATGATAAAAATTAAAGTTGTTATAAATCATTAAATTTTATTAGCAGTCCTATTGTTCTTCTAGTAGTATTTCTTTTGTTATAACTAAAATAAAATTAATATTTTTTTAGTCTGTTGTTGTAATGTTTATGATTTGCTTGAACCGTGGCATATCTACATACCTCGACTGTTATTGTTACCCAATTGTCCGCTTAATGTCTTAATATTTTGTATCTGTATTAAATGATAGCTGTCATAAAAATACAGCCATGTAGAATTGTGGCGCCAACTCGAAAAGTTTCGGTTGCGTTTTTTAATGAATTTTGTTATTTTTGAGTATGTTCGAGTTATGATGTTTATTATTGATGGTTTATAATGCAGCAGGTGCTCGTGAAATTTTTTGATGAATTGAAAAATCAATTCAAGATCAAAATAGTGCTTTTCTTTTTGTTTCAATCAGTCCAGCAAATCTTCAGTAAAAGCGAACTATCATTTTAATGTCGTTCGAAACTGAAGTCTGGCCGCTTACTTGAAAATTGCGAAATTATATATGTTTATTTAGAATATTAGGCTACTTTGACACTGGCAAAAAGTTTGGGACTGCTGCAATAAATAAATACAGCAACGTAAGCGTCAACTCGAAAAGTGGCGGTTGTGTTTTTTATTGAATTTTGTAATTTCTGTGTATGTTTGGAGTTTTGATGTTTTGATATTGGTAGTTTATTATGCAGCATGTGCTTGTGAAAGTGTACAGTAATTGGAAAATTCAACTCAAGATCAAAATTGTTCTTGTCATTTTGTCTCCAGTAAAAGTCAACTATAATTTTATCGTCGACCGAAATTTTGAATTATTGTTTCTCGAAGATTGCTTTTTAACTAAGAATAATATATTTATATCTGGATGTTTTACTTCACACTGAAAAATAGATTACGGTTGTTTCCATAAATAAACAAATAATAATAAATCATAATTTATTATGTAAGCGTTAAATAACATTGTTTATTTTTAATGTTCGACGATGTGAATGATGAAAATAAATGTTGCACTAATTTTTAATAAAAATAGGAACTTCTTTCATTCGTTGGTATTCTTGACGTGTTAATAATTACTCAGCGGCCAATGTAACTTTTTTATGTATTGTCTGGCTGTGTTCTTATCGAATAAAATGTTAGAATGCTTTTAATGTAAATACGTTTAACTTTTGCGAATATTGTTCTGTTTGTAATTCAAAAGGTGAAATAATAGTTTCTGAAAGTCTACAGTGTTGGCGATGTCACCTTTATACAAATGTTACACGGTGCAATAAAAAGTTGTGAACACTTTTGTCCATGTCTTTTATTTTCTATTCACTTGATATGTGTTTGTATGAATGCGTGTATGAGCGTGTTTCACTTTAAACTGTTAAAAATTACAGTATAATAAAATGTCCGATTCACAGTATATATAACATCTTTTGGTTCCTGTTGGCGGATTTAGATCATCATCGACCACCCCTTGCAGACAAGGATTTTTCCATCTATACAAATAAATACAAAATTGAAGTATGTCAATTGAATTGTAATAACGAAATAACAGCTTTTTAATCAAGAACAAATAAATTTTTAAAATTTTTTTTTGTCTCTCTGTCTGTTTGTTCCGGCTACCGGGACTTTCACTGACAGATACCTGATATTATAGCGGGTAACTCAGGCTACATTAATTATAAAATTATAATTAGGGTTCCACGCAAAAAAAATAAAACAGTAAAATCCGATTCAAATAGGGCCAGCATTTTTATCGGGGAAATTTTTACTGCGGGGCAAATACATTATTCAATATGTACGAGAAGATATCGGCTAAGAAATTGTTTGCGCCTCATAAGATTAATTGACGAACGATTATGAAAATAGTAATTATTTTCATAATTGTGATAGTCATTTTCAGTTTATATTTCACACCCGTTTCCACTATGAAAGATCATCTAAATAACTAGAAGTGTAAAGTGACTGAACAATATATACGATGCTATTTACTTATAAAGGTTTTCAAACTGGTGGTAGGTATTCCTATGCACGAATTCGTCTAGATAGGTACCACACTGGGCACATGAGACTTAAGATGTCCATAAAATACATAAAAATGTCCTGCTTCGACAAAACAAAAGCATAACATCAACAAGTAACGTCAACATACATATTTAAAAACTAAAGTGGAGATATTGAATAAAATTTGAGCATTCGAAACATACAAATAGTCAGCCCACCTCTTGTTTTCATTTTTGATTATTTTTAAACATTTCATAATTATATTATACATACTTACATACATTCACGCCATTTTCCAATATAAAGTGTAGCGGAGGCGACACACATAACCTACATTTTGCCGCCGTGGGAAACTGGTGGCGAACCACGACGCCGCAATTTTGGTACGAGCCAAAACATTTTTACTTCCAATTGCGTTCCCACGACCAGTGCAGTAAAAGCATTGCATATTATGGAATCGCATCTTACGACCTCGGTAGGAAAGAGGTAGGTGCTATTCTACTTTGTCGAACAACCTACCGGACACTGACTATATTATAGACATATGTTTTATTATTGAAACAATAATAATTGAAAGGCGTACGTCCAGCTCTGTGGGCAAAAATAAATCGTCACGTTAATTGTGCCAGATCTTAATTGTCCGGACTAGTGATGGGCAAGTCCGTCAAGATGGCAAAGTATATGGTACTGCAATCGCCTATTTGGCTGCCAAGCGTTGCAATAAGTGCAAATCCTCACAACTGTTTAGACGCCTTTGAAGATAACAGTAGGTATGTTGTAGCTGCGAATCTAAAACGAAAATCCTTTTAACATAAATCTTTTGCAGCTGTCTAACACCGGAAAATATGTGAAACGTAAAATCTCTCGAAGTTTAGAATAAAGAGAACTAAACTTTGTACTTACACTCAGAGGTAAGACAAGATTTAGCACAAAAGTTATATATACCTATATAATAAGTATAATAAGTATACCTATATAATAAATATAGCAGGGTAACTAAGTATTACCCTGCTTGCCAACTTTAAGAATGTTCTGTCAGAATAAAATTAACATAACATTTTTTTATTTAAATTCGTTAGTGAACGTTATGGTAAGTCATCCGTTCATGTTATAAATTTATTTTTATTATTATATAGGGTGATATAAAATAAATAAAAATCTATACTTTTTTGAGTTTTTAAGTGTTTTTATTTAAAATGCATACACACGGACACTATTTGCTCGTTTCGTCATAAAAAAAATGTAGTCGTGGCTAAATAATTTATACAATCACTCTTTTTCCCATGTAAGGGGTAGGCGGAGACCACATCCGTAGCTCACTTTTGGCCTCCGCGGGAAACGAGACGTGACGGGTGGCAAATCCGCCGCAATTTTGACGCAACTCTAAAAAAAAAATTCTGACTCTACCTTGCGTTCAAACGAGCAATATAGTGACAGCATTGCATATTATGGTGTTACTCTGCACGAAAAAGGACTGTCCGTACAATTCCTTAGTCGCCTCTCACTCGTAGTAAGCACGTAAGTGCTACTCGACTCTGCCGCACATCTATCGGCAAATGCATAAGACAAAGGTATAAACTTAATTTTTATATCACCTTACTCCTAGTAAGTTTAGTGTGAAGAAGATTGCATAGTTTCTATTGAAAAAGTTTCCTACTGTTCACGCCCAACTTTGTGTTCGTATAGCTGGTTCCGAAAGCAGTTTATAATTTGTACGAAACTTATTGTATTCCACTGCGTTTGCGAAACTAAGGCAATGATTTTAAATTTGTTGTGAAGTAAGTTATTTATTAGTCGCTTAAGTTTTATAATACGCGACCAACCTGAGTTTGAACCTGGTACTAACATCATTTCCCTGAGTAACGGACATTACCTGTTTTATGTTCAAACGAGTGGACATCCATCACGTGTGAACCAAAGTATAATTACATGTACTCATGTACTATGACTTAAGAAATAAACTTGTGTCAACATTTTTGTATCATGATTTCATAAGATTTTAATGTTGGATTTAATTAAAATAATAGAATATTTTCAATATTTCCGAACCTCGTCCCTTCCCGTTCAATTATTTTTAGATATTTCATTCATTCATAGAACAATTTTTCTACGAAACATGATTGAAGAATTAACCGTTCGGAGACTTTTCTAACGAACAAAACATCAAGATCAAAGACGAAGACCCAAAGTCTACATACAAACAGAACAATCGAAAGGCTTTTTTCATAGGGCTTCTCATTCATTCACTGCTGAATAAGGTCGTGCGACGCGGTACAGGCAAATAATTGTAAAATTCGATTAACGAAAAGAGTTTAGTAACTGTTCGAATTTCGAATTATATTTCTTTAAAGATAAATTCTTAGTAGTTTAAAAAAAAAGATTGCCGGGAAAATCAGTAGTCATATTTTTTATCGCACATCGAAGTTGGCCATTCGTTGTGAAACTGGAGTAAACGTGGAATGATTCCAGAACGATGATTTTTTTATGATTTTTAAAATGCTCTTTCTCCACAAAATTGTGCCGCTCGACTGCGAAATGCTTTTGGGAGGGAAGACCTCATCTCAGCACCGTGAGACGTCGGTTTGCCGAACTCAGTTGAGGGCCTGTTTCACTAAATGACCAAAATCGTGTTAGTCCTTCAACTGCGACCATCGAGGAAAATGTTGTTACTCTTAAGCGGCGTATTGAAGAAAATAGACACATCACCTATGCCTATGAAACATTGACTTTCCGGAATGAAAAGTATACTATGTCCTTTCCTAGGATGGAAGCTATCTCTGTTCGGAATATCATCAAGAATTTTTCAAAGTGGTTATACCGTGTCAAAAGGTAACAAAAAGAGGGACATAGACAGTTACTTTAGCATTTATAATATTAGTATGGATTGCCGATAGGTGTCCGGCAGAGTAGAATAACGCCTACCTCTTTCCTATCGAGGTGTCGTAAAGTAACTGAGGTATTGTACGGACAGCCTTTATTTGTGCAGAACAACACGCTAATATATAACGCTGTCACTATACTCCTGAATGGAAGACGATTGTAATAGTGATTGCAGATCATGGAGTTGTTGAGGTTTTTCAGCTATTCTCGGCCTATAGAGGTCATGCTGCTGAGAGCGAAATAGATCTGAAGCTGCAGAACGCGTTGTCTGGCTGCACGTCGCTTTGCTGCTACCTCGGCACGTATTTGAGCCACTCTTTGTTTATTTCGTTCGTTCGCTAATGCCCGTTCTTCTGCACTTTGATTTGCAATTCCTTGTCGCACTGCTTGCGCTCCGCGACTACGTCTACCTGAGTTTGATTTTTTCTGGGCATTACTGTAATTAGCTAAAATATATTAATAAAACTTAAAAAAAAAATTATAACAAAAACATGGTGTTAAAATAAAAATAATATTGCAAAAACAAAAACATGTGTAATATAATTGGAATAAAAAAAATGAGAGGTGTTGCAATAAAGACAAGCAGGGAAAGAAAAAAAAAGAGAAAAAAAATCTAAAATTTTCGTGGAAAATCAAAAAAGAAAATTAGAAAATCGGACCCGGTAGGTGTCTCTGTGGTCGTGTGGCTGTAAGGTTTCATACTTAAATACATTTATAAAAAATTACAATTCAGAAATCAAACTCATCCCGTCCCATATCGGAACGGGCAGGACGTCTGCCGGGCAAACTAGTAAATAGATAGCGAAAAAAAGGCAAACGAGTATGGCGATTGAGTCCACTTTTGATAAAATTAATTGCTGTATTATTTTAGGGAATTGCAAATAAATATTTATGCTGCGATTATTTTTTGTATTGCATACTTTTAGTCTTCCGAAAATGTATTTTTACATATATTTATCCCGTAGAAAGTAAATACGAGTAACAATGCTAAATCCCTTGTCAAGTAATGGTATAATTTAAAAATGGATCAACTGAAATTCCATTCATTTCTTTATAGAAAAATAAAGTGAATATTCACTAAATAAAGCGAAAGAACGAATAACGAAACTTTCTTTAGATTTACGATCCAAGTTAGCAACGCGTGCTTTTGACGTGTTTTCTATTTGGTTCTTTTGTGAATACCTTTTCAAGGTTTTATAGGAGTTTAAGGCTTCATTGACGCGGAGAATAATAAAAAAAACAAAGCAACATGTTTTTTATTTAATTAGATACTGTGATATATATTTGAATAAACCTAACATGTCTTTGAATTGGACAGCACTTAGTCAAAGTATGATCAAACTCTGTTTATAATGTAATATAATCTAAAAGTAAAGTAAAGTTTCAGCCTCTAAATGTCCCACTGCTGAGCACAGGCCTCCTCATTAGAAATGATTCTAAGACGGTTTTGGAGCTAGGAAGAATCCGCCACGCTGCTCCAATGCGGGTCGGCGGACTTCACATGTCTTCGAAATATTTTTTTTATACATTTTAGGTTGATCGGTTATCTAAGAACAGACTTGGAAAAGGCTTATGACAGAGTGGTAAGGAAGAAATTGTCTTTATGTGGGGTGAACGGCAGCTTGATACAAGCTCTGAAATCACTTTATAAGGATTAGGGTAAACAGGGTTTACACAGACTGGCTTAACATCGAAAAAGGTGTTAAACAAGGATGTATGGCTTCGCCGTGACTGTTTAACCTATTTAAATAGAGGTAAACCCCGAGAAAAGTGTAGCGATATACTTCTCGAGGGGCACACCAAAGCCCGCTAGACGACGTCACCCAATCGGAAACAATCAGCTAGGCACGATCCCCCTGTTCGGACGCCCTATTCCCTGGGAAAAGAGCGTCGAATACCTCGGGGTCACTTTAGACGCAGCGATGTCGTTCGCTGCACACATTAAAAACATACGCAATAGAGCGGCTTTTATCTCAAGCCGTCTATACCCATTAACTTGCTCCTCAAGCAAAATGTGCTTAAGACACAAACTCTGTAAGACTTGCATAAGACCCGTAATGGACTATGCTTGCGTCGCTTTCGCTCACGCGACGGGCAATCAATTAAAGAAGTTACAGAGAGTTCGAAATCGATTCTTGCGAACTGCCATCGGAGCCGGTTGGTATCAACGCAACGTAGACCTTCACAGCGACTGCGAAATGCCCTTAATCTCTGAACACTTCAGAGCATTATCACGACGGTTTTTCGAAAAAGCCCCCTGGTGGTTAAAGCAGCAAATTACCGACCAGATAGAAACGCGACCGTACGCAAACGTCGCCTGCGAAACGTGGTAGACGAGACGGACGTCTCAGCACTACCTTATAGCCTATCTTTCCATTTGCTACGATCCCGACACACATCTTTAGCTTCTTCTAGTTTTACTAGTGTTTTCATACAAACTTGTCGGTTGCGGGTACTTTTGACATGGCCTTTCCTAAAAACGTCATAATTTCTTCTCTTCCAAAAACCATTACTTTCGTCTTATCTATAATAATTTTCAATCCTTTGCTTTGTAGATCACCATGCATAATATTAACCACCACCTGCAACTCCTCCTCCGATGATGCTAATATAACCTGATCATCGACATGTAGGAGGCTTTGACGGTCAGATCATTAATTCTTAATCCAAACGCACTTTCTTTCAAATCTTTCACGCAATTGTCTATAAATAGGTTAATATATATATATATATATATACATATTTGCGGTGATGTAATTGCTGTTAGTCTTCTCGGCTTTTACAGCTTCATCGGATACTGTGCTCGCGGGCCAGGGGCCCGCGTGCCAGGTTTGGTTTGACCCAAACATAAATAAATAAGTAAAAACTCCTACTCCAATATCTTGATCCAGTGTTCAAGAAAGAAATGAATGAAAGGAATGAAACGAATGGAATGAATGTCATGAATGAAATGTTTGCCATAAGCCAGATCCGACCCCGCGACCCCTTGTGTTAAAGGCACCCTTAAAACTAGGCTATCGGACTGTTGCTTTGTCTTTTACAGTAAGTGCGTTCATACGACAGTGAGGCTAAGTACGACAGTAAAGTTTCATATAAGAATGTCAATGCTTTCGTTATTAATAACGTAATAGCTTTTATAATTTGCAATAAAGAAGATGCAATTTTTCACTGCCATTATAAGTATAATGAATTTTTTAAAATAGATTATTATTCGTTTATTATAAGCTGCTTATTACTTACTTATTTATAATAGGCTAAGTCTATTAATCTTTCTAGACATGAAGAGCAACTTTGCACTGAAGTATACTTCTAGTTCAAGAAGAGATAGTTGTAAAGACAAGATTTACGGAGTGCTAACAGTTTTTTCTTTACCAAAGTGGATACTTATTTGTATGTGAATTAATTACACTCTACGTTCTCCTTTGTAATAATTTAGTTGATCATCAAAAACAATGTTTCTACACAACACTAACATCTCAAACTATTTACACATTCTTTGAAAGATGGAAAAAAAACCTAAGCCATGTTTCGACAAGAAATTTCTCAGAAAAGGTTTCAATGTGATTAAATATGGAATATAATGTGTTAGGGTCAGAAGGACACAGAGAGTGTATATTTACTGGGCATATGAAACTAAGGAACAGATATCTCAGGGCGATGAGCGCAGTGTGGTGCCACACAGAAATATTCTCGGTGACACACATATGTTGTGGGCAGACGTTGCACTTAGAATCAGGTAAACGATTTTCTTGTCCCGACATTAACTTCATTAAAAAAAATTGTCTGTGAAATGTTGTGAAGTGAAAATAAAGATTGCTACTTTCCTTGTGACAAATACGTGTTGTTGAAAATAATAATAATAATAGTCATCATCGTCATCATTTCAGCTTATCACTAGTCCACTGCTGAACATAGACCTCCCCCATAGATTGCTACAAAAGTTTGTAGCTCTCATTTTGGGGGGAATTTTGCCATTGTTTGCCACGCTGGGCAGGCGGAATTAGGCGGGGCAACCGCAGTTTATTTATTCTGATGTTCCAGGAAGATGCTGCTGCCCATCATCTGTACTTCAATGCAACAGCACCAAACATGTTTAAGATAATTTAAGAGTTTCATGGACCCCGTCAACAGAACTTGAATCTGACGCCTCATCTCATTATGTAGATTGAGATTGAGGTTCATTGGAATTTCCCTTAGTCGATATAGCTTATGTACAGAAGTCGAAACGACCATCACAAAAATTTCAGTACTGCAAAATGTACCAGGCGTCTGGTACTGCTTTCACCAATTTGCTTGTCAAGCGTGGTGAATACTGAAAATACTCCCTTCTAGGAAGAGGCCTATATTCAAGTGATGGTAGGTACCACCGCAGTACCAGTTATTCTACCGTGGTCCAGTAGTGTGCACACTTGACTGTGTTTTGGTGTAAAGGCCACAGACATTCATTTTTATTTATTTGTATGTATATTTATTTCATGACATACTGTGATAATCAAATAAATCAAAGATGTGTTAAAAAAATATGTCTTATGCCCAAGGTATTTTGATGTAGATATTTTGTAAACAGCAAAAGTGTAATTTGTTCCTAGAAAAATAACATAATATTAGGTTAATAGGTTGGGAAAAAGGTTTCTCGCATTTTATATGAAAACTGAAGACATTTTTTTTTCAAAGTTTATTTACATTTAATTACAGTATACAGTGCGATTGTGCTCTCTTTCCCAGAAAAGTTAGGGTGTGATAGGTAGGTGGAATAAAAACTATACGCGGTATGATTAATTGACTCTTGATCTTTGGCTTTGCTAGAGTCCCGTACATCCAACAAACTACATAAACCACTAAAGACATATTATCCTGCCGCGGCAATAAATAAAACTAAAAAATAAGTAAAATAAACATGCCACGGCCTTCTATTTCACCTACCTATCACACCCTACTTTTTCTGACTAGGAGTGAACGAAAACCCATGTGCCATTTTGTTTGATGACTTTTCGAAACTCTTTGAATTTCTTGTTAAGTGGCCAAACATGTGTGTGGTCTAGCGTTGTCGTGATGAAAGACCACACCCTTTCTATTGATCAATTCCGACAGCTTTCTCCCAACTTCTTGCTTTATTCTCAACAGTTGTTGGTAGTTGAGATCCGAATCGATGGTTCTGCCCGGCGGGAAAAGCTCATAATGAACAACGTCCTCCCAATCCCACCATACGCACAGCATCGCCTGATTGCGAGTTAACCCGGGTTTTGGCACAGTCTTTGAAGCCTGGCCGACCTTTGACCACGATCTTTTTCGCACGTTCTTGTCGTACCTGATCCACTTTTCATCACTAGTTATAATATCTTAAAAAAATGTCTTATGGTTCAAAACTGTTCCTTGGGCAATTCCCAGTTCTTCAGCTATGTCGTAACTACTGATATGCCGACCTTGCTCCACTTTTTCAAAAATGGCGTCAATTTTAACCGTAACAGGGCGAGTAGAAAGAGAGAGAGAGAGAGAGATAGAGATTGAAAACTCTTAAACAAACTTTGTTTACTGACACTATATTAGGTCCACGAACGACACACATTTTTTTGGTTGCAATTTTTCCTTTTTTCTAATAAAGTTTTAACATGTATCGAAATTCTTTATTAGAATCACCCATTTTGACAGAAAGAAAAACAAATGAAAAATAGCCGGACACAACATTTTATTAATTTGTTTCTTTTTTTGAAGTGTGACCTTTTAAATGTCATCAAAACCAGCCAGATACAAATAGTACAGCCAAAGAGATTTTATTACAAGTTTATACATACTAGATGCGAAAAGACTTTTTCACCGACCTAATATGTAGAGCTTAGTTTTGGGCCGAAATCGCATTTAATTAATGGGCTTTTCTACTTAGCTCATAACTCAGCTAACTCTATTTTGCAATCCTTTGAACTTTAACGAACGTCGAATCATCAATTAGTCTATGATTACTAAATAGTTATCTAAAAGTTGAGATTTTACGTAGTTATTTTTTTTGTTTTAGTGCGCAAGTGGAACAATTTCACATATACAGTAAAACATACGTTTTAAAATGGTCATTTAAGTATTCTTAAGGGGAAACTGTCCGTACTATAAAGGGAATATTAACACTGTTCAGTCGCATTCTCAGTGTGATTTGTACAAGAATACATTTTTTATGGAATAATTTGGGTATAGTCTTATATTTCCAAATATTTTATTTCCAAATTACTCCATTATGAGTATAAGATTTTTTTTATTCGATAAAGATGGCAAGTACAACGTCTGCCCATAATAAACGCTGTGACACCCAGAAAATTTCTGCGTGACACCACCACACTGCGTCCGTCCCCCTGAGACATGAGTTCTGAAGTGTAATTGCACCAGCTCTCAGTGCTCATCAGACCGAAACACAGTATTAGTTTGGACACCAGTAGCAGTAGTGTCTTCAGTAGTCTTCTTCCTAACGAGGTGTCGTAAGAGGCGGTAAGGTATTAGGCACGGACAGTATTTATTCGCAATGCTGTCACTATACTGCTCATGCAAACGCAATCATGAGTAAGATTTTTTTGTGTATATGTAATATTAAGCGTTTCATTATGTATTTGACTACACAACTACAACTAGCAATAGTCGACGAGAAAATATGAAAAGTATTTACCACATACCCGAATCATACTCAGTGCCAATGTGATTTCAGAGTCGGTTCAACGATATAATCATAGTCAACCCATTTACAGTCTGATGATGATGTCCTCCTTGTCGATTTCCGACAACGAAGACAACTTCCGAATACTGTCGAAGGCAATCAACTGCGTAGGATAATGTCGGCCGCAAAGTAAAGACAAATACTTTCAAAATGACAAATAATAAATACATACATACATAGAGTCACGCCTCTTTCCCATAGGGGTAGGTAGAGACCCCTTCTTTCCACTTGCTACTATCCTGACACACATCTTTAGCTTCCTCTACTGTCACCGGTGTTTTCATACAAGCTCGTCGGTTGCGGGTACTTTTGACGTGATCGATCTGATCGTAATACGTTCGCCTACGTCCCCTTACCGGCTTGCCCATTCACACTCGCCTCATAAATCTGTTTCGTCAATCTTCTTTCATCCATCCTCTCTACGTGTCCAAATCATCTAAGCATCTCTTTCTCTATCTTTGTCACTACATCTTTTACCACACCGCAACGTTCCTTTATCACTCTGTTCCTCAGTTTGTCCATAAAAGTCACTCCAGTTATACTTCTCAAATCATTTCGACAGCATTAATCTTATTTTCATGCTTCTTCTGCCAGAAATAAAAGAAATATGTATGATATTTTATATTAACTTATTTTGGTCTAAGTAATTATACTAAGTAGTAATTTACATTTTTAGTCATTTCTTATGTTTGCCATCACATTCAAAGTATACACGAATAACTTAAAATTGTTTTGACTTTTTTTTTTGTAACATAAACCCGGAAGGGTACAATAAGACAATTTTTTTTAAGGTTGCATAAAAACTAAGTTGCCTTTATTCAATAAACTCGCAAAATAATTTTTCTAAAACATAAGGTCTCGGTCGGGTAACTTAACAGAGTCGCAATGATAACACAACCAAAAAACGAAAAAAAAAAATTAACTTCTATGTATTAAACATAACTTGCTACATACTATTTATAATACTTTCGTATACGCAGTAATGTGTCTTATTTGTATAGATGTAAGGAGGAATGGCATGAACTAGTGTAAGTAAAAGAGCTGAAGTCCTTATGGCGCTATGAATGGGCTAGCAATTACACTAATGAGTCCCTACCGAGCCACAGGCGCCCGAAATACATATATTTCGGATGTTAACGAATTTGTAAGAATATTCCGATGTCCGTGCTTACTTTGTTGCCGTTTCATTACAGTGCCACAAGCGTACGCCGTTAAATGTCCATGGAAAAAAGTGACCGGTGGTAGGATTCCTATGCAGGAATCCGTCTGGGTAGGTACCACCCCAGGACCAGTTATCCTGCCATGAAGCAGTAGTGAACATTACTGTGTTTCAGTTTGAAGAGCACTGTGAGCTAGCGCAATCACTGGGCATATGAGACTTAAGAACTTATGTCCCGAGGTGATGGGCACAGTGTGGTGTCACACAGAAATTTTGTGGGTGACACAGCATTTGTTATGGGCAGACGTTGCACTTACCATCAGGTGAACGTTTTGCTCGTTTCATCACTTTGTCCAATAAAAAAAAATCACCCGATAGAAAGGGTAACATCTGCCGTATCATGCTGTATCATCACAAATGCTCACGCAACTGCTGTATCATCCAGAACATTTCTGTGTGGCACCACAGTGCTCCAGTCACCTTGAAACATCAGTTCTTAAGTCTTATATTCCAAGTAATTACACTAGACATCATCACCTTGAAGGGTATATGTATATTGACCAAAAGTATTATCAGAATTGATGTCTCAACTTTTGATTGAACGACTTTAATCGAAATGTTAGTGAAGTTAATAATGTAGCCTGTAATTATTATTATTGCCTTATTACGACATATTTAGAGAGTGATATTCAATTTCATTTCAAGATAGTAAAGTTAAGAAAAAGCTGGTGTTGTTCAGTAGAGTAAGAGGGAGGCTAGATCATGACTGCAACTGTACGTGTTATAGACTCCTCTTACCTCAGGACTGGAACATCACAATAACATACCAGATTTTCTTCTTGACTGCACCACGGCTTACCTCGTTGGTCAGGATCACTGTTTATCTGGACTTGGTTCCATGACGCTGTGAAGAAACGTTGCATTCCTATTTCATTATATTTCAGTCTTACTATCGGGAATAACTTTTAACTATTATCTTCTACCAGCCCCTAAATCTCACCACTATACCGTCCTTATTAATTAAATATAAATATGGTAAGTACAACGTCTGCCCATAACAAACGCTGCGCTATCTAGACGACTACATAGGAATCCTACCACCAGTGAAATCACCTTCCAATGTTTGGACATAATATAAAAAAATTGTAATACGAATTAATAAACTTAGCACTTAGTTAATGAACTTAACTACATTAAAATTGTTTATTGAGAATTTGTCGACTATATTAGTAAAATGTACAAACTTAGTTATCCCTACTCAGTAGTTTCTGTTGCAAAAGTTTCGTGTTGTTTCCGCCCAATTCTGTGTTCGTATATTGCTGGTTCCAAAAGCGTTTCATTATTTAGGAAACGTATCGTTAACTACAGAGTTTGTAAAGTTTATTTATTTAATTTAGATTTATTGTTTAATAATTTGTTTCAGTGGTTTATTTGAATTTATTAAATATTATAGTGGCTTGTAATGTCTGTTTGAAACAATTATATACTGTTTGATTTTCGTAATGCATGAACTCAAATAGAACTCATTTTGAAGCCTTCAATGTAAACTTTAGAGAGAATTTTGAAAGATTGCGTTTGCGGATGACGAACTGAAAATGCAGTTTGGCTTCACAGCTCAAAGCATCCTTCGATAAAATTACAGACTTTGAAAGTAAAATACACGCAGTGGAGTAAGAGCTATTGCATTTCTTGTTTTATAATAATTAGCAGGCAGGAGAGTCTTGTAACATACAATGTTTCCGGAATCGTATTAGCGATAATTTGGGCACTGATTCTACATCTCATTCCCACTCTAATACGACCCCCTAGTGCGTCCTACCACCTTTCCCTTTCCAGTCATTGCCATTTCAACATTTTTTGCGTTTTGTTGTGTTCTCGAAAAAATAGGAATAAATTGAAAGTGCGTGGCTTCACAGATTCGCAAATGGTCTTATTCGATTTTTTTTCTTTGTAAAACACAAAATCAAAAATAAAAATCTCAAAAAAAATTAATTAAGCCTTTAGTTTAGTATTAAATCAACAGATTTTGAAATAAGCAACAAAACGACGTCAAAGTTACTACGCTAATACGATTCCTGACACCGTTTGGCCGTTGGAAAGCGGCGGAAACAAATCTGCCACACAGTCTCATCCCGCGTGTAACGGCCAGGGGCGAATTCTCAGTAAAACAATGTTGCAGTAGCGGACTTCGTTTAATTGTACACGAGATCCACAAATAAAACACAGTAAGCAAATTGGAAAAAAACATCGGTATCGCATTCGAAAATGGACTCTCCTTATCCCCTTTCTACTTTTTAAAATTCAATCTATATACCGTTCACGCGTCCGTTGAACGTAATTATTGCCATATACAAACACGATTAAAATATAAAATTATAATAACTACATTAATTAACATCTACAAAATAAAAAATATAAGAATAAACAATTAATATACAAAATTACTGCGTAGCCTACAACGTGGGTGCCCAACTAAGTACTAAGAATCGGTGTTTAGAAAATTGCTTACAAGGCTTACGACTGATGGCGCAATAATCGTTTCGTAACATGACAGACCTGAAACTTAGGTTTTTTATAAAATTGACTGGCTACAGTGTCTATCAATATTATTGTTACATACATACAGTCACGTCCTGCTCTCCTTCCTATTGGATTAGGCAGAGACCACATCCGTAGCCCACTTTTCGCCCGCGTCGGGAAACGAGATGTGACGAGTGTGGCGAAACACGTCGCCGCCATTTTGGAACGCGTTGAAATTCTTGGTCCCCCATTGCGTTCCTACGATATTATTTTTGAATTTTGTGAATCTGTGGCTTTTATGCCTTTTGGCCTGTTGTACTTCACAACCTTGTTCTTTTGTAACAATTTAAATTAATAATCTATTTTTAATTTAAATTGCGAAAGGGCGTTAGGTTTCTTACTATTGTTAAAGAATATTTATCAAATTAAAAAATAAGTAATAAGCAACTGAGCGTGTCTTTACAACCGAATAACATTCAATTTTATTACACCGAAACAAGTTCCGAAGAAGGGCGTCAAATCAAATTACATTTATAAAATTTAATTTGATTGGACGCCCATATAATATGAATGGCGCAAATAAAAAAATATTTTTTAATACTGAATTAAATACAATGAAAAGTTGACCCCGATCGATGACACATATACTTCCCTTTTTAGAATCGGATTTTGGGGTTTTAATATTTTTGCGCGGAACCCTAATTATTTTTCCAAAATTAAAGTAGCCTAAATTACCCGCTCATCATCAGCTCATCAGCTATCTATTAGTGAAAGTCACGTCAAATTCAGTCCAGGCGTTTCGGAGATTAACCGGAACAAACAGACAGACAGACAGACAAAAATTTTAATGGTTTTTTTCTTAAAGTACTTTCAGAAGCATTGAGAAAAAAGCTGTAATTTTGTTATTACAAACAGACATTTCAATATCTATTTGTGTGGAGCATTATAAAATAAATCATAAATCGCATTATTATTACCTGTAAATTATGATTTTGTAAATTTAGTTGTAAATCGGTAAGGTTCCGAGGGTGTAAGAAGCTCGTCCTTCACGCACTGAAGTGACGTGGCGGATTTTGCTTTTCGCCTTATTATTATTGAAAATTATTTAATTACTTGAAAAAGTAGTAGGGTTCCTTGCGGTAGGATGATTATAAGCTGTTACTTCATTACTTCATAATAAAAATAAATATTGCTTTCTTCTTCTTCTTTGTTTAATGGCTGATCTTTAAAGACAACGGCATAAGTAAAAAAAAACATTTTGGATTTTGCTAGTGAATACATACATACATAAGATCACGACTGTATCCCATAAGGGGGAGTCAGAGACTGGGCACTCACTGCAAAAACAGACGACTGCCACAATCCACGTTTCTCAAAAACAATATAATGCACTTTGTGTGATAGGTGGTGAGCCCATCGCCACCATACGCTGTTGGGTGCACGTTGCAGTTTAATTCCTTACTCGCAGTTTACGAGATCCATTGGATGAGCTGGAGTGGTAGTATTCTTTTAACCAGCCGCCACCGCACGGCTGTTTGCTAGTGAATCCCAAACCTAAACCAAAAAACTACTTCAATTCATGTAATTATATTATATATTATTAATACTAATGTTATTACACAAAATCTCTACAAAAGGAGTGTAGACTAAAGATAACAAAGTTACTATATTCATAGGTAGTGGGACATGAGGAGGGACGAATTCATGAAAGACTGGGAAAGTCAAGACAATACGTCATTTTCCCGTATAAGGCTACAAAGTGGCTGACACTGCGGTGGTACGTACCTAGACGGATTCCGGCATAGGAGTCCTATCATCAGTACAATGCCAGGTAAGAAATCATTACCAGCCTATAAATCCATACATACATACATACATAAGATCACGACTGAATCCCATAAGGGGTAATTAGAGACTGGACACTCACTGCAAAAACAGATGACTGCCATCGCCACCATGCGCTGTTGGGTGCACAGTGCAGTTTAATTCCTCACTCGCCTTTTACGAGATCCATTGGATGAGATGGAGTAGTAGTATTCTTTTAACGAGCCGCCACCACACGGCTTAAATCAACTGCTGAACATTGGCTTCTAATCACCATGCTTGCTAGGCTGTTTGTCGACTGCAGTACCAGATGCTTCGCCTAAGTTTGCGATAGCGATGCTGATAACAGTTGGTGTATTTTTGAGATTATTATTTCGCCGCCTCTAAGAAGACGTAAGATTTACCATGCTTTTTCCGCATATTCCTTATTCAACCGCAAACTTTTACGGCGGCCACGTGGTAAAGAGAGGTAAAGTGCCAAATGTTATTATGTAAGTAACACAAGTAAAGTTACAGCCTATAAATCTCTTGCTGTCTGCTGGCTGCTGACCACAGGCATCCTTTCATTTCTGAGAGGGTTCTGGAACCGGTAATAGTCCGCCATGCTCCAAAATTTCAGAACAATTTTATAGGTGCCGGCACCGGGGATCGAACTCAGGTCACTCGCGTATTATGAAATTTCTCTTGAGCTATCACGACTCTAGGAACAAGTATTAAAATAAAATTTTTGGTAAGATACTAGCGTTCGCTTTTCATAGCTTCGAGTCGTCTAGCCCGAATATTGCGGGATTCCGGGAGCTTTGCGGTCGACTTGTGTGATTTGATCACTGCTTCGAGTTTGTATAGTATGACTATTCAATGCACAAACATTGTACAATTCACACATTCTGTCGTAGCTATTGTTTTAAATGTGTGTCAAGGCGACATTCATTTGTTTCCATTATGTAGGCCGTGTGGTGGCTTAAGAGAATCTACCACCCATTCCTGTGGGTGTCGTTAAAGTCGACAGAAGAAAAACATAAACCAGGAGAATGGCAGCAGCATCTTTCTGAAACATCTAAATAAATGAACTGCGGTTGCCAACCCGCCTGCCAAGAGTGACGAATATGGCAAAACCACCACAAAATGAGAGCTACAAACTATATTCAGCAGTGGATTAGTGACAAATGATGATAAAGATAATGAGGCAATAAATTTTGCTGTTTTGCTCGAAATAACAATTCGAAAAACTCAAGAAAAGGCATTTACATGATATTATATTCAACTACAATTTGACGTCTGTCATGAGTTGAGCAATAAAAGCTCATGGGCCCGTCGCTCGCCATAAATTTCATAGTATGCGAGTGACCAGAGTTCGATCCCACAAGCACCACTTAAATGACTCTGCTATTTTAAGTGCTGATTTACCACGTGCTCAGCGGTGAAGGAAAACATCGAGTGAACTGCATGCCTGACGAATATTATCGAGAACATGCCAACCTGCATTGGAGCAGCGTGGTGACTCCTCCCAGTTCCTAACGTCTCGCGAAAATGAACGGAGGCCTGTGCTCAGCAGTGGGACATTTATAGACTGTTACTTTATACTTTACTTTAACAATTTGCTGTTGCAGAAGATAAATTGGGTTAGTTTTTTCATAGTTGTAACGGTTCACTTTAATATAAAATATGAAATTATTGTCTCTGCGTGGATCAACTTGTTTAATTTTAGTTTTTATTACAATCGCTCTGAACGTGCTCGTAATGTGCGACATTGTGAGCGTGAACTTTAGTATGGACACCTGGAGTATTTTTTATTTATTTTATGGTAAAGGTAATAAACAAAATTGCGTAGGATTGTTTAACAGATATTACCATGAAACCAGCGCTTAACTGACTACAGTTTATTCGACGTCTAATCTAATATCATGTAAATACCTTCAGTGCTCTTTAAGTTCAATCCGATTGCAGAGACAGACAATTTTAATGACAGACGAGAAAACTATAAATACCCCAAAATAATAATAACACTTTATTAATAAAAGGTTATAAGGTTAAAGTAAAAGGTTAAGTTGTTATAATGAACAGTCTCTTGTGAGAGCCTTGTGTTAGTACTAGGGAATATTTGTATGACTAATTACCAGACCCTAGTCCCTTTTAAGTAATATACTTAATCTCAAACATTTAAGGTACAAATCTATTTTATTTCAGTTTCTCAACTTATATTTTATTTATAATTTAATAAAAATAGTGATATTAGAGAACAAGGTATATATGAATGTCCATGTAAGGTCTTCTTGAATAATTACAATGTTATATACTATATCTTGTTGACATAGTCCCCTAAAAGTAAGTGAAAAGGATAATTTATTATTCCCATTCGCCCGGTCTTTGTATGTCCTTAACGTCCCTTAGTCGTAAATCTTTTCGAACCCGTACTATAATGCGTATAATACTTCTTGTAGCAAGTACCTTCTCACAAATGTGAGAAGGTGACTGGACTATAGTAGGTAAATTACGATCGAGTAACACTATCGCCTCTAACATACATATTTCTTGCTTATTATTCTGTCTTTATATAAAATACGAGTACTATATTACTAACTAGTTTATAAAGAAAGAAAGAAATTAATAAAGAAAGAAAATAGTTATACTAAATCATAACTATACATAACACAAGAAAAACATTTATTATATATTATATCATTATCATCTTTTCAGTTTATCACTTGTCCACTGCTGAACATAGGCCTCCTTCAAAGATAGCCACAAAGGTTTGTAGCTCTCATTTTGGGGGGTTTCGGCATAGTTGCCTTGCTTGGCAGGCGGGTTGGAAAACGCAGTTTATTTAATCTGAAGTTCCAGGAAGATGCTGCTGCCCATCTTTTGGTTTTCGCTTTCCCTCTGTCGACTTTTACGTCACCCACGGGATGAGATGTGGTGGTAGATTCTCTTAAGGCCCCACACGTCTTATTTATGCTTAACAAAATTCAGACGCACTGCGTTGCAACAGTATATTGTACAAGGGTGTACTGCTCAACTACAAATGCTACAACGTAGCGGTACTACGGCAGTAGCGCATATTTTCAGTAGTGTCCCAAATTATTATATTGTATGGGGGAAGTATTCGTTTTTAACCTTCTTGGCTTTTGCAGCTTCATTGGATCACTGAACTACCCAGCATATGTACAAAAATAAAGTATTGATTACGCTTTATTGCACACCAAAACAAGGACACAAACAAAAGATAAAACAAAGAATGAGTGGGTAAAGTGGACGGCGTTATCTCCAAAAGCGATTTCGTCCAGACCAACTTTGTATGGACAGGATTGCAAGATAGCAAAAATTAATATGACGCACAGTACTATAATGGATTGAAGTTGTGGTTTGGGTCACAAATTTAATACGATATTTACAACCAGCATCTAATCCTTTTTTAATTTTTATTTTTATAGAAGAGGGGGCAAACGAGCTAACGACTCACCTGATGTTAAGTGATCACCGCCTCCCATGAAAATCCGCAACACAGGAAAATCGCGGGTGCGTTGCCGGCATTTGAAAAAGGAATAGGGTCTTTTCTCGAGGGTCCCTAAGTTGTATCGGTCCGGAAAAACTGCTGGTGGCAGCAGAGTGGTGAAACTCATCGTCTGGAATGATTCCGAACAATTTCTTGGAACTCCCCATGGTAAATACGATAAGAAATGCAAAGAGACGCAAATTAAATTGAATAAAACTGTGGTACTACACTGCGTCTGACCCCCTCAGACATCAGTTCTTAAGTCTCACAGTGTAATTACTGGGCACATGCACACGACTGTACTTAAAATATTATCAACACAATTTAATGTTTCGGGGTACTCCATGGTCCATTAAGAGTGAATTTGATTAAATAATTAAGGTCCTTTAGCTTAGTTGTGGCTTTTAGTAAAAGGGTCTTGGGGTTTGCAAATTATGGATGTTAATATACGTTTCGTGTTCTTGCATATTAAATGACTCTCAGTCTACGTCGAATTCTAGTCTCTGTTGGATTAAAGTAGGCTCTCGTCACGATTTATTAATTCAATTATTTTATGTTACGTTGGCTCGGAGAGCGTACCTTCCGATGAGTCACGAGTCCTGGGTGAGAAAGTTTTTGTTTTCTAGGTGTGCCTATGCCTATGTCCGGTAGTGGATTGTAGAGTCGACGACGATGCTGGAATTATATTCTTATAATAAATATTAAGTAGTTTTGTTTTTTTTTCGGTTTATTTTTTCATCGGATAGTGTATCTTTTTTATAGGAGAAAGTGACGAGCCGACCGAAACGTTCACTTGACGGCAAGTGCAACGTCTGCCCATAAAAAATAGGCTCATAAGAAGAAGAATAGGTTAACGCAGAAAATTTCTGTGTATCACCACACTATGCCTGACCTCCTAAAACATCAGTTCTTAAGTCTCACGGTGTAATTATTGGGCATATGTACACTACTGCTTCACGATGGATTATGATGGATTCACCTGGATAAGAGTCCTATCATCAGTTCTGTACAGTACTGTTCGTTAAATGCTAACTGAGGGATCTATAAGGTTTCCTGTAATCATATAAATGGTCCTGTGGTGGTACTTACCTCAACCGACTCCTAAGTGTAAAAGTCGTACCCTATGTTACTAAATAAACTAATCATCGTATCATATTTCATCATCAACCGTCGTCATCGTTTTAAGGATGTAAATCAACTACCCTACGAGTCTTAGTATATAGATAGTCTAGAGATATCTTTGTATCCCGGTAAATCTCGCGGTCGAAGTCACTGGCATAAGCTAATATTGTATGAACCAAAACAGGTAATTCTGGAGGGCTTCTGTGTAACTCTGGTTGGTTTCGTGATCAGTTTCATTTGATCCCTATAACCAATAAATGAGCTTTATTTTGGCGTCTGAAGCCCATTAATTGGTACTAACGAAACCAACCAGGTTATACAGTACACACCCTGGTCATACAAAAGCTACAAATTGTTGCTTTAATTAAATTATTTTTCATAAATATCTACAAATTTATAGCGTAAGTAGGTACACCCGTTACATAAAGTTACTGTCTGCGTTTCAAGGCCGGAATAGACTTAATAAATATCAAACGTGGAGAAAATTAAAAGCATTAACCCAAAAAAAAAATAATTTGCTCACATTTTTCGGCTACGTCTAAAATAAAGTTAGCTATTCTACGTGGTTGCTGCGTACTTATTAAAAGCATGGCCCGACAAAGCGATTTTGTTAAAGAAGTTAACTTTAAAAGATTTTCGAGGTTAATATTGTTAAAAAAACAATGCTATGACTTTGTTCGTGTAAAATTTAGCTTTGCTGTAGATTTGCCCATCCAATATTTGACTATAAACTTATTTCTTTTTCATATTCAACTAGCTGATGCCTGCGACTTCGTCCGCGTGGATATATGATTTTGAATATCGCGTGGGAACTATTTGATTTTCCGTGATAAAAAGTATCATACATCCGTCTCCAGGATGCAAGCTATTTCTCTGCCGAATTTCGTCAAGATCGATTTAGCGATTGAATCGTAAAAAGTAAAGTAAACAGACAGAGGGACAGAGACAGTTACTTTCGCATTTACGAGTATAATTCATATTATTATTTATTTATTATCATTATTTAATAATATTAATATTATTCACGTATATCATATATATATTGGCCGTGTGGTATATATATTGACCGTGTAGTAGCGGCTTAAGAGAATCTACCACCCCATCTCATCCCGTGGGTGTCGTAAAAGTCGACAGAGGGAAAATGAAAACCAGGAGATGGAAAGCAGCATCTAGCTGGAACATCTGAATGAATAAACTGCGGTTGCCAACCCGTCTGCCAAGCGTGGCAACTATGGCAAAATCCCTCCAAAACGAGAGCTACAAACTTTTGTGGCAATCTACGGGGGAGGCCTATGTTCAGCAGTGGACTATTGATAGGCTGAAACGACGACGACGACGACGACGATATCATCCCTGTTTCTATATTCATACTAATGTATGAATAATATGGAAACAGGGATGATATACGTGAACCCTGCAGCCAGGCAATGACTTTAACACAAATAGGTCGACTTAACCGGAGACGACGGTCCTGTCGGAGCCGCGAATATTAGCGTCGATACGCTTGAAGCTAGCTAGTTTTTAATAAATTAAAGTATAATAAATATATTTTTATAGCCATAGTGACGTACATGCATTCTTTTTGTTTACGTAGTGGCTTCTCTGAAAACCAGCGCTGCGGTCTTTCCGCAGCATTCTTTCAGCATTCTTTGAGTGAAGTCCATTTCGACTTCACTATACGTCACCTTTGTCTCCATAGTTTTACAGATTAGTTTCTTTTTTTTTGTACTGTATATTTTATTCTCTTTTTTATTTGCATACTCTGTGCGATTTTTGTATTGTGTATAATATCGTCGAATAAAGTCTATGTCCATGTCTATATTACTTTATTACTTACAGAACAGAGTGACGCTCAGCAGCCGGACGCTCACCTCAAATTTCAGTACACGAGTGAGTTGGGTTCGATGCCTATTTCCAATTGCATTTTGGTGCTCGGTGACTAGGGAAAGCATCGTGTCCCTTCAGAGACAGCGACCGCATGCCCCACTCAGAGTACCTGACGTCTACGTTCTTGTTTCAAATGCCGGCGGAACCAACATTTGTACAAAAAAAATATGTTGGTTTCGAAGTCAGGTAGTGCTGAGAATAAGAAATCTATGTCTGTGAAACGGAATGGGAAGTAGGAATTTTTGACTCGTACCAAAATGTCGGCTACGTGATTACGTCTCTGCTAAACCCTTATATGGGAAATAGGCGTGTATGTTAAATGCCCTAGTCTTTAGATCGTTTAATAATATATAAAAATAGACAATATGTATGTGTGTCTTCGTTATTCCGCTAATAATTAAATTTGTATTCATACACATGTCATCGGGTTCTATAAGAAATCCTTCGCTATTCAAGCTGCACTTCGTTGGAACTCCTTGCCTGACGACTTCAGGAAAGCGTCCAATAAATACTCCTTTAAAAAGTTGGTTGGAGGCTATTCATAAGTCATGAGAAGGATAATTGTTAAAAGCTCAACATCGTTTTAAGTGTACACTTATTTTGTGTGTATTTATGTATAATATGTACATATATATGGATAAGGGTACGTATTTATATTAATTTACTTATGTCTTTGTTATATATATGTACGTTTACAAGTATATATCAAAATATAAATATTTATATAATTAGTTTATTAAATTATACTTATGGGGTCACTTATGTTTGCCTTTTTTTTTCTTGTGTTGTTACACCTATTTCAAAATCTCACCACTCCACGGGTTAACTAAGAGAGAATGCCTAAAGGCATTAAGCCCGCCCTCAGCATCCTTTCTGTGTAAAGTAAGCACGGAAGAATTTAAATAAATAAATATGTATAGTACAAAAAATTTGAATCCCTGTGGGATATTTACAGACTTACTTTTCCTTACATATTTCTCGCTTATTGTTTTTGATATTTCCGATTATTATTACAGAGCATAATTACACGCTAAGTATAATACAAAACACTACGACTATACAACCTCTAAAACTGAAATTTAACAATTACGCGAGGATAAGACGCAAAGAAACGGGCGATTTTATGAAATACGTAAATTTACTTTAATTGACATTTTCTTAGAAAATATTCTTTTTTTAACGTCTCACCCTTAATGGATAGATATTTTTTATGACACTTTGATCGATTTAGTTGAGTTTGCGTTTTAATCTGTCCTATCAAAGTATGTATCAAAGCCGGTCCCGACTAATCAGTTTACTCTGCCGTAAGCCTGAGCGATAGAAAATTCCATTACATGCAAACTTTCACAGTAATCGCTATTGATAATGTCCCTATTTTAAACTAACCGTCATTATTATTTTATGAAATAAAATGTTATGATGGTTCATTTGAATGATTTATTTTGCCGAATAAATAAATATATTTATCCTTCTGGCCGAATTTTCGACAATGGCGACAAAAACCCAATATAGTCGGAATATATCAACTGTGTTACTGATATTATAGCGCCACAATTTTACGCGCAAACACAGGGGCACTCATTCGTCAAACCTACCCGTGCCCGATGTAATGCTCATGCGATAAGATCGGATGTAGGCTAGGATGATATCAGAGGCACGAGGATGTCCTCGTGCCTCTGATCAATCATATCATATCAATCATAACACAGTCAGACCTGTAAATCTCTTTGTCGTCGTCATCATCATCATCATTACAGCCTATCACTAGTCTACCCGTCGTAGCCGTGGTAGCTCAGGGGCCTGGTGCTCGCCTTTAATTTCATAGTAACCTGGGTTCGATCCCCGGTGCCAGCACCTCTAATACGAGTATTGTTCTACAATTTTAAGTGCTGATTTACCACGTGCTTAGCGGTGAAGGAAAACATCGTGAGGAAACCTGCATGTCCGAGGAATAGAAATATTTCGAGGACATGTGAAGTCCGCCAACCCGCATTGGAGCAGCGTGGCGGATTCTTCCTAGCTCCAAAACCCTCTCAGAAATGAGAGGAGGCCTGTGCTCAGCAGTGGGACATTTATAGGCTGAAACTTTACTTTACTTTACTAGTCTACCGCTGAACATAGGCCTCCCCCATAGTTGACACACTTGGCGGGCGGGTTGGCAACCGCAGTTTATTTATTCAGATGTTCCAGAAAGATGCTGCTGCCCTTCGTCTGTTTTTAATTTTTCCTGTGACTTTTACGACATCCGCGGGATGAGATGGGGTGGTAGATTCTCTTAAGCCGCCACCACACGGATGTCCCTTGTAGTGGCGGCTCTTTGTGCTTTTGCACAAATTTTGGCTCCGGCTGGGAGTCGTAGAATATTATAAGCCGTAGTGGACTTTCACGACATTCGGATACATCGCCATTTATCGATGGTCTTAAGATTTATCTGGTAGGCTACCCCTATAAATCTTAATACAATGGATAAATGGCAAAGTATTTGTTGTGGCAATATAATATTTTCTGCGCTAATGGTAGCTACCGACAGTATTCGTAAATAAAAATGAAGCCGTGGTCAAAAATTGACGACGAGGGACCCTGGTCATCCATCGTGATGTAAAACTTATGTGATTTATAACTCAACTATACGATTATCATGTGTCTGACAAGACAGTTACAAGACGAATTTTTTAAGAAAAATGTGAAGGAGTAGTATGCTGGTAGGTGTTTCGATCTGAAGGACATTGAGAGCTCATGTCATCACTGGGCATATGAGACTTAAGAACTGTTGTCTCAGAGTGACGGACGTAGTGTGGTCTCACACAGAAATGTTCTGGATGACGCAGCATTTGTTATAGACAGACGTTGCACTTACCATCATGTGAATTCGTTCTGGTCTCGTCACTTTCAGTTCGTCTATTAAAAATACATTTTATAGGATATTTAAGTCCTTTTAACGATTCCTTTGCGACAATTTTATCTTAGTTTTACCCCTTGTAAGACAATAACGTAGTACAAACGTTTAAAGGACAACTTCTTCAACCATAATTTAACCATAATCTTTAAACCAAATATTCATCATCATTTCAGCCTACCATAGTCCACTGTTGAACATAGGCCTACCCCATAGATTGCCACAAAACACGGTCCTGAGCCACCTGCATCCATCGACTTCCTGCAAAACCGTGTAGGTCGTCGCTCCATCTAGTGGGGGGTCGCCCTACACTGCGTTTGCCGGTACGAGGTTGCCACTCGAGAACCTTTCTTCCCCAACGGTTATCGGTTCTCCGAGCTATATGGCCGGCCCATTGCCACTTCAGCTTGCTAATCCTTAGGGCTATGTCGGTTACTCTAGTTCTGCTGCGGATAACATCGTTACGGATTTTATCTCGCAGAGAAACTCCGAGCATAGCCCTTTCCATAGCTCGCTGAGCGATTCTGAGCTTCCTCATGCGGCCTGCAGTGAAGGACCACGTCTCGGTTCCGTATGTCATCACTGGCAACACGCACTGGTTGTACACTTTTGTTTTGAGGGATTGCGGTATACTCGACGAGAAGATGTGACGCAGTTTCCCGAACGCTGCCCAGCCGAGTTGGATCCGTCGATTGACCTCTTGGTCGAAGTTGGATCTACCTAGTCGGACAATCTGTCCTAGGTATACATATTCGTCGACAACTTCGATCGTAGTGTTCCCATCAATAACCGGTATAGGTGTGACATGGACGTTAGACATGATATTCGTCTTGTCCATGTTCATCTTAAGACCTACCCGTTGGGAGACACTATTGAGGTCATTGAGCATAGCGCTAAGGTGCTCCAGCGATTCTGCCATTATGACTATGTCGTCGGCAAATCGAAGGTGAGTGATGTATTCGCCATTGATGTTGATACCGTATCCTTTCCAGTCCAGTAGCTTGAAAACATTTTCCAATGCAGCGGTGAAGAGTTTCGGGGATATTACATCACCCTGTCTTACACCTTTCTGCAATTGGATCGGTTTCGTACTCTGGTTCTGTACTCGGATAGCCATCGTAGCATTGGTATACAAGCACTGCAACGCATCGATATACCGACAGTTAATTCGGCACCGCTGAAGCGACTCTAGCACCGCCCAAATTTCGACGGAATCAAAGGCTTTCTCATAGTCCACATACGCCAGACATAGCGGAAGATTGTACTCTTCGGTCTTTTGTACAATCTGGCGAAGAGTATGTATGTGGTCTATGGTACTATAGCCTTTTCGGAATCCGGCTTGTTCGGGAGGCTGGAAGTCATCAAGTCCAACCAAATATTATGTAATCATTAATTACATTTATCGACTTCTATTTTTGAGGGATTGTTTAAGTTTAAATTAATTACTTTGATTCGTTAAGGGTTTTATGTTTCTTTTTCACAATTTAAGAACACTTAAAGTTATTTGTGCTGATTTTTACCCAACCTGTATTTTGTATCTACAATGTTACATTGTGTTCTTTTGTTTTTTTTTTGTTCTTCATTGGAAAGAACAATGGCAGAATTTTATTTTTAATTTTTTATATCGTCTTGAAATATCGTTTTTACACAATCCGTTTAAAAGATTTTTTAAGAATTTTAAAATTAATACCCAAATTTGTACAGGCCACACAATAATTGTGCATATAAAAAAATAAATTGTCTGTTTTCAAATTGTACCCAATGTCATTCGGTTAAAAAATGTTGCCACTTACCTAACATTCTTTATATTAGAAGAATAATATTTTATCATCAATCCTTATCATGATTATTTAGTTGAATGAATGGTATTTAACATGAGTTTTCATGTGAAAATGATTATTTAGAATTATGTATTATTCCTATTCAGAAATGATTTTTTTTTGAAGATTTCTTTTATTTTACTTAGGATACCTACCACTTTTTCAAGTGAGTTTTGAAACTTGTACAAAATCTTTTGTTTGAATTGGAGTATTACGTTGCAAAAAGACCAACTGTGACGTTTCGTTAGGTGTTGATGACTCTTGCGCGTCGCTGTCGAAGGGGTCTTCGAGTGTTTTTGTTTATTATTCTTTCGTATTTTCTTATAACCCGGACTGCTTAAAGACTCTGATTCTGCTACTTAACCGATCTGACTATGCTATTCCTCTTGGACTTTGATTTTGCCTTGTGAATTGTTTGATTACTGCTGCCGCCATGGGAAGTCGTATCAGACCCGCACGGATTCTGTGTGCAAATTGCAATATTTATATTTATATTGTGTCGTTCAATTGCCACTCAAGATAAAAATACCTATCCGTGTGGTCCATAGATAATTGTTTCGAGTCTGGGTGCTCATTGTGTTCGATAATTGTATGCTTGTAGTCCACCGTAGGACGGCCTGGTCGCCAGTGTTGGCATTAGCTTTTAAAAATAGAAATATACACATAGGGTGGCATAGTAATGGCTCGGTTTTTTTTACCTAGATAAAACTTTTTTTTATTAAATAATAATGTTACAAAATAATTATTAAATACTAATGTAACGTGCCACTGCTTTTGCGCCACCCTATATCTAGCTATCATTATATGGATAAGGCAAATGCTAAATTCGATATGAATAAAAGCGGCAATCTAACTTCCAACTAAGAAATAAATCGCAGCTATTTGGTACATACATACATACATACAGTCACGCCTCTTTCCCATAGGGGTAGGCAGAGACCACATCTTTCCACTTGCTACGATCCTGACACACATCTTTAGCTTCTTCTACTTTCATTAGCGTTTTCACACACGCTCGTCGGTTGCAGGTACTTTTAAAGTGACCTTTCCTCAAAAGTTCACCGATCTGATTGTGATACGTACGCCTAGGTCGACCCTTACCGGCTTTTCCAATCACATTTGCCTCATAAATCTGTTTCGTCAATCCCCTTTCATTCATCCTCTCTACGTGTCCAAACCATCTAAGCATGCCTTTCTCTATCTTTTTCACTACATCTTCAACCACACCGCAACGTTCCCTTATCACGCTGTTTCTCACTTTGTCAATCAGAGTTACTCCAGCTATATTCTATTTTTCAAGGTTAATTATAAAAAAATACATTACGTCCACGGTATGTTATTCGTATTGATAATACAATTTATGTTGAATATGAAGAAATAGATAAGTAACATGTCAGTTTTTTTTGTGACATAAGACATAACCTATAAAAAATTCAAAATCAAAATTCTTTGCTTCCTGTCCTTACCTAATGAAAAAAACTTACATATTTAGGCTCAGCAATTGATGCCCAATTTTTAAGATTTATTTTATTTTAAGACGCCTCTTTTGAGTACCAACTAAAATGATGTATGAGTGTGTTAATGTCCTTTCAAGATAATCGATCATATTGGATAAATAAATCTTTAATTTCTCTTTCTACTTAAATCCAACTTTACCTTTTAAGACACATATAAATTAAGGCTATTATTACGTAAGCATTTCATTTAATATATAAATAAACATTGTTTTTCGCGTCTGGCTGTGCTGCACGTATGAAATTAATGTCTGTAAAATGCACTTACGATAAGCTGAAATCAATCATCAAATCGTTTTCAATATATCCTGCGCCGACGAATCTTCAGGTAATTTACCAGCAGACATCGCCGAGGTGTCAATCGGTTTAGTTAATTCTCTGTCATTGAGTTTCTCTTTCATTTGGTACCTGAAGTCTGTCGACTTCGAAAAATAGGAGGTACTCAATTTTTCGGAACCTTTTTTAAAATAATGTTCAGTTATTTTTATTATTTTTGTTTGTAATTGTATACCACTTAGATTTCGATGATTCTTTTTTTACCAAGAAGGGATGATATGGGACCACCCCTAAGGTGGTTCTGATGATGGGATCTATGAGAAGATAACCAAATTCGCAAATGCATGTGCATGACAAGATGAACGAAGAATTATATGCCACGCCAATTGAAATCGGTGATTCTTTTTACGTTGGAAGGGTGGACTTTAGTAGTAGTCTCATATAAATTTGGTGACGATCTGATGATGAGATGAATGATAAAATAACAAAACTCTTTATTTCTTATTTTTAAATGAAACAAATTAGGTTGATGGGAAATAAGAAATTAAATTTCGTTTATTCGGATTTATATCGGATTTATTCGGTTTATTCGGATGATTATTTTTTTATCACCCGACTACGGCGAAGCCAAAAAGAAGGGTAATGTTTTAGCAGTCTATGTAAGAAAGAATGTTCCACCGTAGCGCCAATTTTCGTCGTCATTGTTTTTATTTTTCTTTAAAATTCTATAGTTTTTCTTATAATTTGTTTTTTCTGTAGTTTTTTGGCGAATTTTGTTACGGATGTATACCATATAAATATTGTAAATGCAAGTAATTATTGCATTGCAAATGCAATAATTACTTGCATTTTGCCGTGTGGTGGCGGCTCGTTAAAAGAATACTACCACTCCATCTCATCCAATGGATCTCGTAAAAGGCGAGTAAGGAATAAAACTGCACTGTGCAACCAATAGCGTATGGTTGCGATAGGCTCACCGCCTATCACACCAAGTGCATTATATTGTTTTGGTAAAACGTGTATTGTGGCAGTCATCTGCTTTTGCAGTAAGTGCCCAGTCTCTGACTACCCCTTATGGGTTACAGTCGTGATCTTATGTATGTATGTTTATATTTTGCATGCGGATCTTGGCAAATTAACTTTCTTTCCTTCATAATCAAGCTATCTCTAGTTTGTCATATAGTATATCTGTCATAAGAGAGTAAGTGCTATCGAAAAGCAAATATTAATTTAAAAATTGTATTTTTAGGGAAAAGAAAGGATATATATATAAGCCATTAGGCTTAAATAAATAATACAGCTTGTTAATCTTAATTAAAAATAATAACGTATGAGAGAAATTGATCCCCAGAGAATATTTCCAACAGACTTTAAATGGTGTACGTTGTTTCGTTATAGATGAATAATGATTGAACGTAACTTTGTTTGAAATTAAAAAATATACAGATTACTTGTATTATATATTATTATCAAAAATGTGATGTATCATTTGTCAAGTTCAAAAAGTAAAAACAATATATTTTTAAATGCGAACTTATTACTTATCAGAGATTGCCGAACTTCAGATGTCCTCGAAATATCACTTATTTGTAAGACATTCATAACGATTTTATTAACTGACTTCAAAAAAGAGGCGGTATTTGTTTTTATGTATTTTTTTAATGGGGATACCGTAAGGATGTAATCGCCGTGTGGTAGCGGCCTAAGAGAATCTACCACCCCATCTCATCCCGTGGGTGTCGTAAAAGTCGACAGAGGGAAAATATAAATCAGAAGATGGGCAGCAGCATCTCCTGGAACATCTGAATAAATAAACTGCGGTTGCCAACCCGCCTGCCAAGCGTGGCTACTATGGCAAAATCCCCCCTAAATTAGAGCTACAACTTTTGTGGCAATCTATGGTGGAGGCCTATGTTCAGCAGTGGACTAGTGATAGGCTGAAATGATGATAATCATGATGATGAAGGATATAATGGTAAGAGTATATGATTTTGGTCAAGTTCTGATAATGGACATGAGAAAATCATGAAACTCTTAAATTCGCTTAAGCTTGCTGGAGCTGCTGCGTTCAAGTCGGTTTTTTGATTAAATAATAATTGTATAGCCAAGCAGGCTTACTCTTAATTTGAAAAAAGTTCTTGGACCCTGAAGAAGTCCACTCGTGGTGACCTGAGGTCGATCCTCAGTCCGGTCATCTCTACAATTGTTCTGCAATTTTGTAAATCATTATCACATGCTCAGCGGTGAAGGAAAACATCGAGAGGAAACCTGCATGTCTGTAAATATGTGAAATACGTCAAACCGCATTGGATCAGTGTGACTCTTCCCAGTTCCAAAGCTCTCTTAAAAAATGAATGAATCCTGTGCTCAGAAATGCGAAACTTACTTAGTCTGTTACTTTACTTTTTATTTTTAGCAGTGGTATATTCTCTTACGCAGCCGACTTCATATTTTCTTAAACATTTTGTTGTTATAAGATTACGTGAAAAATTATACTATATATTGCAATAGTTGAAAAGTTAACGATCTTTATATATAAAAAAAAAAAACATAAATCAGATAAAACTCTCATGTCAGTCATGCCAAAGAACAAATTTGAAGTTAATGAAGAAAATTAGCACATTTTTTTGGAGAAAGGGACGAAACGAGCAAACGAAAGTTCACCTAATGGTCCGCGTCTGCCCACAGAGAATGCTATGTCACTCGTGTTCTACTCTTAATGACTTCTGTGTGTGACACCAAACCGCGACCGCTACCTTGAGACATCAGATTTAAAGTCTCATATGCCCAGCGATTACAGTAGCTCACATTGCCCTTCAAACCGAATCACAGCAATGCACACTACACTACGACTTTACGGTAGAATAAATAGCCCTGGAATATTACTCACCTAGACAGATTCCTTCATATGAATTCTTCCACCAGTGAACATCCGAAAAGTATATAAAGCAAGCCCACTAGTAGTCTGGTGGGCTTGCTTCTTATTTTCATTTTTGATCATAAAATATTTCATAACTATATTAACAAGTGTTTTATTTTTAAAACAATAATAATTTAAGAGTGTCACGCTCTGAGGGAAAAAATAAATGGTCACATTCCTTATAATACGAAAGTCAACTAAATGGCGGTACTAGGTACTAAAGTAACCGTGTTTTGCCTATAAGTATATCGGCAATTTCCCGTAGAATTGGAAGTACATGCATAAATAAATAGCATGACTTAAGAATTTCATTAAAGTAAGTTTTTCATTTCCGTCTACTTCATAAAGCGATTAGAGTTCTTAATTAAAATATCCGGAAGCTTTGGCTTTAATATTTCTAGATTCAATATCCGGCAAATTTAATATTCTATAACGTTTTTAATAAATTTCTTTCAATATTTAGTTTAATAAAACATTAATAAGGTTAACGAAAAGTTACATTTATTCTTTGACTTAATAAAATATATGTATTATGGTTAATCTATACGTATTTAGTAAGAGCTGTCTGTTATTTGTGTAATATTTTCACTGTGATTTCTTCTATACCGTCGTTGACTAGATACCGCGTAACTAGCATTTTTGAATACCGCGTATGTACACTTTTGCAAATTTTATAGGAGAGCCAACTAATCAGCTGAATTTTGAATGATTTGGTGTTAAGGATAATTTTGTTCTTCTTTAACTAATGCAGTAACTTTAAAGTTACAATTCCCAAGTAGTTTGTTCACAAAATAACTTACGCGGTATAGTTTCAAACGGATGTGGATTAATGTCAGTACTTACGCGAAATTGTAAATAAAATAAAATTATGACATAATCGTAATCAATTGTTTATTGAAGAAAATTAAGTGTTGCAGTCAATATTCATAATCATTTTAATCATAAACTATTCTATCACAGTGAAAAAATTAAAGATAACGTCCTACTAATAAGAAAAATCAGTCAAAAAAATCTCTTATGTTAACAATATTCTTTATTTATGAAGTCATTTAACCACATCAAAATTAGCACAGCCAACAAATCAGAAAAATGATGTAAGTAAAAAAATTATCTTTAGATAGATCTTATAAAAATATAATCATTAAAATTAATTTTTTGAAGTGTCTCAGAGTATTGAGATGCCATTATCATTTAGGAACTAACCAAGCGGTATCAAAATGTTCATAATTAACTATAAAAATCTAGAAACAGATAACGAATAATCTGAAAATTAACACTTTAAGCAACAAATTACTCAAAGTAATAATATCTTTCATTAGGATATATTTTAATTTAGCTACAAACCGTTAATCAACATACTAAAAAAGGTGTCTAAAATAAAAGTTTTTATCCTCTTTTAAAAGGCAAATTATAATAAAAATTTCAGTTGTTGTAACTGCTCATATCTTGGTTCCTTGATTGGTAATCTGGATGAATAAAGTAGAGGAATACTTGATAAGAGTAATGAGATATTTTTAGTAGTAAGGGGCTAAAATCTGTTTGAAAATCATTTTAGTATTCAGTTGTTCCGTTAAGGTTATACTTCAACACGCGTAGATCAACAACGCAGCCGTTAACAACAACCCCTCCTCCAGGCATTATTGAGTCATATATTTGGTTGTGTAACTGTGTACGGAAATGGTCTCCTTCTAGCTTCTTTTCTTATCGATACATACTGAGACGTCAAAAAAAATCTCTATATTTTTTAATTTTCTCTTAATGACGGAATGTACGGAATCAACCTCCATTTCTGTGTAGTCCTTTTCTAAGTACTTTTGGGTGATAGTCACATCATTCTCCATTGCCAGTATAAAGAGTGTGTGTTGCCAGCATATTATTTCTATTTTGCGCTGTACATCCGTCGCTCCAAATGACGACATCTTTTGGGTCTCTCTAACAACTTTGTTAGACAGCCAGCAAAAGAAGACGTTCTTGCATTTAGATCACACGCAGTTTCGTCAAATCAATAGCAATCAATTTGGTCCAGTTCCAAGATTATAAATTGTACAGCTAGTTTAGTTTTTAAATATAACGCACTAGCGTTTAAAGAAGGACATATCTTCACGGCTTGCAAGTTAGCAGTAAAAGCGTGGATTGTTTTTAACTTTGCCTTTTCATTATCTCTGTTCTTTTCTTTGCGCACTATTTTATTTCTTTCGATATGCTGCTGCTCCATTCCTAACATCCAATTTTTTTGGTTTTTATTTTTCTTCCAGTTCTGTCGATCAGCTTTTCGGTCTGGACGCACCTGCAACTTCTGGCGCAATATCTCTCTCAGAAAACCAATCGGCATCAAAGCTATCTAGAGACTGCACGTTTGCGATAATTTCAGAAAGAGGAACTTAAGATGGATCTACAACGGAGTCGTCGGATCCAAAGTCTATACTGGTTTCATGAGGCAATAAATCTTCGACATTTGAGCCTATTGTGGGTATAGTGCTGACAGAATCAAGAACTGTGGTTAGAACAGTAGTATCGTCCGTTGCAGTCTCGAGATCGTAGCAATCGTTGTGGTGGCGGCTCGTTAAAAGAATACTACCACTCCATCTCATCCAATGGATCTCGTAAAAGGCGAGTAAGGAATTGAACTGCACTGTGCACCCAACAGCGCATGGTGGCGTTGGGCTCACCACCTATCACACCAAGTGCATTATATGGTTTGGTGAAACGTGGATTGTGGCAGTCATCTGTTTTTGCAGTGAGTGCCCAGTCTCTGACTACCCCTTATGGGATACAGTCGCGATCTTACGTATGTATGTATGTATGTTCCCTATAATAGGGAAATTGGCCGTACTCACGATATCATCAACTAGCGCGGGACATTCCGGCTGAACAAAAGAGGTCAATTTAATAAAATTTGAACTTGAAATCATATTTTCTAATAAAAAAAATATTCTTCAGTTCTTGTCGTCGTTGTTGAAGTTGTCGTAATGTCACAATGATATAACTAATATCAGCTGCCTCCAAATAGTTTTTTTCTTCATTCATTATGAGTAAGTTTTTTTCACTGCTATGATTGTAAAGGAAAATATATATGTAATGAAAATATGTGTATAATAATAAGAAGTGTATATATCCCTAATTAGTTACTAAGTCTCAATAAGACATCTAAGTAGGTTCGTCATAAAATACTACCTGCATACGTTCTAAAAAGTACGTATTTTAATTCAATACCATAATTAACCCAAAGAATTCAATAATGCAAAAAAACAAAATAAATTATTACAAAAGCGCGGAAGTGCAAAACGAGACAAGAGATTTTATTATTACCGCGTAAGGACGATGTAAAAATTAGAATAAATTTTATATACTAAATTCTAAAATCTAAAAATAAAAACATAGCAATTTAATATATCAATTACAATACAAAATTGGTATATTGCACTTACATCAAAAATAAATCTTTTAAAAATAAAAATAAACCTATTTTCAGCCGGAACACTACACAAATTCTGTCACACTTAGCAATTTCCGCAGATACGCGGAATTCATGTCCTAACTTGTTCAACGACCGACTCGTGGTATGGTTGTTTTTCACTAACTGGTTTTCTTATTAGTCGACTCGCGCGTTCATAGTTCGATACTCGTCGGTGCCAATAACAATCAGCTATCTACAGCCGCGAAATTTCAATTTTGATTTTTTTGTACATACGCGGTATTTAAGAATGCTAGTTACACGGTATGGGACTATCAACGACGATATCGTGAGTTTCACAGACATAAATTTCACATGCAGAAACAGACCCGAAAACCAACATTTTTTGTTGCTATATTATATATGGTAGGATTCCGATGCAGGAATCCATCTAGGTAGGTACCACCCCAGGGCCAGTTATTCTGCCGTGAAGCAGTAGTGTGCAAACATTACTGTGTTTCGGTTTGAAGGGCACTGTGAGCTAGCGTAATCACCGGGCATATGAGACTTAAGAACTGATGTTTCAGGGTGACGGGCGCAGTGTGGTGTCACACAGTAATTTTCTGGGTGACACAGCATTTGTTATGGGCAGACGTTGCACTTACCATCAGGTGAACGTTTTGCTCGTTCCGTCACTTTTATGAAATAAAAAAAAAATGTTAACTTTTTTGTAGTCTGTTAAAAAATTCTAAATAATTAATTAATTCAATTACTTTCTTAATTCTCCCAATTTGAGAAAGCCTTGTGCCTTGCAATGGATTTTATAGAAGCTGATGACGATAATAATGATAATTATCCATCAACCATCATATTAGTATATAAGCCATGCCCTTTTCAGTGAACACACATTAGATTTCGTTACACTTAACTTCTCTATGTTAATTAATAATACTTATTAATACTTAATTAATAATAATCTATATAAATTATTTCTCAAATGTGTTTTTGTGGGTTTGAAATATCTCTCTTAATACTATATCAATAACAATATTACTGTTTTCCACTGTAATGACGAAAAATAAGTAAATGTCTTAAAAGTAATATTTTATTTAAATAATTATTAGAATGAATGAATTAATTTAATACATACATACATACATACATACATAAGATCACGACTGTATCCCATAAGGGATAGTCAGAGACTGGGCCCTCACTGCAAAAACAGATGACTGCCACAATCCACGTTTCACCAAAACAATATAATGCACTTGTGTGATAGGTTGTGAGCCCATCGCCACCATGCGCTGTTGGATGCACAGTGCAGTTTAATTCCTTACTCGCTTTTTACGAGTTCCATTGGATGAGATGGAGTGGTATTGACTTCCTTTCCTTCATTATAATGGATTTCCAGAAAGTAACGCCTGATTCTATTAACTATATTAATTAATTTAATTTTAGAAAGCGCTATCTGTTGACAATCTGTTCAACTAACATACACGACAGTTGTCGGTTGAAGTTGTTTACATTTTTAAAAAAAGGTAGAGAGCGTCATCTGTTCATAATCACAGTACGATCTTTAGCTGGGCTAAAGATTAATACTTGATTGTACTTATAGAAATTTATCATTTTATATACATCAAATGCTCCTTCTGGTGGTAGGTTTACTAGGCAGGAATCCATCTAAGTACCACCGCGGTAGCTCAGGGGCTAGGCGCTCGCTTTAAATTTCATAGTACGCGAGTGACCTGGGTTCGATTACCAATGCCGGCACCACAAAAATTATTAATTGCAATTTTAAGTGACCGCGCAAATATAAAAAGCCCTACAAACCGATGTAGGGTACCACGTCATGGTGATGAGCGTAGGGCTCCCACAAAATTTCCCAGTGGAAAGTAGATGATTTAATAACGAAATAATAACGATTTACCATATTATTTCTTTAAAGTTATCACCTTTTTTTTATTAGAGGATGTGAAGTGGCGAGCAAAGCTTTAACCTTATGGCAAGTGCAACGTCTGCCTGTAACAAACGCTGTATCACCCTGACACATCAATTCTTAAGTCTCATATGCTCAGTAATTACCACGGCAGAATAAATGGCCCTGGGTGATACCTACCTAGACGGATTCCTGCATAGTAATCCTACCACCAGAATAACCTAACTTTAAAATCTTTGCAAAATGTTAATTGTCAAAAATAAAATTATGTTCTTGTATGATTTTCATCAGTATGAGTTTTTACGTTAGAACCAGCTCGTAAATAAGAATATTCCCCGCAACAATAAAACCATCATAAATTCACGCTTGGAAAATAATCTCTGCACAAAATATATCACACACTGTCTGAAAAATGGCCAGAGATTGCAGTCCCAAACGATTAAACGCTGCATTCGTTATAAATGATATGCGGAGGAATTTTGCAATAGTTAACCGTATACATAAAGTATACAATCCACTAGAACATTTTTATTTTACTTTGAATTTTAAATTCTAATTAAAAAAAATAAAGATAAGTGTCCCACTGTTGAGCACAGGCCTCTTCTCATTTCTGAGAGGGTTTTGAGGTGGAGAAAGTGTCCGATAAGCTGCTCCTATGCGAGTTGGCAGATTTTACTGCCATTTCCTGCATGTCTGAGAAATAAAAAAAACATTCGTTTTAAAAAATAACATGCAATAAGTATTATGTAATAATCTATATTGAATAAACATTATTCGATTCATTACAATTTAAATTTCTTACTTCGATTAATTAAAATAATAAATTCATCACCCATAGAACTCTTGACACATTTTACCACTAAGTTCTAGACAACTTGTTATTATATATATAAATGTAGCAGAATTCCATGTACGATCAGAGATGGTTAAGCGAATGGACAATGGACAGTAAAATAATGTGAATTCCAAAAATTTTAAAATTACAGACATGCTGTAAAAATTAATCAAATAGAGTTGTGTACTGCTGTATTAAAAATAAAATAAAATATCTTTAATAGTTATAGTCCAAGTGATTTTTTATGCAGGTTAGTCTTGTTTAGAGCTCGTGTGAATGCCAAAATTGCACCGGTTTTAAAAAAAATGACCTCTGAAAAGAACCGCCAAGAAACTATATTTTGTAATACACATACTAACAAATAGTTTTAATCAATTATGATTAATCAACAATGTACTAAGAAATAGCTATCTTGACTTCTAATATTCGAAAAATAGTCCGGTAATAGTCTGAAATAGGTTGTCTATTAAATGTTTCGAATTTAGCTAAGGCTAAATGTTGGTAGCTTAGTTGGTTGGCAAAATAAGCTTAATTTGTTAAATTTTTGTTACGGTGGGCGAAAATGTTAAAGAACAATGTGTAATTTGTCCTTGGTGGGCGAAATATGTATAATTTATTTACAAGTTTAATATCCAAATAATAAACGATAGGTGGCGTTGTACTGTAGATCGTCTTTCCTATGTCGCGATGTTGATATTCGTGTAGGGTTCAATGACCTGTGCTACGATAGTCAATGTAATATATATGGTTTACTACTGTGGAAAATATTTGTGTGCTTTTTATTTTGGAACCCCTTATCACAGTACACTTTCGGAGCTACCAGAGCAAGGACTTGTTCATGTAAGATACATTGCATCGTACTTGACTTGTAAAGATACATTGCGAAATAAGCTTTGCAATGTATCTAACAAGCTAAACCTACCAACATCTACCAACCATCCCAAACTGTGGGTCTCGTAAAAATCGAATAAGGGGAAATCTTTAAATAAATAAATAAGTCAAAACATGGAAAAAAATTTTGTGCAACCAGGCGGTTGGCTGAATTACCATCTCAAATGAGTCAGACCTTAATTGTTCAGATCGGTACGGCAGCCGCGTCTTTAGTGCCTCGCGCTTAAGACGCCACTAATTACAGATACGAGGTTATTCGCTTCCTCGTATTTGTAGTTAGCCGAAGCTGTAAGTAGAAAACTTCTCATAAGGTGCCCGACCTCACAGTGCTAAGTTGAAAAAGCAAGAATGGAAAAATTGCAAATATTCTGACACCCAAAAAAAATCTTTGGCGACGACTCATTTCATTATCAGCCTTCTCAGATGGATGAATGTTATAGATAATGATAGTGAATATATCATTGACTGATTTTTTTTAATTTCTAAAAGTGACGTAACGAGCAGAACGTTCACCTGATGGTAATTGCAACTGCTCATAACAAATGCTGTGTCGCCCAGAACATTTATGTGTGACGCCACACTGCGCCCGTCACCCTGAGACGTCAGTTGTTAAGTCTCATATGCCGAGTGATTACGCTAGGTCACAGTGCCCTTCAAACCGAAATACAGTAATGTTTGCACACTACTACTTCACGGCTGAATAACTTGCCTTGGGGTGGTACCTACCTAGACCCTTTCTTTCGTTCTCCTACATTTTAATAAAAATTTATAATTATTATTTTAATAAAACGTGAGATAGTTAATAGTTCCAGGCGTTTCTTTGCGGGAATCAATTTCAATGAAGGAAAGACGGTTGGTTAATAGACGGATCCGCATGCAAAATTTGAAATGGGGCGTATTACCTAGTTCTGGATGAGCACCGCCCGTCCGGGCAGCAATGGCTTAATCATACAGTAACAACGGCTACAATGTTGACGACGACGCATGGCCTAGTGGTCAGAGTACCTGACTTCTACGCCGCGGGGCCAACATATGTGCTAAAACACAAATTGTTGGTTTCGGGTCTGGTTGTGTTGTGATTGTCCCCGTGTTTCTGACACTGCATACTAGCCTACCTTCGATCTTATCGCATCAGCGCTACATCGGGCGCGGGTAGGTTGGGACGAGTGAGTGCCTCTGTGTTTGCGCGTACACTTGTGGCACTATAATATCGCCTGCGCAGTTGATGGCTCTCGACAGTATTCGGAAGTTGTCGCCGTGGTCGAAATCGGCTAGGAGAACATCACTATCACTCACCAACACTGCACACGCTTTTAACTTTGATCTTCGAAATATTCCATAACACATTTAATCTGATTACACACAGTTTGATGTTGAGTCCAATTCAATAGGGTTCTACAAAATTTATCAATTCGTTGAACTGTGAAATTGAGTTTTGGTTGTATAGCGACTGTTTGTGTTATTGCAGTTAAAATTAAACATGTTTTGCATGGTTTGCTAAATTTGAAATAATAAGGCGCAGTCAAACATATCGCAAATAACATTTCAGGTTCCATTTCCAGTCCATATTTTTTAAACAATAAAAAAAAGTAAAGTTTCAGTTTCAGAAGTCAAGTTCCTATAAATGTCCCACTGCTGAGCACAGGCCTCCTCTCATTTCTGAGAGGGTTTTGGAGCTAGGAAGAATCCGCCAGGCTGCTCCAATGCGGGTTGGCAGACTTCACATGTCTTCGAAATATTTTTTATTTCTCAGACATGCAGGTTTCCTCACGATGTTTTCCTTCACCGTCGAGCACATGGTAAATCAGCACTTAAAATTGCAATTAACAATTTTAGTGGTGCCGGCACCGGGAATCGAACCCAGGTCACTCGCGTACTATGAAATTTAAAGCGAGCGCCTAGCCCCTGAGTTTTAAACAATGCCACACACTATTTTTTTTTTTTCAATATCGGGCGTGCGTTTTACAGGCATACATTTCACTTGCACTACACAATCAAACCCGAAAACCAACAACCTGAGTTATTGCATAAATGATAGTATCGGCTTGGATTCGAACCCGAACGATCTGCGGCGTAAAACATAGACATCCGACCACTACAAGTTCACGCGGTTGTTCGTCAACGGAATGAGAAGGGGTTGTAAGTTCTCTTAAGCCCTAAGTTATTCATAATATGCCATCGTGTAACCATAACAAAGATGGTGAACACCTCAGCTCTGAAGGTGCTTTTACTTTAACTGGAGTATCACAAATCACTTCTTTTACAATAGCATATGATATCCATTTTATTCGCACACTGTAAATTTGTTTTGCTTCGAATTTCAGATTAAAATCATTATATAAAGCATTAAAAAAATCGAACAAAGTTGCTTTCCGATTTTGCACTCTATCTATATTATTGTCAAAACGATCAGTGTTACTGTTAATCATATTTTATCTACTTGGCTTCCAGGGTGTTAATAGGTAACGGCGTTTCATTTTATTATGAACTATTTGACATTCCGAGATCAGTAAGACAGAATAAGAAGAGAGAGAAACCTATTTAATGTCTGACTCCAGGATGCATGCAGGATGCAAGGATGACAGCAGGTAAGCCGTGAAAAGGTTACAAACAGGCAGAGGGACAGAGAGAGTTACTTTTACATTCTAAAATATATAAAATAGATTTGGATTAGATGAAATAGGTCTAACATAAAACAAACACATGTTTAATTTCTTAAAATAGAAAATCAGAAAAAATAAACAGTAAATTGAAACAGTGTAACTCACTACAGTAAATGGACAAAAACGTTTACTTTCCATTTATTAATATTCTTTACCCTTCAAAACAACTCATTATAATTCAGGGCACGCAATGAAAAGGAAACGAATCCATTCCAAGTGCAATAAAGTCCTCATAAACCACTCGTAAAAGAGGGAATAGGCCTTTCTTAGCCTAACGTACTCATCTTAGATCGTAACGGTACTTAACATTAGATAAGTTCGTGCTCAAGTGTCGAATGTCATGTAATATAAATTATTAAATAAATAAATTATTTATATCATTTAAGTATAGTACAAAAGAAGCTCGTAAAAATGTACTTAACGATAGCAATAACAGCAAATAGTCTAAACATGCGAAATGCCTTTCATTGGATCGGAACATTACGTGCGTTGAATTTTGATAAGATGTCCTGGGGGATATTATACTACTTATACTGTTTGGAAAAACAACATTTGTAAAAAATATTAACACTTAAATTTGTTTTAAAATTCAATAAACCTTTTTCGAAAATCCGACTGACACATTATGATTCGTTTTACAAACAGTATTTAGAAACACCTTGTTTCGTTCGAGCGTAATTCATCGTATTTCATAGGGCAAGGCGCCAGCCTTAAATTTAATAGTATGAAAACGTTATAATTCATAATTGCAATTGTATTATTGAGGTAATCACTTTACTGGTAACAATCCATGCCGGAATTTGACTCGCTAGGTAGGTTTCCAAACATTACCGTGTTTCGGTCTGAAGTGTACTGAAAGCTGGTGTTATTAATGTGCATATGTGGTATAAGAAGTGATGTCTCGGAGGGACGGGCGCAGTGTAGTCCCACCGCCGAAATATTTTGGGTGACACAGCTGTTGTTATGGGCAGACGTAGCACTTTACCATCAGGTGAACGTTTTGCTCGTCTCGTCATACTCTACTATAAAAAAAATATCACGATGTTTCCTTCCCTCCTACCCCTCTCTTGTTTAAGAAATACGAGTACAATACATAAAACCAGACAATCGCGTGTCGGACCACGTACAGTGAAGTGTTCCGTAGTCAGAAATAGCCTGTTATCGAAAAATTTTCATTTCTTAAAAACTAAACAACATATTATCTTGTTCAAACCAATTTTCGTTGAAAGTGTTTTTTGGGTTTTACGATGATAGAAACACTATTCTCGCATAAACAAAATAGTTATTGATTTCTTTTATTTACGCGAATACTACTACAAATTTAAATAAAACTATTTTTTACGGATTTTATCGCGTTTATTTCTGAACTATTTCTAACCCGACGTTTAGAGATGTGTTACTATACATATACGTAAAAATAATATAAAAGCAAAACATATACTTTTTATTTATAATTTGACAAAATATAATTTAAACTTCTCTTGTATACCGTGTTATATTCAATCCCACTACCCCTCCTTATCTTAAAGAGCGATTTGAGTTTCTTGGGAACACTCACTTCCGCTCTGATATGATAACATTTTTTTGTTAAAAATTCCTTCCCATAATACTTCCTTCTGTTCTCAATCCTTTTCTATTGAAGCTGTTCGACTCTGGAACTCTTTACCGCTTTATATTAGGCGTGCGCAATCCCTTGCAACATTGAAAAGGCTTATTAAAGCCCACTTTTTTCCTCTCTAAATAATCGTTTCTTTATATCACAAACATACTCGTATTTACTTCTCCTAGGTCTTTATAAAAATCCATCTCACTTATATCATTTTAATGTATCCTTCTCCTTGCGTCTTATGGATGTTGTAACTTTTTGTTTGTGTTTGTGTATGTTTTTGTGTATGTGTTTTATATTATATATGTATATATTGTTTACGTATTTATATATGTTTAAGTAACATTGCTGAAGTGCTAATTATATTAACAGCATAACCCTTTTCTCACTGGTCATATATCCTTTGCAACGTGGTTGCCTGGTCGAGATCGCTTGTAAGCGATAAGGACGCTAATTATACCTTTAAATTGTTAGCATTTTCTGTTATTTTGTATTTTTTATTATTCAATACATGCTTAGAAACTATATATAATACTTAAATGTCTTCAAAATATTGGGTCCTATAACAGTGTGTCCATAGGTCTTTCCATCTGTGTAAGGTAATTTAACCGGGATGAAATGGAGTTACGCAGCTATAAGGTCGCAAAATCTCGGTTGTAACTAAATTTGAGCAATAACAATTTTTTAAACGTAATTAAACAATCAGAAGCGTGAATATAATTACGCCTAATTACGTTTTAGCGATCTTTAAGCGACCGTTATCACCCCTTTATAGAGAAATTTATAGCTTTTATAGCATTTTATCAAATTACTTTTAGCCGCGTGTTATTAAGAATTGTTTTTCATACTCGTATTTGTATATTAATGTAACTTAGATTTTCCAGTTTTAGTTAAAGTTTTAAAAGATTTTCTTGTAGTAGAGAACCAAAGAAGGATTCTCTTTTTTCTTTAAATTCATACTATCCATACTAATAATATAATTGCGAAAGTACCTCTCTGTCCCTCGGTCTGTTTGTTACCTTTTCACAACATACTAGTGAATCATCGTTAACAACAAAAAACAAAAATAAATTAATTTCATAATTATATTTTACTAGCTGATGCCTGCGACTTTGTCCGCGTGGATATAGGTCTTTTAAATATTCCGTGAGGTTTCTTTGATTTCGCGTAATAAAAAGTATCCTACGTCCGTCTCCAGGATGCAAGCCACTCGCATCTCTGTGCCAAATTTCGTCAACATTTCGGTTATTCCGTGTACAGGTAAGAAGCAGACAGAGGGTCAAATAGAGTTACTTTCGCATGTACGAAGTTACTGTTACTGCACTGTGCACCCAATAGCGCATGGTGGCGATGGGCTCACCACCTATCACACCAAGTTCATTATATTGTTTTGGTGAAACGTGGATTCTGGCAGTCATATGCTTTTGCAGTGAGTACCCAGTCTCTGACTACCCCTTATGGGATACAGTCGTGATGTTATGTATGTACTTAAGTTATAATGATGATGTTCTCCTAGCCGATTTCGACCACGGCGATAACTTCCGAATACTGTTGAGAGCCATCAACTGCGCAGGAGATATTATAGTGCCACAAGTGTACGCACAAACACAGACACACTCACTCGTCCCAACCTACCCGCGCCCGATGTAACGCTGATGCGATAAGATCGGAGGTAAGCTAGGATGCAGTATCAGAAACACGGGGACAATCACAACACAACCAGACCCGAAAACCAACAATTTGTGTTTTAGCACAAATGTTGGCTCCGGCTGCGAATCGAACCCAGGACCCGCGGCGTAGAAGTCAGGTACTCTGACCACTAGGCCACGCGGTCGTCGTGTTAATCAATTAATCGTTAGTCGTTAAGTTATAATATGCACTGCACAAAGGTGGACCGAAACTGAAAAGTTACTCTTATTAAAATGAAAACATTTTCATCTTTTTACGACGGCTCTTCATGCAACACGCTCCTCTTTACCGCTATTCAGTTCATCCTATTCATTCCATTTCTATTCCTTACCGCTCTTTTTGCGTTAGCTATGAAAACGGAAATCTTTAAAGAGAAATAGTGTTGCGTGTTTAATTACCATTAAATAACTAATTAGTATTATATTTTATGAATTAACAGTCCAACATCACGTGACCTAGTTGTTAGAGTACCTGACTTCTACGCCGCGGGCACTGGGTTCGAATCCCAGTCGGAGCTAACATTTGTAAAAAAAACAATCATTTGGATCTGGCTATGTTGTGATTGTTCCCGTGTCTCTGACACTGCAATCCTAGCCTTCCTGTAATCTTATAGCGAAATTACAGCAAGTGTGGACTCTTGTGGCACTAAAATTTACAACTTGTTGATACCGTCGGAAGCTGCACCGGAGAAATGTTAGTGGCACAAGGGTACGTGCAAACACAGAGACACTCAACGTCTTAACTTCCCTACACCCGATGTTACATCATCATCATTTCAGCCTATTACTAGTCCACTACTGAACGTAGGCCTCCCCCATAGATTGCCGCTTAAATTATAGCTCCCCTTTTGGGGGATTTTGCTATAGTTGCCACACATTACCAGTCCACTACTGAACATAGGTCTCCCCCATAGATTGCCACATAAATTATAGCTCCCACTTTAGGGGATTTTGCTATAATTGCCACACATTACTAGTCCACTACTGAACATAGGCCTCCCCCATAGACTGCCACATAAATTATAGCTCCCACTTTGGGGGATTTTGCTATAGTTGCCACACATTACTAGTTTACTACTGAACATAGGCCTCCCCCATAGACTGCCACATAAATTATAGCTCCCACTTTGGGGGATTTTGCTATAGTTGCCACACATTACTAGTCCACTACTGAACATAGGCCTCCCCCATAGACTGCCACATAAATTATAGCTCCCACTTTGGGGGATTTTGATATAATTGCCACGCAGCACGCAAATGGCAGGCAGGTCGGCAACCGCAGTTTATTTATTAAGATGTTCCAGCACGCTGCGGCCCATCTTCTGGTTTTAATTTACAGTATATATAGTAGTAATAGACACCCACGGAATGAAATAAGGTGGTAGATTCTCTTTAGCCGCCACCACACATCCGATGTTACGCTCTTGCTATAAGATTCGAGAAAATCTAAGATTGCAGTGTCGGACACACGGGAACAGTCACAACACACCCAGATTCGAAAACCAACGACTTGTGATTTTGCACAAATTTTGGCTTTGGCTGGGATTCGAACCCAGGATCTACGGCTCATAAGTAGGTACTCTGACCACAGAGCCGCGAGGTGATTGGCGGTGAGGTAAAAAGCGAAAAGTGAAAAGCAAATTTTCAAACTTTCTCTTGTACTAAAATGTAGAGTTCCATTTACAAACCTTGTATGATATCATGTAGTCCCGTAGGATCCGTAAAAAATAATGTAAGTGATAAATAAACGGTTGTATTGCGACTTCCAACTGCTATTACTCCCTTAGGAATATATCCTGAAGATTTTTTTTTAAATTAAATCATGATTTACGTTGCAACAAAGGCAACTTAATATTTTCCACCTACAATTTTTAGTTAAGAGGTGAATCCAAAGCGTTATTTTCATAAATCTCGAATATACAATTACAATATTTCACGACATTTTTGTTTATACTGACTTTGGAACGAATTGCGAAATAGCATTCGTACTAGCACCAGCAAGGCTTACTTTAAGCGCTTGCTCTGGAACCACTATCTTGCATTGTCGTAGTAGGTTTATTTTATTTTCTTTTCTTTCGAATGGTTGTTATAAATTTCTACTTATTTTCTTTTACTAAACGTATTTGCTTTCTTTCTTAAATTCGGAATCTAGTCATATTTAATGTATATGTGTATATTTGTACGTATGCATGTATGTATATTTGTATGTATGTATATGTGTGTTTATTGCGCATGTGTGTATGTATATATAATGTTAATATTATATGTAATTTTGTTTGTTATTATTATAACATATTACAGAATATTTTATTTCTTTATATATTATATATTGTACTTTTTTTGTAGATTACTGTGGTTATTTCTTTTTTTTGTTTGATCTTGGCACCCACTACATCTTCTCTGCTCGACCCGAAGGTAGACTTGTAGAGAATGCCTTGTAGCATTAAGTCCGCCTTTTTGTACATATTTTTTGTGCAAATAAAGTTAAAAGAAATAAATAAATAAGTCGAGACCATGACACGTGTTTCATCTCAAAAGGAGGCATTATCAAGTGATATTGTCTCTACGATGGTCCGCCGCCGAGTCTTGACTTGAGACAAGCTGAGAGGATTTAAGGGTTGCTGGAAGTAGTTTTATTCCTCAGATGAAATTTCCTCACGATGTTTTCGTTCACCACCAATCAAGTGGGAAATTAGCACTTATTCCAGAACAATGTTAATTTTTCTTGTTAAGAATTTCATTTCATTTATGTCTTTTATACGCACATAAGATCACGACTGTATCGCAACAGGGGTAGTCAGAGACTGGGCACTCACTTCAAAAACAGATGACTGCCACAATCCACGTTTCTCCAAAACAATATAATGCACTTGGTGTGATAGGTGGTGAGCCCATCGCCAACATGCACTGTTGGGTGCACAGTGCAGTTTAATTCTTTACTCGCCTTTTACGAGCTCCATTGGATGAGATGGAGTAGTAGTATTCTTTTAACGAGCCGCCACCACACGGCTCTTGTCTTGTTATGTTTTTTATGCTCCACCTATCACAAGTTCTCACCACACCATGAGCTGGCTGGTGTAGAATGCCTATAGGCATTAAGTTCTCGCTTTGTTACCTCCTTATTTACAGGTTTAGCAAAAAAGATAAAATACAAATTAAAATTTTAGAGGTGTCTATATAATTTCGGTGATGTGATTGCTGTTTACCTTTTTGGATTTTACAGCTTCATCGGATATTGTGCTCACAGACCAGGGGCCCGCGTGCCAGGTTTGGTTTGACCCACATTGTAATTACATAAATAATACTACTACAAAACCCTCGAAATTCGGACTGTCGCGTTCGCTGCGTGCTTGCGCGATTTCGAATATCTCAAAATAATTTTAAGTCGTCTAATGACCGTCCGAGGGAGGCTGCGGGCCTCCATTCGGACTGTCGACTTGTGTGCCGGTAACCCTGGGCGGTGAGAACCGCCCTGGAACACGGGTGTATCTTGTGAAGAGGTGACCATACCGGGTACCTAGCTTATATTACTCGCGTGTCTACAAAAGATTTGAGGCGAGCGCCAGGGTCTTTTAAGTAATTAACCGCTAAATTATTTAAAATGGCCGGGCAAATTTTTTATATAGTATATTTGAATTGCAGCTGAATGTAGACACTTAATCTAGGCGAATTATTACCTGTTTAATCGGAAAACGTAATCACCAAAGCTTTTACGGTGTAAATTTCACAAATGTTTGATATTTATTACATCGTTTTATGGTCGATAATAACGACACGTAATTTGGGTTTACGACAGCTTTAACAAACTGTTTGCAGCTATTTTATATTGCAAACATATTTAAGTTATAATTACCATACAGAAACGTACATGAAATTAATGATGTGATGTTCTTCTAGCCGATTTCGACCACGGCGACAACTTCCGACTACTGTCGAGAGCCATCAACTGCGTAGGAGATAGTATAATGCCACAAGTGTACGCGCAAACACAGAGGCACTCTCTCGTCCCAACCTACCCGCGCCCGATGTAACGCTGATGCGATAAGATCGGAGGTAAGCTAGGATGCAGTGTCAGAAACACGGGGACAATCACAACACAACCAGACCCGAAAACTAACAATTTATGTTTTAGCACAAATGTTGGCTCCGGCTGGGATTCTAACGCAGGACCCGCGGCTTAGAAGTCAGGTACTCTGACCACTAGGCCACGCGGTCGTCAAATAATTAATATATTCGTAGCGACACAGACACTTTGATATGGTTTGTGGCACAACATGTCTATCTGACAGTGTTTTTTTTCCTTTTTTATTTTTATTTTTTAAAAACAAACGGTGCCCTACACTAGGATTCCTCCTGTATCGTGGGTGCGTTTAACAGACAAATATTTGCACAACACAATCAAACCCGAAAACCAACAAAAGTTGGCTCCGGCTGGGATTCTAACTCAGGACCCCGCAGAAGTAAGGTACGCTAACCACTAGGCCACGCGGTCGTCAAAACAATGATGCCAGTGCGGCGTTCTTGTTCGATGTTTTTCTGCAGGTTCGAATCTCAACCGAGTTGGTGCCTTTACTGGTGGTACAATTGCTATGCAGGAAATCGTCTAGGTAGGTACCACAGTAGTGCCAGTTATTGTGCCGTGAAGCGTTAGTGTGCAGACATTACCGTGTTTCGGATTGAACTGTAGTACTGATAGTACTGAAGATGGGCAGCAGCATCTTCCTGGAACATCTGAATAAATAAACTGCGGTTGCCAACCCGCCTGCCAAGTATGGCAACTATGTCAAAATTCCCCTCAAAATGAGAGCTACACACTTTTGTAGTAATCTATGGGGGAGGCCTATGTTCAGCAGTGGACTAGTGATAGGTTGGAATGATGATGATGGTGATGACTGATAGCTCGTGTGACATATGAGACTTCAGAACTGATGTCTTTGTGATGAGCGCAGTGTGGGGGCACACATACACACATACAAATATGTTCCGCGTGACATCATTTTTTAAAGGAAAACGTTGCACTTTTCATAAAAAGAGCACACACTCTCTTCCATAAAAAGAGCTATTATACAAAATGTTTGATTCACAGGTCTAATTATACTGTACGTGTACGTGTCTCTACCACTGCATCATATATAGGGTAAAGGAAGGGTGAGAGAAATTCTAAGATAAGAAGGTGCCTGTACATTGTAGTGGGACATTTCAAGACTGTTACTTACATACAACTTATATTATGAGGGGTAAGCACATCCGTATCCCGCTTTTTGCCTCCGAAGTAAACGAGACGTGACGGATGGCGAAAGACATCGTCGCCACTTAGGTATGAATTGAAATTCTTGCTCCCCATTGCATTCAAACGAGAACCTTGGCTGAGAGGAAGGGAAAAGAATTAGGTAGGAAATGGAATTGGCCACAGGGGTCAAGGAAACTAATACTCCGAAGCACCAGCCTTCCCGGTCTTAGCAATCTGACGGCGGCGGATCTGGACTGTACTCTGCCTCCGACCACATTTTGGCCGCGGAAGATAGGTAGAGCGGCGCAACGTAATACCGTCACGCCTCTCCCTCCGCGGCCTCACCACTGCCGCTTCGACGGTGCGGCCCCGCCAAAGTAGCGGAGGATAGAGAGAAAGTTGAACCTCAATACCTAAATTCCTCTTCCTCTGTGACTCCACCTCGGCTGCTGAGGGCAAGGTGACGGTGCCGACACTCTTCTCCCCAGCGGTCCTCCAGTTCGCATCCAAAGCGGGCTTCATCGTGGCTGACCAAGCCACGGTTGCTAAGCCCACGCCAGGAAAGCGAAAACCCATTCCCCGGCCCCGTCAAAATATGATAATTTAACATCTTTTTATACGTCACGATTGCACTTTTAGTGTTCTTTTTTGTATTTATACAGTTAATACTTATATATGTAATATAGTTATAATTTATAATATGTAATAATACTTATTACGCCCTAATACGTATTAAGACGGTCGTGTAAAAGTGTCGTAAAAGAAAATATCACCCACGGGCCTATGGGTGTCGTAAAAGTCATATAAAGGGAAAGTCTAAGAAAATCTATACCTTTTATATAATATAATAAAATATAGATATAATGACTATGTACTCTAAGTGCTAAAATACCAGATCGAAAAGACCATGAGAGAAAAGTCGCAAGCTAGTATTAAAATAACCTAGACAGTTATTCGGTAATTACTATGCTTAGCGCGACAGTTATTTGGTAATTACTATGCTAAGCTGTTTTAGTTTTAAATATAGATATAATAACTATGCTAAGTGCTAAAACGCCAGATCGAAAGGAAAAGTCTAAGAAAATCTACACCCTTTATATAATATAATAAAATATAGATATAATGACTATGTACTCTGAGTGCTAAAATACCAGATCGAAAATACAAAAACCAGACCATGACAGAAAAGTCGCAAGCTAGTATTAAATTAACCTAGACAGTTATTCGGTAATTACTATGCTTAGCGCAAAAGTTATTTGGTAATTACTATGCTAAGCTGTTTCAGTTTTAAACATAGATAGAATAACTATGCTAAGTGCTAAAACGCCAGATCGAAAATACAAAAACCAGACCGTGAGAGAAAAGTCGCAACCTAGTATTAAGTTAAACTAGACAGTTATTTGGTAATTATCAATATATTTAGATGATGTAGTCCGCACAATTGTTAAAAAAACGTTGACCCACACTAGTATTTCTCTTCCATCGAGGGTGAGTTTTACAGACATAAATTGCACATACACAAACATCCAGGAACAACTATCTGTAGGTGATACAAATGTTTGTACCGTTCTGGAATCATGCCGGGGGCCCGTGGCGTAAAAGCCAAACGCTAAGCCACTGCTCCAATTGTCAGCTCGGTAAATCAAGTGGCACAGAGATTGGCTTTTATGCCATATTTAAATGCCCTACAGGTATTTGTTCCATGTATGGTCATTTTTGTATATAGTCATAAATTTCGCTTACGTCTGTAAAACACATCCATGATACAAGAAGAGATCTTTAAAAAAAATGGTTGGACACCACACGGTGGCGGTGTACCAGAAATTTCCACACCATATGTTGACACACGGAAAAATTAAAAGCAAATAGCAGTAGCGTCTAACTAGAACATTTCAATTAATCAACTTTAATTAAACCTAAAGCGCCAATAGTCTAATGGTTGAGGGTATGGACTGCGAAACGTGATGTTGCAGGATCGAGACCACCTGCTGACTATTGTCGTGAACCATCTACTTTAACCACAAGCTCTAAGCTTAGTTGGAGTCGTTAACAGGAATGTTAGTAAGGTTAATAGCTTTGGTAGTATTCTTTATAGAAAAAAATTGCCGTCACCAACCCTACGTTTAGCAGTGGATTTCTGAAAGACTGTTATGATGATGCAGTAGTAAATATAAATGAAAATACCATTAGCTAGCTAATAACTACTCGGCATATGAGACTTCAAAACTGATGTCTCAGGGTGACGGGCGCAGTGTGGTGTCTCACAGAAATGTTCTGGGTGACACAGCATTTGTTATGGGCAGACGGAGACACACACATCATCAGTTGAACGATTTGTTCATCTCGTCTATCTTCAATAAAATGTGGCACGATCGTTTTCACAAAATATTGCAATAAATTTTTGTACACATTAATATTTGTCAATAATATTGGTTTTATGTGCAATGTATTTTTATTTCGTTGTTATACCGGTTGTAGACGGTTCGCAACAGCAGATAAAAGTAGTTTTATTGCTTGTGTCAGACAGTAAGCAATAACCCAATATATAAAATTCGTGGGAACAGATTTAGCTGAAAAGATATTTCTTGATACGGTGTTAAAAATGTTCTCAAAATAATAGACGTTATAGATCATCCAATTTTTTTTTACATATCGTTTTGATATTGTGACGACATATTATAAACAAAATTAATTAATTATATATAACGTCGTCCAAAAAGATGTTCAAAATTATTAAATGAAAACCGAATTTATAGTGAATATTAATATATTAATATTTTTTGACGTTGGAGTATATTTCCTAATGAACATAGCTCAAAATTATTAATATGTTCAGAAGAGACCAATAATCAAAAGTATAGTGCAAATTATTACAAATTTTTCAAAATAAACTGTTTTTATAACAACGAAAATAGTACATATTTCTCACATCGTATGTGAGAAATATGTACTATTTTCTTAAGTGGAGCGCGTTCAAGTATTGCATCAATATTTTCACTTCAATAAATCTAAAAGTAGTGCTCCAAGAATTTTAATAGTAATTTTCTGTCGAATATTCGATCAAAATCTGAGCACTTAAAATCTTCATCCAATAAACCGTCGGATTAACTAACTTCGCCGTCCTTACCTTCTCTCCGTCCGTACCTTACTTATACAGTAGGTACCGATATAAGGATGCATTATAAGAAAGTCACAAAGTATGTCCCTTACTGACATAAGAATGTTTGTAAGGTCTGAAATATAAAAGCAATAATATAGAGGGTCTCTAAGATGTAAAGGCATTGTTATGATAGACTTGAGACTTGAAAATGATTTACTTAGAGTTGCGTAAACTTGTATACGAACCGTCTAATTGAAAGACATATACGAGTATGTGCCGGTAGTAAGCGGGTCTGTTGTACTAATACGACTTGCTTGCGGAAATCGTGCACTCCTGTCGTTTGTGGTCGACGACTTAGTGTATTTCACTATAATACGACGGTTGTCTTATGGAGGGAAAAGTGTGTTTGGCAGCACTCCGGTGTTACAATACTCATCCCCATTAGTGTTCTAGCGCTATCATATATGAACATTATGTAACTAGCATCTAAGTGGCTTGCTGTTATGATACGTTGGTGGTGTTTTTAGTTAACAACAATTACCAAAATCGATTTTAGTCATATTGTTGTGTTGAGAGGATGCGCCATCAGTGTGATAGTCGTTTGTGCTTTCTAATATTTTCTGGACGCGATATTTGTTTTATTAACGTAAAAATAAGATCCGTAAATCAAATATTTGGTTCGATTCGGTTCGGTTGAGATCCGAACCTCAGGAACCGCAACACTTCGTTCGAGATCGCCGCGATGTCATTTACTGTTAAACAATAGCACTATGTGATGTGCTACAGACCATAATTATGTATCTGTGTCGCTATATTATTTCATATACGTTTCGGTATCGTCGATAGGAATCGTAGTAGCTTAGAGACCGGGCGTTCGTATTATATATATAGTATGCTATATATAGTATAGTATACGTTTTATATAGTATTCCAGAGACGCAGGTTAGATACCCTAACATTGCTCTTGCATTTTTTAGGGCTTAATTACCACATGTTTGGTGCTGAAGAAAATCAACATGAGGAACAACTATGAGAAATAAAACTATTTCTGACAACTGGCAACACTTTAGTAAGGCTGACAAAGAAGATTAAGATAGCCGTGACTGATGTTTAAGTACATACATACTGTAGCATTCCAGTTACATGTCATCATTATGTAATGTGTAACAATAAATCGTGTCTAATCGTACTAAACTAAATATATAATAAATCAAAATAATAAATATTACCAATTAAAATAACATTTTCATTTAACACATAATATGTTAAATTACATTTTTCTCCTAACATATGTACACATATTACAATCAAATTTTAACGTAAAAAAACTAAACTGCATAATGGGTATGCTAAATTTATTACAAAAACGACGACGATTCTTCGTCTTAAAATAGACCAGTGAAAATGACAAAATTTACAGAAAAGAAAAAAAAACTATTCTTCGCGTGCTTGTTCATACTCGTAGACACGCTCACAGACGCATACAGTACGAAGCTATGGAAGAATTTTTGATTTAATAAAAATATTGAGGTGTTCAAATCAAGTTAGTCATTTATCCGTTATCAGAATGACAATGGTTTGGGTTAAAACAATGGAATTAAAAGACATCTGTTACATAGTGATTTTATCGCAGCTTAGTGCTCCCCGTAGGTTACCCCGTAAACAATATCTGTTACAGAGATAAAAAGGAAATGAGATACGCTCATGACAGAAGTTTATAGATGATTTCCCCTGAGTGACGAAGATGACGTTTGCGATAAGTTGTATTAATAATTGCATGACAAACAAAATTTTAAATTAAAATTTTACTTACTCGCACTTCGCTAAAATTACAAATCTTTGCTACTTTAAAAAATCGAAATGATAACTAAGATTTTTCTTGTATAGAACAGACACAACAGACAGAACTAACAGACATGTTTATGTATTACTAATTTAGTGGAAACTTAACTGAAGTGTGCTTTATTATTATGAATTTGTTATTTTCTGTATTATAAATATTGTTTGTTTCCCTAATTAAATAAAAAAAAAAACTGCACATGCAGGCGATGATACGATTGACAACCGCGTAATCTAGTGGCTAGAGTATCTGACTTCTACGCCGCAGGTCCTTGGTTCGAATCCCAGCCGGAGCCATCAAAACACATATTCTCGGTTTTCGGTTCTGGTTGTTTTGTAAATGTCCCCGTCTCTAACACTGCGTCCTGGTCTACCTCCGACCTTGTCGCATGGCGTTAAATCCAGCTCGGATCGCCCACACGGTTATAAAGGAATCCTAGTAAGGGTCTACGTTTTTATATACGAGTAGAATAAGAGAATATAAAGGAATAAATTCGTAACTAATAACCTGAAACGAAAGCCTGGACAGGTATTTCCAGCTTTAGTGTTCTTATCGAAATAAATCTGTTACAATTCCGGCTTCCAGCACTTTCGGCTCTTAATTAAAGTTAGTAATGGTGGCTTTCATGTTCCAAAGCAAAGTTTATATTAATTTAACTTACAATGTACTTCAAACGAAGTTGTATCTACACCAATACTAAAATTCAAGTGTCTGTCTGTGAATTTCAAAATAAATGGCAAAATTTAAGTGAAAACTGCTATTAATGCGATGACTTCTAATGACTTTTGTGGCAATCTATGAGGGAGGCCTATGTTCAGCACTGGACTAGTGATAGGCTGAAATGATGATGATTATGATGAATCATAAATTTCCCTTTTTAGAATATTTGTCTGTCTGTCTATCTATCCCTTAATAGCGTGCACTAGCAAACTAATACCGCGACCGGAATACCCTCAACCACTAATACTCTACCACTAGGCAATACACACCACTGAAGTCGACAACACATGTGTTTCACCTCAAAACTAGGCATTATCAAGTTATATTGACTCTACGACAGTCTGTTAACTGGACCATTTGAAATTTTGCATGCGGATCTCAGCAAATTAACTTTCTTTCCTTTATATTTAACAACTATAATACAACTTATAGCTAACAAAAGCGTGTTAAAAACCCCGCAACAGTTTTACGTCAAGAATATATATTTTCGTATCTAGTGTGCGTGTGTGGTAGCAGCTTAAGTGAATCTACCACCCCAACTCATCCCGTGGATGTCGTAAAAGTCGACAGAGGGAAAATAAAAACCAGTAGATGGGGAGCTGCATCTTCCTGGACAATCTCAATAAATAAACTACGGTTGCCAAACCGCATGCCAAGCGTGGCAACTATTTATATATATTAATCTATGGGGGAGGCCTATGTTCAACAGTGGACTTGTGATAGGCTGAAATGATGATGATGGTGATTTACTTTAGTTTACATGTTGTATACTTGGTAGATGAAGCTAATGATAAGGGTAGCTACTCCAGTCTTGGAGATCTTGGATATAAAATAACAATGATGGAACTGTATTAGTGCGATGTATGAGCCATTTTCTCAAGCATCTTATGCGGTGACATAGACATAGAAACGATGACGACAGCAGTCCTTGGCTCGAATCCCAGCCGGAGCTAACACTTGCAAAAACGTAAATTGCTGGTTTTCGGATCTGGTTGTACTGTGATTGTCCTAGTGTCTCTGACACTGCATCCTACTCTAGTTCCGATCTTCGCGACCGTTACGTTGGGCACAGGTAGGTTAGGGCGCGTGAGTGCCGTGTGCTTGCGCGTACACTTGTGGTACTTGGCAACTTACGACTGTATTCGGTAGTTATTGCCGTGGTAGAAAATCGGTAAAACATCAAAAAACGATACGTTGTATGAAATATAATATTCAACACACATGAAATAATAGTAAATTATGAAACATTTTTACACGACGCGATTAAGGCGATATTGGCAATAACGTTTACCGCTCCGAGCGTTCGCAGTTAATGGAATTTTCAACGCTCCTGTTAACGGCAGAATAAACTGATTACCAGGGGCGACGTATTACTCGAAATGAAACATGAAATTTGCGAAAATCCGTAAGTAAAATTGTACAGAACAGCTTTTATTTCGTCATAAAAGGGTATAAGTGTGCAGAATTGATGTGGGTATCCTTGCCGATTTGAACCGCAGAAAAATCAGGACGGAAAGAAAGTTAATTTGCTGAGATCTCGAAATTAGGTCTATAATTTTTAAATGGCTATTTCGTCATAAGCATCAACTCTGTGGCCCCTCCTCCCCTCATGACCATGGGTGGTGCAAACCGGAGTAATGTCGGGACTAAATAGTAAAATCACATACATACACTGAAATGAGATGAAAATTCCTTATTTTTTGATGTAATAAATAAAAATTTCGTTATCTCAGTCAAAAATACATTATAATTAAAACTATAAAGAACCTTTACCTTATATGGGGTAGCTTATATGGTTTGATTTTTGTGGTTGATAGGCAGAGACCACACACGTAGCCAACTTTTCGCCCTCGTGAGAAACGAGGTGTGACGGGTGGCAAACCACGTCACCGCTATTTTGGTACGAGTCAAAAAATAAAAAAAAATACATTTACTCGTATATATATGCTGTTTTAAGGGAGCGAAAATTCAGAGGCATTCTGCATTTCAATACTGACACAGGAGAAATACTAGTATGGGGGACCATTGAAACGAAAAAACTTTGTATTAATAAAGCAATTACAGTAATCACTACAGTAATGACCCCTTTAGTAACTCAATATCGGGTACATTATCTTAATGAGAGGTTCGTTGCTTAAAAGCACTGAGCCATTTACTGCTAAAGGTACATCGTAATTAACCCTTTGAATTATTATTGAATCCTGGTGGTAGGATTCCTACGCAGGAATCCGTCTAGGTAGGTACCACCCCAGGGCCAGTTATTCTGCCGTGAGTAGTGTGCAAACATTACTGTTAAACAAATTGTTTCGGTCTGAAGGGCGCTGAGAGCTAGCGTAATCATTGGGCATATCAGACTTAAGAACTGACGTCTCAGGGTGACCGGCGCAGTGTGGCGTCACACATAAATGTTCTGGGTGACACAGCATTTGTTATGGGCAGACGTTGCACTTACCATCAGGTGGCCGTTCTGCTCGTTCCGTCACTTTTATCAAATAAAAAATAAATCTCATTTTTACAGAAGCAGATTTTGTGCTAACTTTTTTACCATGAAATGAATGCTGAACAGTAAAAAAAACAAAGTGTATCACATTTTTTGTCAAAAAACTTGTGACTTGGAAATATTTGATCCCAAACCCAGGAAATTTAATGCTGTCTCACACATGCGTTTATATCAATGAAGATTTTATGATATTACACAGTACAGTGCTTCACTCATGTTCCTTTGATAAGCCTACAGTCATAAACAAAGGAAACGAGATTCATAGCGTTAAGATTAGAAAATTTCAAGGTGATTTCCCGGAGTGGCGAAGTTACACTTTGTAATACCATAGATACGATTTACGAAACATTTCAGAACATTCATTTGGGTTAAATAAAAGTTATAGTAACATTAATACTTTAAATTTTTTATAACTCTAACTACCAACAATAATATTATTTTCAGTTATTGTCACAATATGTTTCTAACGTCGTAACTTCTAAGCATGGCACGACCGATGGGTCTGAGTTGGAATCTCAGACACAGCAAACATTTTTGCAAACAGCGTTGGATGCTTGTGTTATGATTGTCAAATCAAATCGGATCTGGTTGTGTTGTGTTTGTCCCCGTTTGTTTGACACTGAATTCAAAAAATAAAAAGAACGATAATACGAAAAATATACTTTGCAACCCAGTAATATACATTTATTACTATATATATAACTAGTCTGGTCATAAATACTGTAACATAAAAACTTTTCTTTTTTTCAACTTTTTCATTAATTTGAATTTGGAACATTTCGATTTTGCGCCATTTCACATATTTTTTCGTGTTCATTCGTGAGACTAATCAGTATGTAGGTTTAAATTTTAAAAGTATTACATTACTTCATTAAAAAAAAATGCATTTTCATTTGTAACAGAACTTATGGCCGGACTAGGTATATATACGTGCTTAAACATATGTTTTAATACATACACAATATAAAATACATATACAATAACATTAGAGAGCAAACAAAAAGTAAGTACATTCATAAGACGCAAGGAGAAGGATACATAAGGAGGACTTAAGTAGAATGATTTTTTTATAAAGACTTAGGGGAAGTAAATAGATTTGAGATATAAAGAAATGATTGTCTGGGAAGAAAAAGTCTTCGCTTTGACGAGCCTTTTAAATGTTGCAAGAGATTGCGCATGCCTAATATGATATGTAAAAAAAACAAAGTGTATCACATTTTTTGTCAAAAAACTTGTGACTTGGAAATATTTGATCCAAAGACCCAGGAAATTTAATGCTGTCTCACACATGCGTTTATATCAATGAAGATTTTATGATATTACACAGTACAGTGCTCCACTCATGTTCCTTTGATAAGCCTACAGTCATAAACAAAGGTAACGAGATTCATAGCGTTAAGATTAGAAAATTTCAAGGTGATTTCCCGGAGTGGCGAAGTTACACTTTGTAATACCATAGATACGATTTACGAAACATTTCAGAACATTCATTTGGGTTAAATAAAAGTTATAGTAACATTAATACTTTAAATTTTTTATAACTCTAATAACTACCAACAATAATATTATTTTCAGTTATTGTCACAATATGTTTCTAACGTCGTAACTTCTAAGCGTGGCACGACCGATGGGTCTGAGTTGGAATCTCAGACACAGCAAACATTTTTGCAAACAGCGTTGGATGCTTGTGTTATGATTGTCAAATCAAATCGGATCTGGTTGTGTTGTGTTTGTCCCCGTTTGTTTGACACTGAATTCAAAAAATAAAAAGAACGATAATACGAAAAATATACTTTGAAACCCAGTAATATACATATATTACTATATATATAACTAGTCTGGTCATAAATACTGTAACATAAAAACTTTTCTTTTTTTCAACTTTTTCATTAATTTGAATTTGGAACATTTCGATTTTGCGCCATTTCACATATTTTTTCGTGTTCATTCGTGAGACTAATCAGTATGTAGGTTTAAATTTTAATAGTATTACATTACTTCATTAAAAAAAAATGCATTTTCATTTGTGACAGAACTTATGGCCGGACTAGGTATATATACGTGCTTAAACATATGTTTTAATACATACACAATATAAAATACATATACAATAACATTAGGGAGCAAACAAAAAGTAAGTACATTCATAAGACGCAAGGAGAAGGATACATAATAAGGACTTAAGTAGAATGAATTTTTTATAAAGACTTAGGGGAAGTAAATAGATTTGAGATATAAAGAAATGATTGTCTGGGAAGAAAAAGTCTTCGCTTTGTCGAGCCTTTTAAATGTTGCAAGATATTGCGTCACGTAGACTTGTAGGCTATAAAACTTTATGCAATGGCTTTAAGGTGTCGCACGCCGAGAAAGGCCAAACACTGAATGCTCAGGTCAGCCAGGTACCATGCCGTACGGCTCAGTCATGTGATCGGCTTATTTTTCGCGGATGAAACCGCGGGCACAGACAGTATTTAATAAAAGAGCGTATAAAATGAAAACAATCGATTTTGAGATTGGAAAACTCTCGTAATCACCCCTCTATTGAGTTTTTATTACTCTCTTTACCTTCGAGAGAGCCTTAAAGGATATTGTATTACGCTTTCAACTAAAATTAAATTGGTAATACATTTCAGTAAATCCACTTTTTCTTTTAGATGTTTAACAAGATACGTATACGTATTCATAGATTTATAAAAATCGATATGAAATAGTTTTTCACGTATCCGTAAATAATAGTAGTTAGTTACCTAATTTTAATATCATTAGAATTTGAAAGTAATTAACAAATTTAATATTATAAATTTTATTATAAAGATAACAAATTAAGTAAACAAGTAAATTATTAGTAAAGTAAAAGTAACAGTCTATGATGTTCTCCTTGGTGATTTTCGACTGCGGCGACATCTAACGAATACTGTCGGAAGTTATCAACTGCGCAGGAGATATTAGGAGGCATTATAGTGCCACAAATGTACGCGCAAACACAGGGGCACTCACTTGCCCCATCCTCCCGTGCCCGACAATCCCTCATGCGATAAGATCAATCTCTTTTATGTGAGGGTTTTGGAGCCGGGAAGAGTAAGTAAGGTCACACCAGTAAGGTTTTCTACCGTCAATGTGAGTGTGTAGAGCGTAGTGTGCCACACAAAACTTACGAATGAGACCCATAACGTCTCGTCACAGTTGACTTATCAGTCATCATATGACATATCTTCCATACAAATTTGATATTAGGTATATAGTGTCAGTCTGAACGTTAATATGACGTATTTGAATTCATTTTTATACTTATACATTTTATCATAAGGCTTCCACTTCATAACTCTTCAAAATCAATTTTATTTTTACATTTTTTAGGATTTTAGCTATTTATTACTCTTTGGTTATATTAATAAACTATCTATTCCATTACATTTCATAATATTTGGTTAACCATTTATTATTTATTTGTCCATATTACAGCTATTTATAATTATTTTACATTAATGTACCATTTCTTAAATCTAGTTTTCTTTTATGTAGACATAAAACGAAATTGTTTAATAAAATCCTTATTCACTGAATAACAATACTAAAAACTCATTCCACGATTCTATTATAACGGATACAAATTCCTACAAAAATTATTCCGATATTAGACATTCCATAACTCTCAGTTGATCAGACTAATTGGTAATGGATATGCTGAAATCCGACAATTTTTCTTTATATATATATATATACTTTAGCCAACAAAAATTAATTTTATTTTCTACTTACTTATTGGTCACTGAGACATCACTTTATTTTTTTTAATTTTCATCATCGTCATCATTTTATAAGTATTAAATACTTTTACAATATTATGTATGTTCTTTACGTATATTCAATTCACATTGAAAATAGGTTCTTTTTATCATGTAAAGCCATTAAGACATACAATAGATTTTGCATCGCAGAACTAGTATTTACTTACAAAATTATTGTGGTCTTATCAATCTATTGTTTTCCGTATCAATGGTACTCGTATGTTCTTGTCACTTCCGGGATAAAAATTCTTTTTAAGTTTCATACGTTTTTCATTGTCACGTCGCGGCGGTGCTTGCGATTTTTTTTCAATAATTAATTTTATAACCTGCGGGCCGCGACGTTGCGCGTGCATTGTTCCATCGCACCGCCTGGCAGGGACGCATTGTAGCGAAGGAAGGCTTATTTAATGTCGTGTTGTTTGTTCTATGGCTTTAATTAACTCCACTATAAAGGGAAAACCTTTGTACTGTTGGAGAGCAGAAAACTGTTGAACGTTTCGCTGTAGATGGCAGAATACTAACTTATTCCAGCCAATCTTAACTACACTCGGTGCGTCCTGCCGTCTGGCGAACGAGGCTCTTACGATCGACAGATGCCGGAAAAAGATAGAAAACGTCGAACCCAAATACCACAGACTAATTATAGCTAGCTGAATCACTAGTGCGCGGGTAAACTCATGAATCCCCTGCTTAGCCTTGTGAGTATAGGTGATCTTACGCAAGAGTGAAACAGTGGTGTGTAAAGATTACTGAGTTTCGGTCTTCGACAATAAAAGCTAGTGTAATTACTGGGCCCATATGGACTCTCAGGGTAACGTGTACACTAGAAGTGTGGTGCCATATGTGTCACACAGAAATGTTCTGGGTGACACAGCATTTGTTATGGGCAGACGTTGCACTTACCATCAGAACGGTTTGCTTTTCTCATTACTTTCTCCCATAAAAAATGTACGACATGTAATCCCGTCCTTCATTCCCTAAAGCAGTATTGATTATTTTGTTTAGAATCTTATGTAAAAGGAGTTCAGAAAATGGAATAAAGTCTACATTTTCCAGCTAAAAGTGCCCGTAATAACACTCCCATTGAGTTTTTATTGTTCAATTTCCTTCAACGGCGCTTTAATAGTATTGCGCTTTTACAGAACTTAAACTGGTTAGCTTTACAGTCGTTTGTTCATTTTTTTATGTTTATTTATTTTTGAAGTGAAACTTCGTTTTTTGAAACTTTGTTGATCAGTCAAATTCGACCTTGTAGTAGAATTTCATAGTCGAATTTGAGTGCAGCGCTTTCGTGCAACGTTTCTATTACTGTTAATCATATTAATAGTTCTTTATAATACTAACAGTCTATTAACTAACAGTCATATATACTAATAGTCATTTTACAGCGAGTGATACTTTTGTGATTCATGTTCATTTATTTTAATAAAATTTCTAATATGTATAAGTTTCACTTCTGACACGTGTAGGTGATAGGAGTTCGGCAGAGTAAAATAGCACCTACCTCTTTCCTACCGAGGTGTCGTAAGAGGCGACTAAGGTATTGTACGGACAGCCTTTTTTCGTGCAGAATTGCATATTATGCTATGCTGTCACTATAATACTCGTGGAAACGCAATGGGGAATAAGCATTTTTTGCATCGTACATAAAACGGCGGCGACGTTGTTCGCCACCCGTCATGTCTGGTCTCCCGCGAGGGTGAAAAGTAGGCTACGTGAGTTGCCTCTGCCTAACCCTTATGAGAAAAAGGTATGTACGTAGGTACAGAGTTGCTCGCGCTCTTTTTTCTTGCCAATAGTTGTAACTAATAAATTAAGCCTTGTCTAAGAAACGTTCGAACTTATTTTCGTTTAAATATACTAGTGACTCATTCCAGAAGCTTTGAAAGGGAATTCTGGTCTTGTTTATACTTTAAAACATCTATGTAAAGACAAAAAAAATGACAAAGAAATGTCCCACAGTCCCATTCCTTTTTGAAGTCGTAATTGGTCCACATTACCTATTCTGTTTTATTGTAGTTAGTTTACTGAGCTATTTATTGATTTGAATTTTTTGTATTTTAATGGGTTTTCGTTCGTAAGTTTAGTTGTCTACTTCTATGATTCGTTTTCTTTTTTACTTGGCCGTGGTCACCTGTAATTAAGATATAGCTTGACTGATATGCTTGTTACTTAGTTTAAGTGCTTTGTTACAACTTGTAAACTCCGTGGTAGCTCAGGGGCCTGGTTCGATCCCCGCTGCCGGCACCTCTAAAATTGTTCTACAATCTTAAGTGCTAATTTACGACGTGCTTAGCGGTGAAGGAAAACATCGTGAGGAAACCTGCATGTCTGAGAAATAAAAAATATTTCGAAGACATGTGCAGTCCGCCAACCCGCATTGGAGTAGCGTGGCGAATTCTTCCTAGCTCCAAAACCCTCTCAGAAATGAGAGGAGGCCTGTGCTCAGCAGTGGGACAATTATAGGCTGAAACTTAACTTTTTTTTTACTTTACAATTTCTAAGGCTCATATCTTGTTGGTGCCTAAATAAATAAATAAATCAGTTGTTACTGCTCTTCGTTCTGTTCTACTGACAACTGTTAGATGTCGCGAATGATAAAAAACCACACAAAGACAAAAAATTCGCATAAAGTTTAAGCTTTCTTGAAATGCGGAATGGGAAAAAATATAAAAATAAATAAAGTAAACTTTTTACTTCGGAAATAATATTTTAAAAATCTATCATTGATCCCATATTTTAATTTTAAATGACAAGTCGGGTTCAGTCAGTCAGTCAGGTTTTGCAGTGTTTTTCTTGATTACTTTTAAATGTAATGATTATCAAAACGTACCAGATACTTTGAGTATAGAGCCGTATAGAGAGTAGTATGGAGCCGTGGCTAGGCGCTAGCTTTAAATTTCATAGTACGCGATTGACCTGGGGTTCGATTCCCGGTGCCGACACCACTAAAATTGTTAATTGCAATTTTAAGTGCTGATTTACCACGTGCTCGGCGGTGAAGAAAAACATGTTGAGGAAACCGGCATGTCTGAGAAATAAAAAAAAATTTCGAAGTCATGTGTAGTCCGCCAATCCGCATTGGAGCAGCGTGGCGGATTCTTCCTAGCTCCATAACCCTCTCAGAAATGAGAGGAGGCCTATGCTCAGCAGTGGAACATTTTATAGGCTGAAACTTTACTTTACTTTGAGTATCAATTACCTACGTTTATGTTATAAAAGTTACAGCCTATAAATGTCCCAAAACTGAGCACAGGCCTGATTTTGGAGCCGGGATAAGTCCGCCACGCTGCTCCATAGTGGGATGGCGGACTTCGCATGTCTTCGAAATGTTTTTATTCTTCAGACATGCAGGTTTCCTCGCGGTGTTTTCTTTCACCGCTGAGCACATGGTAAATTAGCACTTAAAATAACAATTTTAGAGGTGCCGGCACCGGGGATCGAACTCAGATCACTCGCGTACTATGAAATTTGAGGAGATCGCCTGACCCCTGAGCTACCAAGGCTCGTATCGTTATAATGGTTATTTATTAAAAATTATCTAGTTTTATCTTATATATATAATTATATGAGCAATGACATCAAAAAATATTTAGTAATCGTATTCGTAAACATTTTAATCTTCATTTATCACTACTATATAAAAAATACTAACGCACACTACACAGGTACATACGTAACATTACTAACAAAACAAAAAAAAAATCAAAATGAAATCATGACAGGCCCCGGCGAGATTCGAACTCGCGATCTCCTGTTTACTAGACAGGCGCTTTAACCAACTAAGCCACGGCGCCGTACGATGAACCATCGAAAAATAATAATGGATATCGTACACCGTGCGTGTAATTGTGGACAACTCTGAACACTTGTTTTTCTCGAGGAATCGTTTTGAAAAGCCGTTTGCTAAGAGCACTGATATTCAAGAATAGTTTACATTATTCAAACTATAATCTGGCTTTACATTTCAACAACTAAACTCTATTACGACGGGTGGAGAAACCATTTATTTATATGTTTCAGGAATATGATCTTACCCATCCTCCGGTTTTAATATTCCCTTCGTCATCTAATGCGACACCCGCGGGACAAGATGGGGTGGTATTTTCTTTTCACCAAACGGCAAATCACGCAAAACGGGCACGTTGCTATGCAGATATTTTATATATTTTTTTGTGGGTCGCCTCTGCCTACCCCTTATATGGGAAAAAGGCGTGACTGTATGTATGTATGTAAAACACACCATCACTAATGTAAATAAATATCAAGGAAATGATAAGCCGCATTCTAGAAAAAAAGATGTGTGTCGGGATCGTAGCAAGTGGAAAGATGTGGTCTCTACCTACCCTTATGGGAAAGAGGACTGACTGTATGTATGTATGTAGAAAAAAAATGTGTGGAGATGCTAATAATGTTTTTTTTTTCGGTAGCCTTAGCGTTTTATTTTTATAGTGCCATTGAATAAGCCTATAGAACTCATTGTAATTTTTGATTCCCAAAAAGATGTAACGTAACATTTACAAGAATTCAAAAATCGAATACTTTTTGTCTATTTTTTTATTCTTTTAAATATACTCATCACAAAACTATAATTTACTATGTCACTACCGCTATAAGCCAAACGATTTTGTTTGTATTGCTACTTAATGTCTACTTATACTTAAAACACATAAAGATAAGTAAGATTTGTATTATATTAAAGACAAGTATTTAAATACAAATATTCTTGTGAATCGGTTACTTCAATTGCACCAACACCATGAAGTATGTAACAACTGCACCGAGAACCTGAAATTACAAGTTAAATGTCACAACTATCAAAAATTAGATGTAAATATATCATACATCTGTCTTGCTCAACCACATAAACACACGCATACTTATTTATTTATTTATTTATCCTTTATTGCTGACACCTGTCTTAATACCTAGTTGCATTCTCTACCAGTCACCCCTTGTTATGGTGAAAATTAGAAGGCAGGTGCTAACTAAAGAATAAAAAAAGTAGGAGGAATATAAATTTATGATAATTTTTATATATAATAAATAAGCTATACATATATAGCTATACTTATAAGAATTTCACGAAGAATGAGCGACGTGAGTGGCCTCTGCCTACCGCTTATATGGGAAAAGGGCGTGACTGAATGTTTAACTTTATAAATTATCAATAAATTAGTGAAAGTGAATTCTTATATTTATGCTACCTACCATATAATAATAAAGGCTTTTAACATGTTTAAATTAAATTTGTTTTTTTTTTACGGATGCAGTGGCAAACTATCTGCGCACCTGAAGGTAAGTGATCACCACCGCCTATGGACACCCGCCCTTTGAGGAAAAAGTCTTTTCTTGAAGTTTCTTCTTCTTCTTCTCTTCTTTTCAGCCTATCACTAGTCCACTGCTGAACATAGGCCTCCCCCATAGATTGCCACAAAAGTTTGTAGCTCTCATTTTGGGGGGGATTTGCCATAGTTGCCACGCTTGGCAGGCGGGTTGGCAACCGCAGTTTATTTTTTCAGATGTTCCAGAATGATGCTGCTGCCCATCTTTTGGTTTTCATTTTCCCTCTGTCGACTTTTACGACACCCACGGGATGAGATGGGGTGGTAGATTCTCTTAAGCCGCTACCACACGGAGTACTAGTCTTGAAGTTTAGTTTATAATAAAAATGAATGTGAAAATACGATCCCTATTTTTAAAGGCCTTCGTAAAATAAAAAAAAATTACAACTGTTTATAATAACCCGTGGTGGCCCTGTGGTTCGACAATAACGCATATTTTTTTTAGATTCTAACGTTTTCGTGGTTTTATTAATTATTTGTTGGCAACATTATAATTTTACTGGTGGTAGGACACCTATGCGGGAGTTCGTCCTATGTCTCAGGGTGATGGTCAAAATGTAGTGACAGACACAAATTTTCTGGGTGGCACAGCATTTATTATGGGCGGACGTTACACTTACCATCAGGTGAACGTTTTGCTCGTTTCATCGCTTTATGCAAAAAAAAAGTTCTATGGTGACAATTTCTAGTCATTATGTGTACTCATATACATTGGCAGTATGAACTTAAACGATTGTGTGAGTGACATTGTCTGTATGAACGTAAATAATTAATGTTTCAGTTTCATGTATTTTTAACACATATTATACATACATTTTAACTAGGCCAAATCGCACAGTCCTTCGTGCGCGCAATATGCTTAAAAAGGGGTACAAGGTTTTCTCTTCATGTATTGATATATAGATGTAAGGTTCTGAGAAACTTAATCATAGCAAATTAAAAGAAGTATATTCTGTTTACCGAAGCGAATAAATCCTAAAGACACCGTGAAAAACTTCGCCCCCGAAATACTCATCGCTTTTTGACATTGCTGACAGACTATTTGAACAAAGGTCTTCGCTTCTTCCGAGCCATCATACCATTGACAGGAGTACGCTGCTTCCATTACTGATGAGCTCTGTAAGAAGGTTAACAAATAAAAATTGTATCAATTATATTATATTACACTTAACATTAAAAATATTACATTATGTAAACTGATATTGTATTTCACTGGTGGCAGAATTCTTATGCACGAATCCGCATAGGTAGGTACGAGTTACATTACACTGCCTGTTACTCTGTCGTAAAACAACTGTATCTAATTTTTTAAGCTACAAAAATCTTATTACTGTAACAAAGCGAGTGTGCAAGTTTGAGCGCGGTAATCTAAGGAAATACTAATTCGACTTGAAAAAAACATTTTTGCATTACGTAGCCCGCTTATGCCGAAAGGTTCTAGGCTAAAAAACTTTAGCTTAGGTTTTCACTGGTGGTACGATTTCTATGAAGGAATCCGTCTAGGTAGGTACCACCTCAGGCCAGTTATTCTGCCGTGAAGCAGTAGTGTGCAAACATTACTGTTTCGGTTTGAAGGGCACTGTGAGCTATCGTAATCACTGGAAATATGAGACTTAAGAACTTATGTCTCAGGGTGATGGGCACAGTGTGGTGTCACACAGACAACAATCTGGGTGACACAGCATTTGCTAAGGGCAGTCCATCAAAGGGTCTGTCCATCAAAAACAAAGCATACCACTGCAAGACTTCAAGATACAGTTAGCTCTTTCAGCGTAGATCGGGCCAAAAATAATAATTAAAAGCTTAATGTACTCCGGGTCAACGACTTCAGGACATCTGTCACCTCAGTCCTCCCGTGACCACGGGTGCTGTAAAGCGCTCGAAACGTCGGGTTATAAATAGTAAAATTAAACGCGATAAAATCTGTAAAACTAGTTTAATTTGAATGTGCAGTATTCGCGTAAATATAAGAAATCATTACATGTTAAAGAATTTGTCATCTACTTTCTTACCTCTTCAATTAGCCTGTTACCGAAGATACAGAAATGAAACACTTGTCCAAGAGTATAAATCAAATAGCCAAGTGTACTAAAAGCATACACATTCAATCCATCGATCTGTAATATTAATACTATTAAAGTTGGATTTAAATTAATGAAAATAAAATAGTTTCTTTCGACTATAAGCCATAGGCATATCAACGGCAAAGATCCACATGAAAAATATAAAATGATGTACATTTCGTAGTTTTTGAAGATGCTTTTCCTCAAAACGAGGCGTTACGTGGTCGCAACTTCAGTTGTATAACCACCCCCAGTATCTGGTTGCAGTTTCCAGTGGCGGTGTTAATTTGCTTGTGCAAGCTATTGTGGGAGGGCTCTTTAAAACTAAGTAAAATACACCATCTTACATTTTGCATGCGGATCTTAGCAAATGAACTTTATTTTCCCATTACAATGAATTTCCGAAAAGTAATTGATTCTATTAATTAAAGTATATTGTGACATTGTGTACAATGTGCTCTCCACCCCTCGGTCTGTTATTATTCCGATTTAAAAATCTCATATACCTTTGTTGCCTGGTAAGCTAGCAAGGTGAGTGTGATCGTCGACACCAACATATGGAATAGCAATGCAGTACCATAACTATCACCTATAGAGGAAACCAATCTAAAATGAAAAAAAACTTTATGTAATAAAAGCATTATATATCTAATTTATTCAGAAAACATATTATATCAAAAAGTTTGCTGATACAATAAATGATCTTCCGTGACAATGGGTGCGGGTAGAGCGCTCGAACCGTCGGGTAATAAATAGTATAAAATTAAACGCGATGAAAATCCGTAAAAATTAGTATTATTTAAATGTGTAGTACCTATTCTCGTAAATATAAGAAATCGTGAAATGATTTTCTGTTTACAATTTAATTTTAACAATGATACTCAATTTTTGCATTCGTTTGCGACGATAATAAGGATGAAAATCCAAATAGAGTAATTTTATTTTTTAAATTTAACTAAATAAACAAGACAGATCAGAACGTTCAACACATTAGTCCTCCCGTGACCATGAGCGAAGTGCTCGTAACGTTGTGTTTGTGTTGAAGGATTTGATGCAGTGTCACAGAGAGGACTTTCCCCATTATAACGAATTTTCCCAATCAGCTCCTCATATAACGTCTGTCCAAACACTGTTTACTGAAAGAAAAATTACAAAAGCCATTGCTGTTGTTTTATCTCAAGTTATAGATAGCTGGATAGACTTCTAAGCTGATGTAAAGGTTAGCTTTGTGTCATTTTCAAAAGAATTTACGTTAATATTAATGTCCATGAGAACTAAATTGCTTGACACGGCTTGTTCTAAACGATACAAGTCATCATTAAATACCTCACAACGTGTTTATGTCGTTCCACCCAATATTTAATAGCTGATCTAGCCAAGAGCTCCTGCTTCTGTGTGAGTCCATTTGGATTATTAGGAGATGATTGACCAAAGGTTTGAAGTCTACCGCCAGCACCGCGTGGCGTGATTCCGAAATCTTGCTGAGTAGAATAAATGCCTCTAATATCTAGATCCACAGTATCGGGCATCTTCTCAGATTTTTCTGTCAAAAATAATTACTAATATATATTTTTTTTAATTGTTCTCGTTTACAAACAGCCAATAATTTGAGAGACATGATAGTGATAATAAAGTAGTAGATTTTTAAAAGTACTTACAAATATCAACATTACCTTTAATAAAACGCTGTTAACATTATATATTTAAACTTACGTAAAGCCAAAATAAACTTAAACAATGATTGGCGGTTGGTTCGGCTTATCAGTGGTGTAACTCTTCCTTAAACGGTATATTACTATTATTGACGGTATATTAAGCATTGCTGTTAGTGTGTGAACAAGGCGCTTCAGAATCTTGACAATCTCCTTAAATTTCCTAGCATGTTACTGTACAGTATTAGGGAACTTTTGAGTGTGTTTAATTTAAAAAAACGTACATGCGTTGCACCTGATGGTATTGTCGTTGTGGCGCAATACAATTTACAGCCTACCGTTGAAGAATCAAGATTAGTATCGAAGTAGATGCGTTGTAACTCTTGAAGACGAAAGTGCCTATATAACTTATTTGAAGTCTTCAAACGGTCAACATAGACAGTAGGTGTATAGGTACTAGACGTATTTTTTATATTTTTTGCATTAATGTAACCCCGTAAAATTAGCAAAACAACATATGATTTCTGACAGAAAATCTCGATATTTTTATTGTTCATGGGAATCTTACAGACTTTCAAGTAGAATAACCTTTATTGGAATTGGTATTTATGGGTAATGTCTAAAAAAATTTATGATTTTTACTGTGTGTATTTCTGGAAAATACATAAACTGGTGACAGGCAGCGTTTAATGTATGTACGTCGTTTGTTACTTGTGGCGTAGCACTTGAATATTTGTTGATTAATCAATTTAATATATTGCGAAAATATTGGGCTTTACTTATATAGTAACTTTCATGATTATACTAGTAAAACAAACATCTTTTTGGTTGATTTTAATGAAATGTTAGCCTAGGAGCCAGGCGCTTGCGTTTAATTTCATATTGAGAGATCTGAATTAAATTTAAGTGCTTATTTACCACGAGCTCGGCGGTGAATAAAACCATTCCGAAGAAATCTGCATGCCTAAGAAAGAAAAAATATTTAGATAATGTGTGAACAACCCACACTGGATTAGCGTGGCAGACACCTATTGGCTCCAAAACCCTCTCAAAATGACAGAAGACCTAGCAGTGTTAATAATTATTGTTATTGTTTCTTTTCATATCAATTATTGTTAGTGTAACAGCACTAATTTCTAGAAACCGTACGAACCTGTTGAAGAAATACGAAACAGCTCGGCAGTATTTGGTCTGTATGTGTCCAGCGAAGCGCTTAGCTCCATGAGCGGTTTCATGATAGCCTTGAGATGTTGCAATTGTTCGCATGCGAATATCAGCCAGCTACAGAACATTACATCCAGGAGATTGGCGATAGCCATAGAGAAAAGGAGCCAATATACCTGTAAAATAGTTGCAACAATTTTACTTACTAGGATTTTATAATTTGCTATAAAAAAATACTTATAACTTTGATTTATGATCTACATTTTATTTAATAAATTATGGATTTTTAAAAATAAATAGAAAATGTAACTGATTGACTACAATATAAGGAACAAAATAATCATACCTGAAATACAAAAGCAGCAACGTACATAGTGCCACCCATGGTGTTAAACGGATACCATGCCTTTACGGGCAATCTTGGAGCTGGTTCAGTGAGAGTTTCATTTGTTTCCTTATTCGTAATCAGACGAACCGATTCTCCAAAGAATGTAATTGTTACCCAACCTGCAAAAATTATATCACTAAGTACTTTTTCTTTGATATATTTTGATTTACTAACAGTTTTATTGACGTCAAATGGCAAAGCATTTGTGCAATCTTAGTCATTTTATTAAGTCATATAGTCATATTAAGTCAGTCTGAAGGAAATAATATCTGATCTGACAATCATGAAAAATATAAAATAGTATTTAATTCTTTATTAATATGATATTTAGTAAGCAATCTTAACAATATTAACAACTGAATTCCTTACAGACAACAGCGAGTACAGTCATAGCGCAGATAAAGTAGAGTAACCTTCTCATCTTGGTGAGAGCCAATTGATGATACCTTGCATCCGATTCGGTAAAAAGAGGGTGGCTATTTGACTGATTCCACATTGCCAAGGTCCTGAACACAGCGTTTATTATAATAAATATTGTAAAAAAACAACATACAAAGACAAAGCAAGAAAATGAGAATGTTGATAATTTAAGGAAAAAAAACATTTAATTTGGTATGAAAGAAAATTATTATTTTCGGTTTACAGATTTATATCTTTTTTTTCCAATGAACATTTATTTTTTCTTTAACTTAAAAATGTCTTAAACATAAATAAATATGTGAAGTGCCTATAATTGTCCCACGTCGAAATATTTATTTCTTATAAGCCCAAGCTCGTAACCAGACGTTGAACCTAGGTCACACCATCATCATCATTTCAACCTATCACTAGTCCACTGTTGAACAAAGGCTTCCCCCACAGACTGCCACAAAAAGTTGTAGCGCTAATTTTGGGGGGATATTGCCATAATTACTACGCATGGCGGGGGGGTTGGCAATCGCAGTTTATTTATTCAGATGTGCCAGGAAGATGCTGCTGCCTGCCCATCTCCTGGTTTTCATTTTACCTCTGTCGACTTTTACTACACCCACGGAATGAGATGGGGTGGTAGATTCTCTTCAGCCGCCACCACACGGCGGAGACCATACGCGTGCTATGAAATATTAGTTAAGCGTATGGCCCCTTAGTTAACCGTGACCGTTACAAGTGTAAAACACTTTATTGTGTACTGATAGCTTTTTTTTAAAAGTGTTATATTCTAAAATAATGACCTACAAGTCCATAAACAAGTGTGGCGTCATTTAATATTTTTAAAATAATCTTTGTACCAATATAATTGTTTAATCATTCTTATTAAAAATGTATGATTGTTTTTCTAACGTGTCCTATAACATAGCAAGCAATAAACATTAATTTACCTGTAAAAACTCTTAGAGTTGATAGCAAAGAATACCATCTTTATAAGGGAATGAGCGAAAAATAACACTGTAATAGTATTAGCAGTGAGCTCGTTGACTTCATCGGAATATTGGGCCATGTTCACAACCATACACAAATAATGAACAATAATTAGAATTGCATGGACGCTTGCGTAGATTTTTCGTAGAAGTACAGACATACCACCATTTTCTGAAAGTTATGTTATGTCGATTAACTTACACAATTAATTTACATCATTTGGCAACGTTAACGCATTGGGTAGTAATCAGAATACCTGGCTACTAAGTCGGGTCATGAGTTCGATTTCCAGCCGGGGTAACATTTGTGTAATACATAAATTGTTGGATTTAGGTTTTGGTTGTATCTGTGGAAGTCCCGTGGACACTGCATCTAAATCTTCTTCCAAATTAACCGCGTGGAAGGTGAAGATGAGTACATCTATGTTTGCGTGAATACTTACGGCCTGTAATATTTCCAGCGTAGTTGACATCATTTGGTAACAACCAAATAACGTTTTGCAATTGTAGAAATTGACTAGGAGAACACTATTAAAACATCCTTACTTTTAAAAATACTACATACACTTATTTTACCTGAGTGATAATTGAACAAAAAATGTCCAGCCATTTGCAACAATTTGATGTTTGGCATTAAGTCGGACACGAGGCCCTGCGTTTTCGTTTTGGTCATCATCTGTAAAACCATCATAAATATTTGTATCTAACAAAAAATGGAAATAAATCCTCCATTATCTTGAATATTATTTCATTACCTTTATATATTTCACTTAAGTTGGTTTCAAAATAAATCACAACAGTTATCTTTTTCAGTTCTGTTTCCAAATTTTAATTTTCGTTTGAGACATCATTACCGATCGCTGGCTTTTCATAAACGTCTTTTCCGAAAATATCAGCAGTGCTTGTGCTCTTGACAACCTACACCGAATGATCGATTTTATGCCACCATTATATTACGTACTGACGTGTTTCAATTTCAAAGTCACACACTTCAATAGGTTGGAGAAAGTGAACGTGTGACCTGGCAGATGTCCTTTACCGCTCGAACACCCGGTCATATTCCTTCCTCTTAATTATTTACAATTCTTTGGTTGTGTTAGCTTGATACAGGTATTTTGTTAGAGAAAAAGCGACATTTATTCAAGTCATCTATTAATGGATCGATATAATATTGCAGGTAAAGCGACAAATGTTTATTTTAGTGGTATTTACCTTTTATTCGTTACATTGATTGTTGTCAGTGTTTAAATGCTTTTTAACTTTCAATTCACTTCGTGTTTGATTTAACTAGTCCTTCACTTTCTATTTGTGTAAGAGCTGTAATCAATTATAGACATTGTGTTTTTTAATTTGACTTTTTTAATGTGACTCTCAGATAGGAAAAAATACTTTTTGAAATTCAGAATAGCAATGTTTAATGCAGTTTTATAAGAATATTCTAAGTGTACTAATTTTTATGTTAGTTACCCGTGTGGTGGCGGCTTAAGAGAATCTACCACCCCTCAACACCGTGGGTGTCATAAAAGTCGACAGAGGGAAAAAAACCAGGAGATAGGCAGCAGCATCTTCGTGGAACATCAAAGCTACAAACTTTTGTTGCACACTATGGGGGAGACCTATGTTCAACAGTGGACTAGTGATAGGCGGAAATGATTATGATGATGATAATGTTAGTTAAAATTAATAATTATAAATTATCAAGTAATTGTTAACCAGCTTATTATTAAAAAAGGCTTATATAGGATATAGGATTTCTTAATAATCTGAAACAAACATCGTGATCATTAACAGGTGGCGCCATCTATCTTCTTTAAAGAATGTAAACAACTCCAACCTACAGCTGTCGTGTATGATAGTTAAACTGATTGTCAACATGGCGCTTTATACAATTAAATTAATTATTTCAAACTTTTTAATCCGTTTCTTTAACGAAAAATATAATTTTAAGACATTTTATTTTTTGTCAATAGAGGAAAAAAAATCTTCAAAATGGTGTATCAAAATTTAATTTTGATACAGTATTTAGGGAGATATTCCCGCCAGAAACGCCTTTAAGAAATAATATATATGTAGTAGTATTCAAACATTACTGTGTTTCGGTTTGAAGGGCACTGAGAGCTATCGTATTTACTGGGCTTAAGAACTGATGCCTCAGAGTGACGGGCGCAGTGATACCACATTTGTTATGGGCAGACGTTGCATATACCATCGGGTGAACGTTTTGCTCGTTTCGTCACTTTATCCAATAAAAATATATATATACAGAGATCTGTGCATATTTGTAACAAACTCTTACATCGGGCCCACCGACGGGCAAAATGACTGGATAATCCTATAAGGCTGCGTTATCGGATTACAGAACCCGATATATGATAAAAACATTCATAACTGTAACATGTGAACATGACAAAACAAAATTAAAAGTACGACGTAAAAACTAACAAAACTACGAACTTAATTCTAGTTTGTTATTTTAATGTATAAATGTATACACATATACATACAGTCAAGTCTTCTTCCTATATAAAGGGTAGGTAGAAACTACACTCGTAACTCACTATTAGCAAAAATTTTATTCTATAATTTCCAAGCAGCCAATGACTTGATGATGTATAATTGTGAGAGGGCTAATGAATGTAAAAATACCCAAAAGTGCTATTTAAAACATATTATTATGAGAGCAGGTGTTTGGTTTCTTTGACACTACGTCTGCATTTTAAATATTCGCGACAGATACCATTTTCTATGTCACTTATCAAGTACCCCATTTTCGCAATTTTATTTTCATATTTTTAATTGTTACATGTTGTTATGTTAGGCTGCTATGGCAACATTCAAAAGTAACAGATGTGACACCGACTCTTCAGTTTAATTATAAGTTTAATATTTATTTCCTTGCGAGCTATGGAAAGGGCTATGCTCGGAGTTTCTCTGCGAGATAAAATCCGTAACGATGTTATCCGCAGCAGAACCAGAGTAACCGACAAAGCCCTACGGATTAGCAAGCTGAAGTGGCAATGGGCCGGCCATATAGCTCGGAGAACCGATACCGTTAGGGAAGAAAGGTTCTCGAGTGGCAACCTCGTACCTCGTAATACGCATAATAATTAAGGCCTAAGTAAGCAGGTTTACGTTGATACGTTTAACATACATGTGTTTCATGTTACAGTTTAAGACAAACAAATCCTTGTGAGTTGTTCTGTTCGTCGTCGTCGTTTCGTCCTTTCAGCTTCACTGCTGAGCATAGGTCTCCCTATAGAATGCCGCAAAAGTCAGTAGCTCTCGTTTGGGGGGATTTTGACATTGTTGCCACGCTTGGCGGGCGGATTTGCCACCGCAGTTTATTTATTCATATGTTCCAGGAAAATGTTTTTCATCTCATGGTTTTAATTTTCCCTTTGTCGACTTTTACGACACCCACGGGATGAGATAGCGTGGTAGATTCTCTTAGGCCGCCACAACACGGCAAATCGAATCGAGTTATTCGCCAACAGTAAGTTCACAATAGCAAACTTAAGTGACGATATTTGGTGCTATTTAATATCATCAAATAAACATGCCCCACAATAAACATCTACTGTGCTTCTGTGGTTGCGGTGTCGCTAAGCGATTGGCTTCTCTACAACAGTTTGCGGGGTCGATTCCCGCACGGAACAAATATTGGTATAGCCACACAACAACAATAATTGGTATACGAGTTTTATATTTGCGTTTTTAAAATTCTTCCCCTATACGACAACTACATAGCTCATCAAAATATTCGCTCCGGCTAGGATTCGAACTCAGAACTGACTTAGTCGCGAGATGATCTTATTCGAGTATTTAAACCAGCAAACAGATTTTATTCTGCAACATATTTACTCCTTGCTGATGCCTGCGACTATGATATGATAAAGGTTTTTTTTTATATCCTGTGGGAACAATATGGTTTTCCGAGATAAAAATTCTATGTCCTTCTCCAGAATGCGAGCGATATCGCCAAATTTCGTCAAGATCGGTTTAGCGGTTGAACCGTGAAAAGGTAACAAACAGACAGAGAGAGTTACTTTCGCTAATATTAGTAGGGATTTGGTTTACTATGGAGTAAACAATATTTTGATGATGGAGTTGTATTGCCAATACTAAATGAGCACTATCGATAACTATATATAGTTATATCGATCGAAGTTATATCGATAACTTTATATAGTTATCGATAGTGCTTCACAAAAAGTTCCCAGAGAAACCAAATGATGAAAAAGACAAAACTATAATATATTCTTCAATGAGCTGTATGTTGGGGAAAGAGCGAAAATCTTTCCTTTCATCAATAATGTTTTCATGACAACTTTCATAGCCTTATAATACTGCTTAACAATGTAAAGAACTCGATAAGTCGTGATCACGTACGACTTATGAGAAAATCTTGTATAGGAAAACGTGCTTCTTTTCACGCACGCTGGGTCATATAAAATGTATCATAAATCAAAGGCGGACGCGTACTTTTATCGTTCTTTTGCAAAACATGCTAAAGTTTAAATTTTTTAACGTCTTTCTAGATTTCAATGAAATCATCCATTCATATTCAAGCAGATGTAAAGTGAAATAAATCAAAGTCCCACTATGCAAACGCGTCATTTATTTTATACGATGCTGAAATTACAGCTTTGCCGGATTGAAAGGTGGCATAGCGCTGAGGGCGCTTAGCCGAAACCTTTATTTATGGATGACTGGCGCAAGGGCCCCCGAGGGGGGACCTCGGCTTGGACCGTCATCCTGTTCGCGAGAGTAACAGACTCGAGGGTGCCCAAGGGGGCCGGCCTCGGCTCGGTCAGAGTTACTGCAATCGGGAGGGCAATATTACTACTGCTATCATTACTAATACCATGATTATTATTACATAGGTTTACCACCAATTCGGAATGCGTTTCCGCTGGAGAAGAAATGGCGCAAGAAACTCCAGCGACGCTTCTGCTTATGACAGTAGTGCTAGGGGAGAACCGGCCTGAGATGCGGCGGTATCGCGAATAACTTTGTCTGATACGCCCACGCCGACGGCGGGGGCGGCATGATGGTGATAATGTGTGTTTGTGTAGTGTTGAGTAGAGCGCTTGGGCCCTAGTGGTCGCGTCGTCAGGGTCCTCGAGGACGTGCCTCGGTCTCCTTTTTCCGCGGGTCGAGTTTTGGTGTATCGCGAGGGGGTTGTATGTGGCGGCACTGACAACCAGTGGGTTGGGGTGCGTGGCGGCAGAGTCGAAGTATCGGCGAGAGGCCAACTTTAGATATTGGGCTATGGTAGGAAGCCCTAAATCGATATGAAGGTTAGCATTACGCACGAACCACGGTGCTCCCGTGGCTTTACGCATGAATCGATTTTGTATTACCTGAAGTCGGTGAATTTGACGCGGGGATATTATTGCTTAATTATTAAATAGTTGACGTTTGGATATTTTTTTTCTTATTTACGATATATACCAACAATATGGAAACCTATGCAGTGTTAAACTATTTGGCAGCAGACAACTAAATAAACAGATAAGTAGTCCTAATGTGTTGAAAGTCAGTGGATCATCATTATCATCATCATCATTTCAGCCTATCACTAGTCGCTGAACATAGGCCTCCACGATAGATTTGCTACAAAAGTTAGTAGCTCTCATTTTGGGGGGATTTCGCCATACTTGCCACATTTGGCTGACGGTTTGTCCAGGGAGAAGCTGCCCATCTCCTTCGTTTTATTTTCCCACTTTCGACTTTCACTACACCTACGGGATGAGATGGGGTGTTAGATTCTCTTATTCCGCCACCACACCTGACCGGCGAGTCACCTTGAGTGACGAGTCAATACTCGCATCCAATGGGATACAGGTAGCTAATGTTCGTGCTTTGTGGAAATCTTTATCAGTGACCTAAAGTCAGCAGAGAACTCGCGACTATGGACGTAATCAAGGTCTTAAAATTAGCAAACAAAATAGATAAGAATTCCATACAACTTAACTGTGCAGTACTCCGTGATTTATCAATATAAATAAAATTGAAGTATCTGCCTGTGATTGTCTCTTTCCGCGTCTTCCTCTCTGACGAAGACTTAATTTCCTATTTAAAAAAATCCTTTCTAGAACTCAAGTGGAATAGGTTATATATTACAGAATTAGACAAAATAAACAGACTTATCCTGCATATATGTTATTTACATTTTTTAGGGATTTGGGACATGGAAACAAAAGAGCTGTAGTGAGAGATAGTATACAGGCCCAGCAACAACACACACAATATTTTTGCAATCGCTGATAAAGGCCGCACTAGGAGCTGTGGATTAACTATGACATCAGGGCATCTGTCGCCTCATTCTGTCGTCGATAAAATCTAGTAAAGTAAAGTAAAGTTTCAGCCTATAAATGTCCCACAGCTGAGCACAGGCCTCCTCTAATTTCTGAGAGGGTCTTGGAGCTAGGAAGAATCCGCCACGCTGCTCCAATGCGGGTTGGCGGACTTCACATGTCTTCGAAATATTTTTTATTTCTCAAACATGCAGGTTTCCTTACGATGTTTTCCTTCACCGCCGAGCACGTAGTAAAATCAGCACTTAAAATTGCAATTAACAATTTTAGTGGTGCCGGCACCGGGAATCGAACCCAGGTCACTCGCGTACTAGGAAATTTGAAACGAGCGCCTAGCCCCTGAGCTACCACGGCTCTCATAAAATCTAGTTCTATTTAAATGTGAAGTATACGCGTAAATATAACAAATCATTATAAAAGATTTTGTTACAAGGTGTTTCTAAATTTTGTATGTTGCCTTAGACAAGACATCGCCTTATTTCGTCCCAAAGGGGTTGTGAAAGGCGACTAGAATGAACAAGGAAAATAATCCAGTCGCCAGTCAAGTGTTGTCTAGTAAAGCAATTTTTTTCTTATTTTAGTAATTTACTCTACTACTCCTCCCCTCCTCTTCTCCTCTTGCATTACTCTATGACCTACCCTTAGCGAAACCGAATGCTGCTCTTTTAAAATTTTAAGTTTTACATAAGGTTTACTAAAATGAACAAGCATTTGCTCTTGCATACTTTTTCAAATAATTGTCTGGTAAGACTGGCAACTCACACAAGGAAAAGTATATATTTAAAATGGCTCTACAATCCGATTTAAAAACTGGTACAAGTTTACTACGTGTCATCAGATCAGGGAACACAACAGAGTCAACACTGTATGTGTCGCTAATATTGGGGCTATATAATAAATCTGTAAACTCCACGTGTCTGAACATTTTAAAAATTTTCAAAAGAAATGTTTGAGGAGGCTGGAAATAAGTAACTAAATATATTTCTATCATTTTTAAAAATGTCAGTCTGTGTGTATGTTTGTTTGTAAGTGCATCACGCCTTAAGTAATAAATTTATTCAAAAGACTAAGTAAGAAAATAAATGATATCTCCTGTAACATTAAGTCTTTGTTTTATAAAAATCGGTTTAATCTATAAAAAGTTATCGATTATTTGAAGTTTACGAATTTGTTCAATTGTGGCAATTAGTCAATTAAGTGTAATTTAAATCGTAATAAACGATGTCAAATAAGGTTCTGTAGTACACTAATACCTGAACCTGAAACACAGCATAATAAAAAATAATATTATATTTTCTTACAAAGAATATAATATATACAAAGTATAATAGTTAAACACTACCACCAAAATATTGCATAGTGAAAATTATGTAATTTTCTGAATTGCGTTCTCTGCCGTTAAATAACGTTGAGATTTTACCTTGAAATATTGGCACGCGTTGCATACTCGGATTTTTGTGGTCGACGAAAGGTTTAATTCTGAATTGATTGATTGGAACGTAAACTTAGTGCAATTTTCCTTGTATTATATTGCTTATAAATGTTTTTTACTCCTTGTAAGTAATTTAATTTTTTTATTGTTGTAGTATTATTTACCATTTGAACGTCGCGTTGCGGTAAAATTTTAAGCATATTTCGCCGTCAAAGACCAACAATAGTTAATTAGAATTACTAATAGATGGCGACATGAATTTAGATGGTATAATTGGGAGATATGTATATAAGATTCGGTTAAAACAAACCAGGCTGGGCCTGAGTACAGCTATCCAAATCCGATGAAACTGTATAAACCACAACGGCTAACAGCAAAAACATCACCGAAATTATATCAAATATTGTCGTAAGTCTGAGGTTGCTGAATAGTAAAGAAAAAGTAAAGTTTCAGCCTATAAATGCCCCACTGCTGAGCAAAGGCCTCCTCTCATTTCTGAGAGGGTTTTGGAGCTAGGATGAATCCGCCACGCTGCTCCTATGCGAGTTGGCAGACTGCACATGTCTTCGAAATATTTTTATTTCTCAGACATGCAGGTTTTCTCGCGATGTTTTCCTTCACCGCCGCTTGGTAAATCAGCACTTAAAATTACAATTAACAATTTCAGTGGTGCCGGCACCGGAAATCGAACCCAGGTCACTCGCGTACTATGAAATTTAAAGCGAGCGCCTAGCCCCTGAGCTACCACGGCTCTATGTGGTGGGTGCTGAATGTAGAGTTATTAATTATTATTGTAGATTAGTTAGTTTAGGTTTACACATTTTTCAGTAGTTGTAAATACTTATTTTAAATTGTGTAGTAAAAATAAAAATAAAATGGAGTGTCTGTCTGTGATTCGCAATGAAGTTTTTTCTTAAACATTAAAAAAAATATGCAGGGTACCAAAAGTCAAACACGGGTTTTTAAAATTTATGTCTGTCTGTTTGTTTGTTACCCGAGCAACGTGTTTAATCTCCGAAAGGGCTGAATCGATTTTGACGGGTCTTTCATTGGCTGGCCCCCTGGTGAAGATAACTTATATTTCGGAAATATTAAGAGTTCCTGCTTAAAATCTGAAAAACTGTAGAAATTATGGCTATGCACGCGGCTTTAATTTGCATTTTAGTCAATAAGGTACACAGTAAATATTGAAATTTACATCGCGCAGAAGCCAATTAGACACGGAACGATATAGAATTAACTATAATGTATTCATGACAACAAACGTTATTATTGTATCAGTTGTGAACCAGTTTACCGACAAAATGACAAAAACTTTAGGGTCAATCAATACAATGTTAGTACAACAATATGTTTTGCTACAAGCTAAACTATAATAACAGTGGTAGTTTCTGTTAGTATTGTATTAGATGAACTTAATTAAACATGTTCTCTGTATGTCGATCCGACTGCCGAGCGTGGTGATCATGGTAAATCCAACCATTGGGCAAGACCATATTGTGACTATAAAAACTGTGTGACTACAAATATAATTATACGGAATGAGTTAAGTTACCTGAGCTATTGAATATAAATAAATCATGTAAAAATGCTGGCGCTCTGGCGTAATTATCAGGCGGTATATTCTCAATTTTGACAGAAGCAGACTTTGTACTAACTTTTTTACAATGGCATGAATGCTGAACAGTAAAAAAAACAAAGTGTAGGTAACACATTTTTTGTCAAAAAACTTGTGACTTGGTAATATTTGATACCAAGACCCACGAAATTTAATGCTGTCTCACACATGCATCTATATCAATTAATATTTTATGATACGAGTATTACATAAATTACTGATACAAATAATACTATGTCTAATTCTGTGGGTGCCTTAACAGTCAACGGAAAATATCTGGAAAATCTCGTGGCATCCGAAAATAAATATACCGATGACAGTCTGGAACTGAGATCCCGAGTCCGCATCCCAAGTTGCTAATCACGGAAAATATTTCCTTGTCCAGCAGTGGACTATCACCAGGACGATAACTAAAACAAATTGTTACCATTGATAACCAAAGAACAACTCCCTGGTCGCAGGGATCCGTCTAGGTAGGTACCACCCTAGGACCAGTTATTCTGCCGTAAAGCCTAGTGTGTAGACATTACTGTGTTTTAGTCTGAAGGGCACTAAGAGCTAGTGTAATCACTGGGCATATGATACTTAAGAACTGATGTCTCAAGGTGACGGGCGCAGTGTGCCATTCGTTGCCACTCGTTGTTCTGGGTCACAGCATTTGTTATGGGCAGACGCACTTACCATCAGGTAAACGTTTTTCTCGTTTCGTCACATAAAAAAAAAACGAAGGCATATCACATACTAGCAATCGTTACAACTAGAAAATCTTTTTTTATCAGTCCATTTAAGTGAAAGGCAAAGAAAACATCTATTAAATGAATTAACGAGACCGGTTTCTATTATAAAACGAATGATTGAACGCTATTTTATCTGACTAGGCTATTCAATACCCTCAGGCAAGTAGAAAAAAGAAATATAAATTGGTTTCAGACGGCTGACGCTTCATAAACTCGTATTTTATCTTTTAACTACATGAAAATTGAAACCGTTCGTTTTATAGACATTTTTTCATGTCACCGACGATTACATTTATTTTTCAATCAAACGAAAAATTGTCAATTTCTGAATCAAATAATTAAAAAAATAATAATATTCATTGCAATCTGTGTCACCCCGAACATTTCTGAGTCGCACCAATGATGCTTCCCTGAGACATCAGTTCCCTTCAGACGGAAACACGGTTATGGTTGCACACTACTGCTTGACGGCAGAATAGATGACCCTGCGGTGGTACCTACCTAGACGGAATACTGCATAGGAACGCTACCACCACAGTACGCACGGCCGCACACAGTAGAGCCCCGCAACCTATTACGAAATGACACCACACCATTAGTTGACTGGATGACAATTCCATAAGTACATTTTACCATAGTGACCTTTTCATTTAGGGTAGCGAAAGAAGAATAAACGAAGAGACGATTGCGAAGTCTAGTGGTCAGAGTAACTGACTTCCACGCCAAGGGTCTTGGGTTCGAATCCTAGCCGGAAGCAACATTTGTGCAGACACACAAATTATTGATTCTCGGGTCTGGTTGTGTTGTACATTTGAAATTTATGTATGTAAAACGCTCTAGCATAGCTACTAACAGGTTAGTTTACTATTCAAAATTACATCGCCTCTTACCGTAGGATAGGTGGGATCGTAGTTAAGCACTAGGTAATTATTAAAAAAAGTGACAACGTACGAGTACCTTCATATCTTTCTTTATCGAGGATGGATGTTGGTGTTTAGTGACGACCGCGTGGCCTAGTGGTCAGAGTACCTGACTTCTACGCCGCGGGTCCTGGGTTCGAATCCCAGCCGGAGCCAACATTTGTGATAGAACACAAATTGTTGGTTTTCGGGTCTGGTTGTGTTGTGTTTGTCCCCGTGTTTCTGACACTGCATCCTAGTCTACCTCCGATCTTATCGCATCAGCGTTACATCGGGCGCGGGTAGGTTGGGACGAGAGTGTGCCTCTGTGTTTGCGCGTACACTTGTGGTACTACAATATCTCCTGCGCAGTTGATGGCTCTCCGACATTCGGATTCGGAAGTTGTCGCCGTGGTCGAAATCGGCTAGGAGAACATCATCATCATTATTGGCCGCAGTGACAACTGCTGGTCATTTACTGCAATCCTTACGGAATCGATAGATCGATTTTTTTTTTCTTATTGTATCATATATGTGTCAAGGTGTAATTTACTGACAAGTGGGATTCATTAAGGAAATCCCCAGTAAAAGATATCGACTTATTTAAATATATTCATCACCGCACACATTCTGTCGTCTGCCCATAAAAGTACTACGCCCGTCGCCCTGAGACATCAGTTACTAAGTCTATATACAGTATTTTAAGGGTACCGGTACTCTACCGCTTTCAACTAAACTTAAAACTAAACTAGGTGAACCCCTGCATAGAAAACAAATAATAAAAAATTGGTGACCTTATGTTAGTCATCAAGCTACCAATTTTCGATTTAGTCATATACAACGGTAAGTACCCGATTCGACAACATCTCGGCTCAGGAAGTTACCACGCTCTGTTAAGTCACACAGTTCGAGTTCAGTTGTTCCGTTGTTGTCTTGATTAACTTTATTAAGGTTAAAGTGCAATCTAATTATTGTTTTTATTTTTCTTCTTATTATTATTACATTTATTTAACTTGCTCTGTTAGTATGTGGTCAAAACTTGCACACGAATTTTTGTCAATTCTCCCCAACCGAGTCAACCGAAATTTGGAACACATATGTAACTTCGATAATAATGGTATATGGTGCCATGAACGTGGTCTAATGGTGAAGAGGGCCAACATAATTGGGCTTTATTTATTATGACAAGTACTATAGCCCTCGCAACATTCAAAGACACTGCTGGACACAGGTCTCGCAAATAAAGCTTGTAACAAAAATATGATTTTGTTTAAAACTTATTATTTTTTTACCGGCTTCTTAATAGACAACTATTGGATATAAACCTCTTCCAAGGGTGGACTTACAAGCGGATAAGCGATCGCAACACTAGACAGTTTGCACCTGAGACGCTGCTACCCATCATAAGTCTGGATAATTTAGATCTGCTATAAATGAGATTGTTATTCCGCCACTAATCGGAAGCTGCAATATTGTATATTCCATGGCGTTTTTTAAAGTTGAAAGTGACGAGATATGCAAATCATTCATCATATATTAAGAGTAACATTTGCCCAAAGTAAATGCTGCGTCTCCGAGAAAATTTCATGTGTGGCAACACCCTCCTCTCGTCATCTTGAGACATCAGTTATGCCTAGTAATTACACTAGTTAATAAGTGCTCTTCAGATCGAAATACAGTAATGTTTGCACAGTACTCTTAACTACCTAGAAGAATTCCTGCACAGAAATCCTACCACCATCGACTGATGGTGGTAGGATTTCTGTGCAGAGAATCTACCACCCTATTTCTATTACTGGTGACTACCAGTAATAGAAATAGGGTGGTAAATTCTCTAGCGTCGACACGACACGGAATATTAAGTGGTTAGCATACCTGACATCTGCGCCACCGGTCCTGGGTTCGATTCCCAGCCGGAGGCAACATTTGTGCAAAAACACAAATTGTTGCTTTTCGGGTCTAGTTGTGTTGTGCATGTGAAATGTATGTTTGTAAAGCACACCCACGATACAGGAGAAAATCCCACTGTGGGGCTTCGTTTTCTTAAAAAAAAAGGAAAAGAAAAAAAAAGTTTTATTACTCATTTAAATTTTTACCTCCCTAATATCATTACATTAAATATAAGATTCGAAATCAACGTTCAACAGAGCTCGCTAATGGAAATGGCAAAATTTAATTAAAAGCCTCTGACAGTTTCAAAGGGAGGCGTGAGAGTGACGTTGACAAATGTATTAATGAATTATAAAAGTATTTGTAAATTAAAAAATAAAGTTTTACACATAAGATCACGACTGTATCCCATAAGGGGTAGTCAGAGACTGGGCACTCACTGCAAAATCAGATGACTGCCACAGTCCACGTTTTATTCTTTTTTATTTTATTCAAATTTAAGACATGTTTTTCGTTTTTAACTTGCTTTTATTGGATTCACCGGTATGTATGTATGTATAAAGAAATACATTCTTTTAATTCAATTTTGCATCACGTCCCGACATCCAAATAATTTGAATTTTTGCACACGTGCTGTGGAGCGATGACACTGCAATTATGATTATCACCTGGTATTCTCACCAGAATGATCGTGTTTTATAAGAAAATTATATCAGCGAACTATCAGCAACCTTATATTTGCGTTAGACAATCGATTACTTCGTCTCTCCTGGTGGTTAATAGATTAATGATTCATCAAAAGTGCATACCGTCCTTGTCACGCTGCTGTCATAGTGTCAATTATCAACAGCTTGATAAGCATGTATACTGATTTCGTACCTTCGAGTTTAATTCTCAAAGGAATATTACTAAAACTTTTGTATTATTCAACTAGAAGTAGACAATCGATTAAAAACAATGGCACTGAAGTATACTTAATTAGTACGTTTTACGCTATTTTGAAATATACTTAAAATAAATTATAAATAATATGAGATACATTACAGTTAATTACAGAGCCGATAGGTGTCCGGTAGAGTAGAATAGCACCTACCTCTTTCCTACCGAGGTTTCGTAAGAGGCGACTAAGGTATTGCACGGACAGCTTCGCTTCTATTCGTGCAGAATAACACCATAATATGCAATGGTGTATACTATACTACTTGGGAGAAGTAATATTTTTTTACGTCCCCCGACGATGGATCCTACACCTTATATGGAAAAAAGGCGAGACTGTATGTATGAACATTACAATTTAGTCGTTGTGTATAGATTTAAATTTATATTTTTAATTGGCTGGGTCATTTAGAGCAGGATGCTTTAAATTAGTAACATTGAGTAAGTTATCCATCCGGGTCACAGACAGGGGATTTAAATTTATTTCACGGAGCAAGTTTACTACGCTTAACAGATTGCGGGATTTAGTACGGTGACTGGTAATATATTGTTTAACTATACACACATAACACATGTATGTATAAATGTATTTAGTTACTGTGCATTTTGGAATCGGATTATTGTCTTGTTTCCTTTCACTTATTTGTTTATTTCTTTCTTAAATTATGTTAAGCCTTAGCACCAAGCACCTTTAGCATGTTCTCTGCTCAACCCAAAGGTAGCAGTCTACCTGCCATAGTAGTAGAGAATGCCATTAGGCGTTAAGTCCGCCTTTTTGTACACTTTTTGTTCAAATAAAGTTTAAATAAATAAGATATATGAACTTAAAAACATATTAATTGATGTGATGTATTGTATTGTAACATAATATATCACAGATTGAGTATGGTGTCTGCCGTATGGTGGCGCCGTAAGAGAATCTAGCACCCCATCTCGTCCCGTGGGTAAAGTCGACAGAGGGAAAATGTAAACCTGGAGATTGGCAGCAGCATCTTCCTGCAAAAATAGCTAAATAAATAAACTGCGGTTACCAACCGACCAGCGATGAGTGGCTGCTATTGGTTCCAAAATCCCCCCAACCTATGGATGTGGGTACTTCCCATTTGGGTAACGTGACCATTTATTTTTTCTCTCAGAGCGGGACACTTCCAAATTAATTAAACATTTTCATTTTAGACATTATGAGGTTTATTTTTTAAATATGGATGGAACTGTTGGAATGACTTGTTGATTTTACGCATTTGTTTTATCGAAGCGGGCCGTTTTTAAGTATTTTGGAGACAGCGGGACACATAGCCTTAAAGCGGGACGTATGGTCATTTTATATTTAGGAGACATTATATTAAAACGAATGATAACTACAGACTGATGAAGATAACGAATTTGAAGCAAAGCACACTTGTTTATGGAATTATTTACATATATTATTCATATTTTCGTAAAATCTGTATTAAATGTTCAATTCTTAATCTTAGTACTACGCTGAATTAGTAAAGTTTTTTATCTAAATATTAGGCTGGGGGATTTAAGTATACTCCACGGGGCCAGTTTACGACGTCGAATGGACCGACTGATTTAGTATGGTGCTTGATAATAAATTGTTTACTTATTTTACGTCGAATCCCTAGACTATTTTTTTAATTATAATACTGCAGGCAACTTTTTATCACGGAGGATGACACTTACAACTATTAATTACTAGAGAGTTTGTATGCTTGACTGCGCTAATTTTTCACAAATCTTATTCGATTTGAATAATTATTCTTGATTATGATTGCTTACTTATTGAGAGGTAGGTGCTGGTCTCTGCCGGTAGGTTTCCGACAGAGTAGAATATCACTTATCTTTCCTACCGAGGGTTCTTAAGAGGCTGACTTATTGTAGTGTCTGTTGGGCGGGCCTGTCTGCCTTTTTTCGTGCAGAAAAACAGCATAATATGCAATGCTGTCACATTACTGCTCGTGGGAACGCAATAGAGAGTAAGAATTTTTCGACTCGTACCAAAATGGCGGCGACATGGTTCGCCACCCAACACTTCTCTTTTTCGGCGAGGGCGGAGTGGGCTACGTGAGTGGCCTCTGCCTACCCCTTTTATGGGAGAAAGGCGTGACTGTATGTATGTATGAACTTAATGAGAAAGATTTTAGGCTATAAAACTTTATACTTCGGCTTTAAGGAGTGGCACACTGAGAACCGGAACTGTTTTACCGAGAAGGGCCGAAATGCTTAGATCAGCGAGTTACCACCCCATTCCCCTCCCATGGACACTCTTCTTGTCATGGTGAGGGCGCTTAGTAACCGTGTCTTGGTCACCCACGGGGAAGCTAAGAGAGCCTGTGGCGTCAGGCTGGCCCGAGGAGGTCGCTCCGAGTAGGGCTGCACAAGCTCACTCTGGATGCGAGCAAAGGGACTGCTGGAGGGAGCAGTACGCTGCCATCCGCAGCCGAGGTGGAGTCGCGGGGGAAGAGAAGGGTGGGTGTATCGTTGCCTCTCTCCCTATCCTCCGCGACTCTGGCGGGGCCGTACCGTGGATGCGGAGATGGTCTGCTGGGAGGAAGAGTGGCGGTGTGTTGGGGCCGTTTGCCCTGTCCTCTGCAGCCGAGGTGGGGCCGAGGGGGAAGAGGAGTGTTGGTGTATCGTTGCCTCTCTACCTATCCTCCGCGGCCGTATGGTGGTTGGCGGCGGAGCCACAGACCAGATCCGCCGCCTGGGCCGAGATCGCTGCGTACACCAAAGGGAGGCCGTGTTGGAAGGCACGTAAAGTGTTCCAGCGCGCCTTACTAGGAAGGACAGAGGAGAGGAGTTGTCGTCTCCCGAGGAGGGGCCGCCGGCGCCGGTGGGGTTGCAGATGTGCGCGCGAGCGTTCCTGAAACCCTGCCAACATGCGGGGAAGGCGGAACACCATGGGGTTTTAGACGGTGCAATTCCGACATAACCCGTCCTTCCCCCCGCTGAAGGCAGGTATGCGTTAGGCATTTCCTCATGCAAAAAAGCGAGGTACCATGTCGTACGTCGCAATTATGTGGTCGGCTTATTTGATGCAGTTGAAACCGCGCGGCATTTCTAGTCGTAATATAAAAAAAGCCAAATGTCGGTCGGTTTGGCGCAGTGGCTAAGCGATTGGCTGCTGTGCGAGGGGTTAGATTCCTGATGGTGTGTTTGTGCATGTGTTATTTATATCTGTATGATAACACAGAAGGAATATTAGTGCGGCGCGAAACTAAACCAAATATAGGTAAAATCCTAATGGCGTATTATTAAGCCGTAAAATTTATTGTTATAATTAACGCTGCTGGGATAAAAGGCTATTAATTCATCTTCAAAAGACGTAAAAGTGAAAGGGTAACAAAAGGTGAATTAAAGCGGCAATTAGTGGAGACTGTTAGCAAATTATTAAAGAAAGAGAGAATTGTAAATACTGTGTAGATAGTAGACAGGTCGAATAAATTTTTTATATCATTTGTTAGAATACTATATGATACTTATGTTCTCCGATTAATTCTGAACCTTGTTACAGTCACGCCTTTTTCCCATATAAGGGCTAGGCAGATGTCACTTACGTAGCTCACTTTTCGCCCTCGCGGAAAACAAAACGTGACGGGTAGCGAACCACGTCACCGCCATTGTGGTACGAGTCAAACAATTCTTAATCTCCATTCCGTTCCCACGAGCAGTATAGTGACAGCATTGCATATTAAAGTGTTACTCTGGACGGATAAAGGCTGTCCGTACAATACCTTAGTCGCTTTATGACGGAAAACGACGAAAAACGATGGAAAAGTCACAGGTGCTCTTCTACTCTGCCTGACACCTGTCGGCTATTCGGTTCACAACCAGAAACTTTCATCAACTCAGGATATATAAAGCATTTTAAAAGAAAACGAAGTATTTTTGCTAGGATTCGTATGCGGGACTCCGCCTAGGTAGGAAGCAACGCAGTGCCAGTTATTCTGCCGCCAAGCAGTAGTGTGCAAACATTACTGGTGGTAGGATTCCTATGCAGGAATCCGTCTAGGTAGGTACCGCCCCAGTGCCAGTTATTCTGCCGTTAAGCAGTAGTATGGAAACATTAGTGTGTTTTGGTTTGAAGGGCACTGTGAGCTAACGTAATCACTGAGCATATGGGACTTAAGATCTTATGTCTCAGGATGATGGACACAGTGTGGTGTCACACAGAAATTTTCTGGGTGACACAGCATTTGTTATAGGCAGAGGTTGCACTTACCACCAGGTGAACGTTTTGCTCGTTTCATCACTATATCCAATAAAATAGAAAAGTTTGAAATGCACTAAAAGCTAGTTTTATTACGGGGCATGAGCCATAAGAACTGATTTCTTAAGGTGACAAGCACAGTGATGTGCACAGGTGTCACACAGAAATCTTCTGGATGACACAGCATTTGTTATGGGTAGACGTTGCGCTTACTATCAGATGAACGATTTGCTCGTCTCGTTATTTTCTTCCAAGAAAAAACATGTGCAAACATATAATCACGCGTCCCCGTCTTCGTTTTACTGATGGTAGGATGTCAATTCAGGAATCCGCCTGGTAGGTACCATCATAATGCATGTTATACTATCGAGCAGTGCTCTGCAAGCATAGATTGGTTTAGTTGGTATCTGAGCACAGAAACCCCACAGCGGCCTATCTGTTCCTTTAGAGAAACTGGCATATTTATGTCTTAAGTTATCCGACGATTATGAAGTAGAATGCTATAAATAAAATAATAGTTTTTTCTCGTGTGGCAACCCCGTGAGAAAAATTTAAAAATTTTTGCTCCCTAATATATTTTAAATTTTATTATTAGTTAATTCGTTTATTATTAGTTAGTTACTCAAATTCACACAGTTAGTCTTTCAACGTACATGCTTTTACAACAAAATCCCAGAAAGTGCACAAAGTCTTTAAATCACAACTATCTATTCAACAGAGACTTTTTAAGAAGGGTTATTATAATATAAGGAATACATACGAGTAGATGATGATAACCCCTGGGAATGAGGTGATTGCTGCCAAGCTATTTCTACATCTGTATAATACTGCATTAATTGTATATTATTTATAAAATGACAAAAAAAATCCCGCTGTGTTTCTTGCTGGTTCTTCCCAGGACAGAGGCATTTCTTTGCGAACAAGTGTAGCTTAAAAAAATGACGTATCGTTACATTAGTCCAAAACAACTTGGCCACTTAATGTCAATATGATGAATATATATAAATAGACATCCATGATTCAGCTGTTCAACCATACTGCACAATAGAATTCTAGAGTTCTTTGACTTCCTTTCCACTATAATAAATCTGGAGTTTGTATGTTCGGACGGTCTAATCTCAGGAAATGGTGGTCCGATTTGAAAAACTCTTTTTGTATTAAATAGCCCGTTTATTAAGTAAGATTCAAGGCAATGAATTTACCTGCAACGGCTTTAGAGAGCCTCTGACAACCGCACATTACTGAGAAGGGCAGAACAGTGAATGCTCAGGTCAACGAGGTACCATGCCCTACGAAGGAATCATGTGGTCGGCTTATTTCACGCGGAGGAAATCGCAGGGCACAGCTAGTAAAAGATAAAATAGTAATTGTGATTTAATATGAATCGGCTACAAAAACTATTAAATAGTTTACGTAAAATATAGTTGGATATCCCTATAATAAGTTATGTGGTTATTAAAAATCAGTTAAAGCCGAATTCTAACTTTTCTATTTACAGAATGACTTTATTACTTGAATTATTCTTCAGCCTTTTATAGCTCACGGCTAGACATGTTATGCCTCTCCAGAATTAGCCATAATTACCACGCTTCGCAAGCGAATTGGTGTTCGCAATGGCACTCTTGGCAGGCGGGTTGGCAACCGCAGTTCGTTTATTCAGATGTTCCAGGTAGGTGCACATCTTCTGGTTTTAATTTTCTCTCGGTAGACTTTTACGACACCCACGGGACGAAATAGGGTGGTAGATTCTCTTAAGCCGCCATCGCCACGACGTATGTGTTACTTGTTTCTTTATAAATAATCAACTAGATACGGTTGCGGACATTTCGGCAAAGCTTTCTTTCAGATATTTTAGTTCTCGTCGCATGAAAATTTCATCCGTTACGTGTGTTATTTATTTATGGGCCTGTTTAACAATCTGTAACTAAGAGTTAAAAATTTTGACAGATTGAGACGTAGCGGTTTGACAGATTTCCTCTAGAAATACTGGCATATTTATGTCTAAAGTTATCCGACGATTATGAAGTAGCCCTGAATGCTATAAATAAGCAATAACTTATCGTTTCGTTATATATCGGGCACTAACACGGCACTAACACGTCATTAAGTCTCAACAAGGACTCCCTGCATCTTAGCCACTTATTGTCAATATGATGAATATATATAATAAGACATCCACGATTAAGGTACAAACAATTAAGTGGTGAATATTTTTTTTTTTTTTGTAACGTATGAACAATGGGGCACCTTCTGCGGTTTTTACGCCACGCGACCTGTGATTCACAGACATGTTGCATATACAGTGCGGCGTAGTTTCCCCACTCACAAAATCCGAAGTTATTATTAATATGCTGCAAAGCGTCAGACAGTATGGAGACGATCTTTACGATGACATTTATCATATATGTAGCATTTATACTAATGTATACTAACATTAGCCGCTAGGTATCCGGCAGATTAGAATAGCACCTACCTCTTTCATAAGTAACGCGACTAAAGTATTGTACGGACAGCCTTTATTAGTGCAGTATAACACACCATAATATGCAATGATGTCACTATACTGCTCTACTATAGTAATATTTTTTAATTCATACTAAACTTTTTTTATTAAACATAGACGTACTAAAAAGGGTTAAATATTGTACAAACATACATAAGACCACGACTGTATCCCATAAGGGGTAGTCAGAGACTGTGCACTCACTGCAAAAACAAATGACTGCCACAATCCACGTTTCACCAAAACAATATAATGCACTTGGTGTGATAGGTGGTGAGCCCATCGCCACCATGCGCAGTTGGGTGCACAGTGCAGTTTAATTCCTTACTCGCCTTTTACGAGATCCATTGGATGAGATGGAGTGGCAGTATTCTTTTAACGAGCCGCCACCACACGGCTAAATAAATAAATATTGAATATTGTATATTAAGGAATTATAGTGCTGGTAGGATTCTTGCAGGAATCCGTCTAGGTAGGTTGATACCTACCCCAGGGCTAGTTATTCTGCCGTGAAACAGGAGTGTGCAAACATTACTGTGTTTCGGTTTCAAGTGCACTGTGAGTTAGTGTAATCACTGGGCATTTGAGACTTAAGAACTGATGTCTCCGGGTGACAAGCGCAGTGTGGCGTCACACAGATATGTTCTGGGTGACACAGAAACCGTTACGGGCACACGTTACCATCGGGTGAACGTTTTGCTCGTATCGACACTTTATCCAATAATAAAATTGACGAAAAGAACCCCTGTGAATGAGGTAATTAGTGCCATTGCTTTAGTTAAGTAAATAGTATAACTTGAATATTACAAGTACGAATGTTCTGATTCGTACGAACTTGTCGGCGACGTGGATCGCCACCCGTCACGTCTCGTTTCCCGCGATAGCGAAAGTGGGCTAAGTAAGTCTGCTTACATGGGTAAAATGGCTGACTGTATATATGTATGAATATTGCAAGAGTTATTTATTGTTATTTAATATACATTTTAATACACTCATAAATTGTAAAATGAATTAAAAATAATGTTAAATAAAAATAAATCTATTTTTTTTTATTGGATAAAGTGATGAAACGAGCAAAACCTTCACCTGATGGTAAGTGCAACGTCTGCCCATAACAAATGCTGTGTCACCCAGAATGTTTCTGTGTGACACCACACTGTGCCCATCACCCTGAGACATAAGTTCTTAAGTCTCATATGCCCAGTGATTACGCTAGCTCACAGTGCCCTTCAAACCGAAACACAATAATGTTTGCACACTACTGCTTCACGGCAGAATAACTGGCCCCGGGGTGGTACCTACCTAGACGGATTCCTATTCCCTTTCTTTATATAAAATAAAAAGTAATATTCTATTTCATTATATCCACTCTGGTCGGTTGCTCTATCCCTTGCCCCGGCTTTTTAACCGACTTCGAGAAAGGACAAGGTTCTCCATTCGTCTGTATCTCCATTTTTTTATGTAGGTTCGGGCATAACTTCTTTGAATGAACCGATTTTAATGGTTTTTTATTATAATTTTGGTTCTGATAAAGGGATCCATGAGAAAATCATGAAGAAGAACTGCAGCGTTGGAGTCGGGTTTTTCGATTAAAAAATTATTCTTTTCCGACTTGAAAAAAAAATGCCCAACACTGCGATTTCGCCTGTGGCGTGAGAGCGTTTTACAGGCATTTTAAATAAACAAATATAAGCTCCGACTGTGCTTCGATACCTGGACTAATGGCGTAAAAGTCAGGCTTAGCCACTAGGCCAAAAGGCCATCAAGATCACGAGATCGCCATTTGTTTAACGAAAAAATATGTTATCTGATATCTCTGACCACTTCTGTCTTGCTCTTAACCCATGGGACGGGCAGTAAGTAGCGATAAAAAAGCGAACATTTTCCATTTCATTTCCCGGAGGTTGTAGTAGTTAAGTATATTATGAATTTTTATCCGTCAGAGTGTCTTATGGGATAATTTCGATTAAAAAAAGATTAAAACGCTTTCCCATAAACAAAAGTAAAGTAACAGCCTATAAATGTCCCACTGCTGAGCATAGGCCTCCCTCTCGTTTCCGAGGGGTTTTGGAGCTGGGAAGAATCCGCCTCGCTGCTCCAATGCTGGTTGACGGACTTCTCATGTCGTCGAAGTATTTTTTATTTCTCAGACATGCCGGTTTCCTCACGGTGTTTTCCTTCACCGCCGAGCACGTGGTAAATCAGCACTTAAGATTACAATTCACAATTTTAGTGTTCTAGCACTGGTAATCAAACCCAAGTCACTCGCGTACTAATTTATAGCGAGCGCCTGTCCCCTGAGCTACCCATACGCAAGGCAAACTACGCAGTTTGCCATATGATTACAACAAAATATAGAGATATTTTAAAATGCAAATAAGCGAACTCCGTCAATCTGCTGATTTTGAAGCCAAATAGTAGCCGAACGCTGCTCTATTATGTACTAGTTTTACCAGCGACCTCGCTTACGTGGACTTTTGTATTTATCCAGAAAGGTTATTAAAAAATTGTTTTACATTTGGAATGGCAACCTCGTAACGGCAAACATCGACGATGACCTGCAAAGTTCTGGGGGAAGTTGATGGATGCAGGTAACTCGTGACCGTGTTTTGTGGCAATCTGTGTGGGAGACTATGTTCAGCGGCGGTTTTGTGATTGACTGAAATAATGATGATGATGATGACAGTACGAGTTCACGTTAAAGTAATTCAACAAAAACTCTGAAAGTTGGACCGTCAGACGAAATATTTTGCTTGCTAATTATATCGGGAGACTGCGCACTTTACAAAAGAAAAGTGTAAAAATTAATATGTCAACATTTTGCAGCCTACACATATTTTGTAAAATAAAAAAATAATTTATTCGTATATCTATCTAAGAAGAGGTTTCGAGACGACATAGACGAAATTAAAGAATACGGGTTGACCTTTGCTTAACTGTTGGAAAATATAGGTAAGGATAAAACTACGTGGAAAGGAATAGGAAAAAAATATAACAACCATAATAACCATTGTTTTTGTTAACTTGTATAAAAAAAAAACAAGTTTAATGATGAAATATCATCGTTGCACACTTTTACAGCCCTATGCTGTAGGCTTTCCTGAACGATTAATCCTTAAGTAAATAATTAGTAGTTACCATGCTGGGCAGGCTGGGAGTAAAATCCAGATCAAGAAAATCTAGTTTTCCCAAATTTTACTATAAATTTCATTTACAGGTAAGTTTTATATTAAATTTACATTAATCATATTATAAATTCAAACTCAACTATTGTATTGCAAGATAATCTGCATTATTTGGACAATACTTTTGTATTCAATCAAAATCAAAAAAATGTATTGCTGGTAAAAAGTATTGATTGATTAATTGAAAGTAATCTTTTTATTCATAATTTGTAATTAAGATAGTAACGAGTACACTCTGTTTCAAAACTTATTAGAGTACGCCATCGTCAACATAATTATACAAGATCATTCGTAATGTCCCGACAGGCAGGGCTTAGGGACGATGTGTATATGTTTCTTCTGATTCTGGGACAAATTTGCACATATTATCGTAATATTTCAGTTATTCTCAATGATCATAAGTGATAGTAACCACAGTCACGTGCGTAGTTGATAACAAATTATATTAAAAGCTTTTATACCAATTGATCAAATAAATAAGTTTTTTTTTTAAACATTATAAGCTGGCGTTTAACTACAATCCCACCTGATGGTAAGTGGCGATGTAGTTTTTGTTGGTAGGCACACTAGCTTAGAAAAAGCCTATTCACTCTTCTCTAGACGACACCCACATTGTAATCGGACGGAAAGACTGATGCAGGCAAATTATTCCAGTCCTTTGCTGTACGTATTATGAACGACGAAGCAAAACGCTTCGTCCGAATGCAGGTTATATCTACAACAAAAGGATGGAAACCCGCCGTGCGTCTTGTTGTCCGATGACGGAAAGGGGAATGGGGGCATTAACTCATGTAATTTTGTTTTGTTTTTCATTTGTCAAACGTTTCTCTAAACAACTTTAATTGTATTACTAAATCCCTTAAAGACTTTTATCTCCTTAATTACTGAAAAACTATTAATTTCAATCGCAGGATAATGTTTTATTGTATCCACTGTACGATTTAATTTTTTTATTCTAAATCTCATGCCATGCTACGTCTGCCAATAACAAATCATGTGTCACCCAGAACATTTCTGTGGGGCACCACACTGCCTCCGTCCTCCTGAGACATCAGTTCTTAAGTTTCATAGGCTCAATAATTCAATTAGCTATCGGTGCCCTTCAGAGGAAAACACTGTAATGTTTGCACACTACTGCTTCACGGATTTCTGCACGGGAATCCTACCACCAGTTAGTTTTTTCTCAGTATTAAATCTGAACTCAATTCGAACATGTTGCTCAATCGTATTGTCTCCGTTGCGATTATCTGTTCGAGTTATCGCCTGCATGTAATTCACTATCTACATACTCATAGATTGTCATGTAACGCTCTGCCCAATCAAAGAATGTAAATTTATCTATTTCGAATGTGAAAAATTTATATGGGTAATTTTTTTTATTATTATAGTGGTAGCGAAAGGGGAATCAGACTAAGGTTTTCTTTTGCACGTTGCTAGTAGCGTGGGATTTGCGTACTTTAAAACCTAACATTGCCCAGCTTTAAGGAAATTAGTGTTGATTGTTGCACACCTCGATCGCTAAATACGTCGAATGTGTTCTGATGACAAGCCGCCACGACGCGATTTCCTCTCGTTTAATTGTCATTTATAAGACTAAGTAAATCTATCTAATAGTGATTTTTTATTTACTAGAAAATTGTCTTTGTTTATTTATCCATAGATTCATCAGCATCATCATCATTATTTCAGCCTATTAGTCCACTGCTGAACATAGGCCTCTCTCATAGATTGCCTTAAATGTTTGTGGTTCTCATTTTGAGGGATTTTCCCATAGTTGCCACTCTCGGCAGGCGGATTGGCAACCGCAGTTTGTTTATTCAGATGTTCCAGGATGATGCTGCTGCCCATGCCATGCTAGTTTTGATTTTCCCTCTGTCGACTTTTACAACACCCACGGGATGAGATGGGGTGGTAGATTCTCTTAAGCTTCTACCACACGCTATAGTTTGAATTACTTTTATGTAATTGTAGTAAAATAGGATTAAAAATTACTCACTGCCCCGTCCTTTAGTCTATGGGCTTTTCCGTAACTGAAGCAAATAATCAACTAAGATATCTTACCAAAAGTGTCCAGTTATCCTTAGGATGATACCTATTGAAATTTATTAATGAAATCCGTTTAGTTTACGAGATATTAACGAGCATCTATAAATTTCTTAATCATTTTCTGATCTGTATGTTTAAAAGTTGTTATGCGGCCATGCCACCATTATTTTTCTGATATTAATGATTGGAAAAAAATCTATGCACTTAATAATAACATTAAATGGATTGGTGGAACGAAGCAGCCTAAGAATAGGGTGGCAGGACGGGCAAAATGTCACTGGTCCCCGGCCGAAAAGGCCCCCTGGTTAGTTGTTATGCAATTTAGCTATCGACAAAAAAAAGCGAGGACCCCATCCGATGAATTTGCCACGCGCCTCAACGGTATAGTTATGCTACTGGTGCAACATAATCTACGCGCCAGCATCCTTGGAAAAGATGAATTGACGCCAAATAGAACAACTTTCTATTAGACCGGTGTTTATATCCTTGCTGGCGATATTAATACTGCGCTGTTTTATTAAGAACCACCTGAAGCCCGCGAGTACGTCCGCGTGGATTTTGGTTGTTTAAACATACCGTGGGAACTATTTGATTCTCCGGAATAAAAAGTATTCTATGTCCGTCTCTAGGATGCGTGCTATCTCTGAGTCGAATTTCGTCAAAATCGCTTTAACGGTTGAGCCATAAAAAGGTTAAAACAAATAGACACTTCTACATAAAGTTACTTTCGCATTTAAACTATTAGTATGAATGATATTAAAGAAAATGTTTCGTATTAATTGATTTATAGTAAGCTGTGTAGTACCTCTATGCACTCGTTACCGTGACATTTCAGTTTTTTAGTTTCATATGCCCCTTAATTGCACTAGCTTTAATGCCCTTTAACACAAAAGACAGTGGTGTTGGTTAACATAGTACGTTAAAATTTTAAAAGAATGAACATGTTTTTATAGTTTTAAAGCGTGTAGCGACATCTATGTCGCCACATTATAAGCTTATTAAATATCTCATACGTCCAACATCGCGCTATTAGAGTTTCTGAGTTGCGAAATATATATACAACATATAAAGATTACTGGTTGGAAGAGACTTCCTAGATCTGGCGGGTAGCTACTTATTTCCGTATACTTACGTTAAACTATAGGTAGCTTAAGGCGTATGTTATACAGCGGCCTAGAGGTAGTACGCTGCGCACGTACACGGGCAGAGATGGTCAAGGATAGGTAAGTTGTTCTTCTCAATAATTATTAAATGCAATTTCAAGTCCTGATATATAACATGTTCGGCAGTGAAAGAAATTGCCATGCGGAAACCTGCATATCTGAGAAATAAAAATATGTCAGGTATATGTAAATGCCGTGGTAGCTCAGGGGCCTGGTGCTCGCCTTTGATTTCATAGTAAGCGAGTAACCTGGGTTCGATCCCCGGTGCCAGCACCTCTAATATTGTTCTACAATTTTAAGTGCTGATTTACCACGTGCTTAGCGGTGAAGGAAAACATCGTGAGGAAACCTGCATGTCCGAGGAATAGAAATATTTCGATGACATGTGAAGTCCGCCAACCCGCATTGGAGCAGCGTGGCGGATTCTTCCTAGCTCCAAAACCCTCTCAGGAATGAGAGGAGGCCCGTGCTCAGCAGTGGGACATTTATAGGCTGAAACTTCACTTTTTTACTTTTATGTAAAATACTGTCACTGTACTGCTCGCGGGAATGCTATGTTTTGGCTCGTACCAAAGTGGCGGCGACATGGTTCGTCATCCAACACGTCTGGTTTCCCGCCGAGATAAAGAGTGGCCTACTGGTGTTATATGGGAAAAGGCGTGACTGTATGTTTGTTTTTATGTACATGTAAAATTCGCCAACCCGTATTAGTACAGCGTCATATAAATATGAGAGAGAAAGAGAAAGACTTATGGCCAGTGGTGGAATGACTTTACCAACTGACAGAAAGATCATAAAGTACTTTATTGCTGCCTTCCGAGCAACGAGTTGGAAGATCCCAGTTTGATATTATAATGACTATCCCTCAGGATTTATAACACTCAAAATAGATTTATTATTATTATTACATTTTTTTTTCTTATTTTACGCGGCAATTTCGAGACACAAAAAAAAGGTTGAGAAGTTTGCGAAAACACTCCACCCTTATCGATTTTACATTGAAAATCGCTTGTCACATGTTCATTTGATTTCATTCTTTTTAATTTTATTAAGGACAATGCCAGCGATTTTGCTGGAGTCTAGTATTTATATAAAGAACTATTTCATCGCCCCGGCAATATACAATTCACTGAAAAGAATTAGTTTTTTTTGTCACGGTTTACCTCATTACTCAAGAATTTGTAATAGGGAATGCCAATATTTACATCATATTTATACTGTGTATTCCGTGAAATTTAAATCAGTCAATAAAACTAACTATCGTCATTGTACAGGAAGCCCTATAATGTGTTTTTTTTTTGCGTTACGCCTTGTTACTCAAGTTATTGTAATACGGTGAAAGCAATTTATGACCGTATATTTCGCATAATTATTAACAATCAACAAACCTAAATGTTATCATCGCACAGGCTGCCGCAGACTGTTATTCTACGAGCTGGGCTCATCGCTGGAATAAAAAAGGAAGACCATATTATTGGTAATGTTCAGATCTCAGCGTGTAGCTCTTTGAAGCCGTTGAAACTTTTTCCAATAGACGGGCTATTTAATGCAAAAATACATTTTGAAATTGAATTAGTATTTCCTGAGATTAGCGCGTTTAAACACACAAACTCTTCAGCTGTATTACAGTAAGTTTAGATGAGTACCACATTTCATTCCTAACCGGAAAAAACAAATACGCGTGCTTGGCATGACGTGTGGGCCGCGTGCCGTTAAAACCATTGTATCCTGGTTGTTAATATCTGCTTCCTAACTTGTTATTAAGCTATGGTAAGGATTTTACTTTTATTAATCCTTTATTGCTGACACCTTAAGCTAAGGGCTACACTACCTAGGCGGACTTAATGCCTGATGGCATTATCTACCAGTCAGCCCTTGTTGTGGTGAAAAGTAGAAGGCAAGGGCAAGGTTCTAACCAAAGAATAAAAAAAAGAAATTAGAGAAATATATAAATTTATGATTTTTATATGTAATATACAATAATTTTATAAGATATATAATAAATCAATTATACATATATAAACACAAATACCATTAAATATGAACCAAATAATTATAACACTACATACATAAAATATATATATTTAATATAAACATATATATAAAACAACGAAACAGTAATAAGTATAGTATTATCAGCCTGTAAATGTTCCACTACTGAGCACAGGACTCCTCTCATTTCTTAGAGGGTTTTTAAACTTGTTACTAACCATGTATCAGAGCTTTACTAATAAGGACTATTAGTAAATCTCTAAAAACATGGTTAGTGATCAGAATAAGTACTAATTTTAGATAATAATATTAAAAAGATAGATCTTAGCCGCTTATAAACGCGTTAATTTTTATTAGTATATCTACGTATTTAAAACTTTCCCTTTCATTAATCTTTTACTGACTGCTTTCACTGCTCGTCGTTTTAATCAGTCTTCCATTTACATTTTTCTTTCACGGCTTTTAAAGTCGAATTAACGGCCTTTTATCCTGGCAGCGTTATTTGCCACCCTGAATTTCTCGACTTCATTGTTCGCCTTTTGAATTTCATTTGAATATTTTCTTTGTCGACTCTCATCCTTTTATGTTCTAATGAATTTCCATTATAAATAAAACAGGGGAATATCTGCGAACTGAAAAATTTCATAAAGGAAAGAAAGTTAATTTGCTAAGATCTGCAGATGGTGGCGCGCATACAGTTCCCGGTAGCTGTGTTAGTCTGCTTATGCACGCTTTTGTGGTGGGGCGAGCGGTTCTTTTCAAAAACTAGGTAACGTACACCACTTTAAATTTTGCATTCGGATCTTAGCAAATTAACTTTCTTTCTTTTATTATAATGGATTTCCTGAAAGTAACGCCAAATTTTATTAACTAAAAGGTTTGTACAAAATGTTTGTTTGCAAAATGATTTTATATATATTATTGAATAGTTGATGTCGAGTTTAACTACTTGATCTGATATCATTAGCTTTTAATCAATTTCTTGTTATTATCCTTCAACACAATGTCTTTTGCCATTTTCATCGAGCTTAGTGTAAAAAATGTAGATATGATTATCGCAACAAATAGACTTAAAAACGATAATACGTGTCCGTGGCGTAGATTAATTAATGCAATTTTAACTCTAATCGCACCAGGCAATTAATAACATTCTAACGATAACACCACAACCATAGGATCTTATTATTATCAATTAAATTGATTATATCTTAATTTAATTATAAAGCAATCTCATATAAATAGATATGAGATTGAGACAGAGAAATAGATATAAAGCAAGCATTTCTCGATAAAGCAAATAACAATATGGCATGATTGTATAGAAGGGAATCGAGTGGTGCTAAGGGCGGGGCAACTTAGCATGTATGACGAGCTCAATTAGGTTTACTTTATTATTAAAGATGCATTATTGTTATTGTTTGAAACCAATGCTTAGTTTAAATAAAAATTAAGAGTCAGTTAATGATTTTTTTTAGTTTATGACATTGAACTTAATTTCTAGTGTTCTGTTTAAAATAATGTAAATCATAATTGAACGTAAAAAAAATAAAATGCATGCTGCTCAAGAACCGTTGCAGCTTTAGGACAGGGTTCACGACTTAAATTACATAGCAGTAACACTTCTCTTAGTCTGACAACTCTGAACCAGCAGGAGTATAATATTTGATGTCCATAAATATCAGATTAAACGACAAAGGTTGCTTTGATGACAGTGCGCATACTTTAAAACAGAGAAAACATTAATTGGCACAATACAAAGAGACATACTCAATACAATCAAATACTGATAAAAGAGAATACAATTATAAAAATAAAATCAAGTAAAAAATGTTGGCCGTACTTATTAAGAAAAAGAAAATTACATAAAAAAAGAAACATGCAATGTGTATATGATTTTTTTTATCCATTTTATTCCCCAAAATAGAAAGTGGCGAGACCAGCAAAATGTTGACTTGATGTAAGTAAGTGCAAGGTCTGCTTATAACAAATGCTGTGTCACCCAGAACATTTCTGGGTGGCACTACACTGCGCCCGTCCTTCTGAAACATCTAAGTTCTTAAAACTCATATGTCCCGTAATTACACTAGCTATCAAAACGAAACACAGTAGTGTTGGCACACTGATTCACGGCAAAATATCTGGCTATGCCTTACCTATCTTCCTAGATGGATTCTTGTATATGAATCTTACTTGAAGTGAAATTCTATGAAGTACTTTAAGAGCCTAATTAAAAAAAAAAACTAAAATGGAAATCTAACAACTTGTCCACCTAATAGTAAGATGTTGATAAGTAAGAAAAAAGCTCAGAACCTTTTCTACAATTCTTCAATTCGGCAGCATATTACTCCTATTCTTTTTAAACGTGGTCCTTTACCAGTGACGTACTCGTACATATGGGTGCAGCTTGATTCTGCCGCACACAAAAACATACATGTAATAATAAGCTTAGATTTACATGACAATATAAAGAATAATAAATCAGAAAGGTAAGATAACAGGCGGTGACAACCGTGTCTTTCCACGTCATCATTTTGACCTAATTAAAGACAAAACTCTTTTTTTGTCGCGCTTTCTCCGTGTTATGAAACTACGAGTATTATTGAAAACGTCGATTTATTCATACTAAAACAACTGTAAAATATTCTAGCGAAACAATGGTTTACAATGGAGGAGAAGACTTATTCTAAGAGTACCGTCCCACGACCTTAGCTAAGATTATTATCAATCACTCATTTCAATTCATCAAGCATATTATATAACACCTTTTGTTGATGCATGAATGAGTCGGCTGGCCCGGGAAAGTACCACAACCGCACAGAATACCGGCGTGAATTTGAAGATAGACTAATAAACTTCTGCGCTTCGGTGAGTGGAGGTAACCGGAGGCCAACTCCACTCCCCCAGTCAACATGGTAGCGGTACTAAAAATGACCAGCTCTGATGGTTCTGGAAAATCCCTCACTAAGCTACTACGCTACCTGAGCGTGGATGCTCAGGCTGCTCCTCATATTCTGGGGAAGTAGGGAGTGGGAGCAGTTCCACATTACTCGCATACTGTTCAGAGCAAACGGAGCAAAACATAACGACACCCCCTACTCAGCCTCCTACCCAGGGTACAAATTGGAACACTCTTTTGTGCAGCGGGGCAAGGTTCGCGTATACTTCAGAGAGGATATATGTCTTGAAGGTAAGGACCTATTCATTCTTTTGCTTCTGCGCATATACGGCGACGACCATCCTCGCATCTGCCTCTCTAGATCCTACATCGGTAATACCGATACAGACCGACTCATCGACCACATCCAACTGGCTGCAGAGTCCGTGTTACAGCAGGTCTCATCCCGTGTTACAGCAAGTCTCATCAACAGAGATCGTGATTCTTGGTGACTTTAAAGCCCACCACGACGAATGGCTTGGATCTCGTACAACCGATCATGCGGGGAGATTTGTTTATGACTTTGCCGTGGCATATGATCTGACGTAGCTAGTCACTTAGTATTAGTAGTGGTGAGTTCTAGACGTAGAGGACCATACACCTTCCGCTGACCTCCCATCCGGACAGCTATAAGGTCTTCGTTTAATCTACTTTGAACTCTTCGGACCACTGCCTAATTCGGAGTGCGGTACCTATCACATGTCCATTGCGGTCGCGATCTGCAGGCTGTCGCCATGTGTGGCACTAGAGGTCGGCCAATTGCGATGCGGTGTTTCTTTGCATCCAACCCATGGAGACAAGTTTGCTTCTCTCTGGATGATTCCAACACCTCTGCAGAGAGTATGAAACTTTTACATGGGGAAATGCCTAACGCATACCCGCTGTTAGTCCAGTTAAGTATAATATTATTAGTAAGTAATATTATAGTATATTCTATTATATGCTATGATTATATTATAATGAAAATACATTACAAGGTACTTTCTACATGCTCAAACTAAATCTTATATATTACAGAATTTGTTTTTCTCTTTTCAGTTATATAATATTTTTACACCGTTGCCGTGTGGCAGCAGCTTAAGATTATCTACCACCCCATCTCATCTCGTGGGTGTCGTAAAAATCGACAGAGGGAAAATTAAATCGACAGAGGGAAAATTAAAATAAGATGGGCAGCAGCGTCTTCCTGGAACATCGGAATAAAATAACGGTTGCCAACAACTTTGGCAAAACTATGGTCAATCCATACTAATATTATATATGCGAAAGAAACTCTCTCTGTCGCTCAGTCTGTTTGTTACTTTTTCACGGCTCAACCATCAAACCGATCTTGACGAAATTTGGTACAGATATAGCTTGCATCCTGGAGATGGACATAGGATTCTTTTCTATCTGGGGAAATTGAATAGTTCACACAGGATATTTAAAAAACTTATTTCCAGGCGGAAGAAGTCGCGAGCATAGACTGGTAAGTTGAATTCTGGAAATAAAAAAGTAACGTACCGAGATGCAATTTTCGGTAAGTTTTATTTTGTCAAGTTTTAGCTACTTCAATTTTGTAGAAGTTTAAGCTATTTTAAAGAATTTTTATTGTGTGGACGAATCAAATAAATTATAATAATGAAAAACAAAAGAACAATATAAAGTTCTCTAAAATGTTGCCTCGGCGTAAGGCTACTTATGCCTGACTCTTTCAAAAATATGTGAGCTAAGAGCCACAACGATCTTCCCTTACGTGTAGTTTGGGTCAAAATTTTAGCATAAAAGGGTTATGCTAATATTTATATAAAATTATATTTTTATTACAATGCTACTAATATGAGCTGAGAATTAAATGTCAATTTTCAAAAATACAGAGTACTCAGGATTTGTGGTGATTATTTTAATATATAGTTATTCTGACGTGAATCAGTTATAGTGTGCAAACATTACTGTGTTTCTGTTTGAAGAGTACTGAAGATAGCTAGCGTAATTGCTGAGCATATGAGACTTAAGAACTGTAACTGTGTTAAGAAATGTATCAGGGTGAAGAGCATAGTGAGGTGCACCACAGAAATGTTTGGGTGACACAGCATTTGTTATGGGCAGACGTTGTACTTACCACTAGTTAAACGATTTGCTAGTTTCATCACTTTCTTACAAAAATATAATTTTGGTAGAGATTATTGGGTATTATTTACCACTACTAAATTAAAAAGTTTTTAAATGATGTGACGCAGAGTATGTTCAGATAAATATATATATGTATACTCGTATAAATGTACCGATGCGACGGCTCAGTTGGCATTGAGGTTTTGCTTTTGCTTTCGGCGCTCTTTGCGGTTGCGATTCCCGCGCAGGACAAATATTTTTATGATCTTCAGGTAGTTTTTCTGTGTCTGGGTGTTACTGCGTGTGAAATTTATGACTCTAAAACGCACTCACAATACAGAAGAAATCCTAGCGTGGTGCGTCATTTGCAAGAAACACATAATATATGTATGAAAAGTTTTCCTTTTCATTTCTCAGTCTGTACGAACGGATTTAACGAGAGAACTACTAAATATATTGAGAAGTTATAAATAATTACCCTGAGTTCAACATAGACTACGTTTCATCGTGTTTATTTCACCGGTTTCGAAGCTATGAACATTTTTTCGTTACTATTCCACCGAATGCCATCTATAATTGTGAATCCTTGGTACATTTGTTAACAAACAACTTTATTTGTGACCTTTGTTAACAAATTCAAAAGTACACGCAAACGAAGACGAGGGTACAGTTGGTAAATAAATAAATATTTACTTCTTCTTCGACTTTTTTTTTATTATTGTACAAAGTGACGAAACGAGCAAAACGTTCACCTGATGGTAAGTGCAACGTCCGCCCACAACAAATGCTGTGTCACTCGGAATATTTCTGTGTGACGCCACACTGCGCACGTCACCCTGAGACATCAGTTCTTAAGTCTCAAATGCCCAGTGATTACGCTAGCTCACAGTGCCCTTCAAAACCGAAACACAGTTATGCTTGCACACTACTGCTTCACGGCTGAATAACTGGCCCTGGGGTGGTACCTACCTAGACGGATTCCTGCATAGGAATCCTACCACCTAAAAATAAACTGCGTGTTGTTTACGATTTGGGTAAAATATAATAAAAATGTATCGTAGATATTATATCCACTTTATAATAAAGTGTCTCTTATTGAAGAAACTAGGTTTATTTTAACGTCACTTGATACGTGCGTCATAGAGCGCTTAGCACGCGTCTTTGTTTTTCCGGTTGCTAATGAGGCACATATTTACATATCTTTCAGAATAATAATAAAGGATGCCGAGACAGTCCGGCGACCGTCATTGCAGTAGCAATATGTAATAATGTATAAATATTGAAGTTTACTAATTGTTTATACCGTTAAAACATTAAGGACCGTTTATTAACATATATGATTTTTTTTTTGAAAGACTGGAGTGACAACCTCGAGCCTGCAAGCGCAGTATAGAGCGGCCCCTAGCAGTCTGAAATGATGATGATGATGAGAAAGGCGGTGATCCTGGTGGTGTAGGTTCTATACAAGAGTCCATCCAGATAGTTACCACCATAGTGCCAGTGATTCTGTCGCTGTGCAGTAGGCCTGAAACGAAAACCTGGATGGATTTCCAGCTTTTAGTGTTCTTGTAGAAATAAATTTGTTACAATACCGGCTTCCAGCACTTTCGGATCTTAGTTAAAGACAGATATGGTGACTTTCATGCACCGTAGTAGAATTCATATTAGTTTCACTTTATTTAAAGGGACTCTAATAACGGTAATATGGTAATCAATGTTGGGTCTGGCAGAAGAAGCATGAAAGTAAGATGTTAATCTTAAATCTCTGTAGATTTTAGATGTTTGAGAAGTATAGCTAGACTTGATGTGACTGTCTGTTCCTAGGTATTCACATTCGTCAACAAGTTCGAGCGTAGTGTTAGCCCAACACATACTTAATCATAATCATCATCATCATTTCAGCCTGTCCACCGCAGAACACAGGCCTCCCCCATAGATTTCTACAAAAGTTAAGATCTCTCATTTAGGGTGACTTTGCCATAGTTGCCACGCTTGGCAGGGGGTTGGCAACCGCAGTATTTATTCAGATGTTCCAGGAAGAAGCTGCTGCCATCGTCTGGTTTTTATTTTCCTTTTGTCGACTTTTACGACACCCACGGGATGAGATGGGGTGGTAGATTCTCTTAAGCTGCCACAACACGGCCAATCAAAATACATTAAATTCAATAAAAAAAAGTTAATGAATAGTTAATAAAGAAACATAAAGATAATGAATTTTAATCATTTGGGCAACCAGTTGTTTCTTTAAATATATATATATATATATACATTACAAATAAACAAGTTATCCATGTAATGAAATAATTATTATTTTGAACAAAAATTATGCGTCATGATTATGAAATCGGAGACATGTTAATGTAGTTTATATTATGCAAATTGCAGCATAAAGTGTGCTCGCGGCGAGTAACAGGGAATAACCCGCGATAAAATTGTTTTCAAATTAATTTCGTGTGATCAAAATACCACAAAAATATTGTTTGTAGTTCAAATATAATACAATAATATTACATTTGTTTATTTCAAACCATGGCATTTTTAAAGCTAATATAATATATACTTAAAAAAATGTGTTAGTACAGATTAAACTGAATAAAAAGAATCATTAAATACTAGCCGATACAATACTGAGGTACTAGGTACATAGACGTTTATGTATCAGCAGTCCCTCAGTTTGTAGCATTCGCGGTTTTCACTTACAACCTTACTGAATAAAAGTCATCGTATGCCACAACACCACCCGGTAGGCGTTGTTGTATTGGATTCGAATCCCATTATAGATCATCTTTGTATTGTTAATCCATAGGCCGTCTTTTAAAGTCTGGCAATACGCTTTAAATAGTAATAATTTAACGTCTAAAGTGCATCATGCCAACCTGTGAGCCAAGATATTACATAGGACCGCAATAGCTCCCCTTTCACAAATACATTTTCGAGTACTTAGTGCATTCGCGCACAGCTCCCACAAATTGCCAACAGCTTCCGAAGCGCACTAACTGATGGACTCAACAGCAGCATATCGTCTGCGTAACGAATACTGTTCACGCAGTGGCCATCAATAGAGCATCCGACGCCGGTGCTGCTGAGCTCTACAATAATCTGGTTTATAAAATTCGAAAGCGCAGGCGTTATCAGCGCACTCCTCCACTTAACCTGGTTAGTCTAAAGTCGTACCAGTATTTGAAAATATCAACCACTTCCTATAGGACGCCGGTGTCAGATAATTTAGATTAGAACATAAGATGCGGTCTAATTCTATTAAAGGAACTCCAAGTTTTACATCTCAGCTTCCTCACAGTTTGCTTCCATGGATAATGGACAGAAACTATGTCCTTCTTCAGCAAATTTTCACTAACACAACGCGCACATTGAACGCTCTAGTCTACTTTTTTTTTATTCGAAATGGTGACGAGACGAGCAAAACGTTCACCTGATGGTAAGTGCAACGTTTGCCAATAACAAATGCTGCGTCACCCAGAAATCTGTGTGATACCCCACTGCGCCCATCACCCTGAGACATAAGTTCTTAAGTCTCATATGCCCAGTGACTACGCTAGCGCTCAGTGCCCTTCAAATCGAAACACGGTATTGTTTGAACACTCCTGCTTCACGGCAGAATAACTGGCCCTGGGGTGGCACCTACCTAGACGGGTTCCTGCATAGGAATCCTACCACTTTTTACATTTGTTAGAGATATCGCAGCTACTTCCATGGATTCAAATTTGTGTTACAATATGAAGTAACAGATTTACCTTATATAGGCAATCTCCCGAAACGAATAAATCTTGCAATAAAATATACCGTTTTCGTTCGTCTTGTTTTCCCTCAGCTTCGGAAATAACATTTTCTTTCATATCAGGTGTCGGTACATGTTTTATCAGTTTTATCTAATGAGAGTTTGTTACACTGCAAACAATATATTTCAATTACTTTGGTGCTTAGTTTTTATCAATCAACAATATAGTTGCTACGTAGAATTGAATTTTGCTAATGAGACATTGTTTTTCATGTAATAATTAAACATTTTGGTTTCAAAACAATGATGTCCTATGCAGGAATCCGTCTAGGAAGGTACCACCCCAGGGCCAGTTATTCTGCCGTGAAGCAGTAGTGTGCAAACATTACTGTGTTTCGGTTCGAAGGGCACTGTGAGCTAGCGTAATCACTGGACATATGAGACTTAAGAACTGATGTCTCAGGGTGACGGGCGCGGAAATGTTCTGAGTGATATAGCATTTGTTATGGGCAGACGTTGCAGTTACCATCAGGTGAACGTTTTTCTCGTTCCGTCACTTTTACCAAATAAAAAAAATTAAAAAATAAAAATTTCTCCTGGTCGATTTTCGGCCACGGCGACAATTTTCGAATACTGTCGAAAACTACATATTAACTGCTCACAAACACAGTTGCAATCACTCGTTCTAAGTGTAGTAAGTTCTAGTGATAAGTATCTGAAGAAGGATGCGGTGCCAGAGTCAGACCCGAAAACCAACAATTTTTGTTTCTATTTTGTTTTCCGCTAGCTTGGCCGCTGGGCAAAATAACTAAAAACTATATTAATGTTTTAAATAAAATGAATGGATGTGCAAGCTAAAAGGTAATGGACCTTTTAGCTTGCACATCCATGCATTTTATTTCTACTCAACAATTGTAAACAGAGTATGTCGTTTTCCTCTTCTCTGTTAATTTAGATACTTAAAGATAATCTATGAATCTACTCACTTATGTTAGGTCCCATTTGTAGCCATCTATACAAGTATGAATGTATATATATGTTATATTATACGCAGATACTTGCCCGTATGCTGTGTCCAATGACGCATGCGTTGCAAGTCAATGGCTTTTCTTGTTACATAGGAATGACATTTACAAGTATGCGGGTAATAGATATGTAAATATTGTATGTAAACTCTACATTTTGACACCTGGAAAGAGGCTTTGTATGAAAAAAAATATGGGACATAAGAACTGATGTCTCAGAGGGACGGCGCAGTGTGGTGCCACACAGAAATGCTCTGGGTGGCACAGCATTTGTTATGAACGAACGTTGCACTCACCATCAGGTGAAAGCTTTGCTCGTCTTGTTTCTTTCTACTATATAAAAATGGATTTGTCTCCTTCGGCGTAAAACCTCCCCAATTTCGAAATTTCATAGATAAGAAAAATGTAAATAAAGCGTTTTACTCAAAATTATATGCTCTACCATTTTTATTTCGAACGATTTTCATTATTCTTCCCTGTTTTCTAATTGTATTAAAAACTATTAATTTTTTGATGTCATTGCGGGGTGTTAGAACATATCAAACTTTAGAGAGTCGAATGTAATGAGATATTTTTGAAATAAATTTTTCAAAACTTCAATTTAAAGGCCGCGTGCATAGCGGTCAAAATGCTGAGTTCTACGCCGCGGGTACTGGGCTTGAATCCCAGCCGGAGCTAACTTATGTTTAAAAACACAAATTTCTGATTTTCAGAGAGATTCACAGAGTCTGGGTGTGTTGTGAATGAGTGTGAATGTCGTGGGCATTGTTTTTTTAATAGGGATTTTTAATTACATTCGTGAGCAGTCATCTGCTGGCAGAAGATATCCACAGAAGAAGATGCAATAACATGAAGGTTTATACAATGATTTACTTAAAACGTATAAATGAACATAGCTGCTGATTCATTCGCATTCTCTGCTTATTGCAGTATAAGTATTTACGACCGGTAAGTCCCAACATGCGCTATGTTACCTTTATTTGCATAACAGTCATTTGTTAATTAAATGACACGTCACACATATTGGTAGGAAAAGCTTAAAATGTATTTTTTAAGCTTAAATAATAATAACCGAGTATATATGTCCGATACGAAGGGTAAAGACCCTTACTTTTCTTGAATGCTGCGTACTGATGGTAAAGGAGACGAACTAATTAATAAAAAGAGTTTGTTAACTGCACTGTTTCGGTTTGACGGGAACTGATAGCCAGTGTAATTACTTTGAGACTTACTTGTACATAGAGGAGGTCCCCACACTTATGTACAGTAGTTAATGTTGGGTCTGGCAGAAGCAGCATGAAAATAAGATTAATGCTGTTGAAATGAAAAGTTTGAGATGTATAGCTGTAGTGACTTTGATGGACAGACTGAGAAACAACGTGACAAGAGAACGTTGCGGTGTAGTTGAAGATTTAGTGACAATGATAGAGAAAGGGATGCTTAGATGGTTTGGACGCGTAGAGAGGATGGATGAAAGAATATTGACGAAACTGATTTATGAGGCGAGTGTGAATGGGCAAGCCGGTAAGGGTCGACGTAGGCGAACGTATTACGATCAGATCGAAATCGTTTTAAGTAAAGGCCACGTCAAAATTACCCGTAACCGACGAGCTTTTATGAAAACACTAATGAAAGTAGAGGAAGCTAAAGATGTGTGTCAGGATCGTAGCAAGTGGAAAGATGTGGTATGTATGTATGAGACTTAAGACCTGATGTCTAGGGGTAATGAACGCAGTGTAGGGCCCCACAGAAATGTTTTGGGTGACACATCTACTGTTATAGACAAGCTTTGCACTTACTGTCAGGTTAGTAGTCAGGTAGGTCATCAGTAGTCGTCTCACAACTTCCGAAAACGAAAAACACTTACAAAATAGATCGGTGCTATCTGACAATTAACATAACAAATAATTCGTGACATGTGTGTTGTGTAAAATGCTTCGAACTATTGTTGTTATAAATAAATAAGAAGAAACGTACGATTTCATCTACGCAGGATATATCACAGTGCTGTAAATATAAGCCCAAAGAAAACGGCACTAACTCGCCTTCGCCTTCTTTTGTCCGACGTAATGCTTTTGTGATCGATTCGAGGGTGGATCGAATGCTGTGTCACTGATATCACAAATTTATGATGTATAGATATAATAAGAATATATAAGTTTTTATTACAAAACAGAAATACCTTTTTTGTCTGTCTTTAATCTGCGAATTTGTCTCAAGAACTACTAAATGTATTTTCATCCATTTTAGATAACATAAAGATGACTCAAATATTCGTTGGAGCAATTTTCTCAAAGATTTATGGTATTCATTTTACCGATTCCTATTAATATTAAAAAAATCTTTTAAATCCGTAAAATTAGTTTCATTTAAATGTGTAGTGTTCGCGTAAATATATAAATGAGTACCGAACAACCGGATCGTCTTAGTCACCCACCTAAAGAAGTTTTTGAGTAAGATTTTATACATACAAAAATTCACGCCATTTTCCCATATAAGGGGTAGGCAAAGGTCACACCCGTCACTCATTTTTCGCTTCCGCGGGAAAAGTAGGAAAAATGAGAAAAAAGTAGGTTCTACTCAGCCGGACACCAGCTAAGATTTTGTAGAGATCTATTTTCGTCAATCCTCTAATTGTAGCGTAGGCTGGAATTCGAATCGAAGACCACTGGGGAAACGAAAAAGAATAGGAAAAACAACCACGTGTCATGTACATTAGGCCACGCGGTAGTTTTTCCCTAGATGAATAAATATAATGGCCATCATCGTTACGTATGTATGTCGCTCATCTGTCTTGAACGACACGCGCTTTTGCGTAAACACGCCGCTGTTATTCCCAAACAGGAAAGGTAAAGACGTAGTCTGACACTTAAGGATGCATGAAGGGAGCATGACGCTCTGACTCCGGTGCTTTCCTCATCCATGTCTAAGTAAATAAAGCAATATTGCACTATAATTTGTCCTAGAAATTGGCCTCGACTGGCGCTATGACTGAGCGAATGGCTTTTGCTCTACGGCTTGCCAGATCGATTCTCGCCTGGATCAATTTTTTTATGATCAACAGATTTGTGTACTGTGACTGTAAATCTTACATTCAACTCATGAGAAATACTAGTGATAATGAAATAATCAGAGTGAAATCTCCGATAAACAGAGACAGTGCGCAATATCTAGTCACTTATTAAAGTACATTTGACAGCGTTCAATCAAATTATTTTTGCAATTTAAAAAGTATCATATACTTTTGTAATTTATTTTAAAACTTCTGTGATATTAATTTATATTCGTTGCCATCGTTTCAGTCCGTTAGAGCATAGTGCTAAACGAAGATCGCTCACACAGATTAAGTTGTCATGCGGCATTATTATCTTAGTTTACTGGTGGTAGGAATTATATGCAGGAATCCATTTAGGTAGGTACCACCCCAGGGCCAGTGATTCTGCCGTGAAGCAGTAGTGTGCAAACATTACTGTGTTTCTGCTTGAAGGGCACTGAGAGCTAGCGTAATCGCTGGGCATATGAGACTTAAGAACTGATGTTTCAGGGTGGGTGACAGAACATTTGTTATGGACAGACGTTGCACTTACCATCAGGTGAACGTTTTGCTCGTTCCGTCACTTGTATGAAAAAAAAAAATAGTTAACGGACTTGGTTTTACAATGCCTTCTTCGGTATTCCCTTAAAACTTAGCTACTCCCCCTTCTCCCTTCCTATAATACCCACAGGACTAGATAAGATATTGGGATAATATAAGAAATTCAAATAGATAAAATATAAGAAATAAAATATCCAATCTTTTACTGGTTGTAGAATTCCTATGCAGGAATCCGTCTAGGCAGGTACCACCCCAGGGCCAGTTATTCTGCCGTGAAACAGTAGAATGCAAACATTACTGTGATTCGGTTTGTAGGGCACTGAGAGGTAGTGTAATCACTGGGCATATGAGGCTTAAGAAGTAATGTCTTGGGGTGACACAGATATATTCTGGACGACACAGTATTTGTTATGGGCAGACTTTGCGCTTACCATTAGGTGAAAGTTTTGCTCGTTCCGTCACAACATCCAATAAAAAAAAGAAACCAATACTACGGAACTGCCTGTAACTGTTAAACGTCTCTGAGATCCACAGTTAGTCATCGATCGGTAATTTATTCAGCCGGTTGATCATGACCTACAGCAATAAAAAAACGGCAATTCCCTATTTCATATTTTCAAATAACACGTGTAATCTGACTCGATTCGCGGACGGAACAATCATTTCTGTATATATTTTATATTGCCTACATTTTTTTGTTAAGAGTGTGAGGTGCTTATATAATTAATGTTTGTAAAACGCACCAACTATACTGAAGAAATCCTAATTGTGTAATGTGTTAAAGAAATAACAATTAGCTTCTTTTGATTCGTCGTATATATAAACTTGTAATAAACTCTCTTTGGCTGTACTGTTTGTATCTGGCTGATTTTGATGACATTAAAAAGGTTACATTTAAAAAAAAATAAACAAATTAGTAAAATATCGTATCCAACTATTGTTCATTTGTTTTTCTTACTGTCAAAATGAGTGAATCTAATGGAGAAATTCGAAACGGCTTAAAATTTTATTACAAAAAAGGAAAAAATGCTGAAACCTAATGAACCATGTACTCATTTGCGATTATTTATTGAGACGTAATGAAACCGAACCGTTTTTGAAGGGATTTATAACTGGTGATGATAATTGGATCACGTACGACAAGAATGTGCGAAAAAGGTCGTGGTCAAAGATCGGTCAGGCTTCACAGACTGTGGCAAAACCCGGGTAAATCGCAATTAGGTGATGCTGTGTGTATGGTGGGATTGGAAGGGCGTTGTTATTATGAGATTTTACTGCCGGGCAGAACCATCGATTCGGATCTTTACTGCTTACAATTGATGAGAATTAAACAAGAATTTGAGAGAAAGCGGCCGAAATTGATCAATAGAAAGGGAGTGGTCTTTCATCACGACAACGATAGACCACACACATCTTTAGCCACTCAGCAAAAATTAAGAGAATTTGGGTGGGAGGTGTTAATGTATCCGACATATAGCCTTGACTTTGCACCTTCAGATTTCCACCTGTTTCGGTCTCTTCAGAGTTCTTTAGGTAGTGTCAGGTTAACATCAAGAGAGGAATGCCAAAACTATTATTCACGTGTTTTTGCTCAGAAATCCCAAAATTTATATTCTACAGAATTCATGTCACTGCCTTCAATATGACAAAAAGTTTTGTTCGCTGACTTTGCCAAAAGACGTTTAATTTATAAATACATAAAAATACAGCTATAAAATCAGTAAAATTAGTTTAATTAAATGTATAATTTTCGCGTAAAATATTCGTTTGGGGAAAAAGTTTCTTAGCATTTTATACGAAAACTCAAGCCGTTTTTTTTTTTCAATTTTCTTTTTTTTTATAATTGTATAAAGTGATGAAACGAGCGAAACGTTCACCTGATGGTAAGTGCAACGTCTGCCCGTAACAAATGCTGTGTCACCCAGAACATTTCTGTCTCAAATGCCCTGTGATTACGCTAGCTCACAGTGCCCTTCAAACCGAAACACAGTAATGTTTGCACACTACTGCTTTACGGCAGAATAACTGGCCCTGGGGTGGTTGGTATTAGACAATGGCAATCTACAAGTACGTAGTACTAACCTCCCACGCCACCTCTACGCGAATCACCTCATGGCTATTAACCCACATCTGGGGAAGTCCTATTCAGCAGTCGACTTTGTAATTTGCTAATAACGATTATTATAAAATGTAATTTATGATATGCATTTAACAACAGATCTTGAATTCCATTTCCTCAATACCGTACCCATTTGGTGACGTATTAAATATTACTTTCTTTTCTTCAAACTTAATACACTAATGGAGTAACGTAAATTGAGTGTAAAAATCGCAACCTGTGGTAGTTCTAGAGCTGCACACTATTATTTTTGTTTTATAGAAGAGGGGACAAACGAGCAAATGGCTCACCTCATGTTCAGAGGTATGAAAACCTTAAAAAGTTAAGTAACAGTCAGTAAATATCCCATTGTTGAGCACAGTCCACCACTTGTTTCTCAAAAAAGTTTTGAAACCGGGAAGAGCCCGCCACGCTATTCCAATTTCTCAGACATGCAGGTTTCTTCGCGATATTTTCCTTCATCTCCGAACACATGGTAAACCAGCACTTAAAATTATAACTATCAATTTTAGGTCGGTTAGTCGGGATTCGCGTAAGTTTAAAGAGGGCGCCTTGTACCTGAGCTACTTCAGTCTCATATGGCCAGTAATTTCAATACTGTCAGTGTCCTTCAGATCGAATCGTAGTAATGTTTGCACACTACTGATTCAAGGCAGAATAACTGGCACTGCTAGAGAGATTCTTGCACAAGACCATACTACCACTATTAAAATAGCCCGTGCAGTTGATACGTTGCGATATAATCATCCCGGAGGATATCATGGTCTATCGTTCTTCTCTTCTTCTTTAACTGCCTGTAATATATCACAGATGGACACAGGTCTTTTTCTTGTTCAACAAGTTCAAATTAGTTTTCAATATTGTCAATTATTGGAACAGCAAGTATTAATATAATTACTGTACTAATTATTTTATTTAAAAACATTTTAAATTACTTGACAGGAAACTTGAATTATACTCGTACAAAAAATCCGCATAATTCTTTCCCACAAAAGACAGCAGTAACCTTTCCTGTATTTTTTTTTGTTTTGTAACTGATTTCATCCTGTCATCCCTTTTCTCCATATAAGGTGTAGGCAGAGGCCACTCACGTAGCCAACTTTTCGCCCTCGCGGGAAACGAGACTGTCAATTTGGTACGAGTCAAAAAATTCTTACTCTCCGTTCCGTTCCCACGAGCAGTATAGTGACAGCATTGCTATTCTGCACGAATAAAGGCTTTCTGTACCTTAGTCGCCAGCTTACGACAGCTCGGTTAGAAAAGATTTGGATACTAAAAAAAAAATCTCTAACAAATTGCGTAATGTAACTAAAATAACTTCTCAGAACGCATGCAAATCAATGTAATTATGTCTTGTGTTAAGCAACAAAAACTGAGGCTGGGTTTTACGTTGCGATGACAGCGAAATAAATTTTTAAGCAATCTAATTTTTTTTCTAACAACTTCTTTGGGCTGTAAATGTCATGGTATTTCGAGTAATTACTTAACAAGCGGTTCCGAGCACCACACGGGAATGCTGTAGTATGTAGATATAGTTTATTAAAATAATGATTTAGTCTCACATTTTCTTACAGACGAGTGAAGTAGAATTTGTTCGCTTCGGCCGTACACATAGGCCTTTACTTTTTTCTATACATACAATCAAGCCTTTATCAGATATAATGTGCAGGCAGAAGCCATATCTGTAGTTCAGCTCTCGCCACCGCAGGAAAAGAGTCATGAGGGGGGGGGGGGGCTAATCACCACACCGCCATTTTGGTACAAGTTGAAATTCTTTCTAATTCTTGAATTCGGCACGGCAACCACTGCCTTAGCCGAGAGAAAGGGAAAAGGATTAGGTAGAAAATGGACTTGCGGTAAGAAATGGGAAGTGGAGAAAGGTGTAGCACACTAATTTCTCGGAAGGAGCCGGAGGGAACGTTTAAACATACAAACTCTCCAGTTTTATTATAGGAGTAAGCTAAGGTAATTAAGTATTGTTAACTGACACTTTTTATACATTTGTATGTCTTGAAAAAATATATTATGGTCTTTATGCTTTCAGCCTATCACTAGTGCACTGCTGAACATAGTGCCTCTTCCATAGATTGCCATAAAAGTTTATAGCTCTTATTTCTGGGCATTTTGCCACAGTTGCATGGCAGGCTGGTTGGCAACCGCAGTTTATTTATTCAGATGTTCCAGGAAGATGCTGCTGCCCATCTTCAGGTTTTAATTTCCCATCTGTCAACTTTTACGACACCCACGACATGAGATGGTGTGGTAGATTCTCTTAAGCCGCTACCAAACATTAAATATTGAGGGAAGAGTTTCGGCAGGAAATCACCTAAATGGGTGGCGGGGCCTGCATATCTTTATGTGTAGCCAGAAAGTATCTCAAAAGGCACGACTGTCTGTACTAAGAGGAATACTGGTCCCCACATTTTTGTATGGTAGTGAATGATGGCTACGGCAGAAGAAGCATGAGAGTAAGATTATAGCAGTGGAAATGAAAAGTTTGAGAAGTATAGCTGGAATGGCTTGATGGTCAAAGTGAGGGACAGCGTCATAAGGGAACGTTGCGGTGTGGTAGAAGATGACAAAGATAGATAAAGGGAAGCTAAGATGGTTTCTTCGCGTCGGGGGGTGAATCAAAGAAAATTGACAAAGTAGATTTATGGGGCGAGTGGCGAATGGATAAGCCAGTAAGGTTCGACGTAGGCGAATGTATATAATGTATTCATAACTTGCTTAAAAAGAACTTAAAAAGAAACCGGTGAAACACACACATTAAAGAAGTTGGTACATGTTGGTAATTGTTTAAGCTGTTAAATTCATGTCAATAACTTTAGTTGTTGTCGAGTTAAATCCGTTCGTACAGTACAGACAGAAAGATAAAGGCCCCTCCCGATTGAAGTGACCGAGCGGAGGCCGGCCCCCTTGGGCACCCTCGAGTCAGTCCCTCAAAGCTGTGAAAGCCTTCGGGCTAACAGTGGCCATCAATCTTAAGAAAAAAAAGGTACCCTGTTTTCTAGACATATATCCTGAAGGCTGCAACTACGTCCGCGGGGGGTACCTAAGGTTTTTTTTTAAACATCGTGGGAACTCTTTGACTTTCCGAAAGAGAATCTTATGTCCGTCTCCATTGTGCAAGCTATCTCTGTGCCGAATTTCGTCAAGATCGGTTCAACGGCTTAGACAGACGGACAGAGAGAGCTACTTTTGCACTTATAATATTAGAATGGATATGTATGATTTATGTCACAAATACTCGTGAAATTTTGTTCGCCCTCTAATAGGTAAACGAGCCGCAATACCGGTTTCCATGGCCATCCACATTATATTATACATATGCATCTACAACATACATAATAAAGTATTTCTGAGAGAAACTTCTAACATTGAATTCATTTACAATGACCAATTTAATAATCCTGTGCCAGAATTAGGACTGGTATACAAATATAAAAATTATCATTTAAGATCTTATTTATATTTCAATGTTTATCTAATTTTTGTTTCACCACCGCCACTATTTCAGCCTAACTAGTCCACTGCTGAACATAGACCTCTCCCATAGATCGCCCCAAAAGTCCCTAGCTCTAATTTTGGGGGGTTTTGCCATAGTTGCCACGCTTGGCTGGCGGGTTAGCAACAGCAGTTAATTTATTCAAATATTCCAAGATGATGCTGCCCATCTACTGGTTTTAGTTTTCCCTCTATCGACTTTTACGACACCCACGGGATGAGATGTGATGATGTGCGATATTCTCTTAAGCCGCTACCACATGGTATTTTTGTTCGTACTTAATTCATTTACAATGGTCTTAGGATATTTTTATATAGGGAATAATGTACATATTTTAGTTCTACTGTACTACTACAACTTTTAGCGCATCTATTAGAACAATGGCACGAATTAAAGTTTTTAGATTTTATCGCATATGATTAAAGCGCATAGAGATTCCAGCAGATTAAAAAAAAAATTAATATTATGTTTCGAAATGTAAATATTATGAAAATAGTGTATGCCATATGCCATTCTATACCAAGTTTTTTTAAGCACACTAACCACCACTTACATTTTAATGTTTAAATAGACTGGGCGAGAAGATTTCTGTGTGGTGCTACACACTACGCCCGTTACCCTAAGACATCAATTCTTAAGTCTCATATGTCCAGTGATTAGTCTTATCTCTCAGTGCCCTACAGACCGAAACACAGTGATGTTTGCAAACTATTATTTTACGGCAGAATAACTGGCCCTGGAGTGGTACCTACCTAGACGGTGCCTCAGGTTTTGTGGTGAGAAATAAATTCCTTTTTATTTTTCAACTGATTCATCCCGTGCTAGGTAGTGAAACATGCGAAAACCCGGGTGTCTGATAAATAAACAAATATTGCCACGAAGTCCGCCAACCCGCATCGAAGCAGCGCAACGAACTCTTCCCGAAACCAAAACCTTCTGAAAAGGCTGGAGGGCTGTGTTCAAAAGTTGAACTATTAAACTTTACACTTTGACTTTAATTTTTAATAAATAATTAATTATTTCCAGATTTTTTATAACGTTTGTGGAATTACAACATTAAGCAATAGATGCGTCAAAACAGTCCGTGAATCACAGGATGCATTTGTTGTCGACACCTTTGCGTCTCATGCTTACGTAATAGGGAAACTGGTAACGAACTCAAAAGTTTACCTTAAATTACAACATCGTGAATAAAACGCGATGTAACTGTATCTCCTTACTCAAATCCGTCCGTGCAACGGAGCAGCAGACACACGCAAAATCGTTTTAAAAGAAATACTTGTGTCTTGATTTATTAAAATGGCTTCGAAAGCTAAAACTTATTTCAAGTTCACGTTTTGTTTGGTGTTGTTAGTCAGTTTGGAATGTCGTGTGATAAGAATAGAAGAAGATGGCGCTGATTCGTCTGATGTCATAGTGAAGATTATTATAAAACATGGAAAGAAAGACGCTCACATGAAGGAAAAAGAAATGGAGCAACCAACGGAACATCATACATTGCACAAAAAAATCCGGCATGCTTCCAAAATGGATGACAAACGTGAGAACGATATCGCAAGTTTCCTTGCCAGCATAGGAAATTTCTCTACTTCATCCAACGAGCTACCGGATAATCTCTTCGAAGAATCTGAAAATGAAACAAATACCGAGTCAACAAAGCCCAAATCAGAACAAAGCAATCCTGTGCCAGAATATGTACTCGATTTCAAATCCCGTAGTGGGATCTTAGTTGGGTCATGTGCTTCGGGCTATGTACGCCGAGGACCGATTTGTTTGCCAGCTAATAAGTAAATTTTAATTTAAGTTATTGTAGAAATGAAAAGACTTTTTTTATTTATTGTTGTTGCTGCTATATTATACTCATTGTTGACTTTAACTTTGTGATATCATTTGACATTCCTTAATTTTCTGTTCAAACTTCCAATTTTTTTTATACCAACATTTTACATTATGTTGATTTCAAATACTACGTTCTAGCAATTTAAAAAAATAACACAATAAATACAATAATAAAATTTAAAATAATAAATAATTTAAAATAATACAACAATAACAGGAAATACTACCTGTGCCTCTCGGACTCACCCGCGTGAAATACTCCGACCACATGGCATGGTACCGCGCTGACCACATTTACAGTTTGGCCCTTTTCGGTAATATTCGATTCTCATAGGCTCCTTAGGACTATAGCACAAAATATTATAACTTAAAACCCTTTTCAATCACTGGGATATATCTAATGTAAAAATATTTTTTCAAATCGGATTAGTACTTTCTGAAATTAGCGCGTTCAAACATACCAACTCTCCAGATTTATTATCGTAGTAAGGTATGTTAACCACTTATTACGATATGAATTACAAAAAAGTCGCGGTAGGAATTTCGTCCGCGTGGATACAGGTTTTTTAGATATCCCGAGGAAATTATTTGATTTTCTGGGATATATCCGGGACACAGGAACCCTAAATATTTCTAAAATAAATAGTAGCTGCCAATGAAAGTCCCGTCAAAATCGATTAAGCGTTTCAGAGATTAGCTCGGACAAACAGACAGAAATTTTAAAAACGCATGTTTGTGTTTTGGTATTCTGCAAATTATTATTATTTTTCTATTTTCTATTGATATTTTGTATGAATTTTGTACCTTCTATATTTTAAAATAAGAACGTCAAGTGTTGAACCAGCTAGCGTGTTTTACTACACGTAAGAGGCAAAAACTTATATTTTTAACACAATTTAAAATAAGTATTTACAACTAATGGAAAACACGTAAACTTTAACTAACTAACCAACTATACTATCATAATAATTATTAATAACTCATCAATTAATTAAATAAATAAACAATTTTTTTTTTTAACGATAAAATCAAAATTTATCTAGACTATTCGTTCAACAACACATGAGTTTTAAGATAGCACCCACTGACTTAACGAAAATTATTTGATAGACTTTCGGTGATATTTTTGCTGTCAGCTGTTGTGGTTTATACAGCTTCATCGGATACGGACAGCTGTGCTGGCGGGCCCAGCCAGGTTTGGTTTAAACGAAACTTCCCTTACTTTCCATGTCGACAAATATTTTATAAACTGTATTAAAATAAAATGTAGTGGTGGCGTAAGAAAATCTACCGCCCTATCTCATCCCTTGGGTGTCGTAAAAGTCAACAGAAGGGAAATATAAAAAAAAATTGAAATTATATGTCAACAAATATTTCATAAAATGTATTAAAAGATAACCGTGTGTTGGCGGCCTAATCTACCACCCCAACACATCCCGTGGGTGTCGTAAAAATCGACAACGTCTGAGTAAAAAAACTACGGTTGTCAACCCGCCTGCCAAGCGTGGCAACTATGGCAAAATCCCTCCAAAATATGAGCTACAAACTTTTGTCGCTAACTATGGGGGAGGCCTACGTTCGGAAGTGGACTTGTGATAGGCTGAAACGATGACGATGACGATGACGATGAATAAAAAATATTTGACAAATATTTCGTAAGAGGCGACTATTACATCACACATGTCTTATATTACTCCTTAGACTTGATTATGAGCATCACATCAAGGTGTCTATTACATTGTTGCCGATTTACGTCTAGTAATTATAAAGCGGTGCATTAACTGCGATTTGTGTGTTGCAGCACATTCGAAGACATGGAAATCGCTGTGATTCGAATAGCAACATATATATATCAGTATAGAATTATGCTATTTAAAACTACAAATTTAGCAATTGCAAAATAACTGCAATTTTGACCATGTGCTGTACGAGAAAATGTGACGTAACCGTTTTATTATTCAGACACAAAGGAATGCTCTCAGAAAAATAATAAGTGTATTGTGCAAAAGTTGGCTTTGAACCCATGATATCCGTCTCAGCGACAACACTGACCGCTGAATCACTAGCTTAGCGTGTCTCCGTGATGTCATATAATATAACATTATCAGGACACGGCATGATATTGCGCGGCCTTTAATACTATATAGTTTTTTTCTAAAAGAAATCAACTTAACGAATTCAAGTGACTACTAATTGAATAAAATTCAGTCCCAATGGCGTTAAGTAACGCACAATATAAATGATAAGCATTATATTTATAACATTTTTTAAAAAATAATACAGAAGAAGAAATTATTTACTGTGTCACCCAGAAAATTTCTGTGCCCGTCGCCCTGAGATATCAGTCGCAGTGTGGTGTCACACAGAAATGTTCTTGGTGACACAGCATTTGTTATGGGCAGACGTTGCACTTATCATCAGGTGGACGTTTGTTCGTTTCATCACTTTATCCAATGAAAAAAAATCGTTGCTGCAACGGATATTTATATCTCCTACAAAGTTTACTACAAATCTTTTTTTCCGGTTTGTGGCTTTGTGTATGTGCAATTTAGGTTCGTAAACATACCCTAGAAAAAGGAGCAAAGCTTTTGAAAACCTATCGAAATCGATAAGCGCCTATGCTTTAAGATCGAAGAAAGAGTCAGATGGACTCGCGGGCCAATCATATTGCACCTAAACCCGAAAATTTACTTATTGTGTGTGGCACACGTACTGGCTTCGGCTGGGATCCAATCCCAGTCCAGGACAATCCGGAGGTAGGTATGCTGCCCACTGAACTGCATAGTTTACGTACTCGTATATAAAATTACACTATTAACGCTGCATGGCTCTTGACATCTTCCACGGGCATTGCCTGAAACAGGTATTTAAAGCGGAAAGAAATAGGAAAAGCCCACGACTTTAAAGTAATTTAAATGAACTCAAGGGCAAGTGGGTATTTCGATACGAAAAATAAAAATATTACAATTGGTAATATTGTTTTACTTACTCTAAGGATATGGTAAAATAATGCGCTGCTTACAAATAGGTATCCTTAATTTCTAATATATTGTTACGGTGGTGCATTTACGTTTTATTATAATTTTCTGTGATTTAATTTATAATATAACTTTAAATTGGTAGTTATTTTGTTATTTTACCGCGATAGCTCAGACCCACTCGAAAGTTCATAGAACGCAAGTGACCTCGGTTCGAACCCTGGTGCAGGTATCACAGGTACTGATTTGACACGTGCTCGACGGTCAAGATAATCGCGAAAAAACCGGTATGTCTTTAGAAATAAAAAATAATTGCAACGAAATGTGAAGTCCGACAACCCGTACCAGAGCAGCTTAGCGAACTCTTCCCAGCTCTAAAACCTTCTCAAAAGGCTGTGCTCAACCATGGTACAATTAAAGTCTGGTTCTTATCTTGTCCTCCTTGAATTATCTTTTAATTTTAATAATTCATTAAAGATTTATAGAGGAAATCTCATTTCAGGACTTACAGTATTATTCAAAAGATGCATGTATTAGCCGATAGGTGTCCGGCAGAGGAGAATAGCACCTACCTTTTTCCTATAGAGGTGTCATAAGAGGCGACTAAGGTGTTGTACAGACAGCCTTTTTTAATAGATAATAACACCATAATATGCAATGCTGTCATTAGACTGCTCGGGGGAACGCAATGGGGTGTAAGAATTTTTTGACTGATACCAAAGTGACGGCGACGTAGTTCGACACCCGGCACGTCTCGTTTCCCGCGAGAGCTAAAAGTGGGCGATGGCCTTTGCCTACCCCTTATATGAGAAAAAGGCGTGAATGTTTTTATGTACGCATCTAAATTATAAACAGTCCGTGAATCACAGGTTGCGTTTGTTGTCGACACCCTCGCATCACATCATGCTTACGTATTAAGGAAACTGGTAACAAAATCAAAGACTTCACCTTAAATCTAGTGTATAAAACGCGATGTAAATGTGACACCTTACTCAAATCCGTCCGTGCAACGGAACAGTAGAGACGCAAAAACATTTTGAAACAAATAATTGTGTCTTGATTTATTAAAATGGCTTCGAACGCTAAAACTTTTTTCAAGTTCACGTTTTGTTTAGTGTTGTTAGTCAGTTTGGAATGTCGTGTGATAAGAATAGAAGAAGATGGCGCCGATTCGTCTGATGTCATAGTGAAGATTATTATAAAACACAGAAAGAAAGACGCTCACACGAAGGACGAAGAAATGAAGCAAACGGAACATCACACATTCCACAAAAAATTGGATGTCCACCGTGACATCGATACCGCGAGTTTCCTTACCGGTGTTGGAGATTTCTCAATGTCATCCAACGAGCTACCGGATAATTTCTTCGAAGAATCTGAAAATGAATCAAATACCGAGTCAGCAAAGTCCAAATCAGGACAACATCAGAAACCAGTGTCAGAATTTATACCGGATTTCAAATCCCGTAGTGGGATCTTAGTTGGATCATGTCCTTTGGACTATGTACGCCGAGGACGGATTTGTTTGCCAGCTGATAAGTAAATTTTAAAATTAAGTTAGAATAGAAATAAAAAAGACTTTTAATTTATTGTTGTTGCTGCTATATTATACTAATTGTTGACTTTATTTTTGTGGTATCATTTGACATTCCTTACTTTTCTATTTACGAGTACACTACACACACTTTTACTACAAACTGACGACACTACACGAGCATTGAAAAAAAAACCTTATGGTTTTACGAAAATACCATAACTTTCTTGGTAGTTTTAAAAAAAAAGAATTAACCTTTACTTATTGAGACGAACAATTACTTGCCAAATGAAGCTAACACTAATGTGGTAAAGGTACACTAAATGAGTACTGGACGGATTGCATTCACAGTTTCAACCTGAGAATACAATTATAAAAACAATATCCGATAATCTATTAAATATTGACCATACGCCCAAACATGTAGGTCACTAGTTCAAACCTTTTTATGGAAACACGTATATTTATACCTAAATTAATTTATCTTAATGTGTGTAATTTTTATTTATTTATATATTTTATTATTATATTACGAAAGCGATTTGATTGCCTTTATGTTGATTTTGTACAATCCACATTTACTATTAATATCATCGTCTGTTCTATGTGCATCTGACACAGGATACAAGATAAACAGTAAACTAAAATCCGACCATTAAAAACATCAATGAAAATTTGTTTATTACTATTACTGTATTGGAATTCGTAAAATAATATTATATCCTGTGACTCATGGTATATAAAGATACTCGTATACTCGTATTAAGCAAAACGTATAGTTCTCAAATAGGACAAGTTTTTAGGAGATATTTTTTAGATGATCGCATCAAATGTCATGCGATAATTTCAGTCACCCGGGGACACAACCAGATTCGAAAACCAACAATTTGTGTTTTGCCCAAATGCTCCGGCAGGGATTCGAACACGGGTTCCACGGCGCAGAAGTCAGGTACTCTGGCGGGTACTCTATCTCCTATGCCGTGATTTTCTTCGTACGCTGGGTAGCATAGGTCTCTCTCAAGCTGGGACGATTTGCTGTTACCACCGCGCCTGGCCGGCTATTCAAGGGTCGCCGTACCAGATGTGTCACCTTGGACGCTGCTGACCGTCACTGCACCCTGCATTGGACGGATGTTAGGTCTGGCATATTTGAGATTGTTCTCCTGCCATCTTTTGAAAGTATTTCTTGACATTTTCCAGACTCAAATCTTACGACACCTTCGAGATTAGAGGGTACGGCGGAGTTTCTTACACTGCCTCGCAAAAAATTCAATTCGCACAATAATTGAATGAATATCATTCATAATATTCCAAATTGCTCCAACAACAAACGATATAGCAGATTATCCTAGTGTGGGCGGTCGTTTTATCATTTTATCATTTAAACTTTTATATATTTTATAAGTATCCAATGTCAAAGATCGGACATCGCAGCGTCCTGAGATTGGATAACGTATCAGTGTCTGTCAAAGGATTTTCCTTGACACATCATCTGCCAAAAGTGTAAGTAATGTATATTTTCTAAATTGCATGTTTCCGGACGGAATAATTCTTCATAGTTCCATATGAACGGTTCCTAATTTCTCGTGCGACGCTTAGCTTCCAAGGCCTTTTACATGTCATAAAACCTACGGGATCGTCGTAACTTCGCTAGAAAAGCGGAAGAAAATTTATCTTTTCCCCGGACGGTCCGTCGTAAACTAAATTATTAACTTTTCCTTCGTCCCAGTCGTCGTTGTAATCTCTCTCTGGGGAAAGTTACCTTAAATAAAAAGGTTTCGCTATATATGTTACCCTGCATAGAGCGGTAATTTTTTGTAAGCGCAAAGATATTATTTTCCTACGAGTTTGTTAAAAAAATCGTATGATTCAAGTAGTGAGTGGCCTCTGCCTATGGCTCCGCCCACCTTATACGGTAAAAAGGCATGACTGTATGTATGTATGTACACCGCCAATGCACAGGTTACATGTGTACGTTCCTGTTATACTATTTACCAAACATCTTTTATAAAACAATTCATACGTTCATTATATCGCAGCGTGATCTACGCACTGCCGTGCGGTGGCGGCGGCTAGCGGCCTTATAGCATCTACCACCCAATCTCATCCTGTGGATATCGCAAAAGTGGACTAAGAGAAATACCTGAAAATATTTATTACCTCTGACTGAAAAGAATAATAATTTTAAGAACGCCAGACCTTCGCTGAAACGTAGCCTATACTAAGCAAACCCTTTCGTTGCGTCGTTCTTTTTCGTGGTCAATGTGTAGGTGTATTTTGTTATTTAATTAATTTATTTTATTTAAATTTAATGTTTAATTTCATTTTTATGTAATTTAAATATCTTTTATTGTTTCTTTTTGGATGTGTATTAAGCCTGTATGTGTTATAGGTAGCCAATAAAAATATTTCTACCTTTCTATTTTATCCGGACTAGTCAGAGTGCCAGGTGTCTGATATTGCGACCGGAAATTCGCCTGCCAAGCGTGGCGATTATAGCGATCTTGAGAGGGAACTATAAGAACTCACCTTGAAAAAGACTTATATAAGAGTACTGCAGTGGACTGTCCAGAGTCTTATGAATTAATCTACAAAATACGATGAAGCATATTTGCATGATAATTAAAAAAAATTGTGTCTATTCTTTGTAAGTCTCTGGCCCTGTAAAATCCACATGTCGAATTATTCTGTATATTATAACAATAACAGAAAAGTAATTTATTTTTATTAATATATAAAAAAGTAAAAGTAACAGCCTATAAACTTCCGAAAAGGGTCCGCCGAGATGGGTGGTTTCTTACATAGGGCAAACTAAAAGATGCACAATAACCCGCGATAAAGAACATACAGCTGAGGTAAAGCATCGACGCTCTAGGAAGTCTGCAGTCTGTCACGATGTTCTAGATCATCCCAACCATTACAACAGATTTGAAAGACCACAAATCCTTGCAAAAGAACACCGATTCCTACACAGCAAGATTAGCGAGGCTATTGAAAATTAAAAAAGGTCATAATTTCAATAGGGAAGGTGATTGGGATCCTATTATTAATAAAATTAAATCAAAAACCAAGCATACTATATTTCTGCGTAGATGGGACTAAAAAAAATTAAAAGGTGAAGGTACCCCGGGTTAACTATCATCTCAGGACATCTGTCACCTCATTCCCCCCGTGACCATGGGCAGTTTGAAGCGCTCAAATGGTCGGGTTATAAAATTAATTGTATTTCGATTGGATTTTTGTTTACAAAAACCAATTTAATTTTAAATTATTTTTTCCAGAGTCCATTTCTAGTAAAATAAACGTAGTATTTTCTTTGAAAAATCAAATAAATACTTGCAAAAATTTGTTCATTTCAAATAATAATTGTGACTCACAAAATGAGTTATCATGTCAGCGTTAACATTAAAACCCAAACGATTTTTATTGAATTTGATAATTGAGTGATATACAAAAGCAAGCTAAATTACAAAATTACACGATTGGTGTCCGGCAGAGTACAATAGCACCTCTTTCCTACCGAGGTGTCTTATGAGGCGACTAAGGTACTGTACGGACAGCCTTTTTTCGTGCAGAATAACACCATAATACGCTGTCACCATACTGCTCGTGGGAACGCAATGGAAAGGAATAATTTTTGACTCGTACCAAAAGAGCGGCGACGTGGTTTGCCACCCGTCACGTCTCTTTTCCCGCGAGGACGAAAAGTGAGCTAAGTTAGTGGCCTCTGCCGACCCTTTATATAGGTAAAAGGCGTGACTGTATTTTTGTATGTTTGTAGGTAACAATTCTTAGCTCTACAAAAACAACAACAACTAAAAAAATATAGACACAACAGCAATAAATGCAGATAAACCATCAACACTACATTAAAGGCACTATACATATAATCTAATTTTGTCTCATCGGTATTTATTGGTTTTAAATATCATACATCCGAAAAATATCTACGCATAATATTTCACATGCTCATACAAATTGAAGTAGATAATGAAATTATTCTGTCAACCGTTTACGATTATTAGATGTTCGCCAGATTACATGTTATTTTGGGAAAATGTTCTAACAAAAATATTGAGGCTTCATAATACCTACGTATGCTTTTCTATGTGCCACATGTGTGCTTGTGAACAGGTGCTATCGGCAGGGGCTGCTCGAGTTTGCAATTTACTTAATTAATTATTATTGTTTTTTTTTATTGGATAAAGTGATGAAACGTGAAAAGCAAAACGTTCGCCTGATGGTAAGTGCAACGTCTGCCCATAACAAATGCTGTGTCACACAGAAAAATTCTGTTTAACACCACACTGTACCCATCATCCTGAGACATAAGTTCTTAAGTCTGATATGCCCAGTGATTACGCTAGCTCACAGTGCCCTTCAAACTTTTATTATTTCGACATTTTATTTATAAATAATAATTTATTATCTATATTTCAATTATCTCATTCATTGCGCAGGAGATATTATAGTGCCACAAGTGCACGCGCAAACACCGAGGCACTCACTCGCCCCAACCTACCCGCGCCCCATGTAACGCTAATGCGATAAGATCGGAGGTAGGCAAGGATGCAGTGTCAGAAACACGGGGACAAACACAACACAACCAGACCCGAAAACCAACAATCTGTGTTTGAGCACAAATGTTGGCTCCGGCTGGGATTCGAACCCAGGACCTGCGGCTTAGAAGTCAGGCACACTTTACCCGCCACCCTGAGACATAAGTTCTTAAGTCTGATATGCCCAGTGATTACACTAGCTCTCAGTGCCCTTCAGACCGAAACACCGTAATGTTTGCACACTACTGCTGCACGGCAGAATAACTGCCTAGGGGTGGTATCCACTTAGACGGAATCCTGCATAGGGATCTTACCACTAGTGGAGTGAGTAAAAGGTGATCTTCTACTCTGCCGGGCACCTATCGGTTAGATCGTTAATGAACCAATGAAATATTGAAATAAAGGTCGAACCATTACCTTGAAAACCTTTCATAATAAGAAAACCACCTAGGTACCTATTTTCACCTTTTTTATTTCAGCTAACGTAGGAATTTTATTAAGCGAATAGAATTTTCGTATTCATTTAAATATAACAAGATACTCGTACTATATAAACTTCTCGTACAAGTTTGTTGGGTACAAGAAAACAGCAAACTTATAGTTTTGCTTATAAGTTGGAGTCCGTTGAATTTGGGAAAATAATGCATTTTTTCATGAATATCTTAAAATCGTTAATAGTTCACTGCTTGACATACAGCATTCCTCATTCGGTAGGATTTTTCGAAATGGCCACGCCCCGCCCGTTAAACGTTGCTTTCCGTCACTGCTTAGAAATAAAAAGTCGTAAACTTGATTCCTGTAAAGTAAAGTAAAAGTATAGTTTTAGCCTATAAATGTCCCACTGCTGAGCACAGGGCCCCCCTCATTTCTGAGAAGGTTTTGGAGCTATGAAGAACCGCCACGCCGCTCCAATGCGGGTTGGCGAACTGCACATGTCTTCGAAATATTTTGTATTTCACAGACATGCAGGTTTCCTCACGATGTTTTCCTTCACCGCCAAGCACGTGGTAAATCAGCACTTAATTGCAATTCAACAAAAACTTTATTGCAAGTAATAATTTTAGTGGTGCCGGCACCGCGAATCGAACCCACGTCACTCGCGTACTATGAAATTTAAAGCGAGCGCCTAGCCCCTGAGCTGCCACGGTATATATATAATTTCAGATACATATAATTTATAATATAAGTATTCTTCAATGTTTCAATAAACAGAAAAAAAAATAAACAGCAAAATGATAGTAAACTTTTGCTAAAGATTTGCTGGACTGACGTAGACAAAACAAAAAGTACAATTTTGATCTTAACTTTAATTTTCCTATCACAGTACACTTTCACGAGCACTTATTGCTTAGTAAACTTTTAATATTATACATCAAAATTACAAAATTAAAATACACAGAAATTACAACAATCAACACAACAGAGTCGGATATGTTTTATGTATACTTTTTTTTAAATGTTCTCCAATGTTACAACGATTTTTCTAAAAGTATACCTCTTATTTTTTTTTTAAATTGAGCAGTTTTTTTTTATTAAATAGTAATTTATAATATATTTTAAAATATAGCGAGTAGGGATCAAAACTTATACATAAAAAATAAGAAAATTGATGTTCTTGCATAACCACCTCATGGTTTTTTTATGTGTTACGGTGATAGTCCGACAGCTATCACGCCTTCGAAAGAACCCATGGCAGCGGTCATTTACATCATTACAATCTATACTTATATTTATTTATCTGTGTTTATCCTTAATAAATAAAGTTATAAGTGCTATCGCTCATGTTTTGGACTATACGTATCTTAAACCATCCCCTTTGGCGCGTCGAGGAACACGTCTCCTTATACGAGTTCTGTATATCTCATAAAAACTACGTGATATACAGATAAGTACATATAAAGCGTATGTAATAAAAAGGAAACATTTTTCAAATAAAAGATATGATGTAATAGTTATTTTTAAATCCATATTTCACGTGAATCTGTTTGTCTTCTAAGGACTTCATTTATACACTTTAATGTCTTTTATCCCACATGTTGAATATACGCTCTCCATTGAAAATCTGTACGGCTTAAACTTCATTAGTCTTTAACAATACACATTGAGCTCTTTATAACATACAATTTTATTGTAGCTCCACCCCATCCATCCCCCATGGAATACAGTAGGTTACCAACGATTGAGCCAATGTGATATATATTTTATTAATAAGTATTTGGCGGATGATATTGCCAATGAAAAGGGTAGCTCTACCTTGCCAGATCGGGTGGTCTGATCTGGGGAGGACGTCTCCTCCTACTAGTAGTATTTAGATGTTGCATACATAGTTCGCATCTCCGAAAACTTTCATAGCGCGATTATGGACGTATGGGAATATTTCTTGAGCTTCTCATGTCGCGACATAGATGGAAGTCGTAGTTAGCGTGAAGAACTTAAGACGTCATGCGATGAGGTGCAGCCTGGCGTTGAACCTGTGTTGAGCGGTGAACCTATGTCCAGGTCTTCGGTGCGTCGAGACGTATGGAGACAGGTGTTGATGCCGCAGGAGTCAGCCTGAGGAGATGGCTGCCGTTGATCCTCAGTGGCTAAGAGCTAAGAGTGGCTAGGAAGCACGCGTTGTGCCGACGGAAATCTGGTGCTGTGACTGCGATTGGCTGCCGATGACGTTGTTGCTGTGGTTTGGAGAAGCTGGTTGCGATGTTCATACTGGGGTCACCATTTTGGCGGATGTGGATGAAGGTGCGAAGGAAAATGGTAGCTACCCGCCAGATCGGGTGGTCTGATCTGGGGAGGACGTGTCCTCCATCTAGTAATATTTAGATGTTGTATATATAGTTCGCATCTCCGAAAACTTTCATAGCGCAATTATGGACGTAAGGGAATATTTCTTGAGCTTCTCATGTCGCGACATAGATGTCGCTACAAGTGTAACTGAAGCTACATATCTAAGCGTTTTAAAGGTTCAGATTAATGTTTTTAGTCTACGTGTTATCAAATTAATATATGTATGCCACGTTAATCGGTGATCCATCATAATCCATAGATATTTGTTGTAGTTAAGAATATTTACGGATTAAACTCATTACCCTGCTGAGTCTGATTTTTAATTGTGAAACAATTACAGTTAGTTTAACTTAATTAAGTATATATGTATTATGTAGCAGATTAAGTTTCTTTCCTTTAGATAATACATTTAGTATTAAATCATGTTACAGTACCAACATGATTTACTGGTAAACCAAATTCACTAAAGTTGTGGCGGTAGATTAGTTTTAGCAAACTTAGAACAACAACTATGAACATAGCAAATATGTGGTTCGGTTTAATGAAGTTTCAAGTCATAGTCTAAATATGAGCTCTGTTATATAACAAAACCAAGAGACGTCAGACAGGCACCGGCAGTCAATATCACTGGATAAAGCCTGGTTTTGTGGTGAAACACGTGACGTGTTACGACAGTGGTGTGTATTGCCTAGTGGTAGAGTTGTAGTTGGCATCTAGTGGTTGTTAGTTATTCCTAAATGTATTAGATTCCACACTTTAGAATGTTACCTAGGCCGCCGCAAAGACACTAAGACACTAGCTTAGGTAGTCAGGATCCGAGCTCGCCTGCGCCGGTGACGGATCCATTTCGTGTCTAGCGAGTAGCTTGCAGAGCATCGTTGTCTATCGCGGCGTCCAACGTCGCCTTTAGTAAGTACTACACAGTGAGTGACACATAGACACCCTACACAAATTTGTGTTTTACGTTTTACACACCTCCCCGCTGCAAGGTGGGGAGACAGTTAGTGCGTTTCTTAGTGTGAGGTAGGTCCCCTATGGCCCAGGAAGTGGATGCGTGCCGGGCGTTGTTCCGTGTTATAGCGTAACAATTCCTCGAATCAAACCCAAAGGTGGTAGCACGCCTCTTTGCCCCTGCACCGGACCTCGCAGCGGCGTGGCCGTTGCCCCGGACACTCCGGCCTCTCCGGTCAAAAACCGTTAGGACCGCAACCGCAACGGCTTCACCGTAGTCACCGGGCGCAAACGGCGCCAGAAGAAGAACGCTGATGCCAGGCCCCCTAGTAAGGTGGCAGCCGCAGATCCACGTCTTATGGTGAGAGAAAAGAAGGCCTCACAAAGTTCAGTCCCTACGGACACCACCACGCCCTCACAGAAGACCGTTGCACGCCCAGTTCCCCGAGCGCAGTATTACCAGGCAGCCTTGTCCAGTTAACCTTGTAGTAATTCTGGACAAGGCTGTCTGGGGCCAAATTTTCAGTGCGCTTACTGAGAAACGCATCTTTTTCACTAAGGCTAGGACCCCAGGTGCCTCCTCCTCCGCCGAAGACGAATGTGTAGACCAGGCCTCTGCCCATAGTCAGCGCGACGTCAGTACGCCCCGAGGTCCCCGCGATCCACGTGCCTTCTGCACTCTCCACGCCTCTGAAAAGCGCACTGCGGCTTCAAAGCCGATACAAACGGATACAGCAGCCCATGACCTCCAGGAGGACTGCGTCCTCCTAGGAGAGTTCATAGACTTCGTTAAAGTGGACGAAGTAATAGAGTTCGCCTACAAGATTAGGACAGCTCGCTCCACCAAAGGGCATCTGTCGAGCACGCGGGAGTTACACACACTCGCTTAAAATTTTTAAAATAAAATAGGCGCACGTTCTCGATCTCGGTCTATTCGCAGATATCAGTTGTCATATCAAGAGCTTGCATTCGCCTTCAAAGAGTAGCCAACACATTAGGCGATTGGTTTAGGAAATGGAGAATCGAAATTAATCCTAATAAAAGTGAAGCCACATTACTTACATATAAAAACGTTCCTAAAATACTTCCGCGTTTAACCCACGCAAAAAACACCTTATTCGACCAATCTGTTCCATGAGTATCGAATAGCAAATATCTAGGTGTCACATTGGACAATAGAATGTCCTTCTCCCAACATATTGAAGACGTATGAAATAAAGCGGCCTTCATTTCCGGCCCACTTTATTGGCTTACGAATAAAAATAGCAAGATGTCTCTCAAACGCAAGTTGCATTATACACCACCTGCGTGCGTCCTATATATAAACCGTTGCATTCGCCGTATCACGAACGCGCCATCCTATATCAAGAACGTAGACTTACACCGAGACCTTAAATTACCTACAATTGCAACTTATGTCAAGGAAATGTCGACAAGACATTTTAATAGATTAAAAGACCACCCTAACCCGTTAGTGGCAGCGATCGATAATACCATCACCGCCCATGGTGCCCCACTTAAAATAACCCTTATTAACAACGCGTTCTGAGCGGCCGCGCCGACCGCACATGAAACGCCTCCGCCGATCACGCACACACACACACACACATCCGCTACCTCAGCGGTTATACCGCACTTGCCGGCGAGCTCGAGGTCATAGGTACATGGCCTACACGAGATTCATTCCCGTGCCAGGTCGATTCTAATTTCGACACAAATAATTTTATATTATACCATACATTAGTGAGGGGACATATTTTTTTTAGGGCTGATGGGCACTGTTAGCCAGAAGCCGGATTAAAGGTGGCCGAGCGCTAAGGGTGCTTAGCCGAAACCTTTATTTATAGATGAGTGGCGCAAGGGCCCCCGAGAGAGGACCTCGGCTTGAGATATTGTGCGCGAGAGTAACTGTAACTCGATCACTTACTTCAATCGGGAGGGAACCTGCTCGCAAGTCGCTTTTTAATACATCGTAAAAGCCTCCAGGCTGACAATATACCACACACACAACGCACCATTTTTAATTTTCTATGGGAATCCCAGCATATTAAAATTCTTTCCTTTGTTATAATGTATTTCGACTCCATTTTATGAAGTATAATGACTCACAACAAAGGGCAAGGCACCTGCCATTTACTTTACGATTAGTTGGGACTTTCCCGTTAGTCATAACTAACATTTTATTTAATTATAAATAAAATCTAACGAATTAAGTAACATCGAAGTGTTGCGGTAAATAAAAGTGAGTGTTTTTATATATGAGGTCATTAAAAGTAACAGCCTATGAATGCCCTATTGCTGAGAAGAGGCTTGCTCTCATTTCTGAGATGGTTTTGGAGCCGGCAACACTCCGCCATGCTGCTCCAATACGAGTTGGCGAACTTTACATGTCGTTGAAATATTTATTATTTCTCATACCAGCAGGTATCGCTTCGCGATGTTTTCCTTCACCGCCGAGCACGTTGTAAATCACCACTTAAAATTTCAATTAACAAATTTTAGTGGTGCCCGCACCGGGAATCGGATCCAGGACTCTCGCGTGCTAGGAAATTTAAAGCGAGCGTCTAACCCCTGAGCTAGCACGGGCTCATTGAACAATTATATTTTAAACTAGCGAATGCCCGCGACTTCGTCCGCGTGGATGAAAGTTTTTTAAATATCCCGAGGGAAATATATGATTTTCCGGAGTAAATAATATCCTATTACCGTCCCCAAGATGCAAGCTATCTCTGTGCCAAATTTCGTCAACATCGTTTCAGCAGTTGAGCCGTGAAAAGGTAACAAACAGACAGAGGGACAGAGAGAGTTATTTTCGCACTTTTAATATTAGTATGGATAATCTTACACATTGGTGCCAATATGGGACTTATGTTGATAGTGTCGTTGTTAGTTTTTATCTCTGTAATTAGTATCAAGCTCGAGGATTACACACACGACTTGTACAATTTGAACGTCATTCTATTATTTCATAGACTTTTATTTTTTACAATTAATAAGGAAGATTACCTCACACTGTATATATTACGGTCTTCATATACTTCACACAATTATGTAACATTCATGGCATGAAAGGAAAGGAGCAGATAGTTCACTTGATGATGAGCCTGCCCGTAAAAACGATGTCACCTAGAAATTGAAATGGCCAAATCCGGTGAGGCACCTTGTGACGTAAGTCTCATTTGCCCTGTAATTACTCATACATAGTCACGCCTTTATTCCACATGAGGCGTAGGCCGAGACCACACGTAGCTCACTTTTCACCTCCGCGGGAATCGTGACGTGACGGGTACCTAACCACATTGCCGCCATTTTGGTACGAGTTAAAAAGAATCTTACTTCCCATTGCGTTCCCACGAGCAGTATAGTGACAGCATTGCATATTATGGTGTTATTCCACAATACGTTAGTCGCCGGTTAAGAAACCTCAGTAGGAAAGAGATAGGTGCTATTCTTCTCGGCCCTACACCTATCGGATGTAATTCTCATTCACACGCTGCAGTGCCCGATGGTCACCATGACCTGTAGACTTTGATGCTGGTGGTAGGATTCCTATTCAGAAATCCGTCAAGGTAGGTACCACCGCAGGGCCAGTCATTCTGCCGTGAAGCAGTAGTGTGCAAACATTACTGTGTTTCGGTCTGAAGGACACTGAGAGCTAGTTGAATTACGGTTAGATAAGGGTTGTGATATAGGGAAATTCTAAGTTCTTGGGAGAGAATGTCCAGCAGTGGATTAAGTGGCTAATTTTGTTAACAAGTAAGATTACACAATGTCCATTTTACCGTAAGAAGTTTAACTTATTAAAATTTTAGGATCTTCACTCTCTTATTTATTTATCCCTCTGTCCAAGTCGCAAGTTAAATTATACTTTCCGAAGTATCTTACAAAGTAATTAAGATATTTATAAAAAGTTTACGAAGAACGATATAAATTCGGCAGTATTAAAAGTGTGCCTCTGTGTAATCCAATACTTACGGTAGGTACTATATTATATCACGTGCGGATGACAACTCCGATATCTGATAGCTGACTTCATGTCGTCGCCGTGGTTTAAATCTATCAGGAAAACGCTAGTAAGAAACACGAAAAACACCTACTAGCTAAGACGCTAAGACAGTCTACACATTCATACAGTTAAGACGTCCACGTATAACAGTCACGTGCACCTTCCTAGGCATTCTCACAAAACTCGTGTGGGGGCGCGTGCTTAGCATTGATAAACCAAGGGAGGTATTCGTTATCTGTGGCACAATTCGTAGAAGTTGAGCGAGCGAAATAAAAAACTTGACGGTTATTACAACAATTTTAAGAAATGTAAGTTTTTTTTAATAAAAACTTGTGTGATTACTGGGTATATGAGACTTAAGCACTGATCACTCAGAGTGATAAGCATTTGGCAGCACTTCTCGTAGGCAGATGGCCATGTGGTAGCGGCTTAAAAGAATCTACCACCCCGTCTCTTCGGGTGTCATAAAAGTCGACAGAGGGAAAATTAAAACCAGAAGATGGGCGGCACCATCTTCCTGGAACATCAGAATAAATAAGCTGCGGTTGCCAACCCGCCTGTCAAGCGTGGCAATTATGGCAAAATCTCCCCAAAATTAGAGCTACAAACTTTTGTGGCAATCTATGGAGGAGGCCTGGACTGATAGTCTGAACTGATGATGAGACGTTGCACTTACAATTAAATTAATGATTTTTGTGGGAAAATCATCCATGGAGTACAAGTTTTCGGTAGCGTATTTCAAGATAGCCCTATTGATTTAGAAAGACTTAATGAGGAAGCATTGTATTTATAAACAATTCACAATCACACTTTTCGTAATATTTTACATTTATGCCATTACAATAACGATTTCAAGGAATTGCTACCAAAACATTAGGTCTGGAAATCATCCGCGTTTACGCTTGTGCATGCGTTTACGTTTAGTTATAGTGGTTAACTGAAATTTTAGTTATTTTAATGTTGTAAGAAAAATAAAGTTTATAGCCTATAAACGTTCTGAACACTGGCATATTCTCATTCAGAGAAGGTTTCGGTGCTGGGTAAAGTTCGCCACGCTGCTCCAATGCAGGCGGACTTCACATATCGTCGAAATATTTTCCTTCACCGCCGAGCACGTGATAAATCGCCACTTCGAAATCGAAGAGACCGCCTGACCATTGAGCTACCACCGCTACTCGGTTTAATATTATTATTATTTATTGTATTTTTTCACAGTATCTACATTACAATTTAGTGTTTATTAACTAAAACCTATAAACATCATCGTCCAATTGCAAATTATCTCAATTATCAAATTATCTTATTATTAATAATCATTCAAAAAATTAGTACAGAATAATGAACTACGCATTAAAACTACACTATTAATTCCCATACAATAAGATTAAAGTAACAGCCTATAAATGTCCCAATGCTGAGCACAAGCCTCCCCTCATTTCTGCAAAGGTTTTTGCCGGAAAGAGTTCACCACGCTTCTCCAACGCGGGTCACTTAGTGCTTTAGTCACTTCTCGTAACCTCCCATAAGATAAATGACTAAATCAAAGGTCATATGAGACTTAACCGATCTCTCTGGTGACACGGGCACACCGCAACTGTTCTTGGCAAGCGTTGCACTTTACTATAAGATGAGCGACTTGCTTATTCCGTCACCTAATCCCACAAAAAGACTTTTTTAGTCATCCGTACCTAAAGACGCGAAATCAAAAGACCGTTTGGAAAATACCATTATAACGATCACCTGTCCAAAGATGGAAAGCGTAAAACGTTTCTTATTTTTAATATGCACTGCCTTAACCTAAAATAAAATCCAAAACTGCTGTAGCAGGCATATGCAGCATTGTATAAGGACACTCTACCACGTTACTTCAAAGTGGGAACGAACATTACAAATCTTAAAATGATTATTTTTCCAACATGCAGGTTTCCTCGTGATGATGTTCTTTGTCCAGGTAAATAACCAATAAAAATGGCAATGAAAAATTTAGTGGCGTCAACACCGCGGCTTGCACTCGAGTTATTCGTGTGCATTACGTATTAAATTTGTCAGAACACCCGCCATGGTAAATAAGGTTACTTTTCAAGTTGTTCTAACAGCTCGAATAACAATTTTCTGTAATTATATTACTTATAATAGTGTGCTATACACGTTTTCAATGAAAATGTAACATTAAAACATTCTTAGTATTATCAGCTATGAAGCTAAGAGTGAAAGTATATATTAATGTTGTAATAATATTACGCTCTTAGCTTGCGTCCAACGTAATATGCGGATCAAGCGTGATCAGGTAATGGATGAACGAAATGAACCTCCATAATTTTCTTCCTCTTACAGCAAACAAAGTCGAAACTGGTACTGTAAGATGCTACATGATCAGAATACAGTCAGATCCACGTTTTTATATTCATAATTCATTTAATTTAATTGTCAGACGTGTTAACGTAGTGGCAGCTCACATTAAATTCTAAAAAATAAAAAATCATTGAACGCTAACAAGCGGCCGTGTGGTGGCGGCCTTAGAAAACCTACCACCCCATCTCTTCCCGTGGGTGTCGTAAAAGTCGACAGAGGGAAAATGAAAACCAGGTGATGGGTAGCAGCATCTTCCTGGAACATCTGAATAAATAAACTGCGGTTGCCAACCCGCCTGCCAGGCGTGGCAACTATTGCAAAATCCCTCCGAAATGAGAGTTACAAACGTTTGTGGCTATCAATGGGAGACGCTTATGTTCAGCAGTGGACTTGTTATAGACTGAAACGACGACGACGAACGCAAACAATGTGAGTTTTGTCCAAAGTGTGTCGGACAAGTCTACGAGACAGTGCATATACCACCAGTAAAATCAGTACTGCTTTTACTGATGGTAGGATTCCCCCCTGCAGGAATCCGTCTAGATAGGTACCACCGCAGTGCAGTGAAGCAGTAGTGTGCAAACATTACTGTGTTTCGGTCTAAAGGGCACCGATAGCTAGTGTGGTCACAGGGCATATGAGACTTAAGAACTGATCACTCAGGGTGATGAGCATTTGTCATAGGCAGACGTTGCACTTACCATCAAGTTAACGATTTTCTCGTCTCGACACAGTCTTCAAAAAAAATTACTCTTGCCAGAATGTGGGAAAATCATCCATGGAATACTAGTTTTCGGTAGCGTATTTCTTGATCGCCCTAGATCTAGAAAAATATTTAGAAAGTCTGAATGACGAAGTATCGTTTTGTATAAGTAAGGAAGGAAGTTGTATCGGTTGTATAAGTAATTCACAATCAAAGACACAGGGACAATTACAATACAACTAGACCCGAAAACATACAATTTGTGTTTTTGCACAAATGTTGGCTCCAGCTGGGATTAGAACCCAGGACCCGCAGCGTAGTAGTTAGGTACCACCATGCCTCGCGGTCGCCATAATCTTTAATTACGTTATATTAAACATAAAACAGTAGAGAGGATCAAATTATTTTGTTTCCTCCTCACAATATGCAATGTTATATAAAAAAATGTATGATAAACACTTGTCACACACTCGCAGTACCTAACAAAATAAAATTTAAATAAAATACTAAAAACTGATTTCTTTTCAATAAAACGACAAGATTGTGATTAACCATAACATATAATGTCAAATAATTAAAGTTCTTTAATCTGTCTTATCTGTCTTGTCCACATTACATCAACGTTTACTTATCGGCTGGAAAACAAAATGATCCTCGTCGTATATACCCGGCAGGACAAGATCCATTTAAGATTCCGTGCCGAGGTTTGACCCTGGGTATAAATTCCTCGTGTTTTTCTTGACTGGATATCGACGATCCGGCGTTTGTTTCATCATCAGGTTCTTCCAAAAAATTATCTGGTAAGTAATTATTTGACAAAGAAAAATTTTCTATACTGGTAAGAAAGCTAACAAGGTTAATATCTGTATCAGATACTTCGTAGCGAGGTTCCACCGGTTGCGCCGTTTCTTTTTCTTTTAAGTGGTCGTCTTTCATTCTGTTCTGTTCCTCTTTCGTTCCACTATTTATAATAATGGTTACTACAACTGTGTCTGATGACTCTGAGCTATCTTCTACCAATGTAATGACACGACATTCTAAACTGACTAGCAACACCAGATAAAATGTATGCTTGAAATAAGCTTTAACGTTTGAAGCCATTCTATATATAATTGACCAATATTGCAAAACGGTTGAGCGACTGTTCCGTTATACGAACGGATTGGAACAACACCTTATAGTTGCTTCGGATTTATATTAACAGTATCATTTGAGGTAAAACCTTTGACTTTTTTTTTAATTTTCCCTACACGCAAGCATATGACGCAAGGGGACAAAAGCCATCTTATTCACAAACTTCGTGGTTGACTCATCTCTTGCTCGATGTTGTAGTCTAACAAATGAATCTAATATTGAATAACAAATAAAGATATTTTTTAATTGTTGTACAAGTCAACCATCGAGATTTTGTTTCGTAGTGATAGCGTTAGATGCAATTATCGTCGATGTTATGTAATAAGGCAACTAAGACGTAATTGCGCTCCAAAATGCATCGCGTATTATATATATTTTCATTCAGGAAACTGTGTAATAAATTCTTCTCATAAATTAAAAACGTTGTGTTGAGTATTATTGAGCTTTGGCATTGGATGTAATTGAATGGCAAAATTGTGTATGTACTACATTACGCCGTAAAAATGCGACAATAGTTACCTAACCAAAACAACGTTGTTTATGTAAATGCCGTACTTTTTTAAAGAAGAAAGCAACGATACGACCAAAACGTCTAGGTAGGTACCACCCCAGGGCCAGTTATTCTGCCGTGAAGCAGTAGTACATAAACATTACTGTGGTTCGGTTTGAAGGGCACTGAGAGGTAGTGTAATCACTGGGCATATGAGACTTAAAAACTGATGTCTCAGGGTGCCGGGCGCAGTCTGGTGTCCCACAGAAATGTTCTGGGTGACGCAGCATTTGTTATGGGCACACGTTGCACTTACCATCAGGTGAACGTTTTGCACGTCTCGTCACTTTTTCCAATAAAATTTAAAAAAAAATTGTGGCCCACAAAGAGCCTGTTCCTCTGAGACATCTGCCCAGTAAGAGCGTAATATTATACAACAATAATATATCCTTTCACTCTTAGCTTAATAGGTGATAATACTTTGGAGTGATGTTTTCACGTTACATTTTCATTGAATATGTGTGCTATTATTATTAGTAATGTAATAATACAGAAAATTGCTATTCCACTTGTTAGAACAACTTGAAAAGTAACCGTAATGCACGCGAATAACTCGAGTTCGAGCCGCGATGTTGAAACCACAAAAAATTTTAATTGCCGTTTTCATTGCTTTACCTGGACAAAAAACAATGTCGTGAGGAAACTTGCTTGTCGGAAATATAATCACTGTAGGATTCGTAACGTTTGTGAACCCACTTTGAAGTAACATGGTAGACTGTCCTTATACTATGCTGCATATGCCTGCTACAGCATTTTTGGATTTTATTTTAGTTTTAGGCCTATTAAAAATAAGAAACGTTTTACGTTTTCCATCTTTGGATAGGTGATCGTTTAATTGTATTTTTCAAACGGTCTTTTGATTTCGCGTCTTTGGGTAAAGTTGACTAAAAAAGACCGGATACTAAACTGCAACGCTTGCTAAGAACCGTTGCGGTGTGCCCATGTAACCAGGGAGATCGGTTAAGTCTCAATGCCTTGTGATTTAGTCATTAATCTTATGGGGGAGATTATGAGAAGTGACTAAACCTACCACCAGTACAACCTTACTAAATAAAATGTAGGACAGTTCAGGGGCCGGGCTTTCCTAAAATTTCATTAAACCGAGTGCGATCGCCATTGCTGGCACTTCTAAAATTATTCTACAATTTTAAGTGCTGTTTTACCACGAGCTCAGCGATTAAGTCGGAGGACGGAGTCTTCCCTAAAACGTTCTCGGATATTTTAGTAGGTCTGTGCTCAGCAGTAGAACATTTGTATAGGCTATCCTTTTTTTAATACAATTGATATCTCAATAAAATAATTATTATATTATCAACATGTACGGAAATAGAAATTCATACCTTAATGCAATATATTCAATTATTTATTATTTATAAACAATCCTTATATATAAACAAAAAAAAGGGGACGAAGTTATGAAGTCACTAGGTTTTCCCCAAGTGCATGATAGTGCAATACTCATTGTGGGTATTAAGTTCAGTACTGCTCACACTTAACAAACTTCTAACGGTTTTAATGTAGCTTAAGGAGAAAATGGTCAAATGTTCAGAAAAAATGTTCAAAAAAATTGGATTACGTACATAAATGCTGCATCCAGAACATTTCTGTGTGGCATCACATTGCGACCGTCACTCTGAGACATCATTTTTTAAGTCTTGTATTCAGTGATTTCTACTGGTTCTCGGCAGAATAACTGACTCTGCAGTGGTATCTGCCTAGAAGAATTGCTGCATAGGAACCCGACCACCAGTAAAATATAAATAATAATGCTGTTTGTAATAAAATCTGTCACCCTATTTCGCCCCGTGGATGTAGTAAGAGTCGACTGAGGGAAATGCCCACATAATCTCACGGTGTGTGAAAGCTGCTGTGCTGAGCGGTGAAGGAAAACATCGCGAAGACAGTCGCGCAAGACGAATATGTCTGACAAAAATAAATATTTCGAGGACATGTTAAGTCCGCCAACCCGCGTTGAAAAAGCGTGGATAAGCGCGATCGTCATTTCAGCCTACCACTAGTCCACTGCTGAACATAGGCTTCCCCTCTCGTTTTGCGGTGATTTTGCCACGGTTGGCAACCGCTCTTTATTTATTCAGATGTACCAGGAAAATGCTGCTGCGCATCTCCATGTTATGCGATATTTGTATAGAAATCGTTTGTTTATCTTACTTCTATAATAAAACAAAAGATTTTGTATGTTTGAACGCATAATTCACCAGAAATACTAATCGGATTTGAAAATGTTTTGCTTTTGATAACCCGTTTATCGAAGACGGTTTTATTCTATACAACTTCAAGCTTCGGCCGACCTAACTGTGAATGCTCAGGTTAGAGAGGTACCATGTCGTACGGCGCGGGTAAAATATTTTAACGCTTTAAGCACGCCTAAATTAAAAAATAAAATTTCGGCTGCGACGATTTTGACATTGCGGGTGAAAAACGAATATCCACTACCACCATGAACTACGAGCTGGGGCCAGTTGCATCGTTTCCACTCATAGGGACTGCGATTCTCGTAACACACCTTAATATACTATTAATTTGCCCATGCCATTGATATAACAAAATCCTCAAATACTCGAAAACGTCCCCAAAATAAGAGCGCACCATGCGCTCATTTCAATTAGCAACACGTCGGCTGTGTCAACAAAAACAAATTTAATAACGTCGTTGAAAGGTCGCTGATTTCATTTTAAAAGCTACTTTATGTCGTGGGCATATGATTAAATTTGTGTTTATTTAATCGGAATTTGTAATCTTTGTCTTTATTTTTATGTTTTGATCTATCGAGGACGCTTTTTGAAGTGATTTTTGTACGGACCACAGTCTTGGGTTTTTGTATATCAATGACCCTGGCATTCTGGATTTACAGAGTTAATTTGTAGTTTCTTACTCTCATGAAGTAAGCCATCTGTATACCTAAAGTGAATCATTACAGAACGTAAACATTTGCAACATATATATAAAGATCCAATTTTATATTTGTAATAGTTGTTTGTTAGTTTTATACGATTACTAGCTAATGCTCGCGACTTTGTCCGCTTAGATAATGTTTTTTTAAATATCCCGTGTGAACTATTGATTTTACGAAATCAATCCTATGTCCGTCTCCAGGATGCAAGTTAATTTCTAATTTTTATGGAAGATACGTAGATGACACTTTACAATTCCACCTTCTCATAAATTCACTGCATTTAAGACCACCCTAAACTCCATAAATTCTAAAATACCATGAGTGAGAGACAAATAACCCTTTAGCTTTTCTAGATTTTTTAGTAATTCGGAATCCTAATAACACCTTGAGTCACACTGTGATATAGAAAAAGACCCATACTGATAGGTACTTAAACGGTGAATCTCACCACCATCCTTCACAGTCGGCTACTGTGGGTAAATCTTTGTTTCAGAGAGCACAAGGGATCTGTGACAGTAAACGTCTGGCCTGGCAGCTACGGGTTCCGCGCCTTCGTGGCAGTTACCGAGTGAAACCACAGTCGAGCGTGTAACTGCTGTCCTACCATATATAAGAGGAGTCACAGACAAGATCGGCTATATCTTGAAGCGGGCTTCCATAATAACATTTTTCATGCCGCCGAAGAAGATTAGTCAGTTTTTATTATCTGTTAAGTGTAACATCCCTATACAAGATGCAAAAGTATACTAGCTGGATTGTGAATGTTGACCACATTCAGCTCTTACATAAGGCAAACAATAAGATCAGTCAAAAGAACAACCGCGTAAAAGAACATATAGCTTATGTGGAGCATCGCCGCACCAGGAAGTCTGCAGTCTGTGACCATGTTCTCGATCAATCCAACCATTACATCAGATTTGATAAACCACAAATCCTCGCAAAAGAACACCGATTCATACCAAGGATGATTCGCCAGGCTATTGAAATTAAGAAACATCCTATTTTTTATAGAAAAGATGGTTGGATAGTACCAATAGCTTGGGTCCTATAATTAATAAAATTAAATCAAAAACCAAGCATACCACTGCAAGACTTCAAGACACAGTTAGCTCTTTCTGCGTAGATCGGATCAATAATAATAATTAAAAGCTGAAGGTCTGGGTTAACTATGACATCAAGATATCTGTCACCTCAGTCCTCCGGTGACCATGAGTGCTTTAAAATGCTCGAAATGTGTGGTTATAATTGGAGGTGGTAGGATTCCTATGCAGGAATCCGTCTAGGTAGGTACCACCCCAGGGCCAGTTATTGTGCTGTAAAGTAGTAGCGTGCAAACATAACTGTGTTTTGGTTTGCAGGACACTGTGAGCTAGCGTAATCACTGGGCATATGAGACTTAAGAACCGATGTCTCATGGTGACGGGCGCAGTAGTGTCACACAGAAATGTTCTGGGTGACATAGCATCTGTTATGGGTCAGACGTTTACATCAGGTGAACATTTTGCTCGATTCGTCACTATATGCAATAAAAAAAATCTAGACAAAACGCGATAAAATCCGTAAAATTAGTTTTATTTAAATACACATTTAAATAATGCATTCGCGTAAATATAAGAAATCGTGATGGTAGGATTCCTATGCGGGAATCCACCTTAATGTGAGAATGTTTACTTTTCCGTCAAGTAGTGTTGTCCAGTCTTTGTGCACCGGAGCTAGTGTATTTATAGACCATATGAGATTTAAGACCTCTACTCATGGTTACGAGAGCAGTGCTTTTTCATATGAAAGTTCAAAGTACGAAAGTCGTGCGAACTTTCTAATTCAAAGTCCTGGGGTGACACTGCACTGTTATAGACAGGCGTGGGCACTTACCACCAGCTGTCGACTCTAAATTCGAAACAGCCATTTTTTTAAAGCATAAGTTGTAGAACTATGTCTGGTTGTTCCTTCAGACATATGGTAATCCCAGTAGAACGTTGCGTTAACACTAATTCCAAGAATTTCCCCCAATCACAAGCACATTAGTATCTAAATGATTTACATTTGGTGTTGCACGTATAAATCATATACATTTGGTGTTGTAAGCATAAATCTTTTATTTTTATTGCCGTTCTAATAAAACTTATTGCCGATGTAGCCATTATCGACGATAACTTTCTGGGTAATTGTCAACGTTTATTATCTGTGAAGGATATATTATAGAGTTGTAACACAAAAGGCATTTACTACCCTCCTGAAAGAGAAGCAAACACTTGTATAATGATATGTCCTAAAAATTTAAAAAAGATTGATAAGATATTTTCTTACCCTGTTTCAATACTTTTAAACATTAAGCTAGGTTTATATTCACAGAGAAGCATTACGGCAATGTTAGTTTTAATGAATTAAAAAAAAAAACTTGTTTTATAGTACAATACGTTTGATACTGCGATCACAAATACGTCCGCTAAGCGTGATGATTTCAGTATTTCCTACATTCTTGAGGAAGATTTTTCCAGACTCTGTCCAGCTTGATAGTGGATCTTTAACACACTTTGGCGCACTAACTCATATGCTAAATTCCCTCAGTTTCTTATTTATTTATTTATTATTCTGTATTGAACCTTACTATAAGTACAGAACCAAAAGGCGGACTAACTATTAAAAGTATTCTCTGCCAGTCAACATTGGGGCAGTGAGTTAACCACGAAGGCGGTTACGAAAAGGATCGTATAATACTCATTAAATATACCTACGCGTATATTAACATAAACACACACACATAATATATATATATGTATATACATATTCTTACATATATAAATAATAAATATTATTATAAACTAGATTAATATATACTAATGATGATGTTGATGACCATTGTTCTGGTAAAGCTGTACAATTTAGAAAATGAGCTAAAACTTTCCTTTTTACTCGTAATACGTATTTGCTAGAGATGCGTATTTCTTGTCAGTTCTTTTCTAGTGTTCTAGAGTTCAGTGTAATTACCAGGCAAATAGAGTTAAGAACTGATGAGTCAGGGGGACGGGCGCACAGATATATTTTGGGTAACGCAGAATTTTTGATGTTGCACTTACGATCAGGTGAAAGTTTTGCTCGTCTCGTCTCTCCGCTTAGCTTTACTAGTGGTAGGATTCCTAAGCCGAAACCCGTCTAGGTAGGTACCACCGCAGGGCCAGTTCAGACGTGAAGCAGTAATGTGCAAACATTACTGTGTTTCGATTTCGGTTTGAAGGACACTAAAGCGCGAATGAGACCTAACAACTGATGTTTCAGGGTGATAGGCGCAGTGTGATGTCACACAGAATTGTTCTGGGTTACACGTCATTGGTTCACCTGATGGTAAGTGCAACGTTTCGCTCGTTTCGTTACATTATCCCATAAAGGTTTATATACAATGTGTCCGGGATTGCATTAACGCACTGATTCTACATCTCATCCCCACTCCAAAACGACCCCCTAATGCACCCTACCCTTTTGCCCCTTAGCTATTTAAAATTGTGTGCGTTTTATTGAGTATGTCCTTGAACGTGTGTGTCTTTATAGATCCGCAAATGGTTTTATTCTATTTGATACAATATTTTACATCGTTACACATCTAAAAATAATGAAGAAATTTAGAATAAATCAAATTATTCAAGTCAAAATTTTTTTCTTAAAAAACATTTACTAGTTTTAGGTTAGGTACGGTTAGTTTTTAGTGTTTTATTTTAAAAACAACTACTAGTTTTTGTTACATTTTCCAACATCAAGCCCGTTAAGATTTAATTTTGTGTTTCAATTAAATTTTAATAATATAATTTGGGCGGAGATCAAGATAATTCCCGACTGGCTAATAACCTCCTTTTACGTACATAAGTCTAAATTTATTCACTCCTCCTGTGGTGTGTTAAGGCTTTGATGCTGTAAAATTCGCTCCCGTTACATATAAAAAAGGCTGGAACAACTGAATAAATAAACTGCGGTTGCCAACCCACCTGCCAAGCGTGGCAACTATGGCTAAATCCCCCTAAATGAGAGCTACACACTTTTGTGGCAATCTATGGAGGAGGCCTGTGTTCAACAGTGGACTAGTGATAGGCGGAAATGATGATGATGAATGAAGAGAATGAGTAAATAAAAATAAACTTTCTCTTATAAAAAAACTAGTCGATGCCCGCTATTTCTTCCGCATGTGTAGTGCAGTTTTTTAAATATTCTGTAGGTACTGTTTGAATTTCATGAAAATTTTATGTCGAAATCGGTAAAGTCGTAAAGAGGTAACAAATAGACAGAGGGACTGAGAGAGTTACTTTCGCATTTATAATATTAGTATGAAGTATGAACATTAGGGTTGATTTAAATGAAACTATTTTTTACGGATTTTATCGCGTTTAATTTTGTTATTTATAACCCGACGTTTCGAGTGCTTTACAGCACCCATGGTCACGGGGAACTGAGGTACCTTCAGCTTTTAATTATTATTTTTGGTCCGATATACGCAAAAAGAGCTAACTGTGTCTTGAAGTCTTGCAGTGGTATGCTTGGTTTTTGACTTAAATTTATTAATAATAGGATCCCAAGCTGGTGGTAATACCCAACCATCTTCTCTATTAAAATTAGGATGTTTTTTTTAAATTTCAATAGCCTCGCGAATCATCCTTGGTAGCAATCGGTGTTCTTTTGCGAGGATTTGTGGTTTATCAAATCTGATGTAATGGTTGGGATGATCCAGAACATGGTCACAGACTGCAGACTTCCTGGAGCAGCGATGCTTCGTATCAGCTATATGTTCTTTTACGCGGGTTTTTACTGATCTTTTTGTTTGCCCTATGTAAGAGAGACCTTAGATATTATAAAAGATAAATATGGATAGTATGGATAGATTTCCACGTTCATTAGAAGCTAATTAAACAAAGAAATTTTGTATTTGAATTTTGACCAGGACGTCGGTCCTACGTCAAAATGGCTCGAGTGCATACATGTTAAGTTATTATAAACAAACTTTAAAATTAAACGTAGCACCTTTAAAATTTCAATTACTTACAACTTCGTTTACGCATAAATTACCCAAGTAATTTACATTTTATATTTTGTGTAAAAGAGCAATAAACCTCCTTTAATTGAACCAACAAAGAGTCGTGAATTCATAATGAAATTCTCTGAAACCGCCTTTGAAAGTTAATCAACCATTAATATAAACACTTGCTTGGATTTACATTTTACAGTTTTCTATTTGGTCTCGGGTAGGACCTAATTAAGGTAGTTTTGCTTTCTTTTGTTTCGTTTCAAAAGTTACTTTATTAACTCAAATAATTTCTCTACGTTACTTTACGAAAATCCATTACAGTAACAGAGAAAAACTGAGTTAATTTGTTAGACCGCTTGCGAAATTAAAAGAAAAAACAATGTTCTGCAAAAATAGGTAGTATTTTTGCAGAACAGACAGTACAATTATTTTTTAATTCTATATTTAGAGCAATGCTACCTCAAGGGATGGGATGGACGTGTTACTCGCGGCTTTAATTTGCATTATGGGTCATTGTTATTATAGGTCACGGCAGCATATTTCTCTGAATCTATACATATAACAAAACTGTACACTGCACGTGTCTGTACATTTTAAGATTTTGCGCAATAAGTGATTGAGGGGGCTAAAAATTAGTAACTAAATTTAATTTCTATCCTTTTTAGAATTGTCTGTCTGTCGTTGTTTATGAACGCTAAAATACTATTTTTATCTCTAAATGTATTTAAGTATCAGTAAGAAAATTATGAAATGTATCTTCCAGTAACATTTAATCTTTGTTTTATCAAAATCGGATTATTCTATCAAATGTTACGAGTATTTGAAGTATACAAGCTTGTTCAATGGTGACAATATAACAATTAAGTGTACATTTAAATCAAGTAAGGAAGTAAGATTTTTTGAGTTGTACCCATTTTAAAGGTCTCAGCTAAGCGCCCTCAGCGCGCGGCCACCTTTCAATCCGACGAAGCTGTGAAAATGTGACCATCAGTCATAAAAAAAAAAGCTGGTTGCTAACTGATATATCGTATCTTAAAACTCTGTATGTTGTTCATCGAATGGCACACACATTACAAACCACTATTCCATTGTTTATGACTAGGTAATTAATAGATCTTAATTTCGGTGATGTAATTGCTTTTTTTTTTTTGAATGTGTATATGCAAATAGGCTTATGGCTTTGGCTGCGTCATAGGTAGCGACTCGCGAGCAGAAGGCCCGCGAGTGAGAAGGACAACGTCGCTGCTGAACAACTGCGCTGCACTTCGACCCCTGAAAACGAATAAAAGGTATCCGACTAACAAGGGGGGTTCGAAGTGATCCAAGGGCCCCTCTGAAGGAGGTACGAACCTCGCCTTGGATGACCATCGAAACAGAATATTATTTATTTTATATTGCATACAATAATATATGCAATATAAAACAAACAATAAGTAATAAAAAACCATCTGAAAAAGAAGCAGCCTTAGAACTCGAATGAATTGAGCGGCTGTGACCCTAAGACTTCGCACTCGCCGGCGAGTGCGGTGCGCCGCTGTGCTAGCGGGTGCGTGTATGTGTACGCGGGTGTATGTACTGAGGCGAGGGCCTCAAACGCGTTTTTTTATTAACGAATGAATTTACCATTTATTATTAGATTTAGAATTAAAAATTATAATAACGCGGATAATATTTAATTGCCTATTTGGCTTTAAAATTTTTAATAGCGTTGAGCACTTCGATGTGCTCAATCGACGCTTGTAAACGCTCTTTAGGAGAGCGTGCCGTTCTAATTTTATTTGCGAACAATGTAAGTTCGTCAATATCGACTCTGTCCATATACTGCAGCAGGATGTCGAAATCCTCCTGTAGGCTATGGGCAGGTGTGGCAGCTACTGGCGTCACGGCGCTCCTAGCGGAGGGCGCGAGGGCCGGGAGGCGAGTAGAGGCCGCGCTGACCATAGGCAAGGGCCGGGTCCACGCGTAAGTTTTCGGCGGCGGAGGAGGCTCCGCCGACGTAGTCTTTTTACCCGCGGGGGTGGGAGGGGCGCGGGGGTTAGCCTGTTTAGGCTTCCCTTTGCGGTTACCGCGTTTCCCGCGACGCCGCTTGCCGCGGGGGGCGTTAGGACACCCGCGATAGTTCGCAGGGTGGCCCACCGCCCCACACAGCACGCAGGTAGGGGGGTATTTGGGTCGCGACTGCACTCCGCTGTCACGTGCCCCCCGACGCATTTAACGCAACGAGGGTTCGCGAAGCAATTGCGCGCGGAATGGCCATAAAGTTGGCAGCGGTGGCACTGGCTAGGCGAGGACCGCTTACGCGGTGCCTCGACTACGATGCCAGAGAGATTGCATACACTAGGTATGTCAAAAATCTTTTTACCGTCGTCCGATAACTCTAAGTGCACGAGCACTAGGTTGTACGGCGCCTTAGTTCGCATGTTCGTCATGCGATGAAATTGTAGAGCGGGGAGGCCTTTGGACTTAAGGTCCTCTAATATTAATTGCGTCTCGATGTCTTTCGGGACGCCGCGGATCACTACGCGGAGAATACGTTCCCCCTCAAGTGCGTAGGTATGGTAACCGATCTTCCTGTCGGATAACCATTTCGTCAACGCGCTGTGGTCGGTCGGTGTCGGCACCGTGACACTAATGCCGTTCGCGATCGGCCTAGCGCGCGTGAATTTAATGCGCTTTTCGTCAAGCGCTTTCGAGATGCTGCCCCAGGCAGCCGTATCCTGTATTACTACAGGAGGCGGCGCCTTAGGGGCGCGGGGGGCTCCGGCCTCTCGGGAGGGCGCGGAGGTGTCCATCGGGACAGGGCGCGTCGCCTTTTTGGCGATTATTTTCGGGCGCGGCGTCGGCGTCGCGGCGGCCACCTTGCGAGGAGGCATGGCGTCGGCTTTCTTTTGGCGCCTCTTGCGACCGGTGACGGTGGTGAAGCCATCCAGGCCAGAGGGGCCTGCGACGGCTGAGGGGCCGGAGGGGCCCAACGGTTTTTGCCCTGCGGGGGCTGAGGGGCCTGAGGGGCCGGGGGGCCTAACGGCCGTTTTTCAAGCGCTGCGACGGTCGCGGGAGACGCGGTGGCGCGGGGGGCCAACGGTTTTCCACCGACGGCGACCGGAAAAAGAGGGCGAAGGATGACTAGCGCCTCCGGATTTATCGCGGGGTACTTCGCCGCCAGGAGGCAACGAAGTTCCGACTGCGCGGCTTCCACCTGGTCCATACCGGAAAACCGGGGAAGAATTTTACGTCACGAACAAAACTTTTTTTTATCTCATGACTCCCTGCCGCGTGGCAGGGAGGTGTGTTATGGCACTACTTGGAATGTGTACCTAATAATGTCACTGCACTATGTTCAAACCTTCTAGCGGCAACGAAAATCGTCGCAACAAAACTCGAAGCGTTGCTCAGCTTGCACCTGACTCGCAGAAACGATGTTGTTCCCGGTTACACGGGACACCATAAAATATGGGCCCGGTAAAATCGAACGACCTAATTAAGCACGGCCGTACCTTACGGCGACCTAGCTAATCTAACTTTTTCACTAATATAGCTAAGCGAATTTAATCTATTTTGACGACCAAAATAAAATTAGACGCGCCTATGCAAACTTGAAAGGAGGACAATTGCTATCGGCACCCTATTACAAGAATCTGTCTAAGTCTCTTCCACGTTGTATGTTGCTTCTAGCGTACTGCGAGCGACACGTGCGGACGGACCCAATGATCGATTCGGTATCGTTTTGATTTTTCGATGTAATTGCTGTTATCCTTTTTAGCTTTTACAGCTTCATCAGATACTGTGCCAGGTTTGGTTTGACCTAAACATAAATACTTAAATAAACTCCTACAAAAACCTCGAAATTCGGACTGTGTCGCGTTCTCTGCGTGCTTGCGCGATTTCGAATATCTCAAATGATTTTAAGTCGTCTAATGACCGTCCGACGGAGGCTGCGGCTTCATTCGGACAGTCGACTCGTGTGTCGGTAACTCTGGGCGGTGAGAACACCCGTGTGGTGTATCGTGTGTACGTGGTGTGATTGTCGACGGCTGAGCGTCGCTCTCTACGGCGGTCGCGAGTCGTGGTGCGTGTTATATTAAACTGGATCGTGACTGGCCGTATCGTGGTCAGGCAGTGCTGAGACGTCCGTGTCGTCTACCACGTTTCGCGGGCGACGTTTGCGTACGGTCGCGTTTCTATCTGGTCGGTAATTTGCTGCTTTAACCACCAGGGGGCTTTTTCGAAAAACCGTCGTGATAATGCTCTGAAGTGTTCAGAGATTAAGGGCATTTCGCAGTCGCTGTGAAGGTCTACGTTGCGTTGATACCAACCGGCTCCAATGGCAGTTCGCAAGAATCGATTTCGAACTCTCTGTAAGTTCTTTAATTGATTGCCCGTCGCGTGAGCGAAAGCGACGCAAGCATAGGCCATTACGGGTCTTATGCAAGTCTTATAGAGGCGAAGTTTGTGTCTTAAGCACATTTTGCTTGAAGAGCAAGTTAATGGATATAGTCGACTTGAGATAAAAGCCTCTCTATTTGAAACGTTTTTTATGTGTGCACCGAACGACATCGCTACGTCTAAAGTGACCCCGAGGTATTTGACGCTCTTTTCCCAGGGAATAGGGCGTCCGAGCAGGGTGATCGTGCCTAGTTGATTATTGCCGATTGCGTGAATTCGTCTAGCGGGCTTTGGTGTGCCCCTCGAGAAGTATATCGCTACGCTTTTCTCGGGGTTTACCTCTATTCTCCATTTCCGGAACCATTCGCCTAGGCAATCGGCTGCGGCTTGGAGATGAATCATTTATAGATCTTAGTCTATCGCGCGTAGCGCGGGCAAGCGTAGGGCTGTTCGTATGCACAAAGGCATTTTTCTTACTTTTAGCATTTTAATACCTGTCGTAACTTCTAAACGATAGGTTCGATTCGAATAATTTAAACAGAGATTTTCATGTACTATTAACCTTGACTATACAACTATTTAGTAGAGTAGGATAAGGATTCATATCATGATACGATGTTATCATCTTTCGATTTTACCTGTGCTTTGGTTAGCTAATTTGAACAAAAAGCGGTTATTGTGACTTATCTATAATAGTCAGACATATAGCCTCGCGTCCTTTTTTGTGTGTATATAGTACATTATTTTATTTATCATCAATAGATTTTGCAGCGCTCGCCAAATAATGACTTTTATTAGTAAATTTAAGATACCTTGGGTTACATCATAGCAATTTTCGTAGGGATGTCAGATCTTAATTAAAATTAAACTTTACCAAATTCGGCACGAGGTAGCTTGCATCCCGGAGCCGTCTCCGGGATGCAAGCTACCTCGTGCCGAATTTGGTAAAGTTTAACGAGAAGAACCAAAAATTTTCTCATGTCCGTACATGAGAAAATTTTTGGTTCTTCTCGTTTTCACGATATTTAAAAAAACATAAATCCACGCGGACGTAGTCACGAGCTTCGACTAGTTATAGATACACTTGGAAAATAAAATATTCTAAATACAAAATTTCAACTACATCACAAACGCCCTTTACGACAAACCAATTAACACACACATAAACAAGAATAGCTCTTTTTTTTAAAGTATACGATTGCCACCACGCTATTTACGAACACGTAGACAGATTCATGTGAAATTCATCAAATACGGGACGCCACGTGTATATGATTTCTAGGAAAGTATGATTATATATCAGTGCTATTTATGCAATAAAGCTACTAATATATTGCAATATTAGTACCCTGGATGTGACTTTGTAATATGGTACTGAAAAAAAAATTACTTTCACTATTTTCTAAAAAGATTTTTGTACCAACCGGTGTAGATTTTTATATTCATAAGACCTAGGCCTAAATTCAATAACGAAGTTTTGGCTTTGACAGCCTTTATTCGTGTAGAATAACACCATAATATGCAATGCTGTCACTACACTGCTCGTGGGAGCGCAATGTAAGGAAGTAAGAATTTTCGACTTGTACCACAATGGCGGCGACGTGGTCCGCCACCCGTTTGACGTGGTTTGTCAAGTCTCGTTTCCCTGGAGGGCAAAAAGTGGGCTACGTGAGTGGCCTCTGCCTAAATGCCTTTTATGGGGAAAAGGCGTGACTGTATGTATGCATGACTTTAAATGTATCTTAATCAGCTAATTGGATTTTGCATTACTGCTTTACGGCAGAATAACTGTCCCAGCGGATTCCTGCATAAAAATCCTACCAGTTAAAGCGTCTGGTAGTGCGATCACCAATCCTGCAAAACGTCCTTAATTGCGAGAGGCAAGCTTGGTGATAAGGACGTTGAAACACTGAATTTTTTTAAATAATAATCTATAAACCTGTTTCCTTAAGAGTCAGTCCAGATTTTTGCATTTTAAGGGAAGCGTGGTCTATCATGTGGCTCCATTTTTTATTTTTCTGTAATATTGGTACATTTCTCTTATTTTTTCAAAAGGTTTATTTTAGCTGTGAGATGTAAAAAAGGATTCCACTTTGTCGTTAAGTACAGACACTAAACGCTTTTGAAAAGAAAAGCTAGCTAGTTAGCTTTACCTGCGCTACTAGAGCTCTTGCCTCAACTCTCAGCTTAATTGGTGTAGGATACGCTGTGTCAGCACTTCTAGACATGGTTTATTAATTGAGAATTTGAGGCCAAGCGAATCGGAAAGTTAGCAAAACTTGGTTCCACGATTTTCAGCTGAAGTAGGTTACGAAGTAGAAGTTGCCCCGTCGTAATTAATTATTTTCCGATAATACTGACGATATTTTTAGCTGTTGTTTTTTTTTAAATTGGGTAAAAATAGTCAGTTTTTTAAGAAACAAAGCCTTAATTTACTTTTATTTTAATTATATATATAATTTTGTTAGATAAATGAAGACTAAATTTTCTTTCTTTCAGGAAAAATGTAGAACAAGGAGCGCTCGTACATGCTTATCCTACTATAAGCACAAAACTGTATCATTTACGGATAGCTTCCGGCATCAATCCACAAAGTGTTAAATGAGATACCTCCACCGTTACGACAAACTAATTCCATATTTTGTTTTAAAAATAATTAAAATGTCTTCTTCTTAAAAAAACAAGCACTATACATGGTCAACACTCGTCCATCGTTATTATATATAAATACCTAGTTATTCTGCCGCGAAGCAGTAGTCTGCAATGTTTACTGTGTATCAGTTTGAAGGGCGCTAATAACTTGTGTAGTTACTGGGCATATGAGACTTAAGAACTGATCTCGCAGGAGACGGCCGCAGTGTGGTACAACACAGAAATATCCTGTGTGACACAGCATTTGTTATTAACAGACTTTGCACTTACCATCAATTGAACGATTTGCTTGTCTCGTCACTTTCTTCAAAAAAAAAGTTTCGCGAACAGTAAGAAGTTAATGACAATTTTCTGGATTGCCTTAATACGGTACTGTTAACGGCCGAACAACCAATTCATATGCTAATCCACAGGTTTATTTACTGACAAAGAAACCGGCGAACAAGAAGTACGGAACCTTGGTCATCTCTTGAGTTTAAAAAAGTCAGAAGTCGCGTATTGCCGCCTTCTGAACTGCGTGCAACACAGTACACGTGATTGTGTGAAAAAGTGATAACTATATATATATTAGAAATTCGATTGAAATAAAAAAACAATATGAATTAACGAACTGCCAATCCGAAATAACTATGTAGTACGGTAAATACTGACGAAGGCTACGAAGAAAATTTAGACTGACTAAATTATGACGAAATAAGAGAAGCTATTAAGAGACTGAAAAATATCCGAAGGAGTTGCACGCATACCGGGAGAACTATGGAAACATTGTGGAGGAACAGTGTAATCAACAAGATTATAACTAAGATACGGGAAGAAGAAAGATTACCAATCGAATGCAACGTGGAAATATGCCCAATAAAATAAAAAACAATGCCAAAGAAAATGTTCCAACTATCGGGGAATCGCACTGCTTCCAACACCATACAAACTTCTCACTGACGTCGGCAAGAGCCCCTCGTCGTTTTTTGTATGATTTACAAAAGCGCATGATAGTTTGTCCACAATGGACAGATCATCACTTTATTAAATTTTACGAACAATTAAGTTACGACCAAAATTAAATAGAGTAGTGAAGTAGTGACAAACCTGAAACAGGGAGACGCGCTATCTCCGATGTTAATCAATTTAATACCCGAACACGTAATTGGAAAGGTACTAGTGATTGACTGTGGAGTGGTGGAGTGGTGGCACTCATAAAATTATAAGATACGCCGACGATCTGGAAATTCAAGGACAGCGCCAGAGTGATGTGCAAGCTATGGCCGAGGTCCTGGAAGACGAAGGAAGTAAGGTTGGCCTCAGAACTAGTCAAGATAAGAGACGATAAGGAGTACTTTGACATGAAAAGCTACAAAAACCTACATTGAAAGACGGCAAGACCTGCATGTGAAAGTCAAAAAGAGAGGATCGTGCCGTGAATAAAGTGTATTTGGGACGGCGGAGTGGACGACGACCAGTTGGGCGATCGTATCGATGGATGGATAAAGTCCATAAAGTCCTGCAGGATCTAAGAATAAATGACTGCCATAGACAGGCACAAGAATGTGGTGCACCGCGTGTTTTGAAGTCGGCATCCAAAATCCACTTTGGAACGTTGCACGACTGCAATAAGTAAGTAAATATATGAATGATGATGATGAATGTAATAACAAAAATTTAACTCACTGTAAAATAACTTCTGACTATAATATAAAAGTAAAGTTTCAGCCTATAAATGTCCCACTACTGAGCACAGGCCTCCTCTCATTTCTGAGAGGGTTTTGGAGCTAGGAAGAATCCGCCACGCTGCTCCAATGCGGGTTGGCGGACTTCACATGTCTTCGAAATATTTTTTTTTATTCCTCAGACATGCAGGTCTCCTCACGATGTTTTCCTTCACCGCCGAGCACGTGGTAATCAGCACTTAAAATTGCAATTAACAATTTTGCAATTAACAATTTTAGTGGTGCCGGCACCGGGAATCGAACCCAGGTCACTCGCGTACTATGAAATTTAAAGCGAGCGCCTAGCCCCTGAGCTACCACGGCTCTTATTACATAATTAACTAACTATATAATATAATTATTGACTATATAATATAAATATTGTTTATATATTATACTGAGCAGTGATACTAAACATTTTTTTTGTAATTTTTCGTACAATTTATAAAAATCATGGCCTCTAAAGTTTAACGCTTGTCAATAACCAAGATTGTCTTGGAGAAGTCAAAGAGGAATTCATTTCCGTCGCTAGATTCCTCCATTACTCAACGGATATTAAGATACCGATTGGATAATACAGCGCGGCGTTTATATTTTAATTAAGATATTTTTTTACATTATTGTATTCATACAGGGCATTTAATTATTCGAAGTCTAGCTAGTTAAGTTTCGGGAGCGCTGCTGAAAGTTTTTAAAAAGACATCTTGTCTCTAGAACTGTTTTGATTAAGACTTAATAATATGTCGGGGAAAACGATATCGTTAAATAATAAGTTGTTAATTTGATTATTGTAGTACTGAGGAGGTGGTAAACACCGTGACATCACTTTAGCGGCACGTGCAAAGGGTCTTATTTAAGAGTTCAGATGGTGCAGGGGGCAGTTAGAAAGAAAGAAAGAAAGAAAGAAAGAAACCACTTTACTCGTATTTGACACAACATCAACAAGAATCACAAAAATAGTGTAAAAATAAAAAAAAAAATTTTTGATGTAATGTCAAAAAGGATCTCGCCTCAGTGATAATCTGTGGTACCCCACAGCACTAGTTTTCAGTCGTATCCATTTTGACCTCGCGAGCAACCGGACATAGACAAGTTGAATTGGAGACACCGACCTTTTCACTCCTTCGAGACGAAACTGTCGGTTTACCTAGTTAATTGGTGGTTAAGTCTACGACTTGACTTGAGGTGAAATTATTACCGAAGGTGCATTTGAAATTGTTATTCTGCGCTATCTACACAACGAACTCTGTACCGCCTAATCAAGAGGTAGGCGGCGCTATCGCTCAGCCATCGCTGACTCCGACATCAGAAGTGGGATCTGAGTTTCACTGGCCCACAATGTTAGAGATGCTAATGGACAATGACAACAATTTGGTGAGACGTACAATTTTTATTATTTTCAATCTGTGAGTTGTAACTTCACAGGTGATCGTTTTGCTTGTTTCGTCGCTTTATCCGATAAGAGTGTTAATATGTTTGGGTGAAGGTGGTCGAATGAAATAATGTCGTCCGGGCCATGCAGCTGATTGCGGCTGGTTGAGGGGACACATTAATCCGGTCCAACCTTAAGGTTCACAGAGTCTACCCTGGTCGAATGGACAGTGCCATCCGGGCCACACTGGTTGCGGGTTGGTTGAAGGGATGCACTCGTCCGATCCAGATGTTTGTTTTGGCTGACTGGACGGAGAGACAGTGCCATCCGGGCCAGACTCGTTACGGGTTGGTTGAATGGATGCACTCGTCCGGTCCAAGTCATTACGGTTATTGTCTTAATTTTTGTAACACTGTTGTTTGTTAACAGTTTAGAGAAAGGTGCCGTCCGGTCCATGAGTTGTTGAAAGGACACACGCTTTCTTTTCTTCTGAGAGTGCATTGCTTGTTAACAGTTTAGAGAAAGGTACCGTCCGGAACATGAGTGGTCAAAAGGACACGCGTTTTCTTTTGTACTGAGACAGTTACAGTTGGTATGAGAATAATGATATGTCTACCAGTCACAGTTTGTCAGGATGGACGAGCGTGTGACGAAGGATAAAATTCGCTGTGACGCTAATAAAGCCGCTATTTATTTATTTGTACTAAGTGATCTGGTTCTGGTTCGGAAGAATCTCCGAAAAATTAATAGGTTTCGTGGCCCATGTGTAATTGCTCAGGTCTGACCAAACGAGCGTTACATAGTTGAACCATAATCTGACCGTGCGGAAGACGGTTTACTTGCTAGAATTTGTGTACTTTGGATGAACTCTTGTTTCAGATGTGTTCCATCTGGATCACGAGGACGTGTGAGTTATCAGAATGGCCGTGTCGGGAAAAACGATATCGTTAAATAATAAGTTGCTAATTTGATTATTGTAGTACTGAGGAGGTGGTAAACACCGTGACGTCACTTTAGCGGCACGTGCAAAGTGTCTTATTTAAGAGTTCGGATGGTGCAGAGGCAGTTGAATTCGAGACACCGACCTTGTCACTCCTTCGAGACGAAACTGTCGGTTTACCTAGTTAATTGGTGGTTAAGTCGTAGTAAGGTGAAATTATTACACAAGGTGCATTTGAAATTATTATTCTGCGCTATCTACACAACGAACCCTGTACCGCCTAATCAAGAGGTAGGCGGCGCTATCGCTCAGCCATCGCTGACTCCGACAAATACAATGTTTAATACGACTATTTGTATTCACAAAAATGCTTACTAACTAAAACATGTTTTTGCATGAGGCTCTGTTACATTCAGGCTTAACGGTAACCCGAAGCGAGACTGACTTATCAAAATATGAAAGGATGTGACCAGCGTCGCCCGCACGCAGTGCAATGCGATGCTGCAAAACAAAGGTTCTTAGCCATAACAGGATATCATTCATGTCCTACAATAATACATGCATTAAGTTATTAATCAACATGTTGTTATGTTAGGGCCAGGTGCAAGATGTGCTGTCTGTATTACTAGCTATTAAAAACGTTTTTAAAAATAAACAAGCTGGCCAGAAATAAAGAATGAGGAAATCTGAAACATATCCGTTACCCCGAAGAGGGTGTAAATATAAATATTGTACATTCGAGGTAAAGCGTATGGCCAATCACTGACAACTATTTATTACCTTATAACCTTGATTATTTACCGGGGTCTGATGTATATAAATTTTCTATGGATAATAGCTTGTTTGGTCACTCTGCTAACATATATTCAAAAAGTTAGAAAACGCTAAGCAAATATATATGTTAACGTGCCTAAGTGATTACTGGTGATAGGATTTATATGCAGGTTTCGTACTGCTTCACAGCATGCCTTGTGGTCGTACCTACCTATACGAAAACCTGCGCCCAACAGTCGGAACAGTTTTAGCTTCCACATTAACTTATTAAATATTAATATTAATTATTAATATTAACTCTAGGAGTAACGGGTTCAAACCTAAACCACATACGTCATTTTGTCAACTGTCTTAACAATTTAAGTCAATCAACATCTAATAAATAAGAAATTCTTCTAACACAGTAAGAAAATGATTGATTATTTTGACCACGACGCCAATTAAGTAATAGTAAAGTGAGAAACAGTTAATTTGCTAAGATCCGCATGCAAAATGTAAAATGGTGTAAAATGGGTATTACCTAGTTCTGAAGAGCACCGCCCGCCCTCCCTCAACAGCGTGCACAAGAAAACCAATTCCGCCACCGGGAGCCGCCAAAAGGTATCCTCGGGCGGTGCTCTTCAAAACTAGGTAATGCAGGCACACCATTTTACATTTTGCATGCGGATCTTAGCAAATTAACTTTCTCTCACTTTACTATAATGGATTTCCGCAAAGTAACGCTTGATTATATTAACTTAATTAAGTAATATTATTGTTAAAAACACATCAAATCAGTATTATACAATAATCATATTTTTCTAACAATCTTTTATTTGTGTGGGCTATGTCCAACAGTGGATTTCAAATATTGCTTGGGTTGTAGTATTTCTCAAAACAAATCAAACGAATCCAAACACGACGGAAATATCTGGTTTAGTTGAGGACATTCTTATGGTCAACTTCCAGCTCCATCATCAGCCCGGCTCCATAGCACCATATAATTGTAAAGTCACTGAACTCACTTAAATATGCCAAATTTTAGGGTAATCGGACATCGGAAAGTAGGTCAAGATTGAATTACGTACATGATTTGAACAGGAACGACATACGAACACAACAACCTACCAAATCCCTAAAACCAATACATGAGGACCTAGGAATACATATTACCGGCAATTCGTAATAAATTGCTATCTCAAATAGTTTAAAATTTACAAAGCGCAAGCGCAAAATATTGTAAAACCTTAATTAAAAGTTATACAATCTTAATTAAAAGACATAATTATAGATCAATGCAAAAAAGCGACTTACTCGCACTCCCACCCTTAAACCGCATTAAGGTTTCTGTAGGCGGTTCCTAATGTATGTAATTGTCTTTTTTTTCTGTAAACAATGTCGAATAATAAATGAAAGAAAAGAAAGCAATTTAAATATAAAAGCTTCTAAAAAGACATGGTCATAAAGTATAATTTAATATAAATTGTCACAATATTATAGATCTCCACGTAACAAGGGCTCAAGTATCCTACTTCAAATGAAAAGTGAAAACTGAAAAATACCAATTTTTGAACCTTTGAGCCTCGAATTTTCCGTTAACAAGCGGAGACGACTGCTTAGTCAGCTTGCCTATACCAATTAAGCTAATGAGGCAAATGATCTTGCAGTGCAAACGCGGGGAAAAGTTTTTCACACTAGGAATGCTTACCTGTTGTTCTGCCTTTTTATAATGGAATTAGGTTACAAGACGATGAAGTCGTTCATCTGCTGGTAAGTGTCATACCTGCCCATAATAGTTCACCTAGAACTTTCCATTGGAGATTTCTGTCAAGCATCATACAGCGCTCGTCACTTTGAGACATCGGTTCTTAAGTCCAATATGCCCCATAATTATACTAGCTTCAGCGCTCTTCAATCCGAACATAAACACATTGGTGTATATAACACACCACTGATTGACAGGCGGGTTCTTACATTGGAATACTACCACGAGTGGATTGTGGATATACTGGTGAAAGGATTCTTATGCATTAATCCGTCTAGATAAGTCTAGGTAAATACCACCCCAGGGTCAGTTATTCTGCCTTAAAGCAGTAGTGTGCAAACAGTGCTCTCAGTGCCCTTCAAACCGAAACATTTACTATGTTTCGGTTTGAAGGGCACTGAGAGCTAGCGTATTCACAGGGCATATGAGACTTAAGAACTGATGTCGCAGGATGACGAGCGCAGTGTGGCTTCACACAGAAAGGTTCTGGGTGACACAGCATTTGTTATGGGCAGACGTTGCACTTACCAACAGGTGAACGTTTTGCTCATTTCGTCACTTTATCCCAAAAAAAAGTACGAAACGCGAGGCCTTTATTATTGCTTATAGGCGTTCGCCACCAGTTTACCACCACTTACCGGCTTTTCTGGTAGTGGGATTCCTATGCAAGATTCCGTCTGTTGGTATAAAATAACTGATTCAATAGAATACATGCTATAAAGTACTTATACAAATTATTATACATTCATTACAATGCCATATTAAAATTTCTACAATCTTAATATGTCAAATTAGCTTTGCAAGTTTATTTACATGAGGAGTGACCTGATTAACAAAACGTTCAGTTCAAACCTGATTATAACCAACGTCTGCCCATAACAAATGCTGTGTCACCCAAAACATTTCTGTGGGGCACCATAATGCGTCCTTCACCCTGAGGCAGTTCTTAAGTCTCATATAATGAATGTATAATAATAAAACTAGGTCTTAGTGCCCTTCAGACCAAATCACGATAATGTTTGCACACTACTGCTTCGCGGCAGAATAACTGACACTGCGATGGTACCTATGGATGGACCTAGACAGATTCCTGCATTCAAATCCTACCACAATTAATTACCTAAGCACGTTAAAATATACATGTATTTTTAAGCGTCCTCAAACTTTTCGAGTATTCATATATTAGCACAGTGACCAAACAAGCTACTCGTATTATACATAGACTTTTTATATATAGCCATCCCCAGTAAACAATCAAGCTACTAAGGTAATAAATAGTTGCCAGATTACTGCATAGATATCCTACCACCAGTAAATCTAGTGTTATATAGTAGGTATTTACTCCCGAGAGCAAACATTGTCCAGGAACTAGAGTATTAGAGACTGCCTCAGGTATCAAGTCCGCCTATATGCATTCCCTAACGTATGTGAAGTTATGTCAATAAATAACTTTACGAAATATAAAAGGGGAATAGATGTAAACGAAAAACAATGCTAACAACCGTCTGTTTTTATTGTGTTGTGGTGTTAATTAACAAAAGTGTTGCCAGTTTGTAATCTCATCACTTCAATTTAATGTTTTATATTGACTAAATTATTCACGTAGCTGTAAGCTACAGCGGATTTAAATAAATCTCGTCGAGGAAAAATAACGAGATAAAGCCGATCCTGATAGATTAAGTCGGTTGACAGATAAAAGGAATATCCGTATTTATTACGAAAATCTTGTACTTGAATTAAACGTTTTAAATTAGATTATTAAATCTTTAGCAGATGATAGTGCCAAGGAGAAGGGTAGCTAGCCATTTCGGCTGAACTGATCTGGAGAGGACGTGCCCTCCTACCAGTTCTCATAGTTAGCTTCGATGAAAATTTATAGAATCATAATAAGCTTAGTAAGTTTTTTTTATAGGAGAAAGTGACATGACGAACAGAACGTTCATCTGCATGGTAAGTGCAACGTTTGCGCATAAAAAATTCTGAGTCACTCAGAACTATGTGTGTGGGTTACCACTCTGCGCTCGTCACCCTGAGACAGTTCTTAAGTCTCATGTGTCCAGCAATTACACTAGCTCTCTCTCAACCCTTCAGACCGAAAAACTGCAATGTTTAGACACTACTGCTTCACGGCAGAATAACTCACCCCGGTGTAGTTACCACACCAGAACCAGTTATACCACACCTTGGCGGATTCCTGAATGAGTCTCGATTCTGGGATGTAGATACCTATGATTCTTTATGACTTTTTCTTTTCCTTACACACTTAACTAAATCACAAATTGTAAGTTTATATCTTTGCTAGAAGTACCTCAGAATTTTAATGATCGGTGAGTCCGATTGATGAGACCTAGCGGCCCCTTCCCCGCCGTTACCATGTCTGCTACTGGTAGCAGACATGGTAACGGCGGTAAGGGGATTGCGAAGAATCTCCGGAGGAGGAGATCTAGCTACCACCCACGACGACTGGACCTGGCAACATACAACGCACGCACGCTGAAGACCGACGAGGGGATCCTGGAGCTGGAAGAAGAGGAGGACACATTACGGTGGGATATTATAGGGTTATCTGAAGTCCGAAGACAGGGGGAGGACACGGTAACCCTCAAATCCGGTTACATGCTCTACCACCGGGAGGGCGACCATGTCCCAAGGAGGTGTCGGGTTTATCATCCACAGGTCATTAGCAACGTTGTCAAGATCGGAAGTGTGTCGACTAGGATTGCGTACCTTATACTCAGAATAACCAAACGGTATTCGCTGAAGGTCATACAGGTATGCGCGCCTACCTCGGCACAACCTGATGACGAGGTGGAGGTAATGTATGAGGATATTTCAAAAGCCACACATTACTCCAAAACTCACTACACGGTGCTGATAGGAGACTTTAACGCGAAACTAGGCATGAAAAAAAACGATGAGCTGGTAGTGGGGCAATTTGGAATAGGGCAACGGAACCAAAGGGGCCAACAGCTGGCCGACTTTATGGAGAAGGAGAGACTCTGTATGATGAACTCTTTCTTAAATAAGCGGCCGCAAAGAAAGTTGCCCTGGATGAGCCAGGACGGTTCTACCAAAAATGAGATAGACTTCATCATGACGACCAAACGACAGGTGTTCAATGATGTCTCTGTGATCGCTAGGGTGAAAACCGGCAGTGATCAGCGAATGGTAAGAGGCACATTGAACCTGAACGTAAAGCTGGAGAGGTCGCGTCTGGTGAAGTCCACGCTCCGTCCATCTCGTGCCCTTATCCAAAACCCCGAAAGCTTCCAGCTCGAATCGCATAATCACTTTCAGTGCCTAGACGATTGCGTTACAGTGGACGATATGAACGAGAGGCTCGTGGAAGCTGTTCAGACGGTGGGGGCAAAGTTTTGCAAGACCTGCCGCAAACTGAAGATCAAGAAGCTCTCCGATGACACTGTTGGTCTCATGGAGGCTAGGCGTGAAATGACGCTTCAGTCCTCAACTGACTCGTCAGCATATCGGCAACTGAACAGACAGATCTCCCAATGTATGCGGCGTGACCTACGCAACTCCAATACAACACGTATTGAAGAAGCGATTGAGCGAAACCAAGGCTCCAAGGTCTTTGCCAGGGATTTATCTGCCGGGAAGAGCCAACTGAGTAAGTTAAGGATCGAGAGCAGTAGCGTTATTTCCTCTGGATCGGAGATTTTGAGTGAGATCGAGAGATTTTATGGACAGCTGTACACATCGTCGTTGGAGCCACATACTGGTGTGAGTTACGACCCAAGAGCAAAACCCGTCCGACACTATTCCCATCGTATCCCGGACGTCAGTCTGAGCCAGATTAGTATGGCTCTCGAACAGCTCAAAAATAGCAAAGCGCCGCGTGAGGACGGAATTACAGCGCAGCTTCTGAAATCAGGTGAAAAACCGGTACTTTTAGTCCTTCAGAAGCTATTTAATTCCGTCGTCCACGGCAGCGCTACGCCGGGCGTGGAGCAGAAGCGTGGTTGTCTTGTTCTTCAAGAAGGGAGATAATGCCCTCTTGAAGAACGATATCGCTTCTGAGCCGCGTCTATGTGCTGTTTTATAGAGTCATAACGAATCGTCTCGCAAGCAGACTTGATGACTTCCAGCCTCCCGAACAAGCAGGATTCAGAACAGGTTTTAGTACCATAGACCACATACATACCCTTCGTCAGATTGTACAAAAGACCTAAGAGTACAATCTCCCGCTATGTCTGGCGTATGTGGACTATGTATGTACCTTTGATTCCGTCGAAATTTGACTGTGCTAGCGGTGCCAAATTGACTGTCGGTATATCGAAGTGCTGTAGTGTTTGTACAATAAGGCTACGATGGCTATCCGAGTACATAGTAAATAGAACTCTTATAACTCCCGAACATAACGACTTTTGCTTAGGTTTACTCACTAGTGTGAGTTAGAACAAAGCAAAGCTCATCCAACACTTCCGACGATATCCCGGACGTTATTATGAGCGAAATTAGTGTGGCCCAAGAACTACTTCAAACACCAAAGCGCCGGATGAATACCGAATTACAGCGGAGCTTCTGAAAGCGGGCGGAAAATCGGTAGCTGTTGGCTTAAAAGCTTATTAATTTTGCTTGCCATGGAAAGCAAAATTAATAAGCTTTTTGCTAGTGCTACGCTGAAAGCACGATGGTCTTGTTCTTCAAGAAAGACTATAATGAATTAATAAATAACTATGGACCAATATCACTACAAAACCGCGTTTACGTCTTGTTTTTGAGAGTCATCGCGTTTCATCTCGCACACTCACTTGACGACTTTCAGCCTCCGGAATGAACCGGTTCCCTAAAAGGCTTTAATACAGTAGACCGAAGACGGCTATATCAGGCGTATTTGGACTGAATTATCTTATAGTCCTGACAACATACGCCTGACAAATAAGTCATTAGATTCAGTCTAAATTTAAGTGATAAGAGATGTAAAGTGGAGGCTTAAAAAACACGTCCAGCCAAAGCCTCATATAACGGAATAACCACGTCAAACGTGCCAGACCAGAAATACGGAGACTAGTAATCGATATGAGTTGTCAAGTATGGCATTTTCGGCAAATCTTCGCAGTCTTAAGTTTAGCAGTCGACTGCTTACAAGGTTTAATTAAATTAAATGGGAAAATAAACAAAACAAAGCAAACGCCAGCTAAATTTAATCCGAGGGACGAAGAAAATTTTCGTTTAAAAGTAAATTAAGGATTTGTGTTTATAGCTGATTATCTTACAAACGCGGTTTCAGAGCAATTCATTGTGAATTCGCGACTCTTTGTTGGTGTGATTTAAGAAGGTATATTGCTCTTTTAAAAATAAAGTACTGAAACTTTCTCTTTTATAAAGTTAGAGGTCAGTCGTTAATATTGTTTCTAAGATAACCAAACCTTTAAATGCGAAAGTAACTCTCTCTGTCCCTCTGTCTGTTTGTACCCTTTTCGCAGCTCAACTGTTGAACCAATCTTGACCAAGTACGGCCCAGAAAAAACTTGCATCTTGGTCACGGATATCATAAGCTTCTACTGGGTCTAAAATTGGGATGTCTTGCTTGGTTCCCCCAATCCCAATTTTTGACTCATTCCAGAGCCTTCACATTAATGCTCGTACTTTTAATCCTATCTTTGTAGCAAGCGAATCAATAACCCGTGCAACCTTGCTGGGTAATTCTAGGTAAGCCCAATTGCGTCAAAGAGATCAATCGAAGAATCTAGTTCATCCAGCTAAACTAGAATCTTCGGTTTTCGGGAAAAAACAAGACTTTATTCGAAAAAACAAAAACTTTCTTGAACAGTTTCAGAATCGTATTTATTTATTCATTTTCTTTATTGCAAACCTTATATGTAAAATAAATGACAATAAAATAAATTTGAAAAAAAAGATACACTAAGAGTGAGCAATGGGCGGTCTTATTGCTGACAGCAATATCTTCCAGACAAACCGCTGGATAGACATAATTTTCAATGGTCCTACATCTACGCTAACAGTTGCAGCGTCACCTAAAAGTGCGCATTGGAAAGTATTGTGTGACAACGCACTGCACTCGTCACCATAAGACCTCGGTTCTTCATCATCATTATCATTATTTCAGCCCACAGTTTGTAGCTCACGATTTGGGGCGACTTTACCATAGCTGCCTCGTTTAGCAGGCGGGTTAGCAACCGCAGTTTATTTATTTAAATGCTCCAGGAAAATGCTGCTGCCCCTCCTGGTGTTTATTATCCCTCTGTCGACTTTTACAACACCCACGGGACGAGATGGGTGGTAGATCCTCTTAAACCTCCACACGGTCAGCTCGGTTCTTTGTTTCTTTCGACAGTTTACCGTCTCCCCCACGTTAGCTAAGATTTGGCACACATTGTGCTTGCGTGTTACTGTAGTCTCTCTCTTTATAGTTGAATAAGTCGTCGGCAATTCAACGCAAGTCTCTTCTATTAACATCTGATTCTAAAACACGGCTAGTAGAGGTCAGATTAAATAAATTTACATGTACGCTGCAATTTGCTATAGAAATGTTAACAGGAACAATAAATTATGCGCAGGAATTCGTCTACGTAGACACCGAGGGGACAGTTATTCTGCTGTAAAGCAGTAATGCAAAATCCAATTAGCTGATTAAGATACATTTAAAGTCATACATACATACAGTCACGCCTTTTCCACGTGTAAGGGGCAGGCAGAGGTCACTTACGTAGCCCACTTTTCGCCCTCGCGGGAAACGAGAGTACGTGGTAACGAGACGCGGTACTGAGGGAACGTAGTAAAAATTGTAAAAATTCCAAAAATGCTGAAATACTTACTTATGTATTTGTAATCAAAAGCCTAACACTAAAGTTACATGCTTCTTACTTCAAAAATGACGGATTTTCAGACTAACCTACATTCGAACTGTCGACCCCCATTTCACCCCCTTAAGAGTAGAATTTCCCCAAACGCTGAAACATAAGTTTACTCATTTTTAATCAGTAGCCCAAAAATAAAGTTTCATGTTCCTTACTACAAAAATGACGTACTTCCATACAAATGGTCAACCCCTATTTCACCCCCTTAGCGGTAGGATTTCTAAAAATCCTCCCTTAATTGGTGTCTACTCAATAAAAAGTCCCTATTGACCAAAGTTCATGTTCTAACTTCAATAGTTTACGCTCGGCAATGATGAATCAGTCGGTCAGTGACTGTTATTTTATAAGTTATAGACTGTTTAAGATGGACAATTTTCCAAAAACAATACAAGTATGAAATAGGTAAAAGAACATCAATGTCGTTCGGTCGACTTCGTGGTTTCAATTTGATTATTCATCACTCCAGCTTTGATATTTGTAATTTGATATTTGAATTTAATCGCCCTAGATTCAGTGCCCTTTAAGTTTGTAAGAAATGCTACTGTTCTTCCTGTCTATTTGTACCCGTATATATTTCCAATATATTTATAATGTAAAAACACAATTTATAATACGACTTCGAAATAGGTAAACAAAAACGATAGTCAAAATCTTTATTGCGTCTACAAAACCATATAGGTTTGTACTTGTAACATCTTTATTTAATATTTATGATTCCTGTTGTAATTAGACACGTCACCGGCAGCAGTTCTCACGCCGCCTTCCTCATATTTGCCGAGAGATGCCAATCCGTTAGCCTGTTTAAAACATTAAACCGTTTAATGTAAATTACATTCTGCTTCTATGTAGCGTTTCTGTAGATAAACGATTTCCCTGACATAATTTTCACAATTTAGTCAAGACCACTTAAGGAGTAGTAATTAGGTTTAATAATAGATGCAATTTCGCAAATGCATAGTTTACAGGAGCTTGGTAACTAATGCTTAGTGCCTAACTGGCTAGTACTTACGGCTAACCTACTTAATAACAAGTGAGAAGTATTCGTTTAAATGTTGGTATTAGAGGAGGGTATCAGTGACACAACATCAACATCCATATCAGAACCACCGCCGACGCCTTATTTTGAGAAGTATATTCAAACACAATTCAAACGTTATTTTGTCAAGGTTAATAGACGAAAGATAAGAAAAGAAAAACGATTGTGGACAAGACGGTGGTTGTCCTGAATGTCATATTGTCATATTGTCGTTTCAGAATTCCTCATTTTCGATCACGGCAACAATTATCGAACGCTGTTGTAAATTGGCTTGGCATTAGGTAAACAAACTAAGTCTCATTAATTAAATAATTAAGTAAATTCCTGTCTCTGATTCTATTTATATGGTTAAAATTGATGTCTGTAAAATGCTCTTACTGTAATGCATTTTTATAAAAAAAAAAATCTGTTGATTCATCAAATCCCTAATCATTACTAAAAATAACTTATTTTATACCTTTGCTCTCTTAAGGAGTTCTTCCTGAGCTTTTTTCACGTTTCCATCTTTCCCTGCCCAGGTCTTCCAGACGGATGCCTGAAGAGCGCGTCCGTAACTGAAGGTCAGGTTCCAAGGTTTTTTCATATGAACCTTGTTGATAGCATTAAGGTTTATTGTCGCCTCCTTCTCGGACTGGCCGCCGGAGAGGAACGCGATTCCTGTAAATATTTCGCAATAAGTTCAATAGCCCAGGCCAGTTATTCTGCCGTGAAGCAGTGGCGCGGAAATATTACTATGTTTCGGTCTTATCTGGGCTCTGAGAGCTAGTGTAATCATTGGGCTTAGGAGACTTGAGAACTGATGTCTCCGGGTGACGGGCGCAATGTAGTACCACACAGAAATGTTCTGGGGACACAGCAATTGTTATTGCTCGTCTCGTCACTTTATACAATAAAAAATATGTCAGTGCAACCTATGCTAGTTAGAACAAGTAATCAAAAAAATCGCGGTGCTCGCAACAGACCAAAAAGATTTAAGTATTCAAGTAAATCTAGAACATGTTTACATATTAACTAACTGCCCCGCACTTGACCAAGCCGACCACATGAGTGTGCCGGTACCTCGCTGACTTCGGGGCTATAGCGTATCCAAAGTGATGATCACTTATAAAAGTGAACGAATATCTGTCAAATTACTGTCTGCGTACTGGCTATGATTAACAAAAAAGAAGCCATATGAAAAATAATCGTCATTTTTGTTTTAGTTTGTAATAGCCCCGCTGAGCATTCACAGTTCGGCCCTTGCCTCTAATGTTCGATGTGAAAATTGATTTGGAAGATTCAATTGTATTACGTGAAAGCGTTTTAAAAATCAGTTTTGTTTTATCTAGGTTTATATAAATAAAAAGTAGATTTAAGTGCTTGCAGGCGCTGGCTGCATTTCACTGAAAGCATCGTTTTTTATTCATAATGCGTCTGAATGCGCATCACATAAATATTTAAAGAGATAATTATGCTGCTCTGCAGATCCAGGCTAAGAATGATTGTATTAACATAGGAAAAACTCTCCCCCGAAGTGTTTACATACCAGGAACTAAAGAAACTAGTATATTATACAGAAATACCGTGGTGATCAGAGTACCTGTCTCTGTTCTGTACGGGTTCTGGGTTCGAATCAAAGTCAAAGTCAAAGTCAAAATTTCTATATTCAATTTAGGCTTGTTTAAAGCTCTTATGAACGTCAAAATCTACACCGGTTCAAAAAATGACCTCCTCAGAAAAGAACTGGTGAGAATCCCAGCCGGAGCGAATTTTTGTACATAAACACAAATTGTCGATTTTCGGGTCTAGTTGCGCTGTGATTTTCCCCGTGTGTCTGACACTGCATCCTACCTGCAACCTTCCTCTCGCATGAGCGTTTGGATGAGTACTATAAACAGAAAACCTTAAGTCTATTGAGTATTAAACAAAACCTGGTACAGCAGCCGGTACTCCTCTAAGTAGTGCTGTAACAGTAGCTACTGCTATTTCTTCAGGTGTACTTTTTGTGTGACATTCTTGACCAGGCGTCACCTAAAACATTTCCTCAAATTATAACATTATTTATATTGGATTAAGTGACGAAACGAGCGAAACTTTCACCTGATGGTAAGTGCAACGTCTGCCCATAACAAATTATATGTCATCCAGAAAATTTATGTGTGACACCATACTGCACCGGCTACCCTTAAACATCAGTTCTTAAGTCTCATGCCCAGTGATTAAACAATCGAAGTGCCCTTCAAACCGAAACACAGTAATGTTAGCACACTACTGCTTCAAGGCAGAATAACTGGCCTGGGGTGGTGCCTACCTAGACGGATTCCTGCACAGAAATACTACCACCAGTATTCATAATAAAGAAATTAAATTTTGGTTATTCCTATTCCAGATCCCTTTCGGAAGGGCGCTGAGAGCTAGTGTAATTACTTAGCACATGAGACTTTAGAACTGCTGTCTCAGGGTGACTAGCGCAGTGTGGTGCCCCATAGAAATGTTCAGAATGACACCGAATTTGTTATGAACTTGCACTTACCATCAGATGAACGATTTTCTCGTCTCGTCGCTTTCTTCCATAAAACAATACATACATTACCACCATTTTGGTACGAATCAAAAGATTCTTAGTCCCAATTGCGTTCCCACGAGCAGTATAGTGACAGCATTGCATATATGGTATTATCCTGCACGAATAAAGGCTGCCCCGTAAAACACCTCAGTCGCCTCTTACAACACCTCGGTAGGAAAGAGGTAGGTGCAATTCTACTCGGCCGGACACTGGCAATCGGCAATAAAAAATATGTAATAATAATAATATTTATTGAGAAATAACACCTATCGGCAATATATTGGATGAAGATGACTGGGACCCTAAGTAAATTAAAATAACAGCCTATAAATGTCGCACTGCAATGGGTTTTGGGGCCGGATCCGCCACGCTGCTCCAATGCGGGTTGGCGGACTTCACATGTCTTCGAAATATTTTTTACCGCCGAGCACGTGGTAAATCAGCACTTAAAATCGCAATTAACAATTTTAGTGGTGCTGGCCCCGGGAATCGAACCTAGGTCACTCGCGTACTACGAAATTTAAATCGAGCGCCTAGCCCTTGAGCTACCACGGCTATGGCTGGACCCTGCTTTATAGCAATTTCGGGAAAGTCTTATATTCAGCAGTAGACTTCTGATGGGCTGTAATGATGGTGATGATGATGAACATCAGAAAAAGTTTTATCGTTACCATATTCGGCTTCAGCAAAGTCCCCTCCAAGAACACGTGATGATCGTTCAAAGATTTGTAAACCGCTGCCAACACGACTTCCGTTACTTTCTGAGTTCTTACGATGTCATGGTCCCCTGGTAAATAGTTTCAGTGGTATTTAACCATAATTCATAATTTCGGAAATGCAGTCTTATTCATAAAAATCTATTAGATATAAAAAACTCAACAACTGTAACTAGCACATGTGGCAAAAATAACACGTAACAAGTCAAAGAAATTTAACTAAGAATTACTCGTATTACGATACCTTCTCTACTCACTGGATCGAGCCGACAGATTTTTATCTTTTCCGATCACTACAGAATGTTTTGTATGACAAACAATTTAAAATCTTAAGGATATTGATGTAATGTTCACTTTTTGCAAAAACTTATGCATACTTGCTTCAGTAAGTAGTGAAAAGCAAGGCTAAAATTCTAACAAATGTCGATGAAGTTGGCATAACATGGATTAAAAACTAATACGGCGGTGATGTTGTAATGTACAAATAAGGGTAATGTACTCGTACAAATAACGGTTGCGGAAGAGACAGGGCAAACAATGATGTATCATTTGTCATCACAGCTTGAAGAATGGTGAATACTGAACAGGCTTACAAGAGAATAATAAACGATGAAAAATAAAGGTCAAAAAGAAGAAGTGTAGAAATGGTTCTAATGTGATAAATGTTATGAGTACAATATTACTCATAATCAATACCAGTCCTAGTACAAGCAGAGAAAAAACTTCACTTTTATACTATTCTATGCTCTTTCAGATCATTCTACCAAATACTATTTATTAAGAAACTAAATTGTAGTGTGCAACCATTTTGTTAGGTTCTGAAGGACGCTGTAGCTTAAATGACTAGGCATATGAAACTTTAATAATTAAGGAGTGGAGGTGACGAGCGCATCGCAGTACACAAGTCTTTGCAAATCATAATTTTGAGTGAGACGGCACAGGGCTCTTACCATCACGTGAGGTACGTGTTCGTATACTTATTCGTAGATATATATATGTATATATATAACTATATATATATACTTGTTCGTATGGTCGTCGTATGGTGTACTGAAAAAATCTTATATTTTCATGATGATAATTCTTTTAACGTTACGAATTTATTTTAATTTATTAATTTATTAACCACTCCAACTGAAAAATTGTACTAGACGAATGTTCAATAGTGAAAATACGGGCTCCACCGTGCGACGTTAGATTTTGCAGCCTATACCATTAGCTATCTGCGCTTTAAATTACTAACATATAAGAAACACGAAAACTATACTTTGTTGTTAAAAACTAAACCATATTATTAATAATTTGTTAATGATATTTTGCGCAATTCGAATGTGTTATTCTATCATGTTTGATTGTGCAAAATACTATAAAAAAACGGACAGGTGCGACTTGGAGTAGCAAACTCGCGTGGAGAGAGAAAATCTCACATATTGGGGTACATTGTATACCATCACGTTTTTAAAATTATTGAAAAATTCATTATGTTACTTCAAAACCATAGAAGGAGTGTTATGGTCAATTTTCATTTGTTTTCTTAAATAACTTCAGAGATATTTATTTTAAAATTATATTTGAAACTCTCACAACAAGCCTTTAATTGTCACAAGGTACAGTTTAATATATTTTTTTAATATTCTAATTTACCCCTCAAAAGTGACCACTATATTTAAAATTAAGTTATTGACGTTACTCGTCCGAGTTTGGGTCACAGCCATACAATATGTACCAAATTTTAATTCGTCGAATAGATTCAGAACAAATTGACAGTGGTCCTATAATGGTTCCGCTTTTTCATTCGGAGGTACGGGACCCCGGGAAAAAAACAGTATATATTTCCATTATTAAAACATAAAATCTATAATTATACCTACCGTCTAATAAAACATCAGGCTCCACGATCGGAACCAAACCCTGACTCTGGCAAATGGAGGCATAACGAGCTTAAACTTGAGCAGTGTCCTGTATAGCTTGCGCTGAAGGCGTATGCTGTCCAATCTTCAATGGGCAGCGCCATTTAGCAAATCGGCAGCCTTGTTTCTTGTATGTAGCGCAGCGTTGGGCCAGATCGTCGAGACCTTAACATTCATTATTAGATTATCTTTCAGGATTGTTAAACGGCAATTTAGTATGAAACTGATATAATATCTAATCTTATTTACATTAATTAATCAATCAATCAACCTGTGTATTCTTCATCACTAATCTTTACTCACCAAATAAAGGAATAAGCAAGAAAAAGAAAACCCTGTTGTAACCCGATAGATAACCGGCAGATTAGAATAGCACCTTTTTTCATATATTCGTGCAGAATAATACCATAAACTGCAATGCTGTCATTATACTGCTCGTGTTAACGCAATTGGGAGTAAGAATATTTTGTACCAAAATGGCGCCACCCGTGACGTCGCATTTCCCGCGGGAGCGAAAAGTGGGCTAAGTTTCTAGTCTCTGCCTACTCCTTACATTTGTAAAAGGTGTCGTTGTATTTATGTTTATATAGTGTACTTTATGATTACTTTTAATTTATGAATTGGCAACAGTTTTGTTGTTATTAATGTCTTATTGAAGATTACCCTGAGTTGTTACTTCGTCTTCAGATAGAAACAGTGGAACAACGTCCCTGTCAACTTTAATGCCCGGTATGATGTTTTTCTTTTTTAATAAATCTATGAAATGCGTTCCATCGTCAGTTCTCTGATACACCGTCTCGTCGAACAAAATTACTGCTGATATGGACTCCGATAGAACCTGAAAAAAAAAAGTTAAATAACGGCCTGTAACTGTCCCACTGCTGTGCTATGTGGCCTGTGTACTGTTGAGCACAGGCCTTTTCTCATTTCTGAGAGGATTTTAGATTCGGATACCGCCACACTGCTTCACTGCGGGTTGACGGACTTCACATGACCTTAAACATTTTTTTTCCATAGACATGCAAGTTTCCCCACGATGTTTTCCTTCGCCATTGAGCACGCGATAAATCAGCACTAAAATTACAGAATATTTTTAAGAGGTGTTGGTACTTTGGATCGATCGAAAGAAAATTTAAAGCGAGAGAGCCAGACCTCTGATGTATTACGGCTCTTTAGAATTTTTCTTAAATTAAAAATGAAAAGGAGGTGGGGGCTCCTGTCATTTTAGAAGCCGGGAAAAGTCCGCCACGTTGCTGCAAGTTTATACAGACTTACATGCAGTTCTACATATAAATAATTAGTTTATTACGTTCATGCTTCATTATCATCATACGCATTTCTAGGTCCGACGCAGAAACTTTTCTATAAAGCGCCAGCACAAGTAACCATTCATTTCAAAGGTTGAAAATGTGAGTGAAAGGCGAAATGAAAAATGACACTTGGTCAGTTTTTTTATGGAATTAAATGACGAAACGATCAAGACGGAGCTGGCCATACTTGGTTTACCTGGTGGTAAGTGCATTAAGGACGGGCAAAAGCAAAAGAGTAATTATTTGTTACCTAACTTGGCATTGGAAAACTTTGCGTAGAATCGAATTACGCGTCACAAGGAGACACCAGGTCTTAAGTCTCATATGCCCTACATACAATAGCTTCACTGTCCTTCAAACCAAGTGATGACCACAGACAAGTGACTACAGTGATGTTTGCACAGCACTGCTTGACGGCACAATTACTGGCACTGTGGTCGTAGGGACACCTAGGCGGATTCTTGCCTAGGAATTCTACCACCGGTAAAAGTAATTCTACAAATCATGAGGAAGCCTGGAAGAATAAAAATAATGTAAAGTCCGCTAACCCGCATTGGAACAGTGTGTCTCAGTATGAGATTTTAGCACGATTCTCTTAATAATTGACATAGTATATAACTAAGAAATGTAATTATAACGTCGCGATTTAATTTTGTAAAAAGTAATTGCGAAAATTATTTATAGCTTCTGATAACCATGTTTGTACTTAGCAACAACATTTTTCAAAAATATGAAATGTAAATAAAAAATATTTTCTATAAGTGATACATACGTATTTTACGCATAAATATCATATGTCATTTATAAGACTGAAGACGATTTGTAAAGGAAATTCCTCGTATATTTCTGGAAAAAATATATTGCGCAGTAGGTACACCGTTCGACCGTTGCGTTAACGAGGTTCCAAATTAATTCCCAGCTAGAAGATAAACAACGGAGCACAAGAAAGTGCCAAGTCATTCGTTTGTTCTAATTAAATCGTTAATATACGTGAAACATTCTTCCTAATTGATTGCTCACATAGATTCGTACGTTACAATAACACTAATTAATTAACTATGATTAAAAACTGATTATATTTTTATCCCTTTCGCTTCTATTTTTTAAGTTTTTCTAATTCAGGTTTGCGAATGGTTCATGATGCCTTTTATCCGAATTTCGTGAAAACGTTTCTTAAAAAAAACATGACGTGTGTTTAAAAAACCTAATTTTTCAATAAGAATTATAATTTTTCAATATATAAATTAAATAATACTAAAATATAATGAAACCTAATAATATTTTTATATGATTATAAATTAAAAAGCCATACGATAGGGTTTCACAAAATGTTTTGCAATGAACTGAACGACATAGGATAAATTTAACATCATGGAAGTAAGGAGTGTGAGCGTTAGAAATATTTTTTATGTCATAAAGAGACGAAACGAGCAAAACGTTCTCATGGCAGTAAGTGCAACGTCTGCCCATAATAAATGCTGTGTCACCCAGAACATTTCTGTGCCCGTCGCTCTGAGATATCAGTTCTTAAACCTCATATGCCCAGTAATTAAGCTAGCTCTCAGTGCCCTTCAAACCGAAACAGTAATGTTTGCACACTACTGCGGCAGAATAACTGGCCCTGGAGTGAGGCAGTATACAACCAGTAAATATTGAACATTGTAACTTTCAAACCGGTATTATAGTAAGTATCAGGTCGCATAATAACATATGTAAACAAATCAATAGGGAAATATCCTAGACTGGATGTAGGGAAGTTTGACGTAGTGAACTATTTATCCTAGCTTAAAACATTATTCCAAAAGAAACGAGCTAAACGAAATTGTCATAATTTTCGATTTTTATTTTCCTAAGACCTTTAAATAACCCTTTAATTTAGTAACAGTTTTAAGTAAACGTGTTGATGCCTTAGAGAAAAAGTTAAAATGAGTAATAACTTATAATACATCCTTTTAGTGCATTATTATACCTCAGGATTGTATTCCACCCATGGAGATTCATCATCGATGATGAATGTGTGAATATGCTCAGCGCTAACTTTATCTATCCAGGCGCCCTAATTGAAATATTTTTTGCGCCCTTCATTCCTTCCTATTTGTTAATATCCTGCGTGCGACTCGCACGCTAAATTACTTTTCTCATACCTCTCTTTCTAAGGTAAGAGAAGGGTACTACCATATCAGAATCATCACATTATTCTATTTTATTACATTAATTGTGTATGAATTCGAGGATTTATTCGAAGGTCGTAGCGCACGGCGCTCCTTTAGCTCTGACGCTAGGGGCGACTGCTTTTAGGTGCATCTGCATATGCTGCAGAGACTACTTACCATAAACTGTATATTTAGTAGACTGTAAACAGTGCACCAGACCTTATTCATAGCATGGGTACCTACATAAAAAACAAATTTTGTTTTACAGCGACATCTATTAAGGTACAATGACTAATTAAAAATGCACAATACTAACAACAGATGGCGCAAAAACGTATTTAGAAGAAACAAAATCCCGCCATCTCATTTTTATAAATTTTTTATACGTTTATGTATTTTAACTTATAAATTTGATCTTTATTATTAATACAATATTAAAAAATACAATTTAAATTATGACTTACATTGTCCGAAGTGAACAAAAGTTGTCTGTACTTTCGTCTGTTGTCTTCTGTATTTTGCAATCCCACTGCTGCTAGAAGTTTTCCTATTCCCTCTGGAATAAAATAACCGCTTTAGTATTTATTTTATTGATTATTATAAAATAGCGTTATGTCCTCCTGACCATTTTTCGGTCACGGCGAAAACTTTAGAATACTGTCCGAATTTATCAACTATCTTCAGTGGCAATCGCAAGATAAAGACCGTGTTTTGCAGCAGTGGAGTTGCGAAAGGCTGTAATGTTGATGATGATGAAAGATGCTGTGTCGACTGACGACGACCTCATTTGCACTTCAGAATATATGAAAATCGATCTATGTTCATCCTACAGCAACATGCTATCCTGTTAACTAACATATTTCAAAGTTAATATTTCGAAAAACATATTATCTACTACTAAAGTTACTAAATAGAAATCTACATTATAGATAACAGTAAAAAAAAGTAAAAGTAAAGTTGCGGCCTATAACTGTCACACAGCTGAGCACAGGCCGAATCTCATTTCTGAAAGAGTTTTTGGAGCCAGGAAGAGTCCGCAGCGCTGTTCCAATGGGGGTTGGCGAACTTCACATCTCCTCGAAATATTCTGTAATAATGTAATATAAATATTATGTATTTCTGAGAGATGAAGGTTTCCCCGCGTTGTTTTTATCACCGCTGGTAAATTAGCACAATTCGAAACTCAAGTTACACGAGTTCTATGAAATTTAAGGCTAGCATAGAAACCCGAACACAGAGCTAACACGGCTTTGATTATAATAAGAAAACCTGATTCTTACTATCTTATTTAGTGCTAGTTAGTACTCCCGTATATAAAACTTATGTGAGTCCGAACACCGTTGGCATACGCAACATAAAATATTTGAGATATGACATACTGACCGTTTGATTCGTCCACAGCGAGAATTCCTTTTCCCGGAGCGACAATCGCTTCTGCAGTTTGCTTCAGTTCCTCTTGCAACTTCAGATCCGGGTATGAAAAGAAAGTCGTCATTGTTCTATGGAAAATTTAAAAATAAATAAATTAAAAAGACTATTTATTGGGTGCAGTGACGAGACGAGCAAAACGTTCACGTGATGGTAAATGGAACGTCCCATAACAAATACTACCTATGACTATATAATATACTACCCAGAACATTTGTAAATGCCACCACACTGCGCCCGCCACTCTGAGACATCAGTTCTTAAGCTTCATAATTCCAGTAATTGCGATAGCTCTCAGTACCCGTCAGACCCACACTACTGTTTTACATTACTGTTTTCACACTACAGCTTCACGGCAGAATAACTGGCCCTGCGGTGGTATCTATCTGAACGGATTCCTGGTTAGGTATACTATGCGAAATTCCTGTACAATTTGGTCATCATGTTTACATTTTACTATCATGTAAGCAGTCTTAGAAGTGCTGAGCGTACTAACATACTCGTATTATCGAGAAATAGAGACTGAGTTACGTCGAATGTTACTTTATATGATCTGTGCATAGTTTAACCTAATAACTTTAATACATAGTTTCTGCGTTATATGCGTTCGAGCCTTTCGAGGAGATAAATAGGCGGAACTTATACATACATACATACATAAGATAACGACTTTATCCCATAAGGGGTAGTCAGAGACTGGGCACTCACTGCAAAGACAGATGATTGCCGCAACCCACGTTTCACCAAAAAAATATAATGCACTTGGTGTGATAGGTGGTGAGCCCATTGCCACCATGCGCTGTTGGGTGCACAGTGCAGTTTAATTCCTTACTCGCCTTTTACGAGATACATTGGATGAGATGAAGTGGTAGTATTATTTTAACGAGCCGTCACCACACAAACTCATATGTATTTATTTACAAACATTTACAAATTTCTCTTATATTTTGATCAGCTTATTAAATCTAATAAATTTAAAGAGTTTTATAATCAGTACCTATGGCCTACGATATGGTAAACACAAATAAAAAAAAACAATAAAAACTGTTAATCACAATTAAGTATCTAAAAATATTTTGTTTTTGTCTTTACCTTAACTTTAATAGGGATTTTTTTTAATATTTGAACAATAATTCTAATTCTCTAACTTCCGAAAGTCTATATATCTATATATCCATAAATCATCTTTTTTTATGTAATTTTATGTACGAGTATTAAAAAAATCTAAAGAATATATAAGTACAATTTCACTAAAAAAAAATTGGAGTTTTAATATAAAACTACCATCTATTTAATTGTATTCCACTAAACATAAATGTTCTGCTTGCTATAGGCAAACGTTGCACTTACCATCAGGTGATCGGTTTGTTCGCCTCGTTACTTTATCAAATAATAAATAAACTTTTTTTTAAAAAGGTTTACTTAAAAAAAGGTTTCTACGTAAAATAAATTATAGTAAACAATGCTTCATCATTATCGTTTCAGCCTATCACAAGTCCACTGCTGAATGAACGACTTGCCCAAAAATCGCCACAAAATATGCCTTGAGACACCAACATCCACCTACATCCACCGATTTCCCTAACAGCGTCATTCTTCATTACGTTTGTCGGTACGAGGTTGACACTTGAGAACCTTCCTTCTCCAACGATTATTATTGGTTCTACGAGCTATAGGGTCGGCCCACTGTCGTTTTAGCTTACTAATCGTTAGAGCAATGTCGGTTTCTCTAGTTCCGCTGCGGATATCATCGTTACGGATTCTATTTCGAAGAGTATTTCCGAACGTAAGCCGTGAGCGACTTTGAGTTTCTTCATGTGACTATGACATATGGCAGTACGACCAAGTTTTACCAACACGCACTAGCTGAAGAACTACACTAAAGCTTACAATTAAATAAATACTTGAAAACTACAACATAAGTACCTCACAATATAATTAATAATTAATTGTACAACTATACAACTGGTTTGATAAACGTAAACCACAATACTGATTATGTAATAAGATGATTATAAAATACGTTTGCGAAGGCAAATAATTCTTCTGATATAACCATTTTATCAGAGATACAGGAGGTTTTATTTCTTATTTAAATATAGCATATTTTATTTCTAAATCCGTTTATACTCACAAAAGTTGACTTTTGGCGCCAACTCGAAAAATGGCAGTAGAGTTTTTATTTAATTTTGTAATTTCTGTGTATAATTGGAGTTTTGATGTTTTATAATGATAGTTAATTATGCAGCAAGAGCTCCTAAAAGTGTACAGTGATTGGCAAATTCAATTCGAGACCAAAATTGTGCTTTTTGTTTTGTCTCCATCAGTCCAGCAAATCTTCAGTAAAAATCAACTATCAATTTACTGTCGATTAAATTTTTGAAGTCTTGCTGCTTGACGATTGTGTACTTGGATATGTAACTTGACACTGGAATATAGTTTATGACTGTTTCCATTAATAAATAAATAAATAAATACTCACAAAAATTACTAATTCATCTTTTTAAGGTTCCTGCATAAGAAGTGACAATTGTAACATATATTTTAACAGACAAACTTACACAAATACAGAACCTACCGTCTCCATAGCTGAAGGACAAATAAATTATTGCACCAATTGTGAGCATTTACCGGTATTGATCTATAAATACATCTTCATCTAAATTATTAATTTTAACTAAAGATATTTCAGCGCGTAAAAGGCATGCCTACGGATGCTCAGTCCCTAAATTTCATTAGTATCATTATCACGAATAGATAAAAATGACCATCACCTTTCCTTTCAGATGTATAATTATATAGATATTAATCTGAAGTAAATATTTGTATTTCAAAATTATTTCTTTATTTTGGAGTGCAACTTCTTAAGGCGCAACGAGTGTAAAATTTCAAAGTCGGATTTAAGTTCAACGTTTCTGTTCATTCATAATTAATATTTATCTATTAATTAATAATGTTTATAAAATTTGTAGTTACTTTACAGTGAGTAATATTTTTGTTAATTCATGATTTTTTTTTAAATAAAATTTCCAATATATTAATATATATATATATATATATATATATATATATATATATATATATATATATATATATATATATATATATATATATCACTTCTGTCACATGTACTGACAGAGTTATAAATTACTACACGCGCTCCTTTTTTATGATTTATTATGTATACATAAATCTTTAAATAATAATAAAATATTCCTTACATTAGCACTAAATTATGAAGATTCGTTTATATTAATTGTAACTCTTTGTCTGTATTCAGACAAAGTTTTGAAGGAAGTTATCGGACATGACCTTTGGCGATATGTATTAATGCATCATAAAAACTAAACAATTAAAAACAAAGCAATAAGTAAGCAGAGGGTATTAGACCAGACACCCTCGACACTGGCCTTCGGAACATAGATAAGATAGTATATTAGGGAACTTCGGAATGTGGAAGATCTTCGATGCTTTCTGGTCTACATAACTTCTTTTGTCTACTTTTACAACGATCAATGTGCTTAAGTTAGTCAATTTGTGGTCAAATAAATATCGGTTATCGTGTCTTGATTTTACTTTGATTGGATTTGCGACAAGGAGGAATGATATTCTAGATGATGTCTCATCCATTATCAGTAACCTTGTATTAATATGAGCCTAAAGATACAAAATATAAAAAAAAATCACCTCAAGCTTGTTATCGAATTGACCAATTGTTATCAATGGCAATTACTTTCCTGGACATAAGAAGAAGTAATGTAACATAAGTCTGGAATAGTTTTAAATCGGAAATTATAGTGCCAGGCTTTGTTTTTCTACAAATAATCAAACACGTGAATTTTATTCGTGTTATCCATTTTTCCGGTGTAATTTTTGAAAGCAGTTAATTTATAGTGCATAATTATATAAAACAGCGCCATCTATCAGCGTTCCCGTAAACAACTTAAAACTGAAGAAATGTTTATCTTGCCTAAGTCTTTACGAAAATTGTATACTTAATATATAGATGGCATTATTTTAACTCATGAAAAAACTGCTGTCGGCAAAACAGCACACAGTCATTGCTTATCTTTAGTCCTTCAAATGACCTTTATTCGTGTCCTATAGTTGGTTTTAGAATCTGACAGTTGTGGCGAAGAACAGTTCGGGAGTGTCTGTAATATTATCTGCTGAAGAACTTTATACATATTAAAGTGAGTTTAATATTACTTTTATTTCAAAATAAACATTGTATTAAGTTAATCAATGCTGAGAAAAAAATTACATTACTTAGGTTAGCTTGCATGACGTATATTTATGTAATATATTTTCGTATTAGATGTTCATCCAGGAATATAATTTAGATATATCTAGTCAGGTATTTTTATTTAAATGTTATTTAAGTTGTGCGTTCCTGCTTAATTACCTACAGTAAAACTTTTCTATTGACATAATTTCATCATAATTACTACTAAGAATGTCTCACTTTCACACTGACTTTAATGTCTGTAGCTGTAACTACTAGGTGCATTATTATTCTGGTAGCGTATTTTGATGTTTTTGATGTATATATTTTAACAATAACTTTAGTTCTCCCTAATTAATAATTATTCGAATGATTATAAATACGTGTTACGTACTTATGTTATGCACTTGAAATACTTGGTAGAACTCCAAAATGTCCAATTGTATTTAATTTTATCACTGGTTAAAATAAGAGTGAAACTATAACAAGCATGACGATTTACTTTCTGTGACCTATCAAGGTCACCTTAACCTTTGTGATGAAAGTTCATAGCACAAGAAATTATGACTTATAATCGAAAAATAACACATTATAGTTTTAAAAAAGACGTTAATTGTAACCATTCGATTTTGAACGCCAGACTTCGGGAATCACTAGAATACGTGACACAAGGAATGTAAAACTACATACCTACTAGTATTTGCTCCACAAAATGCAAATTTTATTTCGAACATAAATTATTTTCTGAAATAAATTGTAACAATTTAATTTATTGTAGTCACTTAGTTTAAGTAGGTATAGTTTCATCGCCTACAATGACATGATTGTAGATTTTTTAATACCTATGTTTCTTTGATTGATACAATTTATTTAATAAAGTGCTGTAGCCGCGACTTTGTTTACATAGACACTCAAATTCATATATTTAAAACACTAATTAGCAGTATACCTATAACGTTACTGTAATTGCGAATTTCATCTTAACAGCCTTGAGTAATGAATGTACAGACAGCAACACCATATCTGATTAAAAAAATATTTTAACTTCAAAAAAAACTTAGGATTTTTTATCTGTTTTGATTAACATGATGACATTACCTCTAGCGGCGCTTGCGATTATTTTAAAAAACCTTGCCAGTGCATAAAAAGTACCTTAGATCTTGTTCTGGGCTCATAGCCATAATATAATATTCAGATTAATGGGACCAGCCCTTTTGGTATGATCGAATAACCAAACATCAAAAAAGAGCTCCAGAATATTAGTTTGCATTTTTATGTTATACTAACTGTGTCTCGCGTAAAAGAAGCCGACTCCGATCGAACCGAATTATTTATCTCAAATTAAAGTAGAGTCTAAGTTACCCGCTCTATTATCAGCTATCTGTCAGTGAAAGTCCTGTCAAAATCGGTCCATCCTTTTTGGAGATTAGCCGGAACATCAAAACAACAACGAAAACAAACAGACAGACAGATAGAAAAAATTTTTAAAAATGGTTTCATTTCATAAGCATTGAGTAAACAACTGTTTTTTTCTTATTATATAGTTAGATATTTTTTTATTTAACTTATCGTTTACATATAATTTTGGACTCAATATTCATTTATATTCTGTACTACTTACACTACCTGTGATATCTTTCACGCCATCTGCGCGGACTTCTTTGGACAGGTTATTAATATGAGAACATAAAGTATATTATTACGCTTAAGATTATCTTTGTGGTGTGGTTGATAGTTTGGACACGTAGAGAGGATGAATGAAAGGAGATTGACGAATCGGTGAACTTTTGAGGAAAGGTCACATTAAAGTACCTGCAACCGACGAGCGTGTGGGAAAACGCTAATGAAAGTAGAAGAAGCTAAAGATGTGTGTCAGGATCGTAACAAGTGGAAAGATGTGGTCTCTGCCTACCCCTATGGGAAAGAGGCGTGTATGTATGTATGTATGTTAAGATTAATGAAGGAAAGGAAGTTAATGTTTTTTAAGTTCCGTATACAAAATATAAAATGGTGTATGTTACCTAGTTTTTGAAGAGCGGCGTACGCTTTCCCTCAGTAGCGTCCACAGGCAAACTAACACCGCCACCGGAAACCGCCACCAGATACCCTCCACCACAACACGACTTCAGTGGTGTATATTACCTAGTGGTAGTGTTGTACGGGTGGATTGTATCTGGTGGCGGTGTTAGTTTGCTTGTGCACACTATTGTACGACGGCGTGCGGCGCTCTTCAAAAACTTTAAGGTAATATACACCATTTTATGTTTTGCATGGCATATATCTTAGCAAATTAACTTTCTTTCCATCAATAAATTAGATTTCCGCAAAATAAGTACTGGTTCTGTTAACTATACGTTTGAGATTGGTTCGCGTTCAGCCAGAGTTGATTGGCAGAGAATGCCACAAGGCAATAAATTGGCCCATTTTAGCCCTTTGTTCAAGGATAGATAAATAAATGAAATTCATTTAAATAACTTAAGTATCCTGATATAAATCCGTTCGTGCAGACAGACACAAAATGATTTTTTTCGATGCTAGTTATAAATCTATGGTTAGGTTACACGACCACAGATTCATCACAGTTGTTTTCTAAATTTGAACTTTTCAAATACAATTCAATATTGACAGCGGCATTAATTGACTGGTAAGCTATTTGTATTTTCGTTAGTAATGTCGAGTATAAGTTTTTTGTAAATAAATTTTATAAGTGTATTATAAATATAATAACAATGCCGCCAAAAAAAGGTAAAAAGGGTAAAAATAAAGGACCACCGGAATCTGGATGGTGGCCGGGATTTGGAACTAAAGGTAGATTATGAAATTTAATATTTTCATATATCCATTGGCGATGCAAATGCACAATAGGTAGTTAAAAGAGTAGTAACTAAACTAATTAAGTAGTAAGAAAATAAAAAGCAACTACGCGAAAACTATGAATCATCCCTCGGTGATAATTTTCAAATAGCTAAGAAACGCTTCTTTAATCTTGAGCAGAAACTTAATAAATATTCTAGTCTCAAAAAACAATACTGCGTTTTGATAAGCGAATACGAGCAATCACGTCACTTGAACAAGGTAGAAACACCGGGTTTTGGATACTTTATGCCGCATCATGCAGTCATTCGCGACAGTATCGAGACTACAAAATTAAGGGTTGTTTTCGACGCTAGTGATTAGAGAGTAGATGCAGAATCTAATTCAGGTTCTAATTCAGGAACGATATACAGCATAAAGGACCTTTAGTGCAAGTTGACTTGTTCGAAATTCTGGTTCCTGTAAGGCAACATAAATTTGTTTTGACCGGCGATATACAAAAAATGCACCGGCAAATTATTTCAGGACAATCACAGCGTAATCTACAACTGATTCTTTGGAGAGACGATGTAAATAAGCCCCTTCACATAATACGGTTAAATACAGTTCATACGTACCGTGTGGTAGCGGCTTAAGAGAATCTACCACCCCATCTCATCCCGTGGGTGTCGTAAAAGTCGACAGAGGGAAAATGAAAACCAGGAGATGGGCAGCAGCATCTTGCTGGAACATCTGAATAAATAAACTGCGGTTGCCAACCCGTCTGCCAAGCGTGGCAACTACGGCAAAATCCCCCCAAAACGAGAGCTACAAACTTTTGTGGCAAGCTGTGGGGGAGGCCTATGTTCAGCAGTGGACTATTGATAGGCTGAAACGACGACGACGACGACGACAGTTCATACGGGACTACATCAGCCTCGTTTTTGAGTACTAGATGCCTCTCACAAATAGCAAAGGAATAAGACAAAACAGTTAAAAAAATTATTCAGCATAGCAGCAAAACGAGTATAGCTCACATTTATAAAAGGTTACCAACACATTTGTATCAGCCTGTTTACCTTTACATACATTTCATACGAACTGCCAACAGTGTTTTTTTCCAAGGAATGTACTTAGTCGCGATTTTTAGACTTAAATAAACAGTCCAGTGTATTCGGTCTCCTGTGGTCTCCTAAAAACGATAAGCTAGTTTTCTGTGTAATTGGATGGGACGGCTCGTGAAGTCACCGAGCGATCTATTTTGTCCGATACTTGCAAGATCTTCGATCCGCTGGAAATGCTTAGTGCGTGTACAATCAAATTTAAAATATTACTCCAAAAATTATGGATTTTACAACTTGGTTGGGACGACCCAGTCCCGCAAGACATTAAAAAGATTTAGGACTAAGTACTAAACAATATTTATGTACCTAGAAATAGTTTATGTTGTTTACGGACGAGCTTCACTGCATTGTGGACACTTCTCAATAAGCATGCGGAACATGCGCAAATCTGTGCACTAAGTCCAGCAGTCGACTTTTGACAGATTGATGGGAATTGTCTTTGCTCGGGAATAATACGCCACACTGCTCCAACGCGGTTTGGCGGATGCATATTTTTTTATAGGACAAAGTGACGAGACGAGCAAAGCGATCATCTGATGGTAAGTGCAACGTCTGTCCATAACAAATGTTGTGTTACCTACAACATTTCTGTGTACCACACTGCGCTCGTCATCCTGAGACATCAGTACTTCACATTTTCCCAGTAATAACACTAGCTTCCAGTGCCTTCTAGACCGAACCACAATAATGTTTGCCCACCATTGCTTCTCGGCAGAATAACTGACCTATATAATCTTCCGTGGTACTTACGTTGACAGACAGATTCCTGTATAGAAAAATATATTTTTTTTATTTAGTAAAAGAGACGAAACGAGTAAGACGTTCCTCTGATGGTAAGTGCAACGTCTGTCCATAACAAATGCTGTGCCACCCAGAACATTTCTGTGTGAGACCACACTGAACCTGTCACTCATATGACCAGCGATTACGCTAGCTCACAGTGCCTTTCTAACCGAAACACAGTAATGTTTGCACACTACTGCTTCACGGCAGAATAACTGGCCCTGGGGTGGTACCTACCTAGACGGATTCTTGCATCATAATTATTATCGACAAAACGAGACACACCTCCACTTTGTAAACCCCTACACGCCCGCGATTATGTAAAATTAACAGCAAATTAACATATTTTTTTATCTCATTCTATTTTTCATTGATATCGAACAAAAACAATTGAATATGTCGTCCATAAAACGGAACTTGATAAGACTTTCGTTTCATCATGCTTTATTTTAAATTATAACGAGTTCCATCTCAGCGACCAGTCTCGAGTCAGTCGCCCACAGAGTCAACAGCCCGGTACGGTTAATTATATTGGTATTACATACTTGGATTCTTGTTAATTATCTGTTTAAATAGTTTCACTCAAACCTTGGTTCACTTACCTATCTTTGTCTTTTTTCCTCATTTTTAAGCAACTACCTGCCAGTGTTAATACTTTTTTTTATAAAATTATAAGTTTTTTTTATACAGCCTATGTGTTATATAATCTAATTTTGAGCGTTAGCTCATATTCCCAAAAAAAACATGTAATTTTAAAAACTAATGTTTAGTTTAGCCATAGGAAAGATAATACTAAAATTTCTTTCTTTTTTTTGGTAACGGCAACTCTTTTAATTGGGAAACTCTCGCCACGCGGCAGTTCTTCCGTCTTTAATTCTTAGTCATTTTCTTTTTGTTGCAGCCACAATGACTACCTACTTCCAGTACCCATCTGTCGAGCTTCAGGAGGAGCTCAAAAAGATCGCCCAGGCGATCGTCGCTCCTGGCAAGGGTATCCTCGCTGCCGATGAGTCCACAGGTAAGTTACCATTTACACTTATGGTCGCATCTTTATTTTCACTATCTTTACCCGTAGATACACTACATGAACGGTTAATTTTTATCTTTCCGTTAGATCAATGATACAAGACATATTTGACTTGAAAAGTATCAAAGAAAATATATGATTAATAATACGGTATAATTATTTTAAAAATCCTAAAAAATGTTTATTTTCTCATGGTTGGTACTTTTTAAAGTAAGTAAAAAGTAAAGTTTTAGCCTATAAATGTCCCACTGCTGAGCACAGGCCTCCTCTCATTTCTGAGAGGGTTTTGGAGCTAGGAAGAATCCGCCTCGATGCCCCCCAATGCGGGTTGGCGGACTGCACATGTCTTCGAAATATTTTTTATTTCTCAGACATGCAGGTTTTCTCACGATGTTTTCCTTCACCGACGAGCACGTGGTAAATCGGCACATAAAATTGCAATTAACAATTTTAAATACCTACCGCCTAGCCCCTGTGCTACCACGGAACAGAATTACAGGATTATTATATTAGAAAAATATTGTTCAGACATTATTTGCACAGTGGTTAGTAATAATGATTTAAGAAATAATAAGCGGACAAAACATTAAAATTGTCACCCTCTATTTTTCTTAAACCTTTTTTGCTCTTTCTAACCAAATCAAACCAATCTTTTTCTTTATTTACGTACACTGAATTATGAGTCTCCTCAATCACGTCACACTGAAAGCAAGGACGAATATTAAACCGATTGCATGTGTATGTGTTTACGAAGCGTGTGCAGTTTTTTTTTGACTCGGCATAGACATCAGGCGATATTGCAACTTACTGCTTGTTATAATCAACATTTATGTCGAATTTGTCGTGCTTTAGTGGTTAACGTCAACGTGCCTGACTGCGGAGTTGTGGGTAATGGGTTCGAACCTACCTTTTAAAAACGGTTGACTGATGAAGCTACAGTTGAATTAGTATATTTTGTGTACTTAAACAGTATTATGTCTTATGGCGTATCAGTTTGGGGATACGCAACTGGATTGGACACAATATTCATTATACAAAAAACAAGCATTTCGGACAATCTCTTTAACCTCGCGAGTCGCTACGAGAACTATACAAAGAGTTTGTTTATTTTTGAAAATATTCTATAATTAAAACATGAATTAGTTTAACAAAAAAGTAACCGATCGTAGAATGGGTCGAGACGACACGCCCAGAGGTTATTGTTTTTAGGTTGTCTAAAACTAGAAAGTCTTTTCTAAGTAGATAAAATTTGATAATAAAAGTGTAAAAATCGAATGCAGATTTCAAAAACTTGTCAAGAATACTTTATCAGATAAAATGTGTTATAAAATAGATCATTATAACAGAGGACAAAGATGTGTGAAAAAAACCCTTACTCTGCACTAGCAAACCACCTGGCCACTGAATATATGATGTTTTAATATTTTTTATGTAATTTATAGATAGAGTAATATGGCACAGAACAAAACAAAGACCCCATAATTTTTTGTCGGTAAGAACCGAAAAATAAGACCTCGGGGAAGACCCTGAGGTCTTATTTTTCGCACCGGTGTTAATTGTAACGCTCTTAGGAGCTTTAAACAGGCCTAAATTGAAATAAGAAATTTTGACTTGGAACAAAAACAACGAAGGCCAGATGACGAAGCCATATTGGATTTATCATAAGATCGATAAGCGCAATCTATAGTTTATTGCCCTCCATATTACATATGTGAGTGGAAATTATTATCAAGTGATTATAAAATATTGGCCGAAAGATACTTATTATTATGGTGTTGACCTTATGGCGAATTTTCAACCACGCCGACATTTTTTTAAACATTTTCGGAAGCTATCAACTTCACAGGAGATATTATAGTGCAGCAAGTCTAAGCGCAAACGCAGACGCACTCACTCGTCCTCACCTCAACAACCATCTGATAAGATCGGAGGTAGGCTAGGATCGGAGGTAGCAGTGTTTTTAGACGGGGGCCACAATCAGACCCGTAAACCAACGATTTGTGTTTGTGCACAAATGTTGACTCTGGCTGGTATTCGAACCCAATACCCGCGGCGCAGAAGTCGGGTATTCTGAACACTAGGCCACCTTTTATTTAACCGCAGTTTTTTAAAACGTAGCAGTCGCGCAATTGTTACAGCCCTGTCACTGCATAATTTTTGACATTTGATGACCGCCCTAGTGGTCAGGCCAGGTTCGAATCCCAGCCGCACCGAACATTTGTGTAAAAACGCAATTCGAGCAGTATAGTGATGCTGTCACTATACTGCTCATGGTGCACATACACTGTCACGTCCACTCGCTGCATAATAAATTATTAATATTAAACGTAAAAACTCATTACAGTAATTACAAAATTCAATAACAAGTCTACCGCTACTTTTCGAGTTGGCGCCAATGTCTTAATTCATATTTTTTACGCAGGAACCATGGGCAAACGTCTCCAAGACATCGGAGTCGAGAACACCGAGGAGAACCGCCGCAAGTACCGCCAGATGCTATTCAGCACTGATCCCGTAAGTACTTCTTCCTTTACTTTTTAAAAAGTATTTTGGTGCTTCGCGTTCATTATCAACTAAGAATCTACTACCACACCTCACAGGGAAAATTAAAATCAGAGGATGGGCAGCAGCATCTACCTGAAACATCTGAAAAGTAAACTGCGGTTGCCAATGTACCCGCCAAGCGTGGCAACTATGACATAATCCCCCCAAAATAAGAGCTTTAAACTTGTGGCAACCTAATGGCAATCTATGGGACAAGCATATGTTCAGTAATGGACTAGTGATAATTTGAAATTATTATGATGATAATGAACTGTTTTGTACATACATCCATGCGGTCCGCCTTTTTCCCATATAAGGCAGTAGGCAGAGACCAAAACCAAAAACCAAAACCTTAGCCCACTTTCAGCTTTCGCGGAAAAGCCATATTGGTACGAGTCAAAATATTCTTAGTCCCCATTGCGTTCTCACGAGCAATAGAGTGACATCATATAAAACACTTACACCATAATAAAGTCTGTCCCTACAATACCTTAGTCGCCACTTACATGTCGGTACGAAAGAGGTTTTCTTTTTATTGGATAAAGTGACGAATCGAGCAAAACGTTCACCTGATGTTAAGTGCTACGTCACTCAGAACATTTCTGTGCGCACCACACTGCGCCCGTCACCAAGAGACATCAGTTCTTAAGGAATCCTACCACCAGTAATATTACAGTACCACAAATGAGTACACAACTGACCTCTTCGGGGACAGTCACAACACAACAAGAAACCATCCGAAACACAACAAGAACCATCCAATCCTAAAACCAACAATTTCTGCCTTTGAACAAATGTTGGCTTCCTTTTTAATTCGAATCCAAGCACTCTGAACACTAACGCGGCCATCCATATGTGAATTTGTAAATTTTGTTGCACCAGGCCATCTCTGAAAATATCTCCGGCGTGATCCTCTTCCACGAGACCCTGTACCAGAAAGCCGACGATGGCACTCCCCTGGTGTCCCTGCTTGAGAAGCGTGGAATTATCCCCGGCATTAAAGTCGACAAGGGTGTCGTACCACTCTTCGGTTCTGAGGACGAATGCACCACCCAGGGTAAGTGTTCTTTTTTACAAATAACACTTCACTTTGTTTTTGAAGGAAGTGACGAGACAAGAGCAAATTGTTTGCCTAACGAATACTGTGTCACCCAGAACATTAGTCGTGCCACGACGCTGCGCTATTCACCCTGAAAATCAGTTCTTAAGTCTCAGATGTCCATGAGATACATTGCACTGCAGTGATAACCACCTGGACAGAAAACGATTTCACGAATTTAAAGTTATACGAGTATCTAAATTGTTTTCGTTTCTGGGTCAATCTATGAGTCAACAATCTAATGTCTTTGACACGGCATCTGACTCTGTCTCCCAAGATATTTTCATAAAAGTAACGAGACTAGCATAAAGTTCACCTGATGAGATTTGAGTAACACAGATGCTGTGTTACTCAAATATTTCTGTGTATCAACCACACTGCTCCCGTCACCTTGAGACATTAGTTCTTAAGTCTCATATGCCCAGTGATTACGCTAGTTCTCAGTGCCCTTCAGACCGAAACAATAATGTTTGCACACTGCAAATGGGAATGTAAGGACAAGGGAGTGTATCTGTATTCGAACTAACTTTTACGGCACTATGATATTTCCTGCATATATGATTAATTCCGGTTGTGAAGAAGTGGCGTGGTCGAAATCGTCGTGGCCATTAGAATGTCATACAATAAAAAAATGTTTAGTTTCGCGCGTTTTCAAGTGGCGTGGTACTCGTAGCTCAGGGGTTGGGCGCTCATCTTAAATTTCGCAGTACGCCAGTAATCTGAGTTCGATCCCCGGTCCCGGCACCTCTGAAATTGTCGTGCAATTTTAAGTGCTGATTTACCACGAGCTGAGCGTCGACGGACAACATCGTGAGGAAATGTGCACGTCTGGGTAATAAAAATATTTAGACAACGTGTAAATTTGCCTACCCGCATTGGAGCAGTGTGGATTCTTTCCGGCTCCAAAACCCTCACCGAAATGAGAGGGGAGGCCTGTGCTCAGCAGTGGGACATATAAAAGGCTGTTACTTTACTCACGTGCATTGCAAAGCCTAAGAGATACCTTAGAAGAATATTTCAGAAGTTACTACACGAAAGTTCTCATTAGAAAAAATAAATTTGTCTTCGACTTTGATTCGAACTCGGAACTCAACAACGCAATAGGGCTAGTAATGTGACCGCTAAACCAGTAAGTAAAATATTACATCAGTCACTCGACTAATTCAAACCGTGTTTAATACTTCATATAACCTAAGTGTCAGATAATAGACAACGAAATTGTTTTTGTTCGACAATATTCCATTTCGAATTATCTCGTTATCACTGAAGTCAATTTGGTTCTTGCTCCTTAACAATTGATACCGAGGGGCTCGACAACACAATCTCCCTTGATAACAATGTCAAAGTCGCAGACCGAGTACACTCACGAGCAATGTGACCTCGGCGACACAATCAAGTTGGACCTCTAGTTACATAAACACTATCTGAACTAAAATATACATACATGCATTATCAAAAACTTTTTTTCTGTAACCATTTTTTGATGTCGACATGTCGATTATATAAATGACATTAGATTACAACTTTGAGTTTTATTTACGGTACATAATAAAATAATAGTAGATTAATAAGTCTATTATAAATTCTATGATAGAGATAAAATAAATTGAAATTGAAAGTAATATAAAATAGCATACACAGAGTCACGGCACTTTCCTATTGGGGTAGGCAGAGGCCACATCTTTCCACTTGCTACGATCCTGACACACCTCTGTCGCTTGTGTACTTTCATTAGTGTTTTCATACAAGCTCGTTGGTTGCGGGTAATTTTAACGTGACCTTTACTTAAAACAATGTAATACTTTCGCCTACCGCCTCATAAATCTCTTTCGTCATTCTTCTTTCATCCATCCTCTAAATAAATTAACGCAATATATGTATATAATATCGCGGCTTATTTCATCGTAATATTTGCTCTCTATCGTAGTATTAATAACACTGATAGTAGGATTTCTATGTAGGAATCCGTCGAGGTAGCAGGGCCGGGGACTGCCGTGAAGTAGTAGCGTGCCAACATTAATGTGTTTTGGTCTAAAGTGCACTTATAGCTTGTGTAATCACTGGGCACATGAGACATACGAACTGATGTTTCAGGGTCATGCCAAACAGAAATATTCTGAGTGACACAGCATCTGTTATGGGCAGACGTTGCACTTACCATCAGGTGAACGTTTTGTTGGTCTCGTCACCTTCTATAAAAAACAACGTTTATTCGTGAGGCAGCATTTTACTTGTCTTTGAACACTAGATCACGAGTTTTTTTATGATTTAATAGTTATTTATCCCTACAGGGTTGGACGACCTCGCACAGCGCTGCGCTCAGTACAAGAAAGACGGCTGCCACTTCGCCAAGTGGCGGTGCGTGCTGAAGATCGGCCGCAACACTCCATCCTACCAGGCTATCCTGGAGAACGCGAACGTTCTGGCCCGCTACGCTTCCATCTGTCAGAGCCAACGCATTGTGCCAATTGTTGAGCCCGAAGTACTTCCTGACGGTATGTTATAACACGCTCTTTTTAGCTTGACCTGAATGAGTCTAATGGAGACTTCCAATTAAATTTTCACCCACTTCCAGATGTAGAAATTCAGCACACGTATTAATGACCGGTGACAATATAATAATTTCATGACTGATCTGGTATTCTGACCAAGATCATCAGCTCATTGTTGTTCAAGATTGAATCGATATTTCTTTTATCAATTTAGGCTTGTGTAAAGGTCATATGAATGTCAAAATCTATACCGATTCCAAAAATAAGACCAGATTAGAGAATAACCGGCAAGAAACTCTGGGGGGTCTTTTTTATTTATTTAATTATTTTCACGCTACTGCTTCAAGGCAGAACATCTGGTACCTAGACGGATTCCTGCAAAGGAATCGTAGCCAGTACAGACAGATTACGAGTCAATGACTGGACTGAAGAAACAATTATTAGGGGTCTATTTTCAACCAAAACGACAACTTCCGATAGGAAGCTGTGAAATGCGCAGGTAATATTATAGTGCAACAAGTGTACGCGCAAACATCGGAGGTAGACTAAGATGCAGTTTCGGAGACACGAGGACAATCTCAACACAACCAGACCCAAAAACAATTTGTGTCTTTGCACAAATGTGTCCTCCGACTAGAATTCACATACTCTGACCACTAGGCCGAAGCATATAGTTCCATGGTAAGTCATGGAGTAGGAATATAAACTGATACCTAAGCCGACGGTCGTTACCAGGGGTTCTATGAAGCACTACACTTTAGAGACTCTAGATGGGTACGCTAAGACAAATAAATTTAAAGTCCATCAGTGCACCTGGAGAGGTCATGGAATAGAATGTTACGACCATAATTCCTTGTTACAGGTGAACACGACCTGGACCGCGCCCAGAAGGTGACCGAGGTGGTCCTCGCTGCTGTGTACAAAGCCCTGAATGACCACCATGTGTACCTCGAGGGTACCCTTCTGAAGCCTAACATGGTGAGAAAAGCAACAGCCTATGAATATCCCACTGCCGAGCATTGGCCTCCTCTCATTTCTGCCAGGGATTTCGTGATGAGTTCTCCACGCTGCTCCTATGATTGGCGTCTTCGAAATATTTTTATTCCTCAGACATGCAGGTTTCGTCATGATGTTTTCCTTCACCGCCAAGAACGTGGCAAATCGGCACTTAAAATTGCAGGACAATGTCATCGCGTGCGCGATACCCGATGCAACGCTTATGCATTATGGATCGGGGTAGGCTAGACTGCAGTGTCAGAGACACCGGAACTATCACAACACAATCAGACCCGAAAATCAACAACTTGGGTTTTTATAAAAATGTACATATATTTCCCGAATGTAAAAATTATTTCCCGAAGGCGTTTTTGTCTGTATGATATACCTCCCTTAATTCTGTATCAAAATTAATGTTTGATACGCTATTTTGAAGATTAATTTTCCTTCTAACGACGAAAAATCATTGATTAAAAAAAATTGAATTTATTAATATAACTGTACAAAGCACCATCTGTTGTCAACAAATCTGTTGTAACATGCAACACAGCTGTCGGTTGGAGTTGTTGTTTAAGCAAAGTAGACGGCGCCATCATGATCGAGATACTATGCGAAATACGCACGGGTTAGCTAGTAATCTATATTTCTGTATTTTAGGTGACTGCCGGCCAGTCATGCAAGAAGACCTACACTGCAACGGACATTGGACGCGCTACCGTCACCGCTCTGCTCAGGACCGTGCCTGCCGCTGTTCCTGGTATAACCAATAATAAGAATTTACTCTTCGCCAGCTTGTTAATAGGCCACTTAATATGACGCCAAATATAACGTATTAAAAAGTAAAGTCACAGCCTATAAATGTCCCACTGCTGAGCACAGGCCTCCTCTCATTCCTCAGTGGATTTTGGAGCCGGAATGAGTCTTACATGCAGCTTTCCTCACGATTTTCCTTCACCGCTGAACACGTGATAAATCAGCAGAAACATTTTGATTGTGCCGGCAACGGGGATTCGAACTCGGATCACTAACGTACCATGAAATTTAAGGCAATCGCCCTGTCCCAAAGATGTGTTAGCTCAAACCCACCTTGATAATCTGCAGTAATCGCCACACACGCAGGTGGATTGGCGATCGCAGTACCAAGCAGCCAACCGGTCTTTGTATTTTGAACACGATCTCCAAAACTAGGATTTCTCCTGGATCGCGGGCGTGTTTTATAGGCCTACATTTAGCATGGATTATTACCCGCACCAGAAGCAAGTCACTGCAAGCCATACAAATATTTGATATAATGGGGTCTAGGCTAGGCCGAAAATATACAGAACGTTGATAGAGACCACCTAATCTGCCTTTTAATCGTAGTTACATCCGACGGGTGTCTGGCAGAGTAGAACATCACCTACCTTATTCCTACTTAGAGGTGTCGTAAGGGTCGACTAAGGTATTATACGGACAGACTTTAATCGTGCCGAATAACACCCTAATATGCAATGCTGTCTCTAGCAATGGGGAGTAAGAATTATTTTGACTCGTACCAAAATGGCCCCGACGTGGTTCGCCACTCCTCACGTCTCGTTGCCCGCGAGGTCGAAAAGTGTGCTAATTGTGTGCACATGCTCTCTTATATAAAGAGACCTATATATTCAGTATATCTATAAGAATAAATAAAATGGTAAAGTGTCTATCTATGATTTCAGAATAAAGGCTTAATCTCATAGGGTAATTTGCAAGATACCAAGACTCAAACATGCGGTATAAAAAAATTGTCTGTCTGTCTGTTTGTTTGTCCGAGCTGATCTCCGAAACGCCGGAATAGACTTTAACGGGCCTTTCATTGACAGTTTGAGCACTTTTGAGAGAGTAATCTCAGCTACTTTTTGTTTTAATATTTAGGGTTCCCGGTTCCTGCTTAAATCTTAAAGACTAGAAATAGAGGCCATGCGGATCGTCGGTGATTACTATTTAAGTTAATAGTAGTTTAAATATTTCTCTTAATATCTTTTATACGTCTATTCCTAATGTATAATAAACTGGAGAGCTTGTATGTTTGTACGCGCTAATCTCAGAAAACACTAATCCGATTTGAAAAATTATCTTTGCATTAGATTGCATTTTTATTGAAGAGAGTTAATTCTAAGTAATTAAACTTCATGCTACGACTAAGGTGCAGGCTGAGAATAGAACTTCGCCGCGAAGGCCCGAACTGTGAATACGAACGATCAGCGAAGTACCATTACTTACGACGCAATCATGTGGTCGGCTTATTTTACGCGGGTGACACCGCAGGGCACAGCTAGTATAACTATAAGAAATGTGTAATTTAACTTGTCTTAGTAAACACGTAATAGCACAAGATTTAATTGTTAATCTGATTAATTCCAGGAGTCACATTCCTCTCCGGCGGTCAGTCCGAGGAAGAGGCCTCAGTGAACCTGAATGCCATCAACACAGTGGACCTTAAGAGACCATGGTCCCTCACCTTCAGTTACGGTCGTGCCTTGCAGGCGTCTGTGCTCCGCGCCTGGGGAGGAAAGCCCGAAAACGTGCCCGTTGGACAGCAGGAATTGCTCAAGAGGGCTAAGGTAAGCTGAGCGGAGCGCCTGCTAATGCTGCTAATACCCCAAATCAGGTACCTTCTTTTTCCATTTGCCTGTAAAATTACCTCTACCACGTTAGGAGTATTTTTTTATGGAAATGACGAGACGCTTAAGAGAATGTCATCCCGTGGGTGTCGTAAAAGTCGATAGGGGTTAATTTAAAACCGGGACACGGGGAGCCGCATTTTCTTGGAATATCTAAATAAAAAAACTGCATAAAAAGAAGCGTGACAACTATTCCCCCTAAATGAAAGCATGCAAACTTTTGTGTGAATCTATGGAGAAGGCCTATGTTCAGCAGTGGACTAGTGATAGGCTGCAATTATGATGATGATGATGACGAGACGAGCAAATCATTCGCCTAAAAGTGCAACCACAGTGTAGTGTCACCCAGAAAACTTCTGTGTGGCACTACACTGCGCTCGTTGCCTTGAGACATTGGTACTTGAGTCTCATATACCCAGTTCAAACCGAAACACAGTAATGGTTGCACACTGCTCGAACGCATAATAAGGTCTTTTTGTGGCACATTATTTATCTGTCTTTTTACTGGATTTTTTTTTCTCAATACTTTGTCTTAAAATTGCAAAGACTTTTTTACGTACGTATATGATTCAACGTATCACTATTTAAGGAACATAATTTTATATAACTTGCCACAGATAAACCCTCGCATTTTGCATGAGTGTTGCATGATAATAAAGTTTTAATGTAGTTATGCTTGTAGAATGTAGATTAAACTATATAGAAGCTTTTTGTGTTTTAACATATCATCTTTTATCGTAACATTTCAGGTATGATATTTTCTAGACCCTTAAAAAACACCTATTATTTGTTAATTTAAATTAAAAGCATATTTTATCAAATTTACGTTTAAATTTTTATTTTAGCACTTTATTTTTGACTTTCAAAAGGAAAGGAAAATATCATACCTGTTAAATAATATCACACTTAAATAATATCGTGTCAAGTTTCGCAACTCAATAACAATTCTATTTTGAACAAGGAACTTAAAACAACTGTCAATACACGCTGATTTTTTTTAAAACCAATCACAGGCCAACGGGCTTGCGGCCAGCGGAAAATACGTCGCAGGATCAATCCCATCTCTCGCAGCATCGAAATCTAATTTTGTTAAATCACACGCGTATTAAGACTAATGATTGCTGAATTATTATGAACTGCTATTTTTTATCTGAACTATGCTTGTTATAATTAATTATGGCAACTTTAATACATGTTATGTCTTTGGTAGCTTTTGTAGTATGTCATCTACTTTTATAGTTGCATGATCATACTGAATTTTTGCCTTTTAAAGAGTTTTATGTTTAAGAAAACTTATTTCTTTTGTATTTATTTAGTTTGTTAGCGAACGACATATAAATATATACGTTTAATTGCATAGAATATGTTGCAGCTTTTACGAGGAATTATTTATGTGCAGCACTAATTGAGATCAGCGTCCTTTTATTATCATTACACTGATTTGATTGAATATTAATGTACTTACTATACATATTCGAGAAAAAAATATTCATGCAGTTTATCTCTAAATTCGATTACTTTTTTCATTTATATATTGCCAATATCAAAAAAAGTTACTTGTCAAATAGTCTTTCAAGTTAGTAATGACAATTGATGAATCAGTGTGGGATTGGTAGGATCACAATATATTTTTTTTTAACTGTAAGGTAAGTGTGTACTGCTTAAAGTAGAATGTTCGTATGTAGTTGCATTATTTGTTTGTTTCTTTGCATATATCTATGTATAATATAAATTTTGGAGAGCACTATCACTGACTAGCAACATCGTTAGATAAGCAACTGTCACACTTGTGTCATGTTTTACCGCCAAAATGTAGCTATTTCTTTCAAGTGACTATGACGTCCATTCTATTCTTTTTGTTATAATTATCGAATTTAAAGACTGATTTATGCGCGCAAGTCAATGAGTGTACTCTCTAATATTTGTTGTTTTTGTTGTTGTTGTTTTCACTAATTTTATTGTCAACTCTGTTACTAACACTTATTTGTTCGTAATAAAATTTAAAAGTGATTTGTGTTTTTATTTGTCTAATCAGATTTGCCATAGATTTGGTTAAAGTAGAATGTAGAGTTATAGTACATATATAGTTTTATTTTTAGTAATAGCTTAATTGTATTTTTTAGATCTAATCTGTTTAATTTTTGTTGAGTTTTTTTTTATTGTATATAGTGACGAAACGAGCAAAACGTTCACCTGATGGTAAGTGCAACGTCCGCCCACAACAAATGCTGTGTCACCCAGAATATTTCTGTGTGACACCACACTGCGCCCGTACACCCTGAGACATCAGTTCTTAAGTCTCAAATGCCCAGTAATAGACCTAGCTTACAGTGCCCTTCAAACCGGAAAGTAATGCTTGCACACTGCTTCACGGTAGAATAACTGGCCCTGGGGTTGTACCTACCTAAACGGATTCCTGCATAGGAATCCTACCACCAGTAGACATTGAACACTTGTTGTATTGTAAACATTGAACACTTTATAGAAACACTAGCTGATGCCCGCGACTTCGACGGCGTTGATATAGGTTTTTTAAATATCCCGTAGGAACGTATTTGATTTTCCGGGATAAAAAGTATCCTATGTCCGTCTCCAGGATGCAAGTTATCACTGTGCCAAATTTCATCAAGATCGATTCAGCGGTTGAGCCGTGAAATAGTAACAAAAAGACCGAGGTACAGAGATAGTTACTTTCGCATTTATAATAATTTAAATTATAAATTTAAAAGCATTTGTAATTAGTATGCATACACGAAACATCGAAAATCCGTTTTCAGCCCGCTGAGCTCAGTAACTAAGCGATTGGATTCTGCACTGAGCCAAGTGTTTGATTCCCGTAAGGGACAATAATTTGTGAGGCGCACAGACAGTTTTTTCGAATCAGAGTGTTTATACAACGTTCCCGGCACCTACCCATGCCTCTTTGATCTCATAAACACGACGGTGAAGCTTTAATGTTAAAATTGAATACTAAAAATGTCCATACAAAACTTTAAAATTATTTGTTATGTAAAACTTTACGCAACCCTAACTCAGAAAGTCGTTGCCCCGAACCAGACAAATTCAAAATTCGTTTTCTTCTCCATTTCATTTATGTTACCCTACTACGGCGTCGTACTAACAGATTTACTTCGCAACAGATTTCCTAATAAGCTTCATGTTACTAGTACTTGCGAGTTCTGTGATGGCAGCTCAATGGAAAAACGCCCAATTAAATTTATGAGTTTATTGCCTCGATCACCTGTGATAATGTTCTCCTAGCCGATTTCGACCACGGCGACAACTGCCGACTACTGTCGAGAGCCATCAACTGCGCAGGAGATATTATAGTGCCACAAGTGTACGCGCAAACACAGAGGCACTCACTCGTCCCAACCTACCCGCGCTCGATGTAACGCTGATGCGATAAGATCGGAGGTAGACTAGGATGCAGTGTCAGAAACACGCGGACAATCACAACACAACCAGGACCCGAAAACCAACAATTTGTGTTTTAGCACAAATGTTGGCTCCGGCTGGGATTCGAACCCAGGACCCGCGGCTTAGAAGTCAAGGTACTCTGACCACTAGGCCACGCGGTCGTCAATCACCTGTATAACAGTGTTTAACGACTTATCTCCTACAGGTATCACGCTACGAGGCTCATTATAGAAGTAGTACAAGGACAGGAAATGTGTCAAACTAGGAAAACTATAGATTTTTAATTTGATCAATATTATTGAAAACTACCTTACTCCTCGCGGTTTCACCCGCCAAAAAAAAAGCCGACTCCGATCGATTATACACATATGTATTTCCCTGTTTCAATCGGATTTTGTTGCGCGGAACCCTATTTATTTTTCTAAAATTAAAGTAGCCTAAGTTACCCGCTATAATATCAGCTATCTGTCAGCGAAAGTCCCGTCAAAATCAGTCCAACCGTTTCGGAGATTATCCGGAACAAACAGACACAAATATTTAAAAAAAAATTATTTCTTATAAGTACCGTATATACATTCACAAGCATTGAGTGAAAAGGTGTCTTTTGTTAATACATTCAGACTTTAATTTTATTTATTTGCATAGATAATGTTGTTGATCTCCTGGCCGGTTTTTCTACTGGGACAATACAACTTTAGTAGTTGTATTGTCGGAAGTCAACTGCTCAGAAGATATTATAGTGTGACACAAGAGTACGCGCAAACCCAGGCAGTCACTCGTCCCTACCTGCCCGTGCACGCTCATTCGATAAGATCGGAGGTAGGCCAGGATGCAGTGTCAGAGACACAAGGACAATCACAACAAAACCAGACTCGAAAACCAACAATTTGTGTTTTTGCACAATTGTTGGCCTCGGCTGTGATTCGAAAACAGGACCCTGCGGCGTGGTAGTCAGGTACTCTACCCACTAGGGTATTACGAAATATAGACTTATTTTATAGCAACTTAAACTTACTAATTAACTACCGTATAAAAAATTATTTTCTTTTAACATAAGTAAACGAAACCAACAAAGTTCATTGCCTGACTATAACAGGTACGATGTCACTAAGTCCAGTTTTTATTTGGATAATTCTGTGTGGCAGAAATGCGTTCGTCACCATGAGACATCGGACTCATATGACCCGAAAAACAGAAACAATGTACTGCTTGACGGCAGAATAACTGACACTGCGGAGCTACCCACTAGACGGATTTCTGCCTGGGAACCCTACCCAACCGACTAAAAATATTATAAGAATGTAATAGCTATGCCCGCGACTTCGTACGCGTGGATTAGATATTTCACTCTGAACTTTGATTTGGACAATTCTTTGTAGCAGCATTGCCTTCATCTCCATGAGTCATCGGTTCTTTAGTCTTATATGCCCTGCTATTAAACTATCTGCAGTGCTATTCAAACCGAAACACTGTGCTGTTTGCTGCAAATACCACTGATTGAGAGCAGAATAACTGGCACCATTCTAGGCGTCGTCATGAAGTAGCCTGCAAATATTTTTGTGTTTCGGTCTGAAGTACACTGATCTAGTCTAAATACTGGGCATTTGAGACTTATGCTTGGTGCAGATAAGATGAAAATTGTTTGTAATGATGTAAGTATGTTTTTGAAAAAGAAGACAGTACGCCGGATAACAGAATTCTGATTAAAGGAGAAAGAGTGAAAGAATTTGTATATTTGGGTTCAAGTCTACAAGAGACTACGAGAGAAAGTACGACGGTGATTCTGAGCGAAGAATGATCGCAGGAAATCAAGTGTATGGAGCCCTGCATAACTTTATGTGTAGCCAGAACGTATCTAAAAAGGCACGACTAGCGGGACACACAGGAGTACTGAGTACTGAGTGTGGGGACACTTATGTATGGTAGTGAATGTTGGGTATGGTAGAAGAAGCATGAAAGTAACATAAATGCTGTGGATATATAAAGTTTGAGAAGTATAGCTGGTGTGACTTTAATGGATAAAGTAAAGAACAGCGTGATAAGGGAACTTTGCAGTGTGGTAGAAGATGTACTGACAAAAATAGAGAAAGGGGTGCTTAGATGGTTTAGACACGTAGATAGAATGAATGAAATAAGATTGACGGAACAGATTCATGAGGCGAATGTGAATGGGCATGCCGATAAGGGTCGACGGAAGCGAACGTATCACGAACATATCGAATCACGATCACGTCAAATGCAACTACCGACGAGCGTGTATAAAAGCGCACATGAAAGTAGATGAAGCGAAAGATATGTGTCAGGATCGTAGCGAGTGGAAGAATGTGGTCTCTACCTACCCCAATGGCGTGACTCTGTAAATATATGTTTGAGACTTATAAACCTATGTCCTAATGTGACTAGCACAGTATGTTGCGTGTAACAGTATTTGTGTAGCGTGGTGCCTGTTGGAAATGCTGAATCCGGTACTGCAATCGCCATTTCACCTCCCAAGCAAAGCGATACGGCAAATCGCCTCTAGAACGGGAATCGATTTGGACGTAGATCAGCAGTGCAGGCTATTTAGAAGTTGTTAATAATAATAGATTTTAAATGATGTCTCCTATCTTCCTGTATATATACGCGAGTGACCTAGTTCGATTCCCGGTGTCGGCACCTCGAAAAAGTATTTTGCAATTTTAAGTGCTGATTTGCCAGGTACTCAGCGGTAAGCAATATTTGTAGGACAGGAAGTCTGTCAACCCGCATTGGAGGAGCGCAGGACTCTTCCCGTCTGCAAAACCCTCTCCTAAAAGAGGGAATCCTCTGCTCAGTAGTGAGACATTATAAACAAAAAAGATACTTTTTTTATTTATAAGCTACCGCTTAACTACGATCCCACCCTGCGAGACTATTGCGTATCGAAAGTGATGATCACTTATAAAAGTGTTGAATGAATGTCTGTTATATTACTGTCTGCATACTGACTATGATTAACAAAAAAGTATACGTAAGTAAACATACGAAGATATCGTCGCTGTTGAATGGCCCGGAGAATGGTATTTAATATTATGCTGGCCCTAGTTTTTTTTTTAAACTTTTATTAATTTATTTACTCTTCATTGAATATTATAATAATCTTTAACAAAAGGCGAAGTTAAAGCTAAACATTTTATGCCAGTCAACCTTATGGCAGTGAGTAAACGGCAAATAAGAATTACAAAAAAAAAATACAAAGTTGTATACATTGTACACACATATAATGCAATGATTTTTGACGATGATATTTATTTTTCCGATATCTGCGCAGGCTATTTTTAGGTAGGTAGTAGGTTTATTGAAAAAAATATCTTCATAAGCTGTACCATCGTTTCCTGATGATACTCTTCACTGCTGAACATAGACATCTGCCAAGTTTATATTTACATATCTTAGAACCCTAGATGTTGCCTAGACGATTAGGTCTGGCATATTTGATATGGTGGTAGGATTTCTATGCAGGCACTACCGTATTTATTGTTGTCTGGAAAAACCACGACACATTTTAATTGTTAGAGCACTGAAGCTATTATTATTAAGTAAACTTAGAATCATTGGTTTATAACCTTCCCGTATAGTAACTGGTGGTAGGATTCCTATGCAGGAATCAGTCTAGGTAGGTAACACCCCATGGCCAATTATTTTGCCTTGAAGCAGCAGTGTGCAAACATTATTGTTTCTGTTTGAAGGGCACTTTGAGCTAGTGTAATCACTGACCATATGTAACTTAAGAACTGATGTCTAAGTGACGGGCGCAGTGGTGTTACAGAGAAATGTTCTGGGTGACAGCATTTGTTATGGGACTTACCATCAGGTGAACGTCTTTCTCGTTTCGTCACTTTATCCAATAAATAAAATTATGACATAGCTCATGAGATTTTGGAAAGGATGTCTCATTGTGGCGAGCGAAGTGCTGTGGAAAGTTATCCACGTACTATTATGTAAACGACTTTCTCGTCTCGTCAATTATTTCCATATAAACAAGGCTCCTCCACACTGTGTTCTAATTTATGGTTACTATTAAATATTGTTTTTTTTTTATAAAATGTATTTTTCCTTTCAGGCTAACGGCCAGGCGTCGCTCGGCAAATACGTGGCTGGATCAGTAACAGGTGTGGGCGCCGAGGCCGGTCTTTTTGTTGCTAACCACGCGTACTAAACACTGACACCTCTCCAGCCTAGCGCTGTATAACTGTTTATGCTTTTGGCATACATTTTAAATACATTGACACACTACAACCATAAAGAGTACAAATTTGTTACTATCTTTTACAATACAATTTTTACAATTCTTAATTTAAATTTTAAAAGCTTGTTCAGATTATAGCCAGCTTTGTTTTAAAGTTGATCTTGTACAACATGCACAATGGAATATCACTTCGGCTATTTATAGCGTATATTATTTATCAAATATAAATTAGTAAACCTTTGCTGAACGTATGTTGTCATTTCTACATTATATATAAGTAGGAACAGATTAAATAGAGACATATTAAAATTTTAGACAAAAGTGTCACAAATGTGTGTCGTAGATGCTTCATGTATTCGTCTAGAATTTGGCGTAAGTGTTGCTAGTTCGAAAAGTAATTAAGAAGTGTCGGTTTTTATATAAAATGTACAGTAATTTCATCCTTTACAATCTTTCATAGAAACGAACAGAGATTAGACTTGATATTTAGAATTTCCTATAATTTAATTGCGTTATTTTGTTAAGCAATCGTATTATAATCATATTATAAGAATAAATGAAATAATATGTATTATGTAGTGTTGTTTTATTACCATTCTACCCTTTTAAATCTGTAAGGAAATTAAACATTAAACAGTAAATTTATTAGAAAGTTTTGTTCAAGTACATTAATTCATAGCATTTTTTTTAATATACATCTTTTATTTACTTTGGTATTATATCATTTTATAACGTGTATGAGAATAACTATTATAATACAAGGAGGGATCAACAAGTAGTGAGAACGACATACTCCTTGGTAAGAAAAAAAATAAATACTGGCAGGCATAGCTCAGATACATATTTGTAATATTAATAAAGAAAAAAATCTTCGATTCTCTTTTGTTTTTTTTTCTGAACGTAGTCATGTGTCACGAAGCAATCGTGTCGGAACGTGTTCTCGAAAATTGAGAAAAACGAAGTGCGAGCCGTTATTAAATACCTCTGTTTAAAAAAGTTAACGACGCAAGAGATTCACTGCGATTGGGCAACATTAGGAAAGTCTGCTCCGCCGTATTCCACTGTCGCAAGGTGGGCTTCTCAATTTCGAGTAGGGAGAACGAGCACGCAAGACGAGCATCAGATCATCGTACCGTCCATCGACGTCAGTCACCCAAGAAAATGTTGCGAAAGTCGAGAAATTTGTATTGAGCGATCGAAGAGTTACCATCCGATACTTAATTCAAGAAACGGGCATTTCATATGGAAGTATTCAATCCATATTGAAACAATCTTTGAATATGAGAAAAGTCTCCGCGAGATGGGAATGAGCCGAGAATGTTAACCGACAGCAAAATCGACTTGTCATTTCGAAGATTTTGCTGCCATTCAGCAAGCTGGCTTATTTTTTTCTGTTCCCCAAATTTAAAGCAAGGGAAACAGGTACGAAGGCGATAACGAGGTGATGGATGCCGTGGAGAGCTTTTTGCAGGACCAAAACTTTTTTTTTTGAAAGGGATTGAAGCCTTGGAAAAGCGCTAGACTCGGTGTGTAGAGAGACTCGGAGACAACGTAGAAAAATAAATTATTAAGTTATCAATAGTCATTATATTCTATCTCATTCTCAATACTTTTTGATCCCCCCTCGTATATGCATAGGATTTTATTTTCTAAGTATATTTTTGTAACATTTCTTAAAAAAATCTATCGAACACTTCAAATTTTTATAGATGCTTCGTATAATGACGAATTAAAAGTTGTTAGTGCAAATAGTCACTCGTCTTCCCATTTCCGTATCAGTGGTGCTCAACCAATAAGACCAGGGAAGTGTCGAAATGCAACACATTCTGTCTCGAGGCCCAATAATTTTTGAGTTCAGAAAGTATTAACAACTTTTAGGATTTGGAGCATTGAACTACTAAGTAGGCAGATACGTTGACCTCTGACGACGTCATTGTCAATCTACAGACTGCCGCGGGCTCCCGGGTTCGAATGCCAGTCGATGCCAACATTTGTGCAAAAATAAATCTATGGTTTTCGGGTCTGGTTTTGTAGTGCATGTGTAATTTATCTCTGTTAAAGGAATTACTGGAGAAATCCTAGATTAGGGCATCATTGAAAAAATAGCAGCGGCTCTCAAACTCATAGCCCCACGTACATACATACAGTCACGCATTTTTCCATACACACGTAGCCGACTATCGAGTAGCGAACTACGTCGCCGCCATTTTGACACGAGTCAGAAAATTCTTACTCCCCATTGCGTTCCCACGAGCAGTATAGTGACAGCATTGCATATTATGGTGTTATTCTGCACGAATAAAAGGCACACCTCAGGAGAAAAGAGGGAGGGGCTATTCTACTCTGCCGGACACGTATCGGTAGCCCCACATACCCCCTAGGGAGTTTATCCCTAGAAGTCTGCATAACCGTTTAGACAATAATAAAAGCTAGCTAGCTATAGATAATAAATGTATTTAATTGATTATAATTCAAAGACAAAAATTGTTTTTAAATAATGTGAAGAACTAGTTTTCTTTGGCAAATTTTAACAATTTTAACAATTTTAGGACCAATTTTAGTCAGTTTTATCCGTAATTCTGACAACATCAAGTCGATATGTATACTTCGTATTTATTGTGACTGTGCTATGAAAACCCACTCTCACATAAGTATCGCCGATTTCAAATTCTTTCGAGAAGGTCTTGCTGCCCAAAAAAAGACATTGTCATCATCTTGCAGGGTTTTAACTGTGGACGTCTCTAGTAATGTATCTTGTTGCTTGATACTCACCTGATGGTAAGGACAATGTCTGCCCATAAAAAATGTCTCTGCTATGTCACCCAGAACATTTATCTGAGACACCACACTGCGCCCGTCACCCTGAGACATCAGTTCTTAAGTCTCATGTGCCCAGTGATTACGCTGGCTCTCAGTGCCCTTCAAACCTAAACACAGTTATGTTCGCAACCTACTGCTTTACGGGCGAATAACTGGCCCTGCGGTGGTACCTACCTAGACGGATCCCTGCATAGGAATCCTACCACCAGTACGTAAGCGTACTTTGAGAAACCCTCATCTATAGCGATCAAATGTCATTCACCGACCATGCACAAATCAGTACTTGATAATAACTCGTTAAGAAACGAAAAACTGGGACTGTAACCTTCTTTATAAGGCGAAAAACTTCAACAAGTTCTGTATCTTATTGTTGTTCTAGTTGACAGAGGTCCTATCCCTTCCCCTGCAATTTGTTTCAAGCGTCCTTTTATTTTGTCCTTCCTTTGTATATACATGCTTGGGTTATGTATTCTCCTTTTATATCCTATTTATACTTCTTAATTTTGAGTTTACATTGAGTCTGCATTTACCTCACTGAGGCCACTTTACAACCATGAGACGTATTTTTATGAGGAGTCGCCTTTAATTTCATAATACGCCAGTAACCTCTAAAATCGTTCTACAATTTTAAGTGCCGATTTACCGCGTGCTCAGCAGTGAAGGAAGATCATGAGGAAACCTGCATGTCTGAGGAATAGAAATATTTCGAGGAGAAGTGAAGTCCTTCAACCCGCATTCGAGCAGCGTGGCGGACTATTTCCCGCTCCAAAAACCCTCTCAGAAATGAGAGGAGGCCTGTGCTCTGCAGTGATACATAGGCTGTTACTTTTATATTGGTGGTGGATTCCTATGCCGGGTACTACCACAGTGGCAGTTATTCTGTAAAAAATTACTGTGTCTCGGTCTAAAGAGCACTGATAAAGGGTATTGATGTTTCTATCGTGAACCCTGGAGATAAGAGGTAATCAGACAAATGGCTTTCAGACTTAAATACCGAAACCGCGTACCGCGTTCTGTAATATCGTTCTTTATAACCCCTTTTCATCATCATTTCGTGGGAGAACAGCAGTTCAAAAAGTACAAACAAAGAAGAAAAAAATAAATATTCATTGCTTTGCAAACTTGTTACTGTATTTTAAATATGCAATTTTGCGATTGAAAAATGATTTGTTTCACTCTGAAGTAATTTTCTATTGTGTATTGTGTTTGCATATAAAATATTTTTTGTACATGGTGCGGGGCATATTTTGTGTTTACCGAGAAAATGTGATAATTTCCCGCGGGGAAAGCTGTAGTACTGTAGCTACTATTATAACGACGCTACCGACAGTCTCAGTTGTCCCATGTATTGTTGAGTAGCAAATATAAATTTAAATACGAAAGTTATTGTGTGAAAACGAATGTTCTCAGGGACACCTGTCTTGATGAAATTGGAAAGTAAAACATTCTCGAATAGCAAAATATACGTTCTTTTTAAAAATCTACAAAAAAAATGAAGTCGATCCAAGCACGATAGTGTTATAATATCAACTCGTCTGCCCGGCATTGTAACTATTGTATTTTACCTTTTTTATTGAAGTCATTGTTTAGCGGTTTACTTAGGCGAGGTAAAGTCATAGTTGTCTTAGGTATTCGTGTTAAGCTCGTGAACTGCTTTTTTTTTTGGATTCAGTGATGAAACGAGCAAAACGTTCACCTGATGGTAAGTGCAACGTCTGCCCATAAAAAATGCTGTGTCGCCCAGAATTTCTGTGTGACACCACACTGTGTCCATCACCCTGAGACATACGTTCTACAGTCTCATATGCCCAGTGATTACGCTAGCTCTCAGTGCCCTTCAAACCGAAACACAGTAATGTTTGCACACTACTACTTCACGGCAGAATAACTGGCCCTGGGGTGGTGGGCGGTAGACGGATTCCTGCGTATGAATCCTACCACCAGTAAAGTAGTAGTCTTTCCTGAGATTAGCGCATTCAAACAAAAAATAGATTAATGGTATGGTACCTACAAAAAAATCATGGTAGGTAAATTCAATGGAAAGATTCAAACATTGAATCACCTTCGCTATAGCAGCGAAACCTCGTCGCTTAATGAATCGTTCTAATTGAACTCTACACTCAGTCGGACGCTCTGACATGACACATCCGACCTAACTTGGCGACGACGCGACGTAACGATTTTTTTTATTCGGTTTATAATATGTTGGTTATTTAAACATTTCTTCTTTGGATTAAAAAGATACACTCGCGTCGGTACGTCTTTTCTCCAAATGGTAACCTTTTGGTTTGTTAGTTTTCAAGGCTATTCTTTTCATTCAATCATTCAGCATAACGTTCACCTGATGGTCATCAGATCAGATGAACGTTTTGCACATCTCGTCACTTTGTCCTATAAAAAATCAAATAGTAAGTGAGATAAGATTTTCCGCCCCATAGTACCTATGTACTATGCGGCGGAAAATCTGAAAAAACGAAGGTGGTAGAAACTAGAAAACCCTTTCAACTAATATTGGTTTAAACATGATACTCGTATGTCGAGTAGTTTTTGAGATATGGCACATATTTCATTATACGCTATTTTTGGAGCTTAGCGACCGCAGAAATAACTTTGGGTTTCATGGTGTCTTTGAGAAATACTGTAATAAGAATTTACTGTTATTTCCCACTACGAAACCCTTCACTGTGCGTGATCCGAGACGCAGTTGACTATTTTTTAAAAGAAAAAACGTTGTCTCTATTTAGGATATCTCCGAATCTAACTCGCGATCCTTAGTGAAGGTGCCAGTCGCTTAGTCACTGTACGAGTATTAGGGGCCATCCTTTAAATAAAACTACTTTTTTACGGATTTTATCGCGTTTAATTTAGAACTATTTTTACCCGACGTTTCGGACGCTTTACAGCACCCATGGTCACGGGGGGACTGAGGTGACAGTTGTCCCGATGTCATAGTTAACCCGGAGTACCTTCAGCTTTTAATTATTATTTGTAGTCCGATCTACGCAGAAAGAGCTTACTGTGTCTTGAAGCCTTGCAGTGGTATGCTTGGTTTTTGATTTAATTTTATTAATAATAGGATCCCAAGCCGGTGGTAATACCCAACCATCTTCCCTATTGAAATTAGGATGTTTTTTAATTTCAATAGCCTCGCGAATCATCCTTGGTAGGAATCGGTGTTCTTTTTCAAGGATTTGTGGTCTATCAAATGTGATGTAATGGTTGGGATGATCCAGAACATGGTCGCAGACTGCAGACTTCCTAGAGCGTCGATGCTTCACATCAGCTATGTGTTCTTTAACGCGGGTTTTAATGGATCTTTTAGTTTGCCCTATGTATCAAAAAAAAGATCCATTAAAACCCGCGTTAAAGAACACATAGCTGATGTGAAGCATCGACGCTCTAGGAAGTCTGCAGTCTGCGACCATGTTCTGGATCATCCCAACCATTACATCACATTTGATAGACCACAAATCCTTGAAATTTTTTATGCCGCCCCCCTTTCTCTTTGGTTTTAGGTTACCTCTCCATCCCATGTAGCTCTTCTCTCGCCTCTCCCAATCTCACATGTACTTTTTATTATCCAGATTTTATAAACATCAATTCACTGGTTCGGGTTTTTACGTGGTCGCACAATTCAATTAATTTTTGGCAAAAAATATTTTACACGTCACACATTCAATAAAATTTTTCGTCGCTTGAAAAAATACACACGACAACTTTATCGTGATTTTTTTCTGACCCCTCTCCACCGTAGTTCGAACCTCACGTGTTCAAAGGAGGATCCCTTAATAAAAATATTAGCTTCGGCTAGGATTCGGCTACTGACGACTAATATGGCAAGTGTAATGACCTTAATATGAAAGTTGTAATTTGTCGTGATATGTTAGTACGAACTTTCAGAATCACAATCAACACGCTCATTTGTTACATACTTAAGATAATTGAAACTAGAAACAAGTTTCAGGTTAAGCACCTAAAAAGGTGTTCGGTTACGTTGAACTTTGAAATATATAATAATACTAAAGTGCTATTTACATTCACCGACGTTTTGTCAGTCGTTATCGGCGAAAATACTTGTCACGTGATTGTACACCAATAATTTCGAAAAACCACTTTTATAAATTATTCATAGCAATATGGAATATTGAACCTCCAATCGTGTATTTAACCATTTAACGTACTTTTTTTTCATTGGATTAAGTTCTTTTTTTACTAGCAATCCTTTATTAACATTATTAATATTCCTGTTAACCACTCCAACTAAGCGTAACAGCTTGTGCTATGATATGGTTCACGACAATAGTCGAATGGCGGGTTCGATCCTGCGACAGTCATGTTTCGCAGTCCGTATCCTAAACCATCAGGCTTTTGCCGCCTAAGTGACACGGGCAAAACGTTTACCTGATGTGCCTAAGTGCAACGTTTGCCAAACAAATGCTGTGTCGTCCAGAACATTTCTGTGTGACAACACACTGCGCCCATCACCCTGAGACATCAGTTCTTAAGTTTCATATACCTGATGATTACACTAGCTCACAGTGCCCTCCAAACCGTAACTTGTGCACACTACTGCTTCATGGCAGAATAACTGGCTTTGGGATGGTACACCTACCTACCTTATGCATTATGAATCCTCTTTATATACTGTTTCAGAATGCCAATTAGTTGAAATTTGATCTTGTCCCTTTTATTGAAACGTCTTTCTTTATGTCTCTGTCTATTGAGCCCACACTTAAACAGCGTGTGGACTGTTTTGGCTCTAAAAATCCTTCAAGATGAGAGGAAGCCTATGCTCATTTTTTTATAGTAGAAAATGACGAAATGAACAAAAAGTTCACCTGATGGTAAGTGCAACGTCCGCCCACAACAAATGCTGTGTCACCCAGAATATTTCTGTGTGACACCACACTGCGCCCGTCACGCTGTAACATCAGTTCGTAAGTCTCAAATGCCCAGTGATTATGCTGGCTCACAGTGCCCTTCAAACCGAAACACAGTAATGCTTGCACATTACTGCTTCACGGCAGAATAACTGGCCCTGGGGCGGTACCCACCTAGACGGACTAATTTATATTGAATTTGAACATGGGAGACTAATTATTTGCTTAGCAGCCATGTGGCTCAATGGTCCCAGTATCTGAGTACCAAATTGGCGTATATCGGTCTTGAATTTTAAGCCAATATCTCTACAACAAATGGCTTTGTTTTCGGCAGTGCTTTCCGCAGTCTGCGGCAGTAAAGTAAAGTTTCAGCCTATAAATGTCCCACTGCTGAGCACAGGCCTCGTCTCATTTCTGAGAGGGTTTTTGGAGCTAGGAAGAATCCGCCACGCTGCTCAATGCGAGTTGGCGGACTGTACATGTCTTCGAAATATATATTTTTTTATTTTTCAGACATGCACGTTTCCTCACGATGTTTTCCTTCACCGCCGAGCACGTGGTAATTCAGCACTTAAAATTGCAATAAACAATTTTAGTGGTGCCGGCGCTGGGAATCGAACCCTGGCCACTCGCGTACTATGAAATTTAAAGCGAGCGCCTAGCCCCTGAGCTACCACGGCTGGATGTATTGTTATTATTTCTGTGTCACTGATTCTGTATCCTAAACTTCCCTCAATAGTCTTACTTAGGCGTTCCAACGGATATAAGAAGTATTTAATATATGAGAAGTATATGAGAAGAATGCGTGTATTTGTGAAAAAATACGTCACTTATATATCCTGCCAAATTATCCAGGAATATATCAGGTGTCGTAATTAGCCAGACCGCATCATCGTTTTATTTAATTAAACGATTTGCGTTTTAACACATTCTCTGTTGTATATTTCACTTATCAAAATCTTATCACTTATCAAAAGTTTTCCTTAAAATCTACCGAGACTTTTCACGATTTTGTTTCATTTTTTCAAGCAAGGGATTAGAATTCAAGTGTTATTATTTCTTAACTACTGTTGGTAGGACTACTCCTTTTTACTGGTTGTAGGATTACTATGCAGGGATCCGACTACCACCCCAGGGCTTGTTGTTCTGCCGTGAAGCGGTAGGGCGCAACATTACTGTGTTTCAGTTTGAAGGGCAGTATGAGCTAGTGTAATCCTTGGCAATATGAGACTTAACAACTGATGTCTCAGGGTGACGAGCGCGGTGGTATCACACAGAAATGTTCTGGGGGACACAGCGTTTGATATGGGCAAACGTTGCAATTACCATCAGGTGAACGTTTTGCTCGTTCCGTCACTTAATCCAATAAAAAAAACTAATCTGTATTTTCCGCACAAAAACTGTAGCCGAAACTCACGACCGCGTTCTCTTGTCTCCTGTACCATGTAGTTTTAAAGATCCCGTCCGATTTCGATTCGATCCGATTTTTCACATTGGCGCCAGGAAGGAGGCAACCGTCTCATCTCTTTTCGGATACCGTAAGGCGTGTCTACGCCGAATCGAAAGATGACAACTTCTACTAACACCTGGTAGTTAATCAAGAATACAATTTGTTAAATTGCAGGTAATTAACCCAGTTATAATGCCGCAATGGTGGTTCGTGGTAATTTTAATGAAGTAAGAGTGAGCCTCAATCTCGGTCGATTAAAATTCCCTGGTAGGCGAGAAACCGTAGCTCAATCCCTGACACCAAAATACATAATTATCGATTGAGATCTTAAAAGATTTACCGCATTCATAACTGACAGACCAGACAGATGAAGAGAAACATTGTGGGGAAACCAGCGTTGAGAATGAAACCCGATCTCGTGTACATTTAAGCTTCAGAACCCGTATATTTTGTAACGGGACGTTAATGATATTTCTTGTAACTTAAGGTGTTAGGAAATATTTGCAAGATATGATTCTTCCCTTTTTAATTACCTATATAAATCACACCGGTGATTATAAGACACTGAAGTAGTTAATGCGTTGTTTGACAAGCTTTTGTTTAGGCAGCATTTTAAAAGGAATCTATATTTGTTCCGAGACTTACTATACCTTTTGCAATATGTTTTTGTATGTGAAGGAGATTATTGCCACGTCGGCTTTTCTTGAAGCTAACATTTATGATTTGAAAGCCATAACTGAGTGGCATGTGTTTACTCTCTTTGTCTTGGATTCGCTCACCTCTGTCGACAAAATATAAGCCGGTGTTTTACAACGGAGAGTTAAAGAAACGTTGAACCCGTGGAATTCTGCTGATTCATGTCGTTTGCGTCCCCGTTTACCCCATTTGACACCTTTAAGGGTTAAAGTATCGTGACCGATTAATCTTCATTTGCATTTTCAGTGCCTGGTTGAGGGTTAATATCACTGAGTGAGCGTACCATGATTTCAAATGATTATTTTCATACGTGCCGTAGCAATACAAGTTACACTTTTTATTATTTATTTATTTAAAGTAAAGTAAAGTTTCAGTTTATAAATCCCACTGCTGAGCACAGGCCTCCTCTCATTTCTGAGAGGGTTTTTGGAGCTACGAAGAATCCGCCACGCTGCTCCAATGCGGGTTAGGGTACTGCACATGTCTTCGAAATGTTTTTTTATTTCTCAGACATGCAGGTTTTGCTCGCGATGTTTTCCTTTACCGCCTAACACGTGGTAAATCAGCACTTTAAATTGCAATTAACTGTTTTAGTGATGCCTGGCACTGGGAATCGAACCCAGGTCACTCGCGTACTAGAAATTTTACAAAAAGGCGGACTTAATACTTAGAGGCATTCTCTACCAGTCTACCTTTGTGTTGAGCAGAGAACACAGAACGCAGAGTATACATATGAATTCATACACCCACAAAAAATATATATAAATATGTATATATATATTAGGTCGGGTAAAAAGTATTTCGCTATTCGTACCTGGCTGGTTTTGATGACATTAAAAAGGTTACTTTTAAAAAAAAGAAACAAATTACTAAAATGTTGTTTCCACTTATTTTTCATTTGTTTTTCTTTCTGTTAAAATGAGTGAATCTAATGAAGAAACTCGATACATTTTAATTTTTTTTTTACAATAAAGGAAAAAATGAAACTCAAGCCGCAAAAAAAAATTGTAACGTTTTCTACCTGATTCAGTGTCAATGAGAATTGAGTTGAGCACACAGTTGGTTTAAGCGTCTTCAATCCGGGAAATTTTACGTGAAAGATGCATCTCGCTCTGGTCGCCCTGGTACGGATAAAATGGACGCCATTTTTGAAAAAGTGGAGCAATATCGGCATATCAGTAGATACGACATAGCTGAATATCTGGGAATTGACCACAAAACAGTTTTGAACTATTTGAAAAAAGCTGGGTACACAAACCACTCGTTATTTGGGAGCACTGAAAGAAACCTAATGAACTGTGTACACATTTGCGATTGAGACGTAATGAAACCGAACCGTTTCTGAAGAGATTTATAACTGGTGATGAAAAGTGGATCACTTGCGACAAGAACGTGCTAAAAAGGCCGTGTTCAAAGGTCGGTCAGGCTTCGCAGACTGTGCAAAAACCCGGGTTACTCGCAAAAAGGATGATGATGTGTGTATGGTGGGATTGAAAGGGCGTTGTTCATTATGAGCTTTTACCGTCTGGCAGAACCATTAATTCGGATCTTAACTGCCGACAACTGATGAGAATAAAGCAAGAAATTGAGAGAACGCGGCTGGAATTGATCAATAGAAAGGGTGTCTTTCATCACGACAACGCGAGACCACACACATATTTAGCCACTCCGCAAAAATTAAGAGAGTTTGGCTGGGAGGTGTGAAAGCGTCCGCCATATAGCCCTGACCTTCCACCTTCAGATTTCCATCTGTTTCGGTCTCTTCAGAAGTTTTTAGGTAGTGTTAGGTTAACATGAAGAGAGACTATCAAAATTACTTGTCGCGTTTTTTTGCTCAGTAGTCCCAAAATCTCTAAAGTAACGGGATCATGTCACTACCTTCAAGATGGCAAAAAGTTATCCAACGAAATGGTACTGTAATTAAATGTAAATAAACTTTGAAAAAAAATGTCTTGAGCTTTCATATAAAATGCAAAGACATGAACATACATACTTACATACACACATAAATATTGACAGGTTGTGAACTATAACCATGTAGAAGCATCATATATAAAATTAGTAATATAAAAGAAAAAGGAGTAGTACGCAAAAATATGAGAAATAACTAATTTATAGTCGAGTAATGATCCCGGAGTTGGCGTTTGAAACAAGCCTTGGATTTAGCCAACCGTATGTTGGTTCGTAACTGGTTTACTTATATAAAATATAATAATATTAATAATCTTCATCATCCTTGCATACCATCGCAAGTGCACTGAAGAACATAGGCCTTTCTTATAGATTGCCACAAAACACTGAGCCACCGGCATCGGTTGACTTTCCAAAAACCGTGCAGAATCACGTTAGGTCACCCTACACTGCTGCCGGTACGAAGTTGTCACTCGAGAATCTTCCACAACTGTTATTGGTTCTACGAACTTTATTACTAAGTAGCTGTGCCCCACGGTTTCACCAATCATATAAAAGCCTACCCCGATCGATGATATACATATATAATTCCGGATTCCGGATTTTGGAGTTTTAATTGTGTTTCCCGGAACTCTAATTATTTTTCTAAAATTAAAGTAGCGTAAGTTACCCGCTATAATATCAGCTATCTGTCAGTGAAAGTCGCGTCAAAATCGGTTTAGCCGTTTAGGAGATTAGCCGGAACATACAGACAGACAGACAGACAAAATTTTTAAGTACCGTATATACTATCATAACCATTGAGTAAAACGCTGTTATTTTGTTATTACATACAGACACTTCAATTTTATTTACTTGAGTAAATTCAGTTTGTTAAGATGATGTGGCGCAGTTTAACGAACGCTGCCCAGTAGAGTTGGATTCGTTGATTAATGTCTTGGGCGAGGTCGGTCTTACCTAGTTGGACAATCTGTCAGAAAGTATACCTAGTATACATAAGTCGACAACATCGAACAATGAGTCCGACGTTCCCAACAATTACCGGTATATATATAATAATACCAGCTTGTATACCTTGCTTTATAAAGCACAGGCTTGATAGTGAAAGTATGGAGCGTAATTCGCGACGATGCTACACTGTTAATTGATGTAGTAACTATAAAAACTAAGCTGGAGAGTTTGTATGTTTGAACGCGCTAATCTCGGGAAATACAAATCCGATTAAAAAAATTCAATAGCAATAGATAGTCCGTTTATTAAGAAAGGTTCTAAGTATATAAATATAAAATATTACCGAAGATGGTCGAAATGTGAATGCTCAGGTCAGCGAGATACCATGCCATACGGCGCAACTAAGTCGTGGGTTAGTCTTATGCGCTTGAAACCGCGGGGCACATCTAGTATACCTATAAATTAGGGATAAAAAAAAATATATTTTACAGATTTGTTATTTTTTTATGTAGTCTAAAAGTACATGAATATAAAGGCGTAGGTACTCCCGTTTAAAAAAATCATTGCAGACAACCCAAGCCAACTTTGCTACTGACATGTCGCGGTCGGATCATCGGAACATCGGAACTTGTAGTAGTGTTGATTCTATTTTTTCTCTAAATAAAAATGATAAAATAATTTAATCAAAAAGCCGACTTTCGTGATTTTCTCATGGATCCCAACATAAGAACTTACCTAAACAAGCCCTACTTTTTCCTTTTCTAATAAAAAAAGATTAATCGGTTCATAAATAAAGAAGTTATACCCGCACATATAACAATATACAGACGAATTGAGAACCTTCTCCTTTTTTTAATGTCGGCTAGAAATACAAAAAACAGCACCGCACTGCACGTATCATCATAAGACATCGGTTCTTAAGACTCGTGTGCCCTGTAATTAATCACACTAACTTTAGTGCCCTATTAACCGTAACGCAGTGATGAGAGTACACCGTGATGATAGAGTAACTGGCATTGCAGTGGTCCTATCTAGGTAGATTCTTGCACATAAATTTCACACTGATGGTTTTTTTTATTGTACAAAGTGACGAAACGAGCAAAACGTTCACCTGATGCTAAGTGCAACATCTGCCCATAACAAATGCTGTGTCACGCAGAACATTTCTGTGTGACATCACACTGCGCCCGTGATCCTGAGACATCAGTTCTTAAGTGTATCATTAGTAATGATTACGCCGTACGGCATGGTACCTAACTGACGCCTATTGACAGTTCGGCCAACGTGCGGCTCGTTAACGCCGTGACATAAAGTTTTATGGCGTAGAACGTTCTTCAATAAAGTGGTTATTAAATACAAAAATATTTTTGGTATCGAATTAGTCTTTTTTTTTAATCGGATTAAATAATGAAACGAGCAAAACGTTCACCTGATGGTAAGTGCAACGTCTGCCCATAACAAATGCTATGTCGCCCAGAATTTCTGTGTGACACCACACTGTGTCAATCACCCTGAGACATAAGTTCTACAGTCTCATATGCCCAGTGATTACGCTAGCTCTCAGTGCCCTCCAAACCGAAACACAGTAATGTTTGCACACTACTGCTTCACGGCAGAATAACTGGCCCTGGGGTGGTACCTACCTAGACGGATTCCTGCATAGAAATCCTACCAAAAGTGCCTAGTTCTCAGTATTCTTTGCTTTTTCAAATGAAACGTCTTTAGCTTTCTTAATTTATTCTGCAGGGGGTTTGAAGTGACTTAAGCATTTAGCGCTACACTTTAGTAAGCTCTATTTAATTATACTTAATTAATCTACTTATACGGGTATTTGAATTGCAAACATAAATTGGGGGTCATTAAACTTAATCAAATGCTTCGAGAGTGGCACCGAATAAAACCTTGGAAACTAATCGAATAAATCACTTTGCACAGGCGTGTACTTGCGGATCGCATCGGGATTCGAAGATGTTTTTAAAACTCAAATGAATCGATTGGACCCGAAAACTTTTCCAATGGGCTACATTTCAAATTCTTCCTCGTGGATTTAGACAATTTTTTATAAGCCAATCTTAATCGCCAATTTTATCGGGCTTATAATATACTATTTATTACCCGACGTTTCGAGCGCTTTACAGCGCCCATGGTCGCAGGTGAAACCGGCCACAGTCGAGCATGAACCGGCTGTTCTATCATATGTCAGAAGAGCCATGGACCAGATTGGCTTTATCTTGAAGCTCGCTTCAAGTATGGGCGCTAATGTATGGGCACCAGCACTGCTCTGACAAATCCGCTTGCCAAGCTTGATGGTGGCGGCAAATCTTCTTAACTTGAAAGAGGCTTTGGCATTACTTACCAAAGAGGCTTGGGTAAGTATTACAAAGAGACTCTTTTGCAATACTTACCCAAAGGCACTATAGATAAATGGGTTCATTAAACGATCTGGTTGAATGTACCCATTTATCTACATTACTTTTCTTTAAGAAACGATGCGCCACGCTAAGATATTCCCTGTATCGTAAGTTCGTTTAACAGACATAAATTTCACATCCACAACGCAACTGGACCCGAAAACTATCAATTTGTGTTTTCGCACAAAAATGTTGGCAACGGCTGAGATTCGAATCCTGGAACCCCGGCTTAGAAGTCAGGTACTCTGAACACTAGGCCACACGGTCGTCACATATCTTTCTATACATTATCTCTGGTGCATCTGTTAGTGATCGTGTAACTTCTGAATATGGATGTACAAAACTAATATCATCATCATTTCAGCCTTATCACTAGTCCACCGCTGAACCGAGGCCTCTCCCATAGTTTACCACAAAACACGTTATTAAATAATGGTATTTTGCGTCTCTCTTTATTTATTTAGTTGTTCCTGCTCATCGTCTTCTTCTTCGTTTTAATTTTCCCTCTGTCGACTTTTACGACACCCACGGAATGAGATTGGGTGTTAGACTATTTTAAGCCGCCACCACACGGCCGGCGAAACAAATATGTTCACATTGTTACGGCAACACCGTTCGAGACTACGCGACGTTCGACACGGCGCGAGTCCTTCGAGCCGGATCAATGTATGAGTAGAAGATGCAATTAAAAATAGGTCGCTGATATAACGTGTAATAATTTGGTTAATTTACAATTATGAGCAAGAAGTATTGCGTAGGGCCGTGCGATAATTAATGAACTGGGTGCGCCCCGTAGTCTTGAACGGTGTTTCCGTAACACACATCATATATTGGTATTGTCGAGACGATGCGATAGCTCAGTCAAGATACTCGTATTACATAATTTTATTTATATATATTAATTCATACTTGAATGTTATTCAGAAATTAACTTATCATGTCACCTACCGAAATGGGTATATCAACGTCTCCTGGGGCAGCTATTTACTTATATAATGGACATAAAACGTGCCATCTGTCATACGATCGTTCTAATTTTAGAATATCACGAGGTTTTCATTAGATGGCGTTTTCAAATAGCCAGGATTTAAATTTAATGGCCGCTTAGGGAACTTAGCCAAGGGCTTTGCACTGTTAACTAAACCCACAGTGTAACAATAACGTAGGTGCTAAATAGCTTTTAACAGAAAACGGCTTCTTTAAATATAATAAACATCATGTGCTTTTTAAGCATACATTTAAAGAAAACTACAGTTAACAACTTTAACGTGATGACGTTTTAAATGATTGGAATGTTGCTAGAGGGTGGATTGAAAAGTACTCGGCCTAACCAAGAAAATAAACACATACTAAATCAGTTATATTTTTATTTTTCTACATAATCACCATCAAGTTCAATACACTTTTGCCACCTCCCCTTCCAAGCATTTAGACCGTTAAAAAAAATGATTCTTCCTTAGAGTCAAAATATGCGTCTACAGCTGCTTTGACCTCGTCGTTTGTCGAAAATCTTTGACCTCCCAACTGCTTTTTTAGGTAAGGGAACAGAAAGAAGTCTGATGGTGCCAGATCAGGTGAATACGGCGGATGCGGTAACAGTTGAAAGCCACAGTTGTGAATTCCAGCCATTGACTGTACTGACGTGTGAACACGGGCGTTATCTTGATGAAACAGGACTTTTCTTCTGAGCATTCCTCGACGTTTTTCTTTTATTTCCTCTCGTAAACGACGTAGTAAGGTGCAGTAGTCATCAGAGTTTATAGTCTGACCCCTTTCAAGATAATCAATCATAATCACACCTTTCGAGTCCCAGAATACTGAAGCCATCACCTTATTTGCCGACAAAATCGACTTAGCCTTTTTAGGGGGTGGTGAACCAGGTCTTCTCCACTGTTTTGATTGTTGTTTTGTTTCCGGTGTACAGTAATGAACCCATGTTTCGTCCATAGTAACAAAACGATTCAAAAAATCATCTGCATCGGCTTCAAATAACTCCAAACAGTCGCGTGAAATAGTCAATCACGTCCTTTTTTGTTCAACTGAAAGCAGTCGCGGAACCCACCTCGCAGACACCTTGTGGAAACCCAACTCGTTGACAATGATGTTTTGAGTTCGTTCATAAGAGATGCCTATAATCTCGGCTATCTCTCTAATTTTTAATCTGCGGTCTCCCATTATTAAATCAAGTACTTTTTTAATATTTTCGTCAGTAGTTGACGTCGAAGGCCTTCCAGAGCGGGGTTCATCTTTCACACTCTCTCTACCACGCTTAAAGTCTGCTATCCATTTTTTGACGGATGAATATGACAGAGCACAATCGCCTAATGTACTGACCATGTCATCATGGATGGCTTTTGATGATAGCCCCTTCTTATGGAGGTACTTAATGACGGCACGCTGCTCGATTTGCTCCATTCGCGGAAATTATGACCGATTACTTTGTTAATAAATTTATAAAATCACAACTAATTATCGCACACGTTTCGAACTTCACACAATGAACTAGTCTGAACTGAACTAAATAATGTGAGTAGATTTGATTTTTAGAATTGAATGGATCTGTGTTAGGCCGAGTACTTTTCAATCCACCTAGTATCATTTCAATAACTTTAAACGTCGTTACTTTTCGTCATTTTAGTAAAATTTTAATGATGATTAATTTTTGAAGATGTATTGTGCGTACGATGATACCACTTGCAAGATTTGTATCTGTGTACCAACATACTGCTGACGATGATGATCTGAAATGGTCATGTTGTTAATAGAAAATGTCAACCGTGCATAATGCGTTATATTGCTATAAATTTTAACATAAATAAGAGCTATTCATTGTTTACTTATTATACTATTTAATTGTAACCCTACCGAATCCGATGTAACACATATTGCTGTAATAAAACTGGATACTTTTGTATGTCTGAACGCGCTAATCTCAGGAAATACTAATACTATTTGTATTTTTTTTTAATCATTAGATCGCTCGTTTATTGAAGGTACTTACGAGAATTCGCGCTGCGTACCGAATATAACAGATAAGGGCCGAACTGTGAATGTCAAGGTCATTGAGGTACCATTACTAGTGGTAGGACTAGTGGTGGTAACTATGCACGATTTTGCCGTGAAGCAGTAGTGTGCAAACATTACTGTGTCTCGGTCTGAAGGGCAGAGAGAACTAGTATAATCACTGGACATATGAAACTTACTGAAGTCTCAAGGTGACGGGCGCAGTGTGGTGCCCGTTAGAAGTCTGGGTGATACAGCAGTTATGGACAGACGTTGCACTTACCAATTTTTCAATAAATAAAACTATGGCGTACGGCGCGGTGCAGTCATAAAGATAAAGATAAAGATAAAGATAATTTATTTGTAAAACATGGGTGTACAAAGTAAACATGCTGGTGTTAAAAAAAACGGAAGTCCCACATGTTTTCGCAGTATAAAGCGTACAATTTTTTTTCGTTAGTCACAAAATTAAAAAACAAATTGAAGTTAATTATATAGGTAATAGAAACAACAGTAAAAGAAAAAACACCTTAAGCTAATTAAATGTCAATTAATAATTTTGGCAATGTCAATTTCATAATGTCAACAGAATAAAATAATATTAAAATAACTATATCAAAACTTATCATTTAAAAAATCATGTTTATATATTATGTGGGTGAAAACAGCTAGTATACGATAAGATTGGAGAAAATTTATTATTTGCTTGTACACAACATTGTAGTTTACAATATGCTTGTATACTGCAATACTTTCAGATCCAAAAATATCTCTGTAGTACAGAAAAAGGCGTTTTCTTCTTCAGAACTCAGCAGATAACTGCACTGAACGCAAAGCAAAGCTCGTTACCATGTTAACGTTAAATAGCAGATTACTATTAGTCGAAAAGCCAGTGAAAGTGATAGACCAGGGCCGGGTGAGCGCCATAAATTTTATAGCATGCTATAATAGTCCTATCGATTAAAGGCGTAAGTCTTAATCAAACTTTTAAAAGAATGTTAAATTCTAGTAAAAGCTATAACTAAATAGCTTTTTTAGCACATCATACAATACAGTGGAACAAAGCTTCGTTAAATATCACACTCCTGATAAAGCGTCGATCACATTGCTTTCAATGCGACTAAACACGGGATGCGAAAATAATCCTCTTTAGCATCTCGTAACAATTGTTTTTTTTAAAAGTATTTTTAATCACATTTCGTCTGAGATTAGAGTCAGATTAGGAGTTTATATAATTTTCCTTATTGTAATATTTTCTTTTTCTTTTGAACGTATAATACGTTCAAATGGAATGTTAGGGCTATGCAGTAAATGTATCCCGTCGGTGACTTTATAAATTATAAGATTTTTCTCAATTAGACTATACAGTTTTATTATTTGACATACGTAAAGAAATGAGCTTTTGGTGTGGTACTGGACTTACAGAATCTACCAACCTATTTTATCCTGAGGGTTTCGTGGTGGAAATGGATTGCCAGAATGAAATGCAAATATTTTAACCTATTATAAATATATATATAAGTCCTAATCTAAATGTAAGAAATGAAATATTAAAAATAAATTGAATATGACTTTCGTAAATATCCGAAGAAACTATGATATTTCATTCTTGAGAAACCCAGGTTTCGCTACGATATTTTTCCTTCATCGCTGAGCATCTGGTAAATAAGTACTGAAAATTGTAAAAAATAATTTTAGTGACGATGGCGCTGGAGAATCGAACTTAGGTCACTCGGGTACTATCAGAATTTAAGGCGAGCGCAAGGCTCCTGAGCTACATTGGCTTGGAATCATGTAATTGATGAAAATAAATCATAAACCGAGCTTACCACTGCAAGACTTTGCCCGAATATCAGACATCTACGATAACTAACTAGGTTTTACTTTAAAATTTTCGTTCATAAATGTAATTGTTCAATGTTCTATTGTAATAACCTGTGCCTGTCCTTAAATAAATAAATAACAACTCGGTCCTCCCGTTAACCACAGAAACGCTCGAAACGTAGTAATAATAGTTAAAGGCAATAAAATCAGTAAATTTAATTTTTATTGATTGAATAGTATTCGTGTCTTAACAAATCCTGTCACCCTGCGAATTTGGAATTATCTTGAATTTTAAAGTATTCGTGAAGAAAGAAGCTTGCATACCTCACTTAAATAAATCTACAAGAATATACTATACCTATAATCGATACCGTGTAAATGCCATTCCAAACAAAGGTCATACCCATACCTCTATTCCAAACAACAAAAACCGGCACAGTGCGTTTCGAACCACGCATGGTATAGGGTCCCGTACACTTAGACGCAGAGCGGATTGGACTTCCATAATAATTTTCATTGAAAGTTCTTGCGAAACAAGGAAATAATTAACGACCGCGTGGCCTAGTGTTCAAATTGTCTAACTTCTACATCGCGGATCCTGGGTTCTTATCGCAACTGTAAAAAACATTTGGGCAAAAACGCAAATTGTAGATTATCGCGTCTGGTTGTGTTATCTCGCCTTCGTCTTTTCAGCCTATCACAAGTCCACTGCTGAACATGGCCTCCCCCATGATTGGCAGGCGGGTTGGCAACCGCAGTTCATTTATTCAGATGTTCCAGGAAAATACTGCCGCCCATCTCCTGGTTTTCGTATTCCTTCTGTCAACTTTTACGACACCCACGGGATGAGATGGGGTGGTAGATTCTCTTAGGCCGCCACCACACCCGTGGCACGTTTTTTTTAAATAATACGAAATGCACCCACGATCGTGGAGAAAACTTGTGTGTGGGCAACCTTTTAAGGAATATGCAAAATACTACACCGGGGGTCCTGGGCTCGGATTCTATTTGGAGCTAGGACTTGTGCAAAAACAAAAAGTTTTCTGATCTAGTTGTATTGTATTTGCGCTTACACTTGCGGCACTGTAACATATTCTGCGCAGTTGATATTTTTCGACAACATTCGGTAGCTTTTTTGTTCTGTTGCCGTGGTCAAAAATCGGGTAATAAAAAAGTGATTTACTACTAAAGTACTTTAGCACCAATTTTTATGCGTTTCGGTTTATAACGGACGGAGACCGACAGACTTGACGATCTTGTTATCGGACCACGGAACCCTAAAATTGTTCAATACGGCTTCGACGATACAGATTATTTTTAGATGGAACAGCCGCTGTAATTGTTCGATTGAGGGCAAGGGTCTCTTAAATTCAAGGTGAAGCGTTCAATTTTTTTTTAGAAATTTTACGACACCGAAAGTCCTTACTGCACACACTTTAGGCGAAGTAAATAAAAAGGCATGTAACATGTGTTAACCTGTATCCGATCGCGTTTCATTTTAAATGCGCTTTGATGAATGTTTTGAGTTGTTTTAATTAACCAATTAGTTAAAGTATCCACTGTCAATATTTCGCCCCCAGAATGCATTTCTCTCCTTTCTTTAGAAAATCCTTTACAACTTTATTTTGGACATACGACATGTTAAAGAACTCTTTGAATAATCTTCTTATAGCTCATTACTTTAAAGTTACACTAATAAGTTTTAATTCTTAACATTACGCCTATCGGGAATGAGAATTGTTTATTTTTCGAATCAAAAAATATCAATTTCCTTAGTGTAACGTCATTATTTAACTATCTACCACCGCTTCGTTATTGGGCTTACTGAAGGAGAAAAAACATCTTGTGTTTATTAATTTACGTGATTTTATGTTCATCGCTATCTTCTTCCTTCTTCGTCCTTTGACTTTCACTGATGCAACTTTAGTTCTCTACGGAAAGATTGTCTGGAAATATCGCTTTCTGGGTGATAACAGCGCCTTTTTCTCTTTAACTGTAATACTTTTCCTTATTCCTATATTAGGGCGGCCCGCTTGACGACCACGTGGTCAGAGTATCTATGATTACTATGCCGTGGGTCTTCTTTCGTTCGAATCCCAGTCTGAACCAACATGTGTGCCAGAACATAAATCGTTTGTTTAATTCTGGTCGTGTTGTGATTGCCCCCGTGTTTCTGACACTGCATTATACCTAGCGCATGGACGATACATCGGATGCAGTAAAGTTAGGACAAGTGAGAAGTGACTCTGTGTTTGATTAGAAACTTGTGGCACTATAATTTCTCCTGCGCAGTTGATGGTTTACGGCAGTATCCTAAAATTGCATTACGTGTTCAGTGAAGTATATATTTACTATTTATATTACTTGTGGTTTTAAATACGTTAATTTTGTATTGAAATAGATACCTTTATGTTCCACTTAAAAGTATTTCAATACGCGGCCCGAATTCAGAAAACACTTAAAGATAAATGTTATTTCTGTATTTCTTTGTTAAAGCCATCATTAACGTGATGACTTTTCTACACAAGTAAGATGTGGTAGAAGAGATAACTGTTCAAAAAACTGTTCAAAGTATTATAGATACTATTCACATCTTTGTACTCGTACCACTCACAACATCTTGTTGAAGAATTTTACCAGCTGATTATATTAATTGGTTTTATTTAATAAAACGAATTTTACGGATTTTATCGCGTTTAATTCTAAACTATTTATGACCCATTCGAACGCTTTACAGCAACCATGGTGCATTAAATAAATAAAAATAGGCAGCCAATTACTTTCAAAGAATCATTCCCTCATTTCTATTCCTCTTTGCTACTTGTTCTTCAGATGTGACGACGCACCCTTATGCAATTTTTGTGGATGTAGCCGTAGTGGGGAAATATACGTAATGCACCCATGGTCACGGGAGGACTGAGGTGGCAGATGTCCTGATGTTAATCCGGGGTACCTTCAGCTTTTGTTTGTTATTTTTGGTCCAATCTACACAGAAAGACTGCTTCATGTTTCCGCTTCTATTTACGGTGCTTATATTTACTATGCAGGAATCCGTCTAGGCGGATATCCATATGGTGAATACCCCAGGGCCAGTTATTCTGCCGTGAAGCAAAGTGTGCAAACATTACAGTGTTTCGGTCTGAAGGGCACTAAAAGCTACTGGGCATTTGCGATTTAGGAACTGATTTCTCAGGGTGACGAGCGCAGTGTAGAATCACTGAAATGTTCTGAGTTACGCGTTTGTTATGGGCAAACGTTGTACTTACCATCAGGTGAACGTTTTGCTCGTCTTGTCATTTTCTCCCATTAAAAACTGTTTTCAAAGCATTAATTACTATTCACATCATCGTACTATTTCTTTTAACTTATAACTTTTCTAAATCTTGTTGAAGAATTTTGCCAGCCGATTAACTTAATTGGTTGTAATTATCACCAGAAACGACGACTAAAGACTTGTTTCCGTTAATATTTACAGTGCTGTAGTATACTGTTCAGATAATTTCTGATTCGTCAAAAGAAGATGATGCCGTGTACGAAATAGGAAGGTCATTCACTGAGTTGTTCATCACCAAAATCATGTGATTATTATCTCAGACGGTTTCACGACCTTTTGTTTACAATTCATAATTTTGCTTGGAAATCATTGAAGATATTAATAAACCAGTCACGTGTTTCTTTTCTTTCTTTTCAGCCTATAACTAGTCCACTGCTGAACATAGGCATATATATAGTATACCATACTTGCCACGCTTGACAGGCGGGTTGGCAACCGCAGTTTATTTATTCAGATGTTCCAGGAAGATGCTACTGCACATCTCCTGTTCTTGTTTACCCTCTGTTGACTTTTACGACACCCACGGGATGAGATGGGGTGGTAGATTCTCTCAAGCCGCCACCACACGAGTTTAATTTTGATTTCATAATTTTTATGAATTGGAGTGTTTTGATCATCACGAAACGCGTGTGTTTGTACAAACTGGGCAGTATCGCAGCACCTGAAGAAAGAATAATTTGTACTTTTATAATTATTTCATGCTGTACTTTTTTCATTATTATATTAAACAAAATTTTACATTTCAATTACTACAGTTTTCTGTTATGAAAATAACATAACATGTAGGAATAAGAATCTAACACATTTTAGGTTAGTTTTTTGGAGCGGCGACCATATATCGGTAGATAATACGAAAGGATGCCGCCGACCATTTAATCCCGTATCCCTTAGAAGCCTTTTTCGAAACTCGCAAGACAAGGTAGTGTCATGAAATAATTATCACCACAGGGAGACTTAAAATACGAGTATAAACGTTTTACACGTACGCTCTGTTTACTAATCTATTTATACTTATATGTATTTAGTGTAATAGAATAAGTAGAAATTGAAGTTAATACGAGTTGAAGTAGTGACCTACAGTTTTACATGTTCACACTCTTCACATTATTTATACGCATTACGGGGATTACTGTTATCAGAAATAATACGTTATTAATAATAAATAATATGTTAGGAAGAAATGTTCATGGCACTATAATTTCTCCTGCACAGTTGATAGCTTTCCGATAGTATCCGAAGCTGTCGCTTTGGTCGAAAATCGGCCAGCAGTATACATCAGCACCCCGAAAGGTCGCCGAAAAATTGTCCGGACTTAGCCCCGTTAAGGCGTGCGGGGTTTTTTCGTATACTTTAAGGCAGAGGTGTTAAAGTTGGCAACAAGGATTGGTAGGCTGGTAAAATTATGAACAGACGAGACCTAACAACTGAATTCTCAGTGTCGAGGGCCGTTTAATGTTACACCGGACTTTGCAGCCAAAAGATCTGGGTGACCCTAGAACTGTTGTAGACTTACTAGGGCACTTACTATCAGGTGGTAGGATTCCTATGCAGGAATCCGCCTAGGTGGATCCACCGCAGGGCCAATTATTCTGCCGTGAAGCAGTAGTGTGCAAACATGATTGTGTTTCGGCCTAAAGGGCATTGAGAGCTAGTGTAAATACTGGGCAAATAAAACTTAAGAACTGTTTTCTCTGGGTGACGGACGCAGTATGGTGCCACACCCAAATCTGCTGGGTGACACAGCATTTGTTACGCAGACGTTGAACTTATCATCAGGTGAACGTTTCGCTCGTCTCGACACATTCTCCTATATAAAAACGCTAACATCTACCACGTTTCCTCTCTTTTATTTCTATGGAAGAACAAGGTTTTATAACAGTAAAAGTTTCAGCCTATAAATGTCGCACTGCTGAGCACAGGCCTCCTCTCATTTCTGACAGGGTTTTGGAGCTAGGAACAATCCGCCACGCTGCTCCAATGCGGGTTGGCGGACTGCACATGTCTCCGAAATATTTTTTATTTCTCAGACATGCAGGTTTCCTTCACTGCCGATCACGTGGTAAGTCGGCCGTTAAAATTGCAATTAACAATTTTAGTGGTGCCGGCACCGGGAATCGAACCCAGATCACTCGCGTACTACAAAATTTAAAGCGTGCGCCTAGCCCCTGAGCTACCACGGCTCCGCGGCTCATAACAGTAACATTCGCTATTATTATTATTTTTAATTAGTGTATAATATTTTATTTCTTCTTTACAGGGTGATTGTTTCTCGACGCAGCAGCCTCGCTATGAAGTTTAATTCTGTGCAATTGTACTGACTAATAAACTCTGGAAGACATTTGTTAGAAATTATATACTCGACATTAAAGAATTGTGTGGTTTTATTACAACATCTGTTGAAGTAAGGAAGTCTTGTTGTCGTCATAGACCAGGGGCCGGGCACTTGCCTTAAATATTATAACATATATTTCTACGCGAGTGACTTGAATGCCTTTTTAATTGCTGGTTTATCACGTCCTCTGCCGTGATGAGACCTGCATTCCAAAGGTTCAACGATATTTCGAGGACATGTGTCCATAAGTCCGCTAGCTCGCATTGTAGCGGAGTGGCGGACTCTTCCCAGCTCCGAAATCCTCTCAAAAGGATAATGGACATTAAGTACTTTTAAGCATTTAAGCAACATTTGCGCATAATTTATTTACAGCCATATTACGTGAGTTGAGTTTATATCAGCTTTTTTTTTATGGAAGAGGGGGCAAACGAGCGAGCGGCTCACCTGATGGTAAGTGATCACCTCCGCCCATGAACATCTACAATACCAGAGGAATAGCAGATGCGTTGCCGGGCTTTGAGGAAGGAATAGGCTCTTTTCTTGAAGGTCCCTAAGCTGGTGCGAAAGGGCGTATTACTCCAGTCTCCTTTACTAAAATAAGTTATTCTTTAGTCACTTCTTCGGGCTATCCATGAAGAGAATAGAAAATAATGTAATATGACCGTAGGCAGGACCGTGGTCATCCCAGGTACTGTCAAAACTTTAGGTTACATCACCCTGCTGGCAAGACTCCGTCTAGGTACCACTGACGTGCCAGTTATTCTTCCGACAATCAATATTGTTAAACATTACTGTGTCTGTAGGGCTCTGTTGGCTAGTGTAACAACTGGGCATACGGGACTTAAGAACTGATGTCTCAGGCGTCATCGAGCGGAGTGTGGCGCGATACTGAAATGTTCTGGGTGACATACCATTTCTTATGTGTAGACGCTGCATTTACCATCACGTTTCTTCTTTAAAAACTCTACGCCATTAAAGAGAGTCTGTATTAACGTTTAGTGGGCGAAGTAAGTTTGGTATTTTTATTCTGTAGGTTTGACTATAATTCTAAATATAGCTCCATCCTCTTCCTACGCACGATCAACCCGTAATTAAGATTTAGCTCATCTCTTTTAAAAGATCGCGTTGCGTCAGCTAACTGTAGTATTTGTTAGTGTTGGCAGGATTTTGAACTATTCGCGGATTGTACACTTGATCGTCGAGACATTAATGCTGGTAGCGTGATTTATACCGCTGTAAACAACCACACCGGCTAATATAAAACACGCACGGCGATGGACTACGGAAAAGCAAATACTCGTACATGCAGGGCTGCCAGTAAAGCTGACTTATTTTATACCGCTGGGTTCCTGAAATAATACAAAAATCTAGTCTTATTACCTTCAAAAGTATTGAGAAATATTCTGTAACAAATACAATTATTAATTTTCACGTACCTTTTTTACATTTATTTAATTTGTCGACCGCGTGGCGTAGTGGTCCTGGGTTCGATTCCCAGCCGGAGGCAACATTTGTGCAAAAAACACAAATTGTTGCTTTTCGGGTCTGGTTGTGTTGTGCATGTGAAAATGTATGTTTGTAAAACGCACCCACGATACAGGAGAAAATCCTACTGTGAGGCTTCGTTTTTTTAAAAAAAAGAAAAAAAAAAGCTTTTCTCCGCGGTTTCACCCGCGTAAAAAAGTCGACCCCGATCGATTATATATACTTATACTTCCATGTTTGAATCGGATTTTGGGGTTTTAAATTTTTGCGCGAAACCTTAATATTTTTTTCTAAAATTAAAGTAGCCTAAGTTACCCGCAATAATATCAGATATCTGTCAGTGAAAGTTTCGTCAAAATCGGTCCAGCGGTTTTGGGAGATTAGCCGGAACAAACAGACAGACAGACATACAAAATTTTTACAATTTATTTTCTTTTAAGTGCCGTATATACTTTCATAAGATTGAGTACAAAGCTGTTATTTTGTTATTACAAACAGACCGATCAATTTTATTTATTTGTACATACGAGTAGATAAGCAGGTCGTGGCTTAAGAGTCAGTTTTACTTTTGATGCTAACGAATTCTACCCAGAGAGCGCTATTTCCAATTGGAGTAAATTTAAAAAAGCGCCTAGATGACAAGCAGGCGCTTTTTTAAATTTTAAATGCAATTCGGCATTTTATAACAGGTCGCAATGGGTCGAGTCATCAGCGATTAAGAAATATTGGTCCTTCGATATTTGCAATGTTAACGCGATGTTTAAATTCTCGCTAAGCTGACTTTATTATCTTTTCATTCTTATTTTTATTTATGCATCCAATTATACAAGGGAATCTGCTATACAAACTGGATACATACGATAAATATAATTTATTCACTCATTGTTTCCAATTATACGATGTAACAGCCCTGAATATATGTAAGATATTATTTGTTCTTCTTATTTTTTTAATGGCTGCTTCTAAAATAATTTTGCCTGTATCAAGTCGTATCATTTGCTTTCATAACTTTTTTTCATATGTAAAGGTTTCGTTTTTTGCGAATGTGGAACGGTGTTTCCATTTTTGAAATATCTTAGAAATTAAAATTAATGGCTTTGTTTTTGAACTTAAATCTACGCCTATGCTAATACTACAAGGAAAGTTGTTTGTTGATATCGCAATAAAACTTTCACTTTGCAATTTTATACACAAGTTTCGCAAATATGGACTCAGAAGAAATAGATGGTGTTAGAGATATAGGCCCCGAGTCATAACGAATTGCTGTAATGTCACACTTGGCAGGCGGATTGGCTATCGCTGTCGTCGTCGTCGTCGTCGTCGTCGTCGTCGTCGTCGTCGTTTCAGCCTATCAATAGTCCACTGCTGAACATAGGCCTCCCCCATAGATTGCCACAAAAGTTTGTAGCTCTCTTTTTGGGGGGATTTTGCCATGGTTGCCACGCTTGGCAGACGGGTTGGCAACCGCAGTTTATTTATTTAGATGTTCGAGCAAGATTCTGCTGCCCATCTCCTGGTTTTCATTTTCCCTCGGTCGACTTTTACGACACCCACGGGATGAGATGGGGTGGTAGATTCTCTTAGGCCGCTACCACACTGTACTGGCTGTATCTAATCGTATTTAACGCCATCGATCATAGGCTATATTTAGTCGAATTTTGAGACAGCTACGATGGTGAAGGTTATTCTCTTTCAACCCGCCTACCATGGTTGCCAACCCGCCTGCCAAGCGTGGCAACTACGGCGAATTCCCCCCAAAATGAGAGCTACAAACTTTTGTGGCGATCTATGGGAGAGGCCTATGTTCAGCAGTGGACTAGTGATGAGCTGAAATGATGATGATGATGCCCTTCCGCTGCGACCGCACAATTTTTTTTTTGGTAATTGTTCCTGCTCCTCACAAAAAATTTAATTAACCAGCTGAAGTTCGCGACAACGTCCGTGTGAGTTTAGATTTTTTTTTTAAATACCGTGGTAGTTTTGATTTTCCGAAATAAAAAGTTAAAGATGCGGAGTAAAAGAGTCATCCAGGATGCAAGCTATCTCTGTGCCGACTTTCGTCAAAATCGGTTCAATGATTGAGCCGTAAAAGGGTAACAAACTGACATACGGACGGTTACTTTCGTATTTATTTTTTATTTTATTTCGTATTAGCATGAATGGTCGAATATATAAATAAAAATGAAACAGCCTATAAATGTCCGCCTGAGCACAGGCCTCGTCTCATTTCGGAGAGGGTTTTGGAGCCGGGAAGAATCGGCCACGCTGCTCCAATGTGGGTTGGCGCACTTCACATGTCTTATTTATAAATATGTTTTTTTTCTCAGACATGGAGGTTTCCTCACGATGTTTTCCTTCACGCTGAGCACGTGGTAAATCAGCACTTAATTTGCAATTAGCAATTTTAATAGGGGATCGAACTCAGGGCACTAGGGCACAGGGCGCCAGGCCCCTGAGCTATGGCTCATATATAAATAATTCAACATAAATAATTGAAAACCAAGCTAGTAACCTAGTGGTCAGACTACCTGACTTCTACGCTGCGGATACTGGGTTCGAATCTCAGATGGAGTCAACATTTGTGCAAAAACACAAATTGTTGGTTTTCGGGTATGGCTGCCTTGTGCTGTGTTTTGTCTGTAAAAAAATACCGCATCACGGGAGAAATTATTGTGTGAGGCTAAAATAAATAAAGATGTGAAAGAGAAGAGATGAGAGTTGGTTTAGACTTCATAGACAGACGTATTTTTATTAGCAACAACACATTCACAAAAATTGTAGGACAGCATATCTGCTGCAGTACTAATTATCAGCGATAGATAACGTGAAATATTATCGTTTACTGTTTTTTTTTATGGACAACCTCAAATTCCATCGTCACCACCTTGATGGGACCGATACGACTTAGGGACCTTCAAGAAAAGAGCCTATTCCTTTCTCAAGGCCGGCAACGCATCTGCTGTTCCTCTGGTATTGTAGGTGTTCATGGGCGGCGGTGATCACTTACCATCACGTGAGCCACCTGCTCGTTTGCCTCTTTTTCTATAAAAAAAAAAAATGGAAGATGATATTGTAGACCAGACGAATAGCAGATGCGTTGCCGGCCTTTGAGAAAGGAATAGGCTCTTTTCTTGAAGGTCCCTAAAAAGAAGGTTGCGAAAAACGCACTGTGCTGGAATGCCAACCATCAAGCTAAAACGTAAAACATGAAATGACTTATTTAAAATGGCCACGGCAAATTCGAAATGTGCATTTTAAATTCCTTTGTACTTGCCAATGTTTGCCGCGCCACTGGGCATTCCGTCTGAGAGCCTTTTGATGTCCAAGTGTGCATTACCAAAAGCATATAAAGCGTATATTGTAAAGCCGGCAAAGATGGTTATAAACTATGTAGCTCATTGAAGAATTATATCTGCTACAGAGTTTTATGACCTGACCAGCTGTGCCCCACGGTTTTACCAGCGTAAAAAATCCGACCCCGGCCGTAACACACATATACATACATACATAAAATCACGACTGTATCCCATAAGGGGTAGTCAGAGACTGGGCACTCACTGCAAAAACAGATGACTGCCACAATCCACGTTTCACCAAAACAATATCATGCACTTGGTGTGATAGGTGGTGACGGGCTCACGAGGCGGGCTCTGATGAGCATTTGTTATGGGCAGATGTTGCACTTACTATCAGATGAACGTATTGCCGAAATGAGCAATACGTTCACCTGATAGTAAGTGCAAGTTCAACCAATAAAAAAAAATCCTATTTGTAACAGCCTAAAAAAGTCCGTCTGCTGACTACCTAATATTTTTATTTCACAGACACGCGGATTTCCTCAACATGTTTTTATTTACCGCTCAGCACGTAGTAAACCAGCATTAAATTTGTATAACAATTTTGGAGATCACTCAAGTCACTCGCGTACTTGGGTGATCGCTGAAATAAATGAATCGTGATACGCGTAAATACGAGTATAAGGCGATTGCCCGGCCCCTGAAATTCGACTACTACGGCTTCGTCGCTGTTTTGAAACTGTTTATAAAACCTATTTTGCAATGCTACAAATTCGCAATAAATATACATAAACAACGCAAGTGAAAATAAACAATATGTAATATATTTTTTTGAGTTAACAAATTACTCACGGATGTTCACTATTCAGATTAACCTCAATTGGCTTTATTATTTGTTTACTCACGGTTCTTCTTCTTTTTTGGTCTTGGCAATTAGCTACCAAATTGTGCCATTCTCCCCAACTTTAACTGGTGGTAGGATTCCTATGAAGGAATCCGTCTAGGTAGGTACCACCCCAGGGCCAGTTATTCTGCCGTGAAGCAGTAGTGCAAACATTACTGTGTTTCGGTCTGAAGGGCACTCAGAGCTAGCGTAATCACTGGGCATATGAGACTTAAGAACTTATGTCTCAGGGTGACGGGCGCAGTGTGGTGCTACACAGAAATATTCTGAGTAACACAGCATCTGCTATGGGCAGACGCTGCACTTACCATCAGGTGAACGTTTTGCTCGTCTTGACACTTTATAAAACGTCAATCAATAATTTAATTATAACAAAGATATAATTTCGTTCGACAGTAAAATGATAATTGAGTTTTACTAAGATTTGTTGGACTGCTGATTTATGATGGAGATGAAGATGTGCTGGACTGATCGAGACAAAACGAATTTTTTTTTTCCTGAATTGGATTTTCCAATCACTGAACACTTTCACGAGCATTTGTTGCATAATAAACTATCAATATCGAACATCAAAACTCAAAAAATATATACGGATTACAAAATTCAATATAAACCAATAAGTCCTACGGTTCATTGGTATCGACATTCTTCCCTGAATCTCGACTCTCCTATTGTCAAAGAGGAAATTGAAGAAGAGTCAACGTTTCCTATTTTGAACCTATGTTGGATCCAAGTTCAAAGTGATGAAGAGGATGCTATTTTGAAAACTACAGAATTATATTATTAAAAGAAAAGAGTGTTTAATAAGGTTTATTATAATAGTAAAGAATTTCCCTGGGAATGAAGTGACCGCTGCCAAGCTATTTCTACATCTTTATTATGATACTAATGTTTTTGTATATTACAATGACGGAAAAGGAAAAAATCTGGAGCGCTGGGTTTCTTGCTTGTTCTTCTCAGGATAGGCATTTTTGCGAATCAGTGTAATTCAAAAAAATTACGTTCAATGAGTATTATGATACGTAGTAATCTATTAATAACAATTAATAATTAAAAATAAATAAATAATAATTAATTTAAAAAAAAATATTTTATTCTTTTCTATAACGTTATGTCATTTATTAATTATTATTCTTTATTACATCATTTCTTTGGTAGTCAAGGCGTTTGCAAGTGCAGCAACGTGCATTTCACTGGTGGTAGGATTTCTATACAGGAATCCGTCTAGGTAGGTACCACCGCAGGGCCAGTTATTCACCCGTAAAGCAGTAGGTTGCGAACATAAATGTGTTTCGGTTTGAAGGGCACTGAGAGCCAGCGTAATCACTGGGCATATGAGACTTAGAAGCGATGTCTCAGTGTGGTGTCACACAGAAATGTTCTAGGGTGACGCAGCATTTGTTATGAGCAAACGTTGCACGTACCATCAGGTGCAACGTTTTGCTCGTCTCGTCACTTTTTCCAATAATAAAAATAAATTAAAAAATATTATACTTATTAATATTTCCACACATTCTTTGTCCTCTATTTTATAATCATTGAGTAATGATGTGCTACGTAGCGGAGGTAATTAAACTTGGTTATTTGTAACAAAACGTTAGAGTACATGCACTCTAACTCATTCAGTCTGTGCCGGCCGCTTTTCTAACATATTTCAGTGATAAGTTTTACTTCGAATAAAGTGCCTTTGTGTACTGTTATACGTTTAGTTTAAGTTACTCGAGAAACACAAGTAAAAACCGAGGGTTGATTTTTCACCACTATGGTCACTGTATTATCGATGTATATATATATCATGTAATTTTATTATATTTTATCAATTGGCGTCTGGGGCAAGTTTCGATGAAATTCATAGAATAACGACATTTCTATACGCAGACGTGACACCTGTGGACGTGTAATGTTAAATAATTAAAATGACTAATGTATTCACAATAAGAGATATGCATTTTAATGCTAATTGCATTTCAATGCTTATTTTTTCCCGACTACACCAGCGAAAAGAGGGTTACGTGGTTGAATATTTTCATATTATTTACTATTCATTTAATGTTTACCTCGACCGGAAAACGAAAGAAGCGTCATGGATTGATATATGTTCAGAAGAATCGCATCGTCGTATTTCATTTCAGACTATTCATGCATACTCGTATATTCTGTACATTTTAAAGCAGAGATTGCATCATAAGCAAAAACTTTACTAACCGCAGATTACAACACTTAATGGCATAAAATTAAACTAAACTTTAACTTATTTTTAAGGAATATACCTAATACTTTGTTGCAGTTGAAATACTCATTTTTAATTTCCTATGTACACGCAGTGTTCAAGTTGGCAAAGTAAATAGTATGTCGCATCTGCGCGCACTGATTATTATTTATGAGAACATAAACGAAAGTCGCTCAAAATGATCTTTCAGAAAACCAGAGCACGCTCCGTGACCAAATGTAAGATAAGATTCAATAAGTGTATTGCAAACTCTAGCAGACCAGCCTCCACCAACAGTACCTGTACACAAGTATGATACATGTGGCAGCCATCGCCCTCCTCTACCATATTCGAGATAAGTGAAACTGCCAGAAGACTTTAATAGAACATATCAAAAGACTTGTCTTGCTCAAAACGATGATAGCAATCAGCACCTTGGTTCTTACTTTTTAGTTTATTTTATTTAGTATGCCTAGTGGAGTTAAAGGTTTTCGAACGTTTTTCCTTCAATTATAATTATTTTTTCGGTGGTCAGGTTTTTTTAAACTTTTTCTACTACAAATAATCTTACCAATACGCTCATTTTATTACTCATTTTATTACTCATCTTACTTTTACATATGTGTTTAGAATTCCAGGAATCCTTACTTGGAATACTATCTAAAGATAGAGACAATATCTAAACAATCAACGACAAGCGACCACCAAACAACAGCAGTAAACCACTAAAACCTGTTAATCCAATTCAAATAATCTAATAAAAGCAGACTATAATAATGCGTATTCCTTCACTGATTTATAATGCCCTTAAAAGATGATAAAAAAACTTTTTACGACGTCGCCTTAATTGGGCAATCCCTCAACGCCATCTATTATTCAATCTTACACAACGTTTCCGTGCCTGACCCCATAGACGTGTTCCGAAAACGGCAGATCAGTTTACTGTGTAATAAACGCAATTGTGTCGATCAGCCACTATATTATCCGTTACCCGCTGACCTGACATGTCCGAAAAGTGGGCTGGATGTTATACAGCTATTAGCGAAATTTGTGTTAATACGTCGAAATTGGTTGTTATTGTAGCCTAAATTGCTTTATAAACGTTATTTTTGCAAAACTGTGATAGATTTGTGGCGATAGCTTTCACTTTTCAATACTTGAACGCTCTCCGGGTTTGCGTGTTTCAATAAAATTTAAATAAAAAAGAATTTGGTGGTAGGATTCCTATACAGGAATATATACGGCGAAGGAAAATTAATAGCGTTGCTTGGTTCTGGTTCACTCATGCTTTTAACCACAGAAAACGTCAAATAAATAAGCGAAACAATAGAAATATATTTAAATGAAACTAATTTTACGGATTTTATCGCGTTTGATTTCATTATTTATAACCCGACGTTTCGAGTGAAACGTCGAGTGAAACCCAGAAAATTTCTGTGTGACACCACAATGCGCCCGTCTCCCTGAGACTTTAGTTCTTAAGTATCATAGTACGCTAGCTCTCAGTGCCCTTCAAACCGAAACACAGAAAACCTGTATAGAAACCGAAGCAGAATAACTGGCCCTGGGGTGGTACCTACCTAGACGGATTCCTGCATAGAAATCCCACCAACAGTAAAATAACTCGTGAAATATGAAACTAAAATCTGCATTAGCAAAAATATCAAGACAGGCGATGGAAAGCATTTTCAAACGGTCTGACACTGAGCTCATTATTCCGCCTTGCCATTTACAACATTTATGTCTGTCTACATTATGTAGGTTTGTGCCCTAGGCTGTCAACGACGATTAAAAATAGGAAAGCAATAAATAAAGTCATAGTAAATAAGTGTTACATCAAATATATGTGCTTGACCTGCGTTGCCTCGGCGTCAGAGTACTGGACTTCTACTCCGCGGGTCCTGGGTTCGAATATGGTGACTATAATCGTGACAATGCATCATAATATTTTCGAACTTATCGTGTGAGAGTTACATCGGGCGCAGGTAGGTTAGGACGAGTGAGTGCCTCTGTGTTTTTGCATACACTGCACTATAACATTATATGTGTTTGCGATCATGGCTTTTATGGGCTATGACTGTAACTCTGTGTATTATTTCTTAAATACTTTTATTCAATGACGTATTGGCAACGTAAGAAAATCCAAGCCCCATCTCGTGACGTCGGCTTGGTAAAAATTGATCAAGAAAAACCTCGGGCCTTCCAAAATAATCTGATATACGCTCTTTTTTTAAATAAGTATGTGAAGATACGACCAAGTTGTTATTCCGATGCTAAGTGCCACCTGCCCACAGTTAACGCCAGAATAACTGGCTCTGCGGTGGACCTAGGCGGATTCTTAGATCCTACCACCGGTTAATTATGCCAATAGGTGGATAGATGCTAGGATAGAATTTGCACACTTCGCTGTTGCATGTGATAGTATTGAATACCTATATTACGTTACGTAAACAGAAGAACATCTCTTTAAGTAGTTAAAACATTGAAATAACTTTATAAATGTACGAATGATATGTATAAATGACTTAAGAACTTATGTCTCAGGGTGACGGGCGCAGTGTGGTGCTACACAGAAATATTCTGAGTAACACAGCATCTGTTATGGGCAAACATTGCACTTACCATCAGGTGAACGTTTTGCTCTTCTCGACTCTATATAAAAAAAAAGAATAATTTATCTTTATGAAGTAATATTAACTTGTTTTTGTTATATAATAGCATATAGTATGTATGTAATATTAGACTATTCTAAATAGATGAAGACCATATTTTGTTTTAATGTGTCCGCTTTTAGCCCAGCGACTTTTACAGCTTCGTCGGAAGAGCAAGCGTCTGGCAAGTAGAAATACCGCGAGAAGGGGGCTGGTAGGCGCGAGTAGGCTATATTTAATGTATTTTAAATCAGATCGAAACATAGATAAGTCGGTACTAGCTATACTAGGTAATTATTGTAGTCTAAAATAATTGTAACCACTGTAACACGGTACAAACACGGTACTGTAACGGTACACGGTACATGTTTCATATTAAATCTAAGTATAGATTGTGAAGCAAATCCAAGACGGTTGACACAGATCATGGTAGAGAAATATCTTATATTGAGCTTTCGAGATATTTCTCGAGAGTAACAACAAACTCAAGAGTAATCTATATAATAAACGATTTACAACTGACTCATCACGATAACTCCGAAACTACAAGACGTATTGACTTTCGATTGGCGTACATATTGCTTTCCCGACATAGACATCCACTAAGAACGGATTTAACGAATATTTACTTCTAAATAATTGAACGGGCTAGTGCTGTTTTTATCTATACAGACTTCAACATAACAATTGAGTAACTTACTGACTGGTGGTAGGATTCCTATGCAGGAATCCGTCTAGGTAGGTACCACATCAGGTTCAGTTATTCTGCCGTGAAGCAGTAGTGTGCAAACATTGCTGTGTTTCGGTTTGAAGGGCACTGTGAGCTAGCGTAATCACTGGGCATATGAGACTATAGAACTGAAGTCTCAGGGTGATGGGCACAGTGAGGTGTTACACAGAAATGTTCTGGGTGACACCGCATTTGTTATGGGCAGACGTTGCACATAAAATCTTAAGTATATGCCCAGTGATTGCGCTAGCTCACAGTGACCTATAACTGGCCCTGGGGTAACTGGCCCAGTGACCTATAGTGCTACCTACCTAGACGGATTCCAGCATAGGAATCCTACCACCAGAAAAAAAATTATACAAAATTTTATGAAATCTTTATTATATGCAAGGGAAGAAAAGATCAAGGATCGTATTTATGTAGAGATACGGCATTATCCGGATCGTGGTCAATAATAAGTCGTATAATTAGTTTACTCAATAGAACTCGATCAAAATATGTCAAGAAATTACAAGTTTTCTTTCAATTTGAAAGATATGATTGTCATCGATTTACATATTATACACGAAAATGTTGAGCTTTTAAAACCTCTGAATTATTAAGAGAACTTTCGAACAGTTAGCTCGCATAAATCAAACTTTTTAAGAATTCAATTTTTGAATCATCTTTGTTGACAACAATATTGACAGAAGGAACGGCAAATCATCTGTAACGAAAATAACATGTCATAAATTCCAAGTTCACCCTATATAAGTTGTTCCGAATCTTCAGTAACAGGAAGTTTAAAAAATCCACTCGCACATAAAATACTATGGTGTGAGTAGGCACACCTATCTCACATACACGTATCGGATGATAGGCGTGGAATATCGGTATATTGATCGCTTCGGAAGAGCTCTTCCTACATCCTGCGAGCCTAGTACTTTCCGAACGCTCGTCCATTATTGGAAATTACCAATACCTTTCCAATAAATTGTTCAAATACCCCCTTAACTTCCAAGTTCAATTTACGTTACAAAGGTTTCATTAATCAACGGTTCAGACGCAATTTAGGAAAAATCCCAGGAAATCGATTTCAAACAAAATTGGTCTGCGGATAGAACAAGCTAAGATAGTAAAAAGAAAATTTAGCGGAATTAAATCTGATTGTTTTTTTATATGTAAATCAAATTTTATTAAATTAATATAAAATATTAATAATATATAATAGCGGCTGCGATGCTGTACCGATGAGATGCAAATTTTTATTTTGATTGCAATTATCGAAGTCATTATTGCTACGTAACCGTAAGATAGCTCTTACAGGAAGTCCGCCAGAAAAAAAAATCGACCATGCGAGCCGTCACAGAAATCCGTGGGAATCACACCTCTATCGACGTCATACTCTCCTGGTACTGTCGAAGAAGTTTATTCCCGAATTTCTCACGGTCCCTATCTCATTTTTAACATACCATGAGAGATCGATAAGCCAATTTAAACCTTACACTTTTAACATAGTGTTTAAATTCTGTTAATAATAGAGAAATACATGAGACGTTTTCTAATCATTAAGAAATGAGAGCTGTCCATTCCTTACAAAACTTACCTGCATCCTGTATTAAATGTCTGTTTAATTTTATACTTTAATGCATTGAATTAAGTTTCTTTATGCGTGAACTGTGTTATGTGTGAATGAAATGAAATAATGCGTCCCGTTCCTATCTCTGTCTATTTGCCGGTTCATTGACCGGCTGGCGTGTTCGTTGTAGGATAGGGACAGGCAATGGAATGTGGATACCTGCTACGCAAACCTGGTAGCCTGGTATTTGTGGAGGCTTGGAGCTCTGATGCAAATTGAACTGAAAATATGTGTACGTTCCTCCATGCAAGTTTTATTATTTAAAGTAATAATTTATTGAATGAACAATAATTGTTAATCTATGTTAAGCAATGTTTAATATGAATAGTGTTGGCGTCCTTTATCTTTAAGAACACTTTATTCACAGCTTCATTAAAAAAATATTTTAATTAATGTAACAAGCAGTAAAACGAAGTTTCATTTTTTAATTATTTAAAAAAAAAACAATTAAAATCAACGTAACATTAGTAATCATGGAAATGATTTTGAGAGAGATTTTCGGTGTATATTATTTACATTTAACCGAGTTACTAATTTTAATATATTAGCCGACAGGTACCCACCGCGGTGTCGTAAAAGGGGACTAAGTTATTGGATAGACACAGCCTTTGTTCGTGTAGAATAACACCGCAATATGCAATTCTGTCACTATACTGCTCGTGGGAACGCAACAGAAAGCCAGATTTTTTTTTGACTCATACTAAAACGGCGGTGTCGTGGTTCGTCGCCCGTCACGTTGCGCTTCAAGCGGGTGGGCTACGGATGTAGGTCTCTGCCTACCCCAATAGGAAAGAGGCGCTGGCTGGTTGTATGTATGTATTAATTTGATAAAAATTAGAAATTATACGTGGTATAAAGCTATCGATGACGAGGCACACTAAGGTAAGGTATTTTGTCCATCAAGTGGATTGTTTACAGTTGATGTGTCATTAACACTAAACCCACCAAAGTGGTCAAATGACCGCGTTGGAGACTTTAATCAAAATTGTTAAAAGTAGGATTTTGTAATAATCCATACATAACAAATTTCGTTTAAATTGACATCAGATTGTATCTTCAGTCAATATATATTGAATTTTGATGTTTAATTGCCATACTATCTTCTAAAGACTATACCATAGAAATGTATATGTAAAATGTCGGTAGGTTTAATGTTAAAGACGGTCTTTTGAAAGGACTGCATTCGGCATTTCGCAAAAATTTGCCGATATTGGTCTCAAAATGGTAAATGGATGGAAAATCAGGTAAATAGGGGTACAGTCGAATATTTAATATTCAAACTTAGCATAGCTATATGATACTACTAGCTGAAGCCCAAGACTACGTCCGCGTTAGGGTTCTTTTTAAAATACCTGTGGAAACTCTTTGATATCTCTATGCCAGATAATGTCAAGATCGGTTCAACAGTTGAGCCGTGAGAAGGTAACAAACAGACAGAGGGACAGACGAGAGTTACTTTTAGCATTTATAATATTCGTATGGATTACTTTCACTGTACTTTTTTAAAATTTTATTTGATACAGTGACGAGACGATTTAAATGTTCACCTGATGGTAATTGCAACGTCTGTCAATAACAAATGCTGTGTCACGCAGAACATTTCTGTGTGGCACTACACTGCGCCCGTCACCTTGAGTACATCAGTTCTGAAGGATCATATGCCCAGCTGATTACACTAGGCTCTTAGTAGCTCGTAGTAGTATCCTTCATTCCGAAACACAGTAGTATTTGCACACTACTGCTTCACAGCAGAATAACTGGCACGGGGTGGTACCTACGTAGACGGATTCCTACATAGGAATCCTACCATGTAATGATCTTGTAACTCTACAGCATCAGAAACTTATAGCCACGACCAACCAGAATATTTTAGTAAGCAATGATCGTTACGGATCCATTCGTCATTCCACTACGTTAGGTAACGAATCCCTTCTACTACAATATGCTTACGGGGCTATCAGAATTCTAATTGAGTCATTAACAACATTAAATTCTAATAACCCTAACAGGGTTTCTAGATCGTTTTACGTAACTTATTAGCCATTGTAAGTAATCTAATTAGTGAGTTACCTTGACTAAGAATAGAGAACTAATAAGTTGTGCTTTCCGAATGTACCTCTGAATACCTGAACTTAACGTATTTAAGAAGTGATATTATATATTTCATTAAAAGTCAACATTTTTTATTCAATTTAGGCTTGTTTAAAGCTATTATGAATGTCAAAAGTCTACACCGGTTAAAAAATGACCTTCTCAGAGAAGAACCGCCAACAAACTCTGGTGTTTTTTTTTATATGCTAAATTACATAATGACATTAACAAATTACAAAAAAAAAAATACATCATAAATTTAGTAGACAGGGAGGGTTGCAAATGCAGAGTATGAGTTATTTCCACACATCTTTGTTCTTTATATAACGATCTATTTTAGAATATGCTTTATCTCATAACGTCTTCTTGACAAGTTTTTTAAAATCTATGTCCGATTTTTGTGTTACACTTTTAGGAATTTTATTATAAAATTTTATACATCTACTAAAGAAAAGACTTTCTAGTTTTAGGCAACCTAAACATAGGAACCTAGCGTGTCGCCTCGACCCATTCTACAGGATACATTAATTTTTTTTTTAAATAACTTAATGTGTAAACATCAATGAAGGTCATGATGCTGATTTGGTTAGTGCAAAAGCGGAATGATTCTTAATTATAGGCTGCTGCTGTTCGGGTCCCGATTTCGATTCCCAAGTAGAACAAATATTCGTATTGTTACGCGCTAGTTCTACGATACAATACCAATGATACGATACTCCGAAGATAGATTTCACTCAAATATACGAGATCTGATTAATCAACTTGTCACTACGAGGGTGGATTGAAAAGTACTCGGCCTAACACAGATCCATTCATTCTAAAAATCAAATCTACCCACATTATTTAGTTCAGTTCAGACTAGTTCATTGTGTATTCACACTATTTCACGCGACTGTTTGGAGTTATTTGAAGCCGATGCAGATGATTTTTGAATCGTTTTGTTACTATGGACGAAACATGGGTTCATTACTGTACACCGGAAACAAAACAACAATCAAAACAGTGGAGAAGACCTGGTTCACCACCCCCTAAAAAGGCTAAGTCGATTTTGTCGGCAAATAAGGTGATGGCTTCAGTATTCTGGGACTCGAAAGGTGTGATTATGATTGATTATCTTGAAAGGGGTCAGACTATAAACTCTGATTACTACTGCACCTTACTACGTCGTTTACGAGAGGAAATAAAAGAAAAACGTCGAGGAATGCTCAGAAGAAAAGTCCTGTTTCATCAAGATAACGTCAGTACAGTCAATGGCTGGAATTCACAACTGTGGCTTTGAACTGTTACCGCATCCGCCGTATTCACCTGATCTGGCACCATCAGACTTCTTTCTGTTCCCTTACCTAAAAAAGCACTTGGGAGGTCAAAGATTTTCGACAAACGACGAGGTCAAAGCAGCTGTAGACGCATATTTTGTCTCTAAGGAAGAATCATTTTTTTGTAACGGTCTAAATGCTTGGAAGGGGAGGTGGCAAAAGTGTATTGAACTTGATGGTGATTATGTAGTAGAAAAATAAAAATATAACTGATTTAGTATGTGTTTATTTTCTTGGTTAGGACGAGTACTTTTCAATCCACCCTCGTATCTCTCTTGAATCGCCGTGTAGTTTGACTAAATTCAAACTCTTCCCAATTCACTCTCCTGGTGCACTTATATATGCCATCGTATATTTTAGAGTGCTGAAAAAATTCTAAAAATCCCGATATACATATTCGTGTTAAAAAATCCAGAAACTTCATGAAAATACATCATACTAGAAACTTCTCTATTTGTTAAGGGGAAGACATAACATTCTTAAAATTTCTTATTGTTATGGGGAAGACTTAACGTTCTAGAATGTTCGTAACACTATGATAAGATAGTTGTTCTAAGACTTAGTGTTATGTAAACGCATCCACTACATAAAATAAATCCTATTATGTTATGCAATTTGACAAATAATGAAAATAATAAAAACATGTCTAGAAATAAAAATAAAATAACGTTGAATACACATACGTATCTTTTAAAAAACTAATAGAGTAAAAAATGGTTAAATATCGTCTACATACGGTTAAAGATGTGATGTGTGGTTGTCAAAACGTTTCCACTCACAAAGCTGAAGAATCTCTTATCAGGCAACTCATTATTCTGACTTAGCATAAACCACGTACACAATATTATACGTAAGATGCTCACTTCATCTAATAGAAAGACCGCCCATGCAAGAATGCTACGTTCTAGGTGTGCACCACCGCAGTGCCAGTTATTCTGCCGTGAAGCAGTAGTAAGCAAATATTCCTGTGTTTCAGTGTAAAGGGCACCGAGAACTAGTGTTGTTACTGGGCATATGAGACTTATGAACTGATGTCTTAGGTTGACAGGCGCAGTGTGGGGTCACAGAGTAATGCCCTGAGTGACACAGCATTTGTTACGAACAGATGTTGCAGTTACCATCAGATGAACGCATTGCTCTCCTCACATTGAAGCTCCTGGCTCTTTTCCCGTCTTCAAAAATGCAGATAGGAATGCATCTTTTATTTTTGCAAACTGTTCCGGTAGAAGTCAGTCTATTCTCAGTTAATAGATGCATCATCTAATTGTGGCTGGTAAACCGATTATCAAATTTCAAATTTTAGTTAGTCTTGGATATGAGCATAATCAGTCTTTCCACTATATATAGCACATGGCAAATCCATCGTTAAATTTTTAATTAACAAATTTAAAGTAATCTTCGACTGCGATCAACGTTTCATTAGTGTTATTTAAAGTACAGTTTATGTGTATTATTGTATAATGTATAAATTAATTTACATTTTTTGTACTGTTCGAGCTATTGGTTCGATTGATTGAAGTCACTACTGTAGAGCTTCCTCTTAAACGACGTTTTTATTATTTCAGATCAACATTATTTTCGTGATCATGAAATCGGAATGAGAAGAACAACGTGTAATGAATCGTTGTGTTCATGATGATTTGTTATATTTACGCGATTAGTAAATTTTGAAACATTACATATGGATTTTATTTCGTTCAATTTTGTTAAATTTCCGACACTCGGCTGACGGATCGCACTTCTTTCTACCACGGTATCATCCTCCATTAAACATTAATTCTATTGGTTGCCTATGGATCCGAAATAAGGGCGTCCGTAGAAGTTGCATCTAAAGTAAATTGGTAGTAGGGTTTCTGTTCGACGTCCGTCGTTGCTTCGAATCGATCTGAAACTTGTAGCTTCGGTTTTCGTAATAGGTACTGCGTTCGCCAATCCATTGCGATTACAAAGCGCCTAAACTTAGAAGAGACTAATGTGCTTAAGTGGATTATATAGAGGTTGATGATCGTGGTCAGGATGGGTTCCAGATTTTGTTGTTTATTAAAACCATAAAACTATAATAATTGTTTATTTGAATCATTTCAGAATATTTTAGTTAGGTCTTCACTTGCAAGAATCTCTCTAAAGTCTTTTCTTACTTGTGGCTAAAATTAGAAGTTAAATTTTAATGATTAATATGAACATTTAATAAATCTCAGGTTTTTAATTTTTACGTAGGGATGAGCTACAAAATAGATATCATCCCCACTTAAAAAATGTCATATGGAATGTATGGACCAAAATACATTGTTTTGTTTTGTATTTGTATTTGTTTTGTAAACGGACCAAAATATATTGTTTGATTACCTGATTGATTTAATATTGGACAATCGTGTTATAAAAGTATTTGTGTTTTGAATAGTAGCACTTTTCTACGCCCTTAAATCACTTTCATCTCACTGAATACATAGAAAAACTAGCAGCAAATAAAGTAGAATGTGTGGGTGAACTTTCGACGCCAACTCGAAAAATGGCGGTAATGCTTTCATTGAATTTTGTAATAAAAAAAGTAAAGTTTCAGCCTATAAATGTCCCACTGCTGAGCACAGGCCTTCTCTCATTTCTGAGAGGGTTTTGGACTAGGAAGAATCCGCCACGCTGCTCCAATGCGGGTTGGCAGACTTCACATACCTTCGAAATATTTTTTATTCTCAGACATGCAGGTTTCCTCACCATGTTTTCCTTCACCGCCGAGCAAGTGGTAAATCAGCACTTTAAATTCCAATTAACAATTTTAGTGGTGCCGGCACCGGGATTCGAACCCAGGTCACTCGCGTACTATGAAATTTTTAGTTTTGATGTTGAATAGTTTATTATGCAGCGAGTGCTCGTGAAAGTGTACAGTGATAGGAAATTTCAAACCTAAATTATACTTTTCGTTTTGTTAATGATCAGTCCAGAAAATGTTACAGTAAAGGAAAACTATCCTTTTACTGTTGATCGAAATTTTGAAGTCTTGCTGCTTGAAGATTGCCACTTATACTAAAATTATACTTGTTTTATACTATGTTAAAAATTAAAATTTAAGATAAATTATTTAAGATATGTTGTTAAACGTAGTAAGGTGTAAACATTTCAGCGCATGTCGTCGTCGCCTATAATTATTGCATCACTTAGCTTGAGCTTTTATTTTAAAATTTTATAGTTGATAAGGGTGTCTGCTATGTTGGCGATTCAATAAATAAATAAAATAAATATATATTTATTCCTGGATATGGTGACACTGGTCAATTGTTTACCACTGTTTCCATAAATAACTAAGTAATATAATAAAGTTGATATCGTCACGAAGACGTGGCGGTATTACTTCTAGAAACAACTTAGCACAGAACCCCAGTTCTAGGCGGGCACACTGCATACATAAATTTGAAGATTTGCACACAAAAACGCGCTTTATCGTTTGTAGGTGAACGATCTATCGATAGCTTAGAATAGACATGGAAACCACGTAATCCTGTAAAAACTATCTTCCCCGACCCATATTTTTTTTTTACTGTATAAAGTGACGAAACGAGCCAAACGTTCACCTGATGGTAACTGAAACATTTGCCCACAACAAATGGTGTGTCACCCAGGAAATTTCTGTGTGACACCACACTGCGCCCGTCACCCTGAGACATCAGTTCTTAAGTCTCAAATGCTCAGTGATTACGCTAGCTCAAAGTGCCCTTCAAACCGAAACACAACAATGCTTGCACACTACTGTTTCACGGCAGAATAACTGGCCTGGGGTGGTACCTACCTAGACGGATTCCTGCATAGGAATCCTACCACCAGTATACCATATGTCTTTATACTATTGTACACCTTAATACAGATAATAAAAGGAACAATCGCATGTAAAAAAACATAAGTACGTATAATGGAAGTTAACAGAACTGATTAAAATTCATAGTTTTCTAGAATATTCCATGCATAAGCAGTCAAGCGATTCATCGAAAGTGATCACTCGGAGGAATTAATTAAGTTAGGATTTTTCCCGTTTGTTCAAAATTAAATCGCCCACTTCAAGAATAATTAAAGTTCTTGTTTTTTCATTCAAAAAGGATTTTTGGACACATTAATATAGAAAAAATGTTTGTAATTCCTTATAGTTGGTTGTCTTAATAGTTTGTTAGTCTACTTCAGCAAAGGGAGATCGGCAGTACTTAGTTGCCAATGAAGGGTTGAATCGGGCGGGTATTGGGAAAGTATCGACAATTTCCGATAATGGAAAGTTGATCGGAAAGTACTAGGCTAACATGACCCATAAAGAGTTCTTTCGAACCGATCAATACAACCGATAGCTCTCCCCATCTCGCACACAGACGTTCGACAGGTATTCGTGACCACTAATACATAGACATTACTAGGGCTACCAGGGTTCGTTGAAAAATCGGACAGGGACTCCAAGACTTCGTGTACAAAATGTTCAAAGTCAAATGTAATCAATTTATTCTCCAGCCCGAATATCTAGTATGTTTGACATCGACTGAATCACTTATGAATTTCAATAATTTTTTCTGTTAATACTTCTGTTAATACTCCAGAATCTAAGGTATCAGGCGTGTTAAATTTGTACATTTATTACAAGTGGTCGCCCTATGGTACAAATTCGACTTAAATTCATATATTTTTTTTAATTTAGATTTTCCTAGATTTTATAAATTATTTGTTGGTAACTTTTTAAATTTCTTTGACGACAATCTCTTCCCTGCACGTTTGTTTGATCACAGACTATAGTGTTTTGATATTGGTAGTATGGACGAAAACAAACGGCAGATTATTATGTAATTGACGTTGTCAGTAGGATCGTAAATAATGAATGTGTTCTTTTATTCAAATTAATGTATTCTTAACATATATTAAATGTACATATTAGCTTGCTCGCTTCTATATACAAACTTTAACTATGGAAAATCCCACACTACGTCGTGTGCGCAACATGCATAAAAAAGGGGTACAAAGTTTTCTCTGCACGTATAAATATATAGATAAACGTTTTAAAATCACCGACTTATACTATATTTTATTTGGATATGATAATGAACAAAATATCCAGGTAAAGCTTACTATATGGTAACACTAACTACTGCGTGTTTCCATAAATTTTCCAGAGTTCTCGAACTGGTTCGCCGTCGAAAAGGTAGATTTGATTAAAGCCCATAACTTTAGCAAACTCTGGGATCAATGCACCTCTTTAATTTATAAATTCATTGTGCTATTTGCGATTGCATTTATGAGGGATACTTTGTTCAAACTTGTATCATTCTAATTGTACCGTTATAGAAGTTCAATTTGGAAAAACACAGTTAGTTTTTAATAAAGATTCGTTTCTTTTTTTTTTATTCTTACAAAAATATTTTTGAAAGAATAAATCATTTACCCTGGAACGACTATCTGTTGCTCATTTAATAATTGTAGTAGAGCGGAAGTTGAACCCGCGACCCGTAGCGTAGAGGGCAATCGCTTAGCCACTGCGGTAACCGAGGCTTTTTTGACAACGCCATCTTTATTATTGTTCCGTCAACTATTATGAATAGATAGGAAAAACATGTTGACATTGTAAATTTATTCGGAATATGAAATAATAATTCAATGTAAAGTTGTTTGTTGTTATGAAATTCATTGGTTTGCAAATTTCTCAGATTTGTTTAGGAATTCAAACGCGTTGTAAATTTTCCAAATTATTTATGAGTAATATTGTATTGAAGACAAAGTTGATATGTATTATTTACTTAATTGTGCGGCTTGAATTGCAATCATCGCCACCGGGAAGCGCTACTAAATACCCTCCAACAATACCACATTACCACTAGGCAATGCTCACCACACTAACAAGTTTTTTTTATATATATCCCACAACATGATTTGTCTTGCTTCGTGGGTGTCACAGACAAAAAATTCAATATACACAACACAACCAGACCCGGAAACCAACATGTATCGCTACCTGTCACGTCTTGTTTCCCACGAGGGCGAAAACGGTGTTACGTGTGTGGCTTCTGCCCAACCCTTCATGTGGGAAAAAGGCGTGACTCTATTTATGTATGTGTGTAAATACTTTTTTTACAGATTCCGGAAAACTTCAATCAATTTACAATATTTTTATAGTTGATAGGATTCCTATGCAGACATGCCCGACATGCACTAGTGTACAATACGGTTTCGGTCTAAAGGGCAAAATTAGTATAATAACAGGGCATATGAGTTTATTTATTTCCCATAAGAAATTAATTCATTTACATGAGAGATTACATACGAATGTGTTTTACATTAATATAGGTAAAATACACAAAACAGAATATTACAAACATAAATAAGGTAATCGTAGAAAATATTTTGCATCACAAAAAATATGTGGTCTTTCGAAGCAAACACTTACATAGACACAAAGATAAACTTCGCTAGAAGGGACTTATTTAATTTTTTTTATATTTATATTGAAAGGTATTTTTTTTTAATATTAGAAATAGTATTCTTAATAACATGATTATACAGCGCTTTAATCACTACTGGCTTAAGTGTGATGTTAACAATAATTTTTGAGCCTTAAAAACTCATATCTCCGGGTGACAAGCGCAGTGTGGTGCCTCACTGTTTTTTTTACATCAACATCTTTTCACAGAATCAATTGAATATTCTCGGTGACATAGCCTACTGTTATCAGGGGCGGATCTACTCATGTGCGCATGGTGGGTATGCCCATAATCCTAATTGAGGTCGATAGGCTTACACACCTTAATAAAAATTCTGAAAACAGCGCAGCACACACACACACTCGTTGTGAGCGAGCATATAACCTTACCAATTTTAGATGTATGACATTTTAATTGGGCGGTAAATAATAATACTAGTGACTTTTTTATTAAGAGTACTAGTCTAGTATTTTGTACTTTTTGTAAACTTTAGTTATGTATCGACCTTGAGCGAGTCCGTAGTTCGATTCGCACTTGACCGGGCGCACTTCGGGTGGCTGTGGCCACAATACTTTTTGAGAGCTGGATCCACGACGTTATGGGCAGAGGTTGCACTCACAACAAGGTAAACGATTTGCTTGTCTAATCGGTTTTAGCATAAAAAAGCATAAATTTGTGTATGCTGTCTACTATTTCCGGCATACACGTTGATGGTTGGCATTCCACCACTGTGGGTTTTCTAGGAATTTCCTGCCATGCACGACCACTTTGTGGGATCTGTGGAGGCTTATCGATACGACTTAGGGACCTTCAAAAAAAGAGCCTACTCTTTTCTCAAAGGCCGGCAACGGTCTCCAAATTCCTTCACCTCGAATGGGCGGAGTTGATCACTTACCACCAGGTGAGCCGCTTGCGCTTTGCCTCCTCATATACATATAGTATATAAAAAAAAGATGTGTGTCGATGGTTTTACTCTCGAAGTCCGTTTGATATTGTTTTACTGGTGGTAGTATTCCTATGCAGAAATCCGTCTAGGTAGGTAGTAGGGGACCACCTCAGGAGCAGATTTTCTGCCAAGAAGCAGTAGGTCTGAAGGGCATTTGTCTTTATTTTTATGTTTTGACCGATCGAGGACGCTTTTTGAAGTGATTTTTGTATTGAACTGTGTGTCTTTGGGTTATCTGTATATCAATGTTAACAAGCTTAGTTCTTGTTTTACTTATATACTATTATAACTATTATAACTATATACTATTATAACTTGAAAACTCCTCTATATTTACAAATTAAGAGCGATATTTGTATACATTATTTCCAATAATGTCTTTCGGTTCTATTAAAAACTTTGTTTTATTAAATACGGTTCATTCTATAAAATATAAATAGTATAAGTATTTGAAGTCTAAGAATTTGTTCAATAGTCAAGTGATGAATCGAGGTAAGTGTACATTTAATCTAAGATATGGTAATAAAATAAAAGATGTCAAATAAGGTTCTATAATATTAAGCTAATACCTGAACCTTTCCTGCTTTTTTTCATTTGCTGTGTTTCAACACAGCAAATGAAAAAAAAAATATATATTTTCTTACAAAGAAAATAATTTATACGTGTATTTAAATGTTTATTATTATTACTATATTTACGAGTATTTATATTATACGTTTATATATGTAACTATACAAAATGCTGCATCATTACTCATATACCCTAGTATTTAATGAGAGCATTGTCTTTCCCCGGTTGAGCTGACCCGATTACATGCTAAACCATCTAGGCTAAACTAACGTAACCTATATCTGCAGGCCAATAAAATTGTTTTCTGAACTAATACTATATTATTTCGATGGCCATACTGAGAGGTCAGCGGGCATGCATTGGCATGGTTTCAGATGCAATGTCGGAGATATAAGAAAAGTCGCAATACCAAAACGCAATCAGATTATTAAATTTTTAACAGACACGGTAACCACTACTTACTTACGTTATACTACTACTGACTAAACGGATAAAAGAAAAAAAAAATTAAAATTTAAATAAATAATAACAATATTCCCGCGTGGTGGAAGCTTACGAGAATCTACCACCGCATCTCATTCCGTAGGTGTAGTAAAAGTCGCCTGAGGGAAAGTAAAAACCAGGGGATGGGCAGCAGCATCTTCCTGGATGATCTGAATAAATAAACTAAAACGTAGTAACTATGGCAAAATCCCCCCAAAACGACAGCAACAAACTTTTGTGGCAATCTATGTTGGACGTCGTTGTTCAGCAGTGGACTAGTGATAGGCTGAAATGATGATGATGAATAAAAATATGGCGGTGGCGTAAAGGAAGCTACTACCCCATCTTATCCCTTTTAATGAGGGAATTCGGGAGGCTTTTGAAAGAGAGTGGCTATGACGCCTGTATTGGGTTCAACGCTTGTCACTGGCCATACTTTGAGCCGGTCTTTTTGGCTAAATGTTTCAAATTTAAAAAAAAATTGAGGTTATAGTATTTTTTTATTGAATTTAAATTGAAATTTATTGTAAGTGACTGACGTTGCTGGAGTTTTATTGTATGTATTTTTATGTACTGGCATTATTTCTTGTGTACATTGATATGGTGTGTTGTAAAACTGGACTAAATGACACAAAAATCGCGGGACCCCTGACGGATAGCGTAATTAATCGCCAATCCGTCTACGGCGAATGGACTTAATTGCTCGTTTCTGCTGTTTATTATTAGTATTTTCATTTTACCTTACATGCTTACACATTTTTACTATATTACATAAAAACGAATGTCCCAGGTGTAACTTAGCTACTATAAAAATATGCGACATCTTAATGACAACTACCTCTTTAGTTTTATTATAGTACTATTTCGTTTAAATCATTATATCGTAGAGTTTCGAGAAATCACTTTAAAATAAAGACAAATACAAGAATTTGTCGTTTAAAACTCGCAGTACTACGTCATCAAGAAGTTTATAATAAAGATTTCTGACAAGTAAGTACATTTACTAATTAACCATATTTAAAAGTTATCCAATAAAACCTATTCACAATAAAAGGAATAGTAAGAGTCATCGCCACAAATATTTAAAGAAAGGATGTCGGTTCGTTAGGGACGAGACACTGTTCGTCGCATATGGTAAATATTTAAATGGCTTAGATAATTGTTCTTACGGCTTCTCAACAGTCCGAATGGACGCGCGCAGCCTCCTTCGGACGGTCATTAGATGACTTAAAATATTTAAGATTTTCGAAATCGCGAAAGCACGCAGCGAACGCGACACAGTCCGAACTTCGAGGTTTTTGTAGGAGTTTTTAGTTATTTATTTATGTTTGGGTCAAACCAAACCTGGCACGCGGGCCCCTGGCCCGCGAGCACAGTATCCGATGAAGCTGTAAAAGCCGAGAAGGCTAACAGCAATTACATCACCGAAAATATATGTTACGGCTTCTAGGTTTTGTGCATGTGTAAGTTATGATTTTAAAACACAAAGATACAAAAGAAATTCGAGTACGGAGCAATTCTTTGTTTATATATATATGAATCAGAAAATAACAATCAACACTCATCTGTCACTATCTCAATAATCATATCTATATATTCACTGTTGGTGGTGGTCGGTCGGTCGATGTGGTCTCTGCCTACCCTTTATATGGGAAAAAGGCGTGATTGTATGTATTTATGTATTCACTGTTGTTGGCCTAAGATTCTCTGTTGGAGTATGTTGTTGGTAATATTTTGTTTTTTAATATTATACTTGAAGAGAGAAAATAACTACATATTGCGAGGTCTATATAGATTAAATAAGTTATTTTGTTACAAACAAAAAGAATTAATTCGCCGGAAAAAGTAATTTATCTGATACAAATAAGGCAATTTGTGGATAACTCAGTTTAAAATGTCAACATAAAATCCTTTAACGACTTTCGAATTCTTTAAGTAGGCAAGCAGCTTTTGAGGACTTTAACAGATTTTCAACCCCGTCGTATCTAGGTTAAGAAATACCCGTTTAATAAAGGGAAGCTTTGGGGTTCAAAGTTGGACGGGGTCGAACTTTCCCAGAAAAATATCCCCGCGATACGACCTCGATTACTAGGAGCTCATAACGTAAGAGAAGGGTGTTCCAAACGTAATTTATTCACATAGACTGGTGTTTTAATTTTTTGTTAAATGTATTTGTTAAATTTCTGGGACATTTAAAAAAATATTACATGGTGACTTGAGTAATTGTCTCATGTCTGTCTTATGTCTCAATCCAATTTCATACGAAAGTAAAATAGATTTATAAAATATTTCTAAGCAAAATTTCCTAAAATAACAAATTGTATGACGTCAATCTACACAAAACATTACATTACCACATTAATTTTTTATTACCGAAAGTGCCAAGAACATTGTTTACATTCTTAGAAAATTGTTTTTTTTTTATTGCATAAAGTGATGAAACGAGCAAAACGTTCACCTGATGGTAAGTGCAACGTCTGCCCATAACAAATGCTGTGTCACCCAGAAAATTTCTTTGTGCAGCTCACAGTGCCCTTCAAACCGAAACACAGTAATGTTTGCACACTACCGCTTCACGGCAGAATAACTGGCCCCGGGGTGGTACCTACCTAAACGGAGTCCTGCATAGGAATCCTACCACCAGCAAAATTGTTGAATTAGAACAGACTGGATTCTTAATGTTACATTTGAATTAAAAATAAATTATACTCTATGCGAGTACATACTCGCATACTTACGACTGCATAACATTTCCGGGGATGGAAGTGACCACTACACTTCTTAAGTACCTAGTCCGCAAGTTCTTTATATTTATCCGGGTTACGTTATATTCACATGGTAAATCAGCTTAAAAATATAAATAACTATTTTAGAGGTACCGGGAATTAAAACAAAGTCAATCAAAATGTACTAGAAATTCTTTTCACTGATCTTTATGATAACAATTATAAATCAATAGATATCCTAAAGCAATGGACACTGCTGAAATTCAAAAAATACAATAATATTTTTGAACATTGCCGTCTATGTGAAAAGTCTATACAGCGAGGCTTCTGAGGGTTGGGGAAGCATCAAGGTCAATGACCGCCCACGTTCAGGAAGTAATATGGTGGGGATATTACGTCATAGGCCGTGCAGAAGAATCCGGAGAGCATAACCGTAAAAGATTTCAGTAAACGAAATTGTATTGCGCATAACTTATATTGTCTTGGTAATTCATATTTCTAACGTGACATGTCTGACGATTTCCTGAATGAAAGTTGATTGATTGATCGATCGATTTCATTTGACTGGGCTTAAAATATTAAACACAGTCGAGTGTTTGAACTTAAGCTTACTTTCGTATGCTACACTTTATTTGTATGTTCTTTTACCTTTATCAAATCAACTTATTATAAAGTAAGTAGTAAATTAATAAGGTAAGTCACGTATTATTTACTTTGATGTTTCTAAAAACTACTAAGCGTCAAAACCATAAAAAAAACCTTCTGTATTATATAGAATAAAATAACTAGTTCTAGAGGGAGACTGAAAAGGGGTTCATTTTTATTCCTGTCCGCCACGCACGCACCTATACAAACAGACCGAGAAACCATGTAATATCTACACGCGTGCAAACATACATACTAAACTGTGAAGTCGGCGAATTTGTGCCGTGGCTAATTATTATTATAGTATTTATATATTGACCAATATGGATCATTATGTTGTAAGTAAAATTATTGCTTAACCTATTGTTACGAGTAGTAAATTACAAAATCGACAAAATTACACTAATTCAATACTGTTACTGGTGGTAGGATCCCTGTGCAGGAATCCGTTTAGGTAGTACCACCCCAGGCCAGTTATTCTGCCGTGAAGCATTAGTGTGCAAACGTTACTTTGTTTCGTTCTATAGGGCACTGAAAGATAGTGTGATCACTGATCATATATGAGACTCAAGGTGTCGGGAGCAATGTGGTGCCAAATAGAAATATTCGTATTGCTCAACTCGTCACTTTATTGATTTTTTTTTATTGGATAACGTGACGATTTTTGAGTGTGAAGTGTGCGAATAGTCCTGTGGCTTCTATAGACGAAGCAATAAAAGCCATAGGGCTGAAAGAGATATCGGAAAAATAATATAAACATATGATATATAAATTTAAGCTTTCTGCACTCTTTCTCTATATAAACTTTTACTATGCCAAATCTCACACTCCTCCGAGCACAATATGCTTAAAAAAGGATAGAAAGTTTTCTCTTCACTTATAAATATAGAGACTTATTTGTTAAAATTAAATTAACGGCTAAGCGATTGGTTTCTGCGTCTAGATCGCGGGTTCGATTACGAGACGAAGTATTTGTATGGCCTACACTCGGTCGTTCCGGGTTCTGGGTGTTTGTGCGTGTGTAATTTATGTATGCAGAACGCCCTCTCATTTCTGAATAAAGTTTAGTGTGGGGCATCATTTATTTTTCTATAAAAAATGTAAAGAATCCTGTAAAAGTAAAGTAAAGTCAACTTTCAGCCTATAAATGCCCCACTGCTGAGAATAGGCCTTCTCTCATTTCTGAGAGGGTTTTGGAGCTAGGAAGAATCCGCCACGCTGCTCCAATGCGGGTTGGCGGACTACACATGTCTTCGAAATATTAATTTTTCTCAGTCATGCAGGTTTCGTAACGATGTTTTCTTTCACCGCCGAGCACGTGGTAAATCACCATTTAAATTGCAATTAACAATTTTAGTGGTGCCGGCACCGGGAATTGAACCCTGGTCACTTGCGTACTGTGTAAATTTTAAGCGAGCGCCTAGCTACCAATCCTGAGCTACCAATCCTGTGGCAGGAGTAAATATGAGGGACTCTTAAATACACTACTTGAACGTATTTGGAATCACACAAAGAGTTATTTGGACCAACATTTATAATACGCCAGATGTGCGAGCATTTAGATTCATTTTGCAATGAACTGACAAGCGTGGTTTGTGCTTCATTCCGTCCCGTGTTTACGCGGTCTATTTAAGGTCAAACAAAAAAAGGTAACAGTTTTCAGGTCAAAACGGTTAAGACATTGAACCAAACAAATATCTAAGTTACTAGGAGATCATAGTACGCACTGTGCATTCTTTGGTTAGTCGTATGTTCAAGTCGTGTGGTGGCGGCTCGTTAAAAGAATACTACCACTCCATCTCATCCAATGGATCTCGTAAAAGGCGAGTAAGGAATTAAACTGCACTGTGCATCCAACAGCGCATGGTGGCGATGGGCCTATCACACCAAGTGCATTATATTGTTTTGGTGAAAAGTGGATTGTGGCAGTCATCTGTTTTTGCAGTGAGTGCCTAGTCTCTGACTACCCCTTATGGTATACAGTCGTGATCTTATGTACGTATGTATGTCAAGGCGCCTTCAATTTCATAGCACGCGAGTGACGTTCGTTTCCCGGTGCCAGCACAACTAATACAGGTTTCAAGTGTTGTTTTATTTTCTTATTTTTATTTATTAAAACGTTATTATAAACAGACGACCGCGTGGCCTCGTGGTCAGAGTACCGGACTTCTTAGCCGCGGGTCCTGGGTTCGAATCCCAGCCGGAGCCAACATTTGTGCTAAAACATAAATTGTTGGTTTTCGGGTCTGGTTGTGTTGTGATTGTCACCGTGGTTCTGACACTGCATCCTAGCCTACCTCCGATCTTATCGCATCAGCGTTACATCGGGCGCGGGTAGGTTGGGACTTTGGGGTTTGAAGGGCACTGAGAGCTAGTATAATCATTGGGCATTTGGCGGATGATGGTGCCAAGGAGAAGGGTAGCTACCCACCAGATCGGGTGGTCTGATCTGGGGAGGACGTCTCCTCCAACTAGTAATATTTAGATGTTGTATATATAGTTCGCATCGCAGAAAACTTTCATATCGTGATTATGGACGTATGGGAATATTTCTTGAGCTTCTCATGTGGCGACATAGATGTCGCTACAGGCATATAAGTCTTAAAAGCTGATGTCTCAGGGTGACGGGCGTGTCACACAGAAATCCAATTCAATAAAATATCAGTTCTCGCCATGGTTGAAAATCTTACTTTGAAAATCTTAATCTAATTACATAACCAATCTCCAATAAAAAAGAACCTTTACTCACAAACTAACAATTTGTTTTAATGCACAAGTTCAATAATAGACTTTAAATCTTATGCATACTTCTTCCATCAAATTGCAAGTCACAACAACAATGAAGTATAAAGAAAAGTACATATTACATTGATGATTATGATGTGTTTAATTTAAAAATAAATAATTAATTTATAATTAGAAATAAAAGTAAAAGCGGATCGCGGGTTGAAACTAATGTCATCACTGTACTACTCGTATCTATCTTTTCAGAGAAATTCCCACACGCCGTGGCATTTGTCGCGTCTCCATTTTACTTGTTTTTTACAAAATATCGATTAATGTAATTTTTACTGTTTGTCTGAATATTGATTTCTTTATATCATCATCAACATTATAACAGCAGTCGGTCGTAAGTCTACTACTAAAGTTTTTCACGTATTTACATATAGCCCTGACCCTGTACCTTCAGATTTCCACCGGTTTCGGTTCCGGTGTCAGGTTAACATCAAGAGAAGACTGCCGAAACTACCTGTCTTTTTTTTTGCTCAGAAGTCTCAAAATTTCTACAGCAACTGGATCATGCACTACCTTCAAGATGGCAAAAAGGCATCGAACAAAATGGCACTTATATACTGTAATAAAATGTAAATAAACATTGAAAAAAAATGTTTTGAGTTTTCATTTAAAATGCAAAGAAACTTTTCCCCCAACCTATTAGTTTTCTTCCTAAACTATTTTAAGCACGACTGTGGATACGTGCAAGTATCCAGCCGTCTGACATGAGACGACACAACCCTAGACTGCAACGGGTCATATAGGCATTTCATGGAAACTCCTACAATACTGGTAAGTACTAAGGGAACGTCGATTAGAAGATATACGATCCTCCAATGAATTAAATTGGGGACTAATACGTTTAACCTTGTACGTTGGCTTGTGTTACATGTGTTTGATATCAATAGCCAGGGTTCACGTAATAGAAAAAACGTTATATGAAAAAAAAACGGATAAGGGCGAGTTTAACTCGCGTGGAGTGGGTTCCCGTATACGCACTGGCTGTGTTTTTTGATATTTTTTTTAAGTCTAGTATAGGAGTCAAATTATTTCATAAGGTTACTAACATAGTGTATGCGTGAATCCGACGACGGGGCTACATGGCGCTTTATGTGCAACTGTCACACCCTGACCACGATACGGTCAGTCACGATCCAGGCTACACTGTATACACAGTTAATACGAGTAGCTTTAATATAACACGCACCACGACGCGCAAACGCCGTAGAGAGCGGCGCGCAGCAGTCGACAATCATACCGCGTACACACGATACACCCGTGTTCCAGGGCGGTTCTCACCGCCCAGAGTTACCGACACACAAGTCGACAGTCCGGTCATTAGACGACTTTAAATCATATTGAGATATTCTAAATCGCGCAAGCACGCAGCGAACGCGATACAGTCCGAATTTCGAGGTTTTTGTCGGAGTTTATTTATTTTTGTTTGGGTCAAACCAAAACAGGCACGCGGGCCCCTGGCCCGTGAGCACAGTATCCGATGAAGCTGTAAAAGCCAAAAAAGGCTAACACCAATTACATCACCGAAATTATATATGTGCAACTGTGGACTGCTACAGGCAGAATTTTTTTTTGTAGTAAAAGTGTAATTTTATAAAAAAATACATTTAAGGTTACATTTTGGACCGTGTTCAATATCAGAGTTTTTGTTTGAGTTTGATTGAGCTTAAAAAAATTCATAGAATAAATATTTGTACCCACAGAGTTACACCAGTCCCACCTTGTGGTGGCGGCTTAAGAGAATCTACCACACCCTCTCATACCGTGGGTGTCGTAAAAGTCGACAGAGGGAAAATTACAAACAACAAACCAAAGGGCAGCAGCATCTTCCTGGAACATTTGAATTAACAAACTGTGGTTGCCAACCCGCCTGAAAATATCCCTTCGAAATGAGAGCTACAAACTTTTGTGCCAATCTATGGGGGAGGCCTATATTCAACAGTGGAATAGTGATAGGCTAAAATGATGATGATGATGATGATGATGATAGAACTACAAATAATTATTATTTAATCAAAAAATCGACTTCAGAACATGCTTATGCGATCCCATCATCAGATGTTTACCAACATTTTATGAAACCACCATTACGGTGCGTCCTTTTTAATAAAACCATTAAAATCGGTTTATAAACAAATAAGTTATGCGTGGTCATACTTAAAAAAATACGGGTCAACTTGAGCACCTTCTCCGTTTTTTCGTCGGAAGTAAAGCAGTTGTTCCGGGTCTGGGTTCATGTTTGTGTGATTTTTGTCTGTAAATTAAAAAAAAACGTTAAAACTGCCATCACCGTTTCTTCTAAGAAAACGCCGTATTCTTGCAAGTGCCATACAAGCTTTTATTCCATTTATTTCACAAAAAATATCTAATATTTTTTAATATATAAAGTAATGAAACGAACTAATCGAAGGCCTATGGTAACTAACAAAAAATGCTGTCACCCAAAACATTTCTGTGTGGTACCAACAAGGTGCTCATCGTACTGGACTGGATTACTGGTATTAGGATTCCTATGCAGGAATCTGTCTTGGGAGGGTACCACCCCGGGACCTGCCTTATTCTGCCGTGAAGCAGTAGTGTGCAAACATTACTGTATTTCGATTTGAAGGGCACTGTGAGCTTTTTTTTATTTGATAAATGTGTCGGAACGAGCAAAACGTTCACCTGATGGTAAATGCAAAAGTCTGCCCGTAACAAAGCTGTGTCACCCAGAACAGTGTGACTTCACGATGCGCCCGTCACCCAGAGACATCAGTTTTTGAGTCTCATATGCCCAGGGATTACTCTAGAAGGGAACTGAGAGCTAGCGTAATCACTGGGCATATGAGACTTAAGAAATGATGTCTCAGGGCATTTTTTATGGGCAAACGTTGCACTTACCACCGGGTATACGTTTTGCTCGTTTCTTCACTTAATCCAAAAAAAAAAAACTGAGACGTCAGCTCATAAGTCTCATATGCCCAGTAATTACGCTATCCCTGCATGGGAATCCTACCACCAGTTAACATTCAACTATTTCAGTTGTTTCATTAATTGCGACGAGCGGGGCTATTGTCAAGAACACCAGCATAGCGAAAACAATAACAAAAGACAAAAGACAAAAGCCTTTGTTATAATCTTAATTGGATTAAACAATGATTTAATCAAACGATTACATCACGTGCTATGTTTTGTTAAAAGCACGTGCTAGCACGTGTATCCTCCAATACCGCAATACTTTGATACTTATTACATGTTTATACAAATATAATATTGTAAACATAACAAATCCCGCGTACGAGCAAGTAAACTAAGGAAGCTTGATTTGCTTGACAGCATTGCGTATTAGAGCCGTGGTAGCTTAGGGGATAGGCGCTCGCTTTACATTTCATAGTACGCGAGTGACCGGGGGTTCGATTCCCGGTGCCGGCACCACTAAAATTATTAATTGCAATATAAATTGCTGATTTACCACGTGCTCGGCGGTGAAGGAAAACATTGTGAGGAAACCTGCATGTCTGAGAAATAAAAAATATTTCGAAGACATGTGAAGTCGGCTAACCCGCATTGGAGCAGCGTGGCGGATTCTTCCTAGCCCCAAAACCCTTTCAGAAATGAGAGGAGGCCTGTGCTCAGTAGTGGGATTTATAGGCTGAAACTTTTTTTTTATTGCGTATTCTGGTATTAAAAAAATTTCACTCCCCATTTCGTTCACACGAGCAGTATAGTGACAGCATTCCATATTATGGTGTTATTCTGCACGAATAAAGGCGGTCCGGACAATACCTTAGTCGCCTCTTGCAGCACTTAAGTAGGAAAAAGGTGGGTGCTATTCTACTCTGCCGGACACCTGACGGCGGATTAATTTTTTTTTCATGCCTCAGTTCCACGGATAGTTGATTTACGTAGAAATTACGAAAAAAATCAGAGGCAAGGTCATTCTGCTTTTTTTTATATAGTGCCAATAGTCTCCAAGTAAAATGGCTGTGACATATGTAGAGACGGACAGGACGAATTTATAAGGGTTCCGGTTATAATACCTGAAATATATATCTATAATATATACCCTGAAAAAGATGGCTTAAACGTTTAACAAGCTACCTATCTTATCCCTTTCATTGCGCCAACGCATTGGCTTGCCATGAACGCCTCGAACTTGCGAAAACATTACGTAACTGAATTTGAATATTTGAACGTAATAACGTACATTGTATTTAAATTAAGCGCCAGAACTGATTTATGGTTTCTGCTATTTACTAGTTAAATAACATCGACCTTTGGAGACATTTATATAAGACGGCAGTTACTTAATTGATTTATCGAAATTTACGTCTGCTTAATAAGTGCGTTGTATTTTACATTTAGAATATTGCAGGTTCTTTCGAAAGGTTTTTAAGATTCGATATTTTGATAGCTTCTAATGCGGTTATTTTATTTCATAAAGATGGACGCAATAAGATGAGCTTTTCGAAATCACTACCGCGTGACCTAGTAACTATGTAGACTTCTACGCACCAGGGCCTGAATCCCAGCCGGATCCGAGCCACTGTGAGAAACCATGTGTTAGTTGGAAGAAGCGGGTTTTATTTAATAAATATTCTCAACAAATAACGGTAACATTATACCTGGAGAATTTTGAGTTGCACATTTCCTAGGATATGAAATAGCGTTTCGAAGGCGCCATTGTCTGTGTGCAAATGGATGATACTCGTACTAACGTAGAAAATTCACATAACGTGTTAATTTCCCAGGCGGATTTCATGCGGTATTTAGAATAATATTAACATGCTCTAAAATTGTTCTACAATTTTAAGTGCTAATTTACCCCGTGCTTAGCGGTGAAGGAAAACATCGTGAGGAAACCTGCATGTCTGAGAAATAAAAAATATTTCGAGGACATGTGCAGTCCGCTAACCCGCATTGGAGCCGCGTGGCGGATTCTTCCTACCTCCAAAACCCTCTTAGAAATGAGAGGAGGCCTGTGCTCAGGAGTGGGACATTTAAAGGCTGAAACTTTGATTTACTTTACTAACATGCTGATGAGGAAGTTAACTGTTAAGATCCTTTTCTTTTTGCCGCTTTTTCGTTTTTTCTTTTTGTCGCCGCCAGCTGTCGCTCATCAAGAACTCCCCACGGGAGTGTTACTAAAGTAAAGTAACAGCCTATAAATGCCCCGCTATTGAGAACAGGCCTTCTGTCATTTCTGAGATGGTTTTGGAGCCGGGAAGAATTAACATGTCGTCAAAATATTCACATTTTTCAAACATCAAGTATCCTCACAATTTTTTCCTTGACCGCCGAGCACGCGGTAACTCAGCACTTGAAATTGCAATCAACAATTTTAATGGTGCTCGCACCGGGAATCGAACCTAGGTCACCCGCGTACTATGAAATTTAAAGCGAGCGCCTAGCCCTTGAGCGACCACGACTGTGCTGCGTTGGGTCCTCGACAGTTACTGTAAATCAAAATGATGTGATTTGGTGAAATATTTCGTCCGCGAACACACAATTCAAGGGGTTTTTGGGTCTGATGGCGTTGTGCGTGTGTATTTATGTCTATAAAATACACACCCACGATTTCTTTTTATAGGAGACCGGACAAACGAGCAAGTGGCTCACCTTGGAGTATATGGATGGATGGCATGGATGGTAAGTGATCACCGCCGCCCACGAACATCCGCATTACCAGAGGAATGGCGGCATTGCCAAAAGCTGGCAAGAAAGGAATAGGCTTTGTTCTTGAAGGTCCGTAAGTCGTATTGGCCCGGAAAAACCGCGGCAGCGGATTCCATAAAGGGACCGTGTGTGGCAGAAAATTCCGCGAAAACGCACTGTAGTGGAATACGCATCAATCCACGATACAGATAACATTCTGGTGTAGGACATCGTTCATTGGAAGAAAATAATGAAAATAAATGCATTCTTTTGTGGGTTTAAAATACAATTGTTCTCCGTAAAATGTATCATGATAAAATAATAGATGTATCAGCAAGAATTAGATCGTCACCTAGCGGATGACGGAAGAAGTTGCGACTTAGCTTTTTTCATTTCAACGACGACATAAATATTTTAATTGTTATTCCTTATTACATACAAGTTATTCCTTGAAACAAAGGAAAAACAATGTTTAAAGACCCACAACAGTTACTACATTACGTAAAAGGACAATGAACTGACTTCTTTTTCGAATATTTGTCGAGAATTTTTCCTATTGAGTAAAGATCCATTTTAGTTATTTACACGAATACTCCAGATAACCCCTGAAATGAAATGCAAATGGTTCTGTTCCAAAATGCAAATAAGATTTAATGTTCCCATGAAAGCTTTGCTATTGCGCATCATTTTATTGCTTTTCTTTACGATTTTAGATAGAAAAATTGAGTTTTCGGCATTCGTTTCAAACCATAAAGCCGAGATTTTTATTATGTACTTGTCTTGCAAGGTCAGAATCACTGCGACTAAGGTGATCTATTGTGATTACCGTAAAAGCTGTAGTTGACCGCTAAACCCTGGACTTGCACTAAATCGCAGCAGTTGGTTAGGGGTGAAAGTTTTACTTCTGGGCTTAAAACATATTTGCCCAGAATGCAATACTAGTTTAGTATCATAGAGAGTTTTTTTTTTAAGTAGTTTATCTGGCGTTAGTTTCGTTACAGTGTTGTTTAGTGATAATATTTTTTTGTTCTTAGTTCGTTATTATTATGTTGTTATTAATTGTTGATTGTTAATGTAATTAGTTTATGGTTTTTAATATACCTTTGTTTTCTTATAGTCATTCGAAAACTATACATTTAATAAAACTAATTTTTACGGATTTTATCACGTTTAATTTCGAACTATTTCCAAACCGACGTTTCGAGTGACTGAGAGTGAGGGAGAACTGAGGTGACAGATCTCCTGATGTATTTTTGGTCCGATCTACGCAGAAAGAGCTAACTGTGTCTTGAAGACTTGCAGTGGTATACTTGGTTTTTGATTTAATTTTATTAATTATTAGATCCCAAGCCGGTGGTAATACCCAACCATCTTCTCTATTGAAATTAGGATGTTGTTTAATGTCTGCATACTCCCTTTGTGTGTCTCCTCTGTCTGTGACCATGTTCTGGATCATCATCCCAACCATTACATCAGATTTGATAAACCACAAATCTTCGCAAAAGAACACCGATTCCTACCAAGGATGATTCGCGAGACCTCTCGTGGCCATAGGTAGAGTATAAAGCACTCGAAACGTCGGGTTAGAAATAGTTCAAAATTAAACGCGATAAAATCCGTAAAAATTAGTTTTATGTAAATACCTTTGTTCGTAAAGTATTTTGGTGACTCAAAGTTTTTTTTATTATTGTTTCATTGTTTCATATATTTTTAATAGAAAAAAAAATATCTGTAGTCTGTAACTAATAGATGAAAAATATTTCTATTTATTCTTTCTTTAATCGAGTAAAGTAATGAATTTTATTTTTGAATTGCTCAGTCTCCTGATACATGTTTGTTAATTCGACAGTGTCCATCAGTCAGGGTTCTGACCAGAATGCAAAAATGATTCCTGCGTAATACTTTGTCATTTGCAGCGTAGTAAGACGATAAGTCTTCGGCAGAGTAGAAGAGCACCTAACTCTTTCCTCCCGATTAAGGTATCGTACGGACAGCTGTTGTACGTGCAGAATTGTACCAGAATATTCCTGCTGTCACTATATTGCTCGAGGGAGCGCAATGTAGAGTAAGATTTTTTGACTTGTACCAAAATGGCGACGTGGTTTGCGGCGAAAAGTGGGTTACGGTTGAGGTCTACCCCTGATATTGGAAAAAAGCGTAACTGTATGTATGTATTTACAATCATATGTCCAGTCTAAAGCGATGGACTGTTTTAAGACTGGTGTATGTGATTAAACTTGTAATTGCTTACAAAACCTGCATACTTGGGGCTACGCAAAAGTTTCCCATTACATTCCCAGTTGTGGAAACATAAAGTATTTAGACGGTTCATGCAGTCACCTACCAGTTTGGTTGTTACTAAATGTTAACTTAGCGCAAACAGTGTTTGTAGTAAAACAACATGATAGCTAAATGACAACTGATTTTTTTTTGGTATAAAGTGACGAAACGAGCAAAACGTTCACCTGATGGTAAGTGCAACGTCTGCCCCTAACAAATGCTGTGTCATCCAGAATATTTCTGTGTGAGACCACACTGCGCCCGTCACCCTGAGACATCAGTTCTTAAGTCTCAAATGCCCAGTGATTACGCTAGCTCACAGTGCCCTTCAAACCGAAACACAGTAATGCATGCACACTACTGCTTCACGGCAGAATAACTGGCCCTGGGGTGGTACCTACCTAGACGGATTCCTGCATAGGAATTGCATAGGATTCCTCCTTTTAAATTGACATAAATTTCGAATAAGTATAAAACAATATGCTGCATCATCCTCCTTAAATAACAATATATGAATAACAGACTCAGTAAATTTCGAAACCAATAAAATATAAACTTAATAATTATAAAATATAAACTTAATAATTACACATTCTGTCACCATGTAGTAAAACAACATGATAGCCAAATGACAACTGCTTTATTCCTTTTAGTTTGATATAAATTTCGAATAAGTACAAAACAATATGCTACAGTGTTGATTCTTTTTTTTTTATTATGTATATGACGAGACGAGCAAAACGTTAATCTCATGGTAAGTGCAACGTCCGCCCACAACAAATGCTGTTCTACCCAGAACAATTCTGTGTGGCACCACACTGCGCCCGACATCTTGAATATCTGAATTAATGTATATAATTTAATTGAAAAAAGCTACTCACAGTTCATAAATAATAATATAATTTATTAGCTGTGTGGTGGCGGCTCGTTAAAAGAATACTACCACTCCATCTCATCCAATGGATCTCGTAAAAGGCGAGTAAGGAATTAAACTGCACTGTGCACCCGACAGCGCAGGGTGGCGATGGGCTCACCACCTACCACACCAAGTGCAATATATTGTTTTGGTGAAACGTGAATTGTGGCAGTCATCTGTTTTTGCAGTGAGTGCCCAGTCTCTGACTACCCCTTATGGGATACAGTCGTGATCTTATGTATGTATGTCGACGTTTAATCAAGAAGTACGTCTTACTGAAAACGTAGAAAAAATATTCTTATGAATAAGCGCCTTCGTTTGAAAAATAACTTTATCACTGCTTCTGCCACCAACTTTAAAACACACATAACAATAATATAATCAATAGACCTGTGTATAGACTGCATGTTATACTTCGGTTCTTCTGGGAATATCCTCCTAGCATGATTCTATGACGCAAAGAAACTCCTTAGCTGTCCGACTTTGCTTTTTTATACGGCTAGAAGCGAAGGACCGTAATCCATAAACGCTCATAATGGACCACCACAGGGTATTTCACATTTATTATCCTTTCCATTCCATTATTGGATAAACAGTCGACATAGGTGTGTTCCAGAAAAGTATCGTGGTTTCATGTAGACGGCGAAATAATCGTATAAAAATCGAAGCTGGTCTTTAGAACTGCGATTGTCAATCCGGCAGCCAAGCGATTACGGCTAATCATACCAACTTAGAAGAGGCCCAATCACATATGTGCTGTTTATAAGCAAATAATGATGATGATGGATACTGCATTGAACACTGACAACATTTCCTTTTTAGCTACTTCGTCAATTAAAAAGGAAATCCTATTTTTTTTTTGGAAATTTAAGGAAACTTTAAGGACCCCTAATAGCAACCGCGATAATTTCGTGTGGGTTCGATTCGTTAGAATTGTACATGGTTAACGAGACGTTACAAGTGTCATTCTTACGCCAACACAATTGATGTACTAAACAAAAGTGGAAATGCAATATTAGACATTGTTTTAGTGACTTTTAGGTTTACATTCAAATGGTGTTTTTTTTTACTCGAAAAAAGTTATGTCGAATGTGTTACCTGGAATAGAGAGTTGTTTAAATTATAATATCAACTTCATTTAAGCAATTGAATTCATAGTTGAAAATGGCGGGGGAATAATAAGCGGAATAATGGCGTCAGTTATGGAGAAAGCTGTTATCCATCCCTTTTATAACCTGAGGAATTGGGAACGATTTCTCTCACTCTACTTGCCACTATAAGGTCACTATTGTACCTGAAATGTAATTTATTACTTATGGTTGCTTTATGCAAGTACTTTAATACCTAATTTTCTTTAATGTCTAGGTGGCTATTGACCTAATTATACTTTTCCTTCACCGAAGAGCACGTGGTAAATCAGCACTTAAACTGGCAATTAACATTTTTAGTGGTGTCAGGAATCGAACCTAGGCCACTCGCGTACTATGAAATTTAAAGCGAGCGCCTAGCCCATAAACTACCATATTTTTAATATATTAATTTCACATTTCAACATTTCAAGACAATCATTTTAAAATTACTGTTCTTTTAAAGTTATTTATTCATTTTAACTTTTTATTTATGTTTATATCCACAATCGTATTGTGTCAAATGTAATCATACTCGTATTTGATTAATTCTTTGACGCTGTACCTAATTTGAAAAATGTATTACTATATATATTATAATAGCACAGCGATGGACATAAAAATAATAATAACTTTCGCATATCATGCATTTGTTGACAAAATATGTTGACTCATAACTTTATTAAAAACATCTATTTGCAACCATGTTTTAAGCAAATAAAATGAAAAAATTTACAAACCCATTCTGTATTGCTCATTGTCACTGTTTCAACAGCCGAGTAACGGAGCTTGAGCTTCTCTTTACGTCTTATCGTCTTAACATTTGTTTATTGTAAATTGGGACGACCGCGTGGCCTAGCGGACGAGTATTGCGGATCCTGGGTTCATATTTGAGGGTCTGGTTGTGTTGTGGTTGTCCCGGGTTTCTGGAACTTGGGCCGTGCTAGTCGTACTCAGTTATTTAAAAAACATAGCTGAAAAAAACAATGGCAGTATCATCCAGACCATTCAAAGTTATGTGTGATATCGCACTGCCTTCGTCACCTTCAGAAATATTATGTAAATACTTACAAAAAAAAAATCTATTCATTTAGAACACACATCCTTAAGGCCTTTTGCCCTTTGCACACGGTTGTCGTCTCGTCTAAGCGGGGCTGTACTTTGCCGTTGTGATCGAACACGCTTCACTCTCTCTCTTGGCCATCGATCAGTAGAGGTCGAGGTAATCGTGCCGTGTTCTGCTCGTGTTTTATGTGAAATGCATATAGACACATAGGCGAGGTAGCTCATTGGCTAGGCGCCCGCTTTGAAATTCATAGTACGCGAGTGACCTGGGTTCGATTCCCGATGCCGGAACCACTAAAAATGTTAATTGCAATTTACCACATGCTCGGCGATGAAGGAAAACATCGTGGAGAATCCTGCATGGCTGAGAAATAATAAACTTTTCGAGGACATTTAAAGTAAACCGCATTGGAGCAGCGTGGCTGACTCTTTCCGGCTCCAAAACTGTCTCAGAAATGAGAGGAGACCTGTGCCGAGCATTGGGACATTTATATTGTGTTACTTTACTTACTGCACATAGGCTGGCAAGTTCGTGCGCGACTGTACCGCGCGGCGTCAGACGGTGGCGGGGACCAGGTACTCTAGATGTAAGAGCTTCACTACATGTGTAGCCGGGCACGAATACCACGTTTTTTTTTATTGTAGAAAGTGACGAAACGAGCAAAACGTTCACCTGATGGTAAGTGCAACGTCGGCCCACGACATATGCTGTGTCACCCAGAATATTTCTGTGTGACACCACACTGCGCCCGTCACCCTGACACATCAGTTCTTATTCTTAAGTCTCAAATGCTCAGTGATTACGCTAGCTCACAGTGCCCTTCAAACCGAGACACAGTAATGCTTGCACACTGCTGCTTCACGGCAGAATAACCTCCAACGTCTGTCTTTCGCAGGACAGTCGCGCAAGAAATACATTACTGAAACTGCGATCGCCGTGCCGGAACCGTGCTTGCATTGGACGCCCTATATTACATAATGATCAAGGATAATCATCTAAGATTCTAAGAAGTAATAGCGTTAATCAACAGTAAACATCGCAACAAACATTTTCCTTAAACGTTTTCGACGTCTTACAATGGGGGAATCACCAATTTATTGTTGTTCCAAATCATTGGCTGTTAAAAAATAAACAGTATTTTGTATTCGACTGTAATATCCAATGTATGATTTATTTTTTTCTCATGAATTTAATGTTCCAAGCGTAGCGTTATTTTCTAGCTTACGTTACGGTAATAATGTTCAAAATCCAACTAAGACAAATTTGGATACACAATTGAATACGGTGTTGGTATATGTATGTATGCACTTATTTTGTGCTCAAATCACGTATTGTAATGATTGTGACTTGAATTTCTGTACAATATTTAATCTCATTATCAACGTAAAATGGAAATAACATGGTACATGTACTCATGCCCTCTAAAATTGTTTATCGCAATTTTAAGTGCTGATTTGCAACATGCTTTGTAGTGCAGGAAAACGTCAACGAACGAGTAAAAAATAAAGAAAAAAAAATTAGGTGAACATTTGACTCAGTCTCCGCAGCTCCATTATCCATTAAAAATGATAACGGACTTACGTCCAGCAGTAAAACGTTTTTACGCTTATACCCTATAAACTTTCTTATTTCTTCTTGTTCATTTCTCGTCGGTTTCGTTGTTATCGCCAATGTCGAGTAGAATATATTTGAAAAATGTAACATCTGAACCGGCAAGAAATAGACTTTGACAAGTGAACAGATGTTTGTTGAAATACAAGCCAGAAATATTTTGGAGATATGTAATTAATACTTTAGTTATCCATTAAGAGCTACCGTTTTTTTACCTGTCATTTGGTTTCGCTGTATGTATCTCACAGTAAATTCCATCATCGTTTGGACGTTCAAAATGCGTGAAATTGTACTCGCCAAATTGGTCTAAGTTGTTACCTTTGCTTTTTTATTACATCTTACAGTCACTCACTGATCGCTGTATTTATGACTAAATTTGGAATAAAAGATATAGAGATATAAGAACAGTTCGCGCGATAACGTTTAAAATCGGCTACGAGGTAGTAATATAAGTAAGTAAGTAATACATTTATTTTCAATTAAAAAACATTAATCAAAATACAAACAAGAAAAAAAAGAAAAATAATGTGTTAGCTACTACATAAAAAAATATACCTATCAGCAAAATATCTGTGCCGCAGCATAAATTCGCAAAGTGGACCGAACTCAGTTAAAGCCGCGACATCACAGCGCTGGTTTTCAGTTCGGCCCAGGGGTGGTCTGGGTAAATCTAGTTGATCCCATTAACGAATTTGAATGAGCTTCATACATTATTGGTTGATGGGATCAAATGAAACCACCAGAGTTACACAGTAGACACTCAGACCTAGAGGAAACTCGGGTGACTGCATGTGCACCATGCTCAACTGGCACAAAATAGTACCTGAATTTTGTAAGCTCCTATTTTCAGTATAAAAAATAATTGGACAAATGTAGAGTAAAACAATAAAACTACTTAGTTGGCGTATAATCGTACATCGATTGGAAATTATATATGCACAAAAAATAAATGCACACTTTTTATAATTTATAAAATCATATAATAAATTATCAATCCACTAAAACCTACCATTATTCTTACTCCATACACTATATACTCGTATAACAGCTGCGTCCATCGTTGAGCCAGAACCTTTTCGCAGCAACGCTGCAGCACAGATAAAACAACACCCCAATAACTATATTTGTATCGTTTGGGATACGTTTGCGGAAGAAATGTGTATATGAGATCAGGACGCGCCACGTATATGGTTGTCACGTACCTCGTGGGTCATAGACAACCGAATTTTATGCTGCTGATTCGTTCAATGACAAAGTAAAATCTGCGAGCGCGGCATTGCGTACGAGACGCGGGGTTTTTAGAATCGTGTCCTTTGTAATGCGCTGGCGTCGATGCTTGCTTAAATAACGAGCGTTTGTTCCTTTTTCTCGAGACGATTACTAATTGGAAGAAAAAGGAAATACATGTTATATACATTAAAATATAGATGCGGCGTAAAACTGAAATTTGGTCGGGAAGATTGCACACTACTTAATAAATTACGATACACTATATTACTTGTTGTCAAAAGTTACATAGCTCAGGGGCTAGACGCTCTCTTTAAATTTCATAGTACGCGAGTGACCTGGGTTCGATTCCCGGTGCCGGCACCACTAAAATTGTTAATTGCAATTTTAAGTGCTGATTTACCACGTGCTCGGCGGTGAAGGAAAACATCGTGAGGAAACCTGCTTGTCTGTGAAATAAAAAATATTTCGAAGACTTGTGCAGTCCGCCAACCCGCATTGGAGCAGCGTGGCGGTTTCTTCCTAGCTCCAAAACCCTCTCAGAAATGGGAGGAGGCCTGTGCCCAGCAGTGGGACATTTATAGGCTAAAACTTTACTTTTTTTTATAAGTTACATGAGTAAAAAACTAAAAGCGTTTTGCGTCAACCAAAGTCCTTATTTTCGTTGATACTCTGCTGAATTTGCAATTGTTTTAGTTTTATGTTGAATACTTTATTTTTATACCCTATATTTGTTATTAAAAGTTTTTTTTTTTATATAATATACTATGCGTTAATGATAACAATCTTTGAATGTTTAATTTTCATCATCATCATCATCATTTCAGCCTATCACTGGTCCACTGCTGAACATAGGCCTCCCCTATATATTGCTACAAAAGTTTGTAGGTCTCATTTTGGGGGGACTTTGCCATAGTTGACACGCTTGTCAGACGAGTTGGCAACTGCAGTTTACATATTCAAATGTCCCAGGAAGATGCTGTTGCCCATTTCCTGGTTTTTTTTTTCCTTTGTCGATTTTTACGACACCACGGCGGGGTTATTTTACGGGGGCAACTTTATTTGTATTGATTTATTTAACTGGGTTTGCATACATATTTATGTACCAATACCATAATTATAACCAATATTATTAATGTGAAATCTTAATAAAACTGCCCGCTGAGTTTCCGGTTGGTCCCTTCCAGGAAAAAGGCGTTTTAAGTGAACCTGTGTAGTAGTAAAAATGTCGTTCAAGTAGTATTGTACGTAATGGATCTATTATTTTCTGTACGTTTGACTGTTTGTTCAATTACGCTCAAACGGCTATCATGAAATTTAGCAAAGAGGTAATGTGATAATCGTGAAATTGTATATAAGATAAACTTAATCGTAATTCAGCGAAGTGGACGGGTAACACGTGCCCGCGAGTACAGTGACAGTACAGTAACATTAGGAATTAGTGTTCTAACGAATATTCGTATTCGCATTCGCATTATCGAATATTCGCATGTTTGCTTGACATTCGCATTCGTATTCGCATTCGCAAAGATCATGCAAATATTTTGCGAATGTGATTGACACAAACACTTCATATTTTACTTTAAAAAAATCAGAAAATAATATAAAGTAGCACAAAAACATTAGTATTATAATGAAATTTTATTATAAAGGATTGTTTTATGTATAAAACATTATCTTTGTTGTAAAAATAGTTTAACTATATCCTTCTAGATAACTAGTATGAAAATTTACAGTGATGGGTCATATAATTAAGAACGATTCGCAGCTCCTCAAATTGTTGATCAAAATCACGTTACATATAGTTTTGTGTCCCTTCTCATAAGCAATTGCCACATTGGTAAAGCAAACTGAATAATGAATAAACTTATAAAGTCATTAAGTATTTTTAATACATTTTATTTATTTTTAATACTAACAAATTTAAATACAAATGAAGCTAGTAGTGTAGATAAATAACTAAGAACTATTAATAAATTGTTCGAGAATTGTTTCAAACAAAAGTTAGAGTAAATAAATGATGTGAGATGAAATGTTACACTAAAATTAATAACTAGTTCACGGTTTCTAATTACTGCCTTACCCTGGCGACACATTGACTGTGTCATAGTGATACAGTTCCATACCTCTAAGAAAATGTCGTATAGCTCTCTTAAATAGCCACATTACTGATTAGACACCCTTTTACTGACTTCGCATCAAAGATGTTCCATTGGATTTAGATCTGAGCTGCTAGCTGACCAGGCTAAGGCCAGAAAGTCATTGTGAAATGAGTTCTTTACCGTGCGTGCGATATGATTAGAGTCATTGCCGTGCTGGAATGACCAAATAATAGGAATTAATCCATGTTCCCTTCTACCAGCGTAACAGGTTCAACTCCATAAGCATGAAAAGCATTCCCTAATTTGTACGTTTCCCCCGCCATGCTTTATTCGGAGAGCGTCGTTGTCGTATCGTTTCTATCATTCGTTACATCACTATTAGGAATGTTATAAATAGCTCTAGCTTATTTTATTTTTGTATTTCCCATAACACAAAACTGCCGTAGACTCATTAAACTACCATTATCCCTAACATTAGTCTCTAGAGAAGCACTAAAGTGAATGAATTGCCTAACCACTTAGCTGAGTCATTATTGTGGAGCACGAGCACTTTGCGATTTTTTACGCTTCGTCAATCTAGATCTAGAGCTCAAAACTGTGCAGTCAAAAGTATAAAATTTTAAATAGAGGCCCGTTTGTCGAAGTGGCTAAGCGATTGACTTATGCGCTAAGATTCGCGAGTTCGATTCCTGCACGGAACAAATATCACTGTGATCTATATCACACTGTAGATGTATGTCTGTCAACGCACTCACAATACCGAATAAATGTATCATAGTGGCCACGCAAATGTCTGACGTTACGCGAAAATGGAACCAGCGGCTCGAATCTCGACAAGCTGACAGTAATTTTTGCACACTACTGGTTCACGGCAAAATAACTGACCTGGGGTGGTACCTAGAGGGATTTCTGCATAGGAATCCTAACACCTAATATTTTTTAATGTCTTTTTTTTTATTGGATAAAGTGATGAAACGAGCAAAACGTTCACCTGATGGTAAGTGCAACGTCTGCCTATAACCAATGCTGTATCACCCAGAAAACTTCTGTGTGACACCACAATGTGCCCATCACCCTGAGACATAAGTTCTTAAGTCTCATATGCCCTGTAATTATGCTAGCTCACAGTGCCCTTCAAACCGAAACACAGTAATGTTGCAGTAGTGTACTGCTTCACGGCAGAATAACTGGCCCTGGGATGGTACCTAACTAGACGGATTCCTGCATAGGAATCCTACCACCAGTAATGTCTGTACTAATGGGGTTCTGGTAAAGAGTTAAGACTCTGGTTTTGCCTTAAATGCTTGCTGTTCATGTTGGCAGAATTGGCTCTACTTGGGGAAAAAGTTTCGATTTCTTTGTTATGATTTATGTATTCATTCGTAACGTGAGGGTGTGGTGGCGGTTTAAGAGAATCTACCACCCCATCTTTTGACAACCCGCCTCCCAAGCGTGGCAACTATGGCAAAATCCCCCCAAAATAAGTGCTACAAATTTTTGTGGCAATCTGTGGGGGAAGGCCGATGTTCTTCAGTGTTATGCCTATAGTGCCTATGTTCAGCAGTAGACTAGTGATAGGATGAAATGATGATGATGTGACGGTGCGGCAGCTCAAAGTCCTTTAATCAATATATTAAAAAAAAGTATTCCGCAGTCAAGTTGCAAGCACATGTATAGAGCAACTCGTATCTTCTAAAAGTTGTTAAAATACTCATTTAACTTTTCATATTTCATCTAAACTAATATTATAAAGAGAAATGATAACATTTTTTGTATTCTTGTAGTGTTGTGGAGTTGAAATTATGTTATTAATTCACTCACGATATTTCACCAAGGTTTAATTTTCAAACCATGTTTATAATAAAGGCACACATATGTTGTTTACATCAAGTTCAGAATCAAAAGTCACAGATAGTAACACAGAAGATCACAGCGAGAAAGTCAATAGAATTTAAGAATGAAGAATTTTAGCAAACAGCTTAGCACACGTAATTAATTATATGTTTAAATGTTTCTTTATGTATATGTCATATGTATGTTTTTTTATTAATTTCATAAAAGTGACGGAACGAGCAAAACGTTCACCAGATGGTAAGTGTAACGTCTGCCCATAACAAATGCTGTGTCACCCAGAACAGTAGTGACACCACAATGCGCCCGTCACCCTGAGACATCAGTTCTTGAGTCTCATATGCCCAGTGATTACGCTAGCTCTCAGTGCCCTTCAAACTGAAACACAGTAATGTTTGCACACTACTGCTTCACGGCAGAATAACTGGCCCTGGGGTCGTACCTACCTAGCCAGTAAGTCATTACGACATTAAATACTGTATATTAGAGTCCACCACATATTTGTTTGGTTGTAATGAATAAACTCAAAAACTACTGAACTGATTTTAAAAGATTCTTTCACTTATATACAACTACATTATCATCGAGTAACATGAGTAGTATTTAATTTAAAAAAAACTGAGATCCCTACGCAAATTGCAATGATGTATTATAGCGTGCGCTGCAAAAACTATTGATGATAAATAAAATAATATACTACCTTTTCATAGTACTCATTATTACTCACAAAAAAGTCTGCGAGGACTATACGTCCTGACTATTATAGTTAAGTCACAATAACCGCTTTTTGTTCAAATTAGTCAATCAAAACACGGGTAGAATCGAAGGAAGATGACATTCATTTCATGATAATAATCCTTATCCTACTAAATAGTTTTATGAAACTCAAATCAAAAATCAAATCTAATATAAAGGTTGATTATTTACATGTAAATTCCTTTTTAAATTATTCGAATCGGACCTATCGTTTAGAAGTTGCGACGAGTATAAAAATGCTAAAAGTAAGAAAAATGCCGCGGTGTGATATATATATTTTCGGTGATGTAATTGCTGTAAAAGCCGAGAAGGCTAACCTTCTCGGCTTTTACAGCTTCATCGGATACTGTGCTCGCGGGCCAGGGGCCCGAGTGCCAGGTTTGGTTTGACCCAAACATAAATAAATAAATAAAAACTCCTACAAAAACCTCGAAATTCGGACTGTGTCGCGTTCGCTGCGTGACCGCGGTGTGAGCGAACAGCCCTAAGCTCGCCCGCGCTACGTGCGAATAAACTAACACCTATTAATTACTTACATACTCATATTATTTTTTGTAAACTAAAAAGAATTGAATAGTGGTTTGTAATTTTAATTACATATTTTTTAATTGAAAACTTTGAAATGCTCTATAAAAAATACAGCGGCTTCGGTGTCTCTCGAACGCCGCTTTTTTTTTTTTTTTTTTAGGACTGATGGTCACTGTTAGCCCGAAGGCTTTTACAGCTTCGCCGGATTGAAAGGTGGCACAGCGCTGAGGGCGCTTAGCCGAAACCTTTATTTATGGATGACTGGCGCAAGGGCCCCCAAGAGGGGACCTCGGCTTGGACCGTCATCCTGTTCGCGTAAGTAACCGACTCGAGGGTGCCCAAGGGGGCTGGCCTCGGCTCGGTCAGTTACTGCAATCGGGAGGGCAATATTACTACTACTATTATTACTATTATCATGACTATTATTAGATAAGTTTACCACCAATTCGGAATGCGTTTCCGCTGGAGAAGAAATGGCGCAAGAAACTCCAGCGACGCTTCTGTTTATGATACTAGTCGAACGCCGCACTGCCGCCCGGCTTCATGCGACTTGGGCATCATCGAGGTGCGCGAAATAACCTATCGGTTGGGTAACCTAGAGTTTAGTAAAATAACCTATTCTTACCTGACCAGCTGTAGAGCCGCCGATAAGAACAACCGCTACAAAAAGTGTTAGTGTAAGGAATTGTGGTTGTTCTATTTCTCCAAATAAAGTACTAATTTATCTTTCTCTTGCCAATCAGGGGTGGATCGCTAGTGTGTCATATGCAAATAGCATTGCATTATGTCGCAAAACTTTGACGTTCCGTCGTAAATTATAATACCGATGACGCTAGTTGGCCAAGTGTACGTGACCGTTGACACAACACCTGTCTTGAAAGAAAAGACAATTCAAACCCGAAAAATAAATGAATCGGTTCACGTTTTCTTACAAAGGTTTTCCTCAATAACATGTGTAGAGCGTAGTAAACGATTGTGTTAGTCAACAAAATTCGTAGCTCATTCAGCCAATCTATCAGTAAATTTTATATCGACAACATTTTAAAATTCTTTGGCGCCTCTATGCGACTGATTGACCACAGACTATTCATTATATGTCTTTGACATTAGCAGTATGAACGTAAACATACGACACATTATATGATTGACATTACCAGTATAAATGTAGATAATTAATTTTTCATTTTATTCAATTTAATGTATTTGTTTCGCATATTATACATATATTTTTGCTTTCTCGCTTCTATGCCAAATCTCACACTACTTCGTGAGCGCAATATGGTTAAAAAGGTTTACCAAAATTTCTCTTCACGTTGTAATATCGATGTAATAAACATCGCAAACTATTGGAACTGAACGCGAATATCTTAATTGACGACCTACATGAGTTTTCCTCAGTCAGAAATCGTTCCATCTCTTCCATTTCTGCGGTGATCCAAATTGAGGCAATAACCTCCTCAAAAGGATTCCTTGCCTCGAGATGCATGACAACAACTGACGAAAGAGTCGCTGTTGTAAGGTTTTCTTTAACTCTCACACATCATGATTACACGTATTACAAGCTATATTATAAAGTTTGATGTGTTATATTTATTTTAGATAATATCAAAAATTTGTGCCTTGCCTTGTGCGGGTGAAAAACAGCATAACAGAAAATTATAAATATAATATTTCAAGGTGGTAAGATTCCTATGCAGTAATCAGTCTAGGTAGGTACCACCCCGGGGCCAGTTATTCTGCTGTAAATCAGTAGTGCGCAAACATTACTGTGTTTCGGTTTGAAGGGCGCTGTGAGCTAGCGTAATCACTGGGCATATGAGACTTAAGAACTTATGTCTCAGGGTGATAATTTTCTGGTTACCATCAGGTGAACGTTTTGCTCGTTCCATCACTTTAACCAATATAAAAAAAAATCAAAGAGAAATAGTACACAAGTATGGCACGTTGGCGCCATTGTATGTTTCGGGCACTGCACGCGAGGCAGGCGTGGCCGCAGCTCCGACGAACTCAATTAATCGCCGCAAATATTCAGCCTCTCGGTAACAGCTATAATATATTGGTACCGTTTGGCGTGGGGAGACTCGAACTGTGGGGAACAGACTCGAGACGTTTGTAGTCTGTATATAGACATCTGCTCGCGCCTGGCTAACATCTCTCGTGATCTCGTACTTGTGTCAGCGATCAGCCTCGCTCTACAGTGCTGCAATACCGCAAGCATGCTGAATTTTAATAAGAACCATTTTAAGAGCCTCGAAAGTAATTTTCCCTAAAACTAAAACGAACTGCGAAATCATTATAAATATGCCGCATCTCAAAATTATTTACGTTTGTATAAATAATGATTTTCTGTATATAAAATATCTTCGTATTTAATAGAATTTGTTAGGACTCCAAAATCGGAAAATTCGACAAATCTAATTTTGTGCAGAAGAATTTAGTGTTTCAAAGTCTTTTATAAGGTATAATAATGAAATAATTAATTAGTAATATATATTTTAATTATAAGTAAACAAACAAAAAAAATATAATAAATTTATTAATTTTTGCTTGTCGCAATGGAAAATGTCTAATCAAATCAAAACCACAAAGCTTTTTTTATGTTATTACAAATATCTTTTATGAATTTTGATTCTACGTGTTTGTCAAAACGACAAAAAGAGTTTGGGAATTCGACCGTGACAGGACTCGAACCTGCAATCTTCGGATCCGAAGTCCGACGCCTTATCCATTAGGCCACACGGTCATTGTAACAACATGTGAAATAGACGATCTTCTGCGGAGAAGGCCTCCACTTCAATGACGTCATTAATGTCGTCACGAGGTCATTCGCCCGACCTTCTACTAGATACGCTACGTTTGGTTACATAGTATTAAAATTATACGAGTACTAGTTATATGGATGTCGTGAAACTACGGTTACCTATTGCGTTCAGTGTTTTATTTTTATGGATATTTAAGTTAAAAATGTATATGTATTTATTACCTGATTTTCCTTACAACCTAATTATTAATAGGTATTTTTTTCAATAGTTATTATAATTACTTCAGCCGTTTGAGCGTTATTAAATGACAAACAAACAAACATACGAACCTTCACATTTAAAATGTGATGTAAATATATTACAATAATAACAATAATTATCCGTATGGTAGCAGCTTAAGAAAATCTTCCACCCAATTTCATCCAGTTGGTGTCGTAAGAGTCGACAAAGGGAAAATCTCTTCAATAAAAATATCAGATCAAAATATTCCTAACGACTTCAAAAGTGAAGATGGTTCTTAATCCGTCGGAATCTTTTTTTTATGTGCTTAGCGATCAATTTCAATGAACCAGTTGGATAGATTTCAATGAATCCAGAAATGGTCTACCTTAGGGGTGGTCCCACATAAATCTTTAGAATTCGCATAAGCATGTTTGGGGCTGCTGCGTGGAAAACTATTTTTTGATTAAATAATTATCTTATTATCAAGAAGGTGACATGTTATCTGTATATTCTTAAATTGTTTGGCCAGCAAGAGTTGACATTGAAAAAGGTTACTGGTAACACGATTCCGAATAATACCATAAAATGCAATGCTGTCTTTACTTTACTGCTCACGCAAAGTAAGAATGTTTTTTGACTGGTACCAAAATGGCGGCGAATGTTCTGCCTCCCGTCCGTCTCGTTTCCCTTGGGCTTCGAGTGTGGTCTTTGCTTACTTATATGGGAAAAAGACGTGATTGTATGTATGCATGTTTTCCATAAAAAAATCTGAGCCCAATGCCATTGAAGGGAATATTGTCTGTATTATCGTTTAGTGGGTTCGATATTATGTATGTATAGTATGTTCTTATAGTTCGATATTTGTATTCTGTAGGTCTGATTCTAAACATAACTCCATCCACTTCCTTCGCAAGAGCAACCTGTAATTAATGTGGTGTACAAACCACTGTGTTTCGGTATGAAGATAACTGAAGCTCGTGTAATTACAGAGCATATGAAACTTTAGAACCGATGCCTCACGGTGACAAGCGCAGTGCGGTGAGATACGGTTTCCAATGTAAAGGCTGCTTAGGCTGAGAACGCAACAGTAATGATCAAGCTCGTTTCGTCACTTAATACCATCATCATTTCATCATTTCAGCCTATCACTAGTCCACTGCTGAACATAGGCCTCCACCATAGATTGCCACAAAAGTTGTAGCTCTCATTTAGGGGGGATTTTGCCATAGTTGCCACGCTTGGCAGGCGGGTTGGCAACCGCAGTTTATTTATTCAGATGTTCCAAGAGTTGCTACTGCCCATCTTCTGATTTATATTTTCCCTCTGTCGACTTTTACGACACCCACGGGATGAGATGGGGTGGTAGATTCTCTTAAACCGCTACCACACGGTAGCGGTTTAATACCATAAAAAATGCCAATTGCAAAAGTCTTTTTCTAAACATCAAGCTTATTATAATGTATATAAATCTTAACTGGACAGGTTTAAGATTCAATTACTTTACACAGTGGCATCCTACGTGTTAATTAAATCAATGTTTTGAATTCATTAACAATTTGCGTCGAATTATTTTATCTATATGAAAGATATCAAGGTTTGTGAGCAGCAGTGGGACTTTTGAAATTTTACTTCTATATGTTTATCGAAATAATCCGAACAGAATTTCAATGATCTCAATGACCGTACGTTACTCTCACCACAGAGAGTAAAGATTGCACCTTGAATAATTAAAATAAGTATTAATTGCTTTTACCATTTTTTCACCAGTCACGTTCCGAGATTACTTCGCCACGCGATTGTAAATTGTAAAATACAGCCTATAAATGTTCCACTGCTGAGCCTTCTCTCATTTCCACGCTGCTCCAATGCGGGTTGGCGAACTTAACATGTCGTCGAAATATTTTTATTCCTCAATAATGCAGTTTCCTCACGATGTTTTCCTTCACCGCTGAGCACGTGGTGCCGGCACCGGGGATCGAACGTTACTACGATCGAACTGTCGCGTACTATTAAATTTGAGGCGAGCGCCCGGTCCCTGATCTACCACATCTTAAATGTCTCTGTATATAAAGTAATTAGCGATCTATCACTGACTCATCAAGATAACACCGAAAATACAAGACCTATTGACTTGAAATTTGGCATATATATTCGTTTTTCAAAAAACTGAATGTGTAAACGGACTGGTGTTGTTTCTCTCTACACAGACTTTAGCATAATAATAACTGCCACGTGACGCCGGGCGGGACAGACAAATAAAATAAAATAAATAAAGTAGCCTTTATTACTGAGCTCGCCATGTAACTAATTGAATTGTTCATTTAATACTACTGTTTAATTAAGTAATTTGGCACAAAGATAGCTTGCATCCTGGAGACGGGCATAGGATACTTTTTATTCCGGAAAATCAACGGGATATTTAAAAAACCTATATCCACGCCGACGAAGTCGCGGGCATCAGCTAGATGTTTCTATAAAGTGTTCAATGTGTACACAACCAAAATTAAACAGATCAGATGGCAAATAATACAATTAAACTATAACTAAAAATAAAACTATCTTTGTACTATAACTCTACATTCTACTTTTTTTTTATTTCATAAAAGTGACAGGAACGAGAAAAACGTTCACCTGGATGCTAAGTGTAACTGTCTGCCCATAACAAATGCTGTGTCACCCAGAAAATTACTGTGTGACATCACACTGCGCCCGTCACCCTGAGACATAAGTTCTTAAGTCTCAATCAATGCCTAGTGATTACGCTAGCTCACAGTGCCCTTCAAACCGAAACACAGTAATATTTGCACACTACTGCTTCACGGCAGAATAACTGGCCCTGGGGTGGTACCTATCTAGACGGATTCCTGCATAGGAATCCTACCACCGGTCTACTTAAACCAAATCTATACAGATTAGACAAATACTGTATACATTCGAACGAAGTCGCGGGCATCAGCTAGTTTACTATACATTTTTGAACCTTGAATAACACTTATTAGGCAATATAATATAAATCCATAAAAAGAACAAGTATTACTTGAAAAAAAAAACTTAAATGAAAAAGATACTACGTGAGCGGAAACTGTGACTTGCATCCCAATTAGATAAAATGACTTGCATGCTTAAAACCTAAACGGAGGCTGGCAGAGTTACAGCTCAATGAACATGTCAGATTGATAGTACATTAAAGGCATATATAAGTATATTCAACTACGTGCTCAGCGGTGATGGAAAACATTGTTCATTCTTTTTTATTCGATAAAATGACGAAACGAGCACAACGTGCACCTGATGGTAAGTACAACGTCTGCCCATAACAAACGTTGTATCACTCAGGACATTTCTGTGTGACGCCAAACTAAGCCCGTCACCCTGAGACATCAGTTCTTAAGTCTCATATGCCCAGTGATTACCCTGGCTCTCAGTGCCCTTCAAACCAAAACACAGTAATGTTTGCACATTACTGCTTCATTGCAGAATAATTGGCCCTAGTGGTACCTACCTAACGGATTCCTACATAGAAATCCTACATACTAAACCAGTAAAATAAAATCCATCACGCTGTGTGAAGACAGGAGGCTCTTAGCTCTGAGCTCTGAGCTGAGTCCGTTACATGGTGCTGGCATCACTAAAATTGTTTATTGCAGTGTTAGTTGCTTATTTACCACATATTCGGCGATGAAAGAAATCATCGAGATAAAACCTGCATGTCAGAGGAATTAAAAAAAGGTCGACAACATGTGAACTAGCATAAGAGCAGCCTGGCAAAGTCTCCAAAGTTGGATCTTCCCAAACCTTCATCCTGGCTCCAGAAAGGACTTAAAATGTGAGAAAGTATGTGAGCAGCCTGTTACTTTACTTTTTTTAATTTTCATCTTTCGTAGAATTGTTAAAGTAATTCTTTAACGTCCGTATAGCATCGGGAATGATGATGTTCTCCTAGCCGATTTCGACCACGGCGACAACTGCCGACTACTGTCGAGAGCCATCAACTGCGCAGGAGATATTATAGTGCCACAGTGTACGCGCAAACACAGAGGCACTCACTCGTCCCAACCCACCCGCGCCCGATGTAACGCTGATGCGATAATATCGGAGGTAGGCTAGGATGCAGTGTCAGAAACACGGGGACAATCACTACACAACCAGACCCGAAAACCAACAATTTATGTTTTAGCACAAATGTTGGCTACGGCTGGGATTCGAACCCAGGAAACGCGGCTTAGAAGTCAGGTACTCTGACCACTAGGCCACAAGGTCGTCAGCATCGGGAATAATGAAAATACATACATATACAGTCACGGCTTTTTCCATATAAGGGGTAGGCAGAGACCACATCAGTAGCCCACTTTTCGTCCTTGCAGGAAACGATACGTGACGAGTTGCGAACGACGTCGCCACCAATTTGGTACCACTTGAAATTCTCGCTCCACATTGCGTTCCCACGAGTAGCTAGCCATCGTCACAGCAACGACTTTTTTCTTTAAAAAATATACCCTACGGAAGGATTTCCACTGTATCGTGGGTGCGTTTTACAGACACAAATTTCACATGCACGACACAACCAGACCCAAAAATCAACAATTTGTGTTTTTGCACAAATGTTGACTACGGCAGGGATACGTACCCAGAACCAGCGGTGTAAAAGTTACTCTGACCACTAGGCCATGCGGTCGCAGAATTGGCAGAGGGGAAGGGTAAAGGAATAGGTAGGTAATGGACTTGGGGTAGGGAATGGGAAGTTTGAAAAGGAACTATGTGGTGTCTACTAGGTAGTCTATTCACAACGTAAAATATAACTTCGCTTAGCAGTCACGTATCCTGACCCTTAGTACTGCGCCACGCCGTTCTAAATACTACATTACTAAAATAATTTAATAATAAAAAAAAATTTAATAATTTCTTATATTTACGCGAATACACATTTAAATAAAACTATTTTTACGGATTTTATCGTGACCACGGGTGCTGTGAAGCGCCCGAAACGTCGGGTTAGAAATAGTTTAAATTAAACGCGATGAAATCAGTAAAAATAGTTTTTTTTTAAATAAAATTAATAATTTTATACTCGTATAAAAAATTCTTTATGTAATCAATATATCGTTAATTGACAAAATTTTATAGGCTATCAAACATTGTGCTACGACGTTAAGAAGACGCTGAGGACCTAATACTCGTATTACCGAGAAAGACCGAACTGTGAATGCTCAGGTGAACGAAGTGCCATGGCGTACGGGGCAATCATAATTGGTCGATTTATTTTACGCGGGTGAAACCACCGGGCGCAGCTAGTTGTATAATATTTATATCTTATATCCACATACAGTACAAACACATGTATTTTTAACCGAATTAAAAAAAAGTTCCCAAATCGTCTATGTATTTTTTTTCTATGTTCGGGCATAACTTGTTTGTTTATGAACCGGTTTTAATTAGGTAAGGGTAGTACAAAACGTTCATGTTCTAATTATGAAATCCATGAGAAAATAATGAAACGCTTAAGCATGGAGCTTCTTCGTTGAAGTCCGTTTTTTAATTAAATCATTATTAACATTATATTTAACATTGTCCATATGATGGCGGCTTAAGAAAATCTACCAACCCATCTCATCCCGTGTGTGCCGTAAAAGTCGACAGAGGAAAAATTAGAACCGAAAAAGATGGGCAGCAGCATCTTTCTGGAACATCTGACTAAACTGCGGTTGCCAACCCGCCTGCCAAGCGTGGCAACTATTGCATAATCCCCCCGGAATGAGAGCTACAAACTTTTGTGACAATCTATGGAGAGGCCTATGTTCAGCAGTGGACTAAAAGCTAAAAAGGTGATGATGATGACGAATCATATAGTACGTACATATATAATCCATTTTAATTTATTATGCACATAGTAATGAACATATTCGTAGTGCTATGGTATCTGAATTAAGCGGCGGAAAGTACGAGGTCTTCGACACAGATTTTGATAAATAATTGAGTTGACTCGCAAACTTTCCCTGTGGAAAGTTCGTATCAAATGATCAAATATAACTGGTAAACGGGGACACCAAAGTTTCCTCGTTAGTTACAAGATAGGCGGTTATCCTCTTACGTTGTCAACAAGCGCTAGGAATCCCCGCATTTTCCTTGATTAAATTATATAAAATATAAAAAAAGAGCAGGCATTACGTTGATGTATTTCGTATGCACGTCGTAGTTTCCAGGGGCGATGACGCCCGTACGTATATGGTATATTTAAGACCCGATTTCACCGATCGCTTTGAAAACCAAGTTTAATAAAACCACGTTTTACTTAACTGAGTTCAACTAAGCCACGCCGTCGTCTAAAGTCAAGGTAAAGGGTGGTGGGGGATTACATTAGCTGAAAAGAAGTTTAGAGAGTGAAAGTTGATAAATAAGTTGTTAGGACTCATTTATCCCCGTTAGGACAAAATAAATGTTTCATAATAATGTATTAAACAAGTTTAAAATTTATGGTTTAGTTTAATTATTTCGGACCTTGTTACTAATTTTTTAGTAGACATTTTAGTTAACTATTAATGAAATGAAAACATCTTTGCCGATTGAATGTTTTCATATTATTTTACATTTACTTGTACTAGGAGCCAATAAAATTTCAGAACTCCATTGAATCACATAAGAACGGCAAATTTTACGACTATACTTACCATACTTTTTGCAATTCTAAACTTACTGTACATAAAGCTTACTATCCAATACTCTTGGAACTGTGAGATAGTATTTTCCTGCCTAGACAGGTATTCGACAATAGTTTTAACATCAACATTCAATTGAGAGCGAGTATTTTACTCGCGTCATAGTATTTAGTCCAGGTATTTCTATTATGTTGTGAATTCCAAACAACTTGTAGCGAAATTTCCAAATAATTAATTTTATTTATAAATACGTAGAAGATAAACATGTCTGAGTCACTACATGGCCTTGTGGTTGCGTGGGAATTCCCTATCTGACCCCGTGGGTGGCTTAAAAGTCGACAAGGGAAAATTAAAACCAGAAGATGGGCAGCAGTATCTTCCTGGAACATCTGAATAAATAAACTGCAGTTGCCAACCAAGCGCAAAAAAATTGGGTCCTGTTCAAGAAAATTAAAACCCTAAAATCCGATTCAAATAGGGAAGTATATGTGTATCATTCATCGGGGTCGGCTTATTTACGTGAGTGAACCCGCTGGGCACAGCTAGTAGTAAATATAAAGATTAAAATTTGTTATACTCATATTATACTCTTCAATGGAGAGGTCTACAGTAGCACATTTCAACATTCTAGCGCACCACGACGCGCGACCGCCGTAGAGAGCGGCGCGCAATAGTCAATAATCACGTACGTACACACGATTCACCCGAGTTCGAGGGCGGTTCTCACCGCCCAGAGTTACCGACACACAAGTCGACAGTCCGAATGGACGCCCGCAGCCTCCCTCGGACGGTCATTAGACGACTTAAAATATTTAAGATATTCGAAATCGCGAAAGCACGCAGCGAACGCGACACAGTCCGAATTTCGAGGTTTTTGTTGGAGTTTATTTATTTATTTCTACGCCGCGGTTTCTGGGTACCAATGTTAGCCTAAATCAACAGCTGTGCGTAATATAAATTATTCATTTTCAGGTCTGGTTATTTTGGCATTGTAGCCATGTCTCAGACACTGCATTCTAATCTATCTCAGATCTTATCTATGATCTTATATTATCTTGTTCTGAAGTCGTCGCCTTGACTGAAGAAGATCATTCATTAGACACGCTAATTTTAATCTAAGTTAGACAAACTACTCGTATGTTGCTCTTAACTAGAAGAAATCCGAAAAGACATTGAATATCTTTGTCATATCATTGAATATCAAAGACATTGAATATGTTAGTATTGTGTAAATAAAGTATTTAATTTAGTTTTGTAAATCATTAAGTACGTCTACATGACTACATGAAACAAAGTACGGTTGGCATGCGGCGTGTGGTAGCGGCTTAAGAGAATCTACCACCCCATCTCATTCCGTGGGTGTGGTTAAAGTCGACAGAGGGAAAATTAAAACCAGAAGATGGGCAGCAACATCTTCCTGAATCATCAGAATAAATAAACTGCGGTTGCCAACCCGCCTGCCAAGCGTGGCAACTATGACAAAAGCTTTTGTAGCAATCTTTAAGGGAGGCCTTTCTCTTTTTTTATGTTCAGCAGTGGACTAGTGATAGGCTGAAATGATGATGATGATGGCAACCCTAAAAGCAAGTGACACTAAAGTAAATATTACAGATAAGATACTACCAGCCACGACTGCCACGAAATTTGCATGATTCTATTAAGAGGAGCCAAAATTAAAAGACGTATATCCCAGGGATTTATTTCTTCGTCGTTACCTGTCTTTATAAAATAAGATAAATAAATAACTTGATTATTCCCAAATACACTTATAAGCTGCTTTTGAAACTGCGCACCACGTTTATTTTATTGAAAATTTAGTTGGTTTACTTACCCTCCAACACGGATTGGAGAAGGGTGGCGGACGTTTCCCGGCTCCAAGACCGTCTTAGAAATGAGAGGAGGTCATTGCCCAGCATTAGCAACAATGAACAATAAATCAAGGTGTACTGCTTTGTACCAGTTACGATCTACGGTGCTCGTCGCGCACCATACGAAAGCGCAACTTAACGTTGACTCACAGAAAATCAATGCGTATTACTACAGTCGAGATTTATGTACTACCTTTATCTGGGAGGCCCATTTATGTGATACCACCTTTATCTCACTGCATGAATCGACCAAATAGAAACGTGTCAAAGACACATGCCATTCTACTCTTGTAAAACAAACTTTATAGGCTGTTACTTTACATTTTGAGAGAGGTTTACATCCACCCAAGGGCCATTAACAATGCTTTTGACGACGACGACAACTACTTTACTTTTCGGGTTTTCAAACAATATCCGTAATCTTGCAAGAGGTACAACAAAAAACATTGAAAACAGTAAACATCCACATTTTTTATTTCAAACAAGCTAATCTATTTGATGATACTGATTAGAATATGATTTTGACTAGGAAGAACTGATAACGCAGCATTGCACATTAGTTCTCGAAAGTTCCAATATTTTGAATCTGTAATCTTTCTGAAACCAAGAAATGATGGTAAGGACCGCAGTTACTAACACCATAGGACCCTCAAGTGAAATGGATGCTCGTTTGTAATGCACAAAGAAGTACTACTGGTGGTAGGATTCCTACCACCAGTAAAACTACTTTACTACAACCAGAAAAGCGTCTAGGTAGGTACTATCACAGGGCCAGTTCTTCCGCTGTGAAGCAGTAGTGTACAAACATTAGTGTATTTCGGTCTGAAGGGCACTTATAGCTAGTGTGTGCTGGGCATATGAGACTTAAGAACTAATGTCTCAGATTGTCGAGCGCAGTGTGGCACCACATAGAAATGCTTTTGGTGACACGTCATTTGTTATGGGCAGACGTTGCACTTACCATCGGGTGAACGTCTTGCTCATCTCGTCACTTTCTACTTCAAAAAAGAGACAGATTTATGTGATACCAACTTTATCTCACAGCGTGACTATCAAATACAAACGTATCAGTAAACAAATGCCATATTGAGAATTCACCAACTTATAATTTCAATACTTGAAGCCTGACAGTGGCATTGTCCTCGGACAATAGTAGAATCGAAACCCGCATCATGTCATCGACCCTTTCCCTTTTTCCCCGTCCCTTATTTAGGTCAGTTCACTATATATTGTTATAGCCACCGTGGCCCAATTAAAGAGACCCGTGGACGAAAAAGTTAGGGAATACTGAATTAAATTGTGTATGACAGAAAGTATATATATTATGTTTATCAACATACACAATGTAACTTTTTATACTACTTAATATGTCATGTTTATTTTTATGTCGTCGTATGCCGTGTGCTAGCGGCCTAAGAATATCTACCACCCCATCTCATCCCGTGGGTGTCGTAAAAGTCGACAGAGGGAAATTAAAACCAGGAGATGGGCAGCAGCATCTTCCTGGAACATCTGAATAAATAAACTGCGGCTGCCAACCCGCCTGCCAAGCGTGGCAACTATGGCAAAATCCCTCCAATATGAGAGCTACAAACTTTTGTGGCTATCTATGGGGGAGGCCTATGTTCAGCAGTGAACTTGTGATAGGCTGAAACGATGACGACGATGCCGTGTTGTGGCGGCTCGTTAAAAGAATACTTCCACTCCATCTCATCCATTTGATCTCGTAAAAGGCGAGTAAGGAATTAAACCGCACGGTGCACCCAACAGCGCATGGTGGCGATGGGCTCACCACCTATCACACCAAGTGCATTATATTGTTTTGGTGAAACGTGGATTGTGACAATCACCTATTTTTGCAGTTAGTGCCCAGTCCTGACTACCCCTTATAGGATACAGTCGTGATCTTATGTATGAGTGTGTATGTTTATTTATATTAGTGCTTGCCGCAAAAAGAAAAGGTGTCGATAGGTGTCCGGCAGAGTAAAATAGTACCTTCCTCTATCCCACCGATGTGTCGCATAAGGTATTGTACGGACTGCCTTTGTTCGTGCAGATTAACACCATGATATGCAATACTGTCACTATACTGCTCGTGGAAGATGCAGATTTTTTTTTACTTGTACCAAAATGGCTGCGACGTTTTCCGCGGGGCCGATAAGTGGACTACACGTGTAGTTTCTGCCTACATATAAATAAAAAATATATAATAAAAAAGGGAACAAGTTTCTTTATTTAATGTAATTATATATTTCATGCCGATATTTTTCATAGAAGACAGAGCAAACGTGCAAGCGGCGGAACAGCGTGTAATATCGGTTCAGAAAACTACTGGTGGCAACAAGTTCCACAAAGTAGCCATGCGTGGCAGAAAAACGCTTACTAAAAAGCCCAGGTCCACCTTAGCTCAATACTTTTCTGGACTACTGCCACCAGTTAGTAAATACGAAAAGCTGTTATCTACGCAAGAGGCATGGTAGCACAGGGGCCGGGCGCTCTCCTTAAAATGTTAATAGAATTCGAGTGACCTGGCAGCCTATTGTGTAACTCTGGTAGGTTTCGGGATCGGTTTTATTTCTGCTTTTGAACCACATTCATTGGTTAATGGGATCAAATAAAACCGATCCCGAAATCTACCAGAGTTACACAATAGACCTCCTGAGTTCGTTCCCCGGTGCCGGCACCACTAAAATTGTTCTGCAATTTTAATTGCTGATTTACCACGTGCTCAGCGGTGAAGGAAAACATCGTGAGGAAACCTGCATGTATCAGCAGAGGACTCAGCAGAGGGACATTTTTAGGCTTTTACGCTACACAAGACATATTGAAGTGATCTAATGATAAGAAATAACGCATTGAACATAGACATTATATAGAGGCAGCCTTTCATAAATAAAACATTTAAAAAGATAGAAAGAAAACCTGATAAAAAACATTAAAAATATACTTATTCCATTAGACCATCGTAAAATCGTTAAACTGACATCTAATTAGGAAAAAGGAAAATAAATGAAAATGGTTCAAAGAGGCCTCCACTCAACATAAAATATTAGACGTGTACAAAAACTCTACAAAAGCATTCGGCAGAAAAATACATATTTGCCATTGACAGATGATGAAACAACAATCTCGAATATCGTCATTATTGCAACCCACCGTGGTAGCTCAGGGGCTAGGCGCTTGCTTTAAATTTGATAGTACGCGAGTGACTTGGGTTCGATTTCCGGTGCCAGCACCACTAAAATTGTTAATTGCAATTTTAAGTGCTGATTTACCACGTGCTCGGCGGTGAAGGAAAACATCGTGAGGAAACCTGCCTGTCTGAGAAATATAAAATATTTCGACGATATGTGAAATCCACCAACCCGCATTGGAGCAGCGTGACGGATTCTTCCCAGCTCTAAAACCCTCTCGAATAGGCCATTCATTGCCATTCCAGCATACAATCCACTCTGAAATCCCTCTAAATGGATAGAACCGCAGTGCCAGTTCCGTCAAGCAATAGTGTGCAAACATTAATGTGTTTCGATTTCGAAACACGATGAGACTTAAGAAGTTATGTCTCAGGGTGACGAGCGCACTAATGTGCCACTTAGAAATGCTCTGGTTGACAGCGTTTGTTATGAGTCGTCTCGTCACTGTCTTACATAAAAGAGACCATTACACAATACCTATTATTGGTAGTGGAAGACTGATTAAATAACTACCCGGGTCATAAGTTCTTTCAAATCATTATTTAATTTTAATTTCGGATACTGGCCGAAAATATTTGAACAGATTTTGAATAAGGAACTTTTGCGCCATCTTAAAATAAAAAATAAATTGATTTACTTCCATTCAAAAAAATGGAGAGAACGCAAAAGGAAGACAGAGTCGCGGTTATTGCGCTGCACCGCTGCGGTTACGCGCCAACTAATGTTTTTAAACTTCGTTAAAATTTTCATAAGATTTATAGAACATAACGTGCTTATTTGTTAACAAGCTAAGTAATACAAACTGTCGTTCCCCGAAATCTGGCAGAGTAACCCCAAGACACGTGTACGCTTTAAGTATTATCTTTAAAGTCACGTTGTATAGGCCAAGGTTTTGATGTTCCTCCGAACTTCATTTGGAAGGCAAAAATTATAAAAAGGACTTGATTCTCTGATATGGAGATTGCGTAACAATACAAGAATGTTCGCAAACTTTACTATGAGATCACCATTGTAACAAAGACTGATCAATAGAAGGCGTCGTATTCAACGCATTGCGTTTTGATAGCAAATAGTGGCTTGGGGGTTGGTTGAGCACGGTAAGCAGTTTATGCATACCGTGTGGAACGCACTAAGAAATGCTTTACTTCAAATAATGTTGCTGCTTAAACAAGTACTTCTTATAATTTCTTGTGTAAACCTTTAGTAGATTTATGTATTTCTAAGCAAGCTACGTCTCAATCTGTCTCAGCAATTTATCAACTTAAGTAGTAGTAAGACTATTTCCATTATTCAATTGGTTTGGGCTGTTAGTTAATGCCGCCTCGTCCCTAGAGAGTCGATTTGTTTATGAAATGCCAAGTCATTTATTGCCCGACTAGCTGCAGCTCGCGGTTTCAGCCGCGTTAAATAAGTCGACCACATGACCATGCCGTGGTCGAAAATCGTCCTCCCCTCCCCCCCTTCACCCCTTCCTATTGGCTAGTGACGCTCTTGAAAAAGAAGATGTCCAGCAGTAGACTATTAACAGTCTGTTAAAGATGATAATTAAACGTTTGGTGTATTTTTGTCTATGCAATGCAAAGCTTTTCAAAAAAGAAACTAAGTTATCAAAATGACAATTATAAATATACGTAAATCAGTTTGTCGTATCAAAAGCAATCATTTTAACTTTGTTCTACTAGTTTGCTAAAAGACTTATCTCAAACGGCATGTCGTAACAAAGTTTTAAGTACATTATCGCCTCTGTAAATAATCCTTGAAGCCTCTCGTATCGCGCCCCCTGAAGGATCCCCGCAAGAAAGGTCGTGTTCGAAGCTTAGTCAACATCGCTTCAACGTTCGAGGACGAACAAGGAAATCCGCATCTCACACCGTGCTGTAGCAATTTTAAATAAAAATAGAAGCTTTCAATAAAATTACTTTGTTAAAAATGTATATAAAAAGTAACTCATAAATCTATTTAAAAAAAATCATTAAATTAATTATTGCAAAATTATGTGTAAAATATTAGTGAAAAGTGAAGACAATAGCAATTTTTAACTTAACTATATAAGAAAAGTAATTTTATAATATTTTTAATAACCGATTAAATCATTCATGGAAAGTGCATTTTGTACACAGGACACCAAATAGATTGCTGTAAAAGTCATGATGATATTTAATTATTTCGAAACTGAATCCTTGTAGCAAAGTTCTGGTCGATGTAGCGATATATCGATATTTCATATGTTTTAACGGTCACGGGGTATAACGTAATCCTTAAAAAATCTCGTATTAACGTATCGTATTTAACTATGTAGAAGTTTTGTTTATTGCTGAATCATCATCATTTCAGCACGAGACGATTACAGTCTCCCATAGACTGCTGCAAAACACGGTCTTGAGCCATCTGCATCCATCCACTTCCCGCTAAACCGTGCAGGTCGTCGCTAAATGAATTATCTTAATACGGTGTGGTGGCGGGTTAAGAGAATCTACCACCCCATCTCTTTCTGTGGGTGTCGTAAAAGTAGACAGAGGGAAAATTAAAGCCAGAAGATGGGGAGCAGCATCCTCCTGAAACATCTTAATAAATAAACTGCGGTTGCCAACCCGCTTGCCAGGCGCGGCAACAATGGCAAAATCCCCCCAAAATGAGTGAGAGTAGTGATAGGCCGAAATGATGATGATGATGATGAATACCTAATTATTTAAAAAAAATATCAAATATGTCGTATGTATCGATATAAACGGATTCGATAATATCGTGTACGATACGTTACAATACGATATATCGATACCATAGCATCTCTAGGCCAAGGCCATGGTGCTCGAAATACACAAACTGGTTATGAGCGGCAGCGTTCCATTCTGACAGGGTTTGCGAATCGGGAAGGGGCCGCCAAGTAGGTTCAAATCGGTTTGGCGAACTTCACCATATCGTCGTAATATTACAGTATACTTCTTCAACCCCGAGCACGTGTTTAATTAGAATTGTAATTAACAACTGGTGTTGCCAGATTAAAGATCAAACTCTTAATATGAAATTTAAGTTGAGCGCCGAACCCCTGAGCTGCCTCGACTATTCATAACTTACATCAGGTGAGCCGCCTTATAAAAAGATCATTCATTTTCCCCCCTCTTATAAAAAATACAGTAATAACTTTTTTATAACTCGTTACAGTAAATGTAGTATGCATTACGTGTCAGTGTAACATACATCCACTTTATAGATAAGTTTATTGATACATTGGTTAGCCATGAATGTAAAAGCATCCATTGAGAGGCTAAATCTATTAAAAGGTTTATGTGAAAACATATCCAATTGACATCACGAGCGAAAACAAACTGTTCACACACCCTTGAAAGTAATCGGTCAAATAAACCGAATGCAGTAACATTTATGCGGTGGATCCACGCTTCAAGTATGCATATAATTTATCATTATCATCATAATTTCAGCTCACTACAAATCCACTGATAAGGTAAATATTTAGTAGACCGTAAAGTAGGTGCGGTATTCTCGCCTCTCATATACAAAAAAAAACTGCTGAACACGCGATAGGCAACCGGCGACGGTGGGTCTTCCAAAGCGAGTCTAAACGTCCGATCGTCGCTGCATCGCGATGACGTCAGTGATCCCGCGCCCGCACGTCTCCTCCCACACTAGAACTGTTGCGTTACCAACATTTTTCATTACTGTCATTTACTGGTGGATCCGTCTAGGTAGGTACCACCCCAGGGCCAGTTATTCTGCCGTGAAGCAGTAGTGTGCAAACCTTACTGTGTTTCGGTTTGAGGGGCACTGTGAGCTAGCGTAATCACTGGGCATATGAGACTTAAGAACTGATGTCTCGGGGTGACGGGCGGACTGTGGTGTCACACAGTAATTTTCTGGGTGACACAGCATTTGTTATGGGCAGACGTTGCACTTACCATCAGGTGAACGTTTTGCTCGTTTCGTCACTTTTATGAAATATAAAAAAAAAACAACATCCATTGTGGTGAGCTGAACATAGGGCTTCCTCATAGATTCCATAAAAATCGGTCCTGAGCCGTGTGCATTCATCGACTTGTAAAACCCTGCACGTCCTCCTTTCTTCCCCGACTGTTCTAACTGCTACATGGCCGGCCCATTGCTACTTCAGCTCGCTGATCCTTAAGTCAATACGGTCGGTCACTCTAGTTCTGCTAGAGATATCGGTGTTACGGGTTTTGTCGTTCAGAAAAACACCCAGTATGGCATTTTCATTGATACCCCTCATAATCAAATTGCAGCTTATTAATGGCTGGGTCCGGTTCTTACTTGCGAGCTTTCTCTTATGACGAATCTGTCAAAGCCGCTGACCTTACTACGTATTACACATACACACGTGCACACACACCCAGTAACACAGGCACACACACAGACATACACACACCCAGTCACCCACACAGACACACGCAAACACACACACCCACACGCATACAAACACACAAGGCTCGGTCTAGGAAAAACCACGCTCTCACAGAATGACAGCGTAACGTAAAGTAGTAACAGTATGACGCTGCTGCGTTTCGTATGGTAAGTTATATGGCACTATATATACACACCGGCACACAATTAGCGGAACGTTAAAAAAAGGCAGAGTATAGAAATAATAAGGCGAATATTAAAACAAATAATAATCAGACCTGAAGTAACAAACTGATGAACATATTTTAACATCGAAGTTTTTAATGAAATATTATTAAAAATAATCAAAATAAAAAACTCGTTTTTCTCTATTTTGTGGGAACACAAAAATGTTGGAATGTCGAAATAAATTCTAAGATATCCCTGATGTACCATCAGCAGTCATATTCCCTTCATCGATCATCACTAACGCCGTACGAGCTCCGAAAGTTATCCCATCCCACACCATAACTGAGCCGCCCCCATATGCCACCGTATTTTCAAAATTATTCTGAATGTATCGTTCTCCTTTGCTTTTCCATATTCTCTGCCTTCTATCGATCTGGTTTAAGAGCACTCTGCACTCATCAGTGGAAAGTACCCGCCCCCATTGGTTTAAGTCCCAAAAACAATGTTCGCGTGCAAAGTGTAACGAATGTAAACGATGGTGTCTCCTCAAGTTTTGGAGCTTTAGTCGGTACATACGAACCTATGCACACTTCTTCGAAACTTCTGCAAACTGGACTCTCGCTCACTCTCACTCCTCGCACGACTTCAAGCTCAATTCGGGCCTGCACAGCCGTTACCAGCGTGTTCATGCGAGCTCGAAGTTGTAGAAAACGGTTAACCCTCCTCGAAGTCCACTTTTTCAGCCTTACCCCTTCCTCCACACAAGAGAATCAGTCAACCGGTATCGTCGAATACTGCCATGAGTCGTTGAAATTGATTGCTGCAGTCTGGCGGCAATAGATCTGTAGGTATGACCATTTCTTCGCAATTCATCTGCTCTAATAATCTTTGGTGATGTTAAATCGGGCAACCGATCTTGACAAAATTTAGCACAAGTTATAGCTTGCATCTTAAAATAGTTCCAGTTAGTATCAGCTACTACGTAATATAATAAAAGCGATAGTTACTCTCTTTGTCCCCCCTATCTGTTTGTTACCTTTTCACGGCTTAATCGTTGGACCGGTCTGAACGAAATTCGGCATAGAGATAGCTTGCATCCTGAGGCGGACTTAGGATACTTTTATCCCGCAAACTTAGTCAAAAGAGTCCCCAAAGGATTTTTTGAAAAACCTAAATCTATGTGGACTTAATTGCGGGCATCAGCTTGTAATTGTACAATTTACGTAAATTAAATTAAGCGCCAGAAAAAACTAAGTAGGATTCAACAAGTGCGAACGTTTTTGTTTATTAATTCGGTAAAATGGAAGGTGTTCAAACGTCAATCGTGATTAGTGTGGCTACTACGCATATTAAAAAGCCGTAACATGTGGTTTAAGATCGCATAAATTGGTTTTACGTACGCAATCAACAGTTCGAACGATTTGAAGTCAACATGCCTGCGAATTGAAATATTTAAAAAAAATTGCATAAAGTAACGAAACGAGTAAAAAGTTTACCTGATGGGATGTGCAACGTCTGCCCGTAACAAATGCTGTGTTACCCAAAACATTTCTGTGTGACACCACACTGCGCCTGTCACCCTGAGACATCAGTTCTTAAGTTTCATATGCCTAGTCATTACACTAGCTTTTCATCCATCAATCATTTCAGCCTATCACTAGTCCACTGCTGAACATAGGCCTCCTCGATAGATTGACGCAAAAGATAGTAGCTCTCGTTTTGGGGGGAATTTTGCAATAGTTGTCACGCTTGGCAGGCGGGGCAGGTTATTTATTCAGATGTTCTCTCGAACGAGGTTTCTGCTAAACCCATATTTAGTGATAGGCAACGAGAATTAATTCATTAGTGCATAGCCAAACTAGCTCACGGGCCGAGCGCTCGCCTTAATCATAGTACGCATGTGACCTAAGTTTTGAAAGAGGCTGCGGGCTGATTGCCCGGATTTAAAGAAATGCTGATTGACCACGTGCTTAGCGGCAAGAAAAACATCGTGGGGAAACCTGAAGGTGTGAGGAAAAAATATTTCAAGAGCATGACAACCCGCATCGAAGCTGCGTGGCGAACTCAACCTCGCTCCAGAACCCCAAAAATGAGAGGAGGCCTGTGCTCAGCATTGGGACATTTAGAGACTGTTACATTACTTTTTTACTAGCTCAAATTAGTATATTTCGAAGCTATGGGAATAGATAAGCACCCTAAACGTATAAAATCAAATTTATGGATTATAACGCGTTTAATTTTAATTATTTCGAGCGTTTTCCGATGCGATGTTTCAAACGCTATAGAGAAATTAAACGCGATAAAATACGTAAATGTTGTTCAAAGTAACAGCTTATAAATGCCCCAGTGCTGAGCAAATGCCTCCTCTCATTTCTGAAAGGGTTTTGGAGCTGGTAAAAGTCCACCACGCTGCTTCAGCGCCGGTTTGCGGATTGAATTGTATTCGCGTAAGTATAAGAAATCATCACCACCAATTCATTCATTCAAACATTCTCATTAAACATTTTATTTCGTAATTAAATTGCACAGGGCATCGATGATTTCATTGCACATGCGCGCTTTGTAGAGATGTTTCGAAAATGATATATAAATGGAACCACGTGTTGGCTCGGTGCATTCCGGCTGAGGTCACCACTTTCGCGACCAACGGCGTCTGATAGAATAATTGTACATATCGCACGTTTTCGCTCCAGATAGCCATGCCAGTTTTGTTTAATTGGATAATAAGTTTTGAGTATATTTTTTTTTATTTGCGACATAAATTTTCATTTTTTTTATTTATTTTATTCCATCTGAGTTATATCGCGATAACTCAGATGGAATAAAATAAATAAAAAAAAATATCTACTCGTATGTAAAGTAACGCACTAAGTTGTACGAGTATATTGATGTTTATTATGCAGCAAGTGCTTGTGAAAGTGTACAGTGATTGAAAAAATTATTGAAAGCCAGGACTGCACTTTTCGTTTCGTTTCTATCGGTCCACCAGATCTTTAGTAAAAGTCAACCATAATTTTACTGTTGATCGAAATTTTGAATTATCTATTGCCACTACCTTGACTGACTTGACATTAGGAAAATGCAATTAATGCAGAGAGACCAGAATTAAAAGAAGAAGAAAGTAACGCATAATATAAATTAAAGGTGCCAGCTGCATGATTATTTGTAACAAATTTACATGTCGTAATAGTTTCTGGAAAACAGGCACAGCGAATAATAGATTTCTGAAGTTCATAAATTGCCTGACCATTAAGAATCAAAAATAAATTCAGTAATCGTAATCGTAACTGTATTATTAATTTTGGTGATAACATGGTGGTGATATCAATGCACTACCATTTGTCTTCTTGACGACCGTGTCATCTAGCGGTTAGAGGAACTGACTACTACGACGCTTGTCTTCTAACTTACCATAGATCTTATCGTGTGTGCGTTAAATTGGGCGTGGTTACTTGAGGACGAGTGGGTGCCTCTGTGTTCACGAGTATACTTGTGCCGTACATTATCTTTTGCGCACCGGCCTTCCTCAGTATTCGGAAGTAATCGCCGTAGACGAAAATCGCCCAAGAGATCACAATAGTTCCTAAATATTTACTAAACATTATAGCCCTTTTAAAGCCTATTTTAATATAAAAAATGCTATTCATTTAATGTACTACTCAATAAATGCTTATCTTAATGCATTAAAATATATTTCATTATCATTGTAACACTAGCGATTATTAAAAAATGAAGTTCAAGAAAGGGTAGTAGATTCGTAAGCAACTGCAATAGAAATTCCATACATGCAGGATAAAAAAATATTAAGTACTATTTTGTTTCCATCATATTTGTATTTGCTTATGTAAGGAGTGTACATATTATTTAAACCGGAGAACCTTTTCATTTTTAATCACAAATTTTTAATCAAGTTGTGTATCGCTTTAAACGCGTAGACATTAACAGGAGTAACAAGGCCACGTCACATCAACCAGCGTTCGTCGCTCCCTGACCTTAGCAGCAATAAGTCAACAATATTAAAATAAACTTATTTGCTAAACTTCCGCTCGTTACTGCTTTGCTCATTGAGTAATTATTCCAATGTGTACTATAACAATCATTCTGTATTTGAACTATAGTAGTAAAGAAAACTGACGCTTACTTGTCGTGTATAAGGTCCATTTCGCAATGAGTGTGAACAGGTTAACTGATTTAGAATAATTGTTAAATTTATTGTTATTTATACTGGTAGTAGGATTCCTATGCAGGAATCCGCCCCAGGGTAAGTTATTCCTGTGTGGTGTTACACAGGAATGTTATGGGTGACACAGCATTTGTTATGGGCAGACGTTGCACTTACCATTAGTTAAACGTTTTGCTCGTTTCGTCACTTGATGAAATTAAAAAATTAATACAATTTACATGTACAAACCTGGTACCAAAAGAATCAGACGTTCGCCTTATTAAAACTTTTAGAAGGTCTGTGCGCAGCGGGACATTTATAACTATGGGCGTCTCAATTTTAATGTTTTTTTTTAAAAAACTAGTGATAGGCTGAAATAATGATGATGATGATGATGATGTTGAACTTATTTACTGGTAACAGGCAGAAGCTTCAACGGGTCAAGACGTATTGTATCGCAAATCCTTCTTTGTCACCACGGGGCGATTACCAGTTCAAAAGAGTTAAATTAAACCATTAATTAAATTAAACTATTGATAATATTGAACAACTATTTTAAAACGTTTACCCAATCGCATGAGTTATGCACCTGATTCACGAGATAAATTAACAATGTTTGGAAATCTCCAGTTAATATTAGTTACATTAATCAATTCAGTATACATTATAAGGAAAGCTAATTTAGTGCGCGAACAATTTACAAAGCGAATGTTTTGATTTGTCTGAACAACGAACTGGTCTTACTCATCCAATGAGCTTGGAGATAATGCAAACATGTTAAAATATTACAATTCATTAGATTAATGATACTGTGGAAGATTTTAGTCACACTTACTGGGATTTATTCGAGACTAGGAATTTCTTATTAGAGTAGAATAATTTTTATTCGACATTTTTTTATTCAGATTATTTACATAATTCTTATTGAACTTCATTTTTTAAACTACACTGGTTCTGAAAAAAAGCCACAGTCGTAACCAGCGAGAAACCCAGCGGGCAAGTTTGTTTTTAAAGTAATTTTAAAAATAATGTACAATTAAAATATTATAAAGATGTAGAAATAGCTTGGCGGCGATCACCTCATTCCCAGGGGTTATCATCATCATCCATGTATTCTTTAATATTATAATAACCCTTTTTGCGCCCTTAAGGTACCCTTTTTAAGGTCTTTCCTTAATAAAATAAAATGTTTTCTGAGGAACGACACCTTCTGGTCACAACCAAAATTAAATTTCTCATCTTGAGATATTCCATAAAAGCGGCGTTGGCTCGGTTTTCGGACTATGCTTAAATTCCAAAGGATGGGCTTGAAATCGATCCCTCTAAATTGTTATTTTCAATTTTGAGAGCTTCACAAAAAGCTCAAGAGGAGGTTGATGGCGTATATTAGTAATAAGAAAATGTGGGTCGTATGTACGCAGTATGGGTCGCGGATTTGATAACCGCACATAATATATATTTGTATGGCTTACAGAGTTCCGGGAGTAGACATTTGTGAACCTGTAAGTGAGAACGTCTATGAAACCACGGATACATGAGGAATCCTAGCCTCTGGCGTGTTATTTTAAGTGCACTTACTTGTGGGTTTGCGACCGTTTTTTTGTTTTGGTAAAGTAACGAGATGAGCCAAATATTCACCTGATGGTAATAAAAACGCGCGCCGTGACAAATGCTGTGTCACCCAGAACACCTCTGTGTGGCACTACCCTGTGCCTGTCACCCAGGCACGTCTCATATTATGCCCAGTGATTGCACTTGCTCTCACTGTGCTTTAGACCGAAACACAGTAATGTTTGTACCCTGCCTCACGGTAGAATGATTGACCTGCGTTAGTACTTACTTAGACGGATTCCTGCATTTAAAGTTATTTTACCAATAATCATGCACTTAAAGTTACTGTAAATGGGCATATAAGACGTAAGAACTGATGTCTCAGGTTGACAAGCGCATTGTGATGCACAGAAAGATTCTAAGTCACACAGCATTTGTTACACAAACGAACAAGCGGCTCATCTGATGGTAAGTGATCATCGCCGCCCATGAATATCCGCAATACCAGAGGAGCTCCGGGTGCGTTGCTGGCCTTTGAGAAAGGAGTAGGCTCTTTTCTTGGAGGTCCCTTAGTCGCATCGGTCCGGAAAAACGTCACTCGATATGTCAACGCCAAGGATTCCGATACTAGAGACAGCGAAGGGAGTATTATCAAAGCGAGGGGATACGATAAAGGGTTTTTAGCGGTAAACGCGCGAACCTGTGTCTTCTTTGGGTTGAACTGGACTGACTTTAGTCCAATTCAACAAAGGTTAAATCTTGATCAAAATTGGACATCCTGTACATCCAGCTGCTGAGTGATCATTTTAAAGAGCTATTTAGAGCTGGGAAAAGCCCGCGACGCTGCTCCAATGCGGGTTGGCGGAAACATCGTCGAAATATTTTTTATTTCCCAGACATGCAGGTTCTCTAACGATGTTTTCCTTCATCGCCGAGCACGTGTTAAATCAGCTCTTAAAATTGCAATTAACTGTTTTAGAGGTGCCGGCACCGGGAATCGAACTTAGGTAACTCACGTACTATGAAACTTAAAGGGAGCGCCTACAACTTGCCTGAAAGTTCATGCGCGGCCGCCCTGCGGGCTGCAGACGTTAGTGGAGGCAAGGTAACGCATTACACTAGTGCCTGGCTACACTGGCGCTTCCCTTCCCCGCTACACTACCCACCATCTCTTACATCTGGAGTACCTCATCCCCGCCACCGTCTGTCGCCCCGTGGGACGTTCGCGCATGAACTTGCCACGGCTTTAGGAATGGAAAAGTGAGGAATAAGTGAGTTGTAAAATTTTGATTATTAATAATATCAGTGTTTGTGGTTCCGATGAGGAATGACGATTTATTAATTAATACATTTCCAGATTTCACATTTCGCACGTCCCTTTTTTACATAAATTTGTTTACAGTAAATTACAATCAGTTCATAATTAAACCGACAATTAACAAGCGAATAGCGCACGTCTGACATTAATACGAGCGATCAATTATGCGGAATGACTTCGTATGTCACGTAGATGAATTTCCAGTTTGTTATTTTACACTGTGTGTAATTTATGCATGATTTTGCATCAGGTCATCGAATTATATCAGGTAATCAAAATGTCGACAGTATGGCCTAAGCACAGTACCCGCATTCTGTGCCGAGGGTCTGTAAAATGCAGTCACGGTACAGGACAAATCGTATTGTGACTTAAACCGTGCCGTGTGGTGACGGCTTATGAGAATCTACCTACCCAATTTCACCTCATGGGTATCGTAAAAGTTGACAGCGGGAAAAAAAAACCAGAAGATGGGCAGCAGCATCTTCCTGGAATGTCTGAATAAATAAACTGCGGTTGCAAAGCGCTTGCGTGGTAATTGTGGCAAAATCTCTCCAATAGACTCAAATGGCCAATAGACTGGAAATTTACAGGACTTTCTGAAATCGTCGTCGTGTCATGATCGGCGACCTCAACCCCCGATGCAGCTTAGAACCTGGTAACTGTTGTCGATTTAGTAATTAGGTAATTATTCCATGATCAATATAAGCCACGCTGTTCTAACAATCCCGTGTGTCGTCTTTTACGGAATTACTCGGCTACTTGATATAGTCATGATTGCCACACGCCAAACACGGTGACAATCACAACACAACCAGACCCGAAAACCAACTATTTGTCTTTTAGCACAAATGTTGACTCCGCCTGGGCCCAGTCAAACCCAGGGCCTATGGCGTAGAAGTCAGATACTCTGATCACTACACTGGCCACGTGGTCGTCAATACTAATCAAAGCCTTAATCAGCAGCTTGATATAGCTGTTATGTTGTTTGTACAAGTAAAAAGAACCGAGACCTAGTTACTGGTGAACAGATCCATCTTAGTCCTCAGGGTTGGTAACGCACTACCTACTGGTTCATTGTCGAGGATGGATTTTGTCTATAGACAAATGGTCTATAGGCCACAGTGAATACTTAACATCCGGCGGTTTCTTCGCACTTTTGTGTCAACAATTTACATTAAAAAGACTTAAATGCAGTAAAACTGACAGTGAAACCCAAGTAGTAGAGGACCCGCGGCGTATAAGTCCGGTATTTTACTTTTGAGAGACCTATGTACACAGTAGACTTTTTGCAGGATATTGAAGAAGAGGGAAGAAGAAGACTGGCTGGTGTTATTAATGATAAACAATACTGCATTCATTCTTAGATTTTGCTTAGAATCAAAAAATCTAAAAGTCTTAGTCAATAAAATAACAAGAAGAAAAATGTAAAACCTTATTAATTGTTTAAAAAAAGTACAACTAATTTGCTACAAAAAAAATTATTGTGGAAATGAATGTTTTTACGTCTGCAGACAGCGCGGTAATTTCGACCGAGGCTACTGGCCAGTTAATGATATTTAACATGTTATTTACAATAAACGTGGCGTCGTGAGTAAATTATATATGGACTAGCCATGAGGTGTGGAAATATACGTTAAGGGGAAGAAACCTCGATGTTATTTATGTTAGACGTTGTAACTGTAAATAAATTGGATTTCATCGGTAAAGCGAAAACGACTGTTGTTTTGAAAAGTTGGAGCGAAACTATTTTTTTTTACTCTTTGGCTACTTATTTTAATATCGAATAGATCAAAAACCAAGGATACCACAATACTTCACACTCAATACCTCACTTCGCAATACTTCAAGACATTGGACGCTCCTTTTGCCTAGATTAGACCATTAAAAAGCTGTAGACTCCGTATTAACAATGACATCAGGACGTCTGACACCTCAGTCCTCCCGTGACCATGGGCCAAGCTCGCGCTTGAATTGTCAGGTTATAAATAGTTTAACAAAAAAGATTGTAAAATTACTTTTATTAAATCTAATTCTAGATGCACATTCGACTGTGCAAATCTGAATATAGGCTTGGCAGACAGCAGGACAGATATTCGTGCCGAAAATACCTTAATATGCAATGCTGTCACTATCCTGCTCGTGGGAACGTGGCACGTGGCACGTGGAGAGTAAGAATTTTATGACTCGTACCAAAATGGCGGCAACGGGGTTCGCCACTCGTCACGTCTCGTTTCCCGCGGGGGCGAAAAGTGGGCTACGTGTGTGGTCCTCTGCCTTATATGGGAAAAAGACGTTACTGTATGTATGTATGGAAATTTGTTGGCTAGTGAAATTACAGGAATATAAGACTAAAGAGCTGATGTCTCAAGATGACGAGCGCAGTGTGTTGCAACACAGAAACGTTCTGGGTGTGACAGAAAATGTTATAAGCAGACGTTGCCCTTGACATCAGATGAACGATTTACTCATATTGTCACATTCTTTTATAAAAAAACTGAATATGATTTTGTGTTTATGACAAATATCGGAATAGTTTACTTCCATTTTTTACACGTTGCAAATATTGAATAGAGTATTAGGACGATGTTTGAAGTGTTCGCCTTTATAATAATGAATACATAACTTACCTTTTTTAAATAACTGCTGGAATTTTAGAGACCGAGTGATCGCGAACTGAAAGAATTCATTATCTACATCTCGTCACGTATATGTTGTTAGAGTCGATAGAGACAAAAAAATAGTCAGGAGGATGGACAATATCTCCTTTACTTTTATTAACTATATTTATTAACTCCCGCAACTTTTATTAATTTTGGAGGAGGCGCCTGTAATGTCAATAAATAATATTTTTTATATTGTATAAGGTGACGAAACGAGCAAAACATATACCTGATGGTAAGTGCAACGTCTGCCAGTGATTACACTAGCTTCAGTGCCCTTCGCACCGAAACACGGTAATGTTTGCACACTACCGCTTCAGGGCAGAATAACTGTCCCTGGGGTGGTACCTACCTAGACGGATTCTTGGATTGGGATCCTACCACCATTCTGGAAATAAACAAATTAATGATCAAATTGGTAATGTCTATGTAAATTTTTTTTTAGTTTCCATCAAGCCGGTTTAAAAGAACTACATTAGAAGGAAATGATAAAAAAGTAAAAAAAGTAAAGTTTCAGCCTATAAATGTCCCACTGCTGAGCATAGGCCTCCTTTCATTTCTGAGAGGGTTTTGGAGCTAGGAAGTCCGCTACGCTGGTCTAATGCGGGTTGGCGGACTGCACATTTCTTCGAAATATTTTATATTCCTCAGAAATGCAGGTTTCCTCACGATGTTTTCCTTCATCGCCTGAGCACAGTCGCAAATCAGCACTTAAAATTGAAATTAACAATTTTAAGTGGTGCCGGCATCGGGAATCGAACCCTAGCGAGCGCCTAGCCCCTGAGCTACCACCACAAAAACCCACGTGCTATTAATGTTCACTCAGTTGTTAATTAATTATCCACTGCTAACAGCAAGTGTCCGATGTCATAAACGTCAAGAAATATTGTTTCGTAGAAATTGATATACTTAATGAAAACAATTATTAGTCATCCTTTTGGACGTGTAGTTATATTAAATACAATATATATTTCCCTACATATTAATACGTGAAATATTTGTAGTTTAGAGCACATTGCGCGCACGCAGGAGTGTGAGATTATAGTTAAAGTTTGTATGGAGAAGAAACACTGACAATGTCAACCACAAAATAGTCTGTTTTTTTTACATTCTTTTTTTTAAATAATTTAAAGGACAAACAACGGCGGATCATTACATATTGTTTTGCACTTAGTAAGTATTGTTAATTTACCTCCTCAAGTGTTTTCCTACTAACACTTTTAGTGGCAATTACGGTTGCCGGTAACACTAAGTAAGTTGTAGCTAGTAGCAGTTAAACGGCAAGTTGTACAACAAACAGACATGAATAGTAAAGAGAACTTAACTAGTTTGTTTAAATGTTTACTATAATATAAGGATACGGGGTTACAGGGACAGTTGCTTATCAGCGAGTATATTCGATTTTTTTTAAACTAAATTTGGTATTTTTTTTTTATTGGATACAGTGACGAAACGAGCAAAACGTTCACCTGATGTATAGTGCAACGTCTACCCATAACTAATGCTATGTCACCCAGAACATTTCTGTGTGAGACTACACTGCGCCCGTCACCCTGAGACATCAGTTCTTAAGTCTCATATGCCCAGTGATTACGCTAGCTCACAGTGCCCTTCCAACCGAAACACAGTAATGTTTGTACACTACTGCTTCACGGCAGAATAACTGGCTAGCTAATATGATATTAAATATATCTACTGACAGAAACTTTTCATAGTGATTATGACAATTTCTACGTATAGATGCTCTGATACCAGAATATGTACGCAAGTTTTTAAATAAAAAAGAAAAATACATTCATACTGACAATGTCAAGCACGCAATTATTTAAAATGTTGCCAACAATTAATTACTCAATAACGTAGCCAACTTAAAATCTATTACGGTTTAATTTCGACCACAGGGCGATTAGTATATGGCCTATGTCCAATTGGTCCTTTCAAATGGTGAAAGAATTCTTCAAATACGGAGATAACCTTCCACATATACACCAATTCACAAAATTCGCACTCCTTCTTTATAATGTTTTTATTAATTAGTATAGATATTATAATAACAGTCTAAATAATCTTAAAACTTTAGACCGAGTGAGTGCGCCACGCTGCTCGAGTGCGAATTTGCGGCCTTCACATGTCTAGGATTTTTTTACCCCAATATTAAATTTAATAAAGGTTTTTGAAAGCGAGAATCTGTTATTGTTAAGAAAAAGGTAACAGTTTCGAGCATTATCTACACTGAAATTTCCTTAATGAAATGGCGTCTTCCGTTTTCTGTTTCATGTTAGTGTAATGGATAAACAAAGACCCAAAATTGACCACAGCGATGCTTTTTAAAGCGCGTCACTGTATTCCTACTCGTATAGTTTAGTTTGAGTGCCCGCTGTACACGAAGAATTTTTTAAAATATGCATCAGAAAAACATATGGATGAACGAAATAATTTATTTATTTATTGAATAGGAACTTTATTCGCTGATTTCTTCATCCACTTTTTGCATTCGATCGACTAGACGCATTTGTACTGGTGGTAGGATTCCTATGCAGGAATCCGTCTAGGTAGGTACCACCCCAGTGCCAGTTATTCTGCCGCGAAGTTGTAGTGTGCAAACATTACTGTGTTTAGGTTTGAAGGGCACTCTGAGCTAGCGTAATCACTGGGTATATGAGACTTAAGAACTGATGTCTCAGGGTGACGGGCGCATTGTGGTGCCACACTGTTCTGGGTGACATAGCATTTGTTATGGGCAGACGTTGCACTTACCATCAGGTGAACGCTTTGCTCGTTCGACGAATTCAACCCGTATTTTGTAAAAGTGACCCGAACGCTTGCTTTACGTTGCTACAAGTACTTGTTCCGAGTTAAGGAATGGAATTCTTTGACAGAAACCGTTGTGTGTTGTTAAATGTTAAAATTTAACACACAAGAGTGAACAGTTATCTTCCCTCTTTTTTCCCATATAAGAGGTAGGCAGAGACCACCGTCGCCCACTTTCGCTCCCTCAGGAAACGAGACCTGACGGGTGTCGAACCACGACGCCGCCATTTTGGTATGCGTTGAAATTTTTGCTCCCCATTGCGTTCCCACGAGTAACTAGCAATCGGCACGGCAACCACTGGTTTGGCAGAGAGGAAGGGAAAAGGATTAGGTAGAAAAAGGACGCTTACCCGGTACTCTGCTGTATTTTCCAGACAACGGAACTAGATCAAGTCCTCCCTGGCTGCTACGTTCACATAGATAGTAAACGTAGACAGACAGGCTCTCATAACCGCTTAATATCACATGGGATTGAGATCAAACGTTAATGCTATAAAAAAGTCTATACCATGTTAATATATTTGATGAGCGTAATTAAATTTCACACATACATACATACAACTACGCCTTTTCCCATAAAAAGGGTTTTCGCCCCCCTCGGAAAACGAGACCTGTCTGGTGGTGAACCACGTCGCCGCCGTTTTGGTAAGAGTCAATAAAATTCTTACTCCCCATTCCCTCAAGCAGTATAGTGACAGCATACATAACAAGATAATATGCACCTGTCCATAGAATACCCTAGTCGCCTCTTACGACACCTCGGTAGGAAAGAGGTGCTATTCTACTCTGCCGGAAACCTATGGGCTAAAAGTACACACACATACATTAAATACAACAAGTCATTAAAGATGTGTAGATATTTTTTTATTGTGAATAGGCCAACGTTTGACCTTAATCCCACCTGATGTTAAGCGGGGACAAGGTCTAAGAGGTTAGCCCACCTCAGCCCTTTAACCGTTTATCAGGCATAGTAAGTTTTATCGTCCGAGGAACATAGAGACCCTTAGCATTTTTCTATGTACAAAACCATTGTTATAATTACCAATACGTGTAGTTTTCGTTGCAAGTTTTCACTAAACATTTCACTGAGTGCGCTTAGCAAAGAAATACTAAGTATATTGCTCTTTCTTCATATACTCGTAGAAAGATTAGTGTACCTCAGGGATCGATCTTTGGTCCATTTCTGTTCTTGGTTTACATTAATTAACTTACTATATTTGGTACAAAAAATGTCTGATATATGTAGTTCTGTTTGCCGTTTGAAGTTAACAGAAATAAGTTAACGCTGGAACAGCCCAATGAAACTCTAAATATTGTTTCCAAATGGTATTCATAATATTAATATTAATATTATGAATATAATAATGAATATAATAATATTAATATTATGCGCCGATTTACAGAATCCTAACCTTGCGTTTGAAAATTCAATTCCTTGGAATCACTATTGATTCCAAGTTACAGTGGGGAGCACACATTGAAAAACTTGTTCCGGAATTAAGTTCTGCCATTTTTGCAATACGAAAGATTAGACAGCTGACTGATGAAGCTGCAGCTAAATTATTATATTTTGCATACTTCCACAATATTATGTCCTATGGCGTATTACTGTGGGGATCCGCAGCTTGATTGGAAACAATATTTATTTTGCAAAAACAAGCAATTCGGGCAACCTTAAACTTGGGACCTCCGAGAACTATTCAGGGAGACTAATATTTTGACACTTCCGTCGTTGTTTATTTTTGAAAATATTATGTACGTACGGAAAAATATTAATTTATTGACCAAAAAATTGACTGTATCCGAGGTCGAGGTGACACGCTAGAGGTTCCTGTGTTTAGGTTGGCTAAAATAGAAAGTCTTTTCTTAGTAGATGTATAAAGTTTTATAATAAAATTCCTAAGAGTGCAACGTAAAACTCGGACATGGATTTTAATAAACTTCTCAAGAAGACATTATCCGCTTTATCTAAAAGCATATTATAATATAGATCGTAATATAAAGGACAAAGTTGTGTGGGAATAACTCATACTCTGCACTTGCAAATCCCCTGGCTACTAAATGTATGATGTACATTTAAATGAAACTAATTTTACAGGATTTTATCGCGTTTATTTTTGTTATTTATAACCCGACGTTTCGAGTGCTTTACAGCACCCATGGTCACGGGGGGACTGAGGTGACAGATGTCCTGATGTCATAGTCAACCCGGAGTACCTTCAGCTTTTAATTATTATTGGTTGTCCGATCTACGCAGAAAGAGCTAACTGTGTCTTGCAGTGGTATGCTTGGTTTTTGACTTAATTTTATTAATTATAGGATCCCAAGCTGGTGGTAATACCCAACCATCTTCTCTATTAAAATAAGGATGTTTTTTAATTTCAATAGCCTCGCGAATCATCCTTGGTAGGAATCGGTGTTCTTTTGCGAGGATTTGTGGTTTATCAAATCTGATGTAATGGTTGGGTTGATCCAGATGGGCGCAGACTGCAAACTTCCTGGGGCGGCGATGCTTCACATCAGCTATATGTTCTTTTACGCGGGTTTTTACTGATCTTTTTGGTTGCCCTATGTAAGAGAGACCACATTCACAATCCAGCATGTATACTCCTGCATCTTGTAGAGGGATGTTACACTTGACAGATGGTAAAAATTGACCGCCCTCCGTACTTCTCCAGTAAAACTAAGATTCTACAAGCGGTATGTAGATGATACTTTCACAATTCTACCTTCTAATAAAGTTTCTAGATGTTTTAGTAATTAGAAATCCTAATAACACCTTGAGTCACACTGTGTATAGGAAAAAGACCCATACCAACAGGTATTTAAACGGTGAATCTCACCACCATCCTTCACAGTTAGCTACCGTGGGCAAATCTTTGTTTCAGAGAGCACAAGGGATCTGTGACAGTAAACACCTGGCGCCGAGCTTCAGCATGTCAAGCAAGTTTTGCAAGACAACAAGCTTCGGGTTCCGCGCCTTCGTCTCAGTGACCGAGTGAAGCCGGCCACAGTCGAGCGTGTACCTGCAGTCCTACCATATGTCAGAGGAGTCACGGACAAGATTGGCTATATCTTGAAGCGGGCTTCAATAAAAACATTTTTCAAGCCGCCGAAGAAGATAAGTCAATTTTTACCATCTGTCAAGTGTAACATCCCTCTACAAGATGCAGGAGTATACAATGCTGGATTGTGAATGTGGTCTCTCTTACATAGGGCAACCAAAAAGATCAGTAAAAACCCGCGTAAAAGAACATATAGCTGATGTGAAGCATCGCCGCCCCAGGAAGTTTGCAGTCTGCTGCCCATCTGGATCAACCCAACCATTACATCAGATTTGATAAACCACAAATCCTCGCAAAAGAACACCGATTCCTACCAAGGATGATTCGCGAGGCTATTGAAATTAAAAAACATCCTTATTTTAATAGAGAAGATGGTTGGGTATTACCACCAGCTTGGGATCCTATAATTAATAAAATTAAGTCAAAAACCAAGCATACCACTGCAAGACACAGTTAGCTCTTTCTGCGTAGATCGGACAACCAATAATAATTAAAAGCTGAAGGTACTCCGGGTTGACTATGACATCAGGACATCTGTCACCTCAGTCCCCCCGTGACCATGGGTGCTGTAAAGCACTCGAAACGTCGGGTTATAAATAACAAAAATAAACGCGATAAAATCCGTAAAATTAGTTTCATTTAAATGTGTAGTGTTCGTGTAAATATAAGAAATCATTATGTATGATGTACTTTTTTTTGTAATTATAAATGACATTATGTAACATGGCATTAAAAAAAGAAAGACCCCAGAGTCTCTTACCGGTTCTTCTCTGAGGAAATTTTTTGAACTGGTGTAGATTTTGACGTTCATAAGAGCTTTAAACAAGCCTAAATTGGATAAAGAAATTAGACTTTGACTTTGATTTTAAATATTATGAAATAGTAGGGATACCAGGAAAGTATTACTCAACTGAAAATCACAAGGCGAGAAGAGCGAAGGAGAGCGTAGTCCGAAGTACTAGTTCTTTTAAATATAGGTAAAATGGAAACACATATCGCTATAAAACTACACTACAAAGTTAAATACAACCACTTTCTTTTCGTAATATTTGATAAGTATGAAAATGATATTAGATAAACATTTTTAGGAAGAAATATGGATGACATGATATTTATTTTTAATGCCTGTACTAAAGGAGTCTGTTATAGAATTAAGACGCCTCTTCACTCTGGTTTTGTCTTAAATCAAACACATTGTGAATTTACAGATAGACAGACGCAATACAATTACTTAATAGCATTGCCCAAAAATGACCCTAATATTCATGAATGTGTGTTACACGCGTAAGGTATATTGCTTAGCGTCGCGTCAAACGCATCAAACGACACAATTTGCCATTTGGTGTTTCTAACCGACGATTTGTCGCGTATTTATTAAGAATCATATACATTTGCCTATACGTTCTTTGTAGAATACAGGCTTTTTGTCATCGATTTATTAAGATAATATTTTAAAATAAAAAAAGAAATAATAAATAATTTTATTCGATGCTACATGACATTGGCATTAAATTTAAATGACAATACATATTGGATTGCAGCAACGAAAAGGTCCGAAGCAGCTGCTGTCTGCATGACATCAGTGTTGCCTCGCTGTCATCACTGTGTGTAAAAAAAGATAAATTATAATGGCCATTAACCAGAAACTACCTAAAAAATGGTTTATGACAATTGGACATGAACAATATTAGAGGTACTCATAGATTCATGACATCCATAGCTGCTTAGAACCAATTTATTAATGGAACTAAATGACGAGCCGAGTAAGTCATCCACCTGATGGTAAATGTTTCGTCCGTCCGACCGTAACTGTTATGGGCAGGCAGTCACGGTATCACCAAGAAGCATTTGCGTAACACCATCTGTGTGACACCGAACTGCGCTCGTAACCATGGGACATCGGTTCCTTAAATGATACTAGCTTCAGTTTACTTCGAACCGAAACACAGTGGTTGCACATCACTGCTTGCAGGCAGAATAACTCGCACTGTGGTGGTATAAGTAGCACCTACTAACCTACCACGTACTACGTACCTTCGTTACTATTTAAATATTTTATAATATGTAATGTATTTTACAATATAAATGTATAAACTATATTTAATATACACTTAAAAAAAAAAACGTGATCCTCATATTCCTTTAAGTATTCCGTTCAAAAGAAATCCCAAAATTTAGATATTTTTTCGGTCGTCACAGTGACTATCTTTAAGCATAAATAAGAAATATATACATGAAAAAAGAAATTTTGTGTATCAAACAGAATATTAACGAGTTATAATTAAATCTTTGTGTTTGTGAATAAGATAAATAAAAAAAATATTTCATGGGATTGTGTGAAAGTATCTTTATATTCTGCATCTAGAAAATTGAGTTTCAGCAATTAAAAAATCACTTACTACAAATATTCTATTTTAAGCATCACTGTAGAATAGAACAACCTTACAATACCAGTTATTTTCAATAATACAATGAAAGAACAAAATTTGTATTCATCATCATCACTATAATCATTTCAGCCTATCATTTGTCCATTACTGAACATAGACCTCCCCAATAGATTGCCAAAAAAGTTTGTAGGTCTCATTTTTTTGTGAGACGGGTTGGTTCCTTTTAATAGCATACGTTTGAAGAGTTACCATATGGAGAACATGTTAGCCTATAAGATACCTAGTACCTCAGCGACCTGATTACCTGCTTAGGAATCCTACCATCACTAACATAATCTAAATACAAAGTTTCATCGAAGTTCCATCGGCTTTGCGGGAAGTCGATGGATGCAGGTGACTAAGGAACGGTCTGTAGGGGAGACAATTGTTATGTTTTATTTAATGTTGAATTGGGAACAAAAGATACGCAACGTTGCGTTATTCTAGACACCATCGGTAGTCGATGCTCTGATATATACAGGTTTCCCTTCCACGCAATTAATTCACGTGGCTTTTCACGGACGATAGATCAATTTCTTTTATAATCATAACATACCACATATCGGATTCAGTGCGGACAGAGAGTTGTGTATGCAAAAATATTGTTAGAAACAACGTAAAATTGTGCTGCTCGGGAAAGGAATTTATGACGATGGCCTTCTGACCGATTTTGGTCACAGATAAGTGATTTTTTGGATAGTATTGAATAACTGCAAACAAGGACACTACTCACTCGTCTTTACTTTGCTCGTCATTTTAACTGAAAGTAACTAGTCCATAGCTGGACGAAGGCCTCTCAAAGGTTAGGAGGATTCCTATAATCGCCACGCTTGCACTTAACACTAGTTCTCATAGTCTGCTTCACGGCAGAATAACTGGCCCTGCGGTGGTGCCTACCTAGACTGTTTCCCTGCATAGGAATCCTACCACCAGTAAAAGTTTTACTTTTACTAAGAAAAAGTTTTACTTTTACAGGTGGTAAGGAATGTAAAATTAGAATCCACAAGTTAGCAGGCAGGTTATGCTTGCCGCTACGGCTAGCTGCTCGTTATGTATATATAATGGACGTATCGGTCTAATGAAAGATACTTTTTAAGAATTTGGCGTATACTATTCCATGTAACTACTGGTGGCAAATGAACACACTATTAATATAATCGGCAGTGGTCAATGTGGTACATAGACACCTATAATCCATTCTCGATGACGAATCAGGGCGATTTTTTTTTGTCAGTAACAGATCATCGTATTGGTAGTAGGACGCAGGAATCCGGTAGGGCCAGTTAGGCCACCCCAGGGCCAGGTTATTCTGTTGTGAAGCAGGAGTGTGCACACATGACACATTTTCTAAACTGCAATATCCTGTAACGGGGTAAGGAATAATATTTTTCTTTTTGAATGTATACTTTTTAATAAATTTGTTGCATTAATCAAAAATAAACACTTAACAATTTGATTAGTGTTACCGATGTCATCTATTTCCTTATTGTCGGTGCCCTTGCTATCGTAATTTAACAATAAACAATTACGAACCACGCTGCAAGGTTACGTCGTTTGACTAAATTACAAGACGTGTGCGAATGCAAGTTAAATGCAATATGATGTCGTTACTTCATTCCTTTTACATACATACATACATAAGATCACGACTGTATCCCATAGGGGGTAGTCAGAGACTGGGCACTCACTGCAAAAACAGATGACTGCCACAATCCACGTTGCCACCAAAACAATATAATGCACTTGGTGTGATAGGTGGTGAGCCCATCGCCACCATGCGCTGTTGGATGAGCAGTGCAGTTTAATTACCTATTCGCCTTTTACGAGATACATTGGATGAGATGGAGTAGTAGTATTCTTTTAACGAGCCGCCATGACACGGCTCATTCCTTTTAAGATTTATAATATGTTTATAGAGTTTTTTACAAACTAATTATGGGTCATTTGTTATTATGTAAACAATCAGCTATACCAGGAGAAATTATTAACCAAAACGAAACAATTTGCCGGGTGTTGACGGTGTCTGCCACCCTATCTCTTTTTATATATAAACTGATAAAAATGCTACTCCAGTACGGGCAAGCGGACTCCACTCATCATCATCATCATTTCAGACCGTCACTAGTCCACTGCTGAAAATAGGAACCACTCCACTGAAATACTTTTTTTTTTCAAATATTAGATTGTAGCCCGTAGTAAATCATGACTTGCAATTGGCATTTTCAAAGAATTCGAAACCGGGAAAAGAACTCAAGTTATTATTAATAAATTAATATAATATATGAATAATAGTTATTATCAATGGGCTCACCACCTATCACACCAAGTGCATTATATTGTTTTGGTGAAACGTGGATTGTGGCAGTCATCTGTTTTTGCAGTGAGTGCCCAGTCTCTGACTACCCCTTATGGGATACAGTCGTGATCTTATGTATGTATGTATGTATCAATAAACTAGTACTAATATACTAATCCATACTAATATTATACGAAATTTGGCACAGACATAGCTTGCATCCTGGGGTTGGACATAGGATACTTTTATCCCGGAAAATCACATAGTTCCTACAGAATATTTAAAAACCGTCATCCACGCGAATTTTTTTTATTGGATAAAGTGATGAAACGAGCAAAACGTTCACCTGATAGTAAGTGCAACGTCTGCCCATAACAAATGCTGTGTCACCCAGGAAATTTCTGTGTGACACCACACTGTACCCATCACCCTGAGACATAAGGTCTTAAGTTTCATATGCCCAGTGATTACACTAGCTCAAAGTGCCCTTCAAACCGAAACACAGTAATGTTTGCACACTACTGCTTCACGGCAGAATAACTGGCCCTGGGGTGGTACCTACCTAGACGGATTCCTGCTTAGGAATCCTACCACCAGTTTTACACGGCGTACCTAATTATACAAATAGAGTGAAAGAGTAAATCTGCTACAGAAAATAATCTTGTACTGAAAAACTCACAACGTTGTGTCGACGAGGTGTAAAATTCATTCATAATGTGCGCGAGCACGCAACACAATAATAGCCGCCTTCGTTAATATTAATAACGAGTGCATTGCCACAAAGTTTTTCGTTTTTTATAATAATAATTCAGTGAATTATCCGTTACTTATTGTTATAATACCGTTCCCGTTTATTTTTATACAACAATGAGGACGAGCAGTCGTAGCTGTTTTACTTTAAGCAATACCTCACACTAGAATTTATACTGTATATTGAGTGAGTTTTACAGATTGCCTGTGGTGTAGCTCTCAGTGCCCGAGACATCTGAGACATCAGTTCTTAGACTTAATAACTGAGAAGTTTTTAAGTCTAAGAACTGATGTCTCAGGGTGATGGGCGCAGTATGGTGTCACACAGAAATGTTGTGGGTGACACAGCATTAGTTATGGGCAGATGTTGCACTTACCATCAGGTAAACGTTTTGCTCGTTTCGTCACATTATCAAATAAAAAAAGGACGGGGGCACCATATATAAATAATAGTATTAGCAGAGTCACGGATATATTACAAATCATTTTTCAACTAAGTTTTCTTACGCAAGGCGAAACTAATCTTGTTTCCGTTTATTTTTTTAAATCTGGATTACAGTCGTCTATTGTTAAGATTGTGTAAGTAATCACAACTTTGTTGTTTTTCTTGTTCGCTTCACAAATTCAAGCGTACTTCAAGCATAATTCAAAAGTACTGAATGCATTCCAAAACTTCCATTTTATAGCGACACTGCGCCATTCACATTTTATGCATGAAATAACGCATAAAATTGAATAGCTACAATTATTATCACTAGTTTTGAAATACTGGTACGTCTTTTATGTATTTTATTATCATTAAGTAGCGTACTGTAATTTTGATTTGTTCGTCTGAAATTGTTTTTTTTTTGTATGTGTGTAATGTTGCTAGCCCGCCGGCATTAACAACTTCGTCGGAGGAGACTCGCGAGCAGAAGGCCCGCGTTTAAAAAAAAACTGAAATTGGTGCACATCAAATTTCTTTTTATATGTTTCATATAAATCCAAATTCAAATATAGTTTAGATTATAAGTTTTAAACATTTTTAAAATGTGATTGACTGTTCTGTTTTCACCCGCATATATACGAGTATGCCGACCACGTGACTGTAGCGCATGGTGCTTCGCCTGAGCACTCTCAGGTTGGCCCTTCTCGGTAGCATTCTGTTCTCGGAGTATGGCTCCTTAAAGCCGTAGCATAAAATTTTACACCTTAAAACTTTTCTTAATAAATGGGCTATCTAATTCAAAAATATTTTATCAAATAAAATTAGCTTTTACTGAGATTAGTGCGTTCAGACATACAAACTCTCCAACTGTATCATAGTAGTAAAATATGGTGGTAACTTATGACGTTTTCGGAATATGCACCAAGAACATCCAAATAATGGAAAGTGGTCACTGTCACCTTTAAACGCTATCTTACTATCCTACTATCACTATCCTTAACAACCGCATAGCCTAGCCATTAGTGTAACAGACTACTACGCGCTATTCCTTGATTCGAATACCAGCCGGAGCCAGACATAAACCCAAATTGTTGATTTTCGATCTACGTGTTGTTTGATTATCCCGATGTCTCCGACACTGCATCCTACCGTACCTCCGATTTTTTAAATTGTATTAAGTCTTATGATTTAATGTTTTGTAATCTTACTAAATTAAATGAAAACGTAATATGCGCTCCTTTCCTTTCCATTCCTTTTTGTCTCGACATTGTTACTGTCCGAAGCAGACCGACGAACTGAAGAAATATATACTGCCTATTTAATTTAAAATTAATAAACAATAGTACGAAAATCACTAACGTTATTCACAGTGTTACTACATACATTAAAATTCCCGCCATTTTTTTTCGGAAGAAAGTGATTAGACCTTACTATTAAGGACAACGTCTGCCCATAACGAATGCTGTGTCACCCAAAACATTGCTATGTGGCACCACACTGCACCCGTCACCCCGAGACATTGGTTCTTCATCTTTCTCTCATATGCCCAGTAATTACACTAGTTCTCAGTGCCAGTGAGACCGAAACACAGTAAAGTTTGCTCACTGCTGCCTTATGTCAATAGATGGTGGACTAAACGACTACCTCGACCCTTTTCTCCAATATGCCTGAAATAAATTATCCAGTTCGACGATAAGGTTCTACCAGACGCCGCGATAATTCAACTTTTCTTAGCTTGGGAGGGATCCAAATCCAGCTGTGAATTATTTAAAAAGAAGAAAGGAAAACGTATAAAGAGCGCGTGTTATTGTGTGTGTGTGTGTGTGTTATAGTGTAAATAAACGTGAATTAACAAAAATATTACTCTCTTGGGATCTGTGGTTTATCAAATCTGATGTAATGGTTGGGATGATCCAGAACATGGTCACAGACTGCAGACTTCCTAGAACGACGATGCTTCACGTCAGCTATGTGTTCTTTTACGCGGGTTTTAATTGATCTTTTTGTTTGGCCTATGTAAGAGAGACCACATTCACAATCTAGCTTGTATACTCCTGCGTCCTGTAGAGGGATGTTACACTTGACAGATGGTAAAAACTGACTTATCTTCTTCGGCGGCTTGAAGAATGTTTTTATGGAAGCCCGCTTCAAGATATAGCCAATCTTGTCCGTGACTCCTCTGACATAAGGTAGAACAGCAGGCACACGCTCGACTGTGGCCGGTTTCACTCGGTCACTGCGACGTAGGCGCGGAACCCGAAGCTTGTTGTCGTGCAAAACTTGCTTGACATGTTGAAGCTCGGCGGCCAGGTGTTTCCTGTCACAGATTCCTCGTGCTCTCTGAAACAAGGATTTACCCACGGTAGCTAACTGTGATGGATGATGGTGAGATTCACCGTTTAAATATCTGTTAGTATGGGTCTTTTTTCTATACACAGTGTGACACAAGGTGTTATTAGGATTTCTAATTACTAATACATCTAGAAAAGCTAAAGAGTTATTTGCCTCTAACTCCATTGTAAATTGAATTTTAGAGTTTAGGGAGTTAAGGTGGTTTAGAAATGCATTTACTTTATCTGATGATAAAATTGTGAAAGTATCATCTACATACCGCTTGTAGAATCTTGGATTTACTGGAGAAGTACGGAGGGCTCTCTCCTCAAAGTCTTCCATGAAGATGTCGGCGACAATGGGAGATACTGGGAGATAATGGGAGATAATGGGAACTACTAAGACATTGCCTTACATCTGGCTATCTATTGTGGAAGGAACACTACTACAAGCAAGTAGATGGTGTGGCGATGGGCTCCCCAGTATCTCCCATTGTCGCCGACATCTTCATGGAAGACTTTGAGGAGAGAGCCCTCCGTACTTCTCCAGTAAATCCAAGATTCTACAAGCGGTATGTAGATGATACTTTCACAATTTTACCATCAGATAAAGTAAATGCATTTCTAAACCACCTTAACTCCCTAAACTCTAAAATTCAATTTACAATGGAGTTAGAGGCAAATAACTCTTTAGCTTTTCTAGATGTATTAGTAATTAGAAATCCTAATAACACCTTGTGTCACACTGTGTATAGAAAAAAGACCCATACTAACAGATATTTAAACGGTGAATCTCACCATCATCCATCACAGTTAGCTACCGTGGGTAAATCCTTGTTTCAGAGAGCACGAGGAATCTGTGACAGGAAACACCTGGCCGCCGAGCTTCAACATGTCAAGCAAGTTTTGCACGACAACAAGCTTCGGGTTCCGCGCCTACGTCGCAGTGACCGAGTGAAACCGGCCACAGTCGAGCGTGTGCCTGCTGTTCTACCTTATGTCAGAGGAGTCACGGACAAGATTGGCTATATCTTGAAGCGGGCTTCCATAAAAACATTCTTCAAGCCGCCGAAGAAGATAAGTCAGTTTTTACCATCTGTCAAGTGTAACATCCCTCTACAGGACGCAGGAGTATACAAGCTAGATTGTGAATGTGGTCTCTCTTACATAGGCCAAACAAAAAGATCAATTAAAACCCGCGTAAAAGAACACATAGCTGACGTGAAGCATCGTCGTTCTAGGAAGTCTGCAGTCTGTGACCATGTTCTGGATCATCCCAACCATTACATCAGATTTGATAAACCACAGATCCTTGCAAAAGAACACCGATTCCTACCAAGGATGATTCGCGAGGCTATTGAAATCAAAAAACATCCTAATTTCAATAGGGAAGATGGTTGGGTATTACCACCAGCTTGGGATCCAATAATAAATAAAATTAAATCAAAAACCAAGCATACCACTGCAAGACTTCAAGACACAGTTAGCTCTTTCTGCGTAGATCGGACCCAAAAATAAGAATTAAAAGCTGAAGGTACCCCACTCTCTGTGAAACAATTGCTCAATATATAAAAAATATTAATTACTCGATAAATTTTAATTCAGAATAACGAATCCGCTGAACTCAAATTCGACTTTGAAATTTTATAGACCTAGAAAATTATGCTATTGTAGATCGACGGTGTGGCCGTATTTGCGTTGAGTAGATAAAGTGACGATACGCGCACAACGTTCACTTGATGGTAACTGCAACGTCTGTCCATAACAAATGCTGTGCCACAGAGAACATTTCTGTGTTGTACCACAGTGCCCCCCTCATTCTGTGTCAGCAGTACTTAAATCTCACAGGCCCAATGATTACACTAGCTCTCAGTACTCTTCAGACTGACGCACAGTCATGTTTGCACACTACTGCTTGACGGCAGATTACCTGGACTGGGGTGGTGCTAACCTAGATGTATTTCTGCATAGGAATCCTAGCACCGTTAGACCCCAAGAAAGATTCATCAGTAAGCAATCCATTACGTTATATCAGAGAATAGCTGTGCCCCACGGAGTCACTTGCTGTTTAATTTAAAAGAAGAAGCGTGATGTTAAATAACCTATAATTTACCTCAAAAATTGGGCTATCTATAACAAAAATAATTTTTCAAATCCGACCGATAGTTCCAAAGATTAGCGTGTTCAAAGAAATAAACGAACTGACTCTTCAATTTTATTATTAGTATAGATTATAGCTATGGTTACAATGAATCGATCATTGTGAATTGATCAATAAATACTAATTTGAAACAATCATTTGCACGTAGCGTCCCAGGCGCATATGAGTTCACTTTAACATAAATTGCGGGCAAGGGTAAATTTTACTGAATCCACTCAAGTACTTATAGTCGCGGTCAGAAACTCATTCATGGGACTGCATATACATTTTTCCAAAAACGATAGAAAATGCTCGGGCTTCATATGAATAAGTTAAAATATTTATTAATCGGAGACTACTGAACTGGTGAAGACTATTGACACTTTCGCTAGTGGCAATACTATTAGGAGGTACCACCGGAGGACCACTTATTTTGCCGTAAAGCAGTAGTAAGCAAACATTACTGTGTTTCGGTCTGAATGGCACTGACTAGTTTAATAACTGAGCATATAAGACTTAAGAGCTGACGTCTCAGGGGGACGGGCGCAGTGTGGTATCACACATAAATATTCCGGGTGACACAGCATTGCTATGGGCGGACGTTGCACTTACCATCAGGTAAACGTTCTGCTAGGCTCATCCCTTCCTCCAATAAAAAAAAATAGTTGTTTTTACCTCTGTTTACTCTGTCCATATAATGGTATGACTTTCTGTGTGTCTGTGGGACAAGTCCTTCGTCGCCGTCGATTGTGGCGTAGATAATTCGATTAAATAAAAATAAAACTATGTTTTGCACTAAATAATAATGTATTTTTACATATAAAGTGAACGATGTGACTCATGACTTTATCCAATAAAAAATCCACACCAGAAACTCTTAATCTTTTTAGGCGGTTATTCGTAGAGTGCCGTGTGGAGGCGGCTCGATAAAACATTATTACCACTCCATTTCATCCGTAATCATCCATCCATCTCATCCATCGTAGAAAGCGAGTAAGGAATTAAACTACACTGTGCACCCAACAGCGCATGATGGCGATGAGCTCACCACCTATCACACCAAGTGCATTATATTGTTTTGGTGAAACGTGGATTGTGGCAGCCATCTGTTTTTGCAGTGAGTGCCCAGTCTCTGACTACCCCTTATGAGATACAGTCGTGATCTTATGTATGTATGTATTCGTAGAAATTTTACAACACAATATTGGACCCATATTTTATATAACGAGTACGTCCTTATCTCATTGACTGCTTAACACATTTTGTAACGTAGTAACGGGACGTGGTGTAAGGACATTATTTTAAAAATCTTAAATGGGAAGGAAAGTAATACATATCATATTATTCCTTAAAATTGTATCAGTATGACCCACAGAGTTTTAATTATGGATTTGGGTGTTTCCACAGCTTGTCAGCAGAGAGCACAGTGTGGGTAAAAGTAACAGCCCGTAAATATCTCACTACTTAGCACAGGCCTCCTCTCATTTCTGAGAGGGTTTTGGAGCTGGGAATAGTCCGCCACGCTGCTCCAATGCGGGTTGGCGGACTTATGTGAAGTCCTCGAAATATTTTTATTCCTCGGACATGCAGCTTTCCTCACGATGTTTTCCTTCACCGCTAAGCACGTGGTAAATCAGCACTTAAAATTGTACAACAATTGTAGAGGTGCTGGCACCGGGGATCGAACCCAGGTTACTCGCGTACAATGAAATTAAAGGCGAGCACCAGGCAGTGTAGGTAAAAATGGCGAATTTTTTTTTCGACGATTTTGCACAATGTAAAAAACTTGTTAATGCGAAAATTTACAAAGAAATTAAAAATATTCAGTTTACTTATCGTGTTGTTCGATGGTTTTATTGAAAAACGTCTTACGTCTTTGATTCACCTCATAAAATAGGACTGAAACAATTGAAACAATTAGGCCTTAACTTTTTTCAGTCCCACTTTATGGGCTCCCTCTGGATGGTTAAGCGGCAAAGGGGTATTCTGTTTCACTGAATACATTCTTTATAATAAAACAATAGGATTTCTCCTTAAAGACATACATTTCACAAGCACAACATAACCAGACCCGAAAAACGACATAAATATGTTTTAACACAAAGATCGACTGGAGTTCGAACCTAGGCCCCGCAGGCGTTAAAGTCAAGTACTCTGACCACTAGGTCACGCAGTCTTCGAAACTTACAACTAGCATGTGGACCTGTTTGTCAATTTGACTTACATTAAATAAACTTCAGACCCTTAGACTATCATCCATCTCTGGTTGTAATTATCGCGATTACCATGACAACAGAGTTATTCCAGCAACCATAACAAAAATAAGTGAACGAAGTCGTGTACAATATCATAAGCTTGACCTAATTGAAACGTGCAATCTGATATAATGGACGAATAGGTATAGGATAATTTTATTACATTGCACAGTGTATTCCGATCTTAAGCAAATTAGTGCGCCTTGCGTTGTTTCTAGAAAGCGATTGTTTGAAATTTCAAGCGGTCACGTAGACACGTTTTTCGAGTCAAATTAATTTGATTAGATCGGGAGTTCCTGTTGTTTAGTCTAATAGGGTAATACATACATACATACACAAAATCACGACTGTATCCCTTATGGGATATAGTAGTCAGAGACTGGGCACTCACTGCAAAAACAGATGACTGCCACAATCCACGTTTCACCAAAACAATATAATGCACTTGGTGTGATAGGTGGTGAGCCCATCGCCACCATGCGCTGTTGGGTGCACAGTGCATTTTCATTCCTTACTCGCCTTTTACGAGATCCATTGGATGAGATGGAGTGGTAGTATTCTTTTAACGAGCCGCCACCACACGGCTAACGAGCCGCCACCACACGGCTAACGAGCCGCCACCACACGGCTGATACTACATCACGGTAATAGTACGCCAAAATTAAGAAGAAACTACTGAAACCTCAGTCTTCTTATACATATATGACGGAGCAGAGATTCCAAAATTATTTTTAAAAAGCAAGACGTCAAGATGCCTGACTTCACGTTCTCTACTATCACTCACATTTGTAAGCAAATTATAAGAATATCAATTGAAACATACACACTATTTAAAAATGGTGAACATGCTTGCGCCGATATACATAATAATTCCTGTCGTGTCTAAAATCGGCTTCCTGTTCCTATTTTTTTTATTTTTTCTAAAAACCATGCCACAGACTTAGGGAGTTCTACAGTACCGTTGGTGTACTTCGCAGTCATAGATAAAAAAATATAATAAAAAAAAATACAATAAATTGCAAAAATGGATATGTACGAGTATAGTAGATGTATTTTTTACTGGTACCACCGCAGGCCCAGTTCTGTATACGTTATAATGTTGAAAATATAATGAATAAATCTCATTACAAAAGATACGTTTGCTTTCGATGGAATACGGTATACAATTATTTATCTATAGCTTTTTTACCCTTTGCATCACGGTCGTGGTTTTCACTAAATACAAGAAAGGTTTTTTTTTTTCAAACGGCAAAGTGTTTCTTTCCTTAGGCAGTAATACGTGCAAATTTAAAATATTAGACACTCACGAACATGCTATATATATATCATCATCATCATTTCAACCTACCAGTCCACTGCCGAACATAGGCCTCCAAAGTTTGTAGCACTCATTTTGGGGGATTTTGCCACTGTGTTTTTTTTTTAATTGATAAAGTGTCGAGACGAGCAATACGTTCACCTGATGGTAAGTGCAACGTTTGCCCATAACAGATGCTGTGTTACTCAGAATATTTCTGTGTAGCACCACACTGCGCCCGTCACCCGATGACATAATTTCTTAATTCTCATATGCCCAGTGATTACGCTAGCTCACAGTGACCTTCAAACCGAAACACAGTAATGTTTGCACACTACTGCTTCACGGCATACTAACTGGCCCTGGGGTGGTACCTACCTAGCATATGCAATTTGCAGATTCCTGCACAGAAATACTACCACCACTAGTAAGAAAAGTTGTGCGGCAGTGTGCACACTTGGCAGGCGGGCAACCGCAGTTTATTTATTCTAATGTTCCCGGAAGATGCTGCTCATCTCCTGGTTTTATTTTCCCTCTGCCGACTTTAATGTCACCCACGAGAGGAATAGGGGTTGTAGATTCTCTTAAGCCGCGATCACACGGCAAAAGCATGGTATTTCCAGATGATTCACCCATGCTACATGCAATGTTTGTCCCAGTTTAGTATAGTAATCGCAAAACTGAGTTTGAAAAGAAACTGACATATTTTAAGTTAAGAGGGGGAGGGGAGGGGGGGCAGTGGGAAATATAAGGATTTTTTTTTTTATTGAATGAAGTAATGAAACGAGCAAAACGTTCACCTGATGGTAAGTGCAACGTATACCCATAACAAATGTTGTCACCTAGAAAAATTCCGTGTGACACCACACTGTGCCCATCACCCTCAGTCATAAGTTCTTAAGTCTCATATGCCCAGTGATTATGTTCTGCCCAAGGTGTGTGATACGGAGTGTTTACGTAATCGCGACGCACTGAAACGCAAAAGCATGACCGGTACGACTAATTTTAATTGAAGGTTATGCGAGAGCACACCTGACACCGAGACAACTCCAGAGAGTTTGGGAAGTAGACATGATACGAATTTCAGTGTCGATGACTGTGTTTTCTAAAAAATACTTTTTTATTTTTCGTAGTCTCTCAAAACATCTGTGTCAAAAAGTACTTAGTATGGCTTATCATTTCTTATCATTGTATTATGTGCAATATCTAGACATATGAGAAATCTGTAAGCTTAACGTGTACATACAAAAATGTTGGGATAAAAATGATTAATTACATTGATTAAATACATTTCTATCATTTTTAGAAAAGTCTGTCTGCCTGTCTGTCTGTTTGTTTGTGAACACATCACGCCAAAGTACTAAATTTAATCAGAAGATTAAAATCATAGAGAGTATCTTCCTGTAACATTTAGACTTTGTTTTTTTTAAAATCGGTTAATTCTATAAAAAATTACGAGTATTTGAAGTTAACGGATTTCTTCAATGGTGGCGATGAGTCAATTAAGTAATTTAAGAAATGGTAATAAAAGATGTAAAGTAAAGTTCCATAGTATTAAACTAACACCTGAACCTGAAACACAGCAAATGAAAAATAATTTTATATTTTCTTTCAAAGAATATAATTTATATAAAGTACAATATTTAATTACGTATTTTTCGCCATCAAAGTTAATGAGCAAATAGACGGCGTTGTTTCACAAATGACCGTTGTATGACTAAGAGACACATTGTTTAAAATGTTTTCCACTGGCCCACGAGTTCAGCTGTACTATGAAGCTACTTCATACTACTTTATGTATATAAGTTTCAGTTAGACCAAACCGGGCTCGGTCCGCTAGCACAGCTATCCGTATCCGATGAAGCCGTGTAAGCCAAATTATTATATTATAATATTTTGTAGTTAAGCCTGTGGGGTGCTGAATGCTACACGACATATATATATTTATATACTTAAAGCTCTGTGGTGCGAGTTTCAGGTTCCCGGTTCAATGAATCGTTTATTTTTGTCTTTAAATAAAAATATTTATTTAAAATTACAATTTGAAATAACATAATATGTGGTTGACAAAATTTGTGTTGCTTGCTAGACATTTAGAATATTAATGAATGCTTCTCCTGAGGCTTTCTTTCAAGAAGAGTTCTTTCTTCCTACTCGCGTTTGATACGATACGACATCAGAGGGCGTTCGCTCTCGTAGGTGGCGTTAGTAGTCGTAACATGCTCCCGGCCTTGGAAGCTTCAGCTTCCAACTTGATGTTCCGCTTCTTGATTCGATGGTTGCTGCGGCAGGGGGCAGATTTTCGAGAAGGCACGACGAACGATTCCGCTGGAGGTGCGAATATCAGCGACTCGAGACACGCCATCTTTACCAGGGAAGATTTGTATGACTCGTCCCAATTTCCACTTGAGCGGTGGTAAATTATCATCTTTGATCAGTACAATATGTAATTGATCGAATAGTCTGGATAAATGCTGTATTTAAGTCTTTGCCACCTGTCCGGCGAAGCTAGTCCCTGATGATGTGATCATCCGTCCTAAAAAAAACTTTTACTGTATAAAGTGACGAAACGTGCAAAAGGTTCACCTGATGGTAACTGCAACGTTTGCCCACAACAAATGGTGTGTCACCCAGAATTTTTTTCTGTGTGACACCACACTGCGCCCGTCACCCTGAGACATCAGTTCTTAAGTCTCAAATGCCCAGTGATTACGCTAGCTCACAGTGCCCCTCAAACCGAAACACAGCAATGCTTGCACACTACTGCTTCACGGCAGAATAACTGGCCCTGGGGTGGTACCTGCCTAGACGTATTCCTGCATAGGAATCTTACCACCAGTAAAAAAATATATATAAAATATATAATTTGATATATCAAATTCTCATTCTAGAAACTTGATGACGAGAAAGTGAATAAGTGCATTTGCGGATAAAATATGTTTAAAACCATACTATAATATGTAAATTGAAAACGAATTGTTTTAGACGATATGAGCGTACAGAGAATTAAAATAATTTAGAAGTGAACTCAAGGCCGACAATATATTCTTTTTTGTTTCTGGTGAATATTTCTTAGACAATTCGCGTCTGTTATTTCAGGTAACAGATTAATAAATTGGGTCTGATTCTAATTTTCAGCTTTCGTAAACTGAGAATAAACATATTATAACAATATTATTCGTTAGTGGCTTCAAGGTTGTCTCTGGAAAATTTTAGTAGTTTGTAATTAAACGCGTTAAAATCCGTAAAATTAGTTTTATTTAAAGTTTGTGATATCATGATTTCTTATATTTACGCGAACACTACACATTTAAATGAAACTAATTTTACAGATTTTATCGCCTTTAATTTGGTTATTTATAACCCGACGTTTCGAGTGCTTTACAGCACCCATGGTCACGGGGGGACTGAGGTGACAGATGTCCTGATGTCATAGTTAAGCCGGAGTACCTTCAGCTTTTAATTATTATTTGTGGACCGATCTACGCAGAAAGAGCTAACTGTGTCTTGAAGTCTTGCAGTGGTATGCTTGGTTTTTGACTTAATTTTATTAATTATAGGATCCCAAACTGGTGGTTATACCCAACCATCTTCTCTATTGAAATTAGGATGTTTTTTAATTTCAATAGCCTCGCGAATCATCCTTGGTAGGAATCGACGTTTATTTGCAAGGATTTGTGGTTTTTCAAATCTGATGTAATGGTTGGGATCATCTAGAACATAGTCACAGACTGCAGACTTCCTGGAGCGATTTGTGATATTGTTTATTTTTAAACGCTTTGCAGATTTTTTTTTGTATATTATCGTAACATAAATATCGCCGTACAGTGGCGGTGTAAAAAAGATCCTCAACCTAACGTTATTATATGGATGTCAAATAATATTCGACAAGCAAGACTTACAGCGTCTCGAAAAATGCTATACCGAAATAACTTACTAGTCTTACAGAAAACTTACACATGATAATTATTATACCGGAATATTAGATAAAAATTATCATGTGTATAATTCTAAGACCGAAGACACCTTCATACAAAATTTCAGGTAGGAAATCACCCATTTTTTGAGATCATCTCTCGCAATTATTAACGTACTATCTGACGCCCGCGATTTCGTCCGCGTGGACATAGGTGTTTTAAATATCCCGTAGGAACAATTTTATTTTCGGGGATAAAAAGCATCCCATGTTCGTCTCCAGGATGCAAGCTATCTCCGTGCCATATTTAGTCAAGATCGGTTCAGCGGTTGTACCGTGAATGTAACAAACATATCTAAGGACGGAGAGAGTTACTTTCGCATTTATAATATTAGTATGGATTACATTAATCGCGACACTTAGCAGGAGGATTGAGTATTGTAGTACCAAATGCCTCGCACGTGGCCCGTCTTCTGTCGGATATTTCGGTATAGCATTTTTCGAGACGCGGTAATCTTGCTTGCCGAATATTTTTGACATCCATAGAATAACGTTAGGTTGAGGATCTTTTTACACCGCCACTATACGGCGATATTTACATTACGATAAAATTAAAAATTAAATTAAAAAATCTGCAAAGCGTTTAAAAATAAACAATCTTTAAATAAAAGTAATTTTACGGATTTTATCGTGTTTAATTACAAACTACTAAAATTTTCCAGAGACAACCTTGAGGCCACTAACGAATAATATTGTTATAATATGTTTATTCTCCGTTTACGAAAGCTGAAAATTAGAATCAGACCGAATTTATTAATCTGTTACCTGAAATAACAGACGCGAATTGTCTAAGAAATATTCACCAGAAACAAAAAAGAATATATTGTCGGCCTTGAGTTCACTTCTAAATTATTTTAATTCTCTGTACGCTCATATGGTCTAAAAACAATTCGTTTTTAATTTACATATTGTAGTATGGTTTGAAACATATTTATATAAAATATGTCAATAAGCCGTGTGGTGGCGGCTTGATAAAAGAATACTAGGCGAGTAATAAAACTGCACTGTGCACCCAACGGCGCATGGTGGCGATGGGCTCACCACCTATCACACCAAGTGCATTATATTGTTTTGGTGAAACGTGAATTGTGGCAGTCTCTGTTTTTGCAGTGAGTGCCCAGTCTCTGACTACCCCTATGGGATACAGTCGTGATCTTATGTAAGTATGTATGTATGCACTCTTCCACTTTCTCGTCTTCAAGTTCTCTAGAATGAGAATCGATACAATCAAACAAGGGTTTACGAATAGTGACAAAAGTTTTTTGATGTGATAAGTATTTTCTAAGATTAGCGCGTTCAAAGTAACAAACTCTCCAGTTTTATTCTAGTAGTAAGATAAGATGTATTTTTTTTGGAACGGATTATCACATCATCAGAGACTAGCTTCGCCGGACAGGTGGCAAAGCGCTGAGAGCGCTTAGCCGATACCTTTATTTATGGATGACTGCCGGAAGGGCCTCCGAGAGGGGACCTCGGCTTGGACCGTCATCCTGTACGCGAGAGTAACTGACTCGAGGGTGCCCTTTTTCAACGTACCCGCGATTCCTCTGGTATTGCGGTTGTTCATGGGCGGCGGTGATCACTTACCATCAGGAGAGCCATTTGCTCGTTTGCCCCCTCTCCTATAAAAAAAGGGGGAGCCGGCCTCCGCTCGGTCAGTTACGTCAATAGGGAGGGAGATAAGATGTACGAAGAGAAAACACTCGAGTTATGTCGATTATTAGTTATTTACGACGCATATTTCCTAGAACCTAACATGCCGTAACTTTTAGCACTCACTTCACGTCTGTACTTTTAAAATTAAGGAGTACGAGAAGGCGTAAGTTTTTTTTAGTAGTATACTAGTGACGTAATTTGTAATGGGCAGAAGTTGCACTTACCATAAGTGCAACGTCTGCTCTTTACAAATGCTGTGAAACCCAGAACATTTCTGCATGGTCCCACACTGCGCCCGTCAGCCTGACTCATAAGTTCCTAAGTCTCATATGCCCAGTAATTACACACGCTCTCAGTGCCCTTCAGAGTAATATTTGCACACTACTGCTATACGACTAAATAACTGGCCGATGGTACCTATCTAGACAGGTTCCTGCGCTGGAATTCTACCACCAGTCCTGCGAAGGAATCCTACCAACAGTAAGAAACCAAGTTAGAATGAATCGTCGTAATTAGCCAAGATGGATTTTCGAATTTAGTACCAGATATCACTAATCTTAAACACTGCCGCTCAGCACCGGTAGGAATATTTTAGGCGTGGCATATTTAAGGCGGTAACCTGTCATCTATTGGAAGCCTGGTTTGCCTCAGTCGATCCCACTGAACGACAAGGGGTACTAGATTCAATTTTTTCTTTTAAAAACGCTGCTCAACACTGTTTTATTTTTCTTCTGAGTGAGTTTACAGACAAATATATGCTATGACTTGTGGTTTTGCAATTGCAATTAATAAAAAAAAAAGCATTTGCGTAGTAAGTAAGGTACGCTGATCTTTAGATAAAACAAAGGAGAATGGTTTTTACTAGTGGTAAATGGTTGAAATTCGATCGCGATTCACTGCACTACACTGCAAACACACTTTATTGAATTCAATGCTTTTTGTAACACATTATATTTAAATTTTAGCTTTCTGCACCCCTTCTCTATATAAACTTTAACTATGCCAAATCACACTCTTCCGTGCGCGCAATATGATTAATAAGGGCTAAAAAGTTTTCTGTTCACGTAACTGTAATTAGTAATGAATCATTCCATCAAGTATATTCACGAGCCTGTCGTTTCCACGTGGGAACAGACAAGGACAATGCATTTTTTCTCTCATTCAAATTGATACAAATTGGCACAGATTACTTCAGTCAGAGGCTACAAGGCTGGTCAGGGGCGATAATGAATATTAATAGAGACTGCGACGTCCTTGCTGCCCACGCTTAAAGAAAGCAGACCTCCAATATGACATTATTTGCTTAGAATAATCTTCCTAACAATAAACGTTGAGAATGGTTGTTATTATGTAAATTATCTAATTGTAAAGGTTATTGGAGCAAACAATTCTTTGCATAACTTATGCTAAGGCGGCTTAAGAGAATCTAGCACCCCATCTCATCCCGTGGGTGTCGTAAAAGTCGACAGAGGGATAATTATACTGGTGATAGACTGACTGTGATGATGATGAAAAATAGTTTGAGTGAGTGATCATACTGTTTGATGCCCTCTGTCAATCCAAAGCTAAATATAAAAATCTTCATCATTTCAGCCTATCATAGTCCACTGCTGAACATAGACCTCCCTCTTAGAATGCCCCGAAACACGGTCCTGAACCACATGCATCTATCGACTTCCCGCAAAACCGAACACCGCCGCTGCATCCAGTGGGGGTTCAACAATTTGTGTTTTGACACAAATGTTGGTTCCGTCTGGGATTTGGACTCCACACCCGTGTCGAGAGGTGAGAGAGATCGAGGTATCCTAACCACTCAGTTCTCTACTGTGTGATGATGATGATAATGATGTTCTTCTAGCCGATTTCGACCACGGCGACAAGTTCCGAATACTGTCGAGAGCCATCAACTGTGCAGGAGATATTATAGTGCCACAAGTGTACGCGCAAACACAGAGGCACTTACTCGTCCCAACCTACCCGCGCCCGATGTAACGCTGATGCGATAAGATCGGAGGTAAGCTAGGATGCAGTGTCAGAAACACGGAGACAATCACAACACAACCAGACCCGAAAACCAACAATTTGTGTTTTAGCACATATGTTGGCTCCGGCTGGGATTCGAACCCAGGACCCGCGGCGTAGAAGTCAGGTACTCTGACCACTAGGCCACGCGGTCGCCAATCCATCCAAATCATCATTTCTACTGTGTACTTGATCGTCGTAATTCCTAAAATAAAAAAGCATCAAATAACCTTAGCTATTTCAAAGTTCCGCCTTATATGAAATTTTACATAATTAATGAACAATGCAAAATTTCCAACATTTGCAAATAGGCACACACTTAACCTACATGTTTATGGTGTCAAAATCTGGGTCAAGTCCGAGTTGAGGGGATCGGTCAAGGTTCGATCGAGTTTTGCATTCAATTAATCGTCGATCACATTAGCGTCCTTGTCGTTATACGAAATATGTAGTACGAAGACGACTCCTATTCGTCCATGAAAAATGAGACATACATTTTTTTAAATAATTAAATTTGACGAAACGAGCAAAACGTTCTCCTGATCCCATATGCACATAATTTGTCGGCTCGGTTGGCGCAGTGGCTAAGCACTTAATTTATGCGCCGCGGATCGCGGGTTCGATTCCCGCACGATAAATATTTGTATGACCTACATATGGTTGTTCCGGGTCTGGGTGTTTGTGCATGTGGAATTTATGTCTGTAAAACGCACCCACGACAAAGGAGAAATCCTACTGTGGGGCATCGTTTTTCAATTATAATAAAAAAATGACACTAGCTCTCAGTGCCCTTCAGACCGAAACACAGTAATGTTTGCACACTATTGCTTCACCGCAGAATAACTGGCCTGGGGTGGTACCTAGGTTCAATCCACCCGCCAGTATTTATCATTATGACGATCGTTCGGCTTTCAAAGTCCATAATCCTTTACTGGGAAATGCATACATAAATGCCAAAAATATTTACTCTATGGATAGTTGGAAATAGATAGGAATGTAGGCGTCTGCAGTATCGGCACCCACGCACAGGATATTATGATGTTCCCTCTTACTATTCTTTGGTCGTAGTTCTAGGTTTGTATATTGCCCTAAGGATTAGCAAGCCGAAGTGCAAATGATTTCCATATAGCTCGTAGATCCGATCACCTTTTGGGGTCTACCTACAAACGTAGTGCACGTGACTCAGGTCCGTATTTAGTAGCAGTCTATGAGAAGAGGGATGTTCATAAGTGGACGTGGGGTGAAATAATGACGATGATATTTGTACTATCTGTCGGTCACCAAAACCTCGTTTCTGCACAGCAATGATGGCACGTGTAGGTAAGGTTGGCATTTGGAGAAAAACCAGGCAATGTATCAGGAGACCATTTTCCTGTAATAAAAAATATTGTCATCGCTGGGATTATAATCGAGGACTCTTGGCTCGGTATGTGCCCCCACATTTATCACAGAGATGAGAGTTTCACTTAGTCTCGAGGTAAAAGTTCAGTATCTTCTCAAATCTATCACGATAGTTTTTGCGTAATCCTAGTAGAGAGTATACCTTCATTAACTCATTATATAATCCGACAGTAATATTTTTATTATGTGAAAAATTAAATATTGATACAATGAAATGAATGAAAAAGCTTTTATTTTATAGAAATCAAATATTTTTGATAACAATAGAGCCTACTGTGATATATTTATTATATTATGTCATATTCCTTTAAAAGCGACGACTAAAATTCAGAATATGTTGTTTATTTTTCTTAGCAAAAGTGTTTTTAGTGAAAATAAATTGCACAACATAATTTCATCTTTAAAAACGCGCTCGCTTTAAATTTCATAGTACGCGAGGGTGGGTTAGATTCCCGGTGCCGGCACCACTAAAATTGTTAATTACAATTTTAAGTGCTGATTTACCACGTGCTCGGCGGTGAAGGAAAACATCGGGAGGAAACCTGAATCTCTGAGAAATAAAAAATATTTTCGAAGACATGTGCAGTCCGCCAACCCGCATTGGAGCAGCGTGGCCGATTCTTCCTAGCTTCAAAACCCTTTCAGAAAAGAGAAGAGGCCTGTGCTCAGCAGTGGGACATTAATGGGCTGAAATTTTTCTTTTTTTATACGCTATTGCGTTTATACGTACTGATTTACTATGTGCTATATATCAGTGAAGAAACAATAAAAGACGAAAAATATAAAATAAAATAAAATTATAAAAATTATATATATAATATCTAATAACATTTACATATATTTAAATAGAAACATACATATATATATATAAACTCATACATATATATTACAACAATACTGCGTTTAGATCTAAAGGGCACAGAGAGCTAGTGTAATCATTCGAAGACTAAAAAAAAATTCAACCAAATTCAGTCGTATTCCGGTGCAATCCAGATCTACTTACTGTAGATATGACAACTCTACTTGATAACCGGAAGACTGTGTTCGTAGTCGGAATTGACCACGTCCAAAAAAATATATATTTCGTTGATACATTATAACACGTGCATTTATTTCGCTGCAATAATTTCGGTTCAATAAATCCGGTTAAGCTGTTATGATGGGTATACGCTTACAAAGTATCATAAAACTATGTCGCGACACAACTTTACATAGCAGATGACATCACGCAACTTACACGAGTCTTAGAGCAAACACTTGAAAATATGTTTTATGTGGGTGGCGCTGTTGATTCGATTCTAGCTCACTGGCTTGATGAATGAGCCGAACACACGTTAGAATTGGGATAGTCAATAGTCGTTATGCAAATTTGAATTTCTTCGCTTTATGTGGTCTGTATTGTGCACAGCAAGTAAGCCATTTAAAGTGGGAGGGAGCTGTCTTCTGACATACAGGGTTTCCTAGTTCAGAAGCCAGGACTTTAACGAAATGTTAAAACGTTGTTGTTGTGTTATTATTACTGCGCTTTATTTCTATGCTAAATTTGAATTTACTCCGTCTCTGCGAAAACATGTAATTTAGGATGTACTCGCTTTCTTGTCGCCGAGATTTCCCAGATTTGAGTTTGATATAGCTCCTCAGAAACATTATAGACTGTCCAGATCTCATTCGCAGGTTTAGCTTCAGAACACCTTCGAAACTCCCACGCTCACATTTAGGAGAACTGTACTTGGTAAATATTCTGCTGTGCCCAGATTAAGTACGCTGCTTAATTAATATTGTACGAAAATTGATATTTACGTATAGTTTTAAAAGAAAAACATGTTTTCGCAAAAGTTAAAAAATATTGTGTAACTTTGTGTTCTTTGCATGATGTGTATGCCTGTACTAGGTTCAACATTAAGTGTACCATAATAAAAAAAAAAACCTATAACATATATATATATATATATATACACGAGTATATATATATATATTATATTATATATATATATTACTAACTCGTTTTTGCTATCCTACACCTATTCCATGTAAGATGTAGGTCGTTTCCATTGTTTAATTTTTATATCAACGCCCTAATTATATCAACCTTTAAATACACCAGAAAATATTTTATTTTATTTTAAACTAGCGACCCGCCTCGGCTTCGCTCATGTGCAATTTACTAATGAAGAAAATGAGAAGTGCGCTTACCAAAAAAAAAGTTTTTTTTTGATAATGTAACGAGTCGAGCGAAACGTTCTCCTGGTGATAAGTGCAACGTCTGCCCATAACAGATGCTGTGTTACTCAGAATATTTCTGTGTAGCACCACACTGCGCCCGTCACCTTGAGACATTAGTTCATAAGACTCATATGCCCAGTGATTACGCTACCTTTAAGTGCCCTTCAGACCGAAAGTCCACACACACCACAGTAATGTTTGCACACTACTTCTTCACGGCAGAATAACTGACCCTGGGGTGGTACCTACCTAGACGAATAGGAATCCTACCACTTTATAATCTAACTCCAGTCTCTATCTCCAGAACAGTCTAACTGAACGTTATTTTGTTTATATTGAGATTTTAATACAAAATATACAAATTTTCTACTTTTCCGTTGAATTTAAAAAAATCTTGTTTTGATAATAACCAACATAACAAAAAATCAGCCAAATCGGTGTAGCCGTTCTCAAGTTCTGATCTTTCATACATGCGGCGATTGATTTTTATTCATATATTACTGGCTGATGTTCGCAACTTCGTCCGCGTGGATATAGGTTTTATAAATATCCTGTCAACTATTTGGTTTTCCGAGATAAAAAGTATCCTATGTCCATCCCCAGGATGCAAGCTATCTCTGTGCCAAATTGCGACAAGATGGGTTCAGCGATTGAACCGTGAAAAGGTTACAAACAAACAAAGTTACTTTTGTATTTATAATATTAGTATGGATAGGTAGAAGATGTAAAGATCAACATTTCACATACTGCTAATCTTTTTTTACTTATTAACATTATATACATTATTGTATATCAGTGATTTTACATATTATATTTTTTATCAAACCTACTTTCGATAGAAAAACTTTTCCTGGTTGAATTTCTTGTAATTTGTATTTTTAAGCACCACCTCCTACGCTTAGGCATAATTATCAAAACGGAGCTGTTATTGTGTCTCGACTCGTGTTTCGATATTGTCTTGCTTTGACGTAAAATATTTAAAAAATATGACTTGAATACATTATGTCGTCATTATATAGCCATGAAGTTCTCGATCAACTTATGACTGATACACTATACTTAATACATTGTAATAAAGACGTTTTTTCTAATAAAATAAGATAAAGATTAGACGCGGAAAATCTTTGCTAAAACTTTGACCTTTATTCTATATGCGAATTTAAATTAATCTATTTTGAAATGTTGGTGATTTAAATAATATTAACATACGTATACAATTTTACTTGGTATGATGTTCTACTGTCCGATTTTCGAACATCATCATCATTTCAGCCCATGACAAGTCCACTACTGAACATAAGCCTCCCCCTAAGATTGCCACAAAAGCTTGTAGCTTTCATAAAGGGGGGATTTTGCCTTGCTTGGCGGGCGGGTTGGCAACCGCAGTTTATTTATTCTGATGTTCCAAGAAGATGCTGCTGCCCATCTTTGGGTTTTAATTTTCCCTCTGTAGACTTTAACGACACCCACGTGATGAGATGAAGTGGTAGATTCTCTAAGGCCGCCACGGCAACCATGGCGACAACTTATTAATACTGTCAGATGTTATAAACTGTCCAGGAGATTAGACACTGCCATAAATTTACGCACAAATACTGGGACACTCACTAGCCTTGCGCCTTGCTCATGCGTTAAGATCTTGGCTAGGATGCAGGGTCAGAGACTCAAGGACATCCACTACACAATCAAACACTATAATTTGTGTTTTCTCACAAATATTGGTTCCGGCTGACATTCGAATCGAGGACCCGCGGCGTGGTAGTTAAGTAACCAATAGGGCATGTGGTCATTGTTGTATGCGTACGTGGACTGTATGACGTAAGTCATCATGTAGGTGTTGGAACTGCGTTGCCTTCTACTCACTAGTGTAGACGGACATATCCGGTATTTTAATAGTATTTATAACAGGTATGCATGTCTATCGCAATCATCATCATCATCATCATTATTTAAGCCTATCACTAGTCCACTGCTGAACATATGCCTCCCCCACAGATTGCCACAATTTGTATCTCTCATTTTGGGGTGATTTTGCTGCTGCCCATCTGGTGGTTTTTATTTTCCCTATGTATATTATACTTTTACGTCACGGGATAAGATGGGGTAGCATCTTCTCTTAAGCCGCTACCATACGGCGGAGCCGGTGAATGCAAGTGAATGAATACAAGTGGTGTCTTCTTAGTGAACGAAGAAGTAAGGAAAGGCTATAAAATGGTCACTCTCTTCGACAGATGGCGGTATAACCATCCTGAACGGCCCGGTTGGAGTAATGGCAATGTGTTTGACTTCTGTCCTATAGTCCGAAGTTTCCGGGATTTTTTTTTTCTTCTTTTATTTTTGTTGACCAACACTAGGATTTCCCCTGTATCGTGAATGTATTTTACAGACATAAATTTCACATTTTTTGCAAACAAATGTCGGCTCCGGCTGGGATCCAAACCCATAATCTGCAAAATCAGGTACTCTAACTACTTGGTCGTCGAAGGCGGTTTGGGCGTTTGTGTATATTAATTTTTTGTCTGTTAGAGCAGCCAGGGGAAATGTTAGTGTGAGGAAATGTAGTTTTGTAGTGGCATGACTAAAATACGCAGATCGGTGACGGACGGACAATGTTCGTAACCTCTGATACTGCGATGACTAATCTGCTTACCAAACGTTGTAATTAAGGTAAATGCTCTGTACTGTGGAGACCTACGTTGAGCAGAGCGCTGCGTACGTGTTGTTGATGACGCATTTCCGCAAATCACGAGTAAAATACGTTAAATATCGGGGCTATCTATGCCAAGCCAAACTGTCTCATGGTTGTCTTTGAAGTCGAAACCCTAAGCGAAATGCTGTAATAATATCGAGGCAACTCATAGATGTACATTAATAAAAAGATAGATATACTTTATCGCATATAAAAACTATAAAAATCCGTCTATATGGATTCCTGCATATAAGTCCTACTACCAGTATGTATATACAATAACATTGGTATAATAACCGTGTTTTGATGTGATGATATTACCTTCCATATAATATCATCGTACATCTGCGTGGGGAGGTCCTTAATTCGGATTTTATAACATGACAAATAACATTATATCGGGCAAAGTTTTAAGAATTTTGAGTATTTTGTAATATGTAATGCGTATGATTTTTTTGTTATAAACCGTTAGCTGGAAGTTATTGCCGTGAAGTGGGCTAAGCGACGTCATCATAAGCGTCGTCAAGATTTTTTTATGGAAGCCAGTAACGGGACGAGCTAATTGTCCACTTGTGGGTAAGTGCAACGTCTGCCGATAACAAATGCTGTGTCACGATGAACATTTATGTGTAGCATCACACTACGCTCGCCTCTCTGAGATATCAGTTCCCAAGTATCATATGCCCTAGCATTACACTAGCTCTCGGTGCCCTTCAGAATAACTGGCCCTGAGGTGGTAGGTACCCAGATTCCTGCATAGGAATCCGATCACAAGACAATTCCTTCAAAGTTTATGTGGTAATTGAAAACAAAACTAAAGTAGAAAAAACGAAGTAATTCAGCAACATATTTCATAGATCGCCGATATCTTCAACTTCTTTCTTATGCCTTCATATATTAAATAGAGATAAACTTGAATTCCGTCGCTTGATAACTGATTTAGACTTTAAAATGTTGTAGTTAAAGTATCCAATTCACTTAATGTGCTGAAGTTTGTATTAAATTGCTCATCGTATATAGCTAAGGGCTTTTGGCATGCACTCGACAGGTCAAGGTCGCGCAGGTAGGCCGGATCGCTCCAACAAATTATAAATGTAGATTATAAAGCTCATTCATTTTTGCAGATGAGGTTTGTTTTTAAAAAAATCTATTATAAATACATGTTTGTGGATTCCTTTTCATGAAATTATTTCTGTTGTTGAAAGGTTAACTTTGTTTAAATTATCATATCTCTTATTCAAGCCGGTCTCAGTTTGATTTCATAATTGATCGAAGTCCAAATTTCTGGTACAGCAACAACGGAAATTATGCACCATCAGTAGAAAAGAGGACATAGAAGAGGTTGGTTAAATTAGTAAATTACCAATAATAGAAAGCATCCTTAGATGTAACAAATATTGTAAACATGTACTTTTTAGCCCTAGGCTAACGCGCGCGCGGCGAACGCGTCTAGAGTTTACGCGATTAAGGTCACTCGGTCGATGAGAATTTCACCAGATGAGAAAGAGGTGGTGACGTCGACGTCGAGAGAAGATGATAAGTACCTAAGTATGACCACAGAAACTTTCAGAACGTTGTCACTTCGCGGATGGTGAGTGTCTAGCCACAATCGCTGCGTTCTACTATTATGGTTCAGGAGTTGGTCTTTTAACAGCATCCTAGAGACATAAAAAGAGAAAATCTATACACCTTCAGTAGAGTTCTAATGCATTCAGCTTTTGCAGAAATAATAGAAAAAATCAATATAACATAAATAAGTATAACATAGTGTTTGAAACGGGAATTTCTTTACTACGTTCACAAATTTCCTGAAGTATGCTGTAAGTAAGTTACCTGGATTCGATCCCTTGTGCCACCACCATCCACCATTTCAGCCTACCATTAGTCCACTGCTGAACATAGACCTCCCCCATAGAGTGCAACAAAAGTTTGTAGCTCTCATTTTGGGGGGATTTTGCCATAGTTGCCACGCTTGGCAGGCGGTTTGGCAACCGCAGTTTATTTATTATGATGTTCCAGGAAGATGCTGCTGCCCATCTTCTGCTTTTAATTTTCCCTCTGCCGAATTTTACGACACCCACGGGATGTGATGGGGTGGTAGATTCTCTTAATTAGATTTACTTAATTCGCCTGACAAGCGTGTCAACTATGGCAAAATTCCCCCCAAAATGAGAGCTACAAACTTTTGTAGCAATCTATTGGGGAGGCCTATGTTCAGCACTGGACGAGTGATAGGCTGAAATGATGATGATGATGATGGTGATGAATTCATGCGGTGTAATGATGGATGGCAAAATAATGTAATTACTGTCTTAGATTCATATAACGTATTACATTTATCACATTAATAAAAAATGCAAAAAATTTCATTGGCAATTAAATTAAACGCGTGCGTATAATTGCATAGACACTGTGAGGCAAGCGTAGGAAGTTTTATGAAAATCGTCACATGCCGACTATGCCATATGTTCCGCGACCACGCCTTCTGATATTGAGTCATAAGGTCGTTAAACCGACAGTCTGTATTCTTAAGTTCAAGTTCGTAACGAATTATCTAGTTAACTAGGTTTTACAAGCATAGACAGAACGATCACTTATTTATCGCAACAACTATATATTTTTAATTTCTGTAATTTGGTGCATGCCACGAAGTGCTTTCTCGATGTTAAGATTTATAAAACGATTTGAAATAGCATGTCAAGTAGTTTCTTCGTAACACCCTTACAGCCTATTGATGGGAATTCCTCAAAAGGAGACTGCTTTATAAATATAAATTCCTTGTTTTGACATTGGATATATGTTTGAACACTATATTTACGTGAGGTGTCGTAAGAGGCGACTATGGTATTGTAGGGATAGCCTTTATTCGTGCAGAATAACACCATAATATGAACGCAATGGAGAGTAAGATTTTTATTTAATTGTACCAAAAATGGCGGCGACGTAGTTCGCCACTCGACACGACACGTTTCACGCGGGGGCGAAAAGTGGGCTACGTTTTTAGTCACTGCCTACCCCTTAAATGGTAAAAGGCGTGACTGTATTAACGCGGTCTTGTAGCTGTGAATGTGATTTTGATGACATGAATTTCGTAATTTGTTGAGTTTAACCGTATTTATGTATATTTTTATTTTTCCATCTTATTCAGTTCTGTATTTTTGAAAAAGATACACGTGTTTCTTATCTTATTACTAATTATAAGTAATAATGAAATGGTAATAAATAAATGTATGAAAAAGTTAACATGCATGATGTTAAATTAGTAAATAATGGTACGTTTAATAACAATATGTTGGGAACGTCGCAAATTAGATGGCACTAAAATTTTATTATTAAATATAATTTATACATCAAAAATTGCTCTTGGAATGCTAATTCAGAAACCGTAATTGGTTGAATAAATAAAATAATATTTAATTCATTATACGTAATTAAAGTTCAAATTTTAATTTTAATTTATTTGAGTAAATAAATATATTTGCTGTTATAAAATATCTCCTCGGGAATTGCTGTTTTTAAATTGTTTCTTTAGCGACACAATTATTGAAGGTTTTTTTTTCGGATTTGGAGTTACGCATTAATTATTACATATACATTTTTAATTAGAACTATTACGGATTCTGAAAGAGTATTTCATGAGTAATTTTTCGATAAAGAATTATTACAAAATATTAAATTTTAATTAGTTTACCGAGATTGGGACCGCCTGCAGTACTTCATCACTGGGACCGACGTACTTACTTTGTTGTCCGTCTGTTTTATTAAATTTTTAACCAGTTCCTGATGTATAAGCTGAAATTGACATGCTGTTGCAATCATTAATGCCATTTCCTCATGACGATACTATCTGTGAGTATCCTAATCCTATTCTTATTACTCGAGTCATACATACAATAAATATAATTTAAAAAAAACAATTGAATGGGTAACAGGTAAGGGTCGATGTAGGCGAACGTATCACGATCAGATCAAAGTCGTTTTATGGATAAGCCACGTCAAAAGTACCCGCAACCGACGAGCTTGTATAAAAAACCCATCTGTAAGATTCTGCAAGTGGAAAGATGTGGTCTCTGCCTACCCCAATGGGAAAGAGGCGTGACTCTATGCAAGTCTGAGTCATTGATTAAAACTCCGCGGAGTCCCAGTCAGAGCCAACTTTTGTGCAAATACACAAATCGTTTGTATCCGGGTCTGGTTGTGTTATGCGTTTGAAATGTGTGTTATGTTAAACGCACCCACCACCACCAGCCTGTAGATTGGTATAGCCCCACACAAATCCTACGGTGGGGCTATACCAAACTATTAATTAATCTGAAAATATTAATTAAAAATATCAGAACCACTGCACTTCGTTGAAACGCTACACTCATATTCGACATTGTAATTTTACTATCTTCGCGCCCATAGAAGATTCACTTCAAAAATCCATTTGGCTGGCAAAAGAGACAGTCGTCTTGAGTTATTCATTGCAAATGAAACGGAAATCGAGTTCAATGACGAGCTTCATGATCGCATGGTTTAACGTTAGAAATCCCATAATTGCATCAGAAGCTAGTTCTAGTTTAAATCAGAAGTAGTAGTAGTATCCTCAGGTACGCTGCCTAGTCACTTTTAGTAGACGGCAGATAGACATAAGTTATCGTACTTATTAAGCATTATGTAAAAGTAATCATTTTTGTTGTAACAATTAGAATAAGATTATTCATTACAATAGCCGTGGTAGCTCAGGGGCCTGGTGCTCGCCTTTAATTTCATAGTAAGCGAGTAACCTGGGTTCGATCCCCGGTTACTCTAATATTGTTCTACAATTTTAAGTGCTGATTTATCACGTGCTTAGCGGTGAAGGAAAACATCGTGAGGAAACCTGCATGTCCGAGGAATAGAAATATTTCGAGGACATGTGAAGTCCGCCAACCCGCATTGGAGCAGCGTGGCGGATTCTTCCTAGCTCCAAAACCCTCTTAAAAATGAGAGGAGGCCTGTGCTCAGCAGTGGGACATTTATAGGCTGAATCTTTGCTTTTTTTTTAATCATTACGGAATATCAGAATTTCTATTACTATTTCAATTTAGTAAGTCAATATTTTTTTAGATTTTTGTGTTGCAAACTTTGGAATTTTAGGAGAAGGGGGAGAGAGGCTTCGAGGCTTTATTTTTAACAAGCGACCCGCCCCTAGCTAATGGAGAATGAAGGGTGGAAGATGGTCGATGGACGATTGACGATGCGATAGACGATGGACCATGACCATGGACGATAGACGATGGACAATGGGAACGATGGACGATGTGGACGATGGACGAGGGGATGATGGACGATGGGGACGATGGACTATGTGGACGGTGGACGATGGGAACAATGGACGATGGGGACGATGGGGACGATGGGGACGATGGGGACGATGGTGACGATGGGGACGATGGAGACGATGGAAACGATGGGGACGATGGGGATGAGGGGGATAAGTGATTACCTCTGCCCATGAACATCTACAGTACCAGAGGAATAGCAGATGCGTTGCCAGCCTTTGAGAAAAGAATAGGCTCTTTTCTTGAAGGTCCCTAAGTCGTATCGGTCCGGAAAAACCGCCGCGGGCAGGAGATTCCATAAAGTGCATCTGCGTGGCTGAAAATTGCGCGAAAAACGCACTGTGCTGGAATGCCAACCATCAAGGTGGTGACGATAGAATTTTGCGCTGTGCCGCAATGTGCGATAGTGAAAATCAGCGGCTGGAATTAATCCGAACAATTCCTCGGGAAGGGGAGTGCCTTTGAAGATCCTATAAAAAATGCAAAGAGATGCAACATCTCTTCGCAAGGCCAGTGGATCAAGCCGATCAGATAGAACATGGTCGTCGACGATTCGAGCCGCTCTTTTTTAAAGTGTAATAATTTTTTTAAATAAACTAAAAAAACTGTGTGACGTGATGATTTCATTACAGTTCAGTTTCTGATATTAATGTGTGCTGTCCAAACTATTCATTACCTTTATTATAATATTTGATATAGTCAAGATATAGTCATTCTACATTTTTGTTGCCTTAGGAACATAATACAAAAATTCTAGGAATTAGCAAAACACCGATCTTGAAATACCCACGCAGCTTTGCGCATCTGCGTGGGTATTTCAATGTGAGGCTCATTGAAGTACCCACGCAGTTATTATGGTAATATAAAAAATAATCGTTTACTTGTTTCAAAGATCTATTAAATACATATATTACGTGTTTCCAAGAACTTATTATATTTGCGTCTCGATTGGCGTCGTGGCTAAGCTTGTTGATTTTGCGCTATGGGTGGCGGGTTCGATTTCCGCCTCTCGCCACTTATTACCTTTATTGGTGGTTGGATTCCTGCGCAAGAATCCGTCTAGGTAAGGCCAGTTAGCAAACATTAGTTTCGGACTGAACGGTACTGATAGCTAGTGTAATCACTGGGCATATGAGACTTAAAAACTGATGTCCCAGGATGAAGGGCGCAGTGTGACACCACACTGCGCCCTTCATCGATCCTGGTGGTGGTGAACGTTATGCTCCTTTTGTCACTAAAGACAAAAAAAAATATCCATCAGGTGAACGACTTGCGCAGCTTAGTCGCCCCCCGTGCGGGACATATATTAATGAGACCTACGGATATTTGTTCATTTATCTGAAATGTTTCCACAATACTGGATTGGAAACCTTTAGTGAAAAAATCTCGAATACTTTTTATAGATGAAACGTCTCTTTGCAAGGCCAGTAGATCAATTTCATCGCAAATAATCTGGTCGTCATCGATTTTAGTCGCTCTTTGCTGGATGCGGTCAAATGGAAGGAGCTGGCACTGGATACCTTCGCCCAGAGATGAGAACAGTAGTCCATGTGTGGCCGAACTTGCGCCTTGTAAAGTTGCAAGCGGTGGGCCGGCATGAAATACTGTTCCGCTCTACTCAGCACGCCGAACTTTTGAGGCCAATTTGGCCTTCTCTTCTTAGTGACCACGGAACTGAACGCCACTCAATATGTCAATGCCAAGGATTCCGATACTAGCTAAGGTAACAAGGGGAGAAAAAAAACGACGAAGGAGAACTTCTGTTTTTTGGGTTGAACTGGCCTAAATTTAGTCGGCTACAGTCCGACTTCAGATACAAGTTTCCTCCGATTTCGATTTTGATTTCGAAGTTTGGCAACTATTGCAAAATCGCTTGGCAGGGGTTGGCAAGCGCAGTTTATTTATTCCGATGTTGCTCTGTCAAGATTTTTACGACGCCTACGAGATGAGATGGGGTGGTAGATTATCTGAAGCCGCTTCCACACGTCGAAACCTTAAATAGATAAATGGATTTTGTTTAATCGGTTCTGGAAAAGATAACTTATAAAGTTACTACCACAGAGGTGTAACATATAAAATGTTACAACGGATTTGTAATTACAGTGCGATATAATGATTTCTTTTTTTTTTATTGGATAAGGTGATGAAACGAGCAAAACGTTCACTCGATGGTAAGTGCAACGACTGCCCACAACAAATGCTGTATCACCCAAAAAAATTCTGTGTAGCACCACACTGTGCCCATCACCCCGAGACATAAGCTCTCAAGTCTCATACGCCCAGTGATTACGCTAGCTCACAGTGCCCTTCAAACCGAAACACAGTAATGTTTGCACACTACTGCTTCACGGCAGAATAACTGGCCCTGGGGTGGTACCTACCTAGACGGATTTCTGCATAGGAATCCTACCACCAGTAATTTATTATATTTAAGCGACCGTTACACATTTAATGAAACTAATTTTAAGGATCTTTACATGTTCTTTATAAAAAAAAATAACTCGACATCTTGATAGCTTTGCAGCACAGAACAGAACAGAACTACGTTAGTTTAGCTTTTACTTATTATTTTTTATCAGATCTACGCGAATGAGCTTACCAGTGTCTTGAAGTCTTGCAAATGAATGGTTTTCAATTTCATTTTATTAATAATAGAATTTTAAGGCAGTGGTACTATCCAACAATGTTGCCATTTAACAAACTTTTAGACGTTTAACTAATTACGTTTAGTAATTCAACATTTAAACGCTATAAAATCTATAAAATTTAGTTTTATTTAATGTTTAATATTCGCGTAAATGTAAGAAATCATTAATTGCCAAAGATATATTTTGTTAAAACCAATTTCAACAGCCAAAACTTTGTTGCTGTGATGCTGGTATTTATAAATGACTAGCTGTGCCCGCGGTTTTATTAAAAAAGAAATCGTTCAAAGGGTCGTAGCGTGATGTTATATAGATTATAGCCTTCCTAGATAAGTGGGCTTTCCAACGCTAAAATAATTTTTCAATTCGAACCTGTAGTTGCTGAGATTAGCGCGTGCAACCAAACAAAGTCTTTAGCTTTATAATATTGGTATAGATACGAGTAGGTAGAGTCTGACGCAGATAAAGCAATAGGTAACATGCTATTTGAATGACTGACTGAATCTACTAAGGACAAGTCATTAGGCAAATTCCATCCACGCTAGTTTACGAAGTTATTATTATTAGCTTTAAAAATAAATAGTTTTTGCGAGCTGCGGCGTATGAATAGAATTACGGGATTTCCTCTTTGTTGAATAACGTAATTAGTGTAGTCGTATCCAACTACGTAATACTTTGCACGATTTTTTTTTTAATTTAATTGTGACTTTTTCACATTAAATAAAGCGTAAAAAAAAATATAAATAAATGCAATGGTATTTAATAAAAAATACTATTGTTTTATTTTGTTGATATGCGATAGTTTATTTTATTTATAACACTCGTTTTGAAACAGTCATGCATTTTTATTAAATTTATATAGTTGGTTAAATTGTAACTTTTTCAATAATTATAGCCATTACTCCACCCAGTTCAGTAGGGGTCACAATCGAGTGGATCAACGGTCTACTCAACTACCGACTTAGGCGTCGGGTTTGAATGCCAGTCGAAGCCAATATTTGAGCAATACTGAATTGTTCTTCTAGGTCTTGGAATATCGTAATCTTCTCTTCTGCTACATCTGTTATGATGATTTATTCCCATTACCGTTGCATCATGCCCCGGAAATTTAAGACGGGTGTATATTTACGCTGTTACGCACTATAACGTATACAGCGCAAATGATGGCTTCTTGTAATTAAACGAGTTTGAGGACATCACTACTACATACCTTTAAGTCTGTCGCCACTTGTCTTCGATGCCAGATAATTATACCTAACAGTACTCATATTTCTTTTAGAAGAATATTAGCAACGGTATTATCATTACTAATATTCCTGTTAACCGCTCCAACGAAGCTTTTAAAAGAAGAAGGCTTGTGCTTGGCGATGGTTCATGACAATAGTCGAATGGCGGGCTCGATCCTGTGACGCAATGTTTCGCAGCCGTACTCTAAGCCATCAGGCTATTGTTGCTTATTAACATATACATACATATGTTTAAATGGATGAAGGTGGCGCGATGTGCAAGTCGGCTTCACCTGATGGCAAGGGCGTGACGTAAGAAGCCACCAGCTCATAAAAAGTGCGGTGTCACTCAGAACTTTGAATTAGAAATGAATGTCTGGCACCGATCTGCGCACGCATGAGGCATCGGTTCTTTAACGGTATTTGCTCTGTAATATCACAGTCACAGTGCCCTTGAAGCACAAAGACGTCGGGGCACTATTACTGCACTATTTGTCAGAAAAACACAACGGTGGTACCTACCTAGGCGAAGTCCTACCACAACCACAAGTATTGCTATAATTAATAGTCTGCTACAGAACATAAGGAAATATTCCATATTGCATACGTAGATTGCTCAAAAATTCTGAACCACCTTTTAGGCAATCTATAAGCAATATTTTAGGCAATGCGATCTCTGATTTTTAAACCATCAGTGCATCGATTTACCGCAAATTTAGTTACTGATAACAATAGATAAATACAACATTTCATGTGTATAAACACATGAAATGTTGTATTTTTAACGGCAAGTGCAACGTCTGCTCAGAACATAAGCTGTGTCATCCATAAAATCAGGTCTCGTCTCCCTGAGTTGTTAGTTCTTAAATCTCATATGCCCACTAATCACACTAGCTCTCAGCAGTTCAGACCGAAACACAGAAATGTTTGCAAACTTCTGCTTCACGGCAAAATAAGGCACGGCTTTTGTGCTTATTGTACGAATTTACAAGACGCTGTTTTGCGTGAGCGATATGCTTACTAGCTTTATACCTTATACTTTATACTATACTATACCTTATACTAGCTCTATCTAAATCTAACATTTACCTAACTCCAGCGGTATAGGTACTGTATTTCTAAAAACTGCTTACTCTCCAAAAATTTTTTTTATAAATAAAAAACGATTCCCAGCAATAGGATTTCTCCTGTATCGTGGATGCATTTTACAGACACATTTCACATGCACAACTCAACCAGACCTGAAAACCAACAATTTTTGTTTTGCACAAGCAATGTGCTCCGGCTGGGAATTCGAACCCAGGACCCGCGGCGGAGAAGCCAGGTACGCTTATCACTAGGCCACGCGGGATGGAGTGTTTTATGACAATTTTTAGCCAATGGTTATCCTCGAATGTTATCCAACTTTTCAGTCAAGTTAGTAAGCACGTAAACCTAAGAAATGCCTTTGCACTGTCGCATTAAAAAACCCAATGAGAAGACTGATATAACATTAGTAATAACAGAAAAGTTTTTATACTTTGCTTAGTGTATCTGAAACAAAGCTGCAAATTGTTACGTGTGAATACGCGCTGAAATACAATCTATAAAATATCAACTGATAGATCCCGGTTTGGCCAGGCACCTGAACGGTGTTCAAGGTAATGTTTTTTTTTCTTCTAAATATGAATAAAAGAATGCTGTACAAAGAACTGACTCCTGAGTATCTACATCAACTGTTAATTTAGACAAGCTGCGATTTATAAGTACAGAATTAAGCGTCTATTTATACTGAGTAATAAATGGCAATAAAATTGTATTAATAAGATACTCAGGCGTTTTAAACAAGGCATTAACAGGGATGCCATAAGGTACTATATATAAGCTCCTTTAAAATGCTCCATTAAAGGAATCTTTACTGTAGAATCATTTTAATGGCAGGTCATCACCCTGTTTTGAAAAGCCTAGTGGAAAAAAGTAAACACGATGACCTCTTATAATTAGCGTAGATTTGAATGTAACACAATACATGCGTATTGTTAAGAAACGTGGAAGTTTTTTTTTGTTTTTGGTTTATAAAACATGTCCTAGTATTTTTCTTTAATGCGTATCTACTTTACTGGTTGTAGGATTTCTATTCAGGAATCCGTCTTGCTAGTTACCGCCGCAGGACCATTCCAAACAGTAGTGTGTTTCGGTCTGAAGGGCACTGAGAGCTAATGTAATCACTGGGCACATGAGACTAAATAACTGATGTCTCAGGGAGGGCAGTGTGGTGCCACTCAGAAACATCGTTCGGGTGACAAAGCATTTGTTATCGACGTTCTACTTAACAAAGAGTGTATGTTTTGCTGGTTCCGTCCCTTTCTCCAATAAAAAAATAAGATCAAAAAACTTCATATTTTGCCTCCATAGTAAACCTTAACTTCTGCAGCAGAAAAAAATAAAGGAAGTAAAAGGACGTCCAAATCTAAGTCTACGATCCTCTCAGAAGTTTTTTTCAATAGGTCCTCACTTTACCGGTATTTGAATTCGACAGTCACTACCATTTTAAAACACAAATTACTGGTTTTCGGGTCTGGTTTTTGCGTATGCTTTCAATTGGATATGGGAAGGTGACGGCAAGGTAACTCTGTTTGTACGAGCATTTATAATAATATTTTCTGCAAAGATGACAATATCTGGCTGTAATCATGAGATTTCGATATGTCACAACCATTGTGTATATTATAGTAAATTAAAGGTGTATCACACATTCAGTTTTCCCTAACCTCTTGGCTTAGTGATCAAAATGCCTGAATTTCACCACGAGTCCTGGGTTCGAATCCCGACCGGCACCAACATTTGGGCAAAAAAACAAATAGTTTGTTTTTGGGTCTAATTGTGTTATGATTGTCCCCGTGTGACTGACACTATGTCCTAGCCTACCTTCGATCTTATCGCATGACCGTTACACCTGGTTATGGTAGATTAGGATGAGCGGACAGATCCCTTTCGCAGACGACGCCGGCGAGGCAACGGCGGGTCTCGTCATGACCCTTCTATCAGCAACGGTGTTCCCCTACCACAAACGGGGCCTTCGGAATCGCGGGCAATCGGGACTCGAACGCCCAGTAACTCGACCCCGGGGAGGACGATGTGTCGAAGTGGTCTCGGGTCATCGGGGTAGCACCAATGGGGTGCTGGTGTAGCGAATTCTGCCCCTTAGTCGGGCTATAGCATAGCGAAGCGTTAGAGTGGCCACGATTGTGTTCCGAACGAAGACTTCCGTCCCTCTGCATCGCTGAGGGAGACCACCGTGGGGTATTAGTCGGTAAGAGTCGGACATAACCTGGTTGCCTGCCCTGGTCGATCGAGTGTCCACGCAAGATTTCCGCACAAAAAAAAAGGTTAGGATATGTTAGCGCGTATAGTTAGTTATAATGTCTCCTGTGCAGTTAACCTACAGTATTCGGAAGTGGTCACCGTCTATAATCCGCCAGGAAGAGGACATCATCACTTATGTAGTACATATTTTCTGGAATTATACGTCATCATCATCATTCATCATTTCAGCCTATCACTAGTCCACCGCTGAACATAGGCCACCCCCAAAGATTGCGACAAAAGTTTGTAGCTCTCATTTTAGGGAGATTTCGCCACAGTTTCCACGCTTGGAAACACGTCCCATGACATATTACTATAGGATTCCGCAGCCGGATCGGATCATCATCATATTCATAATCATTTTAGGGGATTTTGCCATAGTTGCCATTGGCTTATTCATATGTACCAGGAAGAGGCTGCTGCCCATCTCCTGGTTTTCGTTTTCCCTCTGTCGACTTTTACGAAACCCACGGGATGGGATGGGGAGGTAGATTCTAATAAGCCGCCACCACTCGGCACCCACTCACTGGAATTATATGGCATCCATTTATAATAGATGCGGTTGTATACATACGTACGTAGAGGTAAGAAGATTTCCATTGGCGTCGCAAACATTCATAAGCTATGTGTAAATAACGGGGCGTACGTGGGTGTGTTCCTTATGTCAGGGTCTTGAGCAGTTTAATAAATGCTTGGTATGTTTGTTTAATTTTCCTTGTTATTCTGTCTGTGACCTTTTTGATTTGAAAGATCTTTTAATGCGCCGGTGGTAAGACCGACTCTTTACAGCTCACATTATAACATTAAATTTATAAATAATTATACCCATCATAATTTGGGAGAAATCAAAGGGCTATATTAACAAAAAAAAAATTACATTAACATACAATACATTTTTAAATTACATTTCAGGACCAAAAAAGTGACTCGTTAAAACCGAGCATCATACTTGATTAACGAAGACAAAAACCGCGCTTTTATGGTCCTTGGTTGAAATATCGTTTTTGTGTTATAATTTGTCAAAACGATTAGTGAATTTTTATGAAGGTAATATCGTTTTTTTTACTCCATACTTATGCATTGGTCTTCTTATAATTGTACATTATATCCAAAATGTGAAACATCGTAATATTGCTTAAACTGCTTGATTGCAGAATAACTGGCACTGCAGTGGTACCTGCGCGGAGCTGGGCGGATTTCTGCATAGGAATCCTACCACCAATGAAAATAAACCAAGAAGGTTGAAATATCTTTATGTGGCAACTCTTACATTACATTTGTGACGGCTATGTCAGTTAGCCCCCTTAAGTTTACAGAGATTTATGTTCTGTCGTAGACTTAAACAGACTTTTAGTGCAAAGTGCGTAATCGATCAATTGGACCACATTATGATTTAAAAAATCGGATTGAAGTAATGCCAAAAGACTACGGAAATACCACCACAAATGCCAGACCTTATGTTATGTCAATATTATTGAGACCGGCGACGAGTAGCAGCGCCTGTGGTTTGCGTACTTCTACTGTATTATGTCCCATGACTTTACTATGGGGTTCCGCAGCCGGATCGGATTATCATCATATTCATCATCAATTTAGCCTATCACTAATTCACTGCTGAACATATGCCTCCCCCATATTATGCCACAAAAGTATGTAGCTCCCATTTTTGGGGTTTATTTTGCCATAGTTGCCACGTTTGGAATACGGGTTGGCAACCGCAGTTTATTTATTCAGATTTTCCAGGAAGATTCTGCTGCTCATCTCCCGGATTTCATTTTCCCTATTTCGACTTTTACGACACCCGCGGGATGAGATGGGGTGGTAGATTCTCTTAAGCCCTTCCACGCGGCCGGAACGAATTTATATTCATTTTGCAAAAATAAGCGTTTCGGGCAATCTTCAACTTGGGGCCTTGCGTGTCGCTACGATAACTGTTCAAATTAACAAATTTTTTGACACTTCCGTCTTTCGTATTAATTTTAAATTTACTGGTGGTAGGATTCCTATGCAGGAATCCGTCTAGGTAGGTAACAACCCAGGGCCAGTTATTCTGCCGTGAAGCAGTAGTGTGCAAGCATTACTGTGTTTCGGTTTGAAGGGAACTGTGAGCTAGCGTAATCACTGGGCATTTAAGACTTAAGAACTGATGTCTCAGGGTGACGAGCGCAGTGTGGTGTCACAAAGAAATATTTTGAGTGACACAGCATTTGTTGTGGGCGGACGTTGCACTTACCATGATCGTTTTGCTCGTTTCGTCACTTTATACAATAAAAAAAATAAAAAAATAAAATTTTGATATTATGTACGCATCGAAAAGAATTGTTTTAAAAATAAAGTGACAGCATTCCGTAAAATAGGTCGAGGCGATACGCTAGATTTCAATATTTAGATTGGCCAAGACTAGAAAGTGTTTTCTTTATAAATCAATAAAATGTTATAATAAAATTCCTAAAAGTGTGACGCAAAAAACTGCGATAAACTTCAAAATACATATCCAGAAGAGATTATTAATAAGAGCGTATTATAAAATAATCCACGTTTCACAAAAACAATATAATGCACTTGGTGTGATAGGTGGTGAGCCCATCGCCACCATGCGCTGTTGGGTGCACAGTGCAGTTTAATTCCTTACTCGCCTTTTACATTACATTGGATGAGATGGAGTGGTAGTATTCTTTTAACGTGGATTGTGGTAGTCATCTGTTTTTGCAGTGAGTGCTCAGTCTCTGACTACCCCTTATGTGATACAGTCGTGATCTTATGTATGTATGTATTATAAATAGAATTATATAAGACGACATAGAGGTGTCGAAATAACTCTTACACTGCACTTGCGGTTTGCAAGTGGCTACAAAACAGATAATGCAAAAAAAAATATTTTTTTATTTAATAAAAGTGACGGAACGAGCAGAATGTTCACCTGATGGTAAGTGCAACGTCTGCCCATAACAAATGCCGTGTTACCCAGAACATTTCTGTGTGACACCACACTGCGCCCGTCACCCTAAGACATCAGTTCTAAGTCTCATATGCCCAGTGATTACGCTAGCTCTCAGTGCCCTTCACACCGAAACACAGTAATGTTTTCATACTACTGCTTCACGGCTGAATAACTGGGGTGGTACCTAACTAGACGTATTCCTGCATAGGAATCATACCACCAGAAAATATAACGTATTAATGATATCTTAATATGGAATTAGAAAATAAAACCCTGAATTAGTAGATTTTGAACCCAGTGTAGATTTTGACATTGATACATACAATCACAACTTTTTCCCATATAGGGACTAGAGAGAGACCACATCTTATTCCGCGACATAATCTACCTGTACGTCGAATTTCAATAGACTTCTGTTCAGCTGTTTCAACGTGATTGAGAATACAAAATATTGCATTCATTCATTTTATTTACGTAGTAGTTAGGTACTCTGACCACCAAAATTTACTGACCAGTAATGTTGGTGGTCAGAGTACCTAACTACAACGATACAGTATATACTTTTGTTTCCTGAAGAAAAAGTAAAAAGTATAAACATATATAGTTATAGTATAATTTTGTGAATAGATAGAAACGTTTTTATGATTATGATAAATTTTACGGTCGAATTTGTGGCTGTTTCGCTGAAGATTTTTATTTCTGAGGCCTATCTAAATCGCATAAATTTTTCCACTTTACATTAGAACGACTTGGAGCCACACTGGCTAGACTTTACGCAAATTTTCTTTTAACAGTTCAATGACCCCTTTGTCTATTTTTTTTGTTTTATATGTTGCGTACTTGCTTATTCTGGGTATACACTCATAAGGCAACATTTATGCATAATAACGCTTAAGGTGAAAAGGTTAATGTTAATTGTACACACACAGTCACGCCTTTTCCCCATCTAAGGGGTAGCAGGGGCAGATACCACACCCGTGGCCCACTTGTCGCACCCGCGAGTGACGCGGAAGACGTGACAGGTGGCGAACTACATCGCCGCTATTTTGGTACGTGTCAAAAAATTTCTTACTCATTATATTATTTCGGTGATGTAATTGCTGTTAGTCTTTTTAGATTTAACAGCTTCATCGGATACTGTGCTCACGGGCCAGGGGCTCGAGTGCCAGGTTTGGTTTGACCCAAACATAAATACTTAAATAAACTCCTACAAAAACCTCGAAATTCGGACTGTGTCGCGTTCGCTGCGTGCTTGCGCGATTTCGAATATCTCAAATGATTTTGAGTCGTCTAATGACCGTCCGAGGGAGGCTGCGGGCCTCCATTCGGACTGTCGACTTGTGTGTCGGTAGCTCTGGGCGGTGAGAACCGCCCTGGAACACGGGTGTATCGTGTGTACGCGGTGTGATTGTCAACTACTGCGCGCCGCTCTCTACGGCGGTCGTACGTCGTGGTGGCTTACTCATTGCGTCTTCACTATAACCAATAACTATAATATGCAATGCTGTTAGTACATTCTGCACAAATAAAGGCTGTCCGTACAATACCTTAGTCGTCTCTTATCGGTACTATACCTCGGTAGGAAAGAGGTAAGTGCTATTCTACTCCGCCGGATACCCATCGGCCCATGCTGTCTATTCCGCCGTGCTTAATTGCATTTTCTAGTCGAGACACTTTAAATTTTCTTCTGAACCCGGTTTTCCTTCTCGGTTTTAATTTCTAATACCAGCTGCTTTTTTTGACAGTTTTTGGCCTTTGCTGTAAGAGGGATGCCTGGAAAATCTCAATTTCATTTTTAAATAACGTTAGCCTTGATGTTGTGTCAATGAGCGGTGTAATGGAACCTGCCATCCCCAACTCATCCTGTGGGCATGCTAAAAATCGACTTAGAAAAATGCCTTGACACGAGGCGGTACCATCGTCTCGATACATTACAAACTGTTAAGACCCAGACCGGCGCCGGACACCGTCTGAGGTGTGCGGCGTCTGATACTCCCATCACTAATCCATCTGCCAAGCATGGTGATTAGCTTATCCTCCTTTGAGCGAGGCGTCTATCTAGAAGTGGACTAATAATAGGTTATTGAATTATGACATTATTACATACTTAATGTATGCAACAAAATATGTGTTGCATACACTAAATACGTGATGATTCATAGATAAATAAAATAAATAAGTCCCTTACTGATCTATACAAATAAATGCAATTGATGTGTCTGCTTGTAATATCAAAATAACAGTATTATACTTAATGCTTATGAAAGTATATACGGTACTTATAAGAAAAAAACATTTTTTTAAATATTTGTCTTTCTGTTCGTGTGTTCGTCTGTCGGTTTGTTCCGGCTAATATCCGAATCAGCTGGACCGATTTTGACGAAACTTTTACTGACAGATAGCTGATATTATAGCGTGTAACTTTGGCTACTTTATTTTTAGAAAAATAATTAGGGTTCTGCGCAAAAAATTTAAAATCTTAAAATCCGATTCAAACCGGAAAGTGCATATGAATATCATCTCATATATGTATGTGAAACCGCAGGGCTCAGCTAATTATACATGTGATACTGCTTAGCGCTGGCCTCCTATCATTTTTGTGAAACTTTTAGAGAGTTGGAAAGAGTAGGCTTACTAGAGCAGACGGGCTGAACATGATGCTAAAATATTTTTAATTCTTAAGCATGAAAGTTTCTCTACGATGTTTTCCTTCATTGTCCAGCAGTTGGAAGTTTAACATTTTAAATTGATATTAAAAAAGTACGCGGTGCCTTCACCGAGAAACGAACCCGGTCATTCGCCTTCTATGATATTTAAGGCGAGCGTTAAGACCCTGACCTACCAACGGCTCTTTAAAATTGACGTAACATGTGCTAAATATAAATAGTTAATATCTAGTATAATGGACATATCATACACACAGGTATTGGTAACACTTAGGTAATACACATGGGTAAAATCTATCATTTGTCAAAAATAAATGTAATAAACTACTTATGACAATCACATAGAGTTTATTATTACATAATATATTATTCCATAATAAATTTAATGCATATCATGTGCTATTTTCATGTGGCGAACCCCACAGGATAAGTCACAACAGGACAGTAAACAAAATAATTTTGATTACGAGTACATTTAAATTGTTTAAATATTCATAATATTGCATTAATTGTTTTTTGATAACTTTGCCCCTTCTCCCTATTAGTAACATAGGAATCCTATACCATTATATTATCAGTAAATTACACAGTAATGAATACATTCCGGTAATGCGATCGCAAATATACTTGATAAAATCGTGGTGATTACGGGAACTCCTCCCTTCGGAGAGGCCTATATCCAGCAATGGACTATCAACAGGGTGATTTATTCTGACGATTCATTTATGCCCAGTTCCTACTCGTAAATTAAACTATCAGTTATTACCAACAAAATTTACAAGGAAATTTAAAAGTTCTTCCACGCCTATATATAACTATATTATCATAGTTTGTAGGCGTTACGCTCCTCTTCTTACTTTCTTACGTAATAATAATAATAATACATAAAAATAATAATTTTAATATTCGTTTCTTTGCTATGAGTAACTGAGGATGATTCGCGAGGCTATTGAAATAAAAAAAAACATCCTAATTTCAATAGAGAAGATGGTGGGGTATAACCACCAGGTTGGGATTCCCCGGGTTAACTATGACATCGGGACATCTGTCACCTCAGTCCTCCCGTGACCATGGGTGCTGTAAAGTACTTGAAACGTTGGGTTGTAAATAGTTTAAAAATTAAACGCGATAAAATCCGTAAAAGTAGTTTTATTAAATGTGTAATATTCGCGTAAATATAAGAAATCATCATCAAGTAGTTACTGACGTTTTTGACTTATTTAACTTATGGTAAGGAAAACGACTTTTTTGTGAATATAGGAACCGGCGTTAATATCTGACAGCGAAAACAATAAAAAGGTGTTCCATTTTTCATTCATTCCGATTTCATACAGCTCACCGCATTAAAACGTGTTCGCTTCAGTCCGCATAACGTTTTGTTATCTTTACTCTACTATTTACAATTTCTGTTATCGCTACTCAATCAATGGCTGAATGGATTGGCGTCAGAGCGATGGCCGCACCCCCCTCTTATCAATCACGCTATATTTATACATTTGCGCAGTGACCTCAGCAAGTTGACCGACATATTGTTAAGGAAAGTTTGTTATATATCGTCATATTTCGTAGAGTGGTTATCATAAGTTGTGACTATCTAAATAAAAATTACAGGACCTTGGCCAGTGCATCTATTTTTATATGTTGAGAGACGCAAGGCGTAGTACCTATTTTTGAAAACATTTTTTTTAAATAGGGGATTGAAGTGTTGAGTTCTTGTTTGTCATCATCACCCAGCATCCATCGACTTCCCGGAAAACCGAAAATACAGGCCGTCGTCGGCTTTTGCGGTACGAGGCTGGTTATAATGGCTGGTAATTGCAAAAGACGGTTGTCGGTTCTACGAGCTATGTGACTGACTTATTTCAAGTTCAGTTTGCTGATCCTTGGGGTTATGTTATTTTCTCTAACTAAGCCGCAGATATCATCGTTATGGATTCTATCTCGCAGAAAAACACCGAGTATAGCTCTTTCCACTTTGAGCGACTTTGAGATACCTCGTGCAACATGCAGTGAAGGCGTCACTGGTTTTACGCGCTGGTTAAATAGATTTGTTTCATGACGTTGCGGTGCACTGGAAGTGAAGATGTGACGTTATCCGAACGCTGCCTAGTCGTGTTGGTATGCGTCGACTGACCTCTTGGTCGAAGTTGGACTTACCAACTAGTAATTGAACAATCTATTAGGTATACATAAAAAAGTAAAGTAAAGTTTCAGCCTATAAATGTCCCACTACTGAGCACAGGCCTCCTCTCATTTCTGAGAGGGTTTTGGAGCTAGGAAGAATCCGCCACGCTGCTCCAATGCGGGTTGGCGGACTTCACATGTCTTCGAAATATTTTTTATTCCTCAGACATGCAGGTTTCCTCACGATGTTTTCCTTCACCGCCGAGCACGTGGTAAATCAGCACTTAAAATTGCAATTAACAATTTTAGTGTTGCCGGCACCGGGAATCGAACCCAGGTCACTCGAGTACTATGAAATTTAAAGCGAGCGCCTAGCCCCTGAGCTACCAGCGGCTCATTAGGTATTCATATTCGTGAACAACTTCAAGTGCAGTGTTCCCAACAACAACAGGTATTAGTGTGACATAGATCGTCATCCTTACATAAATTAAATCTTTTTTTTATCTTTATTTTTTTTAAAAAAAATCTCTTAAACGACAATACGCTGAAGATCCTGGTAGCATATCAGATCACAGCCTGGAAATCATTGTATTGTCTTCGGTTCGTTATAAGTGTGCGAAAGTTTAAATTATTCGAACGTCTTGAAGTGGGTGATAATAAAACTGGAATATTCTATTCCATTCTTTACATACATACAAAACTTAGCATGCATAATTTAAGGCGGGAAAACGTGTTGTGTTAATAATAGGGTTTTTCTGGATATGACGCTTGTTTGGTTGTGGTTTCGGTGTATGATGACAGACTTATTACGTTGTTATTATGCCTGTTAACACGTTGTTGTTATATTTTACCCTTTATTGGTTATCAACTTGTGGGTTCGCGAACCGGTTTTGGCGTGTATAAAACACCGAAAATAATCCCGGAGTCGAACCTGCACACTAGGCATGGTTAGTTGCTGTGCGCGTCACAGTGCGCCGCGCCGAGTGTGCGGTGGTCTGATCTGGGGAGGACGTCTCCTCCTACTAGTAATATTTAGATGCTGTATATATTGTTCGCATCTCAGAAAACTTTCATAGCGCGATTATGGAAAGTATGAGATATTTCTTATGCTTCTCATGTGAAGAAAGAAGAAGAAGAAGTGTCTCTGAAGAAGAAATCTGTATTGAATAAGAATTCTTCTTATGATAGAAAAAATATTCTAATCTGGTCTATTCTTCCACTAAAATCTTTTTCTTGGCTTTCGGCTGATTACGAAATAATCACCTCAAATATTATAGACGTAATTATTCAGACCTAAGACGAACAGCATATTGTCAGCATAGTATAGTATTGTATATACAAGATAGGAAATGCGACTGACATTTTTGTTTTGCAAAAGAGGGCCGTGAGGGTTATTTACAATCTTTGCTCTAAAGCGTCTCTTAGAGATAAATTTAAAGAAATTAATATCTTAACCTTGGCCTCTCAATATACGTTATGTATTTACATAAGAATATTAAACACTTTAATAAAAAAAGTGATGTAGGAATAAGCACAAATTAATAATGCCAGTTACACGAATTCACAGAGTCAGTAACTCTTTCATGGGGCACTGTATACATTTTTACAACAAAATCCCAGAAAGTGTACATTCTGTCAATCAAAAAGCTTATATATAGCTCAGGGGCCGAGCCGAGAGAACATCGTGAGGAAACCTGCATGTCTGTGGACTTGAAATACTTCGAAGACATGTGAAGTCCGCAAACCCTTATTGGAGCAGCGTAGTGAACTCTTCCCGGCTCCAAAACGCTCACAGAATTGTAAGGAGGCATATGCTTAGCAGTGCGACATTAATTATTACTTTACTTTTTTTGCTTATAGTTGATTAAAAGGTTTAAAAATTCGTATGAGTGTGTGAAAGGTACGACTGTGTTGTAGGAAAATTAATAACATGCGTTAATGTGGTCGTGATGACGCAGCAGAAATTTCAATTGGAATCGACTCTTCAAATGTGCGTTCAATTATTATCTTAAGTGCTGTCTAAAAAGCAAAATATATTGCAAATCAATATTTTTTTAGGATAGTAATTTATACATGAAAAACGAATGTAAAAAAACTTTTTCCACTTCTGTAACTTTTATTGCCTTGTTTTCTTGGTTTATATTGATGTGTGGTTTCAATAGATTCACAGAATCGCGTGAGGTGACTAAAACATTTCGGAATTTTTGTTAAGTCATGTATGGTTTATTATATGTAAATCCAATATATCGATTTGTTTATTTAATATGAAGTCTCGTTGACATTTGTTTGTTTTTTTTTGTTCATAATTTTTAAGATCATTTCATTCTACTTACTTTCCAAGCATTGTGTTCAATCCTTATAAATAAAAAAGTTAAAGTTTCAGCCTATAAATGTCCCACTACTGAGCACTGCGGGTTGGCGAACTGCAAATGTCTTCGAAATATTTCTCAGACATGCAGGATTCCTCACGAAGTTTTCCTTCACCGCCGAGCACGTGGTAAATCAACACTTAAAATTGCAATTAAAAATTGTAGTGGTGCCGGCACCGGGAATCGAACCCAGGTCACTCGCGTACTATGAAATTTTAAGCGAGCGCCTAGCCCCTGAGCTACCACGGCTCTAATCCTTATAAATGTTTATTAATAAAGTTAATTCTAAAATAATTGATGTTGTCATTTTGTATGTTGGTGTTCAACATTACTCATGTTATTGGATAATAACATTTATTTCAGTTGCCAAAACTCTTCACGCTGCTCGTGTACGAAAGGTATCTTTTGATTTTAAAAAAAAATTATGATGAGTTTCATTGAAGAAACTCCAAGTTCTAGCCTAATCAAGAACAACAACATATTTATTTCAAAGGAGAAAGTGACAAGTATTGCCCCATAGAAGTTTCGCGTAAAAAATTATTCTAAGAAAGACAGTGGTATCCCCAAGTTATATTATACGACTAAATTCTCAGCAGTGTCCCACTGAGAACAGGCCTCCTCTCGTTTCTGAGATGGTTTTGGAGCCGGGAAGAGTCCTCGAAATATTTTTTATTTCACCGACATTCCGGATTCCTCGCGTTATTTTCCTTCACCGCCGAGCACGTGGTAAATCGGCACTTAATATTGCAAATAACAATTTTATTTATGCTGGAGTTCTGTGAAATATAATCTCTCAATTATTTTATTTTCTTATCTATATATAATTTAATCAACAATTTTTTTTATTGTATAAAGTGACGAAACGAGCAAAACGTTCACCTTAGGTTAGTGCAACGTCCGCCCACAACAAATGCTGTGTCACCCAGAATATTTCTGTATGACACCACACTGTGCCCGTCACCCTGAGACATCAGTTCTTAAATCTCCAATGATCACTGGGTGATTACGGTAGATCACAGTGCCCTTCAAACCGAAACACAGTAATGCTTGCACACTACTGCTTCACGGCAGAATAACAGGCCCTGGGGTGATACCTACCTAGACGGATTCCTGCATAGGAATCCTACTACCAGTTATTTGGAATTTCCTAAAATAGAGATATATTTCAATCTTATTGCACAATATAATGTTATTCTTAAATGATCTAATTTCCCGTCATTATTAGTCTTAGATAAGATAACGCTAAGTTTAAATGTCAATGCTAATCGGCAACGCAAAACTGAAATGCTAAAAAATCTCACGGTCTTCGACAGACTGCGGAATACATACATACATAAGATCACGACTGTATCCCATAAGGGGTAGTCAGAGACTGGGCACTCACTGCAAAAACAGATGACTGCCACAATCCACGTTTCACCAAAACAATATAATGCACTTGGTGTGATGGGTGGTGAGCCCATCGCCACCATGCGCTGTTGGGTGCACAGTGCAGTATAATTCCTTACTCGCCTTTTACGAGATCCTTTGGATGAGATGGAGTGGTACTCGTAGTATTCTTTTAACGAGCCGCCACCACACGCTGCGGAATAACCATTTAAAACATGGCTTACTAAAAATATTCGATCGGCAATTACCATCAGAAATAAGGTGGAGTTATTTGATATAATACAATTGTCACAAATGAGCTGAGTGGATTCAGCTGCGGATGAGCGCGTTTATTTAAAAATGCGTATGGTCGATCCATTATTTTATTATCTAGGTACTAGCTGTGTTCCGCTGTTTATCCCTCGTAAAATAATAGTACAAGTATTTTCATTCATATCTTCAGAGCCCTGCAAGATATTGAAATGGAACATTGAAAATTTAAGTTAAAATTTCTGTTTTAATGCCTAAAATTTACATTGTAATCCATTGAGCCGTTGCGAGGCCCAATCGAGACAAAATATTCAGACAGACAAAAATTCTAAAAAAGGGTAGTTAATGGACAAGCATCGAATAAATAGCAATTTCCACTTACATTTTGGTATTAATTTTGGCAATCACAGACACACACTTCAATTTTATAATTGGTAAATACATTTGACGATTGCACGCCCATATACAGCAATAAAGTATGACATTTCGAATGAGTTTTATGTTCGTCTATCTTAGTAATTTTTCTCTTATTATATTTCTTTCGAATGTTAGTTTCGTGTTTACTTTACTACAAAATTATAGAACACAAAAAAAAGAAAATTGATAAAACGTAATGATTTCTTATATTTACGCGAACACTACACATTTAAATGAAACTAAGTTTACGGATTTTATCGCGTTTAATTTATTACTATTTATAACCCGACGTTTCGAGTGCTTTACAGCACCCATGGTCACGGGAGGACTGAGGTGACAGATGTCCTGATGTCATAGTTAACCTGGGGTACCTTCAGCTTTAATTATTATTTTTGGGTCCGATCTACGCAGAAAGAGCTAACTGTGTCTTGAAGTCTTGCAGTGGTATGCTTGGTTTTTAATTTAATTTTATTTATTATTCTCACCGTTTAAATATCTGTTAGTATGGGTCTTAAAAAAGACCCATACTAACAGATATTTAAACGGTGAATCTCACCATCATCCATCACAGTTAGCTACCGTGGGTAAATCCTTGTTTCAGAGAGCACGAGGAATCTGTGACAGGAAACACCTGGCCGCCGAACTTCAACATGTCAAGCAAGTTTTGCACGACAACAAGCTTCGGATTCCGCGCCTACGTCGCAGTGACCGAGTGAAACCGGCCACAGTCGAGCGTGTGCCTGCTGTTCTACCTTATGTCAGAGGAGCCACGGACAAGATTGGCTATATCTTGAAGCGGGCTTCCATAAAAACATTCTTCAAGCCGCCGAAGAAGATAAGTCAGTTTTTACCATCTGTCAAGTGTAACATCCCTCTACAGGACGCAGGAGTATACAAGCTAGATTGTGAATGTGGTCTCTCTTACATAGGCCAAACAAAAAGATCGATTAAAACCCGCGTCAAAGAACACATAGCTGACGTGAAGCATCGTCGTTCTAGGAAGTCTGCAGTCTGTGACCATGTTCTGGATCATCCCAACCATTACATCAGATTTGATAAACCACAGATCCTTGCAAAAGAACACCGATTCCTACCAAGGATGATTCGCGAGGCTATTGAAATCAAAAAACATCCTAATTTCAATAGAGAAGATGGTTGGGTATTACCACCAGCTTGGGATCCAATAATAAATAAAATTAAATTAAAAACCAAGCATACCACTGCAAGACTTCAAGACACAGTTAGCTCTTTCTGCGTAGATCGGACCCAAAAATAATAATTAAAGCTGAAGGTACCCCAGGTTAACTATGACATCAGGACATCTGTCACCACAGTCCTCCCGTGACCATGGGTCACGCACGGTAAAGCACTCGAAACGTCGGGTTATAAATAGTAATAAATTAAACGCGATAAAATCCGTAAACTTAGTTTCATTGATAAAACGTGCAAATGTCAAATCATTACAAATAAATAAAAATGAAGTGTCTGTTTGTAATAACAAAATAACAGCTTTTTACTCAGTGCTTATGGAAGAATATACGGTAGTTATAAGAAAAATACAATTTTTAAAGTTTTGATCTGTCTGTCTGTTTGTTCCGGCTAATCTCTGAAACGGCTGAACCGATTTTGACGGGACTTTCACTGACAGATAGCTGATATAATAGCGGTTAATTTTAGAAAAATAATTAGGGTTTCGCGCAAAAAAATTGAAACCTCTAAATCCGATTCAAATAGGGAAGTATATACGTTCAAGTTTCATTCAAATAGCGCTCCCACTACTTTTTTCGGCCCTATGCACATTTACCACGTTTTTATTAAATAGCTTTCGTGTACGTAAGAAAGAAACTAGAACAACTATGTGGCAAATATCTGGACTAAAAACTATGGAAAAAAACAAACAATAAGAAAATCTACCCATATCCACATGTACATGGTGGAATACTTAAAAAAGGAATGCCATGCCACTCAGGATGTGCCAGGATGTGTTGAACTAATAACACAACCTCGCCCAGATTTTCAGTGTCATCCTAATACGGAGACAAATATATATATATATATATATATATATATATATATATTTATATTTGTACACATACATATGCAAACACTGATAATTTAGTAATTGATTTTAAACTAACTTTCAGAGGAGCTAAAGATCTGAAACCTTTAACATATGACACTTCATTTTAACTGTTTGTCTGTTTGTTTGTCCGTTGAGTGCAAATTTTGCAATTGGTTATAAGCTAACTTTAGTTACTTTTAGTCAGTTTCAAAATCGTTGTACGTAAAAAAACATACTTGTTTTACATGCTTTTATTTAATTTCACATGTACCTACGTGAAGTTCAAATCTTGCAAGCTTAATTTGAACCTGTTCCACTTGACCGATTGAGCTGAAATTTGTTATACCTATGAAGCTTTGGTGACAATTCCATGATATGGTATCATCGAGCTGGTCTGACGATGGAGCCGGAACTTCGCAATAAGAACTTCTCAACTAAACAAGATAGCTGTGTCATGTTTGGGCCGTTGGTTTTGTTTTGATAAGTAGGTACTGTATTGCCGTATGGTGGCGGCTTAAGATAATCTACCACCCCATCTCATCCCAAGGGTGTGGTAAAAGTCGAGAGAGGGACAATAAAAACCAGGAGATGGGTAGCAGCATCTTCCGGTTCCGGTGCGGTTGCAAACCCGCCTGCGAACTATGACAAAATCCTCCCAAAATGAGAGCTACAAATTTATTCAACAGTGGAGTAGTGAAAGGCTAAAACGATGGTGATGTTGAAGTACTACATAACCCCAGCAACATTTAAAGTCCACTGCTGGACATAGCCCTAGAAATAAAAGCTTGTAACAAACATGAATTATGTTTAAAACTTATTGTTACTGCGTAACTATCCACGCAAAATTCACGACCACTCTCATGATAATTTAATTATACTGTGGTCGCTAATCCTAATATCATGTTTTAGCCTAGTCGTTAGCGTGCCGATCTGCTTTGGGACCGGGCGGCCCCATAATAAGGCTAGTTATGATGTTGTTGTTCTCCTGTCGGAAGTTATTAACTGCGCAGGAGATATTAAAGTTCTAAAAGTGCACGCGCAAACACCGCGGCACTCACTCGTCCCAACCTACCCGTGCTCGATGTAACGCTCATGCGATAAGATCGGAGGTAGGCTAAGATGCAGTGTCTGAGACACCAGGACAATAATTTGTGTTTTTGCACAAATTTGGCTCCGGTTGGGATTCGAACCCAGGACCAGTAATTTAATCACTAGGCCACGCGGCCGTAGGGCCGCCTTACCCAAGCATGCGGGGCTCTGTTTGGTTGGAAGTAAACTATTCGCATCGTCACAAAACTCTGTCGTTTCTGTTCTTTTTCATTCGTAAAAATATATAAAAGAGAAGTTTCGCAGTCTTAGTTGAAAAAAAAACTACTTTGGACCGGGTTTGGGATGTATTTGTTTTCATGATCAACTCTGCTACACTGATGGGTTTATTTTGGACTGCGATCAGACAGTGGAACTATTCGCATCGTCACAAAACTCTGTCGTTTCTGTTCTTTTTCATTCGTAAAAATATATAAAAGAGAAGTTTCGCAGTCTTAGTTGAAAAAAAACTACTTTGGACCGGGTTTGGGATGTATTCGTTTTCATGATCAACTCTGCTACACTGATGGGTTTATTTTGGACTGCGATCAGACAGTGGAACTATTCGCATCGTCACAAAACTCTGTCGTTTCTGTTCTTTTTCATTCGTAAAAATATATAAAAGAGAAGTTTCGCAGTCTTAGTTGAAAAAAAACTACTTTGGACCGGGTTTGGGATGTATTTGTTTTCATGATCAACTCTGCTACACTGATGGGTTTATTTTGGACTGCGATCAGACAGTGGAATACTTATACTTATGTTCTCCAAGTAGATTCCGGGTTGGGACCACGGCGACAACTTCCGCATACTGTGTTTTATACTATTAATATTAATTGAGGATTTGAGGAAAGTTCACGTTAAAAGTACCCGCAACCGACGAGCGTGTGTGAAAACACTAATGAAAGTAAAAGAAGCTAAAGATGTGTGTCAGGATCGTAGCAAGTGTAAAGATATGGTCTCTGCCTACCCCTATGGGAAAGAGGCGTGATTGTATGCATGTATGAATGTATGTATGCATGTATGTATGTATGTATGTATGTATGTATGTATGTATGTATGTAATATTAATTATTATGCTGAATCATCATGATCATGTCCCAAATCGTCATTGACTATTCGGGTTCTCGACTTAACGTTGTATTTAGGACACGCTGCATATGTATTTAGGTGTGATTATTTTGTTTTTGGTTATTTATCGAAATATTAAAGGTACTATGACAACCGCGTGGCCTAATGGTCAGTGTTCTTGATTGCGGGTGGTATGTCGAATCCTAGCTAGGGCAATATTTTGTAGTTTTCTAGCTTACGTTCGATCTTATCTCATGTGCGTTAGATCGGCCGAGGATAGGTCGGGACGTGAGGGCCTCTGTGTTTGCGCGTTGAATTATTGCACTAAAATATTTCCTGTGCAATTGATAGCTCCTGACGGTACGCGAAAGTTGTCGCTGAGGTCTAAAATTGACTTTGAGAACATAAGGAATAATAAAATACGCTCACAACAGTCAAAGTATTAAGGGAGGATCGAACCCAGTGCGTTAGCATTCATACATACATATATAAGACCACGACTGTATCCCATAAGGGTTAGTAGAGACTGGACACTCACTGCAAAGACATATGATTGCCACAATCCACGTTTCACCAAAACAATATAATGCACTCGGTGTGACAGGTGGTGAGCCCATCGCCACCATGCGCAGTTGGGTGCACAGTGCAGTTTAATTCCCTTACTCGCCTTTTACGAGATCCATTGGATGAGATGGAGTGGTAGTATTCTTTTAACGAGCCGCCACCACACGGCTCAGCCGCCAGAAATAAAAAATATAAAAATCCAAAACCCGTTTGCCAATGAATCACTGCGGCTCAAGATCACCATTATCGCTATAAATAACAATCAGATAAAGATTACTCTAGTGCGAAGTGACGCTAACACCTACAGCAAAGGAATATCACGGTAAACTTTGTAGAAGTAAACATGTTTATGCCTAAACAATATTGAACGAGGCGGTAACACTTGTTATTTCGCTCCATTTCCCGCTAAATATCTGTTTGCTTTTAAAGTTTTCTTGGAATAGGTGTTATCGCTGCAAATCATTGTCAGCGGAGTGATTATTTAGTTTGATTCGGGATTAATGTTAATTATGTGCGCTTTAATACTAGGCAGAACCCACGCTGCATTCTAGTGACTGGCTAACTTAACTAACTCGTAGTAGCTTAAGCGCCACTAGGTAAGGACTGCGAAACATGACGCCCCTGGATCGAGCCCGCCATTCGAATATTCATCATCATCATTTCAGCCTATCACTAGTCCACTGCTGAATACATTGGCTTTAAAGTGGCTCTCATTTTGGGGAGATTTTGCCATAGTACCACCCTTGGCAGGCGGGTTGACAACCGCAGTTTATTTATTTATATGTTCCAGGAAAGTGCTACTCATACATACATACAGTCACGCCTGTTTCCCATAGGGGTAGGCAGAGACCACATCTTTCCACTTGCTACGATCCTGACACACATCTTTAGCTTCTTCTACTTTCATTAGCGTTTTCACACACGCTCGTCGTCTTTTACTGATGGGACGAAATGGGGTGATAGATTCTCTTAGGCCGCCACCACACGCTTTTAAGCTCAGTTATAATTAATGATAAGTAAATTATAAGTAATGTTATTGCTGCCCATACCGAAAAACCTTCTTTTTTTGTATATTGTTTGAAGTAGGTACTTGCGTCTCGTGTAAATAAAGCTGATACATTTTCGTGTATTTAATAAAACGAATTTTACGGATTTTATCGCGTTTAATTTATAGCGCTCGAAACGTCAGGTAATAAATAGGTAATATACTTATTAAACAAGATACAATAATAGTTGTTTGTCTATTTCGCACAAGTGCCAACAACGACTGTACAAAGTTTCAACTAAATCGATTGAAAGATGAGCGAACGCATATTAAATGAATAATTATCCGATAGAACTCGGGCGTCACCTATTGTGAAATGGTTGTACTAACTTAGAAACTTTCGCGGGCGTGTGCACAAACAACTCTCCAAAGTTTCATCGCAATCAAATGAATAGTATGGGGTTGCATAAGAGACAAACAAAGAAACAAACATGTATATGAAACTGTTGGCAACCCTAGGCCAACCGCAATCAGCCCTCGTGACTGCCCGAATATAAAGGTTATAGGCGGGTATTTCTTACTTTCCTTCTTTTATGTTACTTTTTAGATATCTCCTGTGTCGTGCGTTTTACATACATAAATCACTGTTTGATTTTCCGGAATAAAAAGTTATCATATGTCCGTCTCCAAGATGCAAACTATATGTGGCCGAATTTCGTCAAGTTCCGTTTAAAGGTTGATTCGTGAAAAGGTAACAAAGAGAGATAGGGAGGTACTTTCGCATTTATAATATTAGTAAGGATATAAGCAATTAGTAATAAAATTATAGTAATAAGTATGGATTAAGGCCACAACACTACGATGTCCACAAACAAACTCAGACTTGACTCACCTCTTATCAAATTAAAATATACTGCAAGGAAAAGGAAAAGTACTCTACAGCGTACGAGTTGACACTACACAGACGATAAGAAAGGATCCCGGTCACCGACCGCCCATTTACGTTAATAACTATCTGTTACTGAAAGGTATATAATAAATAACCGACTCCGGTTTAATTTAATCAAACAGTAAATTAGCGTAGGTAACAGAAGTCAAAGCATTTTAACAAATTTTACTCTATCTTCATCCTTTATCCTCGTAGCAATAAAATTTAATTAGGCGAGGTAAATGACCTTCCTAAGTTATTAATAGCACATTGCTTGATGTCTCATTTTTATAACTTGTGTGTTGCCAGTAACGGACTGCATAAACGAGACGTGGTCATTCGATGCTTGCGGTAGAAGGTAGCATAAAGTCGCTCAGCCAGCAATGGAGACGGCTATGATCACAGTTTCTCTGTCCGATAGATATATTGTGATGATAGTTAGATCAATTGTGATCATGGAGAGGGCTATGGTCGAAGTTTCTCTATGCGATAGATATACTGTGATCATGGAGAGGGCTATGATTGAAGTTCCTCGTGAAGAGGGCTATGAGCAGAGTTTCTTTGTGCGAATTGGCTGAGGTGGTAACGCATCGAAAACAGAACTCGAAGAACCCGTTAGTGAAAAAAAGGTCCTTGAGTGGCAGCCTCGTATTACCAAACGCAGTGCAGGTCAATTCCGCACTAGATGAAGTGACATCCAGTCTGTTCTGCAGGAAACCGATCGATTTAGACGGCTCAGGTTGTGGCATTTGTTTTAGGTTTGGCAGAGAACTTAATTTCTACGCCGCGGATCCAGGGTTCGAAACTCAGCCGGGGCGAACCTTAGTGAAAAAACACAGATTATTGGTTTTATCCAGTGGGTGTCGTAAAAGTCGACTGAATGAAATGCCTAATAAAACTATTGGTTTGGAACTGATGCCGGAACAACCATCTCGAAAAACGTTTGACAACATTGTCAGACAGCAGCGTCTAAGGTGCGAAGAGATTGGAATATAACCAGCGACTACGAAGTTAAGTCACGCGGTTCTATGTTCTGTACAGACATTAGAAGATTACTAAATTAAAAATCTATCAATGATGTCTTTTATTTACGCGAATACTACACATTTAAAACTACTATTTTTTACGGATTTTATCGCGTTTAATTTGGAACTATTTCTAACCCGACGCTTTGAGTGCTTTACAGCACCCATGGTCACGGGAGGACTGAGGTGACAGATGTCCTGATGTCATGGTTAATCCCGGGTGCCTTCAGCTTTTAATTATTATTTTTAGTCTGATCTACGCAAAAAGAGCTTACCGTATCTTGAAGCCTTGCAGTGGTATGCTTGGTTTTTGATTTAATGTTATTAATTATAGGATCCCAAGCCCTAACGTCGGGTTAGAAATAGTTCCAAATTAAACGCGCTTAACTTCGTAAAAATTAGCTTTATTTAAAAATCTAATTTCGAAACTTGTTGTTAGAGTATCTAAGCCGATGGATTACATTCCGACATCATTCTGTTAATCGTTGCAATGATCTGTACTCTGTGTAATGTATTCGCATTCAACTCTTCCGCGTGTTTAGACTAACTGTTGCAACATGCTGTATTGAATGTTTTTATTATTCACTTCTCGTTCAATTAAGATGTTCAGGCCTTCCGGCGGGCTGTTTTAATTTTTTTTTAATTGTGCATTTGAAAATTATCATCGTCATCATCACTTCAGCCTATTGCTCTGAGTCCACTGCTGAACATAGGCCTCCCCCCCATAGATTCCCACAAAAATGTACGGCTCTCATTTCGCCATAGTTGCCACGCTTGGCAGGCGAGTTGGCGACCGCAGTTTATTTATTTACATGTTCCGGGAAGATGCTGCTGCCCATCTCCTGGATTTATTTTCCCTCTGTTGACTTTTAAGGCACCCACAGGATGAGATAGGGTGGTAGATTCCCTTAAGCCGCCACCACACGGAAGGATGAATGTTATAATACAAATTAATAATTTGCTAACAGAAAACAATTTTTCTGGACACTGAGAGTGATAAAATAACCCATAGTCCATCTGTGTTCTCAGTGACGCATCAACGACTACATTTCAGTCATGATGTCGGTATGCGTATCTTTGGGGGTAAAACCTCTAAGGATTATTAGGGAATGACAACGCCATCACATATTTTTATAATCCCCTGGCAAGCTGACCTCAGGGGTTAGGCGCTCGCTTTAAATTTCATAGTACGCGAGTGACCTGGGTTCGATTCCCGGTGCCGGCACCACTAAAATTGTTAATTGCAATTCTTAGTGCTGTTTTACCACGTGCTCGATGGTGTAGGAAAACATCGTGAGGAAACCTTCGAAGACATGTGAAGTCCGCCAACCCGCATTGGAGCAACGTGGCGGATTTTCCTAGGCTCTAAAATCCTTTCGGCGGCGGCAGCGGCTCATGTTTAACGTTTACATTAATCATAATAACACTTAAATCTGTTCTATTTTCAATCTATACTAGTTTTTTCGTAAAATCTGTGTATACGGTTTAATTGTTGTAATAAAATAATAATTTACATTTACCAATTTAAGCATTGTCTCATTTGTACTGTAATTTAAAATTAACTTTATCCTAAAAATATAACAGTGCTAAGGTATTTTACTAGATTATGACCGTGGCCACAGTTTACCACAATCTCCTCTTTTCGTATCTTTTTTTGGAAAAAGTGGCGAAACGAGCATAATTTTCACCTGATGGAAAATGCAACGTTTGCCCATAACAAATACGGCGTCACCCAGAACATTTCTGTGTGGCACCACACTACGCTCGTCACCCTGAGACATGAGTTCTTAAGTCTCATATGCCCAGTGATTACACTAGCTCTCAGTGCCCTGCTGACAAAAACACGGTAATGTTAGCACACTGTTTCACAGAACAACTGGCCCCGGGGTACCTAGACGGATTCCCTAGATGGATTCCCGCATAGGATTCCTTCCACTACGAAACGAAATGAGCATTAATTACGTTATATGCGAAAAAAAATTGCATTTGTACGAGCAGAAAGGAACAATCAAAAACACTTAAGACTCCAGAACAAGTAACAGAAGTGAGACTGATAAAAATTGGGTAAGCCAATAACAGATTATACTTCTTACACAATTTATTATTCCTTGTTTTAAGTATCGAATGTAGATGCAATAAAAAAGTTTCAATCGCGCGACACAATGTGTATTGTTCTATACATATAACGTCTCCCTGTTTACATAACACGAAAGAGAATTCGCTCTCACTCATGATTTGGCACATTGTAAAGCGAACGTTACAATGTTGGCTCTCTTCGGGGTCAAGGATAAAATAGTTCATGTTTTTTTTTTTTAAATAAATAATTCGAATTTTACTGCATAATGTATAGAAAACGTCAGTAATCCATATTATGTTATCTCGTCTCGGAGATGTTTTCAAAGTTTACTAAGCTTGTTTTGCACAAGAAAAATCTCATGCTGTATGATAAATCGCATGTATTAACAGACCATTGATATATAAAATATCTATATAAATGTAAGCAAACCAACGGGCTACAGTGTCGAAGGGTACGCCAAAGTTATGTATACAATGACCAATCCGTCGACCAAGCGTAGCTATTTTGACAAATCATCCAGATGTGGGAGAGGCCTGAGAACTGCTTTGAGAAAAACTGATAATGATTTTATAAAGACAGATTGTAGCTACACACATAGCTACCACATGTATAGTTACAATAATCACCTGCACATATTAATTATGAAGATCCAACGTTTTGCCTTTACCATAATACCTTTATACATCACCAAATTACCTTAACGATATCATGCCCTCCTAGCCGTTTTCGACCAGGGCGACAATTTCTAATTATTGTCGGGAACTTTCAACTGCGCAGGAGATATTGTAGTGCTACAAGTGTAAGCGCAAACACAGAGGCACTCACTCGTCCTAACCAACCCGCGCCCGATGCGATAAGATCAGAGGCTAGAAACACCGGGACGACCACAACATAATCAGACCCCAAAACCAACAATTTGTGTTTTCAAATTCCACAAAATTAGATTCGGTTGGGATTTGAACTCATTAACGGCGGCGTAGAAGTATTAAGCCACGCGGTCGACATACCAAGGACAGGACAGTAGTTATATATATAAATATTAAATAAAGAAATATAGGCATGCTAAATGTCATAATCATCTATTTAGTTCTTTAAACTTCGATAAGAAAAAGTCGACCCAGGCGTCGCTGCTGGAATATTTATTTTTACGTCCCATGGCTGCCCTCAAAAGAGCAATCTGTCAACAGAAAAAGCATTCTGAGCAGCAGATAATCACCAATAATTTCTTCGAACGAGCCTTGGCACCCAAGACAAAGACTAGAAAAAAAATCTTATGATTAGCGTTGTGTTTTTGTGAAGGCGTTTGAACTATGACGTAGAGTCGTGAAAAAATATTTAAGACAACAGCTTATATCACCACAACAGTCGATAACAGAAATATAACACTCAATTTGACCGAAAAACATACAAACCTAATGACTTAAAGTACAATGATAGCAAGGTTTACTAAAAAACAAGCAATAATGTACCAACGTTGTATTATCTTTTTTAGGATTGGCATTATGGGTATAGTTTCCTTTGCCCTGCTACATTTATGCCTTCATACATTTATTCTTCAGGACTTTTAGCGCCAACTCGAAAAATGGCAGAAGTTTTTTTTATTAAATTTTGTAATTTCTCCGTATGCTTTGCGTTTTGATGTTTAAAATTGATATTATGCAGGAAATGCTCCTGAAAGTGTACAGTGAGGAATATTCAATTGAAGAGCAAAATTGTACTTTTCGTTTTAGTCTTCATTCGTCCGGCATATCTTCCGTAAAAGTCAACTATTATTTTACTGTTGATGGAAATTTTTAAGTTGCTTGAACTTCAAACAACTTGTCTTGTTGCTTGAAGATTACTACTTAACTAAAATATTCTATTCATACCTGAATATGTTACTTGATACTGGAAAATAATTTAGGAAACTTTCCATAAATAAACAAATAATAAAATATAACAGGAAAATTATTACTCGACACTGGTAAAAAAGGCTCGATTTGGTAGCTAAGTGCCAGGATCAGAAGAAATTTGATTGCAAAAGAAATCTACGAGTATATACTTTTGGCGCCAACTCGAAAAGCGAAGGTAGAATTTTAATTAAATTTTATAATTTTTGTGTATAAGCAGAAATTGCTCGCGAAAGTGTACAGTGGTTGGAAAATTCAATTCAAAACCATTGTTCATTTCGTTTTGTCTCCATCAGTCCAGCAAATCTTCCGTAAAGGTTAACTATAATTGTACTGTCGATCGGAATTTTGAAGTCTTGCTGCTTGGAGATTGTATACTTGGATATGTTACTTGATACTGGCAAAAATACTGTTTCCATAATTAAATTAATAATAACAATCTATACGCCCGATCGAATTTATGTTCAGTGTTCCAACCTCCAGTCTTTTAATCTTAACATTTCGATTAAAGACCTAAACTTTAACATATAGGGGTCATAAGGGACAGAACAACTGGTCTCAGGTGGTACCAATCTAGACGTATTCCTGCATAGGAATCTTACCAGCAGAATAACAGAAAAGTTTGACTTCAAAAGTTTTTAATCAGAGGCATTTTTTGGGGCTGGGATAGGATTCTACTGGTACCTGCGAATGACTTATGTAAGCATTAGTCAGTTATACTGTCATCAAGCAATGTTTTAATTTAAAGGGTACAGAAGCTAATGTAATTACAAGGCCGAAACTTCTAAATCCTACGCAGAATTTTTCAGTAAAAAGTGGGGCGGGCAAGGCACCTATAACATGACCATTAGGTAAACGGTTTACTCGTCTCGTCACTTCCATTAAGAAAATTAAAAAATAAAAAAATCTTGTTTGATTTAATGGGATTATTTTGGTCATGGTAACTGTTAATTACAATTTCATTACTTGTTTTTTTTATCGGAGTGTGGTAAATATACATAGACGCAGTTTGCCAAAGGCAAATTTTCGTTATTTTCTCATCATACGTCATAGGAGTAATATACGAAAACATATTTTTATAATTACGATTTCAAAATAATTCCGTCTGTGAGTCATTGTATTCAAGTCTATGCTCTTATAACTAGGAAGGGGAATTTCCTCGTCACAACCTTGGTTACGTTCTTCTGTATTTTAAATGATTTTTTATTTCTCAGTTTTAAAGAAACTCGTTCAAAGTTTTGGAACTTTTTCTTTAGATGTTGCATTAATAATAGAATAATTGATAATTTTATTATTCATAATTATCACGGTTCGCTTACCGAAAACTGGTTCTTTTCGTGCATCACAATTAAATCGTCATCAAATTCAAAACAGACTGCTACAATAAGTTACACTGGTGTCAAAGCAATCATGACTAAGATAGACCTGCGGGTATATTGCGTGACTGTGGTCATCGTGATCGGCTTCATTCCGATGACCATCTATTCGACTTCTAGGTATTGTATAAAATTTTGACTTGTCATCGATTTAAAGAGTGAATGGATTTAAACTTTTATCGTCATCTCGACTGTATTATACTCGTATTATTTCAATATGATCACGCTTTGTAAAATTTCATATTAATACTGGTTACATATAAATCTAGATTTCTCTTAATAAATCGATATATTATGTGTGGGTGATGTAAAATAATCTACCGCCGCATCACATGGAAATGTCGGAAAACGACGCGTCCGCGGACAGATGGTGCAACAACCTTCACGAATATGTCAGACCAGACCTATTATAGGCAGTGGGATCTTTAACACTAGATTTACGGGAATTGACGGATTGGACGGGAAGGTTATTTTCGAATAGGTAGACAGACAACATCTAGATATAATAAAATATAGGTGTTTCAGATAAAACTACTAGATAAACAACGTTATTCATAATTGGTATAACATCCCGGCACCTATACATGCTACTTTGATCTGATAAACACAACGGCGAAGCTTTAATGACAAAATTGAATACTAAAAATGTCCATACAAAACTTTAAAATTATTTGTTATGTAAAACTTTACCATACCCTAAGACCCGATTTCACCGATAGCTTTGGAAACCAAGTTTAATAAAACCACGTTTTACTGAACTTAGTTCAAATGTATCATTTGAACTCGGTTTTCGTCTAACCGATTTCACCGGCTCCATTTTGATCGCGTTCAGAAAAACGAAGTTTACGTGAAATATTGTCACAATCTAAAACAAATACTCGATGTATTTATTATTTTGCGACATCAAACAGCCTGTTTTTATGCATACGACACATAGGTATGCAAACACAACGTATTAAAAATATTTATTGTGTTTACATAGTTGTGGAATTGACAATGACAGCTCTCTAAACGCGTTTAAAGAGCTGAACGTCGAAAATTGGGCGTTCAGAATTTGAACCGCGTTTAGCTTTAATCGCGTTCAGTTAATGTTGGTGAAATGCAAACAGTAGCACTGAACTCAGTTAAACGTTTAAACTTCGTTCAGCTTGAACTGATCGCGTTTCGTTTCAACGGTGAAATCCACCCTAAGTCAGAAAGTCAATGCCTCGAACCAGACAAACTCAAAATACGTTTTCTTCTCCATTTAATTTATGTTACCCTACTACGGCGTCATACTACCAGATTTACTTCGCAACAAATTTCCTCAAGCTTCATGTTATCCTAGTACTTGCGATTTCTTTCGATGGCAGCTCAATGAAAAAACGCCCAATTAAATTAATGAGTTCATTGCCTCGATCAGCTGTATAACATATTAGGTAGTCACCTATGAGTTTTAAGCTAATTCTTTAATTCGACATTTCTCCTACAGGTATCACTCTATGAGGCTCATCATATTTTTGGGGCATATACACATCGTCCCTAAGCCGACCCTGTCGTGATGTATAGGACATTACGAGTGACCCTGTATAGACGGATAACGATTATGGCAAATTTTCCCAACGGGATATATTAACGCTGAAGTTTATGCTGTAAAAATAGTTTTATTTATTCCTCTTACACTACATCCGCCTCTTTCTTAGGTTTCACCACATTAGCATTACGTCGCATATGGACAGTAAACACAAACAGAAACTTGTGGATATAACTGTTCGTTCTTGGAAAGGCACTGTGAGTTTGTGTAATAACCGGGACTTAAAAAGTGACGTCTCAGAGCGACAGACGCAGTGTGGTGCCACACAGACATTTCTGGCATTATGCCATTTACAGCATTTATGTGCAAACGTTGCGCTTACCATCAGGTGAGCGTTTTGCTCGTTTCGTCACTATCCAATTAAAAACACAGACATTGATGGTACTGCACTATTCTACTCTGTGCCAAAACTCGATTAACAATTTCTGGTTGATGGCTGGAATATAACGCCGTGAATCAATCGCTTTCTAGATAATCGCTTTGTAGATTTTCTTAGATCGTGTTCTCTAACACGTTCCTTAATAAGCAGGTACGAATAATATTTATTTATGTAAACTTCTCCTACGTCTTTAGCCAATTAGTAGTCAATTGCGGAATTGACCTTTCCCAAGAAGGGAGGATTTGCCGCAATCACTACGTTTGGCCGGCGAATTGGCAATCGCAGTAACCAACGCCTCGCAGCTGGTTGCTGCCGGTCTGTGAACTTTAGGTTTGGCATCTAATCTAGGTGCTTATTCCTTCACCTGAAGACTGCATGAGATTTTCTCAGGTATTTCCAGTAGACACCAGATGAGAGCAACGTGCAACGTCGTGTAAATAAATAGTACCTGTTACCTAAAGTGGGATATCCATTGGGCACAAACAACAGGTTTAAAATGTCTGTACGGATATTCATTCATTCATACAGTGCGATTTCTTCCCATATAAGGGGTAGGCAGATACCACACACGTACCATAGCCTTGGTCCCCGCGGGAAACGAGACGTAACGGGCGGCGAACCATGTCGCCATTTTGGTGAGAGTAAAAAAAATCTAATTCCCTATTACATTCCCACCAGCAGTATTGTGACGGCATTGCTTATATATAGGTGTCAGGCAGAGTATTATACCACCTACCTCTTTCCTACCGAGATGTCGTAAGAGGCGACTAAGGTATCTGAAATATAATGGCCTATCCATTATATTGGTATTGGTTCAAGATTTAATATTTCTATTAGGTCAATTATTGTGTTTATTAAATGTAACATAATATGGATTTACATTTTTATACAAACATACATGACATGTGGTTTTATGCCAAAGAGTTCGCTAGCGAATGGTCTTTGCGACTCGATTGTTAATTTTTACTCATTTGTTTTGTTGATAATAATATCTCTCATACCCAAATATTCACCTAACGTGCACCATTCCACGAACGCATACGCACAGGCGCATCCACAAAGAAACAATTATTAAATATATGTCGGGCACGGGAAGGTTAAGAAGAGCTAGTGCCTCGCCTGTTTGTGCGATCACTTGTGGCACTATAATATCTCCTCCGCAGTTGAGCTTCCGACAGTATTTGGAAATCAGATAGAAGAATATCATTCGAAAGAGCGCCGAGTTATACTTCTTCTTTACGGTGGTATTGTAGGAGACCGCGTGGCCTAGTGGTCAGAGTATCTGACTTCTAAGCCGCGGGTCCTGGGTTCGAATCCCAGCCGGAGCCAACATTTGTGCTAAAACAAAAATTGTTGGTTTTCAGGTCTGGTTGTGTTGTGCTCGTGTTTCTGACACTGCATCCTAGCCTACCTCCAATCTTATCGCATCAGCGGACGAGTGAGTGCCTCTGTGTTTGCGCTTACACTTGTGGCACTATAATATCTCCTGCGCAGTTGATGGCTCTCGACAGTAGTCGGAAGTTGTCACCGTGGTCGAAATCGGCCAGGAGGACATCATCATCATTGTGGGAGAGTTTCTCCCTATCCACACGGACCAATTTTTGAGTTACAACCAGTATATACTGGTAATTTGTTTAGTATATAAGAACATTGCCCTTTTAAACTTCTTTTGTGTGATTGTGCTATATACTTACTGTGTGCTATGTGCTTCATAGTCTCATCATCAACGTCGGCCGCTCTCCATACGTCCGACGCACTGAAGACCCAGGTTCACCGCAACGCCAGACTGCGCATCATCGCCTGACGTCACAAGTTCTCCACGCTAACTACGATTTCCAGTGTCAGCGGTTGAGCGAAGTAGCGACATTTATGTCGCCACATCAGAAGTTCAAGAAATATCTCATACTTTCCATAATTGTGCTATGAAAAATTCTAAGATCCGAACTATATATACAATATGTAAATTTTACTGGTGGTAGCATTCCTATGCAGGAGTCCGTCTAGGTAGGTACCACCCCAGTGCCAGTTATTCTACCGTGAAGCAGTAGTGTGCAAACATTACTGTGTTTCGGTTTGAAGGGCACTGTGAGCTAGCGTAATCACTGAGCATATGAGACTTAAGAACCTATGTCTCAAGGTGATGGACACCGTGTCACACACAGATTTTCTGGGTGACACAGCATTTGTTATGGGCAGACGTTGCACTTACCATCTGGTGAACGTTTTTCTCGTTTCATCACTTTATGCAATAAAAAAAAATTAGTGGGAGGAGACGTCCACCCTAGATCAGACCACACGATCTGGCCGGATAGCTACCCTTTTCCCAGTCCTTTGTTCATAGTAGACTTAACAATGATGATTATTATTTTTTATCGTACTTCTATTTTAAAATCATTACACATTATACTCAGCGTCTGTCAATGTAATCTGGATGAATCGCCGTCGATGTGCGAGTACGTCATGTTTATAGACAACAAGTTACTTGATAACATTTTTTTCCTCTAGTAGCAATAATTATAAGAAAATAAGAAATAAAATTGTATACATATTTGGCCTCAAGTTGTGTAACCTTTGAATATGTAAAAACCTTGCGATTTTATTTTTAATATTTTTTTGTTATCTGAGTATCAACACAAGTTTGAGACTTGGCTACGCTGAAAAGCAGAATTGCTGTTACACGCAGCCTATTCTGAGCGCAGACCCTTTTGCTGCGTCATACTGTAGCGTACGCAATATGAAAGTGCATTTTTTATTATTTGATATATTTATTTTATTATTTTTATATTTTATTTTATTTTTTAGGTATTCTTCTTGCTCCACCTTTCGACGACGGTTGACGATTGACGATTCTTTCTTTCTATATGGTTTCTTTTATTTTAATGCTTTGTATTTATACGAGGTTGTGAGAATTGAATCATTCATCATCATCATCATTTCAGCCTACCACTAGTCAACTGCTTGCCAGGAGTTTGTAGCTTGTAGGGGGATTTTGCCATAGTTGCCACGCTTGACAGGCGGGTTGGTTGATCATTATCTGACATATTTTTAATATTAAACCGATAATAATATTTACATTACCGATAATAAATATAATGTTCATACTCGTCTTCGGTTATTAGTCGTGGGCTAAATAATTTACATTTCAACTAGCCGACTATTTACATTATCCTTTGAACAAGAAACATCATTATTATGTGTTGTTCGCCACGCTAGTTTCGTAAAGAACAAAAAAAAATTCAAACAGAGTTGCATTAGGAAAGTTTTATGCAACAAGTACGAAACACTCATTTTCGTAACATAATGTTTTACTGTTGACCTTCGTTATCCGGTTTATTTATGTGTAAAACAATACTGCGGTTTGTGTTCATTACTCAATTATCTCGGTCGTTAGGGAAATGAAACGGCAGTAAATCATTACTTTAATACGAATTTATATTTAAGACATTTATATCAGGTATTAAAAAGTGGTCCGCTCAGCGGAAAGGTACATGGACACAATAAATTACCTTATTAACTAAATCAGTCTAACGGTCGCGCCGAGCGCGGTACGTTTTAACCTAGTATCACAGATGAGTAGGGCGGTGGGGCGCGGGGCGAAGTGAACGCGCGGGCGTATAGCCGCGCGCGGCGCGGGCGGTCACTCGTCCGAGACAGTAGAGAGTTGCGTGCTGCCGCCCGAGCTGAAGGAACCGCGGCAGGTGGCAGCATCCGAGCCGTTTCCCGGCGGGGGTGTCCCAGATTCCCCGCTCTCTTCGGCGCCCCCACCAGGGGACAGGGTACGCAGCAACTCTAAAGCAGCCCGAGCACGTTGTCCATCAACGGCCGCCGATGACGCCGCCCCCGACGCCCGATCCCACGCACTTTTCTCCGGCAGAAAAATTCGCCGCGCCTCACGCTGCACTCGACGCGAGCGCAGAGCGAACAAGAATGGTGACACTGCTGACGCCAGCAGCAATAAAGCCAGTGCTGGCGTACGCGCACTTGCCTCTAAGCCCGGCACGGCTGCCGTCACTACCGCAGATACCGCATGCGGCACATGTAACATCACTAATGCACCGGTTAATAGTCCCACGCGGGCTGCACGAGATTCTTCCCTGTACCGGAACAAAGAAGCATTCGAAATTCGACACCGAATTGAAGTAATTCGCGAAGTACTGTTTGAGGGTATAGGTGCACGCGACTGTACAGCTAACAGAGGTGCAGCTAGTGACGGTGCAGAGCTGACAGCCGGTAGCCCCTTCCTGAGATCTTCGCATGATTTTCCTTCTTTTTGTGAATTTCGTAAGCTGGCGACAGACGGGCATCGAACCGGACGCTCCGGCGGCAGTAAAAACGGCCCGGACTTGCGATCGTTGTCAACAGCCTCACTGTCTGGTACATCTATTTTAAGCGTCAGTCCTTCACCCTCCTCAACGAGATCTGGCAGGTTGACTGGGGGCTCGTGAAGTTGCATCGCACTAGCGCCATGTGCTCGCGCACGTAATCCTGAAGAACGCGCTGCGCGGTATATCCTAGCGTACATAACGCAAACAATGGTTGTAGGAACGATGACGCCCATCACTAAATACACTACGTAGTACGTCAGTTCGACTCCTTGAACAACAGGCTCGAACGGGTAGAAATGGCGGAACACTGCGATTGCGGCGCGTATTGCGCCGGCGGAAGCAGCTGCCAGCCAGGTAATGGCGCAAAGGGATGCAGGGCGGCGTTGCAGTAAGCGCGTGTGGCAGCGCAGTGGGTCAGTAACTGCATGGTGCTGGTCCAAAGCTATTAGCATAACGGCTAATAGCGCTGCCAAACTGCACGCCGACGCTGCAGCATCGCCAGCTTCCACCCACGCTGCAGTCTCCCTCGCAGAGTGCTCGCCAAACAACGCGGGCGCAAGTAGGGAGGTCGTCAGTAGATTCGTCGCCAGAAGGTTTATGACGAACCTAAAACAAAAGAAACATTCTCGTAAGTAACCATTCGTATTTGTCCGTTTGATGGTATTGTCACGTCTATCACTATTGACCGAAAATATATAAACTACAATGCAAACGTATTTATTTTCACTTCTGACCTCACAAATACCATTTACATGCAGAAAAGTAATGGCGACCGAATTGACGTTTAAGTACCACAAAACCAAAATCGTCGAAATCAATCTTACAATCCAGATACATGTGTCAATAACACGTTTGTTTATAAACACTGATTCCGCGTTTGCTCCGTATGTTAACCATAACAGCGAAAATAGAATTTTGCGACCCTATGAAGTAGGAATATAAACATAGAAGTATAAACCGGACTACCATGGCACATTAAAAAAATAACAGGAAAATTTATCTTATAAGAACTATTTTACAGAGATTACTTTCGAAAAGACAAATAAATAGTTAAACAGAAGTTATTTTAATATTTTTTTTAATATTATCGACTAATTATATAACCACTATAAGATTAACAACGATAATCGATCAATCATAGTCTCGATGGACTTACGCACGTGTCATGGTCCCAACTTTAATATGCCTGTCGCAACATTTGACTTTACAAGGACTATCGCAAACAATGACCTTTACAATATGGCCAACGTACAGTTATTCTACTATCTATTTGTTACTGGGTCTAATATACGTCACTTTATCATTTTCATTAACTTGATTTTCAGTGAGTTTAACCTTAAAACTGGCCACCGTTAACCAAGGAATATTGGCTAATACTAACAAAAAGTTTTTCTAACTATAATTTAAAGTGTATGAAATATTTTTATTCATATACCGATATTTGCATTATTTCAACGTTGTGTGCACTACCTAATGATGATAGGTAGTGCACTACTGGAGATTGAGCTCTCCAACTTTGAGGATCTGCCGTAATCGCAATTCTTGGTGAGTGGATTGGCTGCGACAGTATCAGACGTCTCGCAACTTACATACATACATACATAAGATCACGACTGTATCCCATAAGGGGTAGTCAGAGACTGGACACTCACTGCAAAAACAGATGACTGCCACAATCCACGTTTCACCAAAACAATATAATGCACTTGGTGTGATAGCTGGTGAGCCCATCGCCGCCATGCGCTGTTGGGTGCACAGTGCAATTTAATTCCTTACTCGCCTTTTACGAGATCCATTGGATGAGATGGAGTGGTAGTATTCTTTTAACGAGCCGCCACCACACGGTCTCGCAACTTAAACGGTTGTTTTATCATTTTATCTGCCAAAATTCATGGATTTTTGTCGCCTTATAACACTGATGAACGAGATTGGATTGCAAAAACTTTTAAATTTAAATAGTCATTAGCTTACGTTTCTAAACGAGATATGTAAAATATACACAAAAATCTAAATTCATTCATGATAAAAGGTCAAATGGGTCTAAAATTGAAATTAACGATAATCAAAGGTATTCAAAGGTAGGATTCCTATGCAGCAATCCGTCGAGGTAGGTACCACCCTAGGGCCAGTTATTCTGCCGTGAAGCAGTAATGTGAAACATTACTGTGTTTCGGTTTGAAGAGCACTGAGAGCTAGCGTAATCACTGGGTAAATGAGACTAAAGAACTGATGTCTCAGGGTGACGGGCGCAGTGTGGTGTCACACTGAAATTTTCTGGGTGACACAGCATTTGTTATGGGCAGACGTTGCACTTACCATCAGGTGAACGTTCTGCTCGTTCCGTGACTTTTATCGAATAAAAAAAATAGTTCCGTGTATCATTCACATTATTATGACCGTTACCTTTCTAAATAAAAACAAACTAGAAAGGTCAAACTTGATGAATGTCTGTCTCTTCCGCTATCTACAAATTAATGTATTTATTAAAAGCATATTACTCCAATAATTATTTTAAAATTACTATAGACATCATTAGAGTCCGCAACAATAAAGACATTCGACGTAAGTATTATAATTACGATTTATTATTACGCGTAAAAGTTTATTTTATATTTCGTTTCAAGGGAAGGTTACTCCAAAACGCGCTTCGGCAAATAAACATAACCTCAGAAGTGAAGATTAACAAATAACTGATTAAAATAGAAACAAATATCTTGTTAAGAGAAGAACAAACAATAAATTGACTATAATTTCGTTTCCTAGTGTAAGATGATGTCTCAACTGTATTTGTTTTTCCTTCATTATAAACATCGTGAAACAGGTCATAAGTAATCTGTGGTCAAGATCAAGAGTTCTAAATTTAAAAACTCACCGTGTTTGCTTATTTAGGATCTGGCTGTACAAACAGAACACTGATTTTGAAACTGATCAACAAAAAAATGTTTGTTTAAACAGTTATTGCGGCTATTAAAGATAATATTTTAATCAAGATGTGTTATTTATATTTAAATATTGTCGAATTGTTAGCAATTGTACTTTCTATTAATTGCATATAACTTTTAGCGATTGGTCGAGCCTGCTATGAGCTTCAATACAAATAAAATACAAGGCTTTTTTTCTTCAGGAGATTCAAATCGATCGATTTTCTTTCTTTTTATTTAATCAACTCAAGACTTTTAACAGACTACTGATGGATACGTATCTTCCAAGAAATGAGAATTTGACACAATCATCTCACGATTACATTACTTATAGCCTAAAACCTTGCACAAAAACCCAGCTATCCAACAGAGAAACCCCCATTTCTATCCATGGAGCGGTTTTAGAGGAAAAGAATAGTCACATTCGTCAGCTTCCTAATTGATCACCGCTGGACATATGAACTTTTTTCTCAAGAAGTGGGGATTTTTTTTTTAATTTGAAATAGTGACGAGACCTAGCAAAACGTTCACCTGATGGTAAATTCAAGGTTTGCTCATAACAACCCAGAACAATCTGTGTGACACCACAATGCGCCCGTCACCCTGAGACATCAGTTCTTTAGTCCTATATACCCAGTGATTACGCTAGCTCTCAGTGCTCTTCAAACCGAAACACAGTAATGTTTGAACACTACTGTTTCACGGCAGAATAACTGGCCCTGGGATAGTACCCACCTAGACGAGTTCCTGCATAGGAATCCTATAATAACTATGCTTGGCATGCGGATTGGCGATGAAAGTACAGATGCCGGCGTGTGTAAAATACAGAGGATGAAACCGAGATGGCACACATTTCCGAAATTGAATAAAAAACTGCGGTGCCAACCCAGCCAGCGACGGATATATGGCACAATCACTCCCAAAGGGAGCTACAACTTTGTGGCGATTTGGGGAGCTATTTCGCGTGGACTACGAGTATGATAGGCTGAAACACGATCGGATGCGATGATAGTACAATGCTCGGAGGGATAAGATTTACCCCGACCACGCAGCATTATCGAAAAACGTCCAAACTTTTAAATTACAGAAATTTTATTGACTAAAATATTCTCGAGCAGTTAAACTATTGAGTGAAATCATAGTACATGTCCTGGCATAATGCAATACTAGACCGCAATATAAACAGCATTTAGCCATGTTACATATATGACAGCGGAATTACCTTCATAAATGATAATATAATAGTATACACACACCTTTAAGATATTCTATCATCTATTAGCCTCTATGAATATTCGGAGGAAATTTACAAAAGGATCTTGACGCTTTTATCAGGATAGTCATTGTAAAGATACAACTTAAACAATTTTTTGTCCATTATTATTCAAATGTAAATTTACTTATTTGTTTTACCTACAATATAAAGACATTCAAACAGTCTTACATTTTCCAAAAAGGTAAGGTACTCGTATTTGTATACCTTGAGTTTTGAACTAACTCAAACATAATTTGACTCGGTGACTTGGTTAAGTTCGCTTATGATAATATTAAAGCTTCGTTATGTGTTTGAATTAACTTTATATTTATTTAATGTTTAAAATAATTTAATGAAACAAACGCTGTATGTGTGCCTAGTTCTATACATACATATATAATTTCAAATAAAGGTTAGCCCTTATGTAATCAATAGGACTTTTGGCGCCAACACGAAAAGTGTCAGTAGTGTTTTCATTTAATTTTGTAATTTCTGAATATATTTGGAGTTTTGATGTTTAATATTGATAGTTTATTATGCAGCAAGTGCTCCTGAAAGTGTACAGTGATTGGAAAATTCAATTCAAGACCAAAATTGTGCTTTTTGTTTTTTTCTCCATCAGTCCAGCGAATCTTCAGTAAAAGTCAACTATCAATTTACTGTCGATCAAAGTTTTTAAATCTTGCTGCTTGAAGATTGCGTACTTGGATATGTTACTCGACACTGGAAAATAGTTTATGTCTGTTTCCATTAATAAATAATAATAATAATAAAGTAATCAATATTTGCGGAACAAATAAGGCGGTATGACAACCATCGTATTGCCAACTTAAGAATGCCAAAATGCTCAAATTTATTAAGTTTATTTAAAAATAGCTGTGCCCTGCGGTTTCACACACCGTTTAATTTAATATAAATCTCTCTATGGGTCGTAGCGTGATATTTATTATATAGCCTATGTATAGCCTTCCTCGATAACTGGGATAGCCAACACTAAAATAATTTTTCAATTCGTACCAGTAGTTCCTGAGATTAGCGCGTTTAACCAAACAAATTCTTCAGCTTTATAATACTAGTATAGATTATAAATGTATAAGTGTATAAGCTGTAGACAATATTTATTAAAATATAAGCAAGTTACTTGAGTAACATTTTATTGTTTAAATGACCACAATTTAGGCTTTTGTATGTAATGTGTATTTGTCGTGATTCAGAACTCTCTAAAATGTCTTCCATTTCTACATCATATCGGTCAAATAACAGATAACAATCAAAGCAGAGCTGACTGTTGATCAAATAAATTGTAAATGGCTCGAACCATAAGAAGTATGAGGTAATTACTTTAATTATTAATGTAGCATTAGTGCTAAAATGGACTGACAATGGATGACAATGGACACTCATTTTATTCTAGCGACACAGTTATTCTGATTTGTGGTTACTAGTTGGTTAAATGGTGCTATGATTAGTACGGCACTGGGAATTCTTAAAATATAGTCGTATAATTAAGACGTTAACAATTTCGACTTGGAAGAACATTTATTTTCTAAATATTTAAATAACATTATATCCCATTTTTTACGAGATACATATATGAAACATAAAAAAAAGGTTTACTGGTGGTAGGATTCCTATGCAGGAATCCGTCTAGGTTGGTACCGCCCCAGAGTGTGCAAACATGACTGTGTTTCGGTCTGAAGGGCACTGTGAGCTAGCGTAATCACTGAGCATATGAGACTTAGAACTTTGTCTCAGGGTGATAGGCACATTGTGGTGTCACACAGACATTTTCTGGGTGACACAGCATTTGTTATGTGTAGACGTTGCACTTACCATCAGGTGAACGTTTTGCTCGTTCCATCACTTATACCAATAAAAAATAAATAAAAAAATAGCCAAGAAAATGTCTTGGCTTCCGACTCAAAGCATAATAACCATGTCTATTATGCCAGACCTAGTTATCCAAACTGTTGACGGGTAGCAGTATCTAAAGTGCGTAGTGTCTGATACTGCGATCACCAATTATGCTGCCAAGCGTGGCGATTATAGAAAATCTTCCCATCTATCTCAGTTATACCGCCGTGAAGCAGTAGTGTGTAAACATTACTGTGTTTCGGTTTAATAGGCACTGAAAGCTAGAGTTATTCCTGAGACTGAAGTCTTAGTATGGTGCTTAGCAGAACCAAAATTTATTTCTGTAAAACGCGACCAAAATTTATTCCCTGTAAAATGCATCCACGATATTGGAGTAAATTCGTGGAATCCTAATAAAAAAACTTAAATAAAAATCTTAATTTTTATGTACTATTAATGAATACTGTTAACATACACTATTATCGCTTAATTGGCTTAGTGTTAATATTATTTTATTTATTATATGTAACCAAATATAGAAAACAAAATACATAAGTTTGTACGGAAGTTGCGAATTCCGTTTACACGCACTTTAACCTTCCTATACAAAAAATAGAACTGTTAAAAACCAAACGTGTGACGTCATTTAAAACGGCCATAAATTTGAGATGGCAGCGGTAATATCCTGTAAGTATGTCAAAATAACTATTATTTAATAGAGATGCTTATATACCTTGAAATAGACGCAATGAAATTTCAACTTTACGAGTTATTTGAACGTTCCGTATCGTAAAACTTCTTCAGTGTGCGGTGCTAAAAATGCGCGATATACTTTGATACTCTCTTCGATATTATCATAACAATTTATCGATGCTGCTGATGTGGAGCACTGCCGAGAGCTCGGGCATAAGAAATACTAATATATCTTTATGTTTACGTCATAACGTCATATCAATTGATAAAGTGGATGTATGTTTAAGTCAACTACTAAACACGAGCTCTTCCTGAATAACACAAGCGAAAGCTCGCATATATTAATTAGCAGCTTTGCCCATACTCACCGCCCTGGATAGGCCGGTTAGGGAGAAACTGAAATCCTCGCGCTATTGTGACGACCGCGTGTCCTAGTGGTCCAGGATTCGAATCTCGAAATTCGTTTTGTACCGCATTATTGATTTTCGGGTCTGGTTGTGTGTCACTATATCAGCATTATTTTGTATGCAGTATGCAGCAAATTTTGCTGGTATTCTGTGAGAGTTTGTTTTGCTCCGGTCACGCCGAATTGTTTATGTGCTACAGTCGCATACACACTCATAATAGCACAACCCCGTTCCAGTTATACTGCAGTCAAGGTAGTGTGGAAACATTGCTGTGTTTCTCTGTCCAAAGGGTACTTATAGCTAGTGTAGTTACTGGGCATAGGAGACCTAAGAACTGATGTCTCCCAGTGACGAGCGCATTGTGATGCCACACAAATGTTCTGCTCTATTTGCTCGTCTCATCACTTCATAAAAAACATCATAGTAGAGGTGCTGCTTTCGATCAACGGTCGATGGTATTTTAATATGGCACATTCAGATGATTATCCATTATGAATCGCTTGGCCAAAGCACCGTTTGTCAAGCAGGGTGCTTACCCTCTGCATCACGTGCAAGTGGCTTTTGCATTAAGAGAAAAGGCTGGTATATTCCCCCTTGAACCCCAAACACATTTATTACTGCAATTGATTAAAACTACTCGAAGAAGAAACTCTTTCGAATCCTTAGAAATATGCAGAAAAAAACATTCAAGAAACGCACGACTTATATAGAGTACTAGCGATCCGCACATAAATATATATAATATAAAGCAGCGATAAAGCACTGATCGGTTTCAGATATCACGTTGATTAAGGCCGTGACGTCATGCAATTAGAGACGTGTTGAATTTTACTGAGAGGGTAATGCAGCATGCAACATAATTTTTTGATCATTGACCGACAAAATTGGCAAATACAGGTTAACCTGAAGCCATCACCTGCAAACTTACCTGATAAAACGAGTATACGGTGGCAAAAGTGGCAATAGCGTAAAGTTTTATTTTTTAATTATTGACAAGACTGATATAACTAATTTTAATTTACTGACTTGATAAAATTACAAAGTCTTTTATATAATTATGTCATTGGTGAAATTTATTGGTGAGCCATTGAGCAGCATTAGTAGTGGATCGTAAAGATATTATTGCAAATAAATGATCACATTAACCGAAATACTCTGCTAATTTGATAAACACTATCATACAACCTCACTGATAATAAATTAATAGGAAATAATTTTAGATAAAATACATATTTACGTTAATAGGCAGAAATGAAGATAAAGATGTAATCAGAAATCTGATAGTATTAATCATTGTAGATTGTAGATAGTGGGAATTCCCTAGCACGAGAATAATGAATGGCTCCTACTTTGCTGTCTATACTATTAAACAAAAATACTCGCAAAGTATATACGCATGAGAAGAATCAATCACTTTCAGTTCCAAACCCAGTGCCAGTGAAATTATAACTGGTTTAATTAGAATATATATAACTGGCTTTTCATTTTTTTTTGTTAAATATGACTTGCAACAGTTATCTCATAGCTTATAGTTATCTTATCTCACAAATTATTTACGGTAGTACTTAATTACGTAACTGAATTCAAATATTTTATGAAATCGATTTATATTCTCAGAGGCAAAGAATATATCCCAAAGGCAATTCTCCATTTTAGAAACGCTTACCGGTTGACAATTACGAAATAAATTTTCATAAAATTACAGGAGACAATTCTTAAGATACAATAGGAAATCCATCGCTCAATATAACGTTGCAGATCAATCAATAAGAAGAATCATCAGAAGAATCGCATAATACGTCTTTCCATTGTAGTGATTGACGTGTGACTAAAGGTTTATCCCCCAAAGAGACTTCCGCATTTTGGACCGAGTTTCAGTTAACTTCTCGAACGCAAAATACAGAAATTAACGACGCAAATATACGAAATTGACATTTTTCACATTAACCACGCCTTTTTCGATAAAAACTGCACGCAGTCTCGACACGGTAACCTCGAAATAGGTTCTTTTTTTACTGTAAATAAACCTAACCCTATATTCAGCGGTGGACTTTTGATAGGCTGAAGTGACGATAATGATGAGGAAATCAATGTTTAGCCAAGATCCTACTTGACCTAAAACAGTGATGAAGTCCCAGATAGTAAACCAAGAACCCATATTAACCTATGAACTTATGAAGCACTGAGTAATGCGAAAAAACTGAAGTACTTCTCTAGAAATAACAACAAATTAATTGTAAGACTTTTAAAACTAATTTTATAGGGTCAAATTGCCACAAAAGATCAACAAACTATAGCTCGTTGATTGCATTTGCAAGTATTAATTACAGTAGGAACGGAAACATGTTAACATGTTTAACTGGTTTTTAGTTACATTTTCGTGGCTCATAAAAACACTACAGTTTTTGTTTCACGATCTACATTTCCTCGGTTGTTGAAAGATCGAGGTTAACTTTTATTAATATCTTTTTCATATTTGTAAGGGTGACGAACGAGCAAACTCGCACACCCAACTCCATCATAAACGAAGAATCAAAACCTAGATGCCACCAATCAGGACTAAGACAGAATGGCGTGCTGCCAGTAACTGAATCTCTGGTTCTTATCGTCTGCCAAATTAACCACAGTGATTTTACTCCGTTCCTATACGCTGACACGGTTGAAACCAAAGAATTTTAATTTAATTTTTTTTTAAATGAACTGTAATTGAAGCGGTGTTTACCAAGTACTCAATGAAAAACATCTAAAATATAATAAACATAAAAATATACACAAAAACTTTTTCGCAATAACGGCCGAGAAACATTCGATTTCTTTTTGCTTCAACGATATGTTCTGTGAATGATCAATTAGGACGATTTATGTTATTTAGTACCAGCCAAGTGGAAACATTTACTGGCGTTCGTCGTCTTTGACGCCATGAAATCTACTAGAATCATTTTACTATTATGAAACAACATATCCAATTCAACGTTATAGTATAGCAAACGAAACATATAAATTTGAGCAAAGCAGGGCTTCGAGCTAGGGCAACAGCAAACATACCTAACTTCAAACCCAAAATGCCATATAAGATAGAAACACACACATCTACACAATCCCATCATTTACAAAAGAGCAAAGCGACTTTTGCGTGTAAAGTCCCATTAACGCACGTGACGTGGCGTGCACACTCTTACATTTTAGAACTTTCCGGCAACAGTTAAATATAAATCTTGTCTGGCGAAACCAGTTTAGATTCCTGCATCGCAGTAGAAAGGCTCTCTCTCATGCGACTAATGTTTCAATACAACATACACGGGTGAATGAAACAGTTACGTCTTTTAGATAAACATTTATTAGATATTAACAAAATGAAAGCGTTAAACTAGATAAAACTATATCGTTCTGTACGGCGATATCGTTGTAACAGTGAATAAACAGAAGTAAGGTTTTTACAGCTGTCACAGTAATTTTGTGTGGATTTTTGTTATAAAAGCCAAGCGTATAAATTGAACAGCTGCCATATCAGTTGATTGTTCGAGATGTTGTTTGCCTACTTTTTTTTTATTACGTAGTTCTGCGGTTTGTTCTAAACTAGCAGGTTCAAGTTCCACTTTCAGACATCAACCACTTGTGTAACACAAATTAGTCTCCCTACCTCTATCACTTAATTTCTCCTTAGATTGCATTGTTTAAACTTTCCATTGGATAGTAGGATGGAGGAATCCGTCTAAGTAGGTACCACCCCAGGGCCAGTGATTCTGCCGTGAAGAAGTAGTGTGCAAACATTACTGTGTTTCGGTTTGAAGGGCACTGAGAGCTAGCGTTATCACTGGGCATATGAGACTTAAGAACTCATGTCTCTGGGTGACGGGCGCAGTGTGGTGTCACACAGTAATTTTCTGGGTGACACTGCATTTGTTATGGGCATTATTTTGCTCGTTCCGTCACTTTTATGAAAAAAAAAAGAGCTGGTAAGGATGAGCACGTTGACTGTATTTAAATACTTATTATGCTCCGGAGACAGAAGCGGGTAGTATGATGTCGTGTTGAACCAATAGGACACCGCAGTCGACTTTTTACAAGACATTCATTCGAAACAGAAATTATACGTAATATGTATCTATAGACTGCGATCACGGAAAATCCCTTTAATTATAAGTAGTTTTGTAGTAGTAGTTGCAGTCACCGTCAGTATTTTATCAGCATATCATAAACATGTACTCGTAATTTCCGCCACGGTTACATGCACTATGGAGACTTTTTTATAGACTGTGATTCAGAAAAACGGATTTTAAAGGATATATATCTATTCAGTATTTTTTTAAGGACAGACGCATAGTGAATGCAATGACTTACACTTAGTAATAGATTAGGAAACTGTCGACTGTGAATAGTGTGGAGTAAGTTTACTGACATTTAACGTCTCAGAAAAGAAACCAGATCGCAATAACAGATCGCAATAACATATCTGATACAAAATGGCCGCATCCAAAGATTTCAATTATTATTTTTTAAATATGCAAAAGATTGCAAATATCTTACAATATTAGTGAGACGTCAGATATGAAAATGTAGGAACGAAAGAGTGCGTCTGTATTTGAATGTTCTGTAAGATCTCGCTAGACTTCAATTCTTAATAGAATTCGTGTGAATGAATGACCTAATTACAATTACTGGCTTCTACGCCACAGGTTCTTAGACTGGAATCCCAGCTGCAGTCAACAATTGTGCAAAAATACACATTGTTGGTGTTCGGGTCTGGTTGTGTTGTTCATGTGAAATGTGTGCCTATAAAACGCACCCTTCGTATCTATTTTTTAAACAATTTTGAATCCAATAATAAGACAGTTGTCGTACTCAAAAATAAAAGGTCGTCGCCCTTTATTCAACAGATTTATTTTTATTAAAGCGAACGTTTTATAAATGAAACAGTGTGGCAATAATAAAGAAAAGAATGGAAAAGTTAACGAGGCCTTTCACCTCTGTCACTTAATGAACTTACTACGTTTACATTACAGTCTTGTTTTAAACTTAACTTTTGCTAGTTTTGTAAAAGGTTCACGACACGATACTGTTTTGTTTCCACGAATGTTCAGAATTAGCCGCTTCCCGCAAATGTTATAATACATTTTTATGTATAGAATATTATATAATTGATGAATTTAATAATATTTAATGTTATCCAATATCTAATTTAACGTACTGTATTTTAATTTAATTTAAACAAGTTGATATGGTTAACAAAAGATTTATAATAATTCTTACTCTCATCTTGACAAGAAATGTCAAAACAAATTTACAACAGCTCAAAGAATATCGGAGACGGATCAGGAGATTTTAAAATTTGATAATTTTTCATCGCACATTATGCTCTGTTTTTTTCACCGCGTGCTAAAGACATGTGTACCGCCTAGTTACTCACGTTGTTATATAAGGCAGTGGATATAAAGCGAACATATTCAACGGACTAATAAATATGTGCGGCGCGTATGTAAAAGTCTTTGTCTGAGTTACGGCCCAGCGCGTTGTATTCAGTATAGACCACTGGCGAAGGTCGCTTGAATAAAGATTGGGTTTCGGATTGCTAGTGTACATCCATATACCTGTTTGAAGACAAAGTATAGCTTACCCTTTCTAAATTTTATTTATACTTATAGAGATTTGGATTGAACAAAATTTCATTTCATCTTGACCAGATTTAAAAACGATGTAAATAAATAAATACATTGCTAATATAAATACATTCTTTAATTTAATCATCGTACATCTCGTATGTAAGAGTAATGCTTAATAAATCTTATGACATGCGACTGATGGCGAATAATCATCTCGAAAAATGCTATACAGAAAATATACAGATAGAGTTAATTAATGATAATATTTTTTATTGGATAAAGTGACGAGACAAGCAAAACGTTCACCTGATGGTAAGTGCAACGCCTGCCCATAGCGAATGCTTTGTCACCCAGAACATTTCTGTGTGACAGCACATTGCGCCCGTCCCCCTGAAACATCAGTTCTTAAGTCTCAAATGCCCGGTGATTACACTAGCTCACAGAGCCTTACAGACCGAAACACAATAATGTTTGCACACTACTGCTTCACGGCAGAATAACTAGCCTGGGGTGATCCCTACGTAGACGGATTCCTGCATAGGAATCCTACCGGCAGTAAACATCCGGTACTGCCTGCCTATTAAAGCAAAACCCTCTGTCGCCTACCATTTAGCCAATAGTTGACTATTAATGAGCAGACGATGATGAAGTAACTACGTATATATAACGACGTACGTTATTTGATTATTGTAATTTCCAGAACTTACTGTCACATTTCTGAGTGTCTTTTAGAATGCATACAAATTGCACAGTTCTATGAAGGCGAGCTAACTATACTATTGCAAAACAACCGGCTGTACGGTGACGGAAGCGAGTCCATTGTTCGGCGCGCCATTCGCCAACCACACGACCTGGCAAACGACAAAAAGTATAAAGAATTGTAACAGAAACTATCCTATTGTACTTATATGAAACAGAAGATATGTCTCAAATTTCAAATAACCATTAACCTATGTGCATCTATGAAATGCGTAAAATAAAATATGAAAGCATTCTGGCCCTTAACTTCTGAATGATTTAAGAGAAAAAAATATTTAAATTATTCTAAATATAATAATAATCTTACTGCTGTAATAAAGCTGGAGAGTTTGTTTGTTTGAAAGCTTTAACGCTTATCTTAGGAAATACTTCTTCCGATTTAAAAAAAAAATCTTTTTATTTTTTTGTTTGGCTGCCGCCAGAATTACACGTATACTACATTAACATAATAAACCCTAGGTACTAGGTACACATATAACTCCAATTACAGGCACTAACAGCATGCAAATTAAGACAAGTCGTGCGATTAAATGACCTAATTTTAATTTTATTAAAAATAAAATGTAAAAATGCCTGCTACGAGAGTGCTAAAATAACATAATAAGTAAATTAAAATCTAGCACCTGACCTCTCGCACTGAAGATTACAGTGACTTTACTAAGTTAACTTTAAAATTTACTCATTTATCGCTAAACAAATCAATGGATTTATCTCTGTCCATTTATTGAGGAAGGTTATAGGCTATTCAACTTCACGCTACGGCCTTAAGGAGCCGCACACTAGGAATCGAACATCACAGAGAAACGCCGAACTGTGAATGCTCAGGTCAGAGGCACCATACCGTACAGCATAAGCAAATGTAGACAGCTTATTGTATAGGGTACACCGCGGGGCACAGTAAGTTAATAATAAAAAAAAATATTAAAAAACTAGAACATTTTTTTTAATTTAAATTAGTATCAACGCAACGCCAAGAATTACGAAAAGCATAGTTGTTACCACTTTATCTGTCATGTAAGAAACGACAAAAAAACTAAATAATTATGAAAAAAATTTTTTTTGCCTCACGACCGTGTCTTAAGTGTAGACTTATACATCTTAGCAAAAATTAAAAAAGTATTGACATAATAGCAAACACTCATATATACACGAAAACATACATAGTAAAACTTTTAAAGTATTTACATAAGCAAACCATTTCGTGAAGTTCTTTAAAATAATGACTACACTAAAAATGGCGCGATATTAGACACAATTTCGTAGAAAACACCTAAATGTAAATTTGGTCACGTAACCGATTATTTTGCAAATTTTAATGGAAATGATACTTATCATAAAACTAAAAACGGTGTTTTTCGCCGACTCATGTATTCGAACAGTTGTTAATTTTTTATAACTATTTAAATCACCATAGTTATGTAAATTTGAATCGGAAGATATACCTACAATGGTAGAGGCACATGGTAAGAAACTTGTTCGTGTCACACGCCTCATATCAGTCTTAAACAATTTGAAAAAAAAATATTCCTAATAAATGCTACGGTGGTAGAATTCCTATGCAGGAACCCGTCTAGGTAGGTACCACGCCAGGGCCAGTTATTCTGCCATGAAGCAGTAGTGTGCAAACATTACTGTGTTTCGGTTTGAAGGGCACTGAGAGCTAGCGTAATCACAGGGCATATGAGACTTAAGAACTGATGTCTCAGGGTGACGGGCGCAGTGTGGTGTCACACAGAAATGTTCTGGGTGACACAGCATTTGTTATGGGCAGGCGTTGCACTTACCATCAGGTGAACGTTTTTTCGTTTCGTCACTATATCTAATAAAAAAAAACATCTTATGTGCAGTGTATAGTTTCCGATAATATTCGGAAGGTGCCGCCGTGGTCTCAAAACGGTCAAGAGAATATCATAAGTATCCACATAAACAACAGATAACAAATAAAGTACGCATAAACACAAAAGCGTTTCTATTTTTAACCTTGCAAGCAATAAAACTAATATTAATAGAAAGGTCGTTGCATTATTAACCATAGTATTTATTGTTCATAACAGCCTTATACTTTTTCCTTGTACACACTTTCCCTAAGTAATCCAACATAAATCCGAAATTAAGGAATCAACAATCAAACTGAAAGCAAGCGACTCACTTGCCTTTGTGTAAGTTATTGCTATTTCACCTGAGGGGTTATTGCGTATCCAAAGTGATGATCACTTATAAATGTTTTGAACGAATGTCTGTCGAAAAACTGCATACTGGCTATGATTAACAAAAAAGACGTGATATGAAAAATAAGCGTCAAAAGGTAACAACCGTGAACCGTGAAAAGGTAACAAACAGACAGAGGGACAGAGAGTGTTCCTTTCGCATTTATATTATTAGTATGGATTATAATTGCCCTTCAGATAATTGTGACAGTGATTTATTATTATTTCTTATAAATAATTATAATTTTAGTGGTGCCGGCACCACTAAAATTGTTAATTGCAATTTTAAGTGCTGATTTATTCACGTGCTCGGCGGTGAAGGAAAACATCGTGAGGAAACCTGCATGTCTGAGGAATAAAAAATATTTCGAAGACATGTGAAGTCCGCCAACCCGCATTGGAGCAGCGTGGCGGATTCTTCCTAGCTCCAAAAACCCTCTCAGAAATGAGAGGAGGCCTGTGCTCAGTAGTGGGACATTTATAGGCTGAAACTTTTAACTTTTTAATTATAATATTATTATTTATTACAAATAATTGCTAAAATGCCATGGATTGTATATTAACAATCACGTCTAAGAAATAAAAGCACTTAAAGTTCGAGAACAACAAAAAAAAGTTTTTTATAGATTTTGTTGAAACATTTCGACATTATCATACAAAACTAATGTTGACGTTGTATTTGCGCTTTCCCTGAAATAGTATGTTTTACTCACAAGCAATCAAAAAAATTATGACCTAAATTATATATGATAAATTTTATAAATATAAACTGTGACCCATTTTTTTCTGAAGACGTTTAATTTATTCTCTAATAAACGCGCGTCCTACTTAACGCTGACTGTAAATAATTCCCTTGACGCGATATTTTCCATGAAATATGCTTTTAAAAAAATTCTATTTAACGTTAACTGTCACTTATTTAAGATACATAGTGTCATTTCAAATTGTTAGCAAATAATAATTATTTGAAATGATAGATGTATGCAAAGATCTGTCATGTTCGATAAATATACATTAGCCTAGCTGTTAGCGTATAGAATTTGAAATTAACGTATGGCTATAGTATATATAAGTATTATGACTGCTGAATTGTCGTTTTTTTATTGGATAGAGTGACGACGATGACGCGACTGCTTCACGGCAGAATAATTGGCCCTGGGGTGGTACTACCTACCTAGACGGATTATCCAGTATCTTAGACACTGCATTTGGCCTTTTCTCCCGTCTTAACTCACATTAGCGTTACCGTACTGCGTTAGCGTTCGATGAACTTTTGACTGTAAGCATAAGCGGTAGATATCGCAGAGATCGAAAACGTACAGGGAATATTCGAAAAAATCGCGTCCACCCGTGTGTCATAACATCGTAACCAAAAAAAAAATATTAATTTGCAAATTAAGTCCTTGAACGACGATAGAACTACTTTCGGAGCGATGGCGTAATAACAAGGTTAAATAGGCGAAAGATATATACGATTTTCGAAAAAAAAAAATTGTTGCAAAAATTTCGTAAATCTAATACGCTCCAATTTGCTTATAGTTGCGAGCGTCTTCATTAGTACGCCTTAAGAAATAAATGCGTTACGATGAAGGAATAAATCAATTCACACTTATTTTGTAACATCCGTAAATAAATGCGAGTAGCTGCAAAAGTAGTCTTCTTCTCGTGGTTTATTTATAAAATTCTACTTTGACAACTGCCTTTCCAAATATTCACATTGACATCATTCAGTTGAGTAAAGTTTAAAATAACAATAAATACTACACATAAAAATAGGTGCATCATTAATTGTTACCGTAAAAACTTGATTGAATAAAGTAAAAAAGTGTAGTAATTTTTCAATTAAAAATAAATTTTGAACAGTTTTCAAGGGTCGGAATCATGTGAAAGGGGTAACTTTCGCTCCTTTGTTTATCTACCTAGATTTTGTCATGCACTATCAGATCAGTCTAAATAGGTTAATGGAACCATTACATGCATTCGTATCTAGTTAGAATCGCGATTTTATTTGGCGTGATGCCAGAAACCGCAGTGTTTTTTGTGTTATAAATTACAGGGGTATCATTCGCAAGAACATTCGCTAAAATATAATATACTAGCAATTCCACCTTCCCGCTGCTCCTCACCACTCTCTTCGCCTAGGTTCGCTAAGTTTTTAACTAGATTTTTTGATTAGAAATCCATAGTCAATTTCTGTCTGAAATAGTATCGATTCTTAACATCAGAAAAAAGAGTTTTTTTTTTCTAATTCCATAATCATTGGAAATTTTTTATAATTACCACAGAATGTCCGGAGCCACGTGTTTTCTCAAGGAAAAGCAGCAACGTCACGAATGATAATTATCAAATGCCTTCAATGACCATCAGTAATGATCAAGTAATTAAAGTCCGGTCAGAACAATCTCACAATTAAGGTTTTGTATTGTATTCAAAGCAATTATCTGCGTAGTAACGAAGAAAAAATTGTCACATCCGTTTCTAGAGCACGACCATTAAGTTTTTCTTACCAATTCTTGTTAACGAATCAATAGCATTAATAAATTCGAGACTAAGTACTATAAGAAAAATTATTAATTTTATGCAATGCCATTCTTTTCCGTGGTGAAGGACAGTAGTTAAAGATGTACACGATCGATATTTTTTTTTAAACTGTGGGTCATCATTAGAACCTATCATTCCACTGCTGAACATAGGCCTCTTCCACAGATTGCCACAAAAATTTGCAGCTCTCATTTTGGGGGGATGTTTCCCCAGTTGCTACGCTTGGCAGGTGGGTTGGCAACCACAGTTTATTTATTCAGATGTTTCAGGATGATGCTGCTCTCCATCTTCTGTATTTATTTTCCCTATGTCTTTACGACTGCTTTTACGACACCTACGGGATGAGATGGAGTGGTAAGCAGCCACCACACGGCGTAAGGTAGATATATAAAGGGGTGATATAAAGATGAATTGCAAAAACGTCACAAAAAATATGTCGTCATATTAAAAAGAATATCAATCAACTACATACTGACTGTTTTCGTAAACATTTTGTTTGTAAACTTTTAATAATAAATTTATTTCGAATGACAAAGAGTTTAAAATAGATAATAATAGCTTACACTAAATTAATTTATAATGATATAAATGTGACGTCTATAAAAAATAGAATACTTTAAATATTTACAATACATACCTAACAATTATTTGCATAAACAAGCAACTTTCTAAAGACGTTATCTCAGGGTTCATTGGTTTACCTTAAAACTGTAATTGATAATTATGTGGAACGTATGTAAAATAACTAGTTTAACATTAATTAACTGTAATTTATCTAAGTTAATACTAAGGCCAAAGGAAAGGCAAAAGTAATTAGAATTCAATTTAAACTGAAAAAAATATCAATTTACATTTAAATGTAATTGATTGCCACTGACATATATTACTTATCATTAATAGGTGTATTGTGTAAAAATAATCCATAGCAAAGATAAGTAGTGAGATTATAAGTGGAATTTCATGAAAAATACTTCGCGATGATTCAAATACCCGACGAATACATTTATGAACGCATAACGGAAACAAAAATAAAATTTGTAAAATAAAAATTTAAACCGGGCTTTTGGCGCCAACTCGAAAAGTGGCGATAGTATTTATTTAATTTTGTAATTTCTGTGTATATATGGGGTTTTGATGTTTAATATTGATAGTTTATTATGCAGCAAGTGCTCCTGAAAGTGTACAGTGATTGGATGATTCAATTCAAGACCAAAATTGTGCTTTTCGTTTTGTCTCCATCAGTCCAACAAATCTTCAGTAAAAGTCAACTATCAATTTACGGTCGATCAAAATCAAAATTTTGAAGTCTTGCCGCTTGAAGATTGTATACTAGTATCCTGTTACTTGACGCTGGAAAGTAGTTAATGACTGTTTCCATTAATAAACATAATAATAATAATAATAGGTTAAGCCAACAAAATCCATAGACTCGCTTCCTATAATTTCACACTTTAATTTTTCTGTATGACAATAAAAAAACAAGACAAAAAAATCTAAGGTGTATTGTAAAATGACATTTTAAACAGTCAATGTTGATATTAAGATCACGATGTAATAAAAAAAAAGTCATTAAAAATCGTTTAAAACGAGTTACATACTACAAAGTCGACTAAAAATGTTAATTGTTCCGTGACTTTTAAAATATTTTACACAGTACTAAAATATCTAATGAACTATCAAAATCACTAATATTAGTAACGCAAAATACGCGAGGTATGTGAAATTATCTTTTTTATTTCCACAAATTTAAAATATCTTTTAGTCAATTTTACCAAAAACAAAAATAAGAAACTACTCTAGAGACATGTTGTGTGTAGCATTGGCGTTCTATAAGCCATGATGTACACTAGATGTATTTATTAGAGAAAGGCTATTGCTATCGTCAATCCCTCTCTATTCACTCTTCTCTTCCAATTACTAAGAATTCAACGTAATATAAGACGAAAATCAATGTGTGATTAGCAACTATAAAGGAAATAATCTAGAAAACAATCCAAATAACAAATGGTTATCGCGGCCAACATTCCAGCGTAAATTTGCTGCTATGTATAAGTATTTACGTCATTCAGAAATGGGCAGTACCGATATCTGGCCGCTTAAGCATTGATATTTGGCATTCTTCCTACCTTACTTCTATTCTATCCTTTTCGTTCACACCCAAAAACGCAACACTATAATATATGCGGCTCTGCGTGTCACCTTTTGGTGGTATTCGGAAGACTTTTGTGAACGAAAGTCCTGACTTCCTGGTAGACTTTGTCTTACTGTCCTGCGGTCATTTATAGATTTAAGGTATTAATTGAAAATTCGAAAGAAGCCTTTTTATCCTTCAGATCTTACATAACAATTTTTAAAATTGTATCCCTTATCTATGTTTGCGATGTGATAGTCTGTATACAAGAATATTAGTTACAAATATTGCGATATCTGTGCAAGAATAATTTCAAATTATAATAGGAAAAATACAATAGCGTTTACAAATCCTACAATAAATTAACGTTAATAATTGAAAACTACTGAAAGCAGAAGACTGAAGAGTGACAATGGTATGGACAGTTTTTTCTCTTTTTTGTAATAAACAATGTTCTCTTTCAGAATTATAAAAAACTCATCGACTCATGGATGGATTAAGAATTTAAATAAAATGTTTATTCAAATAAAACTTGTGTATTTAATCCTGTTTTTGTGATAGAGTTTATTAGGATTTATTAGTTTGAATATGTTTTTTAAAACCTACGAAAGTTGATAAAAAAATTACTTGTTTTCCACGAGCAAAAGATTAACTATTCAAGATTTAAGGAAATACAATGAGCCTGAAAACTAATGAGATGGATCAGTGACCACAACATTAGTCACAAGGTTAAAAATAATCTTACTTAGAAATACCGCATTGCTAAATATTAGATAAAGTAAATTACTTTATTACTCTGAGTTGTTTTAAATTATCGTCACTGTTGTATAATTTTTAGCAATGTCATTCAGCAACTTCATAACATAACGCTTTCATAATGAATACACGATGTCTTGAGTTCAAATCAGAAAAACCACAACCATTCATTTATTTGACAAAACTATTGTTATTTGTGAATAATGGCTACCTCAAGTTAAAAAAAAAATCTGAACTTACATTTGTCAGAGACAACAATCAGGTAATGACAGTTACACATTGTGTCTTAAAATATTTATTACTTAAATGTGAACGTACTTTAGGTTACTTATGACAAATTTACACTTGGATCATACTTTTGGGCTAAAGGGGACGCAGCTACCAACCATTTAGTTTATCTATTGCTATTGTCACCAAATAACTCATGAAACCAGATTTGGTGATGAATTCTTTACAACCAACCATTCGGCTGTCTAAAGCGTATATTTATTAATACTTATATTTAATAGTATTTTACTCAGTCTGTCAATTGAAGTAATTCATAGCTGGTTTATAAATTCGTAATCAAATCGTTTTTATAGCATCTTGTTCTGGGCTAATAAGCGAATGTTCAATAGGAATATGAATATGTTCATACCCGAAATTGGCCTCAAACCTTTAAACATATTATGATTCTTAAAAAAATAAAAAGTCTACAGTGAAAATAATGGAGACTTTACATAAATCATTAAAAATGCTAATTTATGCTCAGTCAATTTTATTTAATAATAAATTGCTCAGTTATTAATCTGTGCATACAGGACATTAGTTGAGATCGGTATGATAAAACGAAAACGAATTATTTCGATCATTGATCGTAATCGGATCGAATGATTGGAATATTTCCTAAGTTCCGGGTAAACGCGATATTTGCGAATGTGGATTTCATTTTTGGGAAAGTGACAAAATGCAGACTTCAACCGCCGACGTCATCGGATTGCTACTTTTTTTAGTACACAAACATTAACTGTACATAAAAATTATTGATGTTTTATCACAGACTTGTCATGTATTTCAGATATGTCAACGTCGACGACAGAGGCGTTATTCGAGCACGAAATTAACATATTGATAAAGATATAATTTGTGGTTAATTTCGTCAAAACGCAAATTTAAATAACATTTCCCTTTTTGCCGTATAATGAAAGCTGGCAGCGTAAAAGAATCTACCACTCTTTCTTATACCGTGGAAGTCGCTAAAGCTGACTTACGAAAATGCCAGGGCGAAATTATATAGACCGGTGACGGGCAGTAGTGTCTTATGTTTGAGGCGTCTGATATAGTGCAATCACCAATTGACCCGCCAATAGTGGAGGTTAAGACAAATTCACCGTTCTTGATAGACGCCTATGTCAAGCGAAGGACAATAAACAGACTGAAGAAGAAGAGAATGTTCCCTTTAAAATATATATAATAATCTTCGCGGGATAACATTATAAAGTAAACGGGTCACTTGAAATTCCTTCAAAGCGAGATAAAAAATTAAAACGAGACAATAAATCAAAGTTTTAATTGGTGCTTTAGGCGACCTTTAAGTTACCCTTCGACTTGTTTCCCGCATTCAATCACGAAACCAAATGCAAAAGTCCAAGTGCATTTCAGTAATTAACATGTAAAACGAATAGGTTCGTCGAATCGGTCACGATTCTATATCAATATTGTTCTTATCCAAACAAGCGAAGTAATTTCAAATTTGCGTACTAGTATTCGAGTTCCTTCTTTTTTTTACTCTCCAACTTCCAATTTTCAACTTTATTTCGACGACGACTGCGTGGCCTAGTTGTTAGATTACCTGGCCTCTACTCCCGCGAGTCCTGTGTTTGAATACCAGTTGAAGCCTTTGTTCAAAATACAAATTAATAGTTTTCGGTTCAGCGACAGAAGAAATACTAGGGCAGCGTTAATATAAAAAAAAATATTTATGCGCTAATACCTAGGTTTAGTAAATTTAGTAGTCTGATCTAGTCTACTAACGGTCTGTTACGGTTGAGGTTAAATATTAAAATAATATTAAAACTAAAAAAAAACTAAAACTAAAAAAGAAGTTATAAAAAAATTGTTATTGTAATCGCAAACAGTCTTCATGCCATAACCGAGACTTCCTGGTTTGAGGAGACAGTCTCTCTTGTTTATTTCGTCCTAACACGCATCGGATAGCACGAACTATGAATCTCTTATTCCATGAGTCACATTCGTACATTTATAGAAATATACCAAAACTCGTTTTAATTTTAGACAACCATCTACTTTTATACCAATAATACTTCGTTACAGGTACATTAGAAACAAGCGAAAAATATTCTTCACGATCGCGAGTACTTTGTAACAAAACTATTTTAAAGAAAACATTATAAAAGCTGATAAGAAATTCATCATTCAACTACAGAAGAACGTTGTCGGAATAATAATATTACAGGAAGTAGAATAGCAACACTTCCCGATGTTTGATCCATCGATGATAACAAAAAAAAATGTCAATCATATTCTGTGAGATCATTTAACTATTTCTGGTCGTGGCGTCTAATGTATACGTTAGACCATGATGATTATGTTACCTAGTCGATTTCGCTCACAACAAAAATCTTAGCTGCGTCGGATATGATGATGTTCTCCTAGACGATTTCGACCACGGCGACGACCTCCGAATCCGAATGTCGAGAGCCATCCACTGCGCAGGAGATATTATAGTGCCACAAGTGTACGCGCAAACACAGAGGCACTCACTCGTCCCAACCTACCCGCGCCCGATGTAACGCTGATGCGATAATATCGGAGAATGGCAAGAATGCAGTGTCAGAAACACGGGGACAATCACAACAAACCATACCCGAAAACCAACAATTTGTGTTTTAGCTCTGGCTGGAATTCGAACCCAGGACCCGCGGCGTAGAAGTAGTTTTATAGTGCAAGAGACACTCTTGTATTCAACCTCTCATTTCCGATGTAACTCTTTGGCAATAAAAGTATCAGAAGCAGATCAGAAAACAATCAAAATACAACCTAACCAAGAAAACCAATTATTCAAACCCCGGCACTGCCACCGCAAGAAAAGATAAAAAACTAAATCAAGTAATTATTATTTTACAAAACAATTTTGAATTGAGGATAATACAAGAAAAGTATATATGCTTTAAATTTTACCTTATCTGTTAAAATTGGTCCAATAGCTAAGGAATTAAAGTTACCTCATGCCCAAAGATTAAGCGTTGTTGTTGTTAAAACAAAGTAAGTAGTGTAAGTCTATTACAGTAGACTATATATATTAAATGAAATACACAACGTAATAAAAACTGAATACCGAAAAAAAACCAATTTTTAAAACATAACTACGAAGTAATTAAAAAAATCTTAGAAATATCAAGAACTGTAAACAAGTAGTTTCAGTTGAGATGAACTGAAGCAGCCACTAAAAATATCTGCTATGTAATATATTAATATTATGCGAGGTAGGAAAACTCGTGTCAATGTCATTTAGTGATATTGATCTACAAAATGTAATTCGCTCGGTCCCATTTCCGGACCAATACAAATGCAAATAGACACTCGTGGGGGTAAAAAAATTGAAAACACAAAGTAGCAGATGTATATCATTGCAAAATATGGCATCTTGAATTAATTACGTTGTCAAAATGTTGTGAGCATGGCATAAAATTAATGGCTACACTACATTTGAAAAATAGTTTCATTTAATCACTTGTTTTATACAAATCACTACTCAAATCTTCAATCAAATACAAAAAAAAAAAAATAACAATAAAATTGCCTAGTATTGCGATCGTCAATCTGCCTGCTAAGCGTAGTGTTTATACTCGTAGCAAATAACTTAGGAATAGCTCATTCAAGTGTGAACTGTTTTCAGGCTGACGTTGATATATTTTTTTAATCTTTGATAACTCAGATCGTTAAGAACGAATTTTCAAATAAATTTAGTTTCAAATTCAGAAAATAATATTAACGTTATATCTATAAAATCAAATGTAATTTATATAAATACCACAAAATGTAATCAACATATTATATCAAAGGAACCTCGTTTTACGGCGGGGAAAACCTGTACGCACTTGACACAATTAAGATTAACATAATATGATGTTACATAATGATGTCTGTGGTTACCGCCAAAATCAACTATAGTCTAATATTATCTGTGATTCTAAAGATCATTCAAGCTTATCGTTACTTGCAGACGATTGTATTATTTTACACGTTTTATAGACCTTTGACGAAAATTTTCAATTTTATTTTTAAACTGACTTTGAATGGTATCTATAAAAATCGTCAGTTTCCAATCAGCGTTAGAATAGAGCACCAAATATAGAATATGGCCTTCATAATATAAAAGGTCTTCTGATTCTGATTCCGATTAAATTTTATTTTTCTCTAAAAATTGTTGCAAATAAAATGATAGTGTTGAAATCGATTGTAGTAAACAAAGTTTAATTTAGTCGACATTCTGTTATAAATTTCCATAATTTTAATATATTTAACTTTTAATATAGTTTCACTTTCAAATTTGTAAATTTATTGCAAATAAACTTTATTAATTACAGCTTCTTTACCTATGACGACAGAATATATTTCGGATAGAGCCGTGTCAAATAGTGAGTATTGCATTATAGACAACTTGTTACCAACAGGTATGCAATAAGTCGAATGTCAGTGAAATTAGAAATGCAAATTGGCACAATCGGCGATTGAACTCGTACGGGCGCCACTCGTAAAGTTACCAAGCAAATGGGCCCTATTCGGACTTTCCAAATGATGTTTCTAAAGTTAATGGAGGATAAGACGGCAAAAATGTAGCCGTTTATTATACGCACAGAATGTTTCTAAGGGTTTATGTGAAACAGTTTCTAATTAAAAAGGTCTTCGGAGAAGACCTTTTTAATCGCATTGCAAATCTTAGTTACATTGAAAACTTTAGTGGAAATTTTACTGACTTCTGTAAAATTCAAATGTCTTTTTTTGTATGTATAATGTACAATTGTATGTTTCCCAATAAATTAAATAAAAATATTTAAAATATATCCATGCATTTCAGAGTGCTGCATGGTCGCTCTAGTCCCTCGTGATAGTTTCGCTGTGCATGTTTGCATTCGTAATGAGTCTCTGCTCTTTCAAAACGTACCTCCGGGTTGATTTTTTTTTAATCGATTTTCATTCAAGTTTTTAGTATGCCTTAAACAAATAGTCTTTCAGGAATGATAACCTCTATTTACTTTCTAATAGTTTTTCATACATAACTACATTTCGTATGAATTGGATTGACGTAAGTTATCAACATCTGAGCCGTTTTATTGCTATAATAATTACAAATATTTATAAGCCGGAAATTTAGGCTGTTAGCTTCGTCATTTCTTTAAGACAATGTAGCTGGCTCAACGCCTTTTATTTAATAGAGAAAGTATACGATTCTATATATTCTATTAGAATGTTTGTTTCGTAATGAACATTGAAATATACAAGCCGATTGAATATTTGATTGAAGCTTATGTTCTTCGATCGCAACCGTGCTTTGTTTAGTTTCGATACAAGAAAGTTCAATCGAAAGTTGCAAAAACGTTTTGAGTTGCATAGAAAGCAGGACCTATCGATCGTTGGTAAAAGTTCATGAAGAAGTACCATTCTTTTTCTAATGTTGTGTAGTAATTTGTAAAGGTGGTAAATGGTTTATGGATTTACGAGTATGTGCCCACCCAAAGGTTGCCTGAATAAAATCGTTTCTAAACGTCCGAAGCGGTCATCGCCGGCACTGTGCTATATAGAAATTATAATTACTTTATTATATTTTTGTGACTTTTGTAATGCTATAAAGTGCATAGAACGATCAAAAATACTAGTGCATATTACTAGTATATATTAAATACTACTATATTCTCAATCTAGACAAAGACAGCTTGGCGTTGTCATGGCTGAAGAATTATGGAATGCCTGTTATGTATAAATGCCCTGTTAAGGAATCAGAATCAAAATAAACTTTTCTTTTTATCTATGTTATAGAAACTTTACTGGTGGTAGGATTATGTAGGAATCCGTCTAGGTAGGTACCACCCCAGGGCCAGTTATTCTGTCGTGTAGCAGTAGTGTGCGAACATTACTGTGTTTCGGTTTGAAGGGCACTGTGAGCTAGCGTAATCACTGGGCATTTGAGACTTAAGAACTGATGTCTCAGGGTGACGGGCGCAGTGTGGTGTCACACAGAAATATTCTGTGTGACACAGCATTTGTTTTGGGCGAACGTTGCACTTACCATCAGGTGAACGTTACGCTCGTTTCGTCAATTTATACAATAAAAAAATAAAAAATAAACTTTTAAAGTATAACCATCACCATTTCAGCCTATCACAAGTCCACTGACAGGCCTTCCCAATAGATTGCCTCTCATTTTGGGAGTACTTTGCCGTAGTTGCCACGCTCGGCATGCGGATTGGCAAACTACTCTCAAATATATCTCATTGTCATCATCATATATAGCCCAACAGAATTCCACTGCTTAACATAGGCCATGCTCGATTGCCACAAAGCCACGTCACTGACACTTTGAGATTCTCCGACGCTTATTTAGCACTAGCTCAAGCCCGCAATTAGGTGGATTGAGGTTTTTTGAAAACTCCTTGGGAACTCTGTTTTTCCAAAACAATAAGTATCGTATGTCCGTCTCCATGGAGCAAGCTATCTCTGTGGCGAACTTCGTCAAGATCGGTGTAACGATTGAGCCGTGAAAAGGTAACAACCAGACAGTGGGACGTGTGATGATGGAAGTATTGATTAGTCGCTAAGAGAAACTTTCTTCCCCAACGGCTATCGGTCCTTCCAGCTATGTGGGTAGTAAATTTCCTTATAATATCTGTATGAATCTAAATATCTAATCGATTATATTCTACACTCACGGCGTCGTTATTTGTAACTCGCACAAGTAAATCATTTAAACTAACTACTTTAAATCATATCGATTGGCCTTATCTCACATAAGGTAGCAATCACAAACATTAAGTAAAACATACCGACACAGCTATTACAATAGTCTTATCTATGTACAATTTACGTACGCATCTTCCAAGTTAACAATTCCTTATTTAGTATAAAGTGCAGTATCTCTGTGCACTGTAATTTGTTAGCGTTTTTTTTATAGAAGAGGGGGCAAACTAGCAATCGGCTCACCTGATGTGAGTGATCGCGTTGCCGGCCTCTGAGAAAGGAATAGGCTCTTTTCTTGAAGGCCCCTAAGTCATATCGCTCCGGAAAAACCGCTGGTGGCAGCAAGTTCCACAAAGTGATCGTGCGTTAAATTCAGAGTCGTGTAATTCTAGTATTCTCTGACATTTAACAATAAATCAGTGAATAAATTAGTCCAGCGTTTGTAATCAATAATTTTTCTAAATTACTATAATTGTTTTGACGACGCTCCATATCCAATTTACTTGTCTTTTTCACCATTATTTCACCCTACACAAGGACGTAAAGCGATTGTAAACGACTCTTCGCTCTTTATTTCTCCAAAAAAGACTTCACATCGCATCGAACATATCCTATTGAGAGGGACAAAAGTTAGTAGATGTCGTGTTAGATATAATGTCATGAAATGTCATGACATGACATATCTAACATTATACCTTTTAGAAATCAACGTGTCGAAAATTTTGTAACAGCATAATGGTCCGTTTGCTACAGTATGCAAACATTAGTCTGTGACAAAGACAAGCTGTTATTTTTTTATTCAATGCATCGTTAGACCTGTTCTGAAAGTAGCATACAATTTTCCTAACAACAGCGTGCTACCTTAGAATTTAACTTGTTATATAAATTTCCGAGGTTATCTAGCCGACCCTTGACGCTTACCACCTAAATGGCACACGGAATTAAGTTAATATGTTAATTAAGGAATTATGTTACAACAAGGAAGTCTATTTGTTTTTAGCTCTGTGTGTTTATAAATACACTGGAAGTCTAAACAACCGAACCGAACAAACAGAACGTGGTGAACGGACAAAGAACATTTTGGATAGAACGTTAACATATAGTCATGTAATTACATTGTAAAGAAACAGCCTTTAAATGTCCTACTATTGGGGCTTAGTTCATCATGCCCCCTAATTTTGAGAGGGTTTTAGGAGCACGAATGAGTCCGCCCCACTGCTTCTGCGCTAGTCGGTATAGACATGCCAGATTTCCTAACGATTCATTTGCCGCGGAGCATGTAAATCAAAACTTAAAATGCTGTCTACCAATTTTATTGATGGTACCAGCTAAGTTTAAGTGAAAAAAGAAATTATAGTCTACAAGTTCTATAATTCTGAAAGCCGCAGTAAGAGATTTTATGATTACATAAGAAATTACTCAGGATTTATTTAATATTATAGCATATCAATACCAAAATTGGATAAAGTGATGAAACGAGCAAAACGTTCACCTGATGGTAAGTGCAACGTCTGCCCATAACAAATGCTGTATCACCTAGAAAATTTCTGTGCGACACCACACTGTGCCCATCACCCTGTGACATAAGTTCTTAAGTCTTATATGCCCAGTGATTACGCCAACTCACAGTGCCCTTCAAACCGAAACACAGTTATGTTTACACACTACTGCTTCACGGCAGAATAACTGGCCCTGGGGTGGTACCTACCTAGATCACATGCACAACACAATCAGACAAGAAAAAAAACAACAATTTGTGTTTATTAACAAATATCGGATCCGGCTGCGATTCGAACCCGGGACCCACGGCACAGACGTCAAGTACTCTGACCACTAGGCCATGCAGTGGACTATCGTTTATGTAAATGCCTATGTATGATTGCAGCAGTCAGTCTTTTAAAACATGATTTACTTCAAACTTGACATTCCATGCGTCCGTTAAAAATACATTCCGAGTCTTACATGTCGTTAAGATAGTGAAAATGTGAGCTGCTCTTAGAAAGTCAATTTAGGTTGCTAAGAAGTCATTAGCGTTGCTCAATGCGTCTGAATGCAGCTTAAATCACAACCTTTTAGCATTTGAATTGAACTGAGAGATTAGTGATTCAATAGGTACGTACATAAACAAAATGCATGTTACTCAACATTGGAACAGCTTTTAAAAAAACCATTTTATTTTTTGTCGTACTGAACTTATCAATAAAACAAAATTGATGGGCATATAAAAACAAAGCAATCAGAAAAAGCGTGATCTTTACTATACATAATAAACAAACAATAAATAATAAATAAACTATGACAAAAATCCTTTTTTTTAAAAGTAAAAAGGTTATGATTTGATATGGTAAAAAATAGAATCAGACGTTGTTAACATTTCCCCCAAACATTAAACGTCATCAAGCTTAAAAAAAAGTTAAAAAAAAAACCATGATAGACAAACCATTACACAAAGACGAATAGTTTAGATCATAGGCGACGGAAAATTTGTATTACAAACAATAGACAAGATACTCGTATATCGATGACGCGCAGAATTAATAAAACAATGTTTCGTACGTTCAGTCGCGATTTGTAATTCATTTAAAGTGTAGATGTGATTGTTTGTTAATGACGGGTACGATGAATTCGCTATTTAACAAAAATCCGATGATAATTGTTGGGAGAACTTGCCAAATGATTTTTGTGACTATGAATTTATAAAAGTGATTCATATGTCGATTGTTCCTCCTTCTTGGGAGAACTATCTATCCTGCAGTATATCTCTATTTCTTTTTTTCGGATAAAGTGACGAAACGAGCAAAACGTTCACCTGCGGGGCTATTGCTTATCCAAAGTGAAGATCACTTACACGAATAACTGTCAAAAACCTGTCTGCATACAGACTATGATTAACAAAAATGACGTCATATGAAAAATAATTGTAATTTTCGTGAACCATAACCAGTATGAAAACATTTGACAGATATTCGTTCAACACTTTTATAAGTGATCTTCACTTTGGATACGTAATAGCCCCGCTGATGGTAAGTGCAACGTAGATAGATAGTGTCCCAAAACAGCTTAGTCTTTATTTGATAATTATCCCAAAATATGCAAGAATTATTTAAAGTCCACGCGTAAAATGTCGGGGGCAAAGTACGGCTTTATATGCCATGGAACCGTCTAGACTATAGATCATCGTATTCGCCTGAATTTATGCGAAACGCTTTCCAATGATTCATTATTGTTACTATTCTTGAAGTGGTATCAGCACGAGTAGTTCTTGACACAGTTCCAGCTCGTGTTTTGACCGAAGCGGCCTGCCCTGTGTCTCTGTCAAGGTATAAAAACCGTTGATAACTGTACTACAGTTGTATACTTCACTTGTTTATATTATTGGCTCATAATCTAACGACCCAATTTTGGCACGACCTCTGCTAATGCATATTGAAGTTACAGACACGTTTTAATGCCTCTATTCTGTTCGTGCTGTTACTTTGCACGATTTAAAAAAAAACTACCGGTCCCGTGTCAGAATATGAAGTGCACGTCGTGACGAGTGCTATAAAGGCAATGCAATTAAAAAAAATAAAGATATTCTTAAGAAAATACGAAGTCAGCGTGGTCGCTCGTATGAAAGTGAGATTTGGTTCTATAGGTCATAACGCAACTTGTACAGCTGAAAATTAATTGGTAACCTAACCCTAAACATGTGTCAGAGTCGACCTGTTGAGAAGAAATTATCAGTGAAGGGAATGACGTTATTACTTTTCGATAATATCATTATTTCTGTGTTCTTTTACCAACAACCAACCCTGTAAGAAATAACAGGCCTAGAGAAACGCTTTACTTAACACAAATTACACAGCCATCATAAATATTTGCTTAGAACGATTGCATGTAAAAAAGACATTAAGACTGTGAAATAAATCACAGTCTTAATGTCTTTTTTACAAGTAATGTAAGACTGGAAATCCAAATTCAATTATTATACTCTCATGATATCGATTCCGTATCAATAGTCAGCGATCAATAATGAAATATTTATTTCTGGGTGAGACAGCATTTGTTATGGGCAGACGTTACACTTGCCATCAGGTGATCATTCTGCTCGTTCCGTCACTTTTATGAAATAAAAAAAAAACAGAAACAAACGCTCTTTACATTCAGCAAATATCTGTACCATACACTATCACAACAAGTTTTCTGTTTTTGAGTTCGCAATGGATTCTTCCATTTAATAAAATCAGGGTTAGCGGATAATATACAATATGATTTATAATTCAGAGATAAGCATGCTCGTTTATAATCGATTTATGTGCCTTTCGTCCTCCTTTACACAAGGACTTGTGTTGTTTGTGGAGTTGCGGAATTTCGAGTGTGTTTAAACCTATTGAGGATCGGGCAGCGAAAACTATATGTAATATATTCTCTAAGTAACTAATACAACCAAGCTAAATGTCGTGATGGAACAAAACTATTATTGGCTATGATGATGTTCATGTTCTTTTGCTTAATTTTCATCACGGTATTTTTGTGTAACATAGTGCCGTAAGTTAGCAAAAACAACACTCGTCTTCACTTTCTCGTTTATGGGGAAAGGGTCAATGCAGCGCCAGACACTCTACATCCAAACCCTAAAACCAAAAATTCGTGTGTTACATAAAATAGCCGATAGGTGTTCGGCAGTGTAGAATAGCACTAACCTATCCTACCGAGGTGTCGTAAGAGGCGACTAAGGTATTGTACGGACAGCCTTTATTCGTGCCGAATAACACCATATTACGAGTATGTAATGCTGTCACTAGCCGTGGGAACGCAAATGAATAGTATAATAAAATTAAGAAATATAACCCGTTACTTCTCGCCACCCACGTGTGCGTAAAGTGGGCTACGTGTGTGGCCTCTGCCTACCCATTGTATGGGAAAAAGGTCTATTGTATGTATGTTACATAAAAATACTGACATTCCAACCCAGAACCCCCGATTAGCAAACAGATACTCTGATCAATATTACCACGCAATCGAACACGGGCCTGTGCCCGTCCTGTGCCATCATTACGTAACTTTACAAGCTATACATATATGCCATAATATATAATATGCAATAATTTTTTTTAAGAATATCACTATATCTAGTGAACTGTTTAGAAATGGCTAAAAAAGATAACAAATATCTCTAACAATAATAATGGCGCATTATTTAAATTTCACCGATGAAAGCTTTTTGTTTGTCCAAGTTATTTCTGAACTTCCGAAGTCTTTACTCGCATACGAAAAATATTTAAATTCACAGTAATGATAATATCATAAGTGTTTCATTTAGTTCGTTTGCATTTCAATATATTTAAGTTCCAAAATAACTTCGGGTTCGATACCCGGTCGGGGGAGACGGATCACATGGAAAGTTTTTACTTCATGCATGCCTACATGCATACTCGCGAAGCTTAATTTTCTTTATATTATCACTTTAAATAAATATGTTATTAAAACTGCATAAAACTATCAATTTCTTTTCTTTTGTCTTAACCTTACCTTTAACCTATACTATAAATGAAAATAGTATAAACAAATATATTTTATATGATTTGCCATTTGTTCAGGATGACTTGTTTAATAACTCAAGACACGTGTATATATAAGTGAACCATAGCAGGTCAGGCTCCGGGTGCTCGCCTTTAATTTCATATTACGCGAGTAACCTGGGTCCGATCCCCGGCTCCAGCACCTCTAAAATTATTAAGTGCTGATTTACCATATGCTCGGCGATGAAGGAAAACATCTTGAGGAAACCTGCATATACGAGGAACAGAAATATTTCGAGGACATGTGGAGTCCGCCAACCCGCATTGGAGCAGCGTGGCGGACTATTCCCGGCTCCTAAACCCTCTCAGAAGTGAGAGGTCTGTGCTTAGCAGTGGGTCATTTATAGGCTGTTACTTTAATTTTTTTTACACTAGGAATATTCATTACTTTTTTTATATCTCCAAATCTCACTCTCCTCCGTTCGCGCAATATGCTTAAAAAGTATTCTCTTCACGTATTAGTAGATAGAGTATTATATAGATTTGTAACTCTGCATAACTCATGCGGTGTGACCTAGAACTATGTATTCGAAAGTCCTATGTACTGTCGCACTACGCTCGTCACTGAGACATCGGTTCTTAGGAGTCATATGCTCTTTAATTACCTTAAGGGCACTACTACTGAAACAGCAATGTTTGCACACAACTGGTTGCACTGCCGGTGCCAGTACCCACTCAAATTCCTGTATAGAAATTCTTCCAGAAATATAAAGAAGCAGTAGCGGAACAACGATGCTGTGTATTTTATGGCAGGTGGTGAATAAAAATGAAAAGAACTAGCTACTGGTACAAAGCTAGTTACATCTTACTTTTTTTTATTGGATAAGGCGACGAAAAGAGCAAATCGTTCACCTGATGGTAAGTGCAACGTCTGCCCATAACAATTCTGTGTCACACGGAAAATTTCTGTGTGGCACCACAATGCGCCCGTAACCCTGAGGACAATCAGTTCTTAAGTCTCATATGCCCAGTGATTACGCTAGCTCTCAGTGCCCTTCAAACCGAAACACAGTAATGTTTGCACACTACTGCTTCACGGCAGAATAACTGGCCCTGGGGTGGTACCTACCTAGACGAATTCTTGCATAGGAATCCTACCACCAGTAAATGTACCTCAGGGGTGACAGCACATAATGTTTGATTCTTTATTGAGTATGAATATATTATCTATGGATAGTTTCCTTTGTCTTCACCCTTGTCAAATAAGAAAGTTTACAGTTTTACTTAGTTTTTTATTTTAAATTATTATTTAGACGGTGCAAGAAGTAAAATCGATTATCGCTTCAGAAATACGCAGAAAACAGAGTAGGAAATAACTGACAAATAAAGGCGTGCTACGTCTCACAATAACAAGAGTAACTTTCCTTTCTCTGACAAATTCTAGATTAGATATAAACATTACATTTGTAATCATAGCAACAGACAGACATTGTGAAACAAACGATATCGAAACGTGTACATAACAAATTATACCTACCGGCTTAAGTACAGAAACTCTTTAGTAACTAAACAAATCTATAAAGGCTATTGCAAAACTATTCGGTTGCACATATAAATCATAAACAATAGATGTAATTGTGATATCACTTTCGGTTGTTTAACCCCGCTAACATTTTCAACTGCTAGATTATATAATAGTGCCTAAAGAACTAACACAAACATTATACTACATTTAAATTGTAGCCGATGGAAAACATCAGCGATACGATGGAAGGAAGATTCGGATGTGTTGATCCGAAAACTAATTATTTGCGTGCTACAACACAAAAACGTTGTGGGTGAACACAAATTAAATCTAAAGCTTTTGTTGGTGGTAGGATTCCTATGCAGGAATCCGTGTAGGTGGGTACCACCCCAGGGCCAGTTATTCAGCCGTGAAGCAGTAGTGTGCAAACATACTACATTTCGGTTTGAAGGGCACTGTGAGTAGTTGTAATCACTGGGCATATGAGACTTAAGAACTAATTGTCTCAGTGGTGAGGGGCGCATGTTGTGTCCACAGAATATTCGAGGTAACACAGATCTGTTATGGGCAGACGTTGCACTTATCATCAGGTGAACGTTTGCCTCGTGAATATCAAAAAAAACCTTTTTTTTTTGGTAAGCACTTTCATTTTCTCATCAGTAAATTGCACCCGACGAAGCCGAGGGGGCGTATTAAATAAATAAATATTTCTTGTCAGCATTTTTATGGCAGACGTGCATACCTCAGGGAACGTTTGCCTATACTAAATAAATTCTACATGACAATGACAGGGTTGTATTCCGAAATATGAGGTCATATGATATTGACTTACATTTTATTAGCAGCAAAATGAGCATTGACGTAAACCAAACGCGATTGTTTACCTCTTAATAAGACGTAACGAATTGTATGAGTTAAGTCATAGGTTATGCTATTGTTATGAATTTAGAGACTAAGATGTGAAACTAAGATATAATTCTAATCTCTTCGAAACAGTTAATTTGCATGTAACAGCTAATTTGCGTCTGGTAAAAGAGCTTCTTTGCGCATTCTTCACGACCGGTTTATAACTTTTATTACATAAAAAGTAACTGACTGGAGGTAGGATTCCTATGAAGGAATCCGTCTAGGTAGGTACCACCCCAGGGTCAGTTATTCTACTGTGAAGTAGCAGTGTGCAAACATTACTGTTTCGGTTTAAAGGGAACTGTGAGCTAGCGTAATCACATATGAGACCTAAGAACTGATGTCTCAGGTGCACAGTGTGGTGTCACACAGAAATGTTCTGGTTGACACAGCATTTGTTATGGGCAGACGTTGCACTTACCATCAGGTGAACGTTTTGATTGTTTCAGCACATTATCAAATAAAAAAACCGAATTAATTCGTATTGCATGTGTAATAGTTGCTAAATTTATGAGAAATCAGAGCAAGATCTTTCTTTAAAAATCGGTTTACAATCAAATTAAGGGTTTTTTTAAGATGTTTAAAATGCAAGTCATGCATGTTTCGATTTTATAACAGACTTTCCAGTGCTATAGCGCGTCCACACAGATTCAGAACCGAATGGCGTAATTAATACACGCATACAAATATAATAGAGGCAAATACCATTTCCTATTGGCCGAGTACCAATCGCTTAGGGTCACGAAACAGTGATTCAAAGATATTTAATGCCATGAGATATACAGCTACCAGTGTGGTTACAAGATAAACCTATCAAATATATACATTAAGTACGTACAGCATGTAGCCAGCGGGTCAGCGAGCTCGGTAGCATAGAAAGTGAACTGTGTTTATGATAATCATTGCGTATTATGTGATAATACAATTAGATCATAGGTGAAAAGAAGCTTCAACGAGACAGTTTATTTTCAATGAGATATGTTATGTTGATATGAACGGTGAAGTGTATAGTCACAATATTGAATTCCTTTGGCATTCCTCGGCAATGTTTACAGAACTCCTTTGACATGACAAACAAACAAGATAACAAACAAACAATTAAAGTGCAGTTCTAACGAACGAGCAATTATTACTACGTGAACAAATCATTTGTTTCGGTACACAAATAATGAACAGCAATGAGTTAGCGGAACCTTGCAATTTATCAGTTGATTGCTCGTAATAAGATGTAGTACTTGTGATTTATATCGGGTTTGCTACTCTCCGATTACCGATATATGACACAAGAGCAGGACCCTCCGCCGCGTAGCAACAGTTATAGATGTAACAGGAATGAAATAAAACCGTACAGTCTTGACCTTCATGGTTTTTGTATCAATTTGTTTCTTTTATGTACTATATAATTTCTAAGAAATGTTATTTTTTTGGACACGTTAAAACGAATCTCTAGATCCATTCTTTATTTAACTTTTTAACAAAACAAATAAGCGAGACCAAAAAAAACAACAAAATAATAAAAAAATAATATTAATAAATAAACAAGGCCCGTGGTAGCGCGCTTTTGTAACAAAATAATAAAAAATATTTAATTATATTTTCATTGTATATCTAAGAGTTAAATAATTCACATACAATTTGACAGTATTTTTTTATAACTTAAAAAGGAAGTTCGCTAATATTGCAAACATCTCAGTTCATCGTATAGTTGAAATGAAAATAACCTCAGGTTTATTTATTACGCCAATAACTTGGTAAACGATAAGTGAAAGTAAAACTTAAATTAATATCTATACTATGTACGTACAACTACTGATGTATGGATGATACGAATTAATATAGGTTTCGATTATTAATTATTACATTATGATGCCAATTTTATTTGTTATGATTACATATAACGGTTTATTACTCCGGTACGTCTATTATCCCTGTTGTAACATGTACAGGTTCTAATTAAAATAACTTAACTCTCTATTCTTAATTTCCTTGTCGCAAAATTTAAATTACGCAATAATTAAATACGAAGATTTTGGTAAGTTTACTACCAAAATTTAAAATACTATATCTGCAGTAGTTATATAACGTATGTTCGCCCAGAGGGTTATAGAATAGAATACTTTTTATTCAATATAGTTTTATTTACATAATACTCATTGAACGTGATTTTTTTAAACTAAACTGGTGCGCAAACAAATGCCTCTGGCCTGGAAAGAATCAGCAACCCAGCGGGATTTATTTACTTTTCAGTTACATTTAAAATAATGTTAAAATTAATTATCACAGAAAGTTGGAAACTATATAAAATTATTTTGTAACTTAATATCCCTAAGGAATCATTAACATCAACACTGTATGCTGTTCCAACGGTTTGCGAATTTAATGTTACTTTTTTGCATTTAAGCTCCGAGGTAAAGAAATTACCGTTATAACGATCGTGCTGTTTTATTATTTCGTATGAGTGGATACCCATGAGGTTTGACCTTCTAACAATAGGTATGTTGAAAGTGCAGTTGTCCAAACATTGCTTGTATGGCATATTTTTATTCTGTACACAAAAGCAAGCGAAAATGAACACAATAGGCATAGGTAGACGGACTGGCTGATACTAATGCTCTAATAATAATATCGGTATTGGCTCCAAGCCCGAACTATAGATGTACCTCGGCAGAAAATTAAAAACGAATATCGTTTTGTCGTCATGTCCTAATGTTTTGCCCCTTTTTTTGCAACAAAGTTTTGGACTGGTTATTAAATAGCGATGCGTTTATGTTCATAAAAATCTGTTTTCGTTGATACTGCTATAATAACTCCCAATACATTTTGGTACATAATCATAATTATTTAAAGTGACATACATAACTATAGAAAATTGTTTTTTTTGTCATTAAGACATAATTGACTCGTTTGATCCATATGTTTACTCCATATTTATATTTCTTTAAAGAAATGTCTCAGAGAAGGTTCTCAGACCTCTCACATTTTAAACACATTAACAATTAAAACGTCGAACAGATCGATGATTCTACATTAAATTTAGCATCAAATTTAGAAACACGTTAGCCTTGATGTTAACGAATGTACTTCCATATCCTGTAAGCGACCTTATAATATATAAACGAAAAGTTACTAGAGCGCAACAGAAAATGTTGCAAACTCAACTCACCGATTAGAAATAGTCCTCAGTCCGGGTCGTCGACAGAAGACCAACAGTGCCAAGGAATTGGCGGCGGTTGACACTAGGAAAAACGCGAGGAGAACAATCTCCTCGACAAGCCGGTCCTTTGCTTCCATCCCGTCTGACATCAACGCTCGTCCAGGAGACAAAAAAGCAGACTGTTCCATTCAAAAGTCATCACTGTACCACTTAAAACACTTCTCACGCAATCTAACACTTTCAGTTCGTTTTTTATTCAACTGCAGTTTAGTCGCGTAAAGTTTTGAGAACACGCTGGTCGTAACGGCCGCGTCTTTCTCGTTCCGCTGTCGAGTGACAACTGAATCGCGGTGCCGCACTCGAGCCGGCGGAAAGCGTGGCTGGCCATCCCCACTATAGTAACCGTTGTCTGATGGCGACAAATGTTGGCGGTACAAGCGGTTCCCAGCCATCTTGCCATAAGCTTAGGAACGTTTGGAATGCAAACTGTTTGTGTATCTTCGATACTCTCACTTGACGACATTCGAAACATTCGTTCCGTTGAATTTGATCGCTGTCCATTATACACGATTAGTGTTTACGGTATTAAAATGATCAAGGAAAAACAAAATAAATACATGAGTATAGGTAAACGTTGGTAAAGGGTCTTACCAAGAGCGTAAAAGTGAATACCATTTATCATCTTCTAATATCGATCCAATGCTGCCAAATTCCTAAGCACATTTGATGTAACTATGTAACTGAGTTAAAATTTTAATCCATTGTTACACGTGTGAACAGCTTCTCTACTTGGAAAAATAACTTCAGAGCTAATATAGCTTCCCAAAATATCAACGCTGAGTGATCAGTGCAGTGCATCGGCTATTTAAGTTTTTCTTTCAGTCTTGACATCTCTTCTTATTCTGATTCAATTATCTGCCTCTTTACACTGCTTGACATAAGTTTCTCCGAAGTTGGTAGGTTTATCCTAACCGCTTATTGGCAGGCGGAATAGCGACCGCAACCCAACTAAGATACTGGGGTCTATCAGGGTTCTGGATAATTTAGGTCTGACATATTTGAGATCTATTATTTCGCCTTCTACTCGCCATTAGATTCTAGCGTTTCACCATTTTAAACTGATTATCATACGCCGTCGCTCGTATCGTATGTCGATCGTATTTTCTTATTAATTTTAATGCAATTTTTAAGTTAAACTCAAGCAGATGTGTAAAAAGGGAAATATATTTTTTTTAGCAGAACACCAATCTAATGAGGACGATGGCAAACCGTTGGCTTGATTACTAAAGCAACAAGTACAACTAAATGAATGATCTCATGGTGCGGTTTTTGCGGGTGAAAGTCACTTGATGAAACCAAAAGTGATTATGAGGAATATTGATATTAAGAAATTCTCAATCATCGTGTTCTTCAAGTCAGTCTCAATCATAGTGATATTGTAAGATAGTAATGGTAGCGAAGTACATCTTATAAATACTGTAAATATTTATGCAAAAAGTGCCCAGAGCACATTTACGTATCCAATGTAATACATGTACCAAAAGTTCGCAGAAGTATCAGAATCCGAGAAACGAATAAATCCCAATACGTCCAATTAAAGCTATATTAATAAACGTGTTTAAGCGCACTAATTAGCACTAATTTAGTTTAAAAAAACGTCGAATAAATTTTTTCTATAGGTACTGTTTTCAACCAAAAAGCGCTGTCAAACTATCGCTATGAGTCAATTTTTGCTTTAAAATGTACTAAAACCAATCCTATATTATAAAAAAGTTGAATTATTTTAATTATTAATTATATAATTATTTATTTTAGCCACAAGCACAAGCTTTCCACAAAAGATTGCACAAAAGTTTGTAGCTCTCATTTTGGAGGGATTTTGCCGTAACTGCGTCGCATCGCTGTCGGGTTGACCTTCGCAGTTTATTTAAACAGATATTCCTGGAAGATGCTGCTGTCCATCTTCTGGTTTTAATTTAAGCTCTGTCGACTTTGACGACACCCACGGGACGAAATTTGGTGGAAGATTCTCTTATGTTACCACAACACGACCAAGAAGTAGTTCTTAGGTAATGAAATTTATGAAATGAAAATGCTTAAAATAAACCTAGAGGTGCTAAGATGCTTACGAAAGCTTTTTTTTTTTAAAAAAAGAACGAGTTGGCAAAAGTTAATTAAGCGCCTCAGATTGGTCTCAGTTACGTAAATAATCGTTTCCTCAAAGACCAAACGCGATATAAATCAAATACGTTAAATCAAAAAAGTAACGGTGGACATTAACACATAAATGAAATTGAAACAGATTTTTTTTTGATGTGAAACTTCTTAGGCGGCGATTCGATTATTAAACAAAAATTTAGAGTGAGACTACAAGGACTCGTCGCATTTAGGCACATTTCGTTACATAACAGAGAAAAAAGATATAACGTAGAGAGAAGGAGAAAGTACATACATACATGAGATCACGACTGTATCCCATAAGGGGTAGTCAGAGACTGGGCACTCACTGCAAAAACAGATGACTGTCACAATCCACGTTTCACCAAAACAATATAATGGATTTGGTCTGATAGGTGGTGAACCCATTGCCACCATACGCTGTTGGGTGCACAGTGCAGTTTAATTCTTTACTCGCCTTTTACGAGATCCATTGGATGAGATTGAGTGGTAGTATTCTTTTAACGAGCCGCTACCACACGGCTAAGGAGAAAGTGAGCTATACATTGTATCTAACACACAGTTTTAAATAAAAAATATTATGTTTATTTTAATCAAATTTCTAATATATAGGTTTCACTTCTGTCATGTGAACTGCGTCCCACGTATGCTTTTTTTTAACTAACAACAATTAAACCAAAATCAACGTAAGTCATCTATGAGAATAGTAAATCATTAATTCTGGGACATCTTATCTCCGATGTTATCGTATTGGATACGGGATCCTGAGGTTAAATAAATGGTACTGTGTTTCGTTTTGCTAGTGGTAGGATTAATGTGCAGGAATCCGTCTAGGTACCTCCCCAGGGCCAGTTATTCTGCCGTGAAGCAGTAGTGTGGAAACATTACTGTGTTTCGGTTTGAAGGGCACTGAGAGCTAGCGTAACTCCTATCCTCTGATACCTCGGTATCTTTCCTACCGAGGTGTCGTAGGAGTCGGCTAAGCTATTGTACAAACAGCATTTATTTGTTCAGAATAATACCTTAATATGCAATGCGGACACTGTACTGCTCGTAGGAACGCAATGGAGAGCAATAAGTTTTAACTCTTACTAAAATGGCGGTAACGTGGTTCACCAACCTACAGGGACGACAAGTGGGCTACGTGTGTGGCCTCTGCGTGACTGTATATATGTATGTAATAGTTACGGTGTCATCGGAACTTTACATTGGAAAATTCTGTGGGGCACCACACTGCGCTAGTCACTATGAAACATCAGCTCGTTAGTCACTACTATCATGTCCAGTAATAACAAGCTTCAGTGTATTCACGGTTGTCTTAAAGTAGCATCAATATTTTAAGAAGAACAGCAGGATAATTATTTTGTGATTTAAATTTTAAGATTCCGATGCTGGTCCAGGCCATATGTGTGAATAGATAACTTAGAAAAAAATGGTTTTTTGTTTATTCGTAATTTACCAATAGCTACTCGCCAGATAAGGTCTGAGGGGTTATTGCGTATCCAAAGTGATGATCACTTATAAAAGTTTTGAACGAATATCTGTCAAAAAACTGACTGCATGCTGGCTATGATTGACAAAAAAGACGTGATATGAAAAATAAGCGTCATTTTCGTTAACCATAACAAGTATGAAAACTATTATTTGATGTTATTATTGTTTGTTACCTTTTCACGTTTGAACCGCTGAACCGATCTTGAAGAGATCTTTCACAGAGATAGCTTGCCTCCTGGAAAGGGACATAGGATACTTTTATCCCGGAAAAATCAAATGGCGATTTTTAAAAAATCTATATCCACGCGGATCATCATTTTTTATTGATAATTCTAACCCTTTTCCACTAATATAGTGGATTACAAACTCATATGAGATATTAATCTGCTTTTTTTTACTTAATCGTCTCTTTGCTTGAAGCTTCCATAATTGAAATAATTAAAAAGAATGTATTATCAATTCACCGAAATTTGTAGCAAAACTAGCAAATCATCAACATTCCACAAATTCTAATAGGTCGATTCAAATCCAGATGCAATAACTAGTACATTTCCTTTATCGCGACCGAGCGCTGACCCACTTTCGAAGTCATGTAATGCTATAACCATCCTTATTTAGTCTATATCGCAACGGATCTATTTAATATCTTCTGAAATGTACCTTTGGAAAATTTTGTACGCATATTTTACTATGATGTTGACATCGTCTTGGACAATTTTCCCATCTACAATACTTACTAGATGGGGCGACGACCTGCGCAGTTTTGCAAAAGATCGATGCGTACAGGTGACTCAGACCCGTGTTTAGTGGCAATGTGATGGACTAAAATGATGATGATGACGATTAACCAAAAAGTGTCATCTACAGAGATTATATTAAAGACCTGCTAGTAGCAGAGCAAACATATAAGAACTCCGTCTTCTTTACCTTAGCATAGCCGATGTAATACTTACATATACGAGTAGATACTACGTATCATGTTATGCCTACAATAAGATGAGATACAATAAGATACTATGGCAAAATCCCTCCGATTTTGCCACAGTTGCCACGCTTGGCAGATGGGTTGGCAACCGCAGTTTATTTATTCAGATATTCTAATAAGATGCTGCTGCCCCTGTTTTAAATTCCTCTCCTGGTTTAAATTTTCCCTCTGTCGACTTTTACAACACCCACGGGATGAGGTGGGGTGATCTCTTAAGCCGCCACCACACATATATGTAATAAATATTGATTAATGATCCGTCATATGGGGTGACGGAGTCAACCACATAGGGGCCCAGATATTGTGATTTTCGCATTAAACATATATTGTGGATATGATTTATTGTATAGCCGCAACCCGTCACGTATTGTTTCCCGCGGGGTCGAAAGTGGGCTACGTGTGTGGCCTCTGCCTACCCCTAATGGGAAAAAGGCGTAACTGTATGTATCTAAATTAATCTCAGATACGATTCTTAATATCGGAGTGCTATTTCAAAATTGTAGTAACGTTAAAAATAAACAGTTAAAAATGTTAACGTTTTGTTAACAATGCAAACGTAGTTGGTTTTGCGGGAAGTCGATGTATGCAGGTGTCTGAGGACCGTGTTTTGTGGCAATCTAGGGTGGAGACCTATGTCCACTGTTGACTATGATAGGCTGAAATGATGACGATGATGATGATGAAACATACAGATGGGAATCAAACGTTTTTTATCGTTTTGTAATAGTAACTTTTTTGATTTACAACGCTGTTGTAACAGTGCGATATTATTTTTGATACTCGTATTATTAATATTGCAACAAATCTATTTGGTAACGGTAAACAAGATCATTCTTAAGCAACGTATATCTACTACTTACATATTCAACATTTAATAGAAACGAAAGGTCAAATTTATAGGTCAATAATGAAATATCAATAACAATAAAAGCTTTAACAAATTTACTGAACACTTTCAAAACTATTTCATATATTGTTACGAAAGAAGGAAGGCGTAGTCATACCTGCATTACCGACGTTTTAATTGCTTTTTATAGATAAGCGTACGATAAGCCGCGTTTGTGCATTGTTGACAGGAATACAGATAATATTATAAGATACAATATTTTTTAATATTTTAAGAGATTTTTTTTATTAAAACGGGTAGTATATTAGAGGATTTTAAAACCAAAAAAATATTTCTTGTTAACCAAAGAACCGACAGCAACGTATCGGGCGATTCTAGGAATGGATTATATAAAACAACTACAACTATAAGAAATGCCACAAATCTACACCTTTTTTCTGCGAAACATTTAATATTTTAACATCTTAATTTGGTACACTTCAAGCGAAAAGTTCGATCGATGTTATGAAAATGACATTGTGTCTTTTGTGATACTTTTTTGAAGTGAAAATAGCCAAATGGCGCCGCAGCGGCCAGACGCTCGTTTAAATTTTTATAGTGTACAAGTTACCCGAGTTGCAATCCTCGACCCTATCGCAAAAAGGCGATATAACATGTGAAGTCTAACCCGCAACTAACGTTGAATAGTTCACGGGCTACGAAAGTTAGTCTCAGGTTCGAGTATTGCATAAAAGTAAAGTAAAAGTAAAGTTCCAGCCTATAAATGCCCCACTACTGAGCGCAGGCCTCCTCTCATTTCTGAGAGGGTTTTGAAGCTAGGAAGAATCCGCCACGCTGTTCCAATGCGGGTTGCCGGACTTCACATGTCTTCACATGTTTTATTCCTCAGACATGCAGGTTTCCTCACGATGTTTTCCTTCACCACCGAACACGTGGCAAATCAGCACTTAACAATGCAATTAACAATGTTAGTGGTGCCGGCACCGGGAATCGAACCCAGGTCACTCGCGTACTATGAAATTTAAAGCGAGCGCCCAGCCCCTGAGCGCCTGTGCGAGATATCCACCATCGACTCAACTCACACAATTCCCCGGTCTTATAAGATCGAATCCGAGTATTGCGTAACTTCATATTATATTATTCTATTATAGAAAGGATGAAGCGTTACCATTCTATAAAAATATTGAAGTAAAGTTACGTGAGCAAGTACAAATGAAGAAAATGATTTACTAAACTGTCATAACGTAATACCAGCGACGTAATGTAAACTCCTTCAAATAGACCTGGAATTTTCCTCAAAACAAGCAATTATCGTTTCATTACTCAACCGTAAATGGACAATATACACTTGAATATTAATTGAGTAGCCTTTCAAGTAATAAAGACAGATTAATTAATAATTACTTTCTAAATAAAATTTGTTACGCCACTGAACTACAAGGATTTGTTATATGTTCATGATGCCGTGTGGTAGCGGCTTACGAAAATCTACCACCCCATCACATCCCGTGGGTTACGTAAAAGTTGACAGTGGGGAAATAAAAACCAGGAGATGGGCAGCAGCGTCTTCCTGGAACATCTGAATAAATTAACTGCGATTGCCAACCCGCCTGCCAAGCGTGGCAACTAGTCCCCAGACTGAGAGCTACAAACTTTTGTGGCAATCTATGGAGGCGGCCTATGTTCAGCAGTGGACTAGTGATAGGCTGAAATGATGATGATGCGCCGTGTGATGTACGTTGGAAAATCCGTATTCCGTAATCCGTGTTCATTTCTTGTGGAATCCGCCTAGCTTGGTAGCGCAGTGCCAGTTATTGTGCCGTCAGGCAGTAGTGTGCTTTTACCACGAAGTAAGGAGACTGAAGACCGTTTGTGTACTAATACTTACGGCACTGGATTATATCCGCGGATCCTGGATTCGAATTCCATCCGAAACCAACATTTGCGCTAAAACACAAATGTTCGTCCCCATGTCTCTCATACTGTATCTTACCATAGTGGCGCTATGTTTGCGCGTACACTTAAAGGCACTATAATATGTCCTGCGCAGTTGATAGCTTCCTAAATTATTCAGAAGTTGTCGTCGGAATGGTCGAAAATCGACCAAGAGGAAATAGCCGATAAGGGTCCGGCAGAGTAGAATAGAATATCCTTCCTACCGAGGTGTCGTAAGAGGCGACTCAGGTATTGTTCGGACAGCTTTTGAAAATGACGGCGACGTAGTTATCAATCCTTGAAGTCTCATTTCCCGCGAGGGCGAACAGTGGGTGGTGAACAGGCGTGATTGTATGTATGTATGTAAGAAATCATATCCTGCACATCTTCGGCTTGTTAACCGGAGGATGACGCCGTAGTCGAATTAAATCCAAGACAAATTACATGCAAACTCAATGTAGTACCGTAATGTAGTATAGTTGGTGGTGTAGTCTCTGAAAAAGGTATGACTGTATGTATGTACATTCATAATTTTGATGTAGGTAACGTTAGGATATTTCCCTAAAAGCGGATACATTTCGTTACAACATCATTCACGACATAATTGTCGCATAGATTAAGCTATACATATAAAAGTATGTCATCGCTAGAAATAATGACAGAGACCCGGGTTATCATGCTGTGTGCATGCATGTGCCTCTAACAGTGACGTAGGCATGTTTTGTAGTCAGACAAACCTGGCTGGCCTTATATATTCTCTTCTTTTAAGTAATGTTAATATATTAATATATTTTTTATTGGATAACGTGACGAAACGAGCAAAACGTTCACCTGATGGTAAGTGCAACGTCTGCCGATAACAAATGCTGTGTTACCCAGAACATTTCTGTGTGTCACCACACTGCGCACGTCACCCCGAGACATCAGTTCTTAAGTCTCATATGCCCAGTGATTGTGCTAGCTCTCAGTGCCCTTCAAACCGAAACACGGTAATATGAAAACCGAATCGCTGGATCAACGTTTTGCTTGTCTCGTCACTTTATCCAATAGTAAAAAAATAATTGTTTTTTTTTAAGCTTTTTATTCTATATAGACTAAGTTAGTGTTTAGGTTATTATTAATAATCTGTAAAAAAATCATGTCGATGTCTTTATTCCTTTCAAGGTTTAATTACACTTATCGGCTATTTCCTCTTGGTCGATTTTATTCGTTTGGATAAACCTATAGACGGAGAAGACATATTTTTATTCCTAACTTTTATTAATTACTCTGGATCATTTATTTAAGAGGAGATACCAAATCCCCGCGAAACAACAATCTCATAATGTAAACCAGGACTGCTCCACATGTTAAGTGGCCGCTCATTCAGGTCGGGTAATCCATTCGGGCCTAAAATCTATGCCAAAGGATCACTAATCTGACTTAATTAATCCTCATATGACCCGCATGTATCGCGACTTACTCATGTGTGACTGTGACATGTTTTCGGCGTACATTCGATTGAGGAGCGCTTGTATGTAACGATTAATGTAAAAGAATCACTGCGTAATTTTTCGGCGACCGCGTGACCTGGTGGTTAGAGTGAGTATCTGACTTCCAAGTCGGAGGTTCGAATCCCAGCCGGGGTCAACATTGTTGCGGAAACACAAATTGTTGGTTTTCGGGTCTGGTTGTGTTGCGCATGTAAAATGTATGTCTGTAAAAAGCACCTACGACACCGGAGAAATCCTAGTGTAGTATATCATGTTTTTTTTTTAAGAGAAAGAAAACAATTGTTTGGATTCAAAACAGCGGCGTTCTTGACAAATTTGTTTTTTATTGTAAAGATCAGTTATTTATCACCGATATCTCTTAGCGATTCTGTTAGAATGAAATAATGTTCTAAGACGATAAGACAAATTTTCCAAAACGGCAAAACGAATTTTCCCAAAAATTAGACCTACACAAATCGATATATCGGCTCAAAGCGTGAAGCTAACTTCCAATACAAAGTTCTGGACAGATGTACCACTTACCATAGGAGAACGAGTTACCCATTTCGATGCTTAGATTCATTTTAAAAAAATCCGTCGACTACGTGGATATGAAATAGTAATTACCCCAACAGGAGTGAACGCCCTTATGCAAAAAATATTTACTTAAAAACTGAATAGAAATAGAATCTATTATAAGGATGTACGTGAAAAGTACTAGACGACAATGCCCAAATATACTGTACATGTGTGTAGGCTGTGGCTTAGTCACCGACGACATAACGATAGACAAGGACAAGTTATAGACTTCAGTGCCAAGTTTATTTATTTCAGATAATTACATATAATTATCTAAAAATAAACATACAAAAAATGCTTTTATCTATAGAGAATATTGTAAGAACATTTTGTACCTAACTACCAGCTTTTTCCTGTGAATTTATTTTATGTTATATAAGCATAAATATTAGAGTTTTATTACTTTATTCAATTAAGCTTCGAGCGCTTCGCAGAAACATCTGGAGTAAATAGTACTAATAAATGAGATAATTTACGTATTTTTTTTAATCTGTATCGAGTAAAAATAAGAAGTTGTAGTCGGTTTTTAAGAAAGGATTTTATTATATTTTTTATTGGATAAAGTGATGAAACGATCAAAACGTTCACCGGTTGGTAAGTGTATCGTCTGCCCATATCTAATGCTGGGTGGGTCACCCAGAACGTTTCTGTGTGACACCCCACTGTACCCATCACTCGGATACATCAGTTCTTAATCAGTCCATCGGTTCCAGTGATTACATTAGCTCACAGTGTCCTTCAAGCCGAAACACGGTAATGTTTGCACACTCCTTACAGCTTCATGGCATAATAACGCGGTTCTCGTTTTGAGTATGATTATTTATTAAGAAGTAATCTAAGCTGGGATTTCTTCTGCATCGGGGATCCATTTTAAACACATAAATTGTAATCACACAAACAACGGAACAACATTAAAAAAATTATTAAATTGAATTAAATCTATTATTGGCTAGTTATTGATTTAGTTTTATAAACAACAGTGCGTTTCCATTTTTAAAATATTGTGACGATTAGCGCCAAAGATGCAAAACTATGTTTTTATTCAACTTCCAATGTTTGTTTTCATGCATGAATATTAAATTTGATATTCATGCATAAACTTGATGACAATGCTATATTATGTTGAGCTGGACCTGATGCTGATGCCAGGGCTACCTGCAAACCACCCAACTCCACAATGGCTTACAACAGCCATATCGTGTTTAGGCTCGTTAGATTTGTCTTGATAAGTAGCTAAGTACTATAACATTTGAAGTCTACTACTTGACATAGACAAACAGAAGCTAGTAACTAAAAATAAGATTTTTGTTAATTTTACTCTATTTTCTATGTATTTTAAGCTGACATGACACTGGATTCACCTGACGGTAAATGTTTCTAGTGGTGACAAATTAAAATATAGGAATGTTGTAATGGTTTGTCCCCTTTAGGGCCTAAACCGGAAAGCCCCTTTGTAGTAATTGGATCTCCGGTTCCCGTAATCAGCATACGATAGCGAATCATGTGAACTATAATTATAGGGACAAATGATGATTATAAACTAGCTACAGTGCCCTTCAGACCGAAAAACGGTGGAATTTGCACACCATTGCTTGACGGCAGAGTACCTGGCACTGCAGCGGTGGTCCTTAAGTGTTATGATGAAAAATTACGGTAGTGATTCGCAACATTTTATACAGTACCGTGGCAGGTACAGGCGCTGAGCGCGCGCATTTTTTTAAAGAATACTAGCAATGCTATTAACATTGCTATTACTACAACCACGTTATCATGTTAACCACTCCCAACTAAATAAGCACTCCACTTAAACTAAGCTTAAAAACTAGTACTACGATATTTTTTTTTTTTGATTCATTTTAGGTTTGTATAACGCTCTCATGAATGTCAAATCTACACCGACTCAAAAATCAAAATCAAGACCTTCTCAGAGAAGAACTGGCAAGAACCTCTGAGATCTTTCTTTTTTTCAATGCCATTTCACATAATGTCATGTATACAACATATTATTTAATTACAATATCCTATATTTGGTAGCAGGGGGAATTGCAAGTGCAGAATACGAGTTATTTTCACACATCTCTGTCCTCTATGTAATGATCTATTATATAATACGCTTTTTCTAATGATAATGAATAATGATCTATAATTTTTGGATTGAACTCTATGTCAGTTCTTTGAGTCACATTTTAAGGAATTTTGTTATTAAATGTTATGGATCTGCTAAGAAAAGATTTTCTAGTTTTGGCCAACCTATACACAGGAACCGCTACCGTGTCGCCTCGGCCCATTCTACAGAATACAGTAGCTTTTTATAAAATAAATTCATGTGTTTCCATAGGTACATTATATTTTCATAAATATACAACGACGGAAGTCTCAAAATATTAGTATCCTTGAATAGTACTCGTAAGATTTTAGAAACGCTTGTTTTTGAAGAATAAGTGACCTGAGTTCGATCTCCGGTGTTGGTCCTCTAAAATTGTTATTTTAAGCGCTGATTTACCGCGTGCTCAGCGGCGAAGAAAAGTGTCGTGAGGAAATCTGCATATCTGAGGAATAAAAATATTTCGGAGACATACGCGTTGGAGCAGCGTGGCGGAATTATAAGTCCCGCGACTTCGCACAGCTTATACTAGTACAGTATAAGATCGAAGGTCACCATTCAAGTCACCACGCCTTCTTATTTTGTTTTCTTCAAATATAAGTTTTTGTGGAATTAAGGGACAAGCAAGTCGTTCACCTGATGGTAAGTGCGACGCCTCTCTTTAACAATTGTGGTGTCTCTTAGAATCACATTCTAGGTCACTGCCTTTATCACTATAGTATTGCACCTACCTAGACGGATATATATGATATTCTACAGTTCTATACTAAATTTTAGTAACTACATACTTTCTGCCTTTCGATTAATTTTGTACTACGTATTTACATCGAAAAAAAATAGAAAAATTGGCGTAATGCGTCGGTCCAATACCGAAAAAACGTAGTTTGGATTAAAAAGACATAAGTAAGTTCAGAAGACATAGTCTTCTTAATTCAAACGATTCCATTTAGAGAAACCAGACTGATAAGTACAGTAAGTATCCACACGATATGATTGCGGGAAGTAACTTTAGGTGATTACCAAAGATTTCTTCATACACTTGTCGAATCGGACGTCAATAACAATCGCCTCGATAACATCTACCGTGTCGATCGAAATAAATACAACTTGGGAATTCCCAACTTTTGATCGATGTGAAGAAATCATTCAAGATAACAATCGCTGTCTTTCAGTATTAATTATTACTATAATACTTACTGAAGTATTTTTTATCGCTGGTACAAACAAATGTCACTGCCCTGGTAAGACCTAGTACGAAACTTTGGTTTTTATTAAAAATAATAGCTTATAAGCTTATAGCCCAGTGAATAGCTCCCACGTTTTTGAGAGGTTATTGTAACCGGTAATAATCTTTTTCGTTACTCAAGTGTGGGTTAGAGAAATTCACATGTCGTCAGTATTTGTCTCATGTTGATTTCCTCAAGATATTATCTTCTACCGCCGAGCATAAATCAGCACTTAAATTGTAATCAATAATTATAGGTGTCGGCCCGAGAATCGAGTCCCGTTTCCTCGAGTGCTATTACGGCGAGCACCCAGCCCCAGAGCTACCTCGGTAGGAATACGTGAAGCTCACAACCTAAGCTGTGACGCGGACAATTTTTTTATAAAAGTGGAACGTCTGCAAATAACAAATATCGTGTCAATCAGAACATTTCTGGGTAGATTGTAGATTGCAACGGCCGGTTTCCGCAACTCCACGTCTAGCGCGTATTTTGCGTGTAGGCAGGAAGATCAGCCTACTCCAGCCAACCAAGCTCCTCCAGGAATCGCAGCAGACCCTTAATGTTCCCCGCGATCTCAGGGAGCGATCTCGGCGAGCCGAGATGCTTGACCCGGTATGAGGCGACCGTAGGGCAGTCCAGCAGGACATGAGCCGCCGTTTCTTCCGTCTCCATGCAGGCTCTGCACAGAGGGCTGTCCTGTAACACCTAAAGTAAACAGATGTTTGTTAAATGATCCATGTCCAGTTATAGCGCTACTGATTGTTCTGATTTGGGGTTTTTTCAGACGTAGTAGCACCTTGGAGATGTGACTGTTGATGACGGGCAAAGCTGCCTTTGCTTGTCTACACTCTGGGTGATTCGCCCAGATTTGTACATGTTGGTTCCTAGTGCGTTTACAGTACTAGCGGGCGAACATACCTGAGAGGAAGTGGCAGTTATGGCTCTAGACCCACGGCACACTTGTTAGAGCCTCCTCGAGCAAGTTAGTCCGCCGCGTCGTTGCCTCTAGACCCGCTGTGTCCCTTAATCCATTGTAGGGTTATTTCATTGAATTGACATACCTTTATAATTTCTATATGCATTCGTATATGAGCTCTGAGTTATTGACATTGCTTTTGAGGGCCAGTAGTACCGCCATGCTGTCGTAGAGTATTCGGATTGAGTAGTCCTTTACCTTCCTTTCAGCTATGGCTGATGCTGCATGAATAATGCCCATGCACTCCACCTGAAACACTGTGTTGTGGGCACCGAGTGGTGTGCTTATTTGTATATTTAAGTCCTCTGAAAAAGTTCCAGAGCCTGTACCCTGATTCTGTTTTGGAACCATCCGTAAAGATTCTAAGTTCCCTAGGGTTCAGTCCTTCAGTACGGTGGTCCTCGTGTAATGGCATTTTATATTTTTTGTCAAATACGAATTTTTTAGGGATCCTATCATACACAGCCTATAGAAAGGGCATTTCTGCATACAGTTCTGTAAGTATGTTGGTGTGTGGGATCTTGTTATTACTCCAAAGATTCAGTGTTTTGAGCCTAATGGCTGCCAAGGCTGCTTCCTGTTGGATGTATAGGCGCAGCGGTGGCAGATCCAGCATGGCTTCTAGGGCCACTGTAGGAGTGGTTCTCATACATCCCATCGTGGCCAGACATGCTAGTCTCTGACATCTTTGGAGTTTGTTGATAGCAGTAGTTAATCTAGTTCTTGGCCACCAAACTACTCACCTGTGGCCCTCTGACGGGACACGTGGCCATTTCTCCATCCGTGGCTAGCAGACAGGGCAACCGTTTCGCTTTAAATCGGGACCGAAGAGGGCGTGTTGCCTAACACCACTTATACCCCATGTGACGATCGGCTCAACCCTCCAGGACTCCGTCATCCCCGCTTACGGCGCTCTACTGCGCAGGTCCTAGCGCAGGTGGGCGTTATAGTCCGCCGGATACGCCCACATTCTTCGGCGAACAGTGGGAAAGATGATGTTTGGGAATGGGATTGAGGAAGGTAGAGGAGGGTGTGGATAAAGGGTATGGAGGAAACCTGTGGGTCGTTTGAGTGTTTCAGTTTTATCTGATCCTAGTGAACAGTCAAAACGGGCAGCACCACGAGAACAACTCTCATCTTGTTGGGGTCACCTCGACCTGACCCCCAAAACCATTCACCATATTGCTCACTGACGGTGAGTAGCATAGCGTAACTATCTTGGGTGCTAGTGTAGGGTAAGAAACCTAACGCCCGCCCTTTCTATTTACATTCTGTAACACCACCTGTTCATCGCCGTCAGTCTTAAGAGCTGCCCCGTTTACAGCTGTCGTGTTCTGAGAAACACTGTAATGTTGCACATACGCTGACGTCAGTATACTGTCCTGCGTGGCACTAGCGGTACCTTTAGAAATCATACCACCTGTGAGTCTCTTCCAGGACTTCCTGGATCCGAAACCCTTTCAAAAATTAAAGGGGTCATATGCCCAGTAGTAAAAGTACCAGTATATTTCTATGCTGTTACTTTACTATTTTACGTAAAATAGGATATACATATATGCTTTACTTTTTACGTATTGTAAGATTTTGTATGGAAACGTCATTGTGTAACACCGTTTATCACACAATAACTCATTACAACATCACTTCTATATGTGAACGGTGTACACTGTAATTAAAATGTTACTGCCATATTTTCTTTTGTTGAACATTCTAGAAAGAGAAGTGTGGGAAATACACGCGAGTATCGTAATTTGCTTTGATTAGAGAATACTGTTAGTTTTACAGTTACTTCTACAGCTCCATCATACACAGGACCGAAGGCTCGAAGTCGAAACTCACAATTCAAATTAATTACAATATACATTATAAAATAGATACTATTATTATCCTTAATACTTCCGTAAGGACATACGATATGAATTTCTAAAGACATCTGACATCTGAAATACTCAAACGTTTTTTTTGTATGGATGTTTACTGACGAGACGAGCAAATCGTTCACCTGATAATAAGTGCAACGTCAGCCCATAACAAATGCCGTGTCATCCAGAACATTTCCGTGTGGCACCACAATGCGCTCGTCACCCTGAGACATCAGTTATTATGTCTTATATGCCCTACTACGTTTATATTATGTACTATACATGTAATTACTATTACATTAGCCGCCAGTGTTTGCACACTACTACTTAATGGCAGAGTAACTGGCATTGCGATAGTACCTACCTAGACGGATTACTCCATAGGAATCCTACCATCGGTATCGGTATTGAACTGACTAACTTGTGGCGTGACTTAAGTGAGGCAAATCCTCTTTTAGTTGACAACAGTGTGTCACGCGGTGACATGTTGTCTGGGTCTTCAAGAGCCTTACTTACGTGAATGAAATGTATAGTCAGGATTTTTAGTGGAGACGTACTACACTACTGACTGACTGCCTATGTTTTGGTACCGTTCTTAAATACAATTTGCAAACTAGTCTACACGAAAATAACTAAAGGATTAAGTTCTGTACATCGTACGAATAAGAGCATCCATACCACGAAGTAACTCAGTCGTCCTCTGTTTTTTTAATTTGATAAGTACGAGACGAGCAAAACGTTCACTGATAGTAATGCAACGTCTGGAACAGATGCTGTGTACCAGTATTTCTGTGTCACCTCGCTGCACCTTGACATAGTCTTAAGTTTTGCCGATGATTAGCTAGCTCACAGTGCCCTTCAGACGAAAAACACAGGTCTGTTTGCACACACTACTGCTCACGGCAGCCAATAACTGGCAGGGGGTGGTTAACTACCTAGACGGATTCCTGCATAGGAATCCTACCACCAGTAAATCCATGTAAATCCATGTCGGTTTGTTACCTTTTCACTGTTCAACCGCTAAACCGATCTTGACGAAAGTTGTAACAGAGAATAAGATGCTAGAATAGTTAGATAGTAGGATAATTTTAATTAAACGCGGACGAAGTTCGCGTCAACTAGTATCATTATAATTAGTTTACTTAAAACAGATACATATAAATGTTGCTTTCATCATTTATTTTTACACATATACGCGTTCACATTTACAGTAATTTTAAAATGAATGAATGTAATAAAACTGGAGAGCTTGTATGTTTGAACGCGTTAATCTAAGGAACTGTTTCATACAGAACATTCTGTGTGACACGACACTGCTCTCTCAAATGCTCAGTAATTACACTAGCCCACAGTGCCCTTCAGACCGTAACACAGTAATGTTTGCGCACTGCCGCTGGGCCGTAGAATAACTGGTACTGCGGTGGATTCTAGACGGATTCCTGCATAGGTATACTACCACCAGTGAAACGGTCAATAGCTACGGTCTCACGGCTCAGCGAGGTACCACGCCGTACGGCGAATTCATGTAGTCTGCTTTTTGATACCTTTGTGAAACCTCGGGCACAGCTAATATAATTATATAGACCAACATAGTTATGGCGAGTTGTCATAATTACAAGAAATAATTAGCAGGTAACATTTTCGCTTTTCATAATATAGAGATTTTTTGGTGTGAAAAGAATCAGCTCGTCCGACCAGGGCTGGTTTAATGGTACTGGAAGGTGAAGATTTCACACTCTCTTGCTCTTCCTTTCTCTCTCGCTCTTTCTCTTCCTCTCCATCCCTTCCTCGCTTTCTTTGCGACACTTATAACGAAAGAGTCATCCCAAAACGACGTTAATTAATGAGCAGATATTATCGTAATCGAAATCGGTCTAGGGATCATTATCATTATCATCTTAAATTATTTAAGCGATAAACCGACATCAACGCAATAGCTCCAAACATGCTTAAGCGAATAAAGAATTTTAGGATTTTCTCATGGACCCCATCATCAGAACACGGCCAAAATAATTTGGATTTTTTTTAAATTAGTCCACTATTGACGAAAATATCGGTGAACATGCTTAAAAAATACGTACAGACGAACATAGAACCGCCTCCTTTTTTGAGCTCAGTAGTGGGACATTTATAGGCTGAAACTTTACTTTTTTTTTAATAAATACATATACTCATAATTGACGACCGCGTGGCCTAGTGGTCAGAGTACCTGACTTCTAAGCCGCGGGTCCTGGGTTCGAATCCCAGTCGGAGCCAACATTTGTGCTAAAACATAAAATGTTGGTTTTCGGGTCTGGTTGTGTTATGATTGTCCCCGTGTTTCTGACACTGCATCCTAGCCTACCTCCGATCTTATCGCATCAGCGTTACATCGGGTGCGGATAGGTTGGGACCAGTGAGTGCCTCTGTGTTTGCGCATACATTTGTGGCACTATAATATCTCCTGCGCAGTTGACGGCTCTCGACAGTATTCGGAAGTTGTCGCCGTGGTCGAAATCGGCTAGGAGAACATCATACTTATTTAATAATATATAATTGACAGATAAAAACTTTACGTTTCATTTGTGTAAGCCTATTGACGCAATCGCATTGACATTCGGCCAATAATACGCACATGCACAGAACACTTTAAAGTATCGTAAATGCGTCGGCTGTCTGTATTTTCAATTTCCAATAGATACGGTAGTGTTATGCGATAACGAAGCTCTTTATTTGTACATGCGCGTAAGAGTTATTGTTATTCGTTGTTTTGTGCTGTTATTCGTTGAGTTGTTACTTCGTGTTTTTTTTAATTTTTTTTTTTGGATAATGTGATGAAACGAGCAAAACGTTCACCTGATGGTAAGTGCAACGCCCGCCCATAACAAATGCTGTGTCACCCAGAACATATCTGTGTGTGTGACACCACACGGTGCCCATCACCCTGACACATAAGTTCTTAAGTCTCATATGCCCAGTGATTACGCTAGCTCACAGTGCCCTTCAAACCGAAACACAGTAACGTTTGCACACTACTGCTTCACGGCAGAATAACTGGCCCTCGGGTGGTACCTACCTAGACGGATTCCTGCATAAGAATCCTACCTGCGTTTGAAATGTATGTATGTAAAACGCACCCACTGCGATCTGCATAAAATAAGTTTTTTTGATACCTCCTCATGTCTGACGCTGCATCCAAGCCGACTTCCCAATGTTACCGCAAGAACCTAACATCTGACACGGGTAGGTAAGGATATCTCATGCGCAGTTGATAACTTTCGACAGTGTTCTCCAGTCGCTGCAGCAGTCGACGTGGTTGCAACTCGAAAGGAGGACATCATAATCAATTTTACTCTGGCATCATGTTCAAAGAAATCTCTGCTTTTGCACATTTGTTGTTTCCGGCTGGGTTTCAAACCCGGGAGTCGCGGTATAGAAATCAAGTAGTCTGATCTAGTACAAGCGATCATTATTAAAAATACTATACAAAGTGTGGTTATAAAAGGTGTTTGTATTCTCTTCTGGACGCTACCGATCCCGCAAAGAAATACTTGCCACTGACCTAATCTGTGATCGCGGGGCATTACACATAAGGGATATTTTTATTTGATAAGTTTTAAGCCGTAATTGGAACACGGCTGTGACGTAACAAGAACTCGGCCTCGTACTTATCGTGTTTATAGTCGGTACATTCATTAAGTTCTGTTATGTCGAGTAGGTATATTGTCATAATGGCAATAAACGTATTCTTTTGTCCGTTTTGTTTTACTTATTTTTCCATTCATAATAATGCCCACAAAATGTGAACAATAATACTGAAAAAATATATAATAATTTGCTATAGAAGATTTTACATTATCTATACAGTAGTCGTGTGAACGAAAAGGAGAGAAAGAATTTTTTGACTCCTACCAAAATAGCGGCGACGTGGTTCGCCACCACACTCGTCTCTCGTTTCCCGCGAGGGCGAAAAGAGTAAAGTAAACCATTTTTAATTGTTGATTTAATAAGTGTGATGAAAAATGATATATGACGAATAAAAATTACTCTATTGTAAAAAAATATCCCATATCCATCATCGGATAACCAGACGAACGCACGACGGCTTTCCATCCTTTTGCTGTGGATATACCAAACACTCGGACGAAGCTTCTTGCTTTGTCGCTCACCTGATGATAAGTGGAACGTCCACCCATCTGCTATGTCATCCAAGACATTTCTGGATGGCACCGCACTGCGCTCGACAGCCTGATACATCAGTTCTTAAGCCGCGTATTTCCAGTATTTACACTAGCTAACAATGCCTTTCAAACCGAATCACAGTAATTTTTGCATCCTACTGATTGACAGGGGAATAACTGGCACTACGGATCCCTCCATAGGAATCCTGCCACCAGTTACTACATAGTTCTAGTGCATTGTTAGCGGGCTTTACGTGTCCTGATTTTTTGAGTGAATGTATTCACTTCGATTCTTTGTTAAAGTTTCTTTTGCATTCTTTGTGTGTATAACTGGCAGTTTCTGTTTTCTAACCTGATAAACGTGTTTCCAAAATAAATTCATATTAAATATAATGTTTTAATAATAACACTGGATAGCTCTAAATTGCTTTTTAGTACCGATTGTTAAAAGAAAGGGATGTTCAATACATGATATCTTTGTCACTGAACCACTGACCCCCCCACTAGATGGAGCGACGACCTACACGGTTTTGCAGGAAGTCGATGGATGCAGGGGGCTTAGGACCTTGTTTTGTGGCAATCTATGGAAGAGGCCTATGTTCAACAGTGGACTATGTTAGGCTGAAATGATAATGAACCCAAACAATAGGAGAACTTCGGAATATTTTTACTAAAATACCAATGGTTTGAATATTATTAAACTGACACCAATATCTACTTCTACCGTACTACATATTCACATATCGTATTCGTTTTTATGCATATATGATAAAATATTGTTACGGTGACCTGCTGCATTCCAAAATATTATTGTTACCTATATTCTTGTTATCAAAGTGTGTTTTTTTCCGTGCTTTCCAAATATCGGTTATCAATCATCCATTTTTAGACTTGTTGACACACGCCTCTTTATTGGGTCAACAATTTGCAATTTACTTTATCTAAATTCTTGATTGCTTAAACATTTGAATGAGCAAATAAATTTATTAAAAACATTTTCTTAAAGTTGAATTTCTAACATTAATATATTATCAACTGAGAATTAATTTACCATTAATAGCTTGTGGTGAAAGCGAAATTAAAAACAAACCCCAAGTGTGTTAGAGAGTCGTGAAAAGAAGCATTCCTAGCATCGAACTTGTTTACTAACTAGCTGTACCCCGCGGTTTCACCCGCTTCAACTGAGAAGACCACATGATTGCGCAGTACGGCATGGTACATCGTTGAGCTGAACATTCACAGTTCGGCCCTTCTATTATTTCGCTTCTCAGCGTGCGGCTCTTTAAAGCCGTAATTTAAAGTTCTATAAACTATCTCCCTCAGTAAATGGACTATCTTATCTAAACATATTTTTTGAATCGGATATGTATTTTCTGAGATAATCGCGTTCAAACATACAAACTCTCCTGCTCCATTATAGTAGTTAGATATAATTAAAAAAAAATAAGAAGAAATCAGTAATTTGAAATTAAAATGGCCAAGCCACCATGTCAAGCTAGAAGACGGGAGATGCACCCAAGTAATAAAATAACGAGGCCGCTCGGTACAAGGCGCCCAAGCAAACGACGTGAAAGGTGGGCGAATGTCAATTTCTACTATGACAATCAACACGATAAAATTGGCGCATATCCTGTTAAAGAGTTTTGAAGGAGGCCTATATTTTGCAGAGATGTTCTTATATCTCGCACTCTATCAAATCATTTCTTACGAGCAACATGAATCATATTTTTTTTAAATAAAATACAATACAATTTTTTTTTTATGTTATAGGAGGCAAACGAGCAAGCGGCTCACCTGATGGTAAGTGATCACCGCCGCCCATGAACATCTACAATACCAGAGGAATAGCAGATGCGTTGCCGGCCTTTGAGGAAGGAATAGGCTCTTTTCTTGAAGGTCCCTAAGTCGTATCGGTCCGGAAAAACCGCTGGCGGCAGCAGATTCCATAAGGTGCTTGTGCGGGGCAGAAAATTGCGCGAAAAACGCACTGTGCTGGAATGCCAACCATCAAGGTGGTGACGATGGAATTTCGCGCTGTGCCGCAATGTGGGATGGTGAAAATCAGCGGCTGGAATTAGTCCGAACAATTCTTCGGAACACTCCCCATGGTAGATCTTATAAAAAATGCAAAGGGATGCAACATCTCTTCGCAAAGCCAGTGGATCAAGCCGATCAGAAAGAACATGGTCGTCGACGATTCGTGCCGCTCTCCGTTGAATGCGGTCAAATGGAAGTAGCTGACACTGGGGCGCCCCCGCCCAGAGATGAGAACAGTACTCCATGTGCGGCCGAATCTGCGCCTTATAAAGTTGCAAGCGTTGGGCCGGCATGAAGCACTGTCGCGCTCTACTGAGGACGCCTAGCTTTTTGGAAGCCAATTTGGCCTTCCCTTCCAGGTGACCGCGAAACTGAACGTCACTCGATATGTCGACGCCAAGAATACCGATACTGGCTGAGGCAACGAGGGGAGTGCTCTCAAAATTAGGTGATACGACGAAGGGTTTCTTTTTAGCGGTAAACGCGCAAACCTGTGTCTTCTTGGGGTTGAACTGGACTAGATTTAGTCGGCCCCAATTCGAGATTTTGTCTAACAAAAACTCGACTTCAGACACAAGTTTGTTCCGGTACTCGTCAACGTGTTCCCGAGAAATATTAGCACGGCCGGTGTATACGGCATCATCAGTGCTGTCATCTGCATAGCAATTAATGTTACTAATGATGGATTACCATATATAATGATATATAAGTAATTATACTTATGATGGTAGACCGAAGAAGGGACAAAGTTCGTTGACAGACAGCAATATCTAAGATGCACCGCTGCTTATATATATGCTTTAGTCAAATGGAGAAGATGGATGAAAGAAGATTGACGAAACAGATTTATGACGCTAGTGAAAAAGACATGAAAGAAGAAGAAGTGAAAGATCGAATCGTGTGCCAGGATCGTAGCAAGTGGAAAAATGTGGTCTCTGCCTACCCGAAAGAGGCGTGATTGCCCATGTAAGTGTCTGTATGTATTATTTAATTAATAATTAGAGAACAATGCAATTTTGATTGCATAATATAGTCACAATGAGATTTAAAATAAAATTAATTTCATTTTAAATCTCATTATGTCTATATAATTTAATAAAGATTAGTGTAAAAAGCCGTGGTAGCTCAGGGGCTAGGCGCTCGCTTTAACTTTCATAGTACGCGAGAGACCTGGGTTCGATTCCCGGTGCCGGCACCACTAAAATTTTTAATTGCAATTTTAAGTGCTGATTTACCACGTGCTCGACGGTGAAGGAAAACATCGCGAGGAAACCTGCATGCTGAGGAATTAAAAAAATTTCGAAGACATGTGAAGTCCGCCAACCCGCATTGGAGCAGCGTGGCGGATTCTTCCTAGCTCCAAAACCCTCTCAGAAATGAGAGGAGGCCTGTGCTCAGTAGTGGGACATTTATGGGCTGAAACTTTTAGTGTAAAAAATACTAATAAAGAAATTGTTTAATTTGAAAGGAAAGTAATCATGGCAAATTTAAGCGTTTTTGTATTTTATTAATTGACTAACATGAAAGGAATCTTTTATGTAGAGTAAAATAAAAAAGAAACATTTATTTGCGAATTTCTTAACACTATGAACACACATGAGAGAATCTACAGAATGTACCATTATTTTTGCGACGTATATTAAATTTTTAGGAGCGAGAATAAAAATTCCGATAGTGTTTAAGTAAGTGCGTTTTAGTGACGCGTGTCAGCAATATACTTATTTTGCAAAAACTTAATAACGATAAAATTTTAGGAATTCTTGCTTATTTTCCCCTAGCTAAATGTATATATGTGCTACCTATATACAATATTCAGTAACTATAGCCACATCTTCAGACTGTTACCGGAATATTTATGCGATGATATGTTATAGTGCCTTAATGATCAAGCAAATAGAAACGCGGGCCGTTCTGTATCTAAATAAAAGACCAAGCTGCATGATAGTTACGGTATGGATTTGACACGGACACGGAAGCTACCACAATACATGCACACTGGAAAAATTTAATTTCTGTTGCATATTGGCTTAAAGCCAAAAGCCACGGCGTTGTAAAATATTTTAAGCGACTGCGTTAAAACATGAGTGGTCTTATTTAAACTATAGTCTAGTAATTGGAGTCTAGAATTCAATGTCTCTACAAAGCTCAATCAACTTCATCAGTGAATGACACATGACTCACAACAATTTGTTCTAAAAATAAAATAATCGATCCGAAAGTTTGTTATTTATAATTACCCTGTTGAAGCCAAACAAACGTCGACGAATGATCTAACAGGGGAACGATATATTTTTATATACTGTCATTATTTCTTATGATTTGTTTTTTTTTAAAACGATGCCAACAGTATATAATATATTTGTCGTTTATTGTGGGTGCGTTTTACAGACATTTCACATGCACAACACAATCAAACCCGAAAACATTTTTTTTGTTGGCTCCAGCTGGGATTCGAACCCAGGACCCGCGGCGTAGAAATCAGGTACGCTAACCGCTATAGACCCGCGGAAGTCAAAATTATAGCCCGTCTACTAATTACGAGCGGCGTGGCGGAGTCTTTCCGAATCGAAACCCTGTCAGAAATGAGGGGATCCCTGTGCTCAACGGTGGGAAGTTTATAGGCTGTTACTTTAATGTCATTTTACCGGACCTGTTCAACGTAGACTGGTGACGGACACCAGTGATAATTGTGCGTGATGATATACTGTGATCGCTATTTGCTTGACTATTTGGCGATTATGGCCTGTTCATAATAGTGTGTGTCCGGTGTCACCCAGAACATCAAACTTGACGACGTAGCAACCAGTACACGCCTACAAACAAAGACAAACGGCATGCGTTTTATGTGTATAAGTGAGTAATTATCTTAGCAGAAGGTCAGATTTGCCGTGGCCTGAATTAGAAGCGCCGAGCACATAAAGTTTCATAAATTGAATTTTTTTATTTATTTATGTATATGTATTTATTAAAATTCGAATGATTATGATCTTAAATGTTTTTAATAAGGATAACTGTTCGAGATATTTATTAAAACTTATGTCTCAGGGTGACGGGCGCATTGTGGTGTCACACAGAAATTTTCTGGGTGAAACAGTATATGTTATGGGCAGACGTTACACTTACCATCAGGACAACGTTTTGCACGTTTCGCCACCTTATCCAAATTAAAATAATCAGCCTACCTATATCCACTGCTGGACATAGACCACAACTTAGACTAATTATCGACTCATCCAGTTGCAGCCAATCGTCTTACGCTGAGCGTCTGCTCTTAAGAAATGCTGTGACACCCAGAACATTTCCGTGTGGCACCACACTGCGCCCGTCACCCTGAGACATCAATTCTTAACCCTTATATGCCCAGTAATCACACTAGCTCTCAACGCCCTTCAACACACTACTGCTTCATGACACAATAACTGATCTAGACGGATGTACCTTCCTAGACGGATTCCTGCATCGAAATCCTACCACCAGTAAAACTGTAATAGTAAAGAAAACGACGAAAGAAGACGACTAGCCTTTTTTTAGCTTGAATATAATCGCATTTAAGAACAATTAGTTGATAATGAACTAAATACACATTTGTAAATCATCTGCTTAAACCCGCTCCGCTTATCACTTACACCATCAAAAGCCGCACGTGCTTCCTTAGTGGACGCGCAAGGTGCGGACGCTTTGAGTTTCGCAAGTATTATACTTAGTGCGCGAGGGCACGCACTCAACGCAAATGCCACTACCGATTGCATTATACTGCTATTATAGTATATGAAGCATTTACACACGTTTTTGAATGGAAGAGCGTTGCTTTGTTAGGTTAAAATACATTTTTTATTCAAAGATAACTCTTGGGCGATTTGATTCACATCGATATCGCTTGGTTAACAACGCAGAAGTTATGATCAGCGCAGGTGATATAATAGTACAGTAAGTAGAAGTACACACGATTCATTTATCATCACGTAACGCTTATGCGATACGATGTAGCGAAGGTTAAATGAAGGTCAGGTGCAGATCCAATTTTTGTCTGTAAAATACACCCACGATACACGAGAGATCCTAAGTGTAAGTGGAGCACCGATTTTTTATAAACACCCATACTATCTATAGGTCATTATTATTATGCCGTGCGGGAATCGAACTTAGGGACAGCGCCAAATGAGTCGTTAATCTATATCTAGTCTTTTATAATCGTTGATACTAATTTGTAAAAGTATTTAAACATTAAAGATATTTAAAAAAAAATATTAATAGGCTCCTTAAGAGATTTTGAACCATTAACTCCAAACAAAGACCATTTGAATCGATCGATTCGAACCGAGAACCTGAGGCGTAGAAGTCAAGTACTCTTACCACTGGGCCACGCGGTCTTATGGTCTTGATATCCGTGAAACTCTTCCAGAAATGTTGTTATCAATATATTATTAAACCGAACGCGATTCATGTGTCATTTAGATTTCGACTTTCTCTTTCTTTATAAATTTTATCTACAACTTGTGCAAATTTCATGTTCATATTAGCCTTTAAGATAGTTAATAAGATCAGGCGTTTCTATGCGGAAACTCATTATAGTAAGGGAGAGAAATAAAGTTGAAAAATAAAAGAAAAAAAAAGTAAAGAAATAAAGTCTTTGCTGAGATCCACGGGCAAACCCAAAAATGTTATGTATTATTCGGTTCTTGAAGAGCACTGCCTGACCTCTCCCAGAAAATTATTATGCAAGTTCAAGTTAATAGAAATATGTGGTGTCTCTTTTAGACATAATTTTATTCGCGCGGGAATGCTTTTGATGACATATATTACATCAACGAAATGCGCAGTTAAGGGACTTTGCCATCCCTAACAATAGTAGGATGACCCATAATTTTTTGTCGTCATCATCATCATTTCAGCCTATCACAGGCTGAAATGATGATGTACACTGCTGAACATAGGCCTCCCCCATAGATTGCCACAAAAGTTTGTAGGTCTCATTTTGGGGGGTTTAGATGCTGCTGCCCATCTCCTAGTTTTCACTTTCCCTCTGTCGACTTTTATGACACCCACGGGATGAGATGGGGTGGTAGATACTTTTAAGCATTCAATGTGCCATTTACGATAAATACTATTTTCGTACTTTTGTCTCAATTGCTAGTTTTGATAGCAATTTTTAATAGGAGAAAGAGACGAGCAAAGCGTTCACATGATAGTCAGTGCCTTTAGGTCTCTTGCGCAGTTGATAGCTTCCGACAGTATTCGAAAGTTGTTGTCGTGGTTGAAAATCGGCCAGGAGGACATCAGGTGTTCGTCCAAATCTTTACAATTTGTTAACATTCTCACAAAGAAACGGTTTTCTTGTGGCTTAATGCACCGATTTATTTATTTGTCTCTCATTGACAAAATTAGACTCTCGATATTGCTGCTGGATCATTTAAACGGTTAAGCGACTCACATTTAACTGCAAGGACATGTAACATTGGCTGTAGTTTTCTATAGCCACTTATCGTTTTATCAACAATAGCTGGACAAACCAAGCAAGGTCACTAAATTTTAAGGATATCAGTATAATGAGATTATGTTTCAATTATCAATTCTCAAGAATTTATTTAAGACCACCATTCAGAAAAAAAATTGAAAACCTATTTTCAGCCTTTGGCGCGAACACAAAAAGTGGTGATCATGCTTTTTATATTTTATAATTATATTTCCAGTTTTGATAGTTTGTTTATAAAACAAGTGATCGTAAAATATACAGTGAATGGAAAATTCAATTCAAGGCCGTCGTCGTCGTTTCAGCCTATCAATAGTCCACTGCTGAACATAGGCCTCCCCCATAGATTGCTACAAATGTTTTTAGCTCTCGTTTTGGAGGGATTTTGCCATAGTTGCCACGCTTGGCAGACGGGTTGGCAACCGCAGTTTATTTATTCAGATGTTCCAGCAAGATGCTGCTGCCCATCTCCTGGTTTTCATTTTCCCTCTGTCGACTTTTATGACACCCACGGGGTGGTAGATGGGGTGGTAGATTCTCTTAGACCGCTACCATACGGCAGCATCTTGCTGGATGAAGATGGAAATTCAAGGCCGAGATCGAGGTTTTCGTTATTTTAATCATTCCAAATAAATCTTTAATAAAAGTGAACTGTCATTATACTTTCAATGTTTTTGATAGTAGCTTATTCCTAAAAAATATATGTTTAAATATATCTGATGTCTCTATACTGCTGTTTTTACTGGTGGTAGGATTCCTATGCAGGATGCAAATACCTATCCGTCTAGGTAGGTATCACCCCAGGACCAGTTATTCTGCCGTGAAGCAGTAGTGTGCATACATTACTGTTTCGGTTTGTAGGGCACTGAGAGCTTGCTAGTTGCCACGCTTGGCAGGCGGGTTTGCAACCGCAGTGTATATATTCAGATGTTCCCGAAAAATGCTGCTGCCCATGTCCTGGTTTTTATTCTCCCACTGTCGACTTTTACGACACCCACGGGATGAGATGGGGTGGTAGATAATCTTAAGCCTCTACCACACGCTACCATATGTGTAATAGTAATATACACATATTATATATTAATTTCAGCGTTCACACATTACTACTACAAATAGATAAAATTTAATAAAAAAATTTAATGAATTACGGTCGAATTTCGACCATCGGGCGACCACTAGTCTATCAATGCCATATTGAGCCATATTGAGTATACTTACAATATTACATTGTTAGAAAAAGTTAAGAAAACATGCTACTTCAGAATATCTCGCCTTTACTTCTCGGAGATGTTATTAACCGAATTAATAACAGATTTTATAACAACAGGTTTTTGCGGTGTTTAATTCACTACAAATTTAGAATGCAAAGTCTTTTAGGTTTTTTCACCTGTAACTGTTTTGTCACACAACGAGAAACACCGTGCATATAAATTTTGTTTAGGATTAGGAACAATTACAGAAATACATTAACCTCGTAAACTGTTCCGAACTGATTATTTGGTCTGATGGATGGTCCTCTTTGAATGTTTTAAGATACTAAAAGTGTTCTCCATTAACCTGCAATTAGTTGTTATCATGACCACACAAACAACCCTCACGGACAGGTGTACTAGCACGTTTCTTTCTTTGAAAGAATTACGAACCGAGTTGTTACGTGACTTGAGACACGAGAAACAGTAAAAACTTTTGTACAAGAATACTAGTGTGTGAATACGAAAAGTGTGGTTAAAACAAAATTCTGATGAAATTGCATTGAATATTTAAATATCTGTCGACGCACATAAGGACTAATGAAAGACTTAAGACGAAGACGTTTTCTTTAGGACTGATGGTCACTGTTAGCCCGAAGGCTTCCACAGCTTCACCGGATTGAACGGTGACCGAGCGCGGAGGGCGCTTAGCCGAAACCTTAATTTATAGATGACTGGCGCAAGGGCCTCCGAGAACCACTCCCACAGTCGCCCTAAAAGCCATGCTGCATCTGCCAAAGCTGCACCTATACATCCAACACGAAGCAGCTTTGGCAGCCATAAGGCTCAAAGCACTGAATCTCTTCAGTAATAACAAGATCCCACACACCAACATACTTAGAGAACTGTTTGCAGGAATGCCCATTCTACAGGCTGTGTAAGATAGGATCCCAAAGCAATTTGTATTCGACAAAAAGTATAAAATACAATTACAAGAGGACCATCGTACTAAAGAACTAAACTCTAGGGAACGTAGAATCTTCACGGATAGTTCCAAAACAAAGTCAGGTACAGGCTCTGGAACTTTTTCAGAGGACTTAAATATACAAATCAGCACACCACTCGGTGCCCACAACACAGTGTTTCAGGAATACTCTCCGACAGCATGGCGGTACTACTGGCCCTCAAAAGCTATGTTATGAACTCAGGGCTCATATACGAATGCTACCAGAAAGTAAATGAGGTATATCAATTCAATAAAATAACCCTACAATGGATTAAGAGACACGGATTTAGGGGCAACGACGCGGCCGACCAATTAGCTCGGGGAGGCTCTAACCCATATGGCGTGGGTCCAGAACCTATATTGCCACTTACCCTCAGGTATGTTCGCTCGCTAGGCTGTAAGCGCACGAGGAACCAACATGTACAAATCTGGGTGAATCACCCAGAGTGCAGACAGGCAAAGGTAGCTTTGCCCGTAATCAACAGTCACATCTCCAAGGCGCTACTTCGTCTGAATGAACCCCAAATCAGAACGATGAGTAGCGCTATAACTGGACATGGATCATTTAACAAACATCTGTTTACTTTAGGTGTTACAGACAGCCCTCTGTGCAGAGCCTGTATGGAGACGGACGAAACGGCGGCCCATGTCCTGCTGGATTTCCGTACGGTCGCCTTATACCGGGTTAAGCATCTCGGCTCGCCGAGAACGCTCCCTGAGATCGCGGGGATCATTAAGGGTCTGCTGCGATTCCTGTAGGAGCTTGGTTGGCTCGAGTAGTACGAGTATAATATTCCTGCCTACACGCAAAATACGCGCTAGACGTGGAGTTGCGAAAACCGGCCCGTTGCAATCTACAATCTACAAGGGCCTCCGAGAGAGGACCGTCATCCTGTGCGCGAGAGTAATCGGGAGGGAAAGAAACTACTTAAGATCTTTTATCTTACTTCTATAATAAAGCTGACGAGTTTGTATGCTCGCGCTAATCTCAAAAAGTACTAATCAGATTAGATTTTTTTTAATTCTAAATGCCATTTATTAAGAAAAGTTTTAAATTATAAACCTCTATGCCACAGCCTTAATGCACGCTGAGAGTCGAACATTACAAAGAATACCTAATTGTAAATGCTCTGTTCGGCGAGTTATCATGCCGTACGTGGTTCCGTGGTATGCAGTCATGTGCTCGGCTTCTTTTACGCGAGTGAAATCGCAGGCCACAGTTAGTAATTCTATAGAACTCCCACCGGCGGGTTGTCTACAAAATGGTTTTAATCACTTTAATAGATGTCACAGCTAAATTGATTTATTTTCTGTAATTGCGTACAACAAAAAAGGCCTCCTTTCATTATTGCGAACATTACGTAGATGGAAGAGCCAGCCACGCTGTCCCAGTGCGGGTTGGCGGACTACACATGTCCGTGAAACATTTTCGTTCCATTTCCAATCTGATTACCTCACACTGTTTTGCTTCACCACGTGGTAAATCATCACTTGCAATTGCAAATAACAAACTTATTGGTGCCCCAGGGATCGAACGCAGCTCAGTCGCGTTGTCTAAAATTTAAGATGATCGCTCGGCCACTAAACTGCAACGTTCTTTTTGCGCTTATAAAGTGTAATTATGCAGGCATCGTGACCATTTTCAATCTTGTTTCTCTTAGTCAAATATTAACTTCACGTGACTTTGTCACGTGATATTGTCCGAAGCTATCAAATGCGCAAGAGATATTATAGTCCCACAAGTGTACGGACAAACACAGAGGGTTTCACTCGTCGTAATCTACCAATGCTTAATGTAACGTTCATGCGATAAGATCGGAGGTAGGCTAGGATGTAGTGTCGGAAACAGGGGGACAAACAGCAACCTGACCTGAAAACGAACAATTTATGTTATTGCACACATGTTGACCCCCCGCTGGAATTAGAACCCAATACCCGCGGCATTGAAAAAGATCTCGCGAAGAAGAGAAGATGATTGCGTCACCTAGTTAATAGGGTACTCTGATCACTAGGTCACGCAATCATCAAAGTACTTGCAAATATATATGTAATGCTTTCACCGCAATGCATATATATGCAAAAGTTATATAGGGAAGTATAATTAAAATTTGGATTTAGAGCTGATTATTCATACCCAAAACATCATGTAGACTTCATGATCATGTCTACATCATGATGTAGACTTCCTTGCTAATTTCCACCTGGTATCTGTCATTTCCATTCTAATATTATAAATGCGAAAGTAACTCTCTCGCGGCGGACATAGGATACTTTTTATCCCAGAAAATCAAATTATAATTGACGTTCTCCTAGCCGATTTCGACCACGGCGACAACTTCCGAATACTGTCGAGAGCCATCAAATGCGCAGGAGATATTATAGTGCCTCAAGTGTACGCGCAAAGACAGAAAGCACTCACTCGTCCCAACCTACCCGTGCCCGATGTAACGCTTATGCGATAAGATCGGATGTAGGCTAGGCTGCATTGTCAGAAACACGGGACAAACACAACACAACCAGACCCGAAAACCAACAATTTGTGTTTTAGCACAAATATTTGATTGGCTCCGGCTGGGATTCGAACCCAGGACCCGCGGCGTAGAAGTCAGGTACTCTGACGACTAGGGCACAACTTGGACCACCAAACGGATCATCATTTGTTTATTAAACAAATATCCGAAATTAAGAGAGCTAGCCGTGGTAGCTCTGGGGCTAGGCGCTCGTTTCAAATTTCATAGTACGCGAGTGACCTGGGTTCGATTCCCGGTGCCGGCACCACTAAAATTGTTAATTGCGATTTTAAGTGCTGATTTACCACGTGCTCGGCGGTGAAAGAAAACATCGTGAGGAAACCTGCATGTCTGAGAAATAAAAAAAAAATTCGAAGACATGTGTAGTCCGCCAACCCGCATTGGAGCGGCGTGGCGGATTCTTCCTAGCTCCATAACCCTCTCAGAAATGAGAGGAGGCCTGTGCTCAGCAGTGGGACATATATAGTCTGAAACTTTACTTTACTTTACGCAGGCGTGTCTATTTATTCTAATGTTTTATCATATGATTTTTGGATCTGAGTTCTTACCTTTTTACAGTAGTTACGTAACCTGTGCACTGAACTAAGCAGCCTAACCTAAAACTTGTGATACCTATCTATTTCTGAGTGATCGGTGGATTCTAGAAATAACCACAGTTAATACGTCAGACGGACTTTTGGCGCCAACTCCAAAAGTGGCGGTGGTGTTTTTATTGAAATTTTAAATGTCTGTGTAAATAATGATTTCTTATATTTACGCAACCACTACACATTTAAATAAAACTAATTTTACGGATTTTATCGCGTTTAATTTGACTATTTATAACCCGACTTTTCGAGAGCTTTGCAGCACCCATGGTCACGGGAGGACTCGGGTCGTCGGGTTATAAATAGTCAAAATAAACGCGATAAAATCCGTAAAATTAGTTTCCTTTAAATGTTTTTGTAAAACCCGACGACCCGAGTCCTTCCGTGACCATGGGTGCTGTAAGGCACTCGAAACTCGGCGTAAATTTTAAGTTTTGATGTTTTATATTCATAGTTTATTATGCAGCAAGTGCTTGTGTAAGTGTACATTGATTGGAAAATTCAATTCAAGACCAAAATTGTACTTTTCGTTTTGTCTCCATCAATGCTACAAATCTTCAGTAAAAGTCAACGATAATTTTACTCCCGATCGAAATGATGTAATAGTTAAATGATTACCCGACATTGGCAAAAATGGTTGTGGAGTAAATGGATTTGACTATTCGCTATTATGCAGTCGCGACTAGACTCGATAGTTTAACCGATTAATTGCTTTGGAATATTTTAACGCAGTGTCTCTCAATTTGATAATTATCAATAAAATTTTGTATGTTTCTACGAGTATATATATCTCCATGTACAATTTACGATACAGTACTCATTAATTTTAATCATATATCACAAAAGGGCGTCGCTCGTGAATTTTACGAGTATGCGATGTCGCGACCACGCAGTCTCCCATTTCATTTGCTACTTGCATTTTCTACTTTATTAACTGAAGCTTTTCGCAAATACACTGAACAAAATAATGGTAGTGTTAGTAACCGTGGTGTGTTGTGCGCAAACTACTACTTGACCTTAAAATATGAGTAACTGACATTGTGATGGTACCTACTTCGTAGTAACTTTCTTAGACTTCTACTAGATTCTACTAGATTCCACTACCAGATTCCACTGTAACTAGTAAAAAGATTTGAAAGAATGTAGTTTTTTACACACCCGCCCACACAAAGTAATTAACGCACATATATAGTATTTCAAACACGTACGACTCGCTTGGTTACCATATAGCTGCCGTCAATCAATCGTATAGCTATTGTTGATTCTACCTCTAGTGCGGTAATTTGCCAGCCTTTTAAGTCCAGAAATCACGATGAAAAGTATAAAGGACGAAGCACTACCAGGAGTTATTACCGGTGTGGTAGTTACTTTGCATTATCGTTCATGTGCAATATGCATCAACCGCTGGTAGGGTTCCTATGCAGGAATGCGTTTAGGTAGGTACCACCGCAATGCCAGTTATTCTGCCGTCAAATAGTAGTGTGTTAACATTAATGTGTTACGGTCTGAAGAGCAGTGATAGCTAGTGTAATTACAAGGCATATAAGACTTACGAGCTGATTTGAACACAGAAATGTTCCGGGTGGTTTGTTGTGGGCAGACGTTGCACTTGCCATAACGGATTAGCTTGCCTCGCTACTATATTCAATAAAAGTTCTTTTTTTTATTGTTGGCAGTTATGTGAAATCATAAAAATTATTATATTTTCTAAAATAAAAAGTTAGACTACGAACATCACTGGCTGTACAAAGTCTTGCCAGCGCAAAATAAAAAATACTCCTTCCCTTATCTGTGGTTTATTACGCAGTAAAGAAGCTGGACTGAATTGCATTTGTCTGAGTTTAAAGTAGCATGTGATGTTTCACGAGCTGCCGATTTGGGTCGTCGACATTGTTGCAGTGTACATTTAAAATTACTATAACGAATAGTCGTTTCAAACCTGCTAAAATGCTCTAACAATAAAATGCTTTGCTGTCGTGTGGTCGCGGCGTAGTCTCGTACAGACTGCCACCCATCTTGAGGTCGTAAAAGTCAGCTACTAGCCAGACCTAAAATATCCAGACCGCTGTCGGACAGCAGCACCCAAGTTGCGAGGCACTGTGATCCGCCGCCAAGCGTGATAATTATAGCAAGGTTTCTGAAACCAATCAGGGGACTACTTAGCAACCTCTAAGTAGTCCCCTGGTTGGTCGAAACAAGGTTTATTTAAAAACGTAAAAGTCGTATGAAAAGTAAGTTACAGCCTATAAATGTCCCACTGCTGAGCACAGGGCTCCTCTCATTTCTGAGAGGGTTTCGTTTTCGACTCTTTTCGGAGACGTGGTAGGTCAGGGATCGGGCGCTTATCTTAAATTTCGTATTGATCTGCACTGCACTGCAATACATTTCACGCGAGTAAACTGAGATCGATCCACGGTGGCAGCATCTCTCAAATTATTCTGCAATTTTAAGTGCTGATTAAACTCAGCGGTGAAGGATAACATTGTGAAGAAATCTGCATGTCTGAGAAAATAAAATACTTTGAAGACATGTAAAAATCCGTAAATCTGCACTAGCGCTGCTAGCGGAGGCTTCCCAGCTCCAAAATTTTTATACTTGTAGAATATTTGAACATAATCGCACTTCTAAGTAGTCAGTACATTTTTCATTAAACTTTTCTTCCCCTAAGCATTATTTCGGTGATTGTCAGAGTCCGCATCTCGACATCACCGTCTCCGCTAATTCTCATTAACTTAAAGTTTCAATTTAAAGTCCAATCCGTTCCCGGCCAGTATCTGCTTCGCTATGACAATAAACAACTTCGGAGCAGACGCTGCACACTGCTGGAGTAGACCACGCCATCAGCTCCTGTTTTTCACACGGATCGCTCTATATGTTATTTTCCCCGCGTGAGTTATGCAAATGCATGTACATGTTCCAGGCAATACAACTTCAAATTTTATTAAAAACAGTTATACGAGTAATTACATACATCTTTTTTTTACATACGTCTTAAAAATCTTAAATTCCACGCGAACGAAGTCGCAAACTCAGCTAGTTTTTCTCTATACCATAATTCATTAAAATTGGTTCAGCGGTTTCGGCGTGAAAACATAACAAACAAACAGAGAGACAGAGTTACTTTCGCATTTGTACAGTTGTAGATTTGAATAGTTTGTTTCCGCTAAAGTGCCGATACTATAAACCTGCCAACCTTACAATGTTTAAGCTGGTTAAGATTCTGCAGTAAAACGAAGGTAACACCATCACTAGATATTATTTCAAGTCCACAAACAGTCAATTTATCGACTTATTATTCGACGCTGTTACATATTTCAACATTTGTTTGGTTGGTTTCGGACAAACCATCGGTTGTCCACAATGACTTGCTTTGGTCAACCTCGACAACACGAAGCCCATCTCATTTTTGCCTGTGATTGTATGCTGTCAGTGCTCTCAGATATATCTTTCTTCACCGACCGTTTTCCATGCTAACTGTATTAATTACAGCTATGCATGGAAAACGGTCGCAACAAAATACAAGGTTCAAATTTTGGTAAAAGGCAGGATCTTCATTCAGGCTTAAGACCCTGACCCTCACTGGGCACTAATTAAATCGATTATTTAATTATTTCCCAGTTATTAGGGCGTAGTTTTTTAAGCAGCCAAAGAAACATGTGAGCGTGGGATAGTGTTTTTGCCATTCTACGCTAAAGATGTAACATAGAGTTGCATCAAATACGCTCTGTTTTGTAACTAGATTAATCATCCACTTATATTTTAGATTAACGATTTGCTAACGATGTGCTAGCGGTGAACGGTTACAGACTATAGATACAAAGATAAAAAAGGAATTGAAATCATCCCCTATTGTAACGTCTTGGGGGATAATTTTTGCTTGTGGTAGGATTTTTATGCAGGAATCCGTCTAGGTAGGTACCACCCCAGGGCCAGTTATTCTGTCCGTGAAGCAGTAGTGTGCAAACATTACTGTGTTTCGGTTTGAAGGGCACTGAGAGCTAGAGTAATCACTGGGCATATGAGACTTAAGAACTCATGTCTCAGGGTCTCATTTAGAAATGTTCTGGGTAACACAGCATCTGTTATGGACAGACGTTCCACTTACCATCAGGTGAACGTTGCTCATTTCGGCACAATTTCGTTCCAATTTATCTCTATACTAAAATTCATCAAAATTTTTTCAGCGGTTTAGTCATGAAAACGTATCAAATAAACTAACAGACAGACAGAGTTACTTTCGCATTTATAATAATAGTTTGGATAAAGTTAAAGAGTCTGTATGTTTGAACACGCTAATCTCAGGAAAAATAAATTCTATTAGAAAAATTGTTTTGGTATTAGATAGCACAATTATCGAGAAAGGCCCACAAAATATAATGCTACGGCTTATAGGAACTGCATGCTGAGAACCTCACATTGCGGAGAAAGGCAGAACTCTGTAATGGTCAAGTCAGCGAGGTATATAACCACGCCGTACGGTGCAGTCATGTGGTCGTCTTATTTTAGGCGACTGAAATCGCGCGGGGCACAGTTAGTTATCAATAAAATCATTATAAACTTTAAAAGTTTTTTTTTTATGGAATAAAGCGATGAAACGAGCAAAACGTTCACCAGATGGTAAGTGCATCGTCTGCCCATAACAAATCACCCAGAACATTTTTGTGTGACACCTCACTGTGCCCATCACCCTGAGACATCAGTTCTTAAGTCTCATATGCCCAGTGATTACGCTAGCTCACAGTGCCCTTCAAACCGAAACATAGTAATGTTTGCACACTACTGCTTCAGGGCAGAATAACTGGCCCTGGGGTGGTACCTACCTAGACGGATTCCTGCATAGGAATCCTACCACCAGTAAATATATAAGTTATATTATACTTAAAAAGTAATTTAATGAATAAAATGCTCACAGCAATTACAATAACGTGTAATTTTCACCGGAAATATGAATACGAAAGAAAATCCGAATAAGCAATAAAAATATTTAATTACACGTCCTTATGAACACTTAAAAGATGCATTATATATAAAACAACTGTAATTTAACCAATGAAATGCAACTTGTTTTAATAAAAAATCGTGGAATGTGACAGAATAATGATGGGGAGCGAGACATCCAGAAGTTATGGAGTATAAATGGCTTATAATAAACTTAATCGTCTACTTATTATCTGTACGAATCAATAATTGCGCAATTCAGTGTAATTATGGGGGAACGTTAAACGCCGTGTCATTACGAACTTTGTGCCAGTTCAAGGTTCGAGCCCTGTCACTAACACATCACAAAGGTATGAAATAAAAAAAAACCGTTTTCCGATCGATCCGCAGTACTTCTTGAAGCGTGGGTGTTGTAACGTACGATATTATATTCGTAAAAACTAGACTCGACTATTTTGTATCTGCCTAGGGAAATAAGTAGTAACCTTGTATCTTATGAGTACAAATTAAATTGTATTCAGAGTGTATGTTATGTAATATTAATATATGTCACGTAATATATCGTAACGTAATATATAAATGTGTCAGGTCTATTCTATCTATTCTATTCACTTTCTCCGTAATTTTTATTATTCAGAAATCATATTTTTTTTATAGTTACTTAAAGAGCTTTCCCTAGCCCTAACGAGTGCGCCACACTGCTCCAATCTTCAAGTCTTAATATAGCCACGATGTTTTGATGTGTAGATAGCAATTGACAATTTTAGTGGTGCCGGCACTAGGGCACGAACCCTGGTCACTCGCGTACTATGCATTATAGCGCGCGCGACTTGCGCTAGGCTATTATGATGAGTATAATGAATTTTCTTTTTTTTTTGATCGCCGAAATACGTTTTTTAAATGAGAATAACTTAACGTTTGACAATTCCACTGGTACAAGGATTCCTATACAGGAACTCGTCTAACATCGGCTTATTTAATTTTTATTTCCATGTAATTTAAAAAGTGATCAAAACCCTTTTATAACCCGGAGCTCCGTATGGGCAATGCTTCAAGCGGCAGTATTTTATTAAAATGTCTAATTATAGCGCCGTGTGATGGCGGCTTAAGAGGACCACCCCATCTAATCCCGTGTGTGTCGTAAAAATCGACAGAGGGAAAAGTAAAAACAGATGATGGTCAGCAGCATCTTTCTGGATCATCTGAATAAATAAGCTCCGGTTGCAAACCCGCCTACCAAGCGTGGCAGCTATGGCAAAATCCCCCCAAAATGACAGCTACAAACTTCGTGTTTTGTAGCAATCTATCCCTCTCCCGCTTATTTTCAGTAGTGGACTAGTGATAGGCTGAAACGATGATGATATTGATGAAGTATTTACATGTGGATTTCAATACATTTTCACGTCATAATTCGATGATTATTATTCTGTAATGAACTTCAACTTGACCAAACCTAAACCAGTGAATCCTAACAATCCATAATTTCCACGACAAACTGTTGTTAGAATTGAATTGATCACGATATTCGTCACAGCACTGGAAGACAGCCAGCTGATGGCGACTATCTTCCGGTATCTGCAGGGCTATTGCGTATCCAAAGTGATGATCACTTATAAAAGTGTTGAACGAATATCTGCTAAATAAGTGTCTGCATACTGGTTTTGATTAACAAAAAAATGACACATGACTTAAGAAATGAAAAATAGATAAGGAAAATTAGTCAGTTCTTAAATGACGTAATAAAATAATGGAACAAGAAGCTCCATATGTTTTTTTGTCTCTGAATGATGTTACTGGGATAGCGCTACATTTTATATGGTACGGATAAACTAATGTATGTTACAATTGCTTCTCTATCGCATTGTGGCTTACCTGTAATGATACTTGAGTTTTAATATTAATAATAAATAAACGTTTATTTTTTACACGTCGAGATAAGTTTTTACTGGTGGTAGGGTGGTGGTAGGGTATGCGGGAATCCGTCTAGGTAGGTACCACCGCCGTGCCAGTTATTCTGCCGTGAAGCAGTCGTGTGCAAACTTTACTGAGTTTCGGTTTGAAGGGCACTGATAGCTAGTGTAATTGCCGGGCTAAGAATGTCTCAGGGAGTTGTTATGGGCAGATGTTGAATTTACCATCAGCTTTGCTCGTCTCGTCACTTCTTTCGATAAAAAAAGTAACAAGGAAAATGAGTCAGTTCGTAAATGATGCATTAAAAATTAAAATAATGGCGCTAAGACGTGTATATGTTTATCTTTACCACGACGAGACACGTTATCATGTGATCAGAATAATAAGTGACCACACAAACACAGGATCTCACCTATCTCACCTCTCATATATCACAAAGTGTATAAAGAGATGTGTGAAAAATATGCGATGTCCTCCACTCTACTCTACAACTCCTCCTCCTCCAAGTCTAATGTAAAATTTCAGAGGCACGGTAACGGACACGATCTAATAAAGAAAGAAAGAAAAAGATTTTATTCAAACAGCAAAAAAGGACAACACACTTAGTGACAATATAAACATACACTAATAAAAAATACAATCATAAAAAATTTAAATGAATCAAACCAAAAAAATCATCATCATCATCACCATTTCAGCACATCACTAGTCCACTGCTGAAAATAGACCTCCCCAATACATTGCCTCAAAAGTTTGTAGCTCTCATTTTGGGGGGATTTTGCCATAGTTGCCACGATTGGCAGGCGCAGTTTTGTTATTCACATAATCCAGGAAGATGCTGCTGCTCATCTCCTGGTTTTAATTTTCCCTCTGTCGACTTTTACGACACCCACGGGATGAGATAGTAGTAGATTCGCTTAGGCCGCTACCGTGTGGTAAATCTACCACCACCACGAAAAAAGAAAATACCGTAAAAATAGAGATATGCAATGTGCGTGTCTCACGGCGGAACCAATAGGTCTCCAGATAAGCGTAATGTCAGACTGTAAAACCTGACGCCGATTTTAATAAATAAACAATTAGTAATACGAGTAAATTCTGTTTTAACACAATATTGGCCCCGGTCGAGATTCGATTCTACAAACCACTACGAAATAGGTTGATAAAACGGGAAGTAACTTAAGGTGTATTGATCGTTTGTGTAAATAAAAAAAGAATAATATATTTGGAAAGCGATGATTTTACGGATTTTGAAGAAACTTCAGATCCGAATGTTAAAGAAGAAAGCGATTTTGTTGCGTTATATCATATTTATAACACAATACAATAAGCTTAAATTCTGCGGCGCCACTTACATATGTATCTTTATATTTTTTTTCACATCCAACATCCCCAAACTTGCCTTTGTTTAATGTCGAGTAATAAAATCTCCAAAGGGCTATCCGTTCAAAGAGATTACTAATAATTTCAAGCATTCGTGAATTGCGCCAATATTTACTTACTTAGAACATATAATTTTAAAAAGAATACACCGCCTTTATCTGTTAAGTGCCCCTAGTGGAATTTATATCTGAAAAATGGACCTATGACACACAAGAAATCCTATAGAAACAGGAAGAGAATAGAAAGCAACTCAAGTATTTTGCAAAAAACGTCAAGGCGTATGACAGATGGCCTGACCTATGCAATTACCTAACTGGCAGCATCTGGTAAGTGTGGCAATGAAACTAAATCCTTCGAACTTAGGTCAAGGCTTTTATCAACAACGGACGAAGATTTAAACAGAATTTGATTTAAATAAATATATAAACAAATAAATTTGCCGGTAAAAATCTAAGTAAATAGATTTGAAACTTCCATCCTGACAAAGAATGTTAGATTTTAAGTTTTATGATTTTTAAACGATGGACACTAGGATTGCTGCAGCATCGTGAGTGGGTTTTACAGACATACATTTCACATGCACTACGAAACCAGACCCGGAAAACCAACAAACGTGTGCTTTTTGGTATTTAAACCCAGGCAGTGAGGTACTCTGACCACTAGGCCACGCGATCGTCAATTCCGTATAGTTATTAGTTAGAAATGTGTTCCCACTATACTTGCCCAGGCCCTAGTATACTTACTCGTATTTCCTGGTTCACACGGAACGAAATGAAGACAACAACTTCTCTATATCACCATAAGGCGATCCCACTTAAAAATAATTGGCATGAAACAATGCACCGTTTTAATATTTACTGACCGTGTTACGAAAAGTAATAATTACAATAATATAATGCGGTTCGCATTACACTGATTGTTCAATACGAGCAAAAGTAGGAAGTGATATTTTGCAAGTTATTACATTTATTGCGTTAGCGTACGACAATGGAGATGACATGGGAAAAAGATGCCATTTACGTCAATTTAATGTTACTTTTCACTTAATTTCGTATTCTGTTTGTAAAGCGATACGAACATAAATAACGATTATGCATATAGAGACGGTTTTTAAGGATGGTACAAAGTTTGATTAACACCCTATTTGCAAGATGGCAAAGCGATTTATTTAAAACTCTATTCAGTAAATCTATTGTATATATTTCGGTATAATGTATATATTATTATATGCATTTTTTTATTGCAGAAAGGCGACGAGGCGAAAAAATCGTTCACCTGATGGTAACTTTAGGAAGTTGTTACGGGAGAATTTATTAAAGACTGCGGATAATGTTGTTTGTTGATTACTTTCATCAAGTTATATTATTCATTACGTATATATTTATATACAAATGTGTGTGTATATGTGTATGTATATATTAATATTTATGTGTGATTCTATCGCTCATCGTTTACTTTTTTTGACATTATAACTTATACTTTATATGTATTATATATTATTCAGTACTTATTGGTACGTAAATATGTAACTTGAGTATTTTATTGCATTTTTAGATATTTTTTATTTACTCTATTATCTTTATGAAATACATTTCTTTCACAGTTTTCAAAACAATATTAAAACAATATTTTAATTTTGTTGTTTTTTAGTGTAATATCCTGCCACAATAAATCACCACTCCTTGGGTTGACTGGCAGAGAATGCCAACAGGCATTAAGTCCGCCCATTGTATCCCTTTTTCTGGTGTACAATAAAGCATTAATAAATAAATAACTGCAACGTCTGCCCATAAGAAATGCTGTGTCACTCAGAACATTTCTGTGTGGAAAAAACCTTGCGCTCGTCACCTTGAGACATCAGCTCTAGTCTCATATGCACAGTAATTACACTAGCTCTCAGTACTTACCTAGACGGATTACTGCACAAGAATCCTACCACCTGTATTTTGTGTTAGTCGTTTCTCCTGTATTTTATAGTGCGTTTTACAGATTTAAATTTTACATACACAAAACGACCAGACCCGAATACTAACAATATGTGTTTTTGGGACGAATGTTGGCTCAGGGGCTCCTGGGTTCGAATCCGAGGATTCGAACCCAGGACGGAGCTGAGAAGTCAAGGACTCTAACCACTTGGCCATTCAGTCGTATATTATATATTCATATTATTACTAATTATGTAATATGTATAGAGTTAAAATTATAATAACTATTAGATTCTTAACTATATGTTCTTAACTGCATCCTAGTTGTTTTTTTTTCATTACTAGTTTTGATCCACACCATCTTCTCACAGGAGTTACTGTTATGTTAAGTCTGCATAGAGAAAAACAGCACCAGCCTGTTTGCACATTTAGGAGTAAGTAATCGTAAAATTCGTTGTCAATGGGTATCTTTTTCGGGAAAAGCCAAATCATGTCAACAGGTCACGTAGTTGACACATCGTGATGAGTCAGTGGCAAATCGGTTATATATATACAGATGTTAATAGCTGCACCAGTCACAATATCTCTCCACGCTGTGGGTCTTCTGGTAGAGGATATCTATGGGCATATATCTGCCCTTTCTGTCCTTTACTGTGAAAGCAATGCAATAGAGAGTAAATATAAAATATAATGGACAGGTGTGGTAGCCCAGGGCAGAGCGCTCTTCTTTTTTACAGGACGTCCTAAAGTTTCATAGAACGCAAATAATTTGACTTTTTTATAATTTATTTCACTAATGTATTTAATAAAGAATCAGGCGATACTTTACGGAAATCCATTACAGTGAAGAAAAGAAAGTTAATTTGCTGAGATCCATAACATTTACCTTTATATAGAACAAGGCAACCGGTGCGAATATATCGCACAGTATCGTGATCATGAACAGATGGCGCCATCTACCTTCTTTAAAAAATGTAAACTACTCTAACGGGTAGTTTTCGTGCATGTTTGTTAAATAGATTGTCAACAGATGGCGCAATCAACATAACATTAATTATTTCAACCATTTTTATATTTTTTTAAGGAAAACATAATATTAAGGCATATACTAATTTATCGTCATCAGAGCGAAAATTAATCTTCAAAATGGCGTATCAAACATTAATTTTGATTCAGATTTAAGGGGGATATATATATCATACCGTTCATAAACACCTTTGAGAAATAATGTATATTCATAGATTGAAGAAAAGAAACTCATTTATTAAGAATAGCAGAAACATGTCTTAAATTAGCAAATAGTAAAGTACATTTGCAATTTTAAATTTCTGATAAACATTAGTGAAAAAAATGTGAAGCAAAGTAAACTGTGCAATTTTCCAATATATAATCGGGCAGGTTAACTCTTGTGCCGATATAAGTAGACATTTAACTGAGCCAAAGGTAAATAACTAAATTTAAACATCAAAGTGTCAGTCGCCTTCATCACAAATTTTAAGATTACAATTAACGCCCGGTTCCTATATTGACAAAACGAGTCACTCTCCATACTATTCGTTACATTAGCTACGAATGGTTAGCGAAAACCATTCGTTTATCAAACGAGTCGTTAGGAAAGTTTATAATAAATCACGAGTTGATTATTTTAATCCGTAACACTTCAAAAAAAATTTTGTTCGATTGCAAATTTGTAAAGAAGACGACCAAAGAGTATTTATTTAATAAGCATAAGCATTTTTCCATATACACATGATAAAAAAACAAAACTTCATGTTAGGTATTAATTTTATTTATTTGTCATATATAAAATACTAAAATTAGAAAAAAACGACAAAAGATTTTTTTAGTTATAATTGTTTCTTCTCCTTTTTTTATCCTGACAATTAGCTAATGAATAATAGTTTAATTATAACGAAGCACTTCATTTCGATCGACACTAAAATGATAGTTGACTTTTACTGAAGATTTGCTATGCTGATGAATGATGATGCGGATGAAGATTTGCTGGACTGATGAAGACAAAACTAAAAGTACAATTTTGGTTTTAAATTTATTTTCCAATCAGTATACACATAATTCAATATTAAAAGCATCGAAACTTAAAATATACACAGAAATTAGAAAATGCAATAAAAACACTACCGCACCATATACAATCCACTTTTCGAGTTGGCGACAAAACTCCTGTAAATGATAAATCATTGATAAAGGACGTTCGTAAATGATAGATCTCGTTGTGGCGTTTTTACTTCTTTTGTAATGTTATATTTCGTGTTCTATGTTCCTATTTTGTTTCGTGAAAATGTATTGTTTTTCGAGCAGTTCGACTTCACCTAGAGAAACTATTTAGCTTAGACATAAAAGACCAGACTAGCCTAGAATTATACAGTGAGTAAAATCTATCCTAATTTTTATTTATCGGCTATCGAGAACAACGAACACAATATTGAAGGGTCCACAGTTCGCACCCACATCGTAAGAAGTTGTGAAGCACATGTAACGTAGCGGTAACGCCTCGTTACTCGTAGCTGTTACTAATAACTGCTCGTTGAATATAGGAATCGGGGGTTATTGAACTCGCGCGTCATATCGAGCAAGACGTAATTAGCACGAAAATTTCATATTAGCTTTTATTTCAGTGCATTTGATTATGTGAATTAAATAATTATAGAGATGAGAAAAATCTTCATTACCCAGAATATTTCTTAGTGCACACTGCGATCATCATCCTGGGACATCAATTCTTAAATTTCACATGCTCAGCAATTACACTAGCTATCAGTACCCGTCAAACCGAGAGGCGTTAACGTTTGCACACTACTGCTTCACGACATAATAACTGGCACTGCGGTGGTATCCACCGGTAAAATGTCAGTTGATACTTGTCCAAAACCATGAGGTTTCCTATTACGACACCGAAGGAAAGAAAACGTGAGCAGCACCCATCGTCACAAAAATGTTAGAAGTCCCGATACAATAGCTGCTGCAAAGCGCTCGAAATTTTGAGAATATAAAATAATATTGAAAGCGATAAAATTCCTTTTTTCAATTAATAAATAGAATTTGCTTTTATGTGAGTAAGCGTTAATAATTACTAAGTAACAGTATCTAAGACGATTCTCAATGTTAATGTTATTTCCCACGTCACATTTTTTCTCAATTAATTCAATTGCGGAACTATTTTGTTGATATTTCAATGAATAAATTCCATAGGTCATTGACATATTACGCAATTAGCATACATCTATGTATATATATTCATACTTGTCAACAAAAAAGCATTAACTTCCAAGAGGGGGAGCCAGGAAACCCATAGCACAGGGTTACCTAGTTTGGGCTCCTGTCTACCACATTGTAAAGTAAGAAACTTTTGTTATTCACTACTCGTATAATTTGTTAACTTAACTACCCTTTAAGTAATGTATGTGGGTGAAAATAAAAAGGTTTTATTTTATTACTATTATTATCTTTACAAATTAAAAAAATATATTCCCGTTCTTTTTGCAATAAGTATATTAATATTTAGATGCAAACACTGAGAAGCTTAAAGACCTATATAATTACGGGTAGTAGCTGGCCCGGTAGACGTTCTGCTGCCCGTTCGGATATGTGACGCAATCAGTTTGATTTCTGAATTACATTTAGGTATGAAACTTTACAGCCACACGATCACAGCAGGTCACACCACTAGTCGGATTTTATAATTTATTTTTTCGTTTTCCACTTAAATTTTAAAATTACATTAACGACTAGCTGTTGCCCGCGACTTCGTCCGCGTGGATGTAGGTTTTTTTTAAATATCCCGTGGAAACAATTTGGTTCTATAAGATAAAAGTATTCTATGTCCGTCTCCTGGATGCTTTCTCTGTGCCAAATTTCGTCAAGTTAGGTTCAGCGGTTGAACCTTAAAAAAATTTACATACAGGCAGAGGGGCAGAGGGAGTTACTTTCGCATTTATAATATTAAGTATGGGGCCGTGTGGGCCGTGTGGTAGCGGCCTAAGAGAATCTACCACCCCATCTCATCCCGTGGGTGTCGTAAAAGTCGACAGAGGGAAAATGAAAACCAGGAGATGGGCAGCAGCATCTTGCTCGAACATCTAAATAAATAAACTGCGGTTGCCAACCCGTCTGCCAAGCGCGGCAACTATGGCAAAATCCCCCCAAAACGAGAGCTACAAACTTTTGTGGCAATCTATGGGGGAGGCCTATGTTCAGCAGTGGACTATTGATAGGCTGAAACGACGATACATACAGTCACGCCTTTTTCCCATGTAAGGGATAGGCAGAGGCCACACACGTAGCCCACTTTACGCCCCCGTGGGAAACGAAACGAAACTATGGATTAACAGAAATATTTAAATTGCCATGAACGAAAATAATGATGACCAAAATGAAAATAAAAGCCGCGGGCATAGACAGATTTTACGGAGGAGCACTGAATATTACCGAAATTAAAAGCAGCTTCAATTTCTCTCCGAAAAGTCTGCCAATGAAAGTCCTGTCGAAATCGATTCATCCGTTTCTGAGATTAACTCAGACATACAGGCATACAAACAGATAAAAATCGTAGAAACGCGTGTTTGAGTTTTGTTTCCTTCAAAATGTTTTTTTTTTCTTAATTTCATATATATTGCATGAGTGTCATACGAAATCACAGACACTCCATATTACTATTTACTTTAAAATAAGTACTTATATTTAATTTTATAATATTCAAAATTATAATATATACGATAAATTCCCTGTCTATGACAATTGATATGAGCTCAATACAACGTTCAACCAGACCATTCGACCAACCACATTCAGAGTTTTAAAATATGATATGACAGATTTAACTACAAATATTTGATATAATTTCAATTTGTTTTCCTGTTAGTGGCTTACAGGTTCATCGGATTCGGATAGCTTGTTCCCGCGGGCCCAGCCAGGTTGAGCTTAACCGAAACTTATATAATACATAAATATCTCCCTAACTTTGTCATCTAAATTCATGTAGATAAATATTTGACACATAATTTCCAGGCCAAGTGTAATATTTGAGGAAATCATGGTTCTAAGTCATTCAACGGCGAAGAATTGCTGTGTTAAGCACAATTCAGAAAAGAACGTCATTTGCATAACGCCCTCTATTGATAATGCTAGTTAACTATTGATGTACTTCGACGGCGGAAAATGCGTAAAGATCTACCGCTACGCAATGTTCAAGAAAAGTATTCGACAAGGTCTGGCACACGCTGGCATCGATTGGTTACCATCATACGAGACTTTTTCGCAGTCGAAAATATCGCTACCGCGTCGAGTGGATGCTGTCTGAAGCACATCCCGTCTGTACCGGTGTACCTCAAGGCACAGTCCTAAGTCCCGTTATATATACCGTTTTTACCAACGACTTTCCGCATATCCGCCTTGTCTCACTCGCCCTATTCGCCGACGACACATGTCTCATGATCGTGTCTGGACGTAATCCAGACACGATCATGAGACATGTGTTTCGGAAATGTAGGATCGAGGTCAATCCCACTAAAAACTCACCACTTCTCCCTACCATGGAGTTATTTCATCGTCCAATCTCCTGGGAAAAGATAGTCAAATACTTAGGCGTCCTACTCGACTCAAGACTCACGCTTTCATCCTCGGCCGATTACACCCGCTCCTAAATAAAAATAGCAAAATATACCTACATAACAAAATTTCGTTATGTAAAGCCTGTATTCGGCCAATCATGACACACACAAGCTTCGTATGTGCGCATTTTTGACTTCCTGCCATAGCTTAATGTGTAAAGTCGGCCTCCCGCTGATACTTCAACTCTGCCTTAACTCACCCCAACCCACTGGTTGTTTGTGCCGCCACATGAAACCTCATCGCGATACACCACCAATCGACGCGAAAATCGAGACCGAGGCACGTCCTCGGAGACACGACCACAAAGGCACAAACCCTCTACTCTACATTACACACATCACAAACACTATCATACCAAGAGACATTAGAGCGGAGTTCCAGAAAATTGTACAAATTTATTTAGTTGTTAAGTTCTATAACATTAATTAAGAAAAGTATAGTACTTTAAGTAACAGTAAATTTACGCCCTAAAGTCATCATCAATTGTATAAAAAAATTCACGGTAATATTTTCTTGATCTTCATCATCACACGTATGTCATGAGGGTCCTTCCTAACCATTTTGAACGCGACGAAATCTTCAAGTCACCTACGCTACGGATATTTCAATAGTGTCGCGTAATTTAGTACTGATATTCAGATACTGTAATAGGCAATAAAATATTTATGTCTGTTTGTAATCTTATTTAATGTGGATCACGCTCGTCCCAGTAGATGTTGCGATGTCCTTGTCTTAGACGCGGAAGGATCACTGCATTGCTCGCACGTGTCTCGCATGCTGGAGCGCAATCTTATTGTACTTTCTATTGTTTTAATACTTGTAACAGTTAAAGGAATTTTAACACATTTACAGTGTGTGTGTAGTGTGCAAAAATTACTATGTTTCATACTGTGAGTATGTCATATACTTTGAGGCATACTCTACGCGAAGTACACAGTTCGACGTCGTAAAATTGGATGAAATTGGACTTACCTAGTCGAACAATTAGTCCTGGGTATGCATATTCGTTGGACGAAGATGTCCAACGTCCATGTCACACCTATACCGGTTGTTGTTGGGAACGCTACGCTTGAAGTTGTTGACGAATGTGTATACCTAGGACAATTTGTCCGACTAGGTAGGTCCAACTTCGACCAGGAGGTCAATCGACGGATCCAACTCGGCTGGGCAGCATTCGGAAAACTGCGTCACATCTTCTCGTCGAGTATACCTCAATGTCTCAAAACCAAAGTTTACAATGAGTGCGTGTTGCCAGTAATAACATACGCTAAGCAAGCTATGGAAAAGGCTATGCTCGGAGTTTCTCTGCGTGGTAAAATCCGTAATGATGATATCCGCAGCAGAACTAAAGTAACCGACATAGCCCTAAGGATTAGCAAGTGAAGTGGCAATGGGCCGGCCATATAGCTCGTAGAACCTGTAACCGTTGGGGAAGAAAGGTTCTCGAGTGGCAACCTCAGTGTAGGGCGTCACCCGAGTTGATGTTCGTCGGAGTTCATGGGACACTTAATTTAACTTGATCTTTATTATATATATTATATCCTTATATTACTTTGTATATTTATGTTTAGTTGTATATTGTTTAAATATATATATCTGCCGTGTGGTAGCGGCTCGTTAAAAGAATACTACCACTCCATCTCATCCAATGGATGTCGTAAAAGGCGAGTAAGGAATTAAACTGCACTGTGCACCCAACAGCGCATGGTGGCGATGAGCTCACCACCTATCACACCAAGTGCATTATATTGTTTTGGTAAAACGTGGATTGTGGCAGTCATCTGTTTTTGCAGTGAGTGCCCAGTCTCTGACTACCCCTTATGGGATACAGTCGTGATCTTATGTAAGTATGTATGTATATATTTATATATATATACATATTTTGGCGAGATTGACGAGTTCAGCAAAACGTTCACGTGATGGTAAGTGCAACGTCTACCCAAAAAAAAACTGTCTCGCGACGGTGGCACCATACTACGAGTATGTGTGAACATAGGGCTAAGGTCCTCCAGCGATTCCGCCATGCCAAAACAAATATTTATAATTTATTCAGTTTGGAATAAGTGCCAATGGTTCTTGTTTTTGACATTTTTTACGATTAAATCAAACATAAATACACCACGCCTTTTTCCCATACGAGGGGTAGGCAGAGGCCAATCGTGTGCATCAAAAGTGTGCACAATTGTTGCATCGAATACTTAACATGTTCTACGTAGATAATCCTTTATAATTATTAATAGTAAAAAGTTAATATGGTCGAAAATCTGAGAGGCGTACATCAGCTTAGAACATACAATACACAGAACGTGAAAAACTTACCGTGGCCCAAATATCCTTGAATACGGTATAGTTTCATTTCGCATTTGTGTTACTAAATATAGTCTGTAGCTGCTGCTGTCTATGCAGTGAATGTATTAAAACGAGAAGGAAGTGAACGCTTAAAAGGTCACCCCTTTGCAATAACTGTTACCATTTCCCAATATGTCACGTAGATTAGAAGGAATTTCACTGCAATATGCAATATACTCGTAGTTAAATCGAAATAGGACCTTGTGTATGAATACCCGTAGGGATCATATATAAATGATAGTTTAATTTCTTATCTCCTAATGTCGGAAGTTTTGTAATGGCCATTTCTGACATTAAAATCAAAGGATTAACACATAATTTTTAAAGCTATATATTCAACTGGTGTCTTTTACGATTATTATTCTGATCGATGACTTCATGAATTGCGAACACAACGTCATCCTCAAGTCAATCTTTGAGGTGGTCATCTATAAAGTACATATAGGCAAACGACCGCGTGGACTAGTGTTTAGAATACCTACCTTCTACGACGAAGGTCTTGGGTTCAAAACCCAGTCGGAACCAACATTTCTGCAAAAACACATATTCTTGGTTTTCGGATCTGTAAACAGTTACTATAATTTTTGGTAATGAACTTACGCGTGCTAGTTATGATTAAATGCTTTAACCTTTCACTTAATTGATTGACAATTTGACCTTCAAATTATCATAAATTTTTCATTTTATGATCTCATTTACATAAAATTACAATAGATTGCATTGTTTTCAAGAGTTTTCTATAATTATGAACTATCGTTCTTATATTGGTAACATTGTCATCTGCCTTTTTTGTACGATGCGTTTCTATCATGGGTGCGTTTTACAGACATACATTTCACATGCACAACACAACCAGACCCGAAAACCAACAGTCTGTGTATTGACACAAACATTGCCTCCGAATGGGATTCGAACCCCCAAGACTGGCAGCGCAAAAGTCAGGTATGGTGACCACTTGTCTGTAAAAAGTCCACTGATGGAGATAAGCCTCTCCCAAATTGCTAAGACTTGCCGTAATCGACACGTTTGATGCCTGATCTAATTTGTCATTTTTGAGATGCATATACTTATACCTGGTACCATATCATTTACAACGACAGACACCAGGACAAAATAAATAGACGAATAAATATTGTTCAAAAAAATTTTGGAGCTATAAAGAAATCTTAGTCAAATCTCACAACAGAACTTAAGAAAAAATCTTAGATTCATGCTTACTACCATGCCTAACCCTATGCCTGCCAAACCTGGTTATTTAATAGTTAAATACAATTATGCCAATAATTGATATAACGTAGTATATTTAACCTAAAAAGAATTGAAAAGAAAAACTTTAGACATTAGAAAAACAACAAATGTTAAAGATGCCTTAAAACATTGCAAGAAACTTAAATGAAAGTGCTGGTCTCACTGCACGACGAACAAAGAAAAGTGGACTCGAAAATAACTACTTGGTCAGGACCAAGTACTAAAAAAAAAAGGGAAAGACCAAAAGAGTGAAGGATAGACGATATAAATAAGGTGGCTGGCATGGAATGGATTACCAAAGCCAAAAATAGAGAGACTGAGAAAAATGGAGGAGGTCTTTACTCGTTGAAAGGTCATTTACAATAGTTGTACATTTTAAATCTGCGTTTTTGATAATTGGACATAGTTTAGCAGAAAGGAGTCAAGCCACAAAATTCTCAAAAATTTGTTATTGGTACCAAAATGATCTATTAAATAGGATCTTTCATTCCGCAAAAAATATCCGAAAATAATCAAAGGAAACATACATTTTTGGTTATTGGGAACCAATCCACATTTAGGCAGGTATTTTATTTTTATTGAGTGTTCTTGGATCGTTTCAGATAAATTAAATTTTAAACACAACTTATAGATATAATACTTAACATATAGTTATAACATATATTATTTATTTTGGCAATGTGTGTCATGACGTCAATAAAATCAAGAATACGACTATAAACTTAAAATATCAATATCTGAAAAGTGACTTGGTGGGGGTTGATTCTTCTTTGCTAAACAACGTCCAATTATTTGTTATTAAAAATATATATATTTTATTGAACTAAATTAAATACAATTTAAAAATAAAATAAATTGAATTCATATAATATTGTTAATGAATAAAGGAAATAAAGAGGCTCCAATAATAATAAGGTAATTGGGATATATCCATATCAATAATAATATTAATACCATTATCGAATGTATGTTTCGTAGGCTTTAATAACGCTATCGGGACCACGTGGGATATTAGATTCTCTCGATGTCAATAGACAACAATATGATAATGTAAATGTAAAGTAATTTAGCAAGGCCGTTAGCAGGCAGTGTAAAAAAATTAATCGCTCTGTCTCGACCGGTGGGTCTTGTTTTACGAGAGGGAAATGTCTGTCTCTAAATCTACCATTACTTTTGACAGGTGGCGGATTAACCATTTCAAACAGACCACACTTAAAATCTCAGATGGATGACGTGAAGCATAACCTAAGTTTCAAAGCTTACTGCGATCATCATCATCTTCATTTCAGCCTATGACTACTCCACTGCAGAACATAGGTCTCCCCCATAGATAGCCATAAAAGTTTGTAGCTCTCATTTGAGGACATTTTGCCATGGTTGCCACGCTTGGCAGGCGGGTTGGCAATCGCAGTTTATTTATTCGGATGTTACAGGAATATGCTGCAGCCCATCTCCTGGTTTTCATTTCCCTCTGTCGACTTTTACGATACTTACGATTTATATATTTTTTGTTTTACTGGTGATAGGATTTCTATGCAGGAATCCATCTAGGTAGGTACAACCCCAGGGCCAGTTATTCTGCCGTGAAGCAGTAGTGTGCAAACATTACTGTGTTTCGGTTTGAAGGGCACTGAGAGCTTGTGTAATCACTGGGCATATGAGACTTCTGGGTGACACAGCATTTGTTATGGGCAGATGTTGCACTTACCATCAGGTGAACATTTTGCTCGTTTCTTCAATTTATACAATAAAAAAAAACCCACGGGATATGAAGTAGCAGATTCTCTTAAGCCGCCACCTGTCGGCGACTGTGATCAACGTGACGAAAAATTTTCAACTTGGAAGGGATTATGTTCAGCAGATGAATGATAATTTGTCAATAATACTAAATACTCAATTATTTTTATATTACAATATCATTTCAAATATCAAAATAGTTTATTTCAATGTTGATTTCGACTCTCTTTTCGGTAATTACTATAAATCCTGCCTGCTCATGAACACCATAATCAAAAACTTAATTGGACATACAGAAGGAACGTTCGACGTGGAAGAAAATTTTACAAGCTGGGCCCGCAACTATGTCCGCTATGGCTTCACAATTCAGGTAACCTTTAACTTTTTAAAATATTACGTCATAAATACTCGTATCAAGCCAGATTCAGAGTTTCCATAATTAATTATTATGACAGTATCTCTTGAGATTATTCAAAAAAAATTATCAATCTATGTCTAGTATTCGATGTTAATAATGTTTGCTTTTTTGACATTAGTGTACGATCTCAATCTCAACTTATTGAACAATGGTATTTAGAGTTCATTTATGATTTAGACAGCATTTTATTACTTCATCGGGACCCGCGGCGTAGAAGTCAGGTACGAACCACTAGCCTAAGCGGTCGTCAAACAGTGTACGAAATAAAAACTACAGCAGCTTCAATCGAAATTAAAAAGTAAAGTTTTTGCACAAATGTTGGCTCCGGCTGAGATTCGAACCCAGGACCTGCGGCGTGGTTGTCCGGTACGCGAACAACCTAGGTTCGGTCCCCGGTACCAGGTGCCCCAGTTAATTGCAATTTTAAGAGAAGGTTTACTACATGCCTGGCAGTAAAAGAAAACTTTACGAGACCTGCATATCTTAGAATATAAAAAAGGACATTCAGAGTTCGCTGAAGTCACAAAGCGGACTCCTTCCAACTTTAAAATATTCATAAGACAATAATAGGTAGCCTGAGCTGAGTAGTTGAACGCTTATAAGCTGTTTTTTACTCATTTACTGTAATAATTATAGTCTATGGTGATTATTTATCACTGACCACCGGACAAACGCTATAATTAACAGGCAAAATACTTTCTTTCTTACCTAAAGGTCCCCTTCAGTTACTAAAACATCATCCTGTCCATAACTTTCACATTCTGTCAATTTTACCATATAGATGACTACGGAAGAAATATTTACACGGTCTTGAATTACAATGAAGTGAGCCTATGGTAATTGAAGACTGTCATTATACATACATACAGTCACAACTTTTTCCCATATAAGCGGTAGGCAGAGGCCACACAGGTTACCCACTTTTCGCCCTCACGGGAAACGGGACGTGACGAGCCGCCTTTTGGTACGATTAAAAAAAACTTATTACTTCCCATTGCGTATATATAGTGTATAGTTACAGCATTGCATATATCGGTATTATTCAGCACAAATAAAGGCTGTCCATATAAAAACCTTAGTCGCCTCTTACTACACCCCGGTAGGAATGAGGTAGGTGCTATTCTACTCTGCCGGAAACCTATCGGTTAGACTGTCATTATGATCATTAAAATATATTATAAATTTTAACAGAACAGAGTGAGGACCTCTGTACTTATGACACTGCATGTATACGGGCAAATAACATCTTCTGGCTGTTAAATACGAGTAGTAAATGTTGTCATAACATAAATCGGCCAAGATAGGATCTTTATCATCAAAATTTTTATAAAAATTATAATGATGACGATACATTCAAATAGATCAAATGAAAAAGAAACGAATTTCCACATTTTAGGTTTACGTAGTAAAAGCGGAACCCTTATAATTTCGTCCTGACGGCCTGTCTACGTCACAGCCATTTTACTCGGAAATTTTCGGCGTTATATAAATGAAATTTTAAAGAAATGTGTTTTTATAAACCGCTATACAATGATAAACTAGTCTGGCCATAAACTGTTCTTTTTTCAACTTTTTAATTATTTTAAATTTGGAACACGCATATTATTTTAAAAACTTCTTTCGATTTTGCGCCATTTCACAGATTTTTTCGTGGTCATTATCAAATTACAATATGGAATGGGGTGTTAAAGAAAATAGGATTGCAGTGATCACCTTGCACAAAGTGGGTATGGAGCCGTCGGACATATTCGAGACACTTCAATAGCCTGGTATCAGCCGTATGTTCGTATATCGTACTATCATCAGATACAACAACACTTCCTCTGTCGAAGTTCCAGAAAAGATCGGGGCGGCCGCGTGCTGTTAGAACTCCAAAGGCTGTTAATGCTGTTAGAGCCAGAATTCGTCGAAACCCCATTAGGAAGCAAAAAATCTTATCGCGAGAAATGAAGATTCCCGCTAGGACTCTGTCGTGTATTGTAAAACAAGACCTGAAGCTCGGTGCTTATCGTCGATATACAGGACATGCCCTAAATCAATCTTTACAATTGAAGAGAGTGGATCGATCAAAACTCCTTCTGTCGCGATACGCAGGTGAAAGGCACAGAAATATCCTCTTTACCGATGAAAAAATGCTCACGATTGAAGAACACTACAATAAGCAAAATGATGAAGTGTACGCTCACAGTTCTAAAGAAGCTGCTCAAGTAGTCGGAAAGGTACAACGTGGTCATCATCCTGCGTCAGTGATGGTTTGGTGGGGCGTGTCTTATTAAGGAGTCACTAAACTACATTTTTGTGAAAAAGGAGTGAAACCTTCAGCCAAAGTGTATCAAGATACAGTCTTGGATCATGTTATGAAACCTCTCAGCAATACACTTTTTAAAAATATACCGTGGACATTCCAGCAGGTCTCTGCACCTGGTCACAAGGCACCAACTACCCAAGCTTGGCTTGAAACCAAGGTTCCGGACTTTATAAGAGCTGAAGACTGGCCCTCATCTAGCCCAGACCTCAATCTCAAATTATGGTCAGTTTTAGAGGACATGGCCTGCTCTAAACGACACGGCGACGTTAGGTCTCTTAAAAAATCTTTGGAGCAAGCAATGGCGAAATTTCCCTTGGAAACAGTGCGTTAATCCATAGAGTCGTGGCCAAACAGATTAGAGGTCTGTATTATAGTAACAGAACTTATGGCCGGTCTAGGTAGTGAGTACGGTGATAGATTGTAAAAAATTATGTTTGACAAATGAAATTTATATTTCTTACGTTGAAGAATAAATAATTTTCATTTCATTTATCATTCATTTCATTTTCATTTCATTTCAAAAAAAGTGTGCCCTGTCTCTAATTTTTCAACTATGTAGACAATCCTGAAAAAAATTAAAGTAGTAAAACCTAGAAAACACTGTCAATGAAAGTTGGCTTGAATAAGATACATCGTGTAGTTTTTGAGATATGAGATATCTTCAGTTACACCTTGTTCTCCACTACCAAACCCACTGTGGCGGCCGCACTTGGCCTGCTTTTAAAATGAGTTGAGAGTTTGTAAATGTAAAATAAATAAAAGCTCTATTTCCCATCGTGTATTAACCGGGTGATGCAATTTTAATAATAAATACATAATGTACGTGTCGGAACGCGGCAGATTATACTCGGAGTTTGTCTGAATGCGCAGCTCGAGTGGGGAACTAAACATCTGGAGGCAACCGAAACGACCGTGAAGCCAACAATAAACGTTCCGACTTTTATGGTCGCCTCAAAAGTATGACAAAGATTTTGAGTAAGACAGATAAAACCATGAAGAACTTATGATGTTCCTCACTCAATATGTTTTTATATTTTACAAAAGTTTCAATTCATGCTAATGTAGTTACAGAGCATAGGAAAGCTAAGAATCAATGCCGCATGGTGACGTCACAGAACTTTCCATTGCTCTTTGAAGTTCTTCGGCCCCAATTGTTATGGTGGCAATTACTCTCACTTTCTTTCTCAAAAAACATGCGTAGCTTTATGATACTTCTTTATCCTGGTACTGGGGAAACTAAGGCCCTTCATCGGTCTAGCCGAGATATATATGTGACAACAGGCCTCCTCTAGTTTCAGAGAGGGTTTTAGAGCTCGTCACTGCTCCAATGCGGATTGGCGGACTTCACACGTCCTAGAAATATTATTATTCCTTAGACATGCAGGTTTTCTCACGATTTCTCCAGTCACCGCTAAGCACGTGGTAAAACAGCAGTTGGAGAGCGAACTGAGTCACTCGCATACCGTGAAATTTAGCACACAACCGCTCGGCTACCACAACTCCCTCATGTTGACATTACTGTAACGGATTTAATTAATCTTACGTACAGCTCACTTCAATAAAAGAACCGAATTACAATTATTGCTCTCATTACAATTAGCCCACGAATAATTTACCGGGGGATATGTAATGGTATGTAGAAAAGATTTGGCATATTCGCTGCACTTGGAATCCTCCTCCACTCCTGAATATAGGCCTCCCGCATAGATTTGCCACAAAAGTTAGTAGCTCTCGTTTTGGGGGAATTTGCTATAGTTGCCATGCTTGGCAGGCGGGTTGGCAACCGCAGTTTTTTTATTCAGATGTTCAGATTGTATGATGCTGCTGCCCATCTCCTAGGTTATCATTATCCCTCTGTCGACTTTTACGACACCTACGGGACGAGGTGGGGTGGTAGATTCTCTTAAGCCGCTAAAGAAGCTGTCACTTGCGAAGGAAATAAAGCAGCTTCTCAATATCATAAACGCAGACTATAACAATGCTTCTAGATGTTTAATATTTTTTTTTGTTTAATATTAGTTTTTTTTACTAGGTAGGGATTCTTTTGACCGTTTGTCCTACGTTATACATATATACAGTCTCTGTACTACCCCTTATGGGATACAGTCGAGATCTTATGTATGTATACATATATTCTAAATAACTAGTGTAGCGATCAAACACATGCTAGGATGGCGAAAACAAGTTGCTGCATTCGTGTTAGCTGATTTTAGGCCCAGTTATTTTGCAGTGAATCACTAGTGTGCAAACATTACTGTGTTTCGGTTTGAAGGGCACTGTGAGCAAGCGTAGTCACTGGGCATATGAGACTTAAGAACCTATGTCTCAGGGTGATGGGCACAGTGTGGTGTCACACAGACATTTTCAGGGTGACAAAGCATTTGTTATGGTCAGTCGTTGCACTTACCATCAGGTGATCTTTTTGCTCTTTTCATCACTTTATCCATCACTATATAAAAAAAGACAAATATTACAGATAAATGTCAAAGTAGTTTTACAAGTTGCTAATAACGAGCCTTCGTTATAAACCGTAGAGATCGGATAGTACACAACTGGCATAACACGTATTAATATTCAATTTGAAAACTACTTCCTATTCAGATAAATGAATGCTTAAGCAGCGGAATACGACAGCCTTGACCGTAACTCTCGCTCCTTACTAACGCGACACAATTAAATGGACCACGTGTTTGAATAACAAGTAGCAGCGTATATGTGTTCCACTAATGGGTTAACCTAAGAAGAGTTTTCGAGCCGCTACGTACTCGTATTAAAAAACTCTGGTTACTTCGGGAAATTTTTCTTCCCCGCCAAGTGGTGGCAGCACCGGGAATTGTACTCGTATTACTTTCTATCGCTGAGCGTACACTAAATAACGTAGCTTTGTATATCGATCATGTATGGGTAAAATCCGTCCGCAAGTTGTGTCAATGGATGGTAAGATAGGGATGGTGAGATGAAAGTGTGTTTGTCATTTTCGAAATATAAAGTATAATACCGATAGACTGGCACCTCCAGGCCGGGCTTCGAGACCATGCAACTTTAGCTCAGACAACGAATCCCAAATGTGATATACATTATATACTACTATTTATTTCATTATTTTAACGATATTTGTAAGCTAATTGTAAATTAACCACTTACTGAAAAAAATCAAGGAAAATTTCAAGATTCGTATTGAAAACACAAACTGGACGTTATCCTCAATTGTATTAAAAACGTTACCATTACGAATATTTTTATTACGATCGTAACTTTGTTGTATTCTAAGAAAAGGAGTTCTATGTACGGAAGTTACGAGATGAGCAAGTCGTTCACCTAAATACATTTTCCATTGTCTCATCGTCGGTATTTTTAGGTTATTTTAATAAAACTAATTTAATGGGTTTTATCGCATTTATTTTTTAAATATTTATAACCAGACGTAAATACTGATAGTGAAAGTAGAGATCATGTATAAAGCGCATTTTGAGGGAGAATACTATTTTTTTAACTAGTTTACGGACCCTTTCATAAAAAGTTTTCGAAGGGGTGCAGACCCGTACAGGGTATTTATATACCCGGTACCGGCATGTGTGTAATTTATGCATGATTAAAATGTTTAAATTAAAATTTGATGTTTGCATTTACAACGATGCTTTGAAAACAATAATTCCAATACCTTTTCAGTAATTTTCAGTCTTTATTTTCTTTAACGAAAATAAAGACTGAAATATAAATTAAATTTAAATAATCCAAGTCAGTTTCGCAGTCCTACAAACGTTTAATTTGTGAATAACACGCGGAACGGAAAATAGCGCTTCGGAAATTCGTAAACAACCAAGATGTATTTACGAATTGTGACATTCCTTATTCAACGAACGTTCCCGAATTCCAACTTTAATTAAATTAAAACTATGTGGTAGCCGCAGGTCCTTGATTGATTTTAATACAGCGCAAGTGACCCGGGTTTGACCCCCAGAACCTGTGCCATTAACATCATAAATTACAATTTCAATTGCTGATATACAACGAGCTCGGCAGTAAAAAAAAACATCGTGTGGAAATCTGCATGTCTGAGTAAGTGAAAAAAGTAAAGTAACGGTCTATAAACTTCCCACTGCTAAACACAGGCCTATCCCCATTTCTGAGAGGGTTTTGGAACCTGGAAGAAACCACCACGCTGCAGATTAAAATTGCAGAACAATTTTTGAGGTGCCTGCACCGAACGAACTCAGGTCACTCGAGTACTGAAAAATTTTAGGCGAGCGACCGGCCCCTGGTCTACCTCGGCTCTAAATAATCATCGAGTAAGTCATCGAAAAATACTATATTTCGTTGACATATGAAGCCCGTTAACCCGCACTGGAACTGCGCGGTAGACTATCCGGATCCAAGTTCCTCTCAAAAAATTAAGGCTTATGCTCAGTGCAGAAACATAAGGCGGTTACTTTACTTTATAAAGAAACCATTCGTTGGTTACTGTATCGTAAGTTTTAAAACCAATACAAGACATTTTTTAAAAAACAATATTTATTTAATGAAACTAATTTTATACACTTTGTCGCGGTTATTTTTTTATATTTATAATTCGACGTTTCGAGCGCTTTACAACAACCATGGTCACGAGAGGAATGAGTTGTCAGATGTCCTGATGACATAGTTAATCCGGGGTACTTTCAGCATTTTAATTATTATATTTGTTCCGATCTAAATGAGCTTACAGTGCCTTGAAGCCTCCTAGGGGTATGCTCGGCTATTCGTTACTGCAATTCAGAGTGGATTAACGTTTGACTACAGTATGTTTTAACATTAACTTAATGTAAGACTGCAGCAACGAAACGGCATCCGAATCAGCATTATGCAGCAGTGGCATAACTGCTGTTATTATTTTTTGCTCTTAACAAAAAAAAATCCATTTACAGGACGTTAAGGTGCCGGGCCAGGGAGTACTTGACCTAGTTGCCTTGTCCGGCAAATACGGTAGAGTACCGGGTCAGCGACCTCGACCGCCCGAGCCCTTGCCGTCTCCTTCTGCTCCTTCCGAGATAATGGTACCTTACAGTTCCTTTCCCAACTTACGCATTCCATAGCCCAAGTCAATTGCCTACCTAACCTTTTCCCTTCCTAACCTTTTACCTTGTCCCTACCCCTCCGCCAAGCCAGTGGTTGCCATCTCGATGACTGGACCCGCTAGGGAAGAGCTTAGTCGTAAGCGTGCCAATCTGCTTTTGGACCGGGCGACCACAAAATAAGGGTAACCTTACCCAAACATACAGGTTACTGTATGGGTGGACCGCATCTTACCTAGCTACTCGTGGGAACGCAGTGAGGAGCAAGAATTTTAACCCATTCCAAAATGGCGGTGATGCGGTTCGCCGCCCGTAACGTCTCGCTTCCAGAGGTTGCGAAAAGTGGATTACGGATGTAGTCTCTGCTTAACCCATTGGGAAACTTGCGTGACAGTCATTGACAGACAATCAGCCACTCTATCCCCCCCCCCCCCCCCCTATGGATGACGTTCCAGTCAAATAACTTAACTTTATGTAAGGCAAGGAGAAATGTCCTAGACCATTTCATGGTATCTCGAATTTGCCGGATCAAAATTATCTAGATCAATAATGTACAGCAGCGTCTAAGTCACACGCCGTCTGGTAATGATCGTCTAGTCTGCCGTTTAAGCTGTTGATTAATTCAAATCCTGTTCCAGGAGTGGTCCAATAGTGAACTATCAACAGAGTAGTGATGTTGCCGTGTGGTGGCGGCTCGTTAAAAGAATACTACCACTCTATCTCATCCATTGGATCTCGTAGAAGGCGAGAAAGGAATTAAACTGCACTGTGCAACCAACAGCGCATGGTGGCGATAGGCTCACCACCTATCACACCAAGTGCATTATATTGTTTTGGTGAAATGTTGATTGTGGCAATCATCTGTTTTTGCAGTGAGTGCCCAGTCTCTGACTACCCCTTATAGGGATACAGTCGTGATCTTATGTATGTATGTATGTATGTATGTAGTGATGTTGATGATGATGTAAGTGAAAACACTTGCAATTTTGTTATCTTAACAATTAGTTCGACGATGGCATGGCCTACTTTTCAGAGTACCTGAAATCTACGCCACAGGTCCTGGGTTCGAATGCCGAAGCCAATATGTGTGCAAAAACATATATTGTCGGTATTCGTTTGTTACGAACTTAAATGAAACTTAAGTATGTACAAAGCACCCACTGTGTCAGAGTGTTTGTGCATCCTAATGTAAGGCAACGTTTTATTTAAAATTAAACAATTAACAAAATTAAATAAAATTTTTGCTTTTCGGAGGTGATTGGCCGGCCATAACAAAATTCAAAATTCAAATCAACGTATACAATGTTATACACTACTTCAAAATCTAATTTTTATGCTTTCTACACTTAATGAAAGCTTTTAACGTTAACACGAAATTTATTTTGATCTATCTACTTCTAATTTAGTCTTAAAACACTTGGAGCGTTAAACAATTTTTTAATGGAAAAAAGTGACGAGTCTAGAAAATCGTTGACCTGATGTGCAACGTCTGGCTCAGTGCGCTCGACACCCAGAAGCATCAGTTCTTAAGTCTGATATGCCTAGTAATTACGCAAGTTCTGAAATGAGATGAGGCCTGTGCTCAGTAGTGGCACATTTATAGGCTGTAGCTTTTACTGCTTTACGGCAGAATATTTGACACTGCCTACTTAGAAGGATTACAGTATGGGAATTCCACCAGCAGTAAAAGTGGCCTAAAAGTAAATAATATAAAACTTATCCGACTATCTAATCCGTCGTCTATATATCTAGAAGAGCATTAAAAACCTATAGAATCACTGAAAAACATAATTTCTCAAGATTTACATGAATTCTTAAAACCACGTTAACCACGCGCAAGGCTTTAATTGTCATAAAATATTTTTTTCTTAAATAATTTATAATTAAATGTTACAATAATACAATATTAATAAGTATGCTGACTTGAACTATAGTCCATTTCAATATGTTCTGGGTGACACAGTATTAGTTATGGGCAGACGTTACACTTACCATCAAGTGAACGTTTTGCTCATCTCGTCACTTTATCCAATAAATAAATGTTTTAGTTTAATTGGTTATACTCGAGGCTGGTCTCATTAAAGGTATTATCAAGGTATTGTATATTTTAATTAAAAAAATATATTCTGGTCAACAAATTTGTCATCGGGAAAAAATAAAAAAGTGTATTAAATGCTTAATTTACTACCACAAATTCAAAAGATTTTTTTGTAACGCAGTACTTAGGAATATCCATACTAATATTATAAATGCAAAAGTAACTCTCTCTGACCCTCTGTCTGTTTGTTACCTTTTCACGGTGTAACCGCGGTGGTGGCGGCTTAAAATGTAGAGAAATCTACCATCCCATCACATCCCGTGGTTGTCGTAAAACTCGACAGAGGGAAAAGAATAATATGGAGATGGCAGCAGCATTTTCCTGGAACATCTGAATAAGTAAACTGCCGTTGACAACCCGCCTGCCAAGCGTGGCTACTATGGCAAATTCCCCCCAAAATGAGAGCTACAAACTTTTGGGCAATCTATGGGGGCTATGTTCAGCAATGGACTAGTTATAGGCTGATATGATGATGATGAATTACTCCTAAATGTGCCATAACTACGAAATAAGTTCATAAAAGGAAAACCAGAATCCGCAGACCCATCCTTCCTGATGGCCGCATTCAAATTTAAGTGTATCAAACATTATATAGATCTAGATTATCTATATATATATAATAAACGCTTGACATAAGTCGAGTGCATAGTTGGACAGTTGCCAGATGTGTCGTGGTCTGGTCCACACTCCACGTAACCATTTCATCGTGTCTTATGTAGACGTGAATGAATGTGAACTATCACTGGAGATTTGTATCGATAACAGGCAAGGTGATAGAAATACGGGAAGAGAAATGAATATTATCTGGATACGTTTTACTGGAAGTGCGGAATGAGACACTTTATAGCAGAGTCGAATCTTTCCAAATGTTTAAAGACACTTTTTCCTCCTTTTACTAAGGGCGATATTCACTTTGGGAGCTGCGGAAAGTTTAAATATTAATAGAGACATATTTAATAAAATATCAATAAAGTAAAAGTAAAAATTATACTGAATCAGTCATTTGTAGTATTCCATCATTACATCAAATTTTGGAGAATGATTCCGGACTACTCCTTCGACTCCAAAGTCCATCCTTTAACCTTTTTTTAACTTACTCATCATCATGAACCTTTAACTTCAGACAGTAAAGACAGACTAGCTGATGTCCGCGACCACGTCCGCGTGAATTAAGGTTTTTGAAAATACCGTGAAAACTATTTTATTTTCGTATAAATATACTTACACTAAAGTATCCTATGTCCGTCTCTAGGATGCAAGCAATCTCTGTGCCAATTTTTTTTTTACTTTAGTCCAGTGGTTTAGCCGTGAAAAAATAACAAACAGACAGAGGGACAGCGAGAGTTACTTTCCCATTTATTATATTATACTAGCTGTTGTCCTCTTGGATTTCGGTTTTTTAAAATCCCCGCGAGAAGTTTTTAATTTTCCACTATAAAAAGTATGCTATGTCCGTTTCCAGGATGCAAGCTATCTCTGTGCCGAATTTCCTCAAGATCAGTTCAGCGGTTGAGCCGTGAAAAGGTAACAAACAGACAGAGGGACAGAGAGAGTTATTTTTGCATTTACAATAAGTATGGAAGTATGGATGCAATCAATTTATATATTTACTTATTCCACCTGAATTGAAGCAAACAACGCACTTTCATTAATATCGTAGTCGATGTGACGACTTTAGAGAAACAGACAAGCATGAAATAAGGTCAACAGTTCCACCTATTTGCAATATAGGACGATGACACGGGTTACACGTGTACTATGATATTACTCGCCCACGAGAACTAGCTTGATCAAGTTTGATTGCACTGGGATCGATTGAAAGTGCATACATTGTAAACAAACTCGCCCTCTCGGGGCTAAAATGTATTTATTATTATAGAATCAATTAGATGAGTCCGAGAAGAATAACGTAGTGTATATTACAAGTTGCGCCTTATACGAGTATGTCCAAGACAATTTTTAGTAAGGTTGATATTTAATGATTTCTTATATTTACGCGAATACTACACATTTAAATAAATCTAATTTTAACGAATTTTATCGCGTTTAATTTTGACTATTTATTACCCGACGTTTCGAGCGCTTTACAGCACCCATGGTCACGGGAGGGCTGAGGTGAAGGATGTCTTGTTGTCATACTTAACCCGGGGTACCTTTAGCGTTTAATCATTAATATTTTTGGTCCGATCTACGCAGAAAGAGTAAACTATGTCTTGAAGTCTTGCAATGGTGCGCGTTTTTTATTTTATTATTTAAAGGATCCCAACAAGGTGGTAATTCCCAAATATCTTCTTTATGGATTGGTGGCTTTTCAAATCCGATGTAATGGTTGTCGTGATCCAGAACATCCAGGTCTTTTTATTTACCCTATGTAAGCGAGACCACATTCACAATCTAGCTCTATGCTCTATGCATCTTTTAGAGGGATGTTACACTTGACAGTTAGTAAGAACTGACTTATCTTCTTCAGCGGCTTGAAGAATGTTTTTATGAAAGCCCGCTTCAAGATATAGCCAATCTTGTCGGTGATCCCTCTGAGATAAGGTAAAACAGCAAGTACACGCTTGACCGTGGCCGGTTTTACTCGGTCACTGTGACGTAGGCGCGTAACCCGAAGCATGCAAAACTTGCTTGACATGCTGAAGCCTCGGCGGCCAGATGTTTCCTGTCACAGATTCCTTGTGCTCTCTGAAACAAAAATTTACCCACGGTAGCTAACTGTGATGAATGTCATTCTCTCACCAAGATTCACCGTTTAAATACCTGTTAGTATTGGTCTTTTTCTGTACACAATGTGACTTAGGATTCCGAATGACTGAAACATCTAGAAAAGCTAAAGAGTTATTTGCCTCTAACTCCATTGTAAATTGAATTTTAAAGTTAAAGGAGTTAAGGTGGTTTAGAAGTGAATTTACTTTATCTGATGGTAACATTGTGAAAGTCTTATCTACGCATCGCTGGTAGAATCTTGGATTTACAAGAGAAGTACGGTAGTAATGATGAATCTTTGTGGGTGGTCTTGTGTGTCCTCTGAGTGGTGAGAGTATTTTATTTGCTGGGCCAATCTGTAAGTTTGTGAATCGATCTAACTCACTATTGGACGTAGCGGAGCATTGAGTTTTTGTATTTTGGGTAATCTATACAACTTCGGCGGTTTGGCACAAGATGGTATTATCGAATTAACTGAATTCAATTTCTAGGAGTGTTTCTTAATAAGATTTGACCTTTTTATACGTACTTTTGTCCGACGGTTGTTCTAGTATTATACGCGCGGTATTATATCTTCACTTACATCACACTTACATCTTGTATTATACAATGTTAAACGACACTACACTACTTTATATGAATAAAAGTATAAAATACATATCGATGAAACAAGAAAATATGATATGACTGAGTATAAACAAACGAATACATCTAACAAGTACATTATCAAAAGTACAGATAATGAACAAATTTTGGCTGCCTCTCATGAAGTTTATCTTACCGAACACAAATATGTAGATTATATGGTTGAATACAATTCGAAAAAATTATGTGATTGCAAATACTATTAGATGAAAGTATCGACCAGACAGATATCAGTCAGTTATTAATTTTTATACTATACGTTGAAAACTTTACAATTACAGACAAAATGTTAAATTTAGTGCCATTACATGGAACAATTGGCACTTTCAAACTATTATTAAAACTGTTACGGACTGTGGAGGATTTCAGAACTGTTCTTGCATTGTAACTGGTAGAGCACAAGCTATGACAGAGATAGTGATAGGATTCGCGGGACTTGATTGAGACTGAGGTAAATGCGGTGCCGTACAGATGTGTTGTGTGTGACACAGCATTTGTTGCACTTTCGATCAGGTGAACAATTTTCTTGTCTCATCACTTAATTCAAGAAAAAATATTTATTTTATCTCCATCTATCTGACACTGCATCCGAACGTCCTTTCAATCGTACCGCTGTTGCATTCCATAAAACAGAATAATGTAGTGGAAATGGTGTTGCGCAATCTGCTTCAAAAACATGAGGAAGACTACACGCGAATTCAATCGCCCGGGGTCCTAATGTTGCACGGTTGTCCCATCACGCACAGTACAAATATTATTATGGCCTAGACATAGAAAGTGGTGCATACAAAATGAATTTCCCTTATAAGGCAGCCACAGACTGTAGCCTACATTTCGTTATGATAAAAGGTGCCTAAAACTTTGCTTCACGTGAGCTTTAGAGTTCATATAAATCGCGAATTATTTGAGACATTTTCTATGTAGTAAAGACTAGACTACATTGGTGCCTGAATAACTGTCTATAACCTGAACAAAATAGTGCAAATAGCTTGATTCGCTTTTAAGTTCAATCTGATTAGAAAAACAAATGTTTTTTTTTAATATCAGTTTGGGTTTCTGTGTTCATAATTACAGCCTACCACTAGTCCACTGCTGAACATAGGCGCTGCTCACCTCCTGATTTTATTTTCCGTAGATTTTCTTAAGCCACCACCACACGCTGTGTTATATACGAGTAAAAAATGAATACATACATACAGTTACGCCTCTTTCCCATTGGGGTAGCAGAGACCACATCTTTCCACATGCAACGATCCTGACACACATATTTAGCTTCTTCTACTTTCATTAGCGTTTTCACACACGCTCGTCGGTTGCGGGTACTTTTAACGTGACCTTTAATGAATAACTATTTCAAATGGAGAAATTCAAAAGTCACACTCAAACAGTTATTTTTTTTTTTCAGAAAACGATGGCGATCGTGAACACATTCCACATGTTGGACGGCCTTTTCACCTATTTCCGATCTAGGCGACAATTTCCGAACAGTGTTGAAAGTTACCTACTGCGCAGGGGATATTACCGTACCACAAGTGTACGCACAAACAGGCACTCATGACTTACCATAGGTCCATGTGCTCGTGGCGCTCATGCGAGAAAATCGGAGGTGGAATAGGATGCAGTGCAAAATAGGAGTTAGTAGAGTCTTGATAATCTTCGGAATTGCCATAAAATTAACCATTGACTAAAATATAATAAAATATCATATAGAGTTAGTAGAAACGAAAAAATAATATTTATTAAAAAAATCCCTTTCTTTCCCTTTGTAACCTGATCGTTTGTAAGCAATGACACCAAGATATATAGATAAAATCGTGGCTTCAAAAAAAAACCTTATAGTCTAATGGGCTTAGCTTTTCAAGTAAATTTATATGACGTGTTCATTCCATAAACGCGAACCAGTGAAGAATCTTGGCTAATTGAACATTATTATGTACTGGTTTTCAATAACAAAATGTTTGTAATGGGAAAGACAAATAACTCTACTCTTAATAAATTAATCGACGACTACGTGATCTAGTCAGAGTACCAGACTTATACGCCGCGGGTCCTGGGTTCGAATTTCAGCCAGAGCCAACATTTGTGCAAAAACACATATTGTTGGTTTTGGGGTCTGGTTGTAATTTATGTCTGTGAAACGCGCCCAAAATACAGATGATATCCTACTGTGGGGCATCGTTTTTCAAAGAAATACGCAATAAATAAAGTTGGTTACAGTATTTTAAAAATATATATTACAAAAGTTTTTTACTAATTCTGGTCAAACCATTTACTACTTAAGACCATATAAACTGTGGGGCATCGTTTTTCAAAGAAATACGCAATAAATAAAGTTTGGTTACAGTATTTTAAAAATATATATTACAAAAGTTTTTTACTAATTCTGGTCAAACCATTTACTACTTAAGACCATATAAACGTAGTTTAAAATATAAACGGAGTTTGCTGAATATTTTATATTTTTTTTATATTTATGTTTGAAGCTTTTTTTGTTTGTCTTATAGCATCGATTTGGTTTTTTTTTTTAACTATTATAGTGTTATAATTTGTTGTAGGAAATAAAAAATAAAAATAAATAAATAAAATTTTGAAAATGCAAATGCGTGTAAACTGCAAGTAAATCAAAACGGAAAATTCATTATCTTCTTCTTTTTCTTTATGGCGGTCTAGTTGTAGTCAATGACGTGTATAGTTCGTACTACCTAGTTTAAGAGTTCAGCTGGAAAAACAAAAGAAAATTTGTAAAAAAAATTTAGAGATCGCGACATTACAATTTTTTTTTGTGTGCGATTCTGTTTTTTTTTGCATAAAGTGACGAGACGAGCAAAACATTCACGTGATAGTAAGTGCAACGTCTGCCCATAACAAATGCTGTGTCACCCAGAAAATGTATGTGTGGCACCGCACCGCGTCTCATATGCCCAGTGATTACACTAGCTCTCAGTGCCCTTCACACCGAAACACAGAAATGTTTGCAGACTACTTCACGGCAGAATATCTGGCCTGGGGTGGTACTCGCCTAGACGGATTCCTCCATAGGAATCCTACCACCAGTAAATGGAAGTAATAGGCATGGAAATGCTATATGTTGAATTACCTATAGAAAAAGACAAACACAGTTGTTAACACAGAATTGATTTATTAAAGAGGACAAACACTTAAAGCTTAACGTTATTAAAGTATAAAATCACGTAAGGTATAGGTATATATAAAAGATGAATTTGTAAAGGTTAACAGGGAATTAAAGTCGTAGTACGTGAGGGAAAATTCCTTCTTAGTGGACGTGTCCCACTTTACGTCACTCGTGTAACATAGAAACGAAATGCTCCCAACTAGAGGGTTGACTTGGAAAATTTTTCATACGGGAATTATGCAGCCAATAACTCTGATACACAGACTAATCAGCTTCCAGACCACACATGCAATTCGAATTGTTTTTGAACGATTCGATTTCGTACTTTGCATATTGTTTGTAACTGAAATAGTACTATATGTACTGTATGTATACGAGTATAAAATCGTGGTAGGTCAAGGGCAAGATTTCGCCGCACTGAAGTAATTAAATGCAATTTAAGGTGCTGATTTTTCACATGCTCAACGGTTAAAAAAAACACCGCGAGGATCCTGCATATCTGAGAAATAACAAATACTTCGACGATATGTGAATTCCGCCAACCCGCAAGCGTAGCAGCAAGGCGTGCTCTTTCAATTTCTAAAAACCGTAATGAATCATTTATAGGCTGTTATTTCCCTTTTTTATTGGATAAAGTGACGCAACGAACAAAAGGTTCACCTGGTAAGTACAACGTTTGTCCATAACAAATGCTGTGTTATCTAGAACATTTCCGTGTGACACTACACTCCTCTCGTCACCTTGACACATCAGTTCTTAAATCTCATATGCCCAGTGGTTACGCTAGCGCTCAGTGCCTTTCAAACCGAAACACAGTAATGTCTGCACACTACTACTTCACGTCTGCCAATAACAAATGGTGTGTCCGCCCACACTGCACCCATCACCTTGAGTTCTTTAGTCTCATATGCCTAGTCATTACGCTAGCTCTCAGTGCCCTTCAAACCGAAACAAAGTAATTTTTGCACACTTTTTACTACTTCACGGCAGAATAACTGGCCCTGGGGTGGTACCTACCTAGACGGATTCCTACATAGGGATTCCTACCACCGGTGAATATGCAGCGCATATTTTTTTTGAGTGTCGACTCTTGGAAGCCTACTTCCTGTCAGTGTTTAGTACATAATAACATTATTACATCTCCCTGATATAAAGAAAGCTGAGATAAAATCTAAGATACATTACTGGTCGGAACGACCTATTGACTTTTCTATCTAAATTAACTTACTGAAACATTAAAGATAAATAAATTAAACAATACCGTGTGGTGACGGCGTAAGAAAATTTGTCAACCCGCCTCATACCCTGGTTACCTCAACAGTCAACGTAGACTTTCAATACAGACCAAGACCTTGCAGTGTGATGGCAGCATTACGATATCTACCACTCCATCTCGCCCCGTGGGTGTCGTAAAAGTCGACAAAAGGAAAATTAAAAACAGGAGATGGGCAGCAGCATGTCCCTGAAACAGCAAAAAAAATCAACTGCGCTTGCCAACCCGCCTGCCAAGCGTGGCAACTATGGCCTTTAATCCCCCTCAATCTAAGGGGGAGTCCTATGTTCAGCAATAGACTTATGACGGGCTAAAGTGAGTTAGTGAATCTAGAGAACGGTGACAGACAGCAGCGTGCAAGGTGCAGGCATCGGTACTGTGTCGCATCTGCTAGTACGACACAGTACCGATAATGTATCTTCCCTAGTGTGGTAATAACGGCTCATACTCCCTTCTTTGAATAGACTGTTCAGGAATAGACTATTAACAATTTAACGATGTTTTATTTAAAAACATAATCTTGAAAAAACATTGTTATTTAACCATTGTTCTCTATCGTAAAACTACACTACATCTATCGATGCGATCACACGGTGCGATGTTCGATGATATACTAGTGATTGTGTGGAGCCAACGACCGGATAACTGTCAGGGCGGCCCGGCTATGGAATAATCCTCGCTCGGCTGACATTCTCATTAGAGTTGTCTCGGCTCTGGGTGCGGTCGAAGACTCTACCACACCCTAAATGTAACGATATTAAAAATAACTTTGCACTTGAACGCACAATTTTTTTCCATGCGCATGATAAGTACCAGGGTAACAGTGTTCGAATTTATCTATGTTAAAAATGACATGATTTAAGTATCGCATTGACTTGAGGTATTAACTAGCGAACCTTTTTCTTCACGTATATAAACCACGTAATAAAAAACAACAGCGAAATAAGTTAATAAGAACACTATCACTAAATATTAAAAAATAGTTATTATTTTTATTCGTTTGATTTTTGCAGGCATAGATTAAAATAATAACTGTTTTTTATTTTAATCTATGCCTGCAATATACTAATAACATTGCATTAATAATTATATTTATAACTAAAATTATTATTGCAGATGCAATTCATTAGCTTTGGATTAAGATTCTGATATATTGAACTAAATATATTTTGTAATAATAAATTTTCGTCTTTAATTCGAAATATAATTAAAATTAAAGACCGCAAGAAACATGTAGATAGAATAAAAAATAATATTTTTTAATAAATATACGAGTATTATTGAATGCAATTTATTTTTAATCTACACTAGTTGGCAAAAAATATCCATACATTTCCATCTACGATGAAGTATTATGTAATGCACTTACTTCTTTTTTAATAATCGAAGATGTCTTTACTACCAAGGATAGAACGATAAAATACAAGGATATACGTGAACCAATTATTGGCAATGTGGATTGCCAATAATTGTTCACGTATATACTTTGGTCCTCCCATTGGTTCCCCAAATTCTTATCATGCTTAATTTCATTTTAATTATATATATATTGCCTATCTATATCGCCTTGGATATTTAAATATGAATTCTAAGCTATTTGTTATATAGAATGACTTTGGACATACCAAAAACTAAACTTAAAGAAAACTACTGAATGGCTTTAGTCGCTTTCTACAAAAAGTGTACTCCACACTTATACGTCAATTTATATCCTAAGTTAAAATTATTTCACAGTGGCGCCACATTTTTGCAGAAATGCTTTTACAATCATATTGCTTTTGAAAAATTGTACGGGTAGAGATATTACATGAAAGGAAAACTTATTTAGCTCCAAAGCCCTTTGACATGCTAGTCAATTACATACACGTGCCGTGTTTTTCCAGGTTAACGTTGCAATACCTACTCACTTCTTACTTACGTTTTCTTTTTGAATTATTTTGTCACAAATTTAATTGTACTTAGACTGTAATAAAAGAAAATAAAATACTTCGACTTTTGTCTAGCGGTTAAACTACGCCGCGGAACCTGGGTTCGATTCCCAGCCAGAGCCAACATTTCTGCAAAAACATACATTGTTGGTTTGCGGCCTGATTGTGATTGTCTCCGTGTCTCTGACAGTGCGTCCTGAACGACCTTCGATGTTCACACATGAGTTCGGATTCAGTATCGGGCCCGGGTATGTTTGGATGTGTAAGTGCCTCTGTGTTCCCAGAAATTACACAGTTATACACTCACTGGATCACACTACATTATAGCAAATTAATATTCATATCTGCCGTGGTAGCCCAGGGGCTAAGCGCTCGCTTTAAATTTCAAAGTACGCGAGTGACCTGCGTTCGATTCTCGGTGCCGGCACCACTATAATTGTTAATTGCGATTTTAAGTGCTGATTTACCACGTGCTCGGCGGTGAAGGAAAACATCGTGAGGAAACCTGCATGTCTGAGAAATAAAAAATATTTCGATGACATGTGAAGTCCGCCAACCCGCATTGGAGCAGCGTGGCGGATTCTACCTAGCTCCAAAACCCTCTCAGAAATGAGAGGAGGCCTGTGCTCAGCAGTGGGACATTTATAGGCTGAAACTTTACTTTTTTTTTTTATCTGCTGAGCTTTGCTAGATATTGAAAAGCAACATACACGAAAATTTATGTAACATTATTTTTCGGACTATAGGACGCACCGGACGATAAGACGCGCTTCAAATTAGTAAGATAATTTTTTGAGAAATATATTTTATTGTTACTTTAGGATCATTTTTTTTATTTATTGTTAACATAACTCATAGACAAAGATAGTAGATTTTGGAAAAATCGGTGATTCCCCGCTTGTCTTGAGATAATTTGCCTCATACTTGCAGTGGCGTACCATATTTTCCGGACTATAAGGCGTATCTCAAATTAAGAGATGGCTTATTAGACAAAATATTAAAATGTTACCTTCGGACCATAAGACGCAGCCAAAATTTGAGTCAATTTTTCTTTGTAAATAAGCTCATCTTATAGTAGTCGTCGTAGTCGTCGTCTTATAGTAATTTATTTATGATTGGGCATCGCATAAGTGGCATGTATTTTAAAATCTCAGAAGACATTTAAATTTTCTAATTGGTACAGATATGTGGTATACTCTGTGATGGCAACATAACCTACCACCCCATCTCATCCCGTGGGTGTCCTAAAAGACGACAGAAGGAAATTGAAAACCTGGAGATGGGCAACAGAACCTTCCTGAAAAACCTGAATAAATAAACTGCGGTTACCAACCCGCCTGCCAAGCGTGGCAAAATCCCCCCACAATGACTGCTACAAACTTTTGCGGCAGTCTATGGGGGAGGCCTATGTTCAGCAGTGGACTAGTGATAGGTTAAAATGATGATGATGTTGATGACAGATATGTTATTGTATATTCACTATTACGTTAATAGAAGTCAAGTAGCATTTGTCCACGCGGTCACGGTTTTAGTTAATATGATACATTTATCCACAGTTACTAGAAATTTGTTGGCACAAAATCAAGGAATTGATACGCTCTATTAAAAACTAATCATTTTGGAAGATGCCCTAATGTCCGTTTCAGTTTATAACTCATGCGAAATCGTGACCTTCGACGATGATTTACGGCTGCTATTTTGGCGTTGCGCGTTTATGAAATTTAGTTAGATAATTTCCAACGTGCACTGTTGTAATCGTTTTCGTTTAGTCTATTTTCGTGCCATATTTGTCAGTTAAAATGCAACGTTATGAAAGAAAACGATTTTGTTTTTTTTTTTATTTGACAGCAATCTGCAGAATTTCCAATGTTGTTTTATGGAGTTACGCATAAAAAAACGTATCATTATTATTACATGCCGTCAATAGTCTAAAAATAAACATAAGCCTCCTCCATAAATTACCAGAAAGCTCCGTTTTGATCAAACTGCTTTCATTTAACCTTACTTTTCGCGCGACAACCAATTTCGAAAAAGAAAACAGAGCAATACTCTGCAAACGATAGACTCTGACGCAGTCAGCCATGTTTGTTTACCAACAGACTCCTTTGTTTACCCGATATCTCGATTCTCCACGCAGAGACATCGGTATTGAACCTACATGATCAGGAATGTCGCATGTAAACATTAATCGATTAGTGATCGACAAGGTGCCTTACGACGTCTTGGAACACGGACGTAAAGCGGATATTGGTGATTCATTTCAGCCTATCACTAGTGCACTGCTGAACATAGGCCTCCCCATAGGTTGCCACAAAAGTTTGTATCTCTCATTTTGGGTGGATTGTGCCATAGTTGACACGCTTTGTAGGCGGATTGACAACCGCAGTTTATTTATTCAGATGTTCCAGGAAGATGCTGCTGCCCATCTCCTGGTTGGCAATGAAGAAAGAGTAAAAGCTTCTAAGCCGTCATCGATATCATTAATTTCAGAAATTGCCCTAAACATGATATCTGCTATTCGACAAAATTAATTTGTTTAGTTTCGGAGTATTTCTATATTCAGATACAACAAATTTGTTTTATAATGTTATGACAATTTTTATAGATCCAGTCTCTTCGCCATTAACTATAAATTAAAGACACTTGTGTGCCACTGCTAAGCGTCTTACTTTAAGTATTTTTTCATGAAACTCATCAAGTTGCATAAACAAACATGAATAATTCATGCTTGAAAATTTCTTTCAATGAGATTATTTATTCGTCTATTAACGGAACGTTACATAATAATTTTAATTATCATAATATTGTATTCTTGTAAAAAATACTATTAGATGATATTGTGTTAATTTTATAATATTAGTTAAAAAAACAATATCATATATTTTAGGAAACATTAATAAGTTTTTCGATGGGCCAATATTCAGATAAATAAGATCTATAAATTCCTCACGAATCGTCTTATGTGCCCATCGAGGCGTTCGCTATTATTTTAAAATATTAACAGCGATTAGGAAAAACGCTGTCGTTCTGTAAACAGCTGACTCTGACGTAGTGGGAAAAGCTTTTCTGCCAACGTGTTCCTTTGTTAAACCAATTTATTAATAGTTGATGTAGAGATATTGGTATCAATCCTGTATGACTAATAATGTCGCATTTAAATACTGTTCGTCTTTATTAATCTAATACAACAATTAAAAATATAACGAATTCGTAGCGTATTCTTTGTTTATTTATACAGGAATACAAAAGTCTATATATAAAAGATACATGAAATTTGTATACAATTAGACCTAACTTTCCATATAAAATTTATAACATTCAATTGCTTTTCCCTCAGATTATTTTTGTTAATAGTTTGAGTTATTGTTTTCTTGGCGTATTTGTAATGGAAATCGTAGTTTCTTCCCTCACAGGACAGGCATTTGCCTAGTGTGGAGGCCCGCGTTTCAATAATTGTAAAGAAGGTATGGTAAAATTAATAAAAAAAAATAAAAAAAAAATTAATTTTTGTTACTGGATAAATTATCGAAACCTGCAAAACGTCCACGTGACTGTAAGTGCAACGTCTGCCTATAACAAATGCTGGTAGTAACAAATGCTGGGTAGGCTAGGTAATGCGAGCTAGCGATTACGCTAGCTCTCAGTGCTGGGCATATGAGACTTAGAACTGATGTCTCGGGGTGACGGGCGCAGTGTGGCGACACACAGAAATGTCCTGTGTGAAAGTTTTGCTCGTCTCGTCCCCTTCTCCTATTAAAAAAAGGAGTAGGAAGTGTGCTCACAAATTCACGTTTATGTAAAAAATACACGTTTCTTGTGTGTAATGAAAATTTAGTTAGACATTTGCCACAAGATAAACATCGTAAGGAGACCTGCATACTTGAGCGTAAAGATCTCAAGAATGGCTCTCTTCGTAACACTTGGAAGTCTGATTGGGGATCGCTGTACCATACTAATCATACTTCAGACGCTATGGCCAGTTACCGGTATAAAAATTGTGGGTCTGGCATATTTGAAATGATTACGCCGACATTTGTGGGAGCGTCCAAGTTTTCTTCCGACTACAGGCGACTTTGTTGACCCACAGGATGTTAAGGAAGATTCAGTTACCTCGCCACCATATGATATAAATCTAGGTTATATTTAAAGATATATTTTCTTTAAAGATACAAATGTTATTTAAAAAAGGAAAAGGCATTTTTTGCGAACCACTATAGTTTAAAAAAATACATTCAAGAGTATTCTCTAAAGAATCTATATTGAATAAAAAAAAGGCAGAAACGTTAATTCCTTGTCATCATGGAGATGTAACGTTAACAGGCTTAACTAGTATTTTTTAATGAAAATTAATCTAAACACTCTGAAATATTTTAAAGGTACAGTAGTAAAGTTTCAGCTTATAAATGTCTCACTGCTGAGCACAGGCCTCCTCTCATTTCTGAGAGGGTTTTGGAGCTAGGAAGAATCCGCCACGCTGCTCTAATGCGGGTTGGCGGACTGCACATGTCTTCGAAATATTATTTGTTTTATATTTGTCAGACATGCAGGATTCCTCACGATATTTTCCTTAACCGCCGAGCACGTGGTAAATCAGCACTTAAAATTGCAATTAACAATTTTAGTGGTGCCGGCACTGGGAATCGAACCAAGTTCACTCGAGTACTGTGAAATTTAAAGCGACTGTCTAGCCCCTGAGCTATCAGTTAGCTTCACCCTAAATATAGCACAGCATTTTACACTTGTTATATAACATCTGTGTGTGTATATAACATCTAGCGTCTGCACCATTAATTCCCCCCGTATTTCTGCCATTTCGACAGTTACTTAGCCGTAGTTCATGAGAAAATTCGCATTCATTCACATTTCCACAAGACAAGACGAAACGGTTACGCAGAGTGCGGCCAGTTCACGGCACACCTGGCAACTGATCAAGTATTCAAACGCAAGAGTGATTATATTCATTGCAACCAGATTATATATATACATATTATGTTCATAACTAGCTGCTGCTGTCCGCAACTTCGTCCGTGTGGATATAGGCTTTTAAATAAACCGAGGGAACTATTTGATTCCGGTATAAAAATTCCATATCCAATCTTATATTCTGTCTTCAGAATGCAAGCTATCTCAGATAGCTGGAGAGGAACAGAGAGTTACTTTCCCATTTATAATATTAGAATGGATAAAAATATCGTGACATTTTTTTTTAGATAAGTACCTTAGAAAGTGTCTTAGAAATAAAACCAAAAAAAAATATCGAAATCTATCCAGTGATGATAGCGTGATGCGCGCGCAACGGCAGACTTCTATCACTTTATTTATATATATAGACAAAAACGAAGACAATCGTGTACCTACGTTACTTTTAATGAGGGTTTTAGACATAGTTTTCTCCTCGAAGAAGTAGTTTTATTTAATAGAAACGATTTCTTTCTTTAAGTTACGTTTCTTTAAAAAAAAAGAACGCATGAAACTCAGTACATGTGACTAAAGTGTAACTTATATACTTATATGAGATATTTATAAAATTAAAAAAAAAAAAAAAAATCAAGCTTATCTTAGTCCACTGTTGAACATAGGCCTCCCTCGTGCATCTATTGTTGGAGAAAGAAAATACTGATTTTGCTTTAGATATCGATAAATACCTATTCTTGATTCTATGAGGTTCTTCTCGACAATTACGACTACAGCGACATCTTTGAGCTAACAACCAGAATCTGTGAATTAACGCAGTGGTAATCATTTGTCTTTTTAGGTTCCATATCAGTATCTTTAACCTGTATCGCTAATTATTCAATTGCTAAGTATACAATAATTCTAAACCCATAAATTTTCGCAATTAGTATGTATAAACTTGTAATAAAATCTCTTTGGCTGTACTATTTGTCTGGCTAGCTGGTTGGTTTTGATAACATTAAAAAGTTTACATTTTTAAAATTTGTGACGTTTGTGGGCCTATTGCAGTTAGTCAGTAAGAGTAGCACAAAGTTGGTTTAAGCGTTTTCAATCCGGGGTTTTTGATGTCAAAGATCCACCTAGGTCTAGTCCTTTTACGGATAAAATGGATGCCATTTTTGAAAAAGTGGAGCAAGATCGGCATATTAGTAGTTACGACATAGCTGAATAATTGGGAATTGACCGCAAAACAGTTGGCGACTAAGTTATTGAACGGATAGACTTTATTCATGCAGAATAACACCATAATATGCAATAATGTCAGTATACCGCTCGTGGGAACGCAATGGGAAGTATAAATTCTTTGAGTCTTACCAAAATGGCACCCTGCATCGTTAAGGAGCACAGAGGTTCCACGCGCGTCCCCTCCTACAAGACACCCAATCACTTTGTGTCCGCCAACCCAACTGGCCATCCATCGCTAAGTATGAGAGGTCAATTATTAACGCCCTTTACCTCAACGCGAATGCCTAGCTCCTGCTAATCCATATATAACGGGTTCCTCTCACCGGGTTACTAACTACAGGCCAGTAAGATTGCTGACAAGAAGTTATTTGCCGTTTCCCACGGTACACCTTCATGTTCTTCATCTGTTGGACGTCATGCTCATAAGGAGGTCAACCGACCTAATTCCCTGCCAAGTCCCATTTCGGACGAGTTAGCTAGTGTTTAACTAAAACTAAAGTATTAAATAAAACATAAACCAAAGCAAAACTTATGCTTAGTGGTCACTATGTCTGCCACTAAGTCCTAGATCACAATCCCAAACTTATTTTATTTAATAAGAAAGCATGCAACATACATACAAATTATGAAGTTCCTGGTCTGATGGCAATTTATCATATTCTTTTGGCAATCGACAAAGGTGACAGTGTATGTATACATATGTAGAAAATATAACAAGGGAAAGTATACCGCTTCATAGCACTGCAGATTTAATGTCAACCTAAACAGACCTGCTAAACAGACCGACAATAACAAAATGGGAAGGTTCTGCACTAAACAAATGGAAGTTATTGTTTCAGATCACTTATATGGTAAAACCTCCACCTACAGCAATATATGTATTTATGTTTTTGTTTTCTGTAATGTTATCCTGGTTTCTAAAAAAATACAATTATATCGATAATTTGCCGTGTGGTAGCGGCTTTAGAATATCTACCACCCCATCTCATCCCATGGGTGTCGTAAAAGTCGACAGTGGGAAAATTAGGAACTAGAAAATGGGCAGCAGCATCTTCCAGGATCATCTGAATAAATAAACTGCGGTTGCCAACCCGCCTGCCAAGCGTGGCAACTATGGCAAGATCCCCCCAAAAAATCTATGGGGGAGGCCTATGTTCAGCAGTGGACTAGTGATAGGCTGAAGTGAAGTGTGTGTGATATCGATAATCATGTCTGACTTCAGAGAAAATATAATTAAATTAATTAAATAATTATACAAATTACCTAACAATCAATACGCAATTATGTAAACTAGGATATTGAATTTCTGTTTGTCTTACGCACGTGTATTCCAGTGACACTATTCAATTTTCCTTGTTTTAGGGCTGTTCTTGTAGAAATGCTATCAACATAAAAAATGTTTTTGGCGGCCAAATTTGAGAGTTGATTTACACTTAATTTTGTGATTTATTTTAATATTTTGAATGCGACTGTGTCGAACATGACTGTGTTTTGATCTGAAGGGAACTGAGAGCTAATGTAGGTAGGTACATCCCCAGGGCCAGTTATTCTGCCGTGAAGGAGCAGTGTGCAAACATTACCGTGTTTCGGTTTGAAGAGCACTGTGAGCTAGAGTAATCACTGGGCATATGAGACTTAAAAACTTATGTCTCAGGGTGATGGGCACAGTATGTGTCACACAGAAATTTTCTGGGTAACACAGCATTTGTCATGGGCAGACGTTGCACTTACCATCAGGTGAACGTTTTGCTCGTTTCATCACTATATCCAACAAAAAATAAATAAAAAAAGAACTGATATTCCAGAGGTACTCTGGAAACTTTCTACACAGCATTTGTTACGGGCAGACGTTGCACTTACCATCAGGTGAACGTTTTGCTATTCCCGTCACTCTCTTCTATAAAAAAATATTTTGAATGTTCATATTTTTGCAAATTAAGAAGCAATTGAAACTGCAACATAATCCTTAAAACAATATACCTAATTCCATATGTGACTTTACGGCTGAAGACCTAATAGTTAAAGCCCAATTAACGAAAAAAAAAACTTGTTGAAGTGAATTGCTCGTGTTTCACAACCACACTGAGACCAAACTAGCGGCGTTTAGCGCTATATGAGCGTTTACTAGCGTTTTATGAACCCACTATGTAGATAGTGGGTCAATATACACTTTTAACCACGGTGACAACTTCTGTCGAAAGCTATCAGTTGCGCAAAAGATATTATAGTGCCACAAGTGTACATCCAAACGCCCCTGAGGGGCAGACATTCCTCCCAACCTACCCGCGCCCGATGAAACGCTCAAGCGATAAGATCGGAGGTACGCTAGGATAGTGACTTAGAGTCAAAAACACGATAATCACAACACAACTAGACCCAAAAATCAACAATTTATGTGTAGCGCAAATACTGGTTCCGGCTAGGATTCAAACCCACTACGCGACGTAGAGTCTGATATCCTGACCGCTATGCCATCAATTATGCGCCGTTTTGAATTATACATTTTCCATACAGAAAACTCTTCATTTCTTTAAGGTCAGTGCATTCAATAGTACTCGTACCAAACAATCCGACAGGAGCGCTGTCCACATTTTATGGTAAGAATTTTAGATATAGAATGGGGAAAGCGAATACTAAAACAACAAGTTGCTTTTTAACATCTTTAGACTCAATTTCCTAAGAACAGTGATTCACGGTACGCAAGGTAACGATGTTAAAAAAAATATTGCTTTTTTTCAACCCATTATAATCCAATGTTGAACGTTGGTCACAAATAAATACTCTTATATATTATTGGTATAGTTGACAGTTAAGGGGTTGCAGAAAAAGAAGCTGTGCCCCGCCCTGACCCTGCGGTGGTACCTACCTAGACGGATTCCTGCATAGAAACGTAGCCCACCATCACTGTTTTGGTTTGTTTCCTAGGAAGAGAATAAAATTATTTTGGTTGACATTTTTTTTAATCACCTACTGCTGAACTACGATCCTACCAGATGGTAAATAGCAATGCCGTTTTTAATGGTAATTGGTAAACGCACTACCTTAGTAAAAGTATATGAATAGTGCATAGACTTTCACTAAGCTAATGCTAATGCTCTTGAAAATGATGAAATGAAAAAACTGATGTAGGCAAATTATTCCAGTGCTTTGTTCTACGTAATATATATGACGAAGCAAAACGCTTCGACTAAATGATAAGTACATAATAATATTTTCACGGCGAAATCCTCTATTAAGATGTTGCCCATGTCCATTACCATTTTTACCACTCTTCTGCATAGAAGTCCTACATTTAAAATGCATGAAATAAAATAAAACTAATAGTACTTAACTCAATGAAACTTAATTAAGTTCTAGGACCCCAGAAAGCTGAAACCTTAACCTTAAAATATCAATACTAAAAGGATTGTAAGAACGCTCTCAAATTCAAATTTTTCTCAGTCTCAAGGGTATGCATCGTTCATCACTGTATCATTTACAACTCAACCCGTGCAAACAAACCGAAAGACGATAAAACTTGAAAAAGAAAGGTCTGTTTATTCGTTTTGTGATGTGTAACATTCAGCATATACATCGGCAACGAGGCAGCTGCATACTGTATTAGTGTATTTACACAAAGCAAATGTAAAGACAAGACTTTAGTTGCCTTGACTCGAAAGATATTTTTACTTTGCAAATACCATTACATATTCATTAATTCGTTATTTTATTCTTCTAGAATACATTCGTTTGAAAAAATGTTGCGCGAAATAGTAGTGCAAAATAGTTATAGCTATATAAATAGCTTAGTTACATTAGCTTGGTTACATAATGATTTCTTATATTTACGCGAACACTACACATTTAAAGGGAACTAACTTTACGGATTTACGCAATAGAGATTTCGTTATTGTTGATGCAAAACTATCTGTGCTCCGCGGTTTCCCGCGTAAAATCAGCTGACCTTAATTGCGCCTATTTTTTTTCTAAAATAAAAGTAACCTTAGTTACTCTTTATACATCCTCTATCTATCTGACAGTGGAAGTCCCATCATAATCGGTCCAGCTGTTTCTTAGATTAACCGGAACAAACAGACAGACAGACAGACAGTCAGACAGACAGGCAAAACATTTAAAAAAAATCATTATATACTTTCATATGCTATTTATTAAAATGCTGTTATTTTGATATTAGAAACAGACAGTTAGTTACGTAATAATTACATTTGACAAAAGAAATTTGTATTTCTTACGTCAGAGAATAAATATATTTCATTTCATTTAATATACTCGTAGAAGACAAATTATTGTTGTTTTTCATCCCAATTATCTAATTGTAGCCTTAGGAAGCGAACTCCTACCACCAACCTCCTGGTTGGTGTGGTTATGTCGTGTCTCCCAGTGCTCCCTAGCCTCCCTAAGTGCGTATCATCGGGCACGGGTAGGTTGGGCCAAGTGTGTTTCTGTGCTCAGTTCTCATCAAGTCTCATATGCCTTGTATTTACTATCACACTTGCTATCAGTGCCCTTCAGACAGGAATACAATAACGTTGGTTGACGGCAGGATAACTTACACTACGGGTATTTTCTGGACGGACTACCTAGATGGATTCCTGCATAGAAATAGCACCACCACACTACCACCAATGATAATGGAAAATGGATGGAAATTACAGTTTTGACCGCTCAGTATGCAGCTTTAATTTACTCTCATATTTTCTTTCTGTTGTCGATCAAGACATTGAACTTGGGGCCAATGTGAGTAAATTGAACACAAGTTGGGATGCCGACATATGTTCGGCAGAGTAGAATAGCACCTACCTGTTTCCCATCGAGGTGCCGTAAGAGGCGACTAAGGTATTATTGAACGGACAGCTTCAATTCGTGCAGATTAATACGACAATATGCAATGCTGTCACTATACTAATAGTGGGAACGCAACAGAGAGTCAGTTTTTTTTTGACTTCTATCAAAATGGCGATGAAGTGGTTCGGCACCCGTCACATCCCGTTTCCCGCGGTGGCAAAAAGTAGCCTCTGCCTATCTGTTATATGGGGAAAAAGGCGCGTGACTATATGTATGTACGTAAGTTGGCAAATAGTGGATATATCACTAGCTGTTAATTTAGAGTGAAATAGTATTCTCAAGTCTACAAGTTGTGTTTCGATAATATTAGCATTATAATTGTTATAATAATTTATATTATCGAATAAAATAAACAATGTTATGATAACACATATTTGCTGCCATTAATTTCAGCTCTATTGACTTTATAAAAAGAAAGCCAGTTTAGATCTCCCTGAAACTGAATGCAGTCATCTCCACTGATAGTTATTTTATAATTATCAGCGTACATTAAGAGCTTCGCACGTTAAAACTTTAAGCCGTGAATATTTAATATTCATGGTCGCTCATACAGCGGCTGCTTTCTTTAAGTAAAATGTGAACATTAATGTACCAACTTGACGTCATGAAAACATTTTCGAAGTATTCGGGATATCAGTAAATTTAGGCATGACCTAATTATTTTTTATTCTTGTCTCTTCCAAACACTTGCACTGAATGATTGAAAATGTCATTTCTTACAAAGTTTTATTTATATTATGCGATTTACATGTGTCCGTGACAACTGGATCTGAATGAATGAATGAAAGACTCTTGACTGCTGAATCTTGGGTTGAAATCCCAACCGAAATATTATGTTTTTATCCCCATATTTCTGACTAGCATCCGATCGTTCCTTTTCTAATCGCATAGGCGGACACGGGAAGGCGAAGGCGAATGAGTGCTTTGTGTTTATTTTTATACTTGTGGTACTATGATACTCGTACATCGTGCGTAGCTAAACTTCCGATAATTGCACCTCATCTCATCCCGTGGGTATCGTGTAAAAGTCAACAGAGCGAAAATTTACACCAAGAGATGAGCAGGAGCATCTTCCTGGAACATCTGAATAAATAAACTGCGGTTGCCAACCTGCCTGTCAAGTGTGGCAACTATGGGAAAATCCCCCAAAATGAGAGCTACAGACTTTTGTGGAAATCTATGGGGAGGCCTATGCTCAGCAGTGGACTAGTGATAGGCAATGGATAAGCGTTCATGTTGTGATCTTTAAAGACGCGTAACCAACTATTCATCAAAAACCGTGGTATCAAATGTTGGGCACTTGCCTGGGTATGACTCTGGTGGTGCACAATCAAAGTTGTAAATTGAAATTTTATGTGCTGATTTACCAGGTGTTCGGCGGTGAAGATCGTGTGAAATACTGCATTTTTAAAAAATAAAAATATTTCTATGGTATATAAAGTCCACCAGCAATCACTGGAGCAGATTGGCGGAATATTCCTGGCTCCGAAGATCACTTAAAAATAAAACGAGGCTACTGCTCAGAAGTCATTTATAGGCTGCTACTTATTTACTTTTTTTTCAAGTTAGGACGTGTGAATGGCACTGTATTTACGGGTACACTTATTGCATTATTATATGTCCTGTATATCCTGCTTAGTTGATAGCATACAGAAGTCATTGCTGCGGTCGAACATCGGGCAGGAGGAGGGTCATTAAGATATATTAGTTATAATTGCTAATGTCGATTTCGTACCCATTGGTACACTAATGTCTTCTTTGTCCTTAATTGTTGAATACATTAATATTTAAAGTTGGCCGCTAAATCCCATACAAAATTCTGATATCTCACCCGATACAGAATTACACGAGTGAAGTGGTCAGCAGAAGCGCTGCACTCGATCGGTTCGGGGTCGCAATATCGCATTCGTAATGACGCTTTTATCGATTTAGTGCCGTCCTCGTTTCGGAAATATCGATAAATTACGAAATATATTTGTGAAGAATCTTTTTTACATTTATAACAAGCATGTGTTTGAGATGTCATGTGAATTAATTTCATAAATTTTTATGCCAGCTTTGATGATTGACTTTTAATATTTTGTTATGTCTAACTTTCTCGGCAAAAGTTTATTTTTATCAATTAACGTTACACAATTTTGTTGCAATTTTTCATAGATTTACATACCTTTTCCTACCAATCAATCGTGAAATTACTCGTATCACTTTTGTAAAAACTACAATAATTCTGGGTTTTATGAGGCAAATCGTTTGACCATGTCAGAATAGAATTAAATTATAAAGAGACTACTCAAGAAGATACGAAGTAAAACAGAATGTAAAGTTAAACAAATAGTTAAAAAAGAAAAAAGCGAAATTGACCATTTTGATAACAGAACGGTAAAGAAGCCAAGCCAATATATGTATTGGCTTGGCTTCTTTATTGTATTAAACGATGGACGGAAAGATCAAGACAAGCACGTCAAGAAAGAATTTGAATATGAAAGGACAGAACAAAGCAGTAATCTTTGGATGGTGTTATGCCAAGAGAAAAAGTAGCTACCCGGAGATCGGATCTTGCATATAAATCGCATCTCAGAAACTAATAACGCGACGTTTGACATATGAGATATATCTTGAGCTTCTCAAGTGACGACATAGATGTCGCTAAAAATCTTTGAACTGGTATTTATCGGAAGACAAGGTGTAACAGATAAATAAGTGGTTGTCGCTATATAAGTTAGAAATATTATTCTAACTTAATTTTAAAGATTATGTTTACGTATTATTGAGATTAAGCATATAAATGTTTAATGAAATTTTTAAGTAACTTCAAGTTTTAAATTAAATACTTATTTTATCATGTGAAAAAACGTTTAGTGTCTGCCTATAACAAATGGTCCGCCATATAGAACATTTCTGTGTGGGCACCACACTGATCCGTCGCTCTTAGACATCAACTCTCAAGTCTCATATGCCCAGTAATTACACTAACTCTCAGTATCCTTCAAACCGAAATACAGTAATGTACAGTACATACACAAATGGTTGCACACTAGTGCTTAAAAACAGGATAACTGTCCCTGCAGAAAGGTACCACCTAGACGGATTCCTGCACAAAAATCCTACCACCGGCAATAATACTAACTATAAATACAAAAACTAAAGAGACAGAGGAAAAGATGTCCTCTTCAGACGAGACCACCCGGTCTGAAGGTAACTACCGTTTTGTTTGGCACTTTCATCTGCCAAATACTTTTCTTATCAGTTAATGTTTAAAAATAAATTGTGTATGCTAACATCTTTATTTTTTTTTCATTAAACAACCATAATTAGGTCTTTTCTGGATATAATCGAACATTGTTTTAATAATGACGTAGCGACAGTCTCTACATAGGATATCTCGAAGGTCCATCGAACGAAAACATACCACGCCAAAACGATGCACAAAAAGATATTTTTCACTGCTCGTTAACTTACAAGAAAATGGTCAACATCTAGATACAAAAAACAAACCTTACATAAAGACAGACATACGAGGGGTGATCCAAAAAGTAATGATAATCAATAATAAACACAATGAATAAAATAAATAAATAAATTTATTTCTCAACATAGTCTCCTAGCAAGTCTATACATTTAGTCCATCTCTTTTCTAATCCTAAAATTCCCTTAGAAAAAAAATCTTTATCTTGACTCTCAAAAAAGTCCTCAACCGCGGCCATCACGTCGCTATCATCGTCAAATTTCTTGCCTCGGAGGTGTTCCTTGAGTCGTGGAAAGAGATAGAAGTCGCTGGGGGCTAGATCTGGTGAATAGGGGGGGTGTTCCACCAGCTCAAAGCCCGCTTCCTGAATGGCAGCCATGGCAATTGCAGCTTTGTGAACCGGTGCGTTGTCTTGATGGAACAGCACTCCAGCCCGCAGTTTGCCTCGCCTTTTCTCCTTAATAGCCTCCCGCAATCTTCTTATTTGTTCTGCATAGTAGGAGCCTGTAATAGTGGCCCCCTTTTCCAAGTAGTCCACCATGATTATTCCTTCAGCGTCCCAAAAAACAGACGCCATAACCTTCCCTGCTGAGCTTGACACTTTGAATTTCTTCGGCGTCGGTTCATCGGATCGTTTCCATGTCATCGATTGTTGTTTTGTTTCAGGATCAAAATGGTGGATCCAGGTCTCGTCCATGGTCACAAAACGTGACAAAAAATTATCCTTGTCTGCCTGGAACTTTTCGAGATTTGCTCTTGACATGTCGACTCGTTTCTTCTTTTGCTCGTCGTTTAACATTTTCGGTACCCAACGCGCGGAGACCTTTCTCATATGCAATTCGTTCGCAAGGATTCTTTGAATGCTGCCATATGAGATCCCTGTGACCTCAGCTACATGCCTGATAGTCACTCTTCGATCTTCCAATACAACTTCTTCAACTTTTTTCACATTTTCTTCAGTGAGGGACGTCGATGGGCGTCCTTCGCGGTGTTCGTCTTCCGTCGATGTTCTTCCCAACTTAAACTCCTTAGCCCAGCGTGCAACTGTGGAATATGGAGGAGAAGAGTCCCCTAATGTTTCCACCAAGTCGCTGTGTATGTCTTTGGTAGACATTTTTTTCAAGCAGAGGTATTTAATGACAGCTCTGATTTCGTGTTTTTCCATTTTGATGTTCACTCCTTGACAGTCCGTATTCAAATGAATGTAGCTCCCGGGAATCGTGGCCTATTTATATGATTTTTTTTCCCTGAACTAGTGGTTAACTGAGTAAGTGACTGAAATTTTTTTGTATTTTTGTGTGCACTAGAAATAACTGATTATCATTACTTTTGGATCACCCCTCGTAGAGATCCTAGGTTTGAATCTCTAACGCAAACATTAGTGGAGCAACACATCAATTATTATTGTTATCACAGCTTATTATGGCTTTTTGTTCACAATTTTAAGCAAATGCAACCTTATGTGTTCGTATCGTAAGCACCTAGTAATATCCTACAACAGAGTTAGGGCATCACAAACTGAATGATAAGTCCCGAGCAAACTATACAGCATTGACATTATTTTACTAATGGCCATGTCACTGCTCTTTTGCGTAAAGGTACAGTCGTGTGCACAAATCATAACGACAGCAAGCGGTATCACACATCTTCAAATAGTCCTCAGAGAGGGGATTTGATGTAATGCATCTGAAACTTTACAAACTTTAATAAATAATATATATCGCTGTTTCTCGCTAATTTTATTTAATAACAGATATAGATAATTACAGATTTAATCATGTCGTACAGGTCGACTAGGGGAAATGCCAGAAAAAACGCATGGTCTACAACAGATGGCGGTGTAACTATTACGAAATATGTCAGACAGAAAATATTGATGTTCTCCTTGCCGATTCCGACCACGGCGGCAACTTCCGAATACTGTCGAGAGCCATCAACTGCACAGGAGATATTATTGTGCCACAAGTGTATGCGCAAACACAGAGGCACTCACTCGTCCCAACCTACCCGGGCCTGATGTAACGCTGATGAGATAAGATCGGAGGTAGGCTAGGAAGCAGTGTCAGAAACACGGGGACAATCACAACACAACCAGGCCCGAAAACCAACAATTTGTGTTTTAGCACAAATGTTGGCTCCGGCTGGGATTCGAACCCAGGACCCGCGGCGTTGAAGTCAGGTACTCTGACCACTAGGCCACGCGGCCATCAGAACAGAAAATAGAGAGACTAGTGACAGATATACGCCACAAAGGTGCAAGGAATCTGGAACTTTGGCCTATCATACGTAGTTACTACGGAAAATCTTAACGACTGCAATGAACTATTAAAAGATTGAACTAGATAAAGTTAATTATTACGGTGACTGGCCGTTTAGTCCACCATATCATCATTATCTTTAGTTTCTAAATATTCCACTGGACAAAGTCCTATCCTGCGTTTGGAAGATAGGTAGAAAGATGGATAATGGTTTATTTATATATTTGCAAAATACACACATATATAAAAAAAATACAATAAAAACAGAAACATAAATAAAACTTTTTCCGGCACAGTTTGTGCACAGATGTGTGTGCACTGCAATGATGCAATGGCACAAGGAAGCAAAGCACTGATTTTCAACTACCGCCAGAGGTCCGGTTGGATTTTTTTTTCTTCATTCGTTTAATTTTTTTTGCATCTACATCAGATGCAAATTTAAAAAAAAATTGAAAAAGAGATGTATATTAGGATTTATATTAATTTGGGGATGTTACACTAAAAACATTTTATGACCGGAGATTCGCCATAGTCGCTACCTTTGGCAGGCTGATTGGCAATACTAGAACCGACCTTTAACGCATTTTTTTTATTGGATAAAGTGATTAAATGAGCAAAACGTTCACGTGATGGTAAGTGCAACGTCTGCCCATAATGAATGATGTGTAATGAATGATGTGTCACCCAGAACATTTCTGCGTGACACCACACTGCGCCCGTCACCCTTAGATATCAGTTCTTAAGTCTCATATGCCCAGTGATTTCGCTTACTCTGAGTGCCCTTGAAACCGAAATGTTTACAGTAATTTTTACACACTACCGCTTCACGGCAGAATAACTGGCCCTGGGGTGGTACCTACCTACATAGATTCCTGCATAGGAATCGTTCTAAACGTCGGAATCAAGGCGACGGGCGCAGTGTGTTGCCACACCGATATATTCTTAATGATTGCTTTGGTCGGACGTTGCACTTAGCACCAGGTTATTTTTCCCTCTAATGACGATAAATAAGTAAATTTCTTAAAGTTAAGTGAGATGTGAAGTCCACCAAGTCGCCATGGAGCAGGGTGGCGAACTCTTCCCGGCTCCAAAACCCTCTCAGAAATGAGGAGAGTTCTGGTGGTAGGATTCCTATGCAGGAATCCGTCTAGGTAGGTACCACCCCAGGGCTAGTTATTCTGCCGTAAAGCAGTACTGTGCAAACATAACTGTGAAGGGCACTGAGAGCTAGCGTAATCACTGGGCATATGAGACTTGAGAACTGATGTCCCAAGGTGACCAGCGCAGTTTAGTACCACACAGAAATCCTATAGAACACTGCAGTTATCATCAGGTGCACGAAAATCTACCAGAATGTTTGATGAATGAAAATTTTGTAGCAGTTTGGGAGATTCCGTCTGGTATACTCGGAGACTGTAAAGAGATGCCATTCTTCATAACTAAAATTTATTTATTTATTTATTTACTCTTTATTACACACCAATGTACAAGAAAAATAATATTAAAAAAACAAAAACATTCAACCAAATGGTATAGCAATCGGCGGTCTTATCGCTAAGAGCGATTTCTTCCAGACAACCGGTAAATGGACATAACTGAAGGAACTATTAAAGAGAGTGTGCCGGCGATTAATATATAGCAATATAAATATATTATGAAATAATAAATACAAATATATACCAAATATATACTTACGTACACACATACATTAAAATAAAATACATATACATACATAAATATACACATACATAAATACCGAAAAAAGGGTTTAAAATGAAAGCGACAGGTAGTGACTTTTGACGAGCCTTTTGAATACTATTAAAGACTGAGCACGTCTAACTTCCACAGGTAATGCATTCCATAGACGCACGGCCTGCACAGTGAAGGATCCATCTGTGAATTTAGTACTGTGAGAAGGCATTTGTAATAGAGGATTCTTTGAAGATCTCAGATTTCGCGAATGGGTATCATTTAAAAACTTAAACTTTTCTTTTAGATAAGAAGGATAAGAAGGATTGAAGAGCACGCTATAGAGAAGGTAAAGTATATGTGCATTCCGGCGAAGGCGAATTGGCAGCCACTTGAGCTCTTTACGATAGCTTGAAATATGATCATATTTGCGTAAGCCAAATATGAATCTGATACAAAAATTTTGAAGTCGCTCAAGTTGATCTAGTTGGGCTTCAGTGAGATCTAGATAGCTGACGTCGGCATAATCTAAAATTGGTATAAGAAGAGATTGTGCAATCGCAATCTTAGTGGCAGTAGGAAGAAAATTGCGCAATCTTCGCAAGACACCCGCAGACGCATAAGCCTTACGGCGAATTTCTTGCAGTTGAGGACTCCAGGAGAGATTCTTGTCAATATGGATCCCTAAGTTCTTTACTGTGTCACTTATGGGTATTACAATGCCATTAAAAATAACCTGAGGGAGATAAGAAATATTAGACTTCACTAACATTTTTGGGCTGCCTATAATAATGACCTGCGATTTCAAGGGGTTAACCTTTAAGCCGTGGTCTGTGCTCCATTCTAAAATTTGCGATAGGTTTCTATTAAGATCTTGTATGGCAACGGAGAGATCTTTAGGAGCAGCCTGTGTATATATTTGAAGGTCGTCAGCATAAAGGTGGTAGGAAGAAGTAATTTTCTCGGAGATAGAGTTAATAAAAACTGCAAAAAGTAGTGGAGATAAGACGCCACCCTGCGGTACACCAGCAGTTGTAACACTCCATGTAGAAAAATTATCCTCAATGAGTATACGCTGCTGGCGTCCATACAAATAACTGTGAAACCAATCAATCACTGTTGGAGATACGTTAAGAGAACCGATTATACCAATCAAGATGTCAAGATCAACAGTATTGAAAGCATTACTAAAATCTAGCAATGCGAGAACATTACTGTTTTCCATGCCTGATCTGATATCATCTGTAATTTTGACTAGAGCAGTGGTAGTACTGTGCCCTGGACGGAAACCGGATTGGAATGGATTGAGAAGGGAATTTTTTGTAAGAAAAACACTAAGCTGATTATAAACCAATCGTTCAAGAACTTTGGACAAGAAAGGCAATATGGATATGGGACGGTATTCAGAATAAGACACTGGATTTGGTTTTTTTGGTAAGGGAATTATTTCAGCGTTTTTCCATGATGATGGAAAAACGCCAAAAGAAACGGACCAGTTCAGGATATTACAGAGGATTGGAAAAATAATGTCTAGGATAGGCAGAATCATTTTACGGCTTACACAATCACTTCCTACAGCGTTGGAAGAAATTGATAAAATGCTCTTCTTAACGTCACACACAGAGAATTGATTAAAGATAAAAGGAGAGTAATTAGGTGTTGGAAGAGACGAAAGATGTATTAAAGTTTTAGCCTTATCAAATTTAGGCGAGAAAGAGAACTGTTGATTGAGTACATTAAGGTTTAAATCGCTAGGAACAGAAATATTACGAGATTTTCCAACGCCTAATGATTTTAGAAATTTCCAGATCTTTGCTGGATCACCATTTTGCACTGACTCATGAATGTGGTGGCGCTGAGCATCCCTACACACCCTATTGCAACGATTTCGAATAGCAACATATTTTTCCCAATTTGTGTTGTTAGGTCTGCACTTTTTGATTTCAAAAAGTGCAGACCTTTTCAAAGCATTTGTTATTTTGTTCTTTTCGTTTTCAAAGCAGCCTTCTTGAATATTATAGATTTGATCTCTTCTGTGAGCCATGGTGCTGGGTAGTGTTTAATTTTAATTGCTCGAATTGGCGCATGTATATCATAAAGCTTAACTAGGTTGGATGTAAATATTTCAACTTTTTTATCAATTTCGTCTGTAGCCAGAAGATGCGACCAGTCCAAAAGTGATGCATCCTCTCGAAGATTGTCAATGTTCATGCCACCAAAATTACGTTGCAAAAGAACTTTAGATTTGCCTTTGGGGGGACGTAATTTATAAGAAAGATAAAATAAATCATGATAAGAAAAAATATCAGCAGAGCATTGGTCGTGCTTATGAACTAAATCAGGAGAAGACACAAAAATAAGATCTAGAAGGGTGGGAGTACAGTTAGGAAAGTGATGCGTCGCATTTAAATTAAGTATAGAGAGATTATTCGCATGAATAATAGATTGAAGTGTAGAGGATTGATGATCTTGTTTGAGGAGACAGGTATTAAAATCACCCATTATAATCGTATGTGCATAAGAAGGCACTAGTTTTTCTAATAAATTTTCGAAAGAATTAAAGAAATCTATTCTCATTGAAGGACAGTAATAGACACCAAGAAGGACTTTGGAATGATGTAGCTCCACCTCGATAAAAAGATGTTCGCCGGCATTAGATGGCGGTGGCTGCACTGAAACGTCAACAAGAGAGAAAGGAATACATGTGCGCAGATATATAGCAACACCACCTCCAAAAATTGGCATATTAATAAAATTAAAACTTAATTCCAAATTCTGTACTCGTCAGTACGACACAGAATCTAGAACTGATCTTTGGTCCCGTGTACTATTCGAGGCTGAACTGCTGTACACGTGACTGGACTTTAAACGACATACATTGTCTCTTTTCGTTAAGTCGCGGAAATTGCCAAGACAACATAAACGACAATTAATCGAATTAATTAATTGAAACTAATTACTGACCAATTTAACTACCCATATCTATAATAAAAAAAATCCCTTACTCTTGGTTCGGATTTCGAAGAAATTTCGATATGGTCAAATCAATTTTACATGTAAAGTAACAGCGTATAAACGACTACAGGCTTCCTCTCGTTTCTGAGAGGGTTTTGGAGCCGGGAAAAGTCTGCCACGCTGTTCCAATGCGCGTTCGAAAACTTCTCGCGTCCTCGAAATATTTATTATTTCTAAAACCTTCATGTTTCTTCACGATGTGTTCCTTCACCTCCGAGCATGTGGTATATCAGCACTTAAAATTGCAATTAACAATTTTAGTGGCGCCGTCACTGGGAATCGAGGCAAGTTCACTCGAGTACTGTAAAATATAAACCGACCGTCTAGCCCCTGAGCTATCAGTTTTACATGAAACATAATTAAATTCATGCATACGTTGATTCTATCAATCATTCATTTATACATAAACGCGGGATAAAGAGACTAATTTGAATATATCAGCAATTCATAAACCATAGCAGATGTTACAAAATAAACCATAAAATATGAGCTTGGGTGCCTTTTTTACTTTTTATTTATTGGATGAATCGACGAAACGAGTAAAACGTTCGCTTAAAGGTTAGTGCAGCGACTGCCCGTAACAAATGCTCTGTCACCTGTTCTGTTCCACAGAACAATAACAATTTGGGTATCGTATATTTGTGAATGATATGCAACACGTGTAATTGTCACTGATCTTTTGTACTGTTAATGCTTGCTAATGTGTGTCGTGTTGTAGTAATGAATAAAGTTTTTGCTTATTTATTTCTTTCTAACTATTATTTACATCTTCCTTTATAAGTCCAAGTAACGACTAAGTAAGTAATCTGACAGCCCCATGAACTACAGTCGTCTAGACTCTGTGACATCTTACTTCTTAATAATCTTTATCTTACTACATTAATAAGGCCGTAGATTTGTATGTTTGAACGCGCTATTCTCGGGCAATACTAATCTGATAAAGAAACCTTTCTTATTTTTACATTAGATAGTCCGTGTTCGAGGAAGGTCCTAGGCACACTGAAAACCGAACATTACCGAAAAGGGCCGAACTATGAATGCTCAGGTCAGCGAGGTATAAAAAAGTTTTTTTTTTAGCCTACCTAGATTTCTACCGTAACGTAGGCGTGTTTTACAGACATATATTCTACATGCAAAACACAACTAGAACCAAAAAACAACAATTTGTGTCTTTGCAACAATACATCAACTGGGATTCGACTCGTCCGGGACCACCCAGAACTCGCGGCGTAGAAGTCAGATTTTATCACTTGGCCACATAAAAAAAAAGTAAAGTAAAGTTTCAGCCTATAAATGTCCTACTGCCGAGCACAGGCCTACTCTCATTTCTGGAAGGATTTTGGAGCTAGGAAGAATCCGCCGAGCACGTGGTAAATCAGGACTTAAAATTGCAATTAACAATTTTAGTAGTCGAACCCCGGTGTTCGAACCCAGGCCACTCGCGTACTATGAAATTTAAAGCGAGCGCCTAGCCACTGAGCACAATCTCAAAACAACTCTTTAAATCTCAAAACAAATCTCTAATAAAGTTTAGAGCAAAATTTTAAGCTGCACTCTTGATATTCATGTACCCCGTCACACTTCACGAATTCTAAGAATAGAATTGTTAGTGCTTATTCCCACCGTCTCGATCTGTTCAGGATGCAATGAGGTCGAATGCCCTACAAATATTGCGTTGGGCAACTCTTGCCTTGACGCTATATAATAAGCGTGTCGATTGTTCGATGTTAAATATTTAAATATCACAAATCTAGGGCAAGCTGTCGGATTGATGCAGCTTTTGTTTGCGAAATAGATTCTGAGTCATCTAGGAAAATTTTCGCCGGATAATTTTTCCATTACGTTGTTTCGATTTTAAATTTCATTTTGTATTTTGTTTTAATTGCGACTTCCAATCAAATAACGATCGTTTGTAAAACTTAACTACAATGAAACTTTTCGATACTATCATTGTAAGTTTTATTTGCTACTAGCAGATGCCCGCGGCTTTGTCGGTGTTGATAAAATTTTGTTTATAATATCCCTTGGGAACTGTTTGATTTTTCGCGATAGAAATTATCCCAGGTTCTTCCCCAGAATGCAAGCATTTTAGTTGCTAAATTTCGTCAAAAGCTTTCGCAGTGAAATGGTAACAAAACACAGAGGGACAGAGAAAGTCACTTTCACATTTATAATATTAGTATAGATTTATGTCAATCTCTTTACATAATTGTATTCTATTGTAAATAGATACAATAAGTAGATTTCTATCGCGTTCCCACAAGCAGTATAGTGGCAGCATTGCATATTATGGTATAATTCTGCACGAATAAAGGCTGTGTACAATACCTCAGTCGCCTCTTACTATACGAAGGTAGATGCTTTTTTTTTGTTTTTACGAGTTATCTAAACCTACAGTTATATATATATTTATATATTATATTGAAATGAGAAATCATCGTTCATCACAGTACTGTTTTCCTGCCACGTAAATATAAAAATAAAAAATAAACGTATATACATATTTTTTGCCATTAAATGCTTCCAAACAAAGCGGCTATTTGTGAATGAGAGTGTATCGATGTACCTCCATTGGCAGTGGCCGAGTGGTTCAGTGTCAAGTAATCTGAGACGTAAACAAACCGAGCCCAATTCGAAACCGGGTCAGGAAATGCACCGCGAGCCAAGTTCCCGACATAAACATAATATATTGCAACGGTTACAGTCGCCTTCTTAGCGTTTAAGAATATACGTGAGGATGTTATAGGCTTCATATGTTTACTGAAGTCGGCTCGAAAAAGCTCTATCTAAAATAGAAGGGGTATTGTAGGGTAATAATAATTTCCTCCTGGCTAATTTTCGACCACTGCGACAACTACCGAATACTATTGAAAGTTATCAACTGCGCAGGATATATAACAGTGCCACAGATGTACGCGCAAATTCAGGGGCACTCACTCGTCCCAACCTACCCGTCTCCGACGTAATACTCACGCGGTAAGATCTGTGGTTGGTTAGGATGCAGTGTCAGAGACACGGGGACGGGATTGTCCCAATCACAACACCACAAACCAGACCCGAAAACCGACTATTTTGTGTTGTTGTACAAATGTTGAGTTCGGCTGGGAATCGAACCTATAAATCGCGGCATGGTAATCACGTACTCTAACCACTAGGCCACCTAGGTCGTCAATGCCCCACCAGATGGAGCGATTGTATTACGTCAATACAATTGCGTATGCGACGGCAATGGTTGCTTGGGGCCGTGTTTTGTGGCAGTCTTTTTTTTATTGGATAGAGTGACGAAACGAGCAAAAGGTTAACCTGATTGAAAGTTCAACGTCAACCCATTTTAAATGCCGTCACCCAAAACATTTCTGTGTGACACTACACTGCGCCCGTCACCCTGAGACATCAGTTCTTAAGTCTCATATGCCCAGTGATTACACTAGCTCACAGTTCCCTTCGAACCGAAACAGAGTAATGTTTGCTCACTACTGCTTCACGGCAGAATAACTGGCCCTGGGGTGGTACCTACCTAGACGGATAGGTACCACCTGCGTAGGAATCCTACCACCAAAAAAAAGTGTCAGTCTGTGGGAGAGTCATGTTCAGAAGTAGACTTGTAATGGGCTGTAATTATAATGATGAAGAAAGGTGATAAATGAGGTCACGATCACTGGGGTCAATAAACACCAATATTCTTTCTCAAAGGAAATTCAATATGAATGAGTATAATAATTATGGATTAGCTATGACAGTAGGACGACAAACGTGCTATGGTAATGAGGCAACTAAAAAGGAAGGAAGGAACTCGAAACGACGGGTAATAAATGGCAATATCAAAACGCGATAAAATCTGTACATTTAGTTTTTTTACAAATATCATCATCTGCATCATCACTTCAGCCTATCTAGTCCACTGCTGAACATAGCATCGATTGCGACAAGCAAGTTTGTAGGTCTAATTTTGGGAGGATTTTGCCATAGTCGCCACGCTTGGCAGGCAGATTGGCAACCGCAGTTTATTTATTCAGATGATCCAGGAAGATACTGCTGCCCATCTCCTGGTTGTCATTTTTCGTCTGTCGACTGTTACGACACCCACGGGATAAGATGGGATGGTAGATTCTCTTAAACCGCCACCACATACAAATATATATTGTGATAATTTATCTTAAAAATAAATTATAACACTGCTGAATTCTTGGTACTTCCAAATATGGAGTATTAAGGATTAAGGCGTGAGAGTTTAATCTTATTCTTAAGTTTATTTATAAATCGATAAGTAAAAGAAATAATGGTTATATAAAAAGATTTTATGTTATTTGTAGTCGTTACGTAGGCACTTTGCAGTATTTACTCGATTTCGAGATGTTTTCCTGAATTAATTTTAACGTAAAAGCGAGTAATACACTGCGTGAAATCGAATGTAAAGGGGAAGGTCAACATTTATTTGGACTTTTGTCGCACGTACGAAGAGTTATGTACATAAAAAGTATGATTTTTTGATTTATAAACTAAATGTTATTATAAGATCCATATTTTTAAAGACATTTAACTAACGTTGCTAATATACAAAATGTGATTTTGTTATATTTAACATACAATGCTAATACATACACCTGCCAAAGTGCCAAAAATCTTGTGTTAATCCCTCCTTGTTGTTGTTAACTAATAATAAAATAGAAGTTAAAAATAACCTCAAATTCGTTATTGTGAAAATAGGCATAAAAATCGTCATCGAGAAAATTACCCTTAGCAAAATTGTATAAAAATCGTCATCGAGAAAATTACCCTTAGCAAAATTGTATACACGATAATCGTCACTAAAAAACCGTCATTACGATGATTGTCGTCATGAAAACCCATATCAGGAAAACAGTCATCAAGAAAATTGTAACAAGAAAAATCTTAAACGTCATATGCCAATAATCACCAAGAACAAAGAAAAGTGTTATAAGGAAAATCTTCATTGAACTATTGTCACCCAGACAATCGTCATCTAGCACATCGTCAATTAGAAGAAGGAGAATTAATAATCGTAATTAGAGAAGAGTCATCTAGGAAACGAATAGTTGGTACTAAATTCAACATATAAGCGTATTTTTGTTCCAGATCAGAAATTGGTATTTATTGTCAGCTAAATTGAATTAAGTGCGACAACATAGTTGTAGATTTTTCGTTCAAACCGTAGCTCTCCTTAAGTTTGCCGTTATCGGATAAAAAGTGTGTGACACTTTAAAACAGGGATTTCCTAACTATTTTGGGCTAGACCCCCTTTTCCAAAATTAACTGAGACCTCAGAAACCCTATAGCCAAATTACTTTAAAAATCCTATCTCTAGTTTTCTTCATATCGATACAAAATACTTACCAATTTAAAAACTTTGCTGTGGGATAAGTGAGTAAACTTGACATCATTTTCTCTCATTCTTATAACAAGCTAGTACACGTAACACAACGTTTACAGTATCATGAAAGTTTCAAATAGGAACTTGTGTTAATTGATGGAGGTCGAGTTTTAGACCTCGTCGACCCCCAAAATCAGTTTTCGTTTATGTCGACCCCTGAGAAACCGATTTCGACCCCAAGGGTCAAAATCGACCACTTTTGGAATCCCTGCTTTTACGTATAAGACAGAATGGCTATCACTGTTCGGAACAAGAACAAAGTTAACCTGCGGTCAAAAGAAGTTATCAAGACACAAAAACATTCAAAATTAATAAAAACATGTTAAGATAGAAAAGAAAACTTTTAAAAAACCTCCGTTTTATGGTAACGAAATCTCTTTGGAAAAAATTAGTAATTATTTACTTTATTTCCTTTAACGCCTATCATTCCGCCTCTTGTATAGTAACAAAAATAGACGTGTTGCACTATTTAATAGTTCCAGGACATGATGGGGGAAAACAAAAAAGTCGTAAGTCGTATTTTTACATTACTTTTTCCTTCAAACTGAAACGTCAAATCCCGGCAGAATAACTGGAACTGTATTGGTACCTACCTAGACGGAGTCCTACCATTAGTGAAAACCTTACAAACAATCATACGATAATAATCATGTGATCCTGATTTCAGAATCGGAGCTATTATAAAACTGTAAATATTTGTGGAAACTGAAGAAATCATTGCTCTTCGCCTTTGGTAAGATCGGGGGAAATATCGGAGAAAGGGTTGACATGATATCTCTACAATGTAGCTCCACAACTGCTTTGATTCTCTTAACTACACAATTCTAACGTTAAATCCCATCCGGAATCAATCGTTAACGCTTCGTTGCTCTTTCAGAGAAAAACAACAAAAAGATTAACCTTTAACACGACGCTTAGAACTGGTGGCATGAAGGCAAAGGGCTATGAAAAGTGAACGTTCCGTGAAACCCATCAGCAGAACCTATCAATCTTTTGCCGGGTAATAAATGCTGCTGGAACAAAGACTCTTTATCGCGACAATTGAGGAAGAGATCGGTAGTAAAAAAACCAAGGCAAGTCACGGTCCACTCACTATTTAATTAACAGATGAGATGACCAAGGAAGACGCACAAAAAAGCCAGCAATCGAAACTTTTTACTCGACCCTTGAACTTTTTATCCGTTAAATTGCATGAACAAAAGAAATAAATGATTGCAAAAAATTTGTCTCGCACCATCTTCCTGTCAACAGATGTGAAGCCCTTTTTAAGAATTATTAAACTGCCGACTTGATGGTTAAACATCATCAGATATAAGGTACTCGTATGTTATACATACCATCAAAAGTGATGGCAATAAATCATCGTTAATATAAAAAATTAAAAACGTAATTCTGAATTGCGGATAAATTTCATTTTGAATTGTTATGTGATTGCTATAAATACAATTCAAGAGTTTTGTTTAAAAAAGGGATTTAATGAAAAAACTCTGATGAGTTTTTTTATTGTAAAATTAAAAGATCGTGTTCATTTTTAGCTATTAATGGTGGCATCTTTTCATACTTATTCATTTTTGAAGTCTGCTTGTAGCGACTTCCTGTGCTCACATATAAATGTTTTTATTTTACTTGAAATGCCAAGACATTACTTATGTTTTAACAAGAGAAAAACGAGATGTGTATCTACACAAAATAAATGTGCTTTTTGCGAAATTTACAACATCTTTACATTAAATGTTAAATTCGCAGATTAACAAAAAAAATATCTAAAATATTTTAAATTACATACGATGATTGTGTATATTTAACTGGTGGTAAGATTGAAGAAACTAAAATATTGTGTTAAAAGACAATGTTCATCGTAGTGATACGTTTTGCGGGTGTCCAATTTGTTATTCAATGGTATAGCTTATTTTGAATACAAATTTGTCTATAAATTTTACTTTTCAAACAAAACATTAAAATACGGTTAAATCATTTTCAATGAAGATATAAAAAGGCGTGGTTATGTGGAAGTTGTAAGTATTAAATACCTTCGGAATACGAAATAAAGAATCTAAAGTAAATATTTTCCATTCATGTTCTTCAAACATCACCAAAGAATATCATTGGAGTCGAAAGAATAATTTAAATAGCTATTCAACTTTAATCAGTGAATGAATGACGCTTATAAGTCGATTACTAATAAAACTTTTATGTATTAAGTAGAAGTGATAACACTAGCAATTATTTACTAAATTTATGTTTTTATTAATTATAATAAAGCGCCGCTCGATTCTCTAAAGATTTTGTTTTTAAAATTGTTGATACCGATACCCGGCAGTATAAATCGTTAAGAACCGAATCTTACATTTTATGTGATTGCCTTGTGTTTTGACGCGTTTTATTCTTATAAACCAAATACGAGAACAAAGAAAAGTTACCAATTTATAATCCGTATTATGGAATGTCATGATTATAGCCGATCAGTATAATAACGTTACAGTTTCACCGAACATACTAGTCTACTTTGAAATAAAGAAATACCAAAACAACTGCTTTGTTCCTTATGGTGAATGAAAAGAATGGCAGATCGAATTAGTAATAGACGTACATGTCTATATACCACAGCAACCTCTTACCATCAGATGGACGTTGCTGAAATAAAAAAGAAATTATTGTCGACGATAACAACTACAAAACGTCAAAAAACTGTTTCTCTTTAAAGAGTACAGCATCATAGCAAAGCCCTTCCAACGCAGTCAACTACTATGGACATACTCTCAATAACATTCTTTAGCCAATAATGAGAGTTGTTCTGTGTTTACGTCTGACATTTCCTAAAAACGGACGCGTTGGTAAGCGTAATATTACATTTTTCAAGACAATTTTTTCATAAGCAACAACGGCCAGAGACCATAGTTTAATTGATGGGCCGCCATTTTATGAGGCAGGTTTGTCTTAATGAATTGCTAGCGGTTCTCTTTGAAGTTTTCCCAGAGTAATAATTTACTCTCTTCCGGGATCATAACTATGTAAGAATTCTGCCTACTTCTATTTGACAATTATATGTTGTACTCAGTGATCATATTGCGCAACAACATCTTATATTTTAAGTATCATAATCATTAGACGACCGAGGGCCATCGTTTAATTGAAAAGCCACCGTATTGTGGCGCAGCGTCGTCTTTACTCGCGATTCTCTTTATAGTTTTCCGGGTGTGCCAATTAACTTTGTTCCCGGATCAACAACAATGTTAGAAGTACTACTTCTTCTACTAAACAACTATAGAAATCACTAAGGTTAACAAATATTTTATGAAAAAACATTTTTATTTTGTTTTATCGTGTGCTAAGAGACACAATTAAATGCTTTTTTTTTTCATTGGATAAAGTGACGAAACGTCTGCCCATAACCAATGCTGTGTCACCAAAAACATTTTTGTTTTTCGATTTCACTAATTCATAAAGGATACTTGATCCGCTGGACTTTTGTACTAAAAAAGTAAAAAAAGTAAAGTTTCAGCCTATAAATGTCCCACTGCTGAGCACAGGCCTCCTCTCATTTCTGATAAGGTTTTGGAGCTAGGAAGAATCCGCCAAGCCGCTGCTCCAATGCGGGTCGGTGGACTGCACATGTCTTCTAAATATTTTTTATTTCTCAGACATGCAGGTTTCCTCACGATGTTTTCATTCACCACCGAGCACGTGGTAAATCAGCACTTGCAATTGACAATTTTAGTGGTGCCGACACCGGGAATCGAACCCAGGTCACTCGCGTACTATGAAATTTAAAGCGAGCACCTCGCCCCTGAGCTACTACAATTTATCTAATTATCCAATTAATGTAACTCATTTAATTGTAAAATTCTTGTTAAAGCCCACTTTTTGCCCCATCGGAAAACGAGACATGACGGTTAGCGAACCACGTCGCCGCCGTTTTGGAACATGTCAGAAAATTTTTGCTCTCTGCGTTCCCACGAGGTATATCTACCAGTGCTAGAGCCACGCAACAGCTTATACTTTTGCACTGATGGGCCGGCTCTCCCGGGGACACAGACACAGTACCACGGCCACACAGAATACCGGCGTGAAATAGAAGTAAAATATACTTCTGCGTTTCGCCTGGTGAGTGATGTTAACCAGAGGCCCACCTACCCCCCCAATTCCCCCACTAAACAATTTATAGTAAAAGGCAGAATAAAAAATTAAAGCAATTGGTGGTAGGTTTCCTACGTAGGAATCCGTCTAGGTAGATACCACCACAGGCATTGATATATATATCTCAATGACCGCAGGGTCAGTTATTCTACAGTGTGCAACCGTTACAGTGTTTCGGTCTCAAGGACACTGATAACTATCGTAATTACTGGGCATCTGTGACTTAATGTCTCCGGGTGACGGGCGCAGTGTGGTGTCATACAGAAATGTTCTGCGTGACACAGCATTTGTATGGGCAGACGTTCCACTTACAATCAAGTGAACGTTATGCATAAAAAAGACATAAAAAAGACAATTTTCTCACAATAACACCCCTAAGAATAACGCAGTTTGTTAATCGCTTTATTAACATCGTGAACTTGTTGTGTTATGAGCTATTTAGCGGAACCATAAAATTGCTGAGTCAGATTGAGCTTGTGATGAATTTCCATTGACTGCGTTTGTTGAACCGCCGACAGATGGATGCAGGCCGAAATACCGGGTTAAATGAGGTCGGAACCGGTGCTTTATTGCGTACAGTGTTTTGTCTGCATTATTTATTACTGAATTGTGTAGAAGTTTCAATTATATCGTTAAAGAATCAGGCGTTATTCTGGAGATATCCATTAAAATAGGGTTAAAGTTGGCTCCTCCCACAGTAGCGGGAACCGCCACCGGATACCCTCCACCACTACAACACTACCACTGGTGGTACGACGAAATATTATGCAAACATTACTGTTTTTCGGTCTTAAGGGCACTGAGAGCTATCGAAATCACTGGGCATATAAGACTTATATGCCCAGAAGAACTGATGTGTCAGAGTGATGGACGCAGTGTGGTGTAAAGAAATGTTCTGGGCGACACACCATTTGTTATGAGCAGACGTTGCACTTACCATAAGGTGAAGGTTTTGCTCGTTTCGTCACTTTATCCAATAAAAAAAACTCTAGGCAACCAAACTAGGCATTCACCACAGATGTCAAAGTTCTTCGCAAAAATCGGATCTCAGCAAATTTACTGCCTTCCCCTATTACTTTTTATTATGAAATTAACACGTTCACGGACAGTACGTCGAGAGACGTAAATTATGACCCTCATAATATGGCACTGCGGCTGTAGGCGGCGATTTAAAATACACCAAAAGTAGAACTCCGTCCGCGGCCGATTATTTCCCATAGCATTTATAGGAAGCATATGTCTCTGTGCCCATTTAGTCTGTAATACAGACTGCTAGTGCCACAGCAAACACTCTTGCTCGTGCACACAAGTTACCTCTGTCACTTGTCTTGTGTCTTGAAATAACACCTGTTGTGACACTACGCCTGTGGCCGGACGATTTACATACACATTCCACCGACCAGTCGCCGCGTGCCACAGCGGGAGGAAGAGCATGCATCGTGCTCCGAAAAGGTGTGGTATGGCAATTTTCGGCGAACGGTACGTGTTATTTTATTCATAATTTAACGAAATATTTACATATAGTTGTATTTACTGGCTATTTCAATGTATCGTGAGTGGTTTGTGTTTAAATTTGTTGCTGATAAGTGCATGTGGACAAAAAAATTGGTACTTATAAAAACTGTCGAAATGTCTTTAAATTTTCAATTTATCGAGTCTGTCACACATATCAAATTGTTGCTATTATGACTACTATATTTTCATATTGTTATCTTGTAAACTTATTGCAGATGGCGTCAGGTAACAGAACAACATCTACTGTCAACAATGGTCCGTGGCCGTCAGTGCCGCAACACACGGTTTAGAATTCACTTGCTGTAAATGTCCGTCTACAGGCGGTTACGTCTCTGACCGTTACTGCCGCAACACATTCTTTTTAAACGGAGTAATGCGACAATCCGTCCCCAGATGTGATGCCACTTTGTATGGGAAATTTGTGTGTCATATCACAAATTATTGAAAATGATGGAGACCAAGAAACTGACGTTTAGCACAATCGTAAAATATTTTTAGTATTATTCATTATCATTTTTAATGAACATAAGACTTACTATAAGAAGAACTTACTTTTGAAATTTTAAGCCTAATAGTAAACTGACATCCGCGTGGCCTAGTGATTAGAGTACCTAACTACCATGCCGCGGATCCTGCGTTCGAATCCCAGCCGTAGCCAACGTTCGTGCAAAAACACAAATTGTTGGTTTTAGGATCTGGTTGTATTGTGATTGACCCTGTGTCTCTGATGTCTGACACTACATCGTAGCCTGCCTCCGATCTCATGGCAAGGACAAGTGAGTGCCTCTGTGTTCGCACGGACACTTGTGGCACAGTAATAACTCCTGCACAGTTGATAACATCCGACAGTACTCGGTAGTTGTTGCCGTGGTCGAAAATCGGACAGGACATTATCAAAAGTAAATTATTGCAGTTGAAATACTTTTCACAATAAAGCAGCTTCTACGATTTTATTTACAAGTAACCGTATCTCAACCTGCTGGCGGTCCAATGCGTATTATCAGAAAGTGTTTACACTAAACTTTTTTTAAATAACAAAACCATTCACCGCATATCCCCACCAGCTAGCGTACCTGCCTGCCGAGGCGCGGGTTAGAAATCCCAGCCGAAGACTATATTTGTGCAAATTGTGGCTTTTCAAGCCTGGAGCGACGTCTATGTCGCCACATGGGAAGCTCCAGAAATATTTCTTACATTCCATAATAGCGCTTTGAAAGTTTCTGAGTTGCGAACTATATATAAAACGTATGCGGCGCGACGTAAAACTATCGCTTTTTACTCTCTGCGACGACCGTTCGGCCCTGCCGGTCACGGCAAAACGCAATTGGTATTATATATCGCGAGTTGTGCTCGTCTTTCCCGCGCCTCTACCTCAACTACTAAGGCAGCTTCTCTGAACCACAGCAACAACGTCATCGGCAGGCATCGTAGTCACAGCACCAGACTACTGTCGGCACAACGTGTGCTTCCTAGTCTCTCAGCCACTGTGGTTCACCAAAGGCAGGTATTCTCATCAGGTTGACTCCTGCTGCATCAACACGGTCTCCATACGACTTGACGCACTGAAGACCTGGACACAGGTTCACCGCAATGCCAGACTGCACCTCGTCGCCTGACAGCACAAGTTCTCCACGCTAACCTACGACTTCCAGTCTCAGCGGGGGAGTGATGTAGCGACATATATGTCGCCACATGAGATGCTCAAGAAATATTTCATACATTCCATAATCGCGCTATGAAAGTTTCTGTGATACGAACTATATATAAAAACATCAAAATATTCCTTGTTGGAAGAGACGTCCTCCCCCGATCAGACTATTCGATCTTGCAAGAAGGTACCCTTTTCCTTGGCAATATCATCCGCCAAAGACCCATTATTAATCTAGCTTACATTTTCTCCTACTCCAAGCTCCTGAATACTGGAAAAAGGGGTATCTTAGTTCTGCTTCGGATATTTCGAATGTTATGGATTCCATTTCGCATAGAATACGAGCATTCCCTTCACCATAAATCACTGAGTGTCTTTGAGCTCCCTACGTCCTGCCATGATGGACCACGTCCCTATGGTATCACTAGCAACATGGCCTAGTTAAAGATATTTATTACAACTTGGATCGTAAGAAATGCAATTCTTCAATATGTTGAGAGCTGTAAACCAACTCAAGGAATATCGATATTAAAAGCTCTCAACCACAGACATTTTTGATAACGGCAATTGAAATGGTTATCGTCCGAATAAAGTGCAAATTTATCTTGAGATGTTACAGGAAAACATCGTGTGGGAAATACCAAACGCTTTTCTTGGAATGATGCGTTCCGGAATTATATTATTGCATTTAACTATGTGGTGGCGGAGTAAGAAACGTGTTGACACACAAGCTATTCGATTTTAAGGGCCCTGACAGCTAGCGTAATTTCAGGACACATGAGACTGAAGAACTGATGTTTTAGGACGACGAGAACAGTGTGGTGCCACACAGAAATTTCTGGGTAACACAGCATTTGTTAAGGAACGACGTCGTTCATTTTGTTCAATAAATAAAAAATATTATACACCTATAAGCGAGAATACTGTATAGTTGCAGTCGTGGATCTTGAATGTCGGGCACATGTTGAGAGGGCAATTGGAGTTAATATGTAACATATTTCCTTAGTACGGTGGCATAATTGTACTGGTGGTAGGATTCCTATGCAGGAATCCGTCTAGGTAGGTACCACCCTAGGGCCAGTTATTCTGCAGTGAAGCAGTAGTGTGCAAACATTACTGTGTTTCGGTTTGAAAGGATCTGTGAGCTAGTGTAATCACTGGGCATATGAGACTTAAGAACTGATGTCTCAGGGTGATGAGCACAGTGTCATAGAGAGAAAATGTTCTGGGTGGCACAGCATTTGTTATTGGCAGACGCTGCACTTACCATCAGGTGAACGTTTTGCTCGATTCATCACTGTCTCCAACAAAAAAAAAACTTAATAAATAATGAACAATCTTTATTTGCATAGAACATTGACATGCTCTTACAATGTAAGTTATTATAACTATTCACCACGTTCTGATACTAATGACTATGACTTCGAATGTGTATTGTATGTGCGCCAATAACAGATTGACGAACGAGTAACGCGCTGTGGGAATGATGCTTCCCGCCGAGTTTTCAAAATTAGAAGAAGAGAACATCTTTAATCTAATAGAAAGTCTAACGGGATGAATTAAGGACGATGAACATAACCTTACATAAAAATATGCACAGTTATTGCAATAGCAGTCATGTTATTTGACTACACTGCGAGTACGTTGTATATAACAACAACACAAGTAATGAGTTTGATAGCGGTCTAAGAGCATCTACCACCCCATCTCATCCCGTGGGTGTCGTAAAAGTCGACAGAGGGAAATTTAAAATCAGGAGATGGGCAGTAGCATCTTCCTGGAATATCTGAATAAATAAACTGCGGTTGCCAACCCGCCTGCCAAGCATGGCAAATATGGCAAAAACCCTTCAAAATGAGAGCTTCAAACTTTTGTGGCATCTATGGGGGAGGCCTATGTTCAACAGTGGACTAGTGATAGGCTGAAATGAATTAATGATGACATTTATAAATCCGGTTTCACTCGTGTAAAATAAGCTCACCAAATGATTATAATGCCGTACGGCACGATACCTATCTGACCTGAACACTCACAGTTGGGCCCTTCTCGATAAAGTTCGGTTCTCAGCATGCGACTCCTTAAGTCCATAGCATGAAATTTTATAGCCTTTATATTTGCAACCTTGCTTATTAAACGGGCTATCTATAGCAAAAATATTTTTTCAAATCGGATTAATATTTTTATTATATATATAAAAGATTATTACTTTCTTTTGCCAATCTATAAAAAAAATCATGCAGCTATTCATAATTCGTAATTACGAAATTTTAACGGAGTGTTACTTGATCCAAATAACAACGTAATTTTAACGCCGCGCGAGAAAAGTGGGACATAATAAATTATGTGTGATACAAATAAATTGATACAGTCGACTTATGCTTACTTCCTTATTTTCAATTACCAATAATATAACTAGGACATCTAAATCCATAAATATACAGCTTATATGCATTAGCTTACTATAGCAACGCTTAAGTGGCAATCACGCACGGTTTTATAACTGTCAAGCTTTTTTTATTGAGAATGAACCAACGTTTGTGTTGAATAACACCTGACACAAATTTGCGACAACGTCCTATATGGTGTGCAAATTAGCCAAGAAGATGCCAGGAGCTTGACTTGTCTTAGAACGAAACTGAACTGAAACTGAACTTAAACGAAAAACTATCTACGGGTACATCAAATCTCGACACAACGTCACTGGTCATAATTCCGTTAACACGACAGTAGACATTTGGTAGAACGGTTTTGCAAAATCTGTCAACAGTAACAGTATTGTCTCCTATTGCTGCAACTCCTGTATCCATTTATATTTTACTCTTCTACTGTTGAATAATAGCCTTTTAAAGCAGCAGCGAGCAGTAACGACCGCTAGGTTTTTCTTTCCTTATTCAACTTGCAACCGTTTCGAGGTTGTCTTTGCTACTCTAACTCATAGCATTTTTTTCATTTTACCTTTTTGCTCCAACTGCCGTCAATTCAACAACAAATGTAACCTGTCCAGCACCTTATGAACTTACTTATCCTTTGTGTTATACGAATTAATTTAGTCCTGCGTCGAATATCCTTGTTTCGAATTATATCCTTCGGAGATGCAACTTGCATAACTAGCTTTATAGCTCATTGATGAACTTATTCACAGTGGTGAAATAACTAACTTCTCGGATTAAAAATGCAAAATAGTACTAAAACGTCATGTTGAAGTGCAGTTTCTTTATGTGTTGCAACGATACATGCAAGAAATTAACGGAAAATACGTTCTATCAGTAAGTAAATATTGTGCTTTGAAATATTGTAATAATTTTTATTTATCGCGTTATAATAAAGTGTATTACATTATACTTCCATAGGTCCGTTGAAACTATAAAATTAAGATTTTCTTTGAATATACTGCAAATATTTTCGTATTTTTTTTATAAAGTTACTAGTTTGACATTTACAGTACTCGTTCAGTTTGCAGGGCCGGACTCCGTAAGGGAATGTTTCTTCTGGCGATCGCTCAACGTTAAAGTACAATTTAAATACTTGAATAAATGTTTTGATTTCAGGTTTCCAAAATAAAAATAATTTCTCAGATACACACGTTGTGTATTAAAAAAAATAGGTTAGCCTATCAAGCATTTGAAGTGATAAATAAAAGTAAAAAAAAATTATTAGGATCAATAAACAGTTTACACAACATATTACACTAGAAAAAAAATTGGAATACATATAAAACAATAGTGCAACCATCACCGTTGACCACGAGTTAATATTATAGTTGAGATTAGCGCACAAAGCATATACATACCTCATTCAGACTTGGTACTGAAATAAATTATTTAAAAAAGTCTTGTATTTTAAAAATAAATAAGATTTTCACTTCCTTTATTTATTTATTTTTTCAATTAAATTTTTCATACGAAATATTTTCCGTCAATCCGTTCCAAATACTAGCTGTTTTTGAAATAACTAATCGAAAAAATGTAAAACGTGTTAACAGCATATTCGGAGTCCGATTTGTAAAACGTATTCGGAAAATGAGCGAATATGGCCCGCTTAAAGTGTAAAATATTTTTAAATGCGGCCCTGACTTTTGCATAAGTGTGAGTAATTTTTGTATGTTGTAAAATTCCCGTGCATTTCTGATCCATACGTTTAGTCCGTTCTCTTATGTCTGTGGGGAGTAGCGTCAACGAAAGACAAAATGTCAAATTGTCAAATACTGAACTTCAAATCGATCGTCGGATCAAAAACACGTTCGTTGTAAGAAACGTGCCATCCGTCCGTCAGCCGAACTACGTATTTCGATTTTCGCAGTAGACCCCCAGGCCTTTGGTCAGAATGTTTATTTCAGCACGGTATAGCGGGACAGAAATAATTCACCGGTATCTTGTATATTTACTACAAACTAACCAATTCTTACTAAGTTGTTGTCACTCAGCTTTACGTGGTAATTCAGGGGATATCTTGCAGGTAACTGGGGCAGAGCTCCGCCGGTCCGTCAGTACGTGGGTGGTGAGTAGGTATTCTTCTTCTTGTTTATTTTAATCTTCCTTGGCCTGGTATTTTAATTTTAATTTTTAATTTACCATGTGCTCGTAGGCAAAGTAATGAAAGTCTTCATATGTGGAAAAATGCAATTTATTATCTAATAATCTTAAGGAATAGATTTCTATTTTTTACTTTCTGTTTTAAACAAAACTATGCCCCACGACAGAATTTCTAACGTACCGTGAGTGCGTTTTAGAGACAAATTTCAAATGCGCAACACAATCAGACCGAATACTAACAATTTGTATTTTTGCACAAATGTTCGTTCCGGCTGGGATTCGAACCCAGGACCCGCGGCATAGTAGTCAAATACTCTGACCACTAAAGATACTTATATGATCGGCAAAACAAAGAAGACAAATCATGTTCTCCGTTTTTATTTGTAACGTTTTTTCTAACTCAGTCTTTTAAAAACACTGTTTTAGCAGATTATCACTTTTTTTATCTGTTATGTAGTGGCGGCTTAAGAGAATATACTACCTTATCTATTTCCGTGTCGTAAAAGTAGACAGAGGGAAAGCCAGGAGAATACTAGGAGAGAGGCAGAAGCATCTTCCTGAAACATCGGAACAAATAAACTGCGTTTGCCAACCCGCCTACCCAGCGTGGCAACTATGGCTAAATCTCCCCAAAATTAGAGCTACTAACTTTTGTGGCAATCTATGGGGGAGGCCTATGTTCAGCTGTGGACTGGTGATAGGCCGCAATGATGATGATGACTTTTTTTATACATCCTGCACTTGAATGGACATAGTAGCGATACATTTTTCGTCGCCATTAAGAATACTCTTGTACAGCATCTAACTATCGTAACTAATTTAATTGAAACTGACCTATCATACAATCCGCTGTCGACCTAGATATCTTAAAACCAGGTCAAGTGCAGGATGGTTATATCGCTGTCAAATGTTTCCGTTTCAATCCGTTTCAAACTTTTCCTTCTATTACAAGAATACATCATAGACAGGTTAGGTCGTTCATGATATTTTTAAACGCTTGCTCAGAGTTAACGTCCAACTCAATGTTTCTGCAGATGCGGAAGGTTCCTCTTTAAGCAACAAACTATTAATTACATTCATATTAACATAAAGAAAAGAAAATTAATAATATTGATGATTCATTAAGGGACTGATGTATTCGTTTGTGACCCGGTTTTCGGTGCGATGCGGTCGAGAGCGGTCGTTTTATTTTGCTACCACGATATCAAATATTGGCTATATTTCATGGCTTATGTTCCCATAAATATAACATTATTTTGGTAAAATAACGTAATCTTATCTGACCAGCTGCAGAGCCGCCGGTGAGAATAGTCGCTACCAAAAATGTTAGTGTAAGGAATTGTAGTTGTTCTATTTGTCCAAATAAAGTACTAATTTGACTTTCTAATATCTATCTACCCGTGCGAAGCCGGGGCGGATCGCTAGTATTGAATAAAAAGACTAAACGAGCAAAACGTTCGCCTGACGGTAAGTGCAAAAACAATTCTGTGTCACCCAGAACATTTCGCTATGACACTACACTGCTATGGGTATGGTATGCTGGGTATGGTTATGATGTTAAATGACAAGATAAGCAAGTCGGCCACAAGATTGTAAGTGCCGCCACAGTTGCACTGGCGACCAGAACTTGGAATTACAAAATTTTAAAATATAGCATCATTTTCTTTCTCTTATTTTAGTAAGGATGGAAAAGACTACAGTCTTTCTTGTGGTGAGTGATCACAGTATTCCATCAACGCCTTTATTCGTCCTCGTCGTGCGGTTGTCAGTTACCAGAGATAATTATAAAATAGTGCCTGAATTTTGTTGTAGATTAATAATTTTTAGTTAGAATTGTATTTGCTGTAATGATAAGAATATAATAGTATAATTATTGATAAAAAAAAACTTTTTGCTAGTTTTTAGTTTATTCATATATAGTTTGTTTTTTTTTAGTCTAAATTTCACCCTTTTCTTTTTTTTTCATTTTTCTAGTTGCCTTTTAAAATGTTTTATAGCTGCCCGTGAGTTTTTTCAGGTTAAGGGTAACGACGGAATAACTGAGTCGGATGCCTTTTTGTTGCTGTTGCTGCACATTTATTGTCGAATGTTACCTTTGATTACAGCAGCAAATAAAGTTATATTTCTCTCTTTCTTTCAATAAAGATCTAATTTTTAAGTGTGCTGTCAAATAACGGAATGTCAGTAATTCCGTCTGTTTTTTTTTCACTCAGCATGAATATGAAGCAAACTTTTCGCTGATATTTTCTAAGGTGATTGTATCCCAGACCTGCCGACCCATATTCGTGTATAACTTACAACCATTAAGCCAACTAGCTACACCGCCTACGGTGGCGTTATTTACAAAATTCCACACACGTTTTGCATAAAGACTCATCTATTGCACATGGCAATCTACTAAACTGAAATAAGCGCAGAAGTAAATGTCAAGGACCCTATTAATAAAATTGTACAATCATTCAGAAAAGTTTGCCAATTAAAATTACTACCAATATCAATTCATGCAACACTAACAAATTCACATACAAGCAGCTTTAGAAGTTTTTACATTAACATTTAACGAACTACTCACTAATTAACTTTAAGGTTTTTTTTACGCAAATAATGTAATGCCACGGGCAAATCCTTAGCATGTTGGTAAGTAAAACTTCTGTCTAGTATATTTCTATGTTACACCACACTGCGCTCGTCACCCTAGCACATCTGTTCTTAAGTCACATATGCCCATTAATTACACTAGCGCTCAGTGACGTTCAGACCGAAGCAAAGCAATATTTGCACATGCTAGACAGCAGTTAACTAACTCTGCAGTGATACCTACCTAGAATGATACCTGCATAGGTATCCCATCTTTAATATCACATATAACTGAGTTTAAGCTATCTCTGCTGGTTATAAACTGATATATAAACTAGTTATAATTTTCTGACTTTTAATCTTTTAAAATCATCATCATCATTTCAGTCTTTCACAAGTCCACTGCTGGACATAGGCCTCTCCCATAGATTGCGACAAAAGTTTGTAGCTATCATATTCGGGCTAGCTATCATTTCATAGGCGGGTTGACAGCCGCTGTTTATTTATTCAGATGTTAAAGGAAGACTCTGCTCCATGTCTTCCAAATAAAGGCTTTACATATAAAAGGGTATTCATTAAAAATAATAAATTATTTTCTTAGATTATAGTATGTACAAATGGTGTATGTACCTGTTGGTACCACAAATTTGCAGTTATTCACTCCACATGGTACAAATTTTTAGTTTAATATAATAATAATTTTTCTTTCTCTTTTTTCTAAATAGCTTTTTTATTTCCATTGCCAGTCAATTTGTGAAAACTCTTTGTCTTTGTACAAAGTAAACAAATAACAGCCCATATACACCCAATGGTTTCTTGAAGCCTGTTACTTTCCTTATTACATATTATGCAGAATTTACTTTACTAAGTAAATTGAATAAATGATGACTTTAATAATGTTTCGCATCAAGTTATTCCATGAATACTATATTACTTACAAAATGCCGTTGTTGAACATTTAATGTAAATTTGTTTCAATATTCCTACTTTGATATTAAACCAATCAAATATTTAAAAAATGAATTATCACTGGTGGTAGGATTCCTATGCAGGAATCCGTCTATGTAGGTACCACCGCAGTGCCAGCTAATCTGTCGTGAAGCAGTAGTGTGCAAACATGACTGTGTTTCGGTCTGAAGGGCACAAGGTCAGAGAGCTAGTGTAATTACTGGGAATATGAGACTTAAGAACTGACGTCTCCGCAGTGTGGTGCCACACAGAAATATTTTGAGTGACACAGCATAGACCGTCTCGTTTCTTTCTTCAATAAACAATCACCTTAATGTTCAACTAACGAACATAAAGCGATAAAATCATGGTATACATATATGAAGAGCGCCCCGAATTTAGCCATCTCGAGGATATTTATCTTTATATTCAAAACTGAGCAATTCTATATTCTAGACGACACTATTAAATTCGTACAAGGCAACTAACGATAAGCGAAAAAGAAATAATGATGTTTCAATCTTAGCCCGTCGAAACGATCATATTGATTCCATTCCATCCACAAAAGCCTAAATAATCGATTGGTATTAATAGCTTGTTGGTTAATAAATAATCACTATTGATTTTTAATATTGTTTTTTTTTTAAAGTCGAAGGCTAACCGACAAATGTTAGCATTAAAAATATACTTACAGCCTTTCATCCTTATTGGTCAATACTGCTCATTATTTAGTAAACTTTCAATCGTCATGCAATCTCCTTATATTACTATAATTTGTATGTGTATAAGGGTTATTTTGATGCTATTAGAAAAATTGTAAAATATGTTTTGAATTTAATGAATGATGACTAATTATATAAATATATAATTAGTTATTCTTAATTATAATTCAACAAACAATAACTGTACTTGAAGCATCCATGAATACGTTTATATTACGGACGGCGATCCCAAATCGTACTAAAATGGTTCGGCCAATTGTAATACATGCGGGCGTGAAATTGCGTTAAAAATTGCGCTTAATTCAAACTTTATAACTTCCAAACTAAATGAAGTCCGTAAGCGCGTGAATGTGGTAGTTGTGGACAATAAACGTTCCGACGAGCTCGCCGGGATCGTTTTCAATTAAATTTAAACCTGTCTCTACCTAGATACTTAAAATTTCTTATAAGGCCTGGAGATTTTGCTTGGATTTGATTAGCCTATGATTGCAGAGATACGACAATTAACTAGCCGTGGTGGGAGCATTAACTGGCCTCCGTTGCTTAAATGAAAAAAAATCTTCATGAAACTTAGCAACTCCTGTTTGACACCACACTGCGCCCGTCACCCTGAGACATCAGTTCAAATCTCATATGCCCAGTGATTACGCTAGCTCTCAGTGTCCTTCAAGCCGAAACACAGTAATGTTTGCACACAACTGCTTCACGACAGAATAACTGACCCTGTGGTGGTACTTACCTAGACGGATTCCTGCATAGGAATCCTACCACCAGTAAGAACAAGCCGCGCTAGCGCCCCGCTACGACTCGCTCAAGTAGTCCGGTGTTCCCTTGCAGCTACCCTTTTGAAGAATTAATAAACAAAGCAAATTTGATTGCTTTATTCTTAGAAAAGCGTTATTCATACGTCATATTGTAAATCCACTCCCGGGTGGTTGCGCTTAGTGGAAACCTAATTGTGCTAACGAAGCTAGCGTAGGGCTAGCCCCGTCTCCGCTCCGAATAGGTTCTCGCCTTGTCGTAGCGGGGGGCTTAGTAACCGTGGCTTGGTCACCCACGGTGAAGCTAAGAGGAACCCGGTCTGCCTGTGGCACCGGGCTTGCCCGAGGCGGTCGCTCCGAGTAGGCTTCGCAAGCCACTCTAGATGCGAACAGGGGGACTGCTGGGGGGAGCAGTACGCTGCTCCCCGCAGCCGAGGTGGAGTCGCGGGGGCAAAGCAACGATACACCTATATCGTTGCCTCTCTCCCTATCCTTAACGACTTTGGCGGGAACGTACAGTCGACGCGCCGGTGGTGGGGCCGCGGAGGGACAGAAGTGTAGGTATAGACTTGTCTCTCTCCCTATCCTCCGTGGCAGAAATGTAGTCGGGAGCCACAGACCAGATCCGCTACCGGTTAAAAAAATGTTAGTAACGTTGGACGTGATTACGGGTGCAATCCTCAAGCTCCAGTCGTTATACCCGGAGGCAGTCGATCAACTGATGGCCAACCCGGAATAATTTTTCTTAGCCTGCAAGACTGTCCAATCCAGGCCCTCTGGGGCCTCATCATTATCTGACAGAGCAGAATCATCATCCTCTGTCTCCGAAATGCAGTGCGAATCTGCTCAGCTTGAAACCAGCTTTACCCTTGTGAAAAAATAAAAAAATAAGCGGAAAAAGACCGCTTCTCCAGTACCCGATTCTATCGCGAAAGCCGCGAAAGTCTCCTCCTTCACCCCGAGCGCTGCTGTCTCATAGCAAAGCTCCGTCGCCTCATGTCATACGCCCGCTGGTTCACGGCAAACACCCGCCGCCAAGCGGCGAGCACCCGCCGCCAAGCGGCGAGCACCCGCCGTCTCACTGCAAGCTGCCGCCGCGGCAAATCTCCGTTGCTTCGGGTGGTTCTGAAGAAATCGCAGTCGAGGAGGTCAAAGCTGACTTGCTCGCACAAAACCTCCCGATCCTATCCGTTCACTGGATGTACAGCGGGCGTACTAAGGCGACCAACATGGTGTTCGTCGCTCTCGAGCGTTCCCCAGCCGGAAAACAGTTATTTAATCTGTAAATATGCCGTATCCTTTCGGGGTTAATAGTTGAACCCCCTCTCAAAAACGGCCTCCCTCTCAATGCCATAAATGCTTACCGAAATTGTTACGCACGAGCAAGGTGCGTAAAATGCCTACTCGATCGCGCCACTTCAGACTGTTTTCAGACAAAATTTTGTCCTTTGGTCTAAGGACAAAATTTTGTTAACTCCGCCGAAATCCTCCACTCGCGACACCCCCGCCGCGAATCGACTCGTCGACGAGAGCGACAAGTCTGTCGCTTCGTCGCCGTCTTCAACGGCGGTGATTTTTTCCCCCTCTCAAAGGCACTCAGGGACACCAATGGTAAGCCCGAGGACAGGATTGCCGCAGCTATGCGGTATCAAAACGTAATCTCAGCTGTAGTCAACTTTCAAACATAGCAGCGCTACTGGTTGCAAGTGCCGTAACTTTAATACATCACGATTCTCTCACTTCCTAACACACACACACACACACACACACACACACACACACATACCTACACAATCATTATAATATACAAATTAATCATTCGCGATACCGCCCTCTAGGTAGGTTTTCCTTGGCGAGAGAAGAAAGCAAAGAGAGAAAAGTATAACTGGGATGGTACCTACCTTAACGGATTTCTGATTAGGAAACCTACCTACCAGTGAAAAATTTATAATATAAATCAGGTAATATCAGCCTACATTCCTGAAAAAAATAAAATATAAAAATTCGAAAGCCACACCTCTATTTCTTTTAATTTTGTAATATGTAGTTAAATCATACGCTAACAATTATCTCCTCGAATGTGCGTAACTGAGTCAATACTACACAAGTCCAGAGGAAACGCATATCGTTTCAATTTATAACATCCGAACAACCAAATGTTTGTAAACTTAAGGCTTCCGACTTTACCTTTGCTCGAGTTTCGCGTTTATTTTTAAACACTAAACGCCTTCAAAGACACTACGTTGATGTAAATATTTAAAACGAAATAATTATTTCAACGGTCTTCTTTCCTTTGTTTTATGCATTTAAAGTAAACAAACGTAACATGAAACATTTTTTTTACTCGTAATTCGAAAGTAAAAAAATGCACATGGACGCTTTTGTTCATGGTTTGTGGTGGTGTACTCATTTATTAAAACGAGCGGCAATTTCAATAAGATTGGGCGACATGAATCCGTCTAGGTGGGTATATGTTATTTTGGCGTGAAGCAGTAGTGTGCAAACATTATTGTGTTTCAGTTTGAAGGTCACTGAGAGCTAGCGTAATCACTGAGCATATGAGACTTAAGAATTGATGTCTCAGGGTGACGAGCGCAGTGTGGCGTCACACAGAAATGTTCTGGCAGACGTTGCACTTACCATCAGGTGAACGTTTTGCTCGTTTTGTCACATTATGAAATTAAAAAAAATTAAAAATTGAGAATACTGTTGATTGTTTATTATACGTACCTAACGCAAAGTTTTATCGTTTTAAAATTGTCTTCTATTTGTTGTATACATGTATGAAGCTTTTAAATGTATGAAGCTTTGACTTTAAAAAAATTAACATTTTATGGAAGACCTGTTAGACTTAATATGATTGATAGTTAGCTACGCACATATTTAAGTATAACCATCGCCATAATTGCAATAAAATATTTTGTTAACCAGAAACTATACAATGATTCATTCTAACAGTCGAAGTCATATTGCGGCATTGTTTGGAAAATTTATGCCAATGTTTTCTTTTCTTATAATTGAGACATACATCCACAAGAAATAATATTGAAAGCAAAATGATTTTGCTTTCAATATTATTTCTTCATAACTGAAGACGTCATAACAGAAAAGTCTTCCGCCAATGACCCCGGCGGAATATTTCTACGCAGAAGTCTGCCTAAATAAAAAAAGTAAGAACCTGACAGACCGCAGCATACAACTAAGTTATTTATACCAGACCTCAAACACCTGAACCGGTGAGGGGCCACATAGTCTATGTTGCTAGGTGTCTGGTGCTGATATTGCCAATTCGCCTGCGAGGGGGGAGAGGCCTATGCCCAGCAGTGAACTGATTATCAAGATCTTTAATGGTTTTAATTTATTTACATTGTAATAGTAGTTCTGGTTTGAATTTCAATTAAATTTATGACTATTAGATGGTTGTAACACCATAGTATATTATACATGTAATTGTCAATTACAATTTCAATTTACCGTTATATTTCGATCAAAGCTAACGGTGAACTCGGCCCTATTTATTCGATAGCGGTTATATTCTAGGCCAAGACAGCGACGTTCTATTTTCAAATGTGCCATTTGAAATTCGGATTGCACTCGGGCACTGTTTTTGTGCTAAATATTCAATGACTGGTGTCCTGTCAGAATCTATTTTGCGTTTTGTTTTATGTAGCAGATGCTAAAAAGGAATATTGCTACTTTACTTTTTATCTACAGGCTGATATCACTGCCAACATAATACAATAAAGATGATGATGTTCTCCTAGCCGATTTCATCCACGGCGACAACTTTCGAATACTGTCGAGAGCCATCAACTGCGCAGGAGATATTATACTGCCACAAGTGTACGCGTAAACACAGAGGCACTCACTCATCCCAACCTACCCGCGCCCGATGTAACGCTGATGCGATAAGATCGGAGGTAGGCTAGGATGCAGTGTCAGAAACACGGGGACAATCACAACACAACCAGACCCGAAAACCAACAATTTGTGTTTTAGCACAAATGTTGGCTCCGGCTGGGAATCGAACCCAGGACCCGCGGCGTAGAAGTCAGGTACTCTGACCACTAGGCCACGCATGTAGTATATAAACAAAGAAAAATGTGTTACACAGAATGAGTAAATTAAAGGTGTTAAAACATAATGGAGAATCGACTTCTTGATCTGTTCGCAGTTACGGAGGTAAAGTCTAAAACTATTTAACAATCGCGTTAAATAACGTTGAATATTATCTAAACACGAGATAATATTAAGACTGCTTTTCGACAATGTCGTTTCTTCTTCCGTAAGGATGACAAACGAGCTGTAGGTATCCTGTGTGTCTACATCATGGTGTGTGCCATTTTAGATGAAGAGGACCCATGATTACCATAATGGAATGTTCAACAAATCGTTTACCTGATGGTAGGTGCTACGTCTACCTTTAACACATACTAACACAGCAATTGTTATATTTCTGTATGACGACCCACTGCGCCCGTCATCTTGAGACATAAGTTCTTAAATCTCATATGCCCAGTGACTACACTGACTGTCAATGCAAACCGATATACAGTAATGTCTGACCTACTAGAACAACTGGCACAACGGTGGTACCCACGTAGACGGATACCTGCACATCAATCCTAACAAACACAGCAACATTTTACAGCAACTTCTTGTTTACCACGTGCTCAGCGATAAAGGAAAACTTCGCTAAGTGAAGTAACACGCTGTAGGCTAAGTGACTAAACAATTATTGGCTTATTGGCTTAATTATTGGCTTATGTATATGGGCTTCATTACAGTTAAAGTCTTTATCTAAATATTTTTTAAAGTTTTTTCGCGATACATAACGGAAAATAACACACCATACACATTCGACAATAAAATATAGATTATACTAGAAGAATATAATCCTGACACCATAACAATGTTACCTAGGTCTAGTCCTCAAATCAATATGGATCTAGAGCTATACTCTGGATACACTAAAACAGTTTTACGGACTATAGAAATTTGAATATTAGAACGGCGACACGTTTACTTGAAAACTCCAAATTTAAATTTCTATCGACCGTTACGCGATCGAATAAACTTTTTGATCGCATTACATAATTTAAAGATTTCGAGAATTTTCTGTCAATTTTAATCATATAATACTGTAGCAATGCACTTGTATATAACACTAGCGACCCGCCCCAGCTCCGCACGGGTGCAATTAGGAAAAGAAGTGCGCTTAGCACAAAAATATTAAAAACTGAAAAGATTTGATAGCAGAACTGTCAAACAATATGTCACTTTTATTATTGAGATTTAAATACAAAAATACCATATGGATTTTCCGAAAATTTTCTTTCATATAAATCGTGTCCTGACAATTCGACTTGGCACAACCAAAAAAAATCAGCCAAATCGGTCAAGCCGTTCTCAAGTGATGATCTTTCATACATATGGCAATGATTACGGAGATAATTTTGTGTAAATTTTATTATGTACTATGTAGTTGGGCCCAGCGTAAAAAAATCGACCCCGAACGATGATATACATATAAATATAGTTCAGAACCTAAGTTACCCGCTATAATATCAACTATCTGTCAGTGAAAGTCCCGTCGAAATAGGTCCAGCCAGTTTCGGAGATTATCTGGAACAAACAGACAGACAGACAAAATTTAAAAAAAATATTTTTTATAAGTACCGTATATACTTTCATAAGCATTGGGTAAAAAGTTGTTATTTTGTTATTACAAATAAGACACACCCAGAATATTTCTGTGTGACACCACACTGCGCCATCAGTCACCCTGAGACATCAGTTTCAAATGCCCAGTGATTACGCTAGCTCACAGTGTCCTTCAAACCGAAACACAGTAATGCTTGCACACTACTGCTTTACGGCAGAATAACTGGCCCTGGAGTGGTACCTACCTAGACGGATTCCTGAGACACAGACGCAGAGACACTCTAGAGCCAAGATTATAAATAGATCTTATGGCCCTCTTTTGCAAAACAAAAATCACCTCTACGTCAGTCCCATTTCCCCATAGCAAAATACCATACGACATTATGCTGTGAAAATAACTAAAATAAACTAATCGAGCAGTTTCAAAATTAGTCAAGTTTCTAATCCTTTTCACAGCATAAGCTACAGAGCTAAGTCTACTTGCCTAAAATGAGAGCTTCTAACTTTTGTGGCAATCTATGGGGGAGGCCTATGCTATAGCAGTGGACTGGCGATGGACTGAAATAATGATGATGATGTTGATAGCTGTCGCAGTGGCTATGCGATCGGCTTCTACTTCACGGATCGCGGATTCGTTTGCCGCACTGATCAAATATTTGTATGGCCTACAGATAGTTGTTCCGGGTTGGATGTTTGTGTATGTGCATTTTATGTCTGAAGGTACCTATGGTACAGAAGAAATCCTAGTACCGGGCAGTTTTTATAAAAGTAGAATAGATAATAACTAATCAATGTTGACCTTCGTTAAAGGCACACTCAACCACCATATTTACGCTTGCATAAAACATCTCAGTAATTTTCTATGTAGGTGTACACGTGCCGTTTCTGGATGAATAAATTCATTTGAAATCAATTCGAGACTCCGTATTCCACGTGAATATAATTTTGGTTGTCTCAAGGATGGCCGGCCCTATCTGAAAACAATTATCCATGTCGGTGGTATATTTGTTCCCATAAATAAACTTGAATATAGGCTGCTTTAACTCCTAAAGCTTTTGGCAATTACACGTGCCAGTTTTTAATATAACGGTTGGCGTAGTTGCTGAGAGTTTGGCTGCGCTAGTGGTCGCGTGTTCGATTTCCATTATTTGTAAGTTCCGGTATGTGTACTTGTGCATTTGACACCTATGTACACTTGAAATCCCAGTGAAGAACGACGAACTTTTTTCTGTGTTGCTGAATACCTCCGGCCATAGTATGGTTTAATCGATTTTCATTCGATAATATATGTTATAAAATATGTCTAGATATCCTTAAAATGTTTTGAAATCCTGTTGATGGATTTTGGAGTAACATAGTGGAAACGGGCTTTTTGAATAAAAATAAACATCGTAAGAAAACATGCATTTCTGAGAAATAAAAAATATTTCGAGGACATGTGAAGTCCGCCATCCCGCATTGGAGCAGCGTGGCGGACACTTCCCGGCTTCAAAAGCCTCTCGGAAATAAGAAGGTGGCCTGTGGTCAGCAGTAAGACATTTAAAGACTGTGACTTTACTTTTAATATTATGCCATCCCATTTAATCCCTTTGGGGGAGTCGTAACAGTCGACTCAGGGAAATGGCAGGAAAATCGCATGGACTTCGATTGATGGCAGAATAACCATCTCTTTTATGCCAGACCTAAAATATCTGTTAATAGTGTGATAATGCGATCGCTAATGCGCTTACCAAGCGTGTTCATTACGGCAAATCATTGTAATAAATGTAATATAAGCAGTGGTAGCTCAAGGGCCTGGCGCTCGCTCGCTCGTGACCTGAGTTGGATCCCCGATGTGGGCACTTATTAAATTGTTTTTAATTTTAAATGCTGATTTACTAAGTGATCAGCTGTGAAAGAAAACATCGTGAGGAAACACGCATGTCTCAGGAATAAAGATATTTATTATATAATTAACTAGTCTGGCCATAAATACTGTTACATAAAAACTTTTCTTTTTTACAACTTTTTAATTATTTTGTATTTGGAACACGTATATTATTTTAAAAACTTCTTTCGATTTTGCGCCATTTCACAGATTTTTTCGTGTTCATTATCAAATTACAATATGGAATAGGGTGTTAAATAAAATAGGATTGCAGTGATCGCCTTGCACAAAGTGGGTATGGAGCCGTCGGACATATTCCAGACACTTCTAAAGCTTGGTATCAGCCGTATGTTCGTATATCGTACTATCAACAGATACAACAACACTTCCTCTGTCGAAGACCAGAAAAGATCGGGGCGGCCGCGTGCTGTTAGAACTCCAAAGGCTGTTAATGCTGTTAGAGCCAGAATTCGTCGAAACCCTATTAGGAAGCAAAAAAATGTTATCGCGAGAAATGAAGATTCCCGCTAAGACTCTGTCGCGTATTGTAAAACAAGACCTGAATCTCGGTGCTCATCGTCGATATACAGGAAATGCCCTAAATCAATCTTTACAATTGAAGAGAGTGGATCGATCAAAACGCCTTTTGTCGCGATACGCAGGTGAAAGGCACAGAAATATCCTCTTTACCGATGAAAACATTTTCACTATTGAAGAACACTACAATAAGCAAAATGATAAAGTGTACGCTCACAGTTCTAAAGAAGCTGCTCAAGTGGTCGGAAAGGTACAACGTGGTCATCATCCTGCGTCAGTGGTGGTTTGCTGGGGCGTGTCTTATTAAGTAGTCACAAAACTAAATTTTTGTGAAAAAGGAGTGAAAACTTTAGCCAAAGTGTATCAAGATACAGTCTTGGATCATGTTGTGAAACCTCTCAGCAATACACTTTTTAAAAATATACCGTGGACTTTCCAGCAGGACTCTGCACCTGGCACGAACTACCCAAGCCTGGCTTGAAACCAAGGTTCCGGACTTTATAAGAGCTGAAGACTAACCCTCATCTAGCCCAGACCTCAACCCTTTGGACTTCAAATTATGGTCAGTTTTAGAAGACATGGCCTGCTCTAAACGACACGGCGACATTGAGTCTCTTAAAAAATCTATGGAGCAAGCAGTGGCGAAATTTCCCTTGGAAACAGTGCGTAAATCCATAGAGTCGCGGCCAAACAGATTAAAGGCCTGTATAAAAGCCAAAGGTGGCCATTTCGAATAGAATATTTTTTTTATTTTTTGCTGAGACTAATAAATATGTAGGTATAAATTTTAAAAGTAATACATTACTTAATTTAAAAAAATGCATTTTCATTTGTAACAGAACTTATGGCCGGACTAGGTATATATGTGAAATCCACCAATCTGCAATGGAGAGGGATGGAGGAAGCTTTGGGACATTTAAAGGCTGTTACTTTTTTAAATAATATATTTTTAAACATTATCGTACTTAATTTAGTGTTGGAAAGAGTTTCTAGATGGCTCTTCTCTGAGGTTGTATTTTTCGAACGAATAATGGCTAGTCTAACAAGTCCTAACAAGTCTAAATTGCAAAATGAAATTCTGGCTTTTGGCTTTGAATTATACAATCTGAACAAACTATCAAATTATTACCAGAAGTTATCTGTACAGTTGGGAAGAAGAGAGTAAAAGACGGTTAAATAAGGCTTTTATTTATCTTATGATTACTGCTGTACGTTTAAAAAGAATCCGCTACTGAATGAAATATCTCTTGTTAGAATGATCTTTCGTAATTGTTTCACTTGGTAGGTGGATTAAAAATTGCAATAGGTGCTAGAATCTCGTACCGTTGGCGCTGCATCCAGTCAGGTGGTCTGAGTTGTCTTTGGTGTGTTACATTTAGGTGATTCCTCCATCAGTCGGAGACTACTATATTCTAAAAATTCTAGAATTTCCGACTTCGTAAGCTAATTACACAGTGTACTCGATACAGAGAGTATACTAAATATTATAAATATTACACATGACAGAAATGAAAAAATTAATTAAAATAAAAGTAAATAAATACACAATGTATAGCTCTCTTTCTCTTTCTCTGTACCGTATATCTTTCTTCTCCCTCATGTAACGAAATGCGCCTAGACGTGACGCGTCCTTGAAATTTCACTCTCAATTGTCGTCCAATTATCGAATCGCCGCCAAAGACATTTCACTTCAATAATACCTTTTTGTCATCATTATTAGATAATAACTTTAATAATGAATGTTTTACAATATTTGTACAGTTTACTCATGTATTCGATGCATATGCATCAAGCCTTTAAAACCAAAACTATAAATTTAGTGACACTAACAGACACACAGGTCATTCAAACTCTAAAATTTAACCTTAAGCTAAAATAATTTAGAAACTACATTTTGCACCTAATTTGGAACTAAAATTTCAATATGCCACAGCTGAATCATAGTCTGAATCAAAGTTATTGTTATTGGAATCCTTGTATTTATCAGCGTCATTATGTACCTCCTCATCATTAAACATTTGATCTAACTCAACGATACCTTCAGAAGAATACACATTATCATGACCCTGGGCATCATATAAAGTATCTTGTCGATACATTTTAGCATCTTCATCCAAAGAGACTACATCTTCATCTATCGTATCACTCTCAAGCAAATTATTATTGTATTTACCATTGTCAGCGTAAACATCATTAGACTCCGCCTGTAATTTTTCAGCTCGGTATTCATTTTCCTTGGTGTCTTCGTCATTCTCCTCATTTGATTTACTTTCATCACAATCACCAAGATTGTCTTCATAGTCTTTATCTTCATTTACGTTATAACCAGCATGGATGTTTTTTGTTTCATCGGATGTGTCGTCATTTTCATCATCATCTTCAACTGATCGTGCTATATCGTACACGTTAGAACTCGCCTGCCCTATTTCTGCATGACTCTCGTTATTTACTACTTTCTCCAAACTATCATCTATGTCCTCTGCGCTGTTGTTCATATTACTTTCATCAGAAGTTTGGTAACCATTAGAATGGTCTATTCTTACGTTAGAGATAGAACTTTGGCCATTAGTCCCAGGGTCCGTGTTACTCGGAACTGTTTGCAACGTCATCACAGCATCATACGGGATCCCTGCGTTACCGAAAAATACTAGGACAACGTATTTGTAACCAGGACCACCGTCAATGACATTTGCTTTAAGGTTTGTACCGAAGTCTATTCCACTTACTCTCACGTGTGTTATTAAGTCCCCGTCATTGATTGCGGGATATCGAACAGCTATGGAGCCACCGGGAGCGGACACTCGGATTTGTTCCGTATTCGTTTTCTCGAGTTCTTCATTACCCACGTCCAACAAGAAAACGAATGGATACTTATGAAATGGATTAGCGACACTGGCAACTACGAGGGAGCAAATTAATAAAACAAATAACATTGTAACGTTTCGAGCGCTCAACGGTAATGTTAAGTCATGGTACAATAATCAGATACTTATATTATTCGATTTCATGGTTGACACAATCCAGTTTTTATTTGACCTTGACGGTATGACATTTCAATGTCGAAACTCTGATCTTCATCTTTTAAAAAAATACTAGGAAAATCTGAAAGCTTCCTTATTATTGTTGGACTACGTTTAGGGATGCCCTTTGGGTTAAATGAAACGCGTTTTAATATTATATTAAAATTAAGGAATAATAAAACAATGTCATTATTCGTATATTTATTTCATTCAGGAGTCATACGACGGAATTAATAGTATAGGCAAATATATTTCGTGTTTGACACAGACAGCCATTCATATCACAATGCATATTTTATTACGTTAACCATATCTAAACCAGTACTATTGGTTAATGGAAGATTTATCTAAGTAAGCACACATAAATAATATCAATATTGCTTTCTATTCATTTATAAGGAGAGTACCTAAAGTTCAACTCATTAAATGGTAATGGATATAAGCAATTTTGTATTTGAAAACATTCAACGAACAAACGATCAGGAATATTCTGATCACAACCTTCCCACATAACCTACGAAGAATAGATTTTGACATTAAAGACGACCAAAGCACCAATATTTATTTTTATCGATTATTTTAAGAAAGCCAATAAGGATTGTTTTTAAAAAAAGAGATAGTAACGAGACGAGCAAAACGTTCACCTGGTGGGAAGTTCATCGTCTGCTCATAACAAATGCCGTCACCTAGAAAATATCTATGTGGTACCACACTGCGCCCGACCTACTGTGACATCGGTTCTTAAGTCTCATATGCTCAGTAATTACGCTAGCTCTCAGTGCTCTTGAAACCCAAACACAGTAATGTTTGCACACTACAGCTTCACAGCAGAATAACTAGCCCTAGGGTGGTACCTACCTACCTAGACGGATTCCTGCATTCCTTCTCTGTCTTTATTCAAACATTTCAATCGCATCAAGCAATTTTATCACAACTTTATATTACTAGTAAAATTGTATTTCACACAATAAATCAACTTTTTCGATTACAAGATTTTCATAAGCTATATTTCAAACTGATTATCACATGTGTTTAATAATTTAAGACCACGATTATAAAATGGCAAAACTAACGTAGAAAACCTCTCACTTGTTTGTTTTGATGTTGCAACGATGATTCCGCTCTCTCCGCCTGCATAATTAAATTATCTAACTTGCTATTTTGGGACGTCATTTGCTTATCAATCTTAAAAATAGAAGTTTTTTCAACTTTTTGCAATGTTTTTAAATCGTCCAACGCAGAATTAATGTCGCCTCCATTTTGTTTAGATTTTGCCACACATGGAGTGAATTCATTGTCGTTAGGCCCAAGACCAGTGTTGATAGAGCCAATTTCTAAATTTTTAGGAGGAATGTAATCTTTATCATAATTCGTTTGACCAATATAACTTGGTTCACTGGAATAAGACAAATTGTCTTTTGATGTAAGTTTTACACGAAAAAAGTTTGTTAGACTACCGCATACGCCCTGCAAAAGATAAATTGCAAAAGATAAATTGCTTAAAAGATAACATGCAATGAATGTTAGTTAAAAATTACTACCTTTAAGCGATTAAGTTTAGTTTGAGTAGAAGATAAAATCGTGTTCAACTCTGTTAAGCCACTGCTAACTTCCTTTAAGTCATCGTTTAACATTGCGGTATTCTGTAACAGATATATTGATGATAAATAAATTACAATAGGCGTAGTAAATGTATGGTATATTTTCGACAATTTATTAAAAGTGTAACGCAAGTCACTTTTATATTTCGTTTAATCGTGCGTTCAAGCAATTGCGACAATTTTCGCGAAACAAGTACATCATGGTGAAATCCTATATACAATACCTTGAAACTAGATATAGATATATCCAGAATTTCAGCGTCTATCACTACTATTTTCTTTATTGGTGTTTTAATTATCTCAAATAAAGCGCAACCGTTGTTTCAATGTCACTAACTTGTGCTGACATCTATTGTTTATCTGTAGAAAAGAAGCTCAAAAAATCTAAAGTTGATCTAAAGTTATTACTATTATTACCTACAGAAGAGATTAGGAATTTTACTTTTTTTAAGTAACTTAACTTACAGTAAATCTTTTTGTTATTTGAAAACAGATATAAAAATGCCAAAGTATAATAGTAAATTGTTTACCAAGAAGAAAATAATTACTTGAGCAAATGAAATAAAATGCGTCACCGAATAATTATGTAAAATATTCGAGCCTAGGTTAATTGTATTATCAGTATAGGTAAAAGATGGTATAAGAATAACATCCAGAACCGAGTCACGATTACGTAGGAATTAATAAGAACGTGGGGTTAAATTTTACCTCGGCAGTTCTTATGTCGACTTCCTCGAACTCAGCAACGTCCAAATTTATTATTGATTTTCTCCAAAAATTCTTCTTTATTTGGTAAAGGCTGTCCAAACAATTCTGCCCTTGTACATGCATCTTCATATGCTTTTACTGACATTGTTTTAAATAAATACTTTATACTTTAAAAAACAGACATCACAGTCAAATTATTTTAATAAAAAATTGAGTATTCTAGTCTAAAATATAGTTTCGTATAACAATGGTAAAGTACTTTAAGTAAGTAAATATATTTCTAATTCTAACACAAGCATTACATATTTTAACAGTGTTACCCACTGGAAACATAACTTAGTATTGATTTTTTTGGGGTACAGTCTAGAAGTGATCGTAGTTTGTTTTAAAGTCCATTTTAAAAACTAATTAATTGATGAAACGTAATTTCCGTATGAAATCAAAGTAAACAATTTTTTTTTATTTTCTTTAATGCACATTCAAGCAGCTATCATTAAAAATATATTTGAAATTAGCGCCAAAAAAGCGCAGATTGCTAGACTTAAAAATAATAACTAAATTTAAAAAAAAATCTTTGAAATTAATATGTAAAAATTTATTTTTAAGAATATTGTAATACTATACAATATAAATTCCATTTCCACTAATACTAGAACATTCTTTTACTTTTTGACTTAATGTGGTGCCAATTACAAACAGCTGTTTATCAGCTGGAGAAAGTTCATTGACTGACCCGAATTTTAAACAATCTGTCAAAGAGCGATTCTATGGTCTTTTAATTTCCTTTCCATTCTTTTCTAAATGTGTAGTGTGTACGTATTTTCCTTTGTTTCACTATTGTCACTTGTCTCAGTACCAGTAGTTTCTTAAAGTTAAACATTTTATGTTAAATGCTCGTTAAATCCGTTTTATCAAATTTATTTAGACACAAACCGCTGATTAGAATATCTGCAACAGCAATGTCTTCAAGTAAGAAGTTAATTTTATAATATAACTGATTTTACATAGCGACGTTGAAATCTACCTACTGTGTATTACAGAATGCTAGGATTTACTCATTCAAAATTTTGCTGACGCATCATATTACTCAAAAAATTGCTTTAATCTTGACTTTTACTAGTTGACACTTTTATTTTTAATTAAATGTTATCTTAAATTGTCAAAATGATTACACAAAATGAAATATTATGACTTTATGAATAAATTAATCAAAGTAGCACTGTATAATTCGTCATGTATTAAACACAATAAATACCTTATGGGCATTGAATTTTGCCACTCAAGTGAGTTCATTTATCATCACTAATCAATAATAGAATAAAAACTAATACGACCTGGAGTCATTTAATGACGGAGATCAAGCTAAGGGGTTCATAGGTGGTTGGTATACATAAAAATGTTATAATAACAATTTTATTTTGTAATTTAATCCGTGAAATAAACTACAAGCTAGATATAACTGTTACGATATGTTTGATAAGACAAGTGATTATTTGAACCGGTTTAAAGTTAGTATTCAAATTTATCTAATCATTAATATTTACAAGTATGTAAGCTCTTTATTGTACTAGATAAGGTGATGGTTGATACATAGTGAGTACAAAAACATTTGGGAAAATACTGATTACCTCATGTATGAGTTCATAAAAAATACTACATTATAATAGATTAATATAGCTATATTTATTTTTAAGTATATACCAAAAGATAAATAGATTTTATTTTACCCCCAAACCATACAAAACCAAAAGTTTAAATTTTTAGGTATAATGATGGTTTAATAGCTAGTAATCATTTCATCCAGGCAATTTCATAATATAGTGAACATGGTTGAGACTACCTACATATAAATGACATCATGATAAGCTTGTTCTTTTAAATAATAATGCCACATATAAGGATTTCTCCTGTAATGTGGGTGCATTTTGTTATTTTAAGATATAAATTGCACATCCACAAATAGCCACACCCGAAACATCTATCTGTAGACCATATTAATATTTGTCCTGCCCAGAAATTGAACCTACAACCCATAGCGTAGAGCCAATCTCTTAGCCACTGGCTCACCAAGCTGAAAAGGAAGGAACATGAACATATAAATATAGTTGGTTATTCATAAATTATTGTAAAGAAATAACTAGTGTTAATTTCTTGCTTTTTTATACTTTAATATAAATTGACTTATTTTTTTATACTTTGTATTTCCACAACAATACATAATATTCTTAAAATTTAACCCTAAAATATGTACCTTTGGTAATTCCAGAGCCTCTAAGCATTGAAACATTGACAAAATTGAGAGAAAACTTCTATGCGGACCCAAAGAATGAATTGGCACAAAACGCTTGTACTCGCTTTGATCCCTTCGAAGTTGCCATTAGTAGAAGAAAAGCTGATAACACTTTACATGTCTATAATATAAAAGTAAGTATTGAAAGTTGTTATGGTTTTGATTTTTTTTTGTTAATATTTAAAAAACTGAAGGCAAATTAAAAAGTATCAAATTTAGATATCATATTTTATTATAATGTTTATTGAAGCTTTGAGTGACATCATTTCTTTAATGGCTACTTCGTATTTAGATAAGTTGAATTCGCTGGTTGAATGGTTATTGGTTCACCTGATGGTAAGTGCAACGTCTGCCCATAACAGATGCTGTGTTACTCTGAACATTTCTGTGTAGCACCACACTGCGCCCATCACCCTGAGACACGAGTTCTTAAGTCTCATATACCCAGTGATTACTAAAACACAGTAATGTTTGCACAGTACTGCTTCACGGCAGAATAAATGGCCCTGGGGTGGTACCTACCTAGATGGATTCCTGCATAGGAACTGTCTTCCGTTTAGGGACAAGGCTATGCTTTTGCAGAGTTGAATTTTTCCTCTTCTTGACTATGGTGATGTATGCTGTTTTGACCTGAATGCAGATCTCCTCAACAAATATGATGGTCTTCTGAATAACTGCATTTGATTCATTTTCAATATTCGAAAGTATGACCGGAGTACAGTTTACTCACAACTCTTTACTCTATTCTGAATTCTCCTACTACCCCTTCCTACTTAATTCCTCACTTTCAGTATCTTTACTCCACCCATGACAGAAAGCTTCATTCTTCCAGTAACCTTCTACTTCAGTGTCCCTCTCATTTTCACTACATCTTCAACCACACAGCAACATTCCCTTGGCACGATGTTTCTCGATTTGTCAATCAGAGTTACTCCAGCTATACTTCTAAAACTTCTCAATTCCACAGTGTTAATCTTACTTTCATGATTTTTCTGCCAGACCTAGCATTCACTACCATACATAAATGTGGGGACAAATGTATGTTTATATTCTGTATTTAGTTGTCTATGTATGTTTTGTACATTTTTTTTACTTTCATACATAACTACATTTGACTGTACAGAAAATTACCACCATAACACACAGATTAAATTATTTGTAAAATTACCACTAGATTAATAAATATCCTAGTAGTCGCATGGTTAAAGATATGATGGGGATGGGTGTTAAAGAACTATTTTAACAAAAACACTAGTCTCTATTTAATGGAAACCGTAATGTTTTTACTTCTATTATATTTATGGCTATAACCATTTATATTCAAGTAGCCCAAGACTGCGACGACGTCCACGTGGACATAGGTTTTTTTAAAATTTAGTGAGAATTCTTCGATTTTCCATAATAAAAAGTATCCTATATCCTATCTCTGTGCCGAATTTCGTAAAGATCGGTTCAACGGTTGAGGTTTGAAAAGGTGGCCAGCAGACAGAGGTAACTCCCTCTTTCGCATTTATAATATTAGTAAAGTTATGGAATATGCCTAAATTATATTACAGCTTTATAGCGAAAATACTTTTTTTTAAGAAATTACCGAATATTTAGAAATTAAACTAATAATTAATAATTTGTTGGTTTAAGGTTGAATCGGAAGGTAAACCAGTTACTAATCAAGAGAACACGGGTCGATGTTGGCTCTTTGCTGCTCTCAATGTGATGCGACTACCTTTCACGAAAAAGTATGGTATTGAAGAGTTTGAATTTTCGCAGGGGTAAGTACTAAATAATCTGTAATCGGATTCCCAGACTTCAACACTTGTAGATTTTTTGGTTCCCCCCCAACCAATTTGGTCCAACCCCGTGGGCAGAATTCCTGTGCAGGAATCCGTCTAGGTCTAGGTAGTTCGTCTAGGAGTCCACCCCAGGCCAGTTATTCTGCCGTGAAGCAGTAGTGTGCAAACATTACTGAGTTTCGATTCAAAGGGCACTGAGAGCTAGTGTAATCACTGGGTATGTGAGACATAAGAACTTATATCTGAGAGTTACGGGCGCAGTGTGGTGTCACACAGAAATGTTCTGCGTGATATTGCATTTGTTATGGGTAGACGTTGCACTTACCATGAAGTGAACGTTATTCCCGTTGCGCCAATCCTTTAAAAACCCGGCCACACTAACTGCCACTGTCACACATGCTAAATGGTTTATTAGCACCCCTTCAGTATTGATTAAATCACCATGACCGCAGCTGTGGCTGCCACAACCGCGTCGCCTAGTGGTCAGACTGACTGACCTGACTTCTACGCCGCGGGTCCTGTGTTACAATCCCAGCTGGAGCTATCGATTTGTGCGAAAATACAAATTGTTGATTTTAGGGTCTGGTTGTGTTGTGCATGTGAAATATGTCTGTAAGGGCACCATTGATTACATGAGGCGATTTTTCGACCCCCCTGGTGAGATGTGAGATTTGAACTAGAGATATGGACTCCACCTACTCTCACGTGAGGTTTTTCAAACTGAGATTTTGCTCGATATATTAGTTGACTAGATTGTCAACAGATGGATGACGCTTTCTGCAATTTAATTCATTCATTTAATCTTCGTAATCACATTTTTAACGAAAATATAAATTTTAACACAATCATATATTTTTCGTCATTAGAGGAAAAAATAATCTTCAAAATGGCGTATCAAACATTAATTTTTATACGGTATTAAGGGCGATATTTAATACCGACAACAAAACACCTTTGACAAATTATATATTTAGAATGTAAAGTAACACCTGTACACTGTTACAAAGTGTTTAAATACGAACTAAATTTCATTACACAAAAATTATTGATAGTTCTCTAAGTACTTGACTTCTACGCCCCGAGCCCTGCGTTCGAAACCCAGCCGAAGTCAACATTATTGCAAAAATGCAACCGATCACGAAAACCAACCTAGAGTTTCAGTAGACCCCGTGGTTGTGTTGTGCATATGACATTATGTATCTAAAACGTACTCGCAATACAGGAGAAATTCTAATACTTTACGTTTTTTTAATAAACATTAGTAACAAATTACATGATCTCTGAAAAATCCCCAGCATCAGAGCTTAATGCTAACGAGTTGTGTAAATTATGATTTTTATTTGACAAAGTGTCTAGACGAGCAAAACGTTCACCTGATGGTAAGTGCAACGTTTGCCCATAACAGATGCTGAATCACGCAGAAAATTTCTGTGTGACTCCACACTGCGCCCGTCAACCTGAGACATCAGTTCTTAAGTCTCATATGCCCAGTGATTACGCTAGCTCTCAGTGCCCTTCAAACCGAAACACATTAATGTTTGCACACTACTGCTTCACGACAGAATAACTGGCCCTGGGGTGGTACCTACCTAGACGGATTCCTGCATAGGAAACCTACCACCAGTAGAAAAACCAGTAGAAAATTTAGTACAAATTTAATCTATTTATATATGTATTTCTTTGCAGTTACTTATTTTTCTGGGACAAGATTGAACGCTCGCACTACTGGCTGAATAACATTGTGGAGACAGCGAAACAAGGAGAAAAATTGGAAGGGCGCCTCGTAAACTTTCTTTTGAAGGTATATTTTTTTAAATAACGCTTTGGATTTTTATTCTATTTCTTTAAAAATCTATGAATTTTGGTGATAAGAAAATAAGAAAGAAAGAAAGAAAGAAAAAACTTTATTCAATACTACAACACAACATACATTAACAATTCAAAAAATAAGTAAACAATAAGATACGACGTATTACAAGTATAATAAGCGACAGTTACAAAAAAAAAAAACAATACAACTATTTCAGTCCACATTATACAAATGCGCTGTGCCTAATTAACTACATTTAATGCCATAATGAAAATCATATTTATATTGTGAGCTACGGATCTGATCTCTGCCTAGCCCAATGGAAAGAAAGGCGTGGCTATATGTATTTATATATTTGTTTACAATACGAAGTGAGCCCGCGACGTTGTTATGTCATTTCATTTCAAAATCCAAACCGGTTGGAACTAGAAGACCTTTGCTGAGAACATAAGGCAAGAAACACAAGTTCCTTGCAGCTTCTTCTTTGAGAAGGTCTTCTCTCCAAAAGATTTTGAGATATAAGAGCTGAAGACATAAGTTGATACCATAATTAGTATCCGTAATTAATGTACTAGTTTTTCATTTAAATCTTAATTTTAAGATAAATTTTGCTATGTAATTAAACATACAACAGGAATAACTGATTGACGCATCTGCTATTCCTCTGGTATTGTAGATGTTCATGGGCGGCGGTGATTACTTACCATCAGGTGAGCCGCTTGCTCGTTTGCCCCCACTTCCATAAAAAAAAAATTGAAACTCGAAAATTATAAAATTACTTACTGTTCCCACAACTTCGTTCTCAAGTAGTTAATCGTATAGTTAGAAAGGTTATTAAAAGAAATTTAGAACAAAAATCTTATTTTTCTTACAAACTCTTATTTGTAAGACCTTTGTTCAGCGGAGATATTTAAATGTTAGTTAGACTCAGCTGGCTCTAGTCTACCTAACTCATCGATGGGCGGAGGCAGTCGAGACCAAGGAGTAGCCGCCAGTTGAGTCACCAGTTTTCTCAAAGACCTGAGCATCATGGTCATATCTGACGGTGAAGGCTCGGACTCCAAGTCCGAATGCTGGTGTTCCAAAAGGCTGCGTATTATCGCGAAACCTGTTTTTTTTTTATATCTTAGAGGAGGCAAACGAGCAAGCGGCTCACCTGATTGTAAGTGATCACCGCCGCCCATGAACATCTACAATACCCGAGGAATAGCAGATGCGTTGCCGGCCTTTGAGGAAGGAGTAGGCTCTTTTCTTTAAGGTCCCTAAGTCGTATCGGTCCGGAAAAACCGCTGGCGGCAGCAGATTCCATATGGTGCTTGTGCGGGGCATTCCCTTCCAGGTGACCGCGAAACTGAACGTCACTCGATATGTCGACGCCAAGAATACCGATACTGGCTGAGGCAACGAGGAGAGTGCTCTCAAAATTAGGTGATACGACAAAGGGTTTCTTTTTAGCGGTAAACGCGCAAACCTGTGTCTTCTTGGGGTTGAACTGGACTAGATTTAGTCGGCCCCAATTCGAGATTTTGTCTAACAAAAACTCGACTTCAGACACAAGTTTGTTCCGGTACTCGTCAACGTGTTCCCGAGAAATATTAGCACGGCCGGTGTATACGGCATCACCAGTGCTGTCATCTGCATAGCAATGAATGTTACTAATTTGCAACATATCATTGATATGCAGAAGAAACAGGGTTGGTGATAGCACACAGCCTTGTGGGACACCAGCATTCACAGACTTAGAGTCCGAGCATGCACCGTCAACTACGACCTTGATGCTCCGGTCTGTGAGAAAACTGGTGACCCAATTACAAAATTTCTCGGGAAGCCCGTAAGAAGGCAGCTTCGAAAGAAGCGCTTTGTGCCAGACCCGATCAAAGGCCTTCGCTATGTCCAAGCTAACTGCCAGGGCCTCCCCCTTACTCTCGACTGCTTCCGCCCATCGATGAGTGAGGTACACTAGAAGATCACCAGCCGAGCGACCCCGACGGAAACCGTACTGGCGGTCGCTAATCAGCTGGTGCTCCTCTAAGTACCTCAAGAGCTGGCAGTTCATAATGGACTCCATAATTTTGGAGAGCAAGGAGGTGATGGCGATCGGCCTGTATCAACGTTGTCATTGATATTTTGCAGAATTACGATACAAATTAGTAACAGTCATTGCTATGCAGACGACAACACTGGCGATGCGTTGTACACCGGCGTACCAATATTTCTCGAGAACACGTCGACGAGTACCGCAACAAAAAAAAAATTGTTACGAGGAATAGTTCGGAATCATTCCAGCCGCTAAGCTTCACAATCGTAAATCGCAGCACAGCACAAAATTCCATCCACATCACCTCGATGGTTGGCATTCCACCACTGTGCGCTTTTCTGCCACGCACGACCACTCTGCGGAACTTGCTGCCGCTAGGGCATTTCCGGAGCGATACGACTTAGGAAACTTCAAGAAAAGTGCCTATTCCTTTTTCAAAGGCCGACCTTCGCGATTCCTCTGGTATTCCGAATGGTCATGCGCGGCGATGATCACTTAACAACAGGTGAACAGTTTGCTCGATTGCCCCCTGTTCTAAAAACCAAATGTGTACTCCTATTTTATATGTATTATATTATATTTATAGACGACCGCGTGGCCTAGTGGTCGAAGTCCTGACTTTTACGCCGCGGGTCAGACCGAAACACAGTAATGTTTTCACACAACCGCTTGACAACAAAATAACTGGCACTGCGGTGGCACCTAGGCGGGAACCCTACTAATGAAGGAAAGGAAGTTAATTTGCTAAGATCCGCATGAGAAAATATAAAATGGTGTATATTACCCAGTTGTTGAAAAGCACCGCCCGCCCTCCCTCAGTAGCGTGCACAAGCAAACTAACACCGCCACCAGATACCCTCCACCACTACAACACTAACACTAGGTAATATACACAGCCTAATAGTAAACTGACATCCGCGTGGCCTAGTGGTCGGAGTCCTGACTTTTACGCCGCGGGTCCTGGCTTCGAATCCCAGCCGGAGCAACGTTTGTGCAAAAACAAATGTATGTCTGTAAAACGCATCCACGATACAAGAGAAATTCTCCCGTGAGACTTCGTTTTAAATAAATAAAACATTTATGATTTATCATTCAAATTTTTTTGTTCAGGATCCTATCAATGATGGCGGGCAATGGGACATGATCGCCAACTTGGTGAACAAATACGGCCTGATGCCGAAGAAATGCTTCCCCGAGTCGTTCAGCTCACGCCGGAGTCTGCATATGAACGCGCTTATTAAAACCAAGGTGATTGTTTGGTGTCTGGCAGTAGAATAGCACCTACCTCTTTCCTACCGAGGTGTCGTAAGAGGCGACTACGGTATTGTACGGAAAGTCTTAATTCGTGGAGAATAACCCCATAGTATGCAGTGCTGTCACTATACTGCTCGTGGGAACGTAGTGCGTAATAAGAATTTTTTGGATTGTACCAAAATGGCGACGACGTGGTTCGTTTTTATAAGTTCGTCCTGTATGTATGAAAATGATGCAATCGTCACCTGCTGTAAGTGCAACATCTACCCATAACAAACGCCATGTCACTCAAAACACATCTGTGTCGTCACACTGCGCTCGTCACCCCGTGACGTCAGGGTCATCTCATATCCCCAGTAATTACATTAATAGTGTCCTTCAGACCGAAACACAGTAATGTTTTCACACAACCGCTTGACAACAGAATAACTGGCACTTGGCACCTAGGCGGGAACCCTACTAATGAAGGAAAGGAAGTTAATTTGCTAAGATCCGCATGAGAAAATATAAAATGGTGTATATTACCCAGTTGTTGGAAAGCACCGCCCGCCCTCCCTCAGTAGCGTGCACAAGCAAACTAACACCGCCACCAGATACCCTCCACCACTACAACAGGAACACTAGGTAATATACACCATTGAAGTCGAGACCACGACTCGTGTTGCGCCCCAAAACGAGGCATTATCAAGCGTCATAGGCTGCGATGGACAGCCGCCGAGAACCCTACCCTCGTCGTTTCAGCCTATCACTGGTCCACTGCTGAACATAGGTCTCCCCCATAGATTACCACAAAAATTGTAGCTCTCATTTTAGGGGGATTTTGCCATAGTTGCCACGCTTGGCAGGCGGGTTGGCAACCGCAGTTTATCTATTCACATGTTCCCGGAAGATGCTGCTACCCATCTCCTGGTTTTTATTTTCCCTCTGTCGACTTTTACGACATCCCCGGGATGAGATGGGGTGGTAGATTCTCTTAAGTCGCTAACACACGAACCCGACCATACTATTAATAATATTCTCGGCGATTTTATTTGGGTGACCGTTTCGTGGAATGGACGTGGTATACGTCGATGGTATTCGTAGAAGTGTTGCATATTCTCAGTTGCGAGAGTTCGCGAAGGAGCTGAGAGACATGGTGGCCGCGAAAGCCGCCGATGAAGAGATACAGAGGACAATTCACGCACAAGTCGCCATCATTTACAATATCGTCGCCACTTGTTTAGGTATTTTTTTTTTTTATTTTAATGGCTTTCTAACTGATGGTATATGTGCAGAAATGAAAAACTATTCAAAAATAATTTAGAGGAAAACGTTCACATTAAAAGCTTCTCATACTCACTTACTAATACAGACATATCAAGCATCGATTAAAAATTCATTTCTACTTCAATAAGGTTTTACGTTAAATCAAATAACCAACACCAACAAGAAATACATAACAAAGACATTAAATAAAGCAAAATACAATTCACTGGTGGTAGGATGCCAGTTATTCTGCCGTGAAGCAGTAGTGTGCAAACATTACTTTGTTTTGGTCTGAAGGGCACTGAGAGCTAGCATAATAAGTGGGCATATGAGACTTAAAAACTTATGTCTCAGGGTGACAAGTGCAGTGTGGTCCTACACAGAAATATTCTGGGTAGCACGCATCTGTTATGAGTAGACGTTGCACTTACCATCAGGTGAACGTTCTGCTCATCTCGTCACTTTATCAAATCAAATAAAAAAGTTTCCTTTTTTGCAGTAAATCACAGTTATGCGTTAAACAAAACAATAATTAGTAAAAGTATAATTACGATGCTGGCACCTCGGTTATTTAAAATATAACTAAAAATAATTTTAACAGACCATAACATACATTGAATAAGTTATGAAATGATAATACCAATCAATGTATTATGTAAAAATTAAAAGAAATCGGTTTATACCATAGGATTAGAATATCATTTTTTTAGCAGTAAGTCACACATTTAAATACTCTTGAATTATTAATATTTTAACTTTATTTAAAGTATACTAGACTGCTCAAATCAACATCAATATCGATGCATCTATCGATCAGTTAAAAGACAATATTGAAATACTTGATCATCTTAACTGAAAGCTACGTAGAATTTACTAAATAGGCAGTAAATAATATTTTTTTAAAGAATCTCCTGATGAGCTGAAAAGCTTGTTAGGAAATTGTTCAAGACAATAGTAGAATGGCAGGCTCGACGGGACGGACGAGATCCTGTGAAGTCATGGTCCGTACCCTAAACCATTATGACTATTGGTACTTAAACTACAAAAAGTTGCCTTCACACTGTTGTCAGATTTGCATTTATTATAGAGAGTAAACTTCACAAATGTTTGTCTCATGCAGAAATCGATCGTGCTACCCGTAGCAAAGATACGAATCGCTTTGTCACTGCGTCAACCAAGCGGGATACTAGGAATGTTGAAGTCGGACATGAGATTTCAGTGTTCTACATTAAATAAGATTTGACAGAACTTGAAATAACTTGTTAAAGACCAATAATAAAATGTTTTTTTTTTATTGTATAAAGTGATGAAACGAGCAAAACTTTTACCTGATGGTAAGTGCAACGTCTGCCCATAACAAATGCTGTGTCACCCAGAACATTTCTGTGTGACACCTCACTGTGCCCATCAACCTGAGACATCAGTTCTTAAGTCTCATATGCCCTGTGATTACTCTAGCTCACAGTGCCCTTCAAACCGAAACACAGTAATGTTGCACACTACTGCTTCACGGCAGAATAACTGGCCCCGGGGTGGTACCTACCTAGACGGATTCCTGCATAGGAATCCTACCATTATGTCCTCCTGGTCAATTTTCAACCATACGACATGCGACAACTTACGAATCCAAGAAAAGAGCCTATTCCTTTCTCAAAGGCCTGCAATACATCTGCTATTCCGCTGGTATTGCAGATGTTGCAGATGGGCGGCGGTGATCACTTACTCGTTTGCCCCCCCCCCCCATCCATTAAAAAAAAAACGTCGGAAGCTACCAACTGTGCAAGAGATATTATAGTGCCACAAATGTACGTTCGAAAACGGAGAGCATTCCCGATTTAACGATAAGATTGAGGGTAGGTTTGCACGTAGCGTCAGACACGGGAGACAATCACAACACAACCGTGTTTGCTCCAGCTGAGATTTGAACCCAAGCCATAGAAGTCAAACTCTGACAGTTTAGCTATCTTTCGATATCATGAAGCTATTTTTTTTATATTTATAAAAATGTGAGAGTGACTCCAATTTTATGCGACTATCTCTTTCTCTCTTATTCTCAGGCACTCCTCCGGAGACGTTTACGTTCGAGTTCTACAACAAGGAAAAGGCCTACAATAATTTCGGTCCACTCACACCCCAAGAGTTCTACAATAAACATGTCCGTCCTCTGTTCAATGTAGATGATAAGGTATGTAACCATGGATTGTTTACGATTTTTTTTAAATAATATGGATTAGCGCGCGCAGCTTGCGTAAATTAAGACAATGCGCGGAAGAAGAATACTAGGCGGCCGCTCGCTATTTCCTGCTTGCGATTCTCCCGCAGACTCTGTAGTCCCCATAATCCCTGAAATACCCGCAGATCCCGAAAGACCTCGAAGTCCTCACAGACCCAGAAGTCCTCGCAGAACCCGAAGTTTCCGCAGACTCCGAAGTCCCCGCAGACCTCGAAGTTCTCGCAAACCCCGAAGTCCCCGCAGACCCCGAAGTCCCCGCAGACCTCCAAGTCCCCGTAGACCTCGAAGTCCCCGCAGACCTCGAAGTTCTCGCAAACCCCGAAGTCCCCGCAGATATCAAAGTCCCCGGAGACGCCGAAGTCCCCACAGATCCCGAAGTCCCCGCAGACCCCGAAGTCCACGCAGACCCCAAAGTCCCCGCAGACCCCGAAGTCCCCGCAGACCCCCAAGTCGCCGCAGACCCTTTAGTCACTGCCGTCAGCGCAAACCCGTTGTTCACGCTGCCCTCGCGTGACCCCTAAGTCCCATTGACCCCGTAGTCCCCGCTGACCCTACAAACGCTGTAATCCCAATCTCAATACAAATGTTTCACTAGATAAACGAAATACGATGTTAAAAAATTTACTATCTGTCAACCTGTTCAAACTACTATAGCTCGGAAACTGGAGAAACACCAATTCCTAAAATATTTATAATAATACATACATACAGTCACTGCATACAGTCAGAGACCCATATATGTAAATACCAACCAGACGAGAATATCATAGAAATACCCATTTAATAATAAATAAGCCTTTATTTCTAAAATACTTAAGTAACAGTTTCTCTCATTAGTATACATTCTATTATGTATCATATTAGACCTCATATTTCAGAGTGCATATCGGCAAAGGCGTCCTCTATCTCTTTGCAGTGTCTTCTATCTAAAGCGGGTCCGGAAGGGTCAATCTGTCAATCCAATTTCACCCTCCCACCTTTTAACCTGTCTTCCCTTCTTTTGCCATCTATGGGTTACCAGTTTGTAATTATTTTACTCCATTTTTCATTGTTAAAACGGTTAACGGCTCGTTAAAAGAATACTACCACTCCATCTCATCCAATGGATCTCGTAAAAGGCGCGTAAGGAATTAAACTGCGCTGTGCACCCAACAGCGTATGGTGGCGATGGGCTCACCACCTATCACACCAAGTGCATTATATTGTTTGGTTAAACGTGGATTGTGGCGGTCATCTGTTTTGGCAGTGATTGTCCAGTCTTCGACTACCCCTTATGGGATACAGTCGTGATCTTATGTATGTATGTATGTATTTTTCATAGTAGTGGGTGTCGCAAAAGTCGACAGTGGGAAAATTAAAACCAGAGGATGGGCAGCATTTTGCTGGAACATCTGAATAAATAAACTGCGTTTGCTAAACTGCCTGCCAAGCATGACAAAATCCCGCCCAAAATGAGAGCTACAAACTTTTGTGTAAATCTATGGGAGAGGCCCATGGTCAGCAGTGTACTAGTGATAGGCTGAAATGATGACGACGATCTTAGTTAATATGTCTGTTATTGCCGGACCTAATATACTTAGATCATTATTAAACACTATCTTCTAAGATGCAAGGCGTTTGGTACCGATATCGCCAAACGACCTGCTAAGAGTGGCTGTTACGGCAAATACTCTTCCAAGTTGGGAGCAGCTTACCCACCAGTGCTGCTTACAGGCGATGATGATTCTTACACATTTTTCCCGGGCTGAATGTTTCCGATCAATGATCCTTGCGTTTAAAGCCGATAGGTGTCCGGCGCAGTAGAATAGCACCTACCTCTTTCCTACCGAGGTGTCGTAAGAGGCGACTAAGGTATTGTACGGACAGCCTTTATTACCAGAATAACACTATAGTATGCAATGCTGTCACTCTACTGCTCGTGGGTACGCAGTGGGGGTTAAATTTTTTTTTATACGTACCACAATGGCGGCGACGTGGTTCGCCACTTGTCACGTCTCGTTTCTCGCGAAAGCGAAAAGTAGACTACGTAAGTGGCCTCTGCCTACCCCTTATATAGGAAAAAGGCGTAACTGTATGTATGTGTTAATGTTTCCCGCAAAGTTATTAACATGTTCCCGATATGAAGTTATTAGACTGAACCAATAACGATTACCTTATTATGTATGATACAGGTATGCCTAGTAAGCGACCCCCGGGAATCGAATCCGTTCGGACATCTTTATACGCTGCAGTGCCTCGGCAACGTGGTGGGAGGTAGACAGACTGCCTACAACAATCAACCTATCGAGACCCTTATGAAGTTAGTATCAATAGTATACTAGTATAGTAATTTTAACTGGTGGTAGGATTCCTATGCAGGAATCCGTCTAGGTAGGTACCACCCCAGGGCCAGTTATTCTGCCGTGAAGCAGTACTGTGCAAACTTTACTGTGTTTCGGTTTGAAGGGCACTGTGAGCTAGCGTAATCACAGGGCATATGAGATTTCAGAATTGATGTGTGAGGTGTCACACAGAAATATTCTGGGTGACACAGCACTTTTTATGGGCAGACGTTGCACTTACCAACAGGTGAACGTTTTGCTCGTTTCATCACTTTATACAATAAAAAAAAATACAATAGTTTAAAAATAACGGACGCCTATGATTTGATCACGAACACTTTTAAAACTTACTTTTTTTATAGCTGTGGTTTCAAACAAAAATATTTTAGGTTCGCGTTCTGTGATAAGTGTCGGTAATAATTAGTCAAATAATGAATGGCGTCGGTCTCTCTCGCGTTCTGCAAATTCACCATGGACTATCCCGCATATGTACAATAGCTAAAAGCAATTTAGAAGGTTGTTGATGATATTGTAAGCTTCAGACTGGACTTTTTTTGTCACACTGGGCATTTATTAGTATGACCTGCAGATAGTTGCTTAGGCAATTGCAATTATTTACTTTTAAACACACTGATGATACAGGAGAAATCTTAGTATATATTAATTTATACAAAAAAATTAAAATAATAGTGTTAAAAAAGCTCTGGGCCCTGTGGTGGCGGCTCGTTAAAAGAATACTACCACTCCATCTCATTCAATGGATTTCGTAAAAGGCGAGTAAGGTAATTAAACTGCACTGTGCGCCCAACAGCGCATTGTGGCGATGGGCTCACCACCTATCACACCAAGTGCATTAATTGTTTAGGTGAAACGTGGATTGTGGCAATCATCTGTTTTTGCAGTGAGTGCCCAATCTCTGACTACCCCTTACGAGATACAGTCGTGATCTTATGTATGTATGTAAAAAAGCTCTTGATCATCAATGAGATACCGGTGATCCTGATGAGAATACCGGTCATAGTCATAAAATTAATCTATTGTCATCAGTCCTTAATAAGTCTTAATAATTTAAAATTATTCGGACATCTGGAAGTGGATGAAAATTGAATTAGAACATTCCTTTACATTCATACATACAGGTCAAGCTAATTACTCTACTGGTGGTAGGATTCCTATGCAAGAATCCGTCTGAGTAGGTACCACCCCAGGCCAGTTATTCTGCCGTGAAGCAGTCGTGTTACTGTGTTTCGGTTTGAAGGGCACTGAGAGCTAGCATAATCACTGGGCATATGAGACTTAAAAACTTATGTGTAAGGGGGGTCCAGCGAAGTGTGGTGTCACACAGAAATGTTCTGGGTAACACAGTATTTATTATTGGCGGGCGCTGCACTTATGCCATCAGGTGGACGTTTTGCTCGTTTCGACACAAATAAAAAAAGCGTGTTAAAAATAATATATTTACTTCTCAGGGCAGTGAAAGACAGCATAGAAGGAGGTGAAGCGGTGTGGTTCGGCTGCGAAGTCTCCAAGAGGTTTGAACGAAAGAATGGCCTCGAAGACTTGGATGCGTGAGTGTAACTATAATTTTTACATTTCACACGCATAGTGTTTATTGATTTTAATTGACCGAGTTCAAAAAATGGAGGCTGTTCTATGTTGTCGTATGTATGTTCACCGATATTATCGTCAAATGTTGACCAATTTAAAAATATATTATTTTGTATGAAAGAGGTTACCGTAAATAAAACTACTTTTTTACGGATTTTATCGCGTTTAATTTTTGAACTATTTTTACCCGACGTTTCGGACGCTTTACAGCACCCATGGTCACGGGGGGACCCCCATCCTACTCAACAATAACGTTAAGAAAATTGCTAATTGTTATTGACAGAATTTTGTCATGAGAAAAATTCAGTTGAGTACAATATTTTACAACGATTCGACGACAATCGGGATTGCTTTACATTGAACGCATCGCAGGGGTAGACCCCTTGCTGCGGCGACACCAAGGGGCCTCCTACGAGAATCGAAGTACGAAGTTTCAGATCGATCCGATCGACGGGCGTCGTTTTTTTTTTATTTTAATTTATAAGTTAGCGTTTAACTATGATCAATGGTAAGTGGCGATGCAGTTTTTGATGGTTAACACACTAGCTTAGAAAAATCCTATTCACTCTTCTCTTGAAGAAACCCACATTGTAATCGAACGGAAAGACTGATGCAGGCAAATTATTCCAGTCCTTCTTGGTACGTATTATGAACGACGAAGCAAAACGCTTCGTCCGAATGCAAGGTACACAACAAAAGGATGGAAACCCGCCGTTCGTTTTGTTGTCCTATAATTGAAAGGGGAAGCGGGAATTTATTCGTTTAATTCCTTGGCACACTGTTCAAAATGTAATCCGTAGAACACCGACAGACTGGCCACCCTACGCCTGTGTTCAAGACTCGACAAATTGATGGTAACCAAGTCAGGGTCAACGATTAGCCGCTTTGCTCGTCTCTCCACTGAGTCCAAGGCTGCCAGTTAATATTTAGGAGCTCCAGTCCATATGGGGCAGCAAATCGGACCTGACAGCTTCTAACCCTTGTATAAATATAGAGTAGTTTTGCAAGTACTCCCAGCTTCCTTGCAACCGCTTCTGCCGAATCAAAAAGCCGCCCAAAGTTAAGGTTCGACGTTAAGTCGACAACTACTAATAACTGAAGGCGGTTGGTGTATTCCAGAGATATATTCTGAAAAGTAGGAGCCAAGATGAACGGGCTCGCAACCACTCGCAAAGACCGTTCCCTCAAGAAGTCCTCTATCCAGGCTATCAGTCCAGGGGATATACCATATGCTAATATGCCATATGCTAAGCTTGCTGATAAGGCTAACATGCCAGACTCGAACCCGTTTTCGCTCAAAGCCTTCGAGACCTCTAGCGAAACAGCGAATGCTTCACCGCCGTTCTCGAGGGCCTCTTCCCATAGATGTATGGCATACACTAGAAGGTCACCAGTTGGCCGATTTCGGCGCAGCATATACTGTCGGTCACTAGGAGATCGGTATACCATGAGGTGCGAGTTAAGAGTCAATATACGCTCGATAATCTTACTAACTTCTGCGGACGACCTTCTTACGGATCCATAGGCAACCAAGAGAATGCATGTTTAGTGAAGGGTGATATTACTAATGCTAGGATTTCTATGCGGGAATTTGTCTAAGTAGATACCACCACGGGGCCAGTTATTCTGCCCTGAAGCAGTAGAATGCAAACATTACTGTGTTTCGGTTTGAAGGGCACTGAGAGCTAGTGTAATTACTGGGTATATGAGACTTAAGAACGGATTACTCAGGGTGACGAGCGTAATGTGGTACTACACAGAATTGTTCTGGGTGCAGGGAATTGGTTATGGGCAGACGTTGGACTTTGTTGCAGACGTGTTGCTTGTCTCGTCACTTTCTCATATAAAACAACACAACAGTGACTCAACAGCGCTGGTCTGCTTATGATTATATTTCATACTTTTACAAAACCCAAATTTTTATTTTTGGCTGTAAATTTTTCTTGATTGTTACAGTTTATTCAACCCTATTTATACTGATATCTTTGCTTTCTTATTTCTTCTGCAGATTATTTTTATCCCCTCCATCTCGTTTGTTATACTTTCAATTTGGCTTTAATACAATATATAAAATTTTCCGGCTTTTTATAACATTGTCCAAATCTGGCATCCCTACGTCGTATTAAATACAACGTGTCTTAATTAAAGTTTTTTTTGTACTTGTTGGTTTTTTTGTAAAGCGAAATATAAGTACGGGTTAGTATAAATATGATTTCAATTTTGCGAGGGAAAAAGTCAGCAAAATTAACAAATTTAATAAAAAACGCTTGTTGACGACTACTTTTGTAGATTAAAAATCTACTAAGTACCAATAATTCAGTTAGTTTAGTGAAATAAACTACTGCGACTACAAAGTTAAAATTGATGACTCAGAAGTAGAACGGAAATAATACATTTTGCAGGAAATTGATATGTTGCCAGCTTTTAAGCATTAAAATACTTTGCCAAATTTGACTGCATTGGACCAATATTCGCCAGGTATGTTATTTAATCTGGATTTTTCGGATTTTATCGCGTTTGCTATAATTTTTTATAACCCGAAGTTTCGAGCGTTTTACGGCACCCTATCCAGATGTCATAGTTAATCCGGGGTACCTTCAGCTTTTAATTATTATTTATGTCCGATCAACGCAGAATGAGCTTACAGTAGTTTTATTTAAATGTGTAATATTCGCGTAAATAAAAGAAAACATTAGGTTACCGTAAAGTTGATATCATATTTTGGTCAAGTTCTGATGATGGGATCCATGATAAAGTCATGAAATTCCTTAATTCGCTTAAGCATGTTTGGAACTGGAGACGGTTTTTTTATTAAATAATTATTTTATTCAAACATTGCGTACTGAGTTGCTCGCGCTCTTTTTTCTTCATTATTATAATGTTACGGTATGGGGCGGAATAGCGAGTAAAGAGGTTTTGCTCCCACCATTGAGCACATACCTTTAGAACCGAAATAAGGGCGACCCAACTTCTAAACTGATCAGTGATTTACCACTAATAAGTAAAAACTTTAGATTGCTCTAAAATAGTGCGTCACCACCGACCTGTGTGTTACGTCTTTTTTTTTTATAGAATAGGATGCAAACGAGCAGGTGGCTCACGTGATGGTAAGCGATCACCGCCGCCCATGAACACCTACAACACCAGAGGAATAGCAGATGCGTTGCCGGGCTTTGAGAAAGGAATAGGCTCGTTTCTTGAAGGTCCCTAAGTCGTATCGGTCCGGAAAAACCGCTGACGGCAGAACATATAGCACATAACCATAAAGTGATACGTACGCGTCTTCTTGAATTTCCGAGTCCGAATTACTCAGATTTAAGAAATAGTTGTGCTATACGGTGGGAGAAATAGCAAAACATCGAATTCTAAAACGGATGGAGTCACCTTTTAATCGGTAACAATAATTACGTAATTTTTAAATGTTTATATCTGGTGGTAGCATTCCTATGCAGGAATCCGTTTAGGTAGGTACCACCTCAGGACCAGTTATTCTGCCGTGAAGCAGTAGTATGCAACCATTACTGTGTTTCGGTTTGAAGGGCACTGAGAGCTAGCGTAATCACTGGGCATATGAGACTTAAGAACTGATGTCTCAGGGTGACGGGCGCAGTGTGGTGTCGCACAGAAATGTTCTGGGTGACGCAGCATTTGTTTGTGGGCCGGCGTTTCGCTTGCCATCGGGTGAACATTTTGCTCGTTTCGTCACTTTATCAAAAATTGACATTTCGTATCTATAGGGTATGTGGTCCATGGCTCTCACAAACACTTAAGGTTCTACAATGTATACTGCGAGGATGATCTGATGATGAGGTCATCATCCCTTATTAAATGGGACATGGAGGACCAGGATGATTTATAGCGCTGCAAGTGTTAACAGGAACGCAGAGGGACTCACTCGTACTTTTCTGTATCCGATGTGACGTTTATGCGCTAAGATCGAATCGCAGTGTCACATGTCCGGGATAATCAATCACAGTCAACACCCAAAAACCAGTAATTTGTATGTCGCACAAATATTGGATTGGTGCCCCAACCACTGAACTGTATGGTTTCTATTTTCTGTAGTGGTTTCTATTTTTTGTGCTAGTTTGACGGGATGAGATGGGGTGGTAGATCTTCTTAAGCCGCCACCACACGGCCATTGCGTTCCCACGAGCAGTATAGTGACAGCATTGCATATTATGGTGTTATTCTGCACGAATAAAAGCTGACCGTACAATACCTTAGTTGTCTCTTACGACACCTCGGATAGAAAGAGCCTACTTATTTCCTACCGAGGTTCCGAGGCAATTCTACTCTCTCAGACACCTATCGCCGGAAATGGTATATATATATATGTGGCGTGCTGATACATATATCCTTGAAATCGGACAGGACAATCATCACCATCGTCGGGAAATCTTATTTTTTTATTATCTCAGGCAAGACTACAAGCTGGTGTTCAACACGGAAGTGCAAATTGGACTCAATAAGGCCGACCGGTTGATGTACGGCGATTCTTGTATGACGCACGCCATGGTGTTCACGGCCGTGGGGACTGATGTAAGTATCATCGTCATCGTCATAGCCCATAACAAGTATCCTTGCTTAATATCAACTTCCTCATAGATTGCCTCAAAGCACGGTCCTGAGCCCCCAGCATCCATAAAATTTTCCAAACTTGTATTGCGCCGACAACAGCTGCGCAGTGATCTACGCACGCAGGGTGTCAGCTCAGTAAACCTGACACTCAGAGTGTTAGCTTAATAAACCTTGTCCGCAGAGTGTTAGCCAAGTATACCTAACACGCAATGTGGTAGCTCAGTGAACCTTACACGTAGTATGGTGGCACAGTAAACTAAGGGAGTGTGTGGGTAATGAACTAACATTAAACCTAACACGCAATGTGGTGGGTCAGTAAATCTAACACGCAGTGTGGTAGCTCAGTAAACAGAACACCCAGTGTGTTAACTCAGTAAACACAGTGTGTTAGTTCATTAAACCTAACACGCAGTGTGGTGGGTCAGTAAATCTAACACGCAGTGTGGTAGCTCAGTATACAGAACACCCAGTGTGTTAACTCAGTAAACACAGTGTATTAGTTCATTAAACCTAACACGCAGTGTGCTGGGTCAGTAAATCTAACACGCAGTGTGGTAGCTTAGTATACAGTACACCCAGTGTGTTAACTCAGTAAATACAGGGTATTAGTTCATTAAACCTAACACTCAGTGTGGTGGGTCAGTAAATCTAACACGTAGTGTGTTAACTCAGTAAATCTAACACGCAGTATGGTAGCTCAGTAAACCTTCCCTCCGGTCGGGATACTGTCGCCCCAGAGGATTAAATTGGAGCACACGTGGTATCAGCTATCTCTCCGGTCGTCGTCACTTACCATAAACAATTTAAACAGCAACAGGAGCCACTTTTCCAGTTTTTCTGAAGATCATATCAATATGTTTTTAGGAACAAGGCAGCCCCCTGAAGTTCCGCGTAGAGAACTCCTACGGTGACAAGGATTACGACAAAGGCTATCTCCTGCTTACAACGCCGTGGTTCAAGGAGTTTGTGTTTGAGGTAAATTTAGATATACGAGGGGTGATCCAAAAGTAATGATAATCAGTTATTTCTAGTGCACACAAAAATACAAAAAAATTTCAGTCACTTACTCAGTTAACCACTAGTTCAGGGAAAAAAAATCATATAAATAGGCCACGATTCCCGGGAGCTACATTCATTTGAATACGGACTGTCAAGGAGTGAACATCAAAATGGAAAAACACGAAATCAGAGCTGTCATTAAATACCTCTGCTTGAAAAAAATGTCTACCAAAGACATACACAGCGACTTGGTGGAAACATTAGGGGACTCTTCTCCTCCATATTCCACAGTTGCACGCTGGGCTAAGGAGTTTAAGTTGGGAAGAACATCGACGGAAGACGAACACCGCGAAGGACGCCCATCGACGTCCCTCACTGAAGAAAATGTGAAAAAAGTTGAAGAAGTTGTATTGGAAGATCGAAGAGTGACTATCAGGCATGTAGCTGAGGTCACAGGGATCTCATATGGCAGCATTCAAAGAATCCTTGCGAACGAATTGCATATGAGAAAGGTCTCCGCGCGTTGGGTACCGAAAATGTTAAACGACGAGCAAAAGAAGAAACGAGTCGACATGTCAAGAGCAAATCTCGAAAAGTTCCAGGCAGACAAGGATAATTTTTTGTCACGTTTTGTGACCATGGACGAGACCTGGATCCACCATTTTGATCCTGAAACAAAACAACAATCGATGACATGGAAACGATCCGATGAACCGACGCCGAAGAAATTCAAAGTGTCAAGCTCAGCAGGGAAGGTTATGGCGTCTGTTTTTTGGGACGCTGAAGGAATAATCATGGTGGACTACTTGGAAAAGGGGGCCACTATTACAGGCTCCTACTATGCAGAACAAATAAGAAGATTGCGGGAGGCTATTAAGGAGAAAAGGCGAGGCAAACTGCGGGCTGGAGTGCTGTTCCATCAAGACAACGCACCGGTTCACAAAGCTGCAATTGCCATGGCTGCCATTCAGGAAGCGGGCTTTGAGCTGGTGGAACACCCCCCCTATTCACCAGATCTAGCCCCCAGCGACTTCTATCTCTTTCCACGACTCAAGGAACACCTCCGAGGCAAGAAATTTGACGATGATAGCGACGTGATGGCCGCGGTTGAGGACTTTTTTGAGAGTCAAGATAAAGATTTTTTTTCTAAGGGAATTTTAGGATTAGAAAAGAGATGGACTAAATGTATAGACTTGCTAGGAGACTATGTTGAGAAATAAATTTATTTATTTATTTTATTCATTGTGTTTATTATTGATTATCATTACTTTTGGATCACCCCTCGTATCAAATAATCACAGACAAACATTCATCCTTATCTTCCGTATTCGATGGGTCTGAAAACAGCATTAGAATTAAGGGGACAGTCACAGTGTAACGTTGTTGACTTCGGCTGAAATTCGAACGGGTACTTATGTAATTGTGATTTCTTATATTTATGCCACGCCTTTTCCCCCATACAAGGGATAAGTAGAGACCACACCCGTTGCCCACCTTTTCGCCCTCGCTGGCACCATGTCTCCGCCATTTTGGTACAGGTTAAAAATTTCTTAACACCATTGCTTATTATGGTATTATTCTGCACGAATAAAGACTGTCAGTACAATACCCTAGTCGCCTCTTACCGACACCTCGGTAGGAAAGAGGTAGGCTCTGCCAGACGTTTTGAGCGTTTTACAGCATTATAATTAGTTAAAAATTTAACGCGATTAAATCCGTACTGGGTACTTGTGATTTAGTTAGCAATTACTTAAACTCAAATTATGCGGCCACGACTTTTTATGAATTACGTATCACACGCACGGAATCATACGAGGGTGGATTGAAAAGTACTCGGCCTAACACAGATCCATTCAATTCTAAAAATCAAATCTACCCACATTATTTAGTTCAGTTCAGACTAGTTCATTGTGTGAAATTCGAAACGTGTGTAATGTAACGAGGTGGGTTCCGCGATTGCTTTCAGTTGAACAAAAAAGGACGCGATTGACTATTTCACGCGACTGTTTGGAGTTATTTGAAGCCGATGCAGATGATTTTTTGAATCGTTTTGTTACTATGGACGAAACATGGGTTCATTACTGTACACCGGAAACAAAACAACAATCAAAACAGTGGAGAAGACCTGGTTCACCACCCCCTAAAAAGGCTAAGTCGATTTTGTCGGCAAATAAGGTGATGGCTTCAGTATTCTGGGACTCGAAAGGTGTGATTATGATTGATTATCTTGAAAGGGGTCAGACTATAAACTCTGATGACTACTGCACCTTACTACGTCGTTTACGAGAGGAAATAAAAGAAAAACGTCGAGGAATGCTCAGAAGAAAAGTCCTGTTTCATCAAGATAACGCCCGTGTTCACACGTCAGTACAGTCAATGGCTGGAATTCACAACTGTGGCTTTGAACTGTTACCGCATCCGCCGTATTCACCTGATCTGGCACCATCAGACTTCTTTCTGTTCCCTAAACTAAAAAAAAGCACTTGGGAGGTCAAAGATTTTCGACAAACGACGAGGTCAAAGCAGCTGTAGACGCATATTTTGACTCTAAGGAAGAATCATTTTTTTTAACGGTCTAAATGCTTGGAAGGGGAGGTGGCAAAAGTGTATTGAACTTGATGGTGATTATGTAGAAAAATAAAAATATAACTGATTTAGTATGTGTTTATTTTCTTGGTTAGGCCGAGTACTTTTCAATCCACCCTCGTATTGTGATGTGTTTGGGTCGAATAAAATAAGGGCCGGTTATTCTGCCGTGAAGCAGTAGTGTGCAAACATTACTGTGTTTCAATCTCGAAGGCACTGGGTGCTAGTGGATTGGGCATATGTGACTTCAGAACTGATGTCTCTGGGCGCCGGATGCAGTGTGCGGCCGCACAGAAATGTTCTGGATGACACAGCATTTTTAATGGGCAGATGTTGCACTTACCATCAAGTGGCCGTTTTCCTCGTCTCATCACTTTCTCATATAAAAATAAAAACACATTATTTTAAACGTAGAAATCGACAGAAAAATCTTGTAACTCCCGGCTCAAGACCGAATTTCGTCGTCGTCGTTTCAGCCCTATCACAAGTCCACTGTAGAGAGCTACATTTCGGGAATTTTGCCATAGTTGCCACGCTTGGCCAGCGGGTTGTTAACCGCATATTATTTTTAAGACGTTCCAGGAAGATGCTGCTGCCCATCTCCTGGTGTTCATTTTCCCTCTGTCGACTTTTACGACACTCACGGGATGAGATGGGGTGGTGTTCTCTTAGGCCGCCACCACACGGCTGTACACCGAATTTGCAAGACTTAATAATTAGGTGCACCTCGCATTGCTCTTGCATTGCTATCATCACCAAAGACCCGGCCGGGCGTGATAAATCCGGCAAATCCTCCCAGCTTGAGTGAGGTCTATCTCATATAAATAAATCGAGTAACTAGTTTCTGGTCTATAGTTTTAATAGTTTTATCTATATCTTTGTAATAAAGGTGATCATTTTATTCTTTGATTTATCATAGCCTAAAGATATATAAACATTTGCAGATTGTGGTGGACAAGAAATATGTGCCAGAAGAGGTGTTGCAAGTTTTCAAGCAGGAAGCCAAGGTGTTACCAGCCTGGGACCCGATGGGGACATTGGCATGTCCGCTGTGTTGTAAAGAATAGAAGAAAATGGGTATTAATACTTTGTGCTAATACTTCGGAAGCTTTGGACTCTAGTTTTGATTTAATAAATTTCAAAATTAATAATATGTTTGCGTTCTTCTTTGGGCGATTTTATTAAAAGTTGTATTTTATAATCTATATTAGTATGTTTCTAGAGTTCGTTAGTATGGTATTATGTTGTTCTTGGTGTACTGTAAAATATTAATAAAATTTTGTAAAGAGTGGTTTGTTACCCGATATAATTACGAATTTATTAAAACTGGCGTTATCCACTGATATATCACTATGAAACGGATAAAGCATTGTAATAATAAAACCGCCTATGTACACTCAAGTGTGTGGCCAATAAGCATTTAATACATTGAAACCTCCTCCAACACTACAACATGCATTTTGAAGTATGAACCTCACACACAGACAACATTTATACAGTAATAATGAAACTCGCCCTTATAGACACGCTACATGCATAATATCCATAAACATACATTCATATAAGGAATCGAATGTGTCATCAAATCTTTCTTATTACAATGTTTCCAAAAACTATAATAGCTTAAACAGGTGCTTTTCTAGCAATAAGTAAGTGATACAATTATGTGTTCAATTGTAGTTACCGATATGTAGTTAATTCGAAGAGTACATGTTTTTTCAATAATATTTTTGTTTCTTTGTTATATTAAAAACATCGGATTTGTTACAATTTTAAACGTCGTTTTATTATACTGCAACCCTCGCGAACAAAGTTATTATTAAAATTAGTTTTTCAGTTATGCAATTAGTCCTCGTCGTTTTAGCCTATCATTAGTCCACTGCTGAACATAGGCCTCTCCCAAAGATTGCCACAAAAGTTAGTAGCTCCAGTTTCGGGGGGACCAATTCCTTTTTTTTTTAATTCATATTATTCAATTTTCTCTGTATAATATTATATAATTGAAGGTCTTCTTTAATTTAAATAATTCAATGTAATACCATTACAAAAGGACTACAGAGGAATTGATATGGTAAACGATGCTGTTTGTACATATATTTATATTTTGTAATACTGCTTTGTAATACTTCTTGTACAATTGTTTGTTTTCCCAAATAAAGTAAAAGAAATATTAATTTCTGGTTTTTGAAGGGCGCCACTCGCCTTTCCACAATAACACACAAAACCAACCACCTGGATCTATAACCGGATTTGCTCAGTATTTAAGTTTTTTGAGCAGGTATTTATTGTATGCATGGGTAGTTCAAGCGAAAATAAGTTGTACAGAAAAGAATGCGCCAGACTCCGTTTTCTTTAAATTTATTGACATACAAATCGGTGTTTATCATTTTTATTATTTATTTTTAATAAAATGACAATTACATAATCTCGTATTAAAAGTAAAGTAAAGTAAAGTAAAGTTTCAGCCTATAAATGTCCCACTGCTGAGAACAGGCCTCCTCTCGTTTCTGAGAGGGTTTTGTAGCTAGGAAGAAACCGCCACGCTGCTTCAATGCGCTGCTGTTGGCGGACTGCACATGTCTTCGAAATATTTTTTTATTTCTCAGACATGCAGGTTTCCTCACGAGGTTTTCCTTCTCCCGCCGAGCACGTGGTAAATCAGCACTTAAAATTGCACTTAACAATTTTAGTGGTGCCGGCATCGGCAATCGAACCCAGGTCACTCATCATCATCATCATCAGCCTGCGGCAGTCCACTGCTGGACATAGGCCTCTCCCAATAGGCGCCATTAAGCCCGATCTTCGGCTTCACACATCCACTTTCTGGTCAGTTCCCAGGTCACTCGCGTACTATGAAATTTAAAGCGAGCGCCTTGTCCCTGTGCTACCACGGCTATTATTAAACAAAAAATAATATTTTATGAAACTACATAACAAATTTAGTGCAGCAATGGTGCGTAGTGTATTCGAACAGTTTGAAAGCATGCTGCAGTCAGGCTCAATGACAACAACTAAAGAAGATGGGCAACAGCATCTTCCTGGAATATCTGAATAAGTAAACTGCGGTTGCCGACAAAAATTTGTAAATGACAGTTACAAACTTTTGTCGCGATCTATGGGGGAGGCCTATATTCAGCAGTAGACTAGTAATAGGCCGAAATGATGATGAACGATGAAAGAAAAGGACTAAGGACAACCTCTGAAGTATTATCACGTGGAAGGATGGCAGGAAGCAAAGTATTTAAAACATTTATAGATATGGATCCACAAGAAAGTTGAGAGGAAAATTAACGATCGTCACTGGATTTAGTTTTTTTTGTCTTCCTGAAGAGGTATATTGTCATACGCTGACGAAACAACACGAACGCAATACTACATTCATAGTGCTCAAGCCTTTTCGGAAATCAGTCAATTTTTCGACTTCCCAAAAACCATTCTAAGATTATTCGTTGATATCCTGAATCCTGATTCATCGCTAATTTTACCAGATTTGAGAATTAGCAGAATTATTTGGGATTTCTATTCGTCGGAAGGAATATCAGTAATATAAATGGTGTTTAAAATATTAAACAGAAAGCTTTTGGTATTTACCCAACTATTAACAATCATTGAATGCGATTACATTCTGAAGAACAGTAGATGGTTCATGAAGAGAAAATGTTTGAGGTAAGGTTGCAGAGGAAAAGGCTAAACAATATTTGTGTTTTGGCAGTAGAGTGAGCAAGTTTATTAAAAAATTCTACAAACCAGAGTTCTCTCATGACACTAAACAACTAAATTTTTTGATATAGTTTCACAGAAAAGATGTGCTGGTGCTAAGTGAGAGATAAATAATTATACCATCTTTCCCTTCACTGACAGTCATTTTAAATTTGCACCTGCAGATTTTTATAAGCAATTGTAGTTAGTGAATATCTTAGGTCGGTCAATTTTTACTTTTTATAACAGCAATGCAGTGTTGGCCCCACTTAGTGGAGGAAAGAATGCTAATTTTCATTAGATATTTTAATGAGATAGTCTTAATGGCAGCACCTAAGATTGCATTACTAAATTCCTCGTCGTTTCAGCCTGTCACAAGTCCACTGCTGAACATAGGCCACCCCCATAGATAGCCACAAAAGTTTGTAGCTCTCATATTGGTGGGATTTTGCCATAGTTGCGACGCTTGGCAGGCGGGTTAGGCAACCGCAGTTTATTTATACAGATATTCCAGGAAGATGCTGCTGCCCATCTCCTGGTTTTAATTTCCCTCTGTCGACTTTTACGACACCCACGGAATAGGGTAGTAGATTCTCTTAATGTACATTTTGCATGTTAACTGGGGACATACCGCATATATCTTGGACTAAAATTAAGAAATAAATGGCCTATTTGCTTAAGAGAGGTTATATTTTAGTCTTGGGTTAAACGGAAGATTTATTGTTAACACCCAAAGAGTAATACTTGAAAAGGATTGTAAACAAAAATAAATTTTTTTGAAGAACTGTGTAGATTGGAAGAGAAATTGCTGTATTTGATAAAAGTTCTTAACAAATTAATGGAGGTATGGCATGACCCTATTCTTATTGTCTCGGAGACTTGAGTAACTTGAGACCCAAAAGTGAGATGTAGGCTTAAAACACATCTTGAGAATGACAATAATGAGAATACGGATAGGGGATAGAGTTCATGATTATCATTCTTGATGCTCCTACAATTCCACTATAGAATTGTTGTGAATACTGGGAATATTAGTAAAGAAATACATATCAGTAATTTTTTTTTGGCGAAGATTTGTGTTCTGTATCGCTAAAGCGGGATAACATACTTATAATCATGGAAATAATTAATTAAAAATAAATTACCAATTATGATTATTCTCTTTTTACCTTTACAAATTCATCTTTTGTTTATAACTTATGAGTTTGTCTTTTGTTATAGGTAATTCAACATATAGTATTACCAGAATCAAAACAAAGTTGTATCATCACAATCTCCTTTAATTTTTCCAGCTGAGCCTTAAACTGGTAGTACAAAATATGCATGTCATTGGCGACTACAACAACATTGCTATAATAAAAAAAGAAGTTTCATATGCCCAGTGACTGCACTAGTTCCTAGTTCCCTTCAGACCGAGAAACTCAGTAATATTTGCACACTATGCTTTGCGGCCTAGAAGGACTTGTACATATAAATCCTACCACCAGTGGCAGCTCCCTTTTCCTCTAGCGATTAAAGAGGGATTTTTGAAGGGAACTAAAAAGACGAAGAAGCGACACTAATAAGAGACACACATATATGTATATATAGGATTTTATAATTCATTTTATATTATAAAACCATAACTGTGTAGTATTTCTGAATCATTTAACCTACATTAATAAATAATGTTTCATATCCAGAATAGGTCTCTCACTGTTGGTAGGATTCCTAGGTCTTCTTGCAGGAATCTGTCCTAGGTGGGTAACACTGCAGTGCCAGTTATTCAGCCATCAAGCAGTATTGTGCAAACACTACTGTATGTAGGTCTGGGCTGGAGTAACAACACTGATAGCTACTGTAATTTACTATGCATATGACTTACTTACTCGCAGCATTTGTTATGGGCAGACATTAAACCTACCAACAGGTAAACAATTGTCTTGTCTTGTCACTTTCTTCCATAAATAAATGCATATAACAAATATTGATAACAAATAACCATTTTCTCCTAAGATTCAATAAAAAAATGTATTACATATACATATGTACATATATAACAGTAATTTTACAATATTGTTTCACTAAATTTGCAACTTGGAAATGCATTATGTAACACCAAGAAGTCATTATATCTATTCACTTTAAACACACCCCCTTTTTATCTTCTATTTTACCATTGCAATCAGCAGTCTCAGTTTTGCCATTACCACTTTCTTTGACTGGTTCATCTGTTATTGCCTTTAATGTCCTTAAGTACTTTAACTTTGCCCAAACACCTTGGCACATTCGATTGAGTCTTTTGTCACGTGTATCTCTTGCGAAAGCAGCAATATTTCTAACAATGTGTCTGGCAAGTTTAAGACTACCTTTCTGTGCGTGAGCTATAGCAGAATATAGTCTACTTCGGGCAGCTAGACCATCATCACCAAGCATTCTAGAAAGTTTGTACTGTCTTAGTGATATCCTGCCAGCTTCTTCTGCCTGCAAACATGTTTGGAGAATTTAGTGTTTATTCATGGAGTATAATAATTTTAACACAAATTACTTTTTGATAATGAGACATATACTATTACAAATTATATTGGCTGTAAGCCAATAAAAAACTTTGTTGCATTTCATTTGTTTTTTCAGTGTTTATTTCCTCTCACATTGTCTATAATAATACTATTATATTAAGTATATTATACTATTATATTAAGTATAGACTATTTGGAATCAATCAGCTCATAAAATCATTGATATAATTATAAATGAGGGGTAATTACACTATCACCTACATGATACTTAAAAATTGGGAGATACTATCTATGTTACAACTAAATGAAAATTCCAAAGAAAAAGTAAATTATCTGTTACAAGAAAGTTCATGACTATGTAATATGATAATGATGGTCAGGAAATGAAAATCGGAATCAGAATCTGGTTGATTTTTCGCTATGACATCAACTTCCAAATATTATTGGACGCTATCACTAAGCAGGAGATATCATAGTGCCACAAGTGCACATGGAAACACAAAGTCACTCACTTGTCGTAACCTATGAAAAACACAATATAACTCTTATGCTATAAGATCAGAGATGATCCTGCATTCAATGTTAAATAATGGGGATAATCACAAAATAACAAGACATGAAAATAATAATTTGTTTTTCCAGGACCGCTATGCGGTCATTGTCATGATATACTATTACTTAAGTAATATGTATTACAGTTTGCTATTTAGCCATATTAATTACAAGTGTAAACTTAAAAGTAAATCAAATGTTTTATTCACACTAACATTATAGTTATATAATTAGGCTTTAAAAAAGGGAAAACAACTATATAACTTACACAGTACTCAAAATAATCGCCTAGAGCTGAGTAAGCTCCTCCAAGTGTTGAGAGCCATGAAAAAGCATTTTCTATTTCAATTCTAGTCCAAAGCAAATATCGCATTTTGTCATTCCTGAAATAATTGTATATAATTAATGTGCAAAATATATGACAAATAAATATATATCTAGAGCCTATAAATGGGTTATGTAATGCAAAAACCATTTCTCAAGTTGTATTAATATTTCCTGAGATTAGTGCATTCAAACATACAAAGTCCAGTTTTATTATAGTAGTAAGATTAATATTGGGATACTGTTTATAGTTGTTTGTAAACTATAGGTGTTTTATTAGTATATATTCTTATTAGCCAGTATTTCTGAGAGGATAATAGTCAAGAAATCTGTCAAACTGCTGCAGATTAGGTAGGTATTTATGTTCATGAAATATTTATATTTCTGAGCTATAACTTGCATATCTCCCAACCTGCTAACCTTTAACAGACCTTCCAAGCAACAATCCATCTCCCAAGCATGGTGATTATGATAAATTCTCCCCCGGTAGTGGCTGCTGATGCTGTTGATGATGATAAATAATGTACATATTTACAGCTCAGCAGTGGGACATTTGTATTACTTTACTTTTTTATATAATCAAGCAAATCCAGATCAAGCAATTATGTGCTTAACATCAATCAGTCTCAACAAAATAATGTATATAGATTTTGAGGTTAAATGGGCATTCAGAAATTTTTAAGTTAAACAAATTATTTACAGTGGAGAAACATTATTAAACAAAAAGTTTTGTTACCTTATAGGTAACATAAATAGGGCTAAGGTATTTTGTTACCTTAAATGTGTTGTCTATGTTTAAAACTGAATTAACTTACTGTATGCAAAAATAGTAAAACAAAAAATCTATTAATTAATATCATTAATGATGTTAATTCATAGAAATATTAATAAATAATCTTTAGATTTTTTATTTCATGTAAATTCATTGATACATACCAAGCATAATCAATAATTTCCTTGTCTGGTGGTTCTAAAATAAGTTTTAAAAACCCTGTTCCATTCTTTTTGTATCCACACCATTGATTAATATTTCTCACGACGTTAGCTCTATAAACATCGAAAATCAAACACTCTTTAATGAATGGTTGTAAAAACAATGCATTAACAACCAATTTTATTTTTTTCGCCGATATAATTTTCTTGATATCAATGTCGTAACTGTCTCCGATATTTACTCCTATAGACCGGTAATAGTGTTCATCTGGCAGCATAAAACTGTCTTCTGTTATATAGCAAGTCATGTAAGATCTTCGTAAAAGAGATATTTTTATAAGCACTTGCATGTTGGAATTAGCAAGTTACAATACAGAACCAAGAGAATATAAACACTTGTTAAACACTAATACAGAATAGAATTAAAATAGTCTCTTAATGACATCTGACATTTAACAATTTGACCAAATTTGACAGTAAGTGACGTGCCGGTTTTAAATTATATGGTAAGTAATAATAATAACCTATCTATCCACTACGACCCGCACACTTGATTAATGTTTATTGCTACTAACTGTTAAGTGCTTATTGCTTATTAAATTACACGTCATTTTTATATTTTTTTATTGAATATAGTAACGAGACGAGCAAAACGTTCAATTGACGGTAAGTGCAACTTCTGCCCATAATAGATGGTTAAATTGCAAAATTACATTTCCATGTGGCATTCACACTGCGCCCGTCACCTTGAGACATCAGTTCTTAAGTCTCATATGCCCAGTGATAACACTATCTCTCACTGTCTTTCAGACCGAAACACAGTAATGTTTGCACATCACTACTGATTTATAGCAAAATAACTGGCCTAACAGTGGTACCCACCTAGACGGATTCCTGCATAGGAAACATACCATTAGACACTAAACAAGTGTATAGCGGTTTAGTGTGCTGCGAAGAAGTGTTTAGAATCGCGTTCTGTATTTTCGCCCGTTTTGTAGGGGTACCTCAGACTGCAATAAAACAAGCTAATGAAATGTATCGCATCAAATTGAAATAATATTTCAGAAGTAATGGGTTATGATGTGGGATTAGATAATGTCAGATACACATCTTATATCAGACGATATACTTGGTAACATCGGGTTGATCACGTTCTTAAGATAGTAACAACTATAAAGCCCATCGAACTGCCGCCTTTCGAGGGAGTTTCAGATATGCTGCCTCCAAGTGTTGGAACGACCTGCCACCACCGCTCCGTAATCTGAAATCAGTGCATACATTCAAAGAAACACATAAAAAACATTTAATAATAACTCAAAAAAATAGTGCAGATACAATAATACATACCACAAAGTTTTTAGACACGTAGCTTTGATAAGCAAGGTCCCAGCGAATGAATTGATGGCCACATCTTAAATACAACTATTTTTTTTTGACACACTGCAATTTTGTTTTTACTTATTACGTATTTTTATTTTATTTTTTATTTAATTGTGTATGTACAAAATGTATTTATGAATATCAAGCGTGAACGTCCGTACGTCCCTCGCCGCTCGGGCTCACTGAAAACCAGCGCTGTAGTCTCGACTGCGGCATTATGCTGAGTGAGACCCGTTTGCTCAATGCGCCACGACACACGTGACAATATTTTTGTACACGAGTTTTGTTAAATGTTCAGTTTTGTGATGTTGTTTAATGTTTCTTTCTGTTTGTCTGTAAATACATTGTTTACTTGTATGTCTAGTGCCTAATTTTTTATGTATTTGTGTCTGTGGCGTATTTACGCAATAAATGTTTTCTTTCTTTCTTTCTTTCTATATAAGGAAGGAAAAATGTGTACTTTATCAAATTAAAGACCAAGAAAAGGTATATTTTACCCAATATCAATGATTTTTGTAATTGGTATTAAACCCTTTTTTCTTAGACACGTGTCGAAGCCCGCAATTAGTTAAATAAATGTAATTATCAAAATGTTCATGTCTATTTCTCATAATGTTTTTCCATTTCCTTTCATAATATAATTCTATTAAAACGGCAACTTAACAAAATATACTTATTGAGACTGTTGGTGTCATTTCAAATAATATTTCTGACTATTCAGCATTGTGTCACTGCGTTTGTTGATTAAAGTGGAAACATATTATCGGATGCGTCTGACTGCCACGATCTGGATAGTTAGCGTGAGTTAGCATAGTAAACTATCGGACGAAAGTCGCGGACGGGACTTTGGGCGTTCGGACGCTGGATGTTTTTGTCAGTCAAAAACGTCCGCGGACAGAATGCACATTTATTTTCTTTCTCGGTGGACAACATAAGTCGGCCGCCGCTAATTCCAGAAACCGATCACACTTTCACTACTCTAAATGTTTCTTCGGATGCGTCCGATAATATGTTTCCACCTTTATACCTACGTAGGCGTAACAAAGACTTAGAGATAGGCTGTATTGGATAAAACTCGATGTCAATATCGTTAATTAAACATCGATGTCCGATAAACCCTGACATTTTCAATGTTTTGGTGCTAAAATTTAATATAGTTAATAGAATCAGGCGTTACTTTGCGGAAATCCATTATAATGAATAAAAGTAAGTTACTTTGCTAAGATCCGCATGCAAAATATAAAAATGGTGTATATTACCTAGTTTTTTGAAGTGCACCACCCGCCCTCCCTCAGTAGCGTGCACAAGCAAACTAACACCGCCACCAGGAACCGCCACCAGGTACCCTCCACCAACCACTACAATACCACCACTAGATAATATACACCACTGAAGTCGAGAACACGACACGTGTTTCGCCCCAAAACGAGGCATTATCAAGCGTAATAGACTCTACGACAGACGGCCGCCGAGTGAGCGGCGCGGTCAAAGAGCTGCCTATTTATACTACAGGTGACGCAAACGGCCCCCACCTACGACATTGCGATTACAATATCGTGATAGCGACCGCTTGCTCACACAATCCACCACCCGAATTACATAAGCAGCCGTTTGCGACCGAATTGATAGCAAACGACTACTTAGAGTATATTTAAACTTTAAGTACTGGATTTAAAGATATTTAAAAGTGGTGAATTCGAGACGTTTGTTTGTTCATTCAGCAGTGCAATGTTATTATTTTTATTTTTAATTATTTCTAATTGTTCCAGCACACACAGCCGAAGCCCCTTGTCGCAAATATGTAGGACTTTAAATGTGTGGTCGCTAGTCAGGTTATGCCCAGTTTCCAAAAGATGTTTTGCGAAGTGTGATCTGTCGGGGACACACTACTACAGATATGTAGACGACATTATCATTTGCTGGACAGGTACCCGAAGGCAACTGGACGTTTTCTTTAATAAATTAAACAAAATTCACCCCAAAATAAAATTTAAGATGGAATTGGAACAAGACTGTACTCTTAACTTTCTAGATATTTCAATATCCCATAAAAACGGCACCCATGATTTTCAAATTTACCGCAAACCGACCCACACAGATTCTGTCATCCCCGCGTCATCGTGTCACCCTTGGCAACATAAATTGGCCGCTTTCCATAGTTACGTTAATCGTCTATTGGCCGTACCTCTGAATAAGGATAATTATGCCAAGGAGCTCCAAATCATCTATCAGATTGCGGTCTCTAACGGTTATTCAAAAAATATTATTAACACCATTATAAAAAAGAAACAAATTCATATAGTTCGCAAAGATCTGTACGCGGCTACATCCCGAAGTGTTCGACGATATGTGAGCAGTTTGACCTACTTGGGTCCTGTATCTGAGAGAATAGCAAGGACTCTTAGGCGTAACGATATTTACGTTGCGTTCAGGACAAGCAATTCGCTGAGTGGGGCTTGTAACGTCAAAGACAAAATTGATGAACGCCAAAAATCCGGCGTTTATAGACTTGTTTGCAGTGAATGCAGCGCCGTTTACGTGGGTCAGACTGGTCGCAATTTCGATACCCGATACAAGGAGCATTTGGCCGCGTACAGAAATTGCAATCCCGACAGATCACACTTCGCAAAACATCTTTTGGAAACTGGGCATAACCTGACTAGCGACCACACATTTAAAGTCCTACATATTTGCGACAAGGGGCTTCGGCTGTGTGTGCTGGAACAATTAGAAATAATTAAAAATAAAAATAATAACATTGCACTGCTGAATGAACAAACAAACGTCTCGAATTCACCACTTTTAAATATCTTTAAATCCAGTACTTAAAGTTTAAATATACTCTAAGTAGTCGTTTGCTATCAATTCGGTCGCAAACGGCTGCTTATGTAATTCGGGTGGTGGATTGTGTGAGCAAGCGGTCGCTATCACGATATTGTAATCGCAATGTCGTAGGTGGGGGCCGTTTGCGTCACCTGTAGTATAAATAGGCAGCTCTTTGACCGCGCCGCTCACTCGGCGGCCGTCTGTCGTAGAGTCTATTACGCTTGATAATGCCTCGTTTTGGGGCGAAACACGTGTCGTGTTCTCGACTTCAGTGGTGTATATTATCTAGTGGTGGTATTGTAGTGGTTGGTGGAGGGTACCTGGTGGCGGTTCCTGGTGGCGGTGTTAGTTTGCTTGTGCACGCTACTGAGGGAGGGCGGGTGGTGCACTTCAAAAAACTAGGTAATATACACCATTTTTATATTTTGCATGCGGATCTTAGCAAAGTAACTTACTTTTATTCGCTAAAATTTAACTCAGTTTATATTTAAAAGTGAATGAATAATTAAATGACGCATGAATAAAAAAAAACGGTGGAGTGGCAGTAAGCTTGTTTTCTTTTATAACCACGAAATCAAAAATGTATTAGTAACATCTACTATAAAAGCTGAGAATTATCGATGTTTGATGTATGAGTTATATTGACAGACTTCTTGCTTGATTTGCCGTTTTGCAGTTCCACCACTCAAGAAGACTTTCTTATATGTTTACCAGACGACGTCTCAATCCACATGTAATACGCTATATACGCAGAAAACCGAAGTAAGACCGATGGGCACCCTTTTGGTGTGCAGCCAGCTGGTGGGTGAGCGCGTGTATTTCCAAAGGTTGAATATCCTTTGCCAGTATTACTGCTATTGTTTGCAATGATCTGTCTTTTTATTGGTTGGTCGGAGACGCCAACGGCCTTAGTGGCTTAGCGCCTAACGGCACAAACATGTAGCCTACTTTGAGGTCTGAATATTGCTGCTGCTCTTCAGACTCCTGAAACATGCGAAGTCACCAACGTGTCAAAACAAGTTGAACCCCAGATCAAGGTGCGCCCACTTTTCCAGGATATGAGTTTCAGGCCGTATGACAGCGTCCCGTCCATTTGGCTCCAAGACAACAAGTTACAGGTACTGGTACAAAGCCCGACTGAAGATGACGTTAATGTAGTTTCGTTTAGCAAAACCCCCTTGTGTTTGATTGTTTATGATCCATAGGATACAATGATAATAAAAGTAAATTTAAGACCGAATCGTGCTTATTGTTTATTTGAACTATGATCTTACTGTAGTTGTTCTTACAAATTTTGGAGTCTTTCTACTTGATTGAAGATGGAATATTACTACTTTTCTTAAAATATATTTTTAATTCTTGATTAAAACACCGGCAAATGTTATGACTGTTGCCTTAAATAAATAATTGTTATTGCACATTTTTTTTTAATCAGGATCTGATGAATCACTCTGTTTGTCGAGGTATCTATATATTGAATACTTTAGGACACGTTCACTTAAAAAAAAGCATATTTAAGCAATTCTATTAAAGTTGTCGTTAAAATTATTTTCTAATTTCCATAGACTATAATTTTACGATAGACTGGATGGGACTGCCCTACTCTGCTGCTTCCCCACTACTTTTAATCAACGCCATTTGAACGCCATTTTGATGTGTTGTCGCTTGTCATAGCGGTGGTGTGAAGAATAATTCCATAGGATTCTTCACCACCAATTTTCTGACATCTGAAATTACGTTAATGAAGTAAATAAAGCAATATCAATGATGGCGCGTTACGGTCAAAGACCGGAAAATGCCCTCAAGCGGGCCAATGGTTCGTACAAACTACTTAAGTAATACCACGTTGCATGTTACGTTGCAGCCTTTAGTAATTTTACATTTAGGTTGTTTTAGACGTTTTTCAATAAGCTTTATTCGTTTTGTTTTGATAAAAAAACATAGTTTCTGGTAATATTTAAAATATTCTATAATAACATAACCAAAGAATATGTCATATTCCTTGTGCAGAATTTATGGAACTGGACAAGCCAGCACGGGCTTTGGACACTCTCCAGGAAGTATTTCGAAACAAAAAATGGGCATACAACTGGTCCGAGTCAGTGCTGGAACCTATCATGTTCAAATACTTAGAGCTTTGTGTTGACCTAAGGAAGTCTCATATTGCTAAGGAAGGGCTGTTTCAGTATCGAAACATGTTTCAATCTGTGAATGTGGGGTCACTGGAGCAAGTTATAAGGTATTTATTTGGTCTGGGACATGCAAAATAAAATTTAGGAGGAATACTTGTTTTCTACTGTCAATAAATGCTGTTATTAATTACTATTTTCTCACCTATGTTTAGGCTATATTTATATTTAACACCTTCACATATTTTTGTTTTAAAATAAATTTTTATTATATTTTGATTTGTTAAATAAGATTCAGATTTGTTAACATTATGGGTAACATGCATTTAAAAAAAAACAAGCTAACACCATATTAAATAATTTAAAAATAATGTGAAATATTACATCAGCATAAACACTATTATTATTGTATCTGTATTTATTGAAAATATCTAAGTGGATGGAATTTATCATATTTAATTAACTAGATTAGGCTCTATGGACCACGGGTTCTGTAAAATGCTTGAATTGTGTCATAATTAAAGTTGATTAAATGTGATATAATCTGTAAACTTACATAACTTATTAAATATTTAATTTTAACATGTAAATGGGCTCACCACCTATCACACCAAGTGCATTATATTGTTTTGGTGAAACATGGATTGTGGCAGTCATCTGTTTTTGCAGTGAGTGCCCAGCCTCTGACTTACCCCTTATGGGATACAGTTGTGATCTTATGTATGTAAATACAAGAAATCATCTATATTTATATATAAGTATTGGGTGTTACCATGTTGTGTGGTAATGGTTGGGTAAATAGTAGTAATCTGTTATTGTTCCTCTAATTGTTTTAAATTATTTTTGGAAAATTGTAATTTAAGGTTTACTTGAGGTGTCAGTTATAATTAACAATTATAAACCTATAATAATGTCTATAGTTTTTTAATTGTTACATTAAATGAGAAATGGTTTGAACATTTTAAATGGAAGTACCTTTATGTGTTAAGGAAGTTAGGAAAGTAGTTTCTGTAAGTGTGTGGTAGCAGCCTAAAAGGATCTACCACCCATCCCATCCCTTGGATGTTGTAAAAGTCGACAGAGGGAAATTAAAACCAGGAGATGGGCAATTGCATCTTCCTGGAACATTTGATTAAATAAACTGCGGTTGCCAACCAACCTGCAAAGCATGGCAACTATGGCAAAATCCCTCCAATATGAGAGCTACAAACTTTTGTGGCTATCAATGGGGGAGGCCTATGTTCAGCAGTGGACTTATGATAGGCTAAAACAACGATAATGACGAAGACCAAGTATTTTTTTAAAGTTTTAGGACAACTTATAATGGTATAAACTACAACATATTAATTATAACTGATTTGAATTATGTAACCATAAAAACGAGTAATAAATGGATCAGTTTTTGCAAAGCTACTGCACATATGACAATAATTTCTCGAATAGAAATTATGACTTAGGGATGACCTATTGCATTATCTTCCATACCATTTCATTTGGTGGATATCTTAAGTGGCAGCTAAGGTAAATTCCTAGATATAATGTAATGGCTTTTTACCAATTGTGAAAAAAAAGTCTTCTAAACTTCTAATGCCAGACTAAGTGAATACAGAGACTGGAAAGGCTGCAGTATTTAAATGCTAAATGTCTGGTACTGCAATTGTCAATTTGCCAACCATTTGTGGTGATTGATGTTCTCATGGCCAATCCTGAATGGTATTATTAGTGAATTAAGTCAGGTCAAAGTTTACCAACTTTATCAAATATTGTTATTTTCATTTCCCAATTTATTTTTCAAGTATATCACTGTAAAAACAAAGTTTTACCTGGGTGATACCGGGCCGCGTCGCCAGTGAGAAAATTGAAATCTTCATCATCATCACATGTAATTGGCAAATTTTGTATGAATATGCTAACACAGCGACAAACTCCACATTCCTTTTGCAATTATAAAAGCAATATTAAGTTTCATCAAAAAATATTTTACAGAGGCTACTTGCGGATGGCAGAAGAACGAACAGAAGCAGCCAGAGCTCAATCCACACAGGCAGTCATTGATACTGATGATCTTGATAACTTGGCTACCCCTGAAAGTATCCTGCTTAGTGCAGTTTCTGGAGAAGATGCACAGGATCGTTCAGATAGGACCATACTTACACCATGGGTAAGAATCATTCAAAGCCATAGTTTAAAAATTAAAAAGTCATAAAGTTCATTGCACTTTTCATTTCAATTTTTCACTAGATACAGTGCCTGTAAAACCAAAATAATAATGCCATAAACACTTCAACAGAACTGTAATAGAATTAACATGTTAATGTTTTACGAAAAAATTAATATTGAAATACATTTTCTTTTTCCACTTCAGGTCAAATTTCTGTGGGAGTCATATTGTCAATGCCTGGAGCTGCTCCGTACCAATGCACATGTGGAAACTTTATACCATGACATAGCTAGGATGGCTTTCCAGTTCTGCCTCAAATACTCACGTAAGACTGAGTTCCGAAAACTATGCGATAAACTGAGGAAGCATCTTGAGGACATCTGTAAACCTACTGTAAGTAATGTAAAGCTGAAAGTAGGTTAAACTGAAATATCAAAGTTAATATTAGGTCATTGTCTCTAGTCGAAGGTTTTGTGCCTGAGTATTTTATTTTTATTTAAAAGTGATGAGATGAGCGTGAACTGTAACTTTGAGACATTAGTTCTTAAGTCTCAGTGATTACACTTGCTCCCAACGCCCTTCAGACCAAAACAGAGTTTCAATGTTTGCACACTACTGCTTCATGGCAGAATAACTGGCCCTGGGATGGTACCTACCTGAACGGATCCTTGCATAGGAATCCTACCATCAGTAATTATTCTAGCAGATATACCAGTATTCAAAAAGATTAGTGTATAATGCTAAATATTAAAGTATAATGCTATCTGTAAAAAATAAAAAATCTGTTCTCTGAGGATTTAGGCAAACTTATACAAAATATCTTAACTTATACAATTACCTTTAGTTACAGTGCTACATTACATGTAATAAGACATTTATTATTTGAGTACTAAACCAATATTCATTGCATGGCCAGTTGAAATCAATATATGTGCAACACAAATTTCCTTTACATATACAAAGTGTTTGTTTCACATATGTTTTGTTAAACAAACACCTTGTTTTGGCCACCAATCTTTTGGCCATGTAACAAATGCTGAAATTGCTAATAAAACTACTATGGTATGGTTACTTTTGGTTTCTTTGGCTATTCTCTAATCACCTAGTATAATCCTTATTTCTTACAGATCAAATCATGGACAAGTTTTTTAAAATTATTTTCTTTTTATTGTAGGTTCAGACTGGCAATGTAAGCATCTCAAAGCCAGAGACTCAACAACTGAACTTAGAAACCAGACTTTTCCAGTTGGATAGTGCCATACAGATGGAGTTGTGGCAGGTTTGTATTTTGTTTGGTTTCAATTCTTGTCATAATGTAGTCAATTGAAATGACAATTCTTCTTTTATCTATTAACATAATTTAGCACCATTTAGCAATGGAACCTTCCTCTGATATAACAATTTAAAAATAAGATTAAGCTTTGCTTATGTCGTTATACTGTTGTTATTGGGATATGTAACATAGCAGAAGAAATAAAGACTAAAATTTTGATGTTTATTGTTTCTGGTGAGATACATAGTGTGAGAGTATAAAATGTTCTTAAATAAGTTAATAGTTAAAAAAATTCTTAAATGGTTAAAGGCAAAAGTGAACAGATATATTCTTGACTAACAGTATTACTATCTTGGACTTTGGATAACTTAAATGATTATGGTTAAATATTGACATTTCACAAAATAGTTTCTGTTTAAAACAGGTTTATGTATGTATGTAGAGACAGGCAAACCAAGCATTGCAATGAAAATTGATGATTTCAAAATTGCACGTGTTTAGTAGTGGTGGATAATTTTATTTAAAACATTCTTGTAAAAATTTGTAAAATATTTATATAAACAATTCTATTTCAATAGGGTGAGCCGTGGTAGCTCAGGGGCTAGGCGCTCGCTTTAAATTTCATAGTAAGTGAGTGACCTGGGTTCGATTCCCGGTGCCGGCACCACTAAAATTGTTAATTGCAATTTTAAGTGCTGATTTACCACGTGCTCGGCGGTGAAGGAAAACATCGTGAGGAAACCTGCATGTCTGAGGAATAAAAAATATTTCGAAGACATGTGAAGTCCGCCAACCCGCATTGGAGCAGCGTGGCGGATTCTTCCTAGCTCCAAAACCCTCTCAGAATGAGAGGAGGCCTGTGCTCAGTAGTGGAACATTTATAGGCTGAAACTTTACTTTTACTTTTATTTCAATAGGAAGCCTATAAAGCCATAGAAGACATCCATAACCTCATGAACATGTCTAAGAAGACCCCAGTGGCAAAGACAATGGCCAATTACTACGGCAAACTGGCATTAGTGTTTTGGAAGGCTGGTCACTGCCTGTTCCATGCAGCTGCACTTCTCAAGCTGTTCCAGCTGTCAAGAGAAATGAAAAAGAACATCACTCAGGAGGAGTTGCAGAAGTAAGTTTTTTGTTGAAATGCATTCAACGTCTTTGAGAAAGTGTTGACTTAATTTGAGGCCATTAAAAAAATACCCAAAAGGACTTCTACACGGTGGTGGTTTTTATTCTGTCTTTAATATTTTTGTTATGTTTTTGATTATAAGATCTGTTGAAATTTGGATGCTATTTTACTTAATAAAGTAAATATTTTTGTTCTTTGGCAGCAATTAATAAAAATGTACCTTCCTTTTTCTTTCTTTCCAAAAACAATTATCAATAGGTTATACAAAAATGTTGTCTTAAGAATCTTAACGATTAGCGTCACTCGTGCCTTCAACGCTACGGTGCGCGTATTCGATTCCCGCACGAGAATATATTCAAATTTTTAATTATTTTACTGGTGGTAGGATTTCTATGCAGGAATACGTCTAGGTAGGTACCACCCCAAGGCCAGTTATTCCGCCGTGAAGCAGCAATGTGTAAACATTACTGTGTTTCTGTTTGAAGGGCACTGAGAGCTAGCGTAATCACTGGGCATATGAGACTTAAGAACTGATGTCTCAGGGTGACAAGCACAGTTTGGTGTCACACTAAAATGATCTGCGTGAACATCAGGTGAACGTTTATGCTCGTTTCGTCACAATAAAAAAAAAAGAATACATGTAAAGAAATGTTTACTTTACTAAAAGTTGTTTCGGATTTAGGTATTTATGCAACTCACAAAACTGAAATCATTTTGTGGATCTATGAAAAAAATAGGTTACCCCTCTCTGTTAGCCTGTGAAATTTTTGTCTCATGAAATTTTACGAATTAGTAATGTAATTATGATATAAAATTATATTAAAGCCTCCGAAATAAATCCCATCGCTAACTCAAATGGTTATGTGGTGGTAGGCCTCGGAGGCAGATCATAGTGGAGGTTTGACGCGACAGGCAATGGCTGCTTTCCATTGTTTGTGTTAAATTGCGCCTGCACAGTGTCACTAGACATATCTTTTGTTTTTCTTCTTTTTTTGAATATTAGTTAATAGTTTTGTAATAAAAAAACAACATAAACACTATAACACAAGCAGATATTGACAAGTATTACTAATAAATTCTTATTTTTTATAACCTTTTCTTAATCATTTATAGAAGATAAATATACTATTCTGGCCGCTTGGAGAATGCATTCCTGACAGGTTGTGATCAAATGGATGTAGCTAACTTCAAAGTTTGCAAAGAAATTAGGGTACAAATATTATTGTTTACATGCCCTACTAAAAATTAATACCATTAAAAATTATGTCAACTTACAATAAAATGAATAAATGTTAAATAAATAAGAAAACAATACTACTGACATTACATAGTATTTTTGGTTATGAACCTCGTAAATAAATAAATATGAGATAAATTTTGTTCAAAATTGTTAGTGTTTTATCTCTCAAAACATTAAAAAAAAAACTTTTGTTAACGAAGTCCATGCTTTCTTTTGCCTAACAGGATGGCTTGCCGTGTACTCGTGGCAGTACTATCAGTACCTTTACCATCACTTCATCCGGAGTTTGACCGCTTTGTGGAAACTGATAAAAGTCCCGTTGAAAAGGCGCAGAGACTGGCCGTGCTACTTGGACTGGCGCAGCCCCCGACTAGAGCTAGCTTGTTGAAAGGTAAGCAGATAAGGAATCATAAAAATTTATAAGATAAAATTATTAAACAGAATCAATAAAATAAATGAGAAACAGCTTTTTCCTTTATAAGAAGAAATAGCATCATTTCAGCTAAATTGTTAATTGGACAGGACTTCCTACTGTATTATTTCCATTATTGTTTTGCAAAACATTGTTACAAATTATAGCCAAGGTTTATTTTAAGATGAAAAATAGGAATGTATTCTGCAATATATATGACATGCCCTCTGAATTAAATCCCATTTCTGACTGGCATAGTTAGTGAATGGTAGGCCTCAGAGGGAAAGTAAAATGCAAGTTTTACATGAAACAGAATGCCTATCACTTGGTTATCTGTGTCAATTTATACTTGTACATTGTATTTTTTTTTCTGGTAATATCAATAGTCATAACTTTCAGCCAGTTTCAAAGTTGAAATTATTTTGTTTTATTTCTTTCTTAGCTTATTTGTCAATATTAAGATTTGAATACTCTAGAAATTAATGCCTTTGATCAAGCATTTCTATCATAGTCAAGTCCAGGAGTTCACTACGCATACCAAACTATACTGCATAATAATTTACCAAAATAACACTACAATAAAAAAATACTACATGACTGATAATGATCCTTTCAAAAACTCATATTATTATAAAATAAATAACATACTAACAAATTAATACTCACCAATTTCAAAATCTCTTTAATCTTCAGTTATAAATTTGAAATGCTGTGTGTGTGTTTGTGTGTGGCACAGAAGTATTGATATTTTTTTTTAAGATAATTATATAACATATTATTTATACATATTAATTTAATTATAATAAATTGCTAAGCTTCTACTTAGCATGATCATTATTCAAACTTCTAGTATGTATGCCAAGCTACTTAAAATACAGGGCGTAAAAAAATATGAATATTTGAATGCGTCGCGGAAATTTAATCTGGTCCTTAATACTAATTTTTCGAAAGAATGTATTTAGTGTACATCTGTGCCTCGAAAGTCAACAGTAATTAATTTTTGGGCGTAGATTTACGTTCCGGTATGCCGAGACGTAAATGTTAAATCAATTTAATAATAATAACAGAAGAGGATATAAAAAACTATAACATTTCAGATGTGATCCGTTTGAACGTGGTGAATTTGGCGTCGCCGCAACTTCAACAACTGTACGCTTGGCTGGAAGTTGAATTCGATCCTCTTACCATCTGTGCCAATGTGCAGAGCGTCGTCAAATTGTTACAGGAAGAACCCAGTGAGTATTGAGATAAAATGCTACTTTCATGTAATATGTGTTGGTATTTTATTTAATTCTACAAGTTTATGTAATGAGAAGCGATACCAACTTACTAAACGGAAATAACTTATGTCGCCTGTACGTACATGTTTTAATATATCAATTATTATACGCTATCTGGTTAATAAATGTGTTCAATAAATATGTGGTAGGACATTTGATAAGATTGTGGCCCGTGTGAGCCGTGTTGTTGCGGCTTAAGAGAATCTGCCATCCTATGTCATCCCGTGGGTGTCGTAAAAGTCGACAGGGAGAAAATTAATCCCAGGAAATGGGCAGCAGTATTTTCCTAAAACATATTAATAAATAAACTGCAGTTACCAACCCGCCTACCAAGAGTGGCAACTATGGCAAAATCCCCCAAAATGAGAGCTACAAACTTTTGGGTCAATCTGTGGGGGAGGCCTCTGTTCAGCAGTGGACTAGTGATAGGCTGAAATGATCCAACTCCAGAGTGAGATGGCTGCTATTATAATAATGTAATAGTTTTGCTATGTTATAACAGTCATGCAATCTTTTACCACTTCTTGTGAATGCCAAAAAACATCTCATAACTTTAAAAAAAAACATTCCAATGTGCTAGATTTAAATACACTTGAGAAAGAGTTCCAGTCTGCAATCAGACTAGTGAACATTTAACTTGCATATCCACTCTCACATTCCCCGACTTTTTTATAGTAGTAAGCTATAGAAAAGCTGGAGAGTTTGTATGTTTGAACGCGATAATTTCGGGAAATACTCATTTGACTTGATAAATTATTTTTGCATTAGCTATCACAATTATTGAGCAATGTTCTGGGTAATAAAACTTTGTTCTATGGCCTTGAGGAGGAGCCGCACTATGCAAACCGAACATTACCGAGACAGGCCGAACTGTGAATGCTCAGGTCAGCGAGGTTAACATGCCATACGGCGCAATCATGTGGTCGGCTTATTTTACGCGTGTGAAGCTCCATTTATCACATCTTACCCCATAAGTTTTCTATTATCGAAGTTTGGACTTTCTAGAAAACATGTGAATTTAATGAATGATTAGAACACATACCAGTTGCGAAAACCGGCCCCTTGCAATCTACAACACATTCCAAATATAGCAGACCTTATATACCCACATTTACATTTACAAGTAACTATGTACCTTTAGTTACTTGTCAAACTTTCTAAATGCATAATGAATACGCATATATAAATAGTGTTCATGGGCGGCGGTGATCACTTACCATCACGTGAGCCACCTGAGAACCTGCTCGTTTGCCCCCTATTCTATAAAAAAAAATACTTCTATAAATATCTATCCCACTGCTGCGCTTAGGCGTCCTTTAATTCTGAGAGGGTTCTGTATCCATGAAAGAGGGGGGGGGGGGGAGGGTCAATTAGTACTTATATGAGCAGAACACTTTTAACTGTCGACATTGCAAACATTATTAATTGTTTACTAGCTTGACCCTTGCGAATATTTTTTCACAGTATCGTGATTTAAGAACAGATGGCGCCATCTACCTTCTTTAAATAATGTAAACAATTCCCACCGACAGCGGTCGTGCTCTTTAGTTGGATTACATACATTCATTTAATTATTTTTCGTCATTAGAGTAAAAAATACTGATCAAAATTGTGTATCAAACATTAATTTTCATACAGTAATAAAGGAGATATTACATACCGACAGAAATATATATATAATAAGATTCATCTTTATTTTTGTCTTGCTTTTCCAGACTCATCGCTAGCGCAGTACACGGTGGCGTTGACAGATGTGGCGTTGGTCCGTCTGGTGCGTCAGGTGGCGCAATGCTACTCCTGCGTTCAGTTCTCTCGTTTACTGGAGCTGGCGCATACCGACGACCTGTTCCATTTGGAGCGTCTCCTAGTTGACTGCGTCCGCCATAACGACATGCAGATACGTGTTGATCACGCTAAACAGTGAGTTGGTTTGCTTTAGGTATTATTAGGTTCTACGCTAGAGTGGCAGTGTCATTCATAAAAAAAAAATGTAAAGTAATTTTTGAGTTAGGTTGTCATATCATAACATCTACCAGGGATAGACCTAGACCTTTGGTGACTAAAGTATTTCCTTTGTGTTTTCGAACTGTTTTATAGGCTTAGAGAATTTTATATTGCTTTTGGCAACCATGTGGCTGATTCGTCTGAAGTCTGCTGAGTTTGAGGACTTGAGCTTAGATCATCATTAAAGCTAGTTTTCGTGCAAACTACGAGCTATTTATCTTTGAGTCTTTTTTATATTGCATAAAGTGATGAAACGAGCAAAACATTCACCTGATGGTAAGTGCAACGTCTGCCCATAACAAATGCTGTGCCACCCAGAAAATTTCTGTGTGACACAACACTGTGCCCATCACCCTGAGACATAGGTTCTTAACTCGCATATGCCCAGTGATTACGCTAGCTCACAGTGCCCTTCAAACCGAAACACAGTAATGTTTGCACACTTGCTTCACGGTAGAATAACTGGCCCTGGGGTGGTACCTACCTAGATGGACTCCTGCATAGGAATCCTACCACCAGTAAAAAGAAAGTCTGGATGTATTCTGTCGTTTTTGCTATATCTGATATTTTTCATGGCGTTCATAGGAAAGTGCGGTCATCTGGTCGTTAATCGGAAGAAGTCAATGTATCGGCCAGTAGTATAATATATCAAAGCATATTTGTTGTCCTTATTTTTAAAACGCGTAATCATACTGATTATAGATACATAATGATTACGCGTTTTAAAAAAGTTCTAGGATTTAATGAAATAATTAAAATTTTAGCAATTTGTGATATATAGAAGATATACCCATGTCGTGAAATCTAAAAATATGATGTCCAATTTTGTTAGCTGTAAGTTATGGTTAGTGTGACCACTTATCAGTCTACCTATATACTGATATGACCTTGAGAACGAAAACTGTTTCGTTCTCAATGTCACATTGTCTACTCTGAATGAATACTATGGAATGTCACACTGGTAGTAATGGGATCTTTCGTTCTCTTTACAATACAAACCCACTCAATATACGAGAATGCACGGTTTGTGCATCTGACACTGCCATTTGGCCTACCTCAGTTCCTATCGCAAGAGCGCTATATCGGGCAGGGGGTAGGTTTGGACGTGTTAGTGCCTCTATATTTGCGCGTTCACTTATGGCACAATATCTCCTGCGTAGTTAGTAGCTTCCGGATTTCGGGAACAGTAGGCGTGGTAGAAAACCATAGACATCGTAAGAAGTAGTAGTAAACTGTTCTGTGTTTCAGATGTGTACACTTCGGTGTAGAATCAGGCGGTGGCGAGTGGTGTTCAGCAGCTGACGAAGCATGCGGTGGAGCTATCTTGCAGGCTACTCCTGCTGAACAGGTAATATAATACTGAGTAGTTTGAATGTGCAGAATGAAATGTTAAAATTGCCCAGTTGCAGGAAACAACCCAACATGTCGTCATAATGTAACGACAAATCATGCAGATGTTATTTGTCGCTACTTTTTTTAATTTTATCTCTATATTTTTTAAATAATGACTCTAAATTCGGACGTGTATAAACAAATAATAGTTGGTTATATACGTCTGAATAGTGTGAATATATAATATAGAATATAGTCTATCACAAGCTTTACTTTATCGATTTTATAAATGTATTTTTTTTGTATATAGGAAAAGAAATTTTTAACTTTATAATTTTTGACGGCAACTTTAAAATTTTTCTTAATTTTTAAGTACGGATTTACGACGTGATGAGTGGTGAAGGAAAACATGGTGAGGAAACTTGCGTGTCTGAGGAAAAAAAATAGGACGTGCAGTCCACCATCTCGCATTGGAGCAGCGTGACTGACTCTTCCCAGCTCCAAAGCACTTACAGAAATGAGAGGAGACCTGTCAGCTGTGGGACGTTAATGTTTTTTCATACTTATAGTCACGCCTTTTGTTTTCATATAAGGGGTAGGAAGTGACTACACATCTGGCACAATTTTCATTACTGTAATCATATATATAAAAGAATTATTAGTGTAAATGATATTCAGCTGCTGGCTAATCTTACAGACTTAATTTTAATTTCAAAAGGGCTGAATTTAACGCTAGCGAATGTATCTATTTAGTTGGTAAGTTTGTTTATACATAATACATACATATACATACATACATACATACAGTCAAGCCTTTTTCCCGAGCCCTTTCGTGGGAAACGAGACATAACGGATGGCGAAACACTTTGACGCCATTTTAGTACAAATAAAAAAAAATTCTGACTCCACTCCCACAAGCAGTATAGTGACAACATTGCATATTATGGTGTTAATCTAATGAAGGCTGTCCGTACTCTAGTATCTATCGAATAAAGGCTGTCCGTACAATATCTTAGTCGCCTCTAACGACACCTCGGTAGGACCTACCTCTTAGGTGCTATTCTACTCTTCCGGACACCTATCGGCTGTCTTAGTTCTTTTACTGGCAAAGTAATACAGCTGTAAATATCAATCGCATAGATACGCGAACAACTTGTCCGAGCCGCTGAAGTCCTGTCCCGAGCGGTGCACCAGCTGTTCCCTGATCGCCGTCGCGCAGAACGGGAACGGGCCCGCGTCCACATGGTGCAACACTACCACGAGAATAAGCACGCCGAACACCACCGAGTCCTGCAGCGGCACAAGATTATCGAGGAGCGCAAGGAATATATCGAGCGACTCAACACTGTTCGGGAGGAGGAGGAATTACGGTACGCTTACTAAGCCATTATCTACATAGGCTGACGACCGAAACTGAATACTTGACATCTAATCCGCGGGTTCGAATCCCAGCTAGAGCCGATGATTTTTTGATATCGAGAGCCGTGGTAGCTCAATGGCTAGGCGCTCGCTTTAAATTTCATAGTACGCGAGTGACCTGGGTTCGATTCCCGATGCCGGCACCACTAAAATTGTTGATTGCAATTTTAAGTGCTGATTTACCACGTGCTCCGCGGTGAAGGAAAACATCGTGAAGAAACCTGCATGTCCGAGAAATAAAAAATATTTCAAATACATGTCAACTCCGCCAACCCGCATTGGAGCATTCTGCGTGGCGGATTCTTCCCAGCTCCAAAACCCTCTCATAAATGAGAGGAGGCCTTTGCACAACAGTGGGACATTTATAGGCTGTTACTTTACTTCTTTACTTTATTGCTTTTCGGGTCTGGTTTTGCTGTGATCTCAAAATATCTGCATTACATCGAGCGTGGTTTGGGACGAGTGCATACCTCTGTGTTTGCGCATATACTACTTGATACACTATAATATCTCATAAGAAGTTAATAGCTTCCGACAGTATTTGGAAGTTTTCACCAAGCTCCAAAATCGGCCTGGAGTGCACCATCATTATTAGATACACTCAAAAACAGACAAATAATATTTTTGAGTCGTGTCTGGTGCGCACAGTAAAGGGTATAGTCCCTTCATCAGTTTCTTCCCATACCAGTACAGAGTAGGAATCTTCACGGCTGTAGTGAATAGGCGTATTTTAGGTTAGATTTGTCACCTTTGATCTTAACACCAGCTGAGCTTGTTGACAAATATCCTTTTTTGTTGCTCCAAACTTCTATTTATTCGGCTACATATTTGTATGTCTAACGATAGGTGTAACGCATCCAGCGTTACAACTATCGTTAGACATGCAAATATGTTTTCCGGGTGGGAATCGAATCAGCTTCTAGCGCAAAGGCCGATCTCTCAGCCATCACCTGACACTTTGGGGTAGAATTTTTGATGTGCCTTGTACTATCCACCCAAGTTTTTAAATTGGTTATTTTTTCTATCTTTTATGTATTATTTAAAAAAAAAACAAATTCTATTCGTCGCCACAAATTAATACAATGGTAAAGATTACAAAGCAAACACAATCGACAATAAATATATACAGCTCCTGCTGTCTTGCTGCGCTTATTGCTAGCATTGCTACTGTTAGTTCTCTAAGGCTAAAACAAAAGAAATATTACTCATACTTATGAAGTCACTTATTTTCAGTCGCCAAGAGGAACAGTTGAGAGCTGCCGCTGCCGCAGAAGCTCGTCGTTTGGAAGCTGAGAGAGAAGAGCGCGAGAAACGTCGCCACGCATCCGAAATGGCTGCCATGCGTGAGAGGCACTTGCGGGAACGTATCGCCCATATATCGCAGACCATGCATGGAAAGAAAGTGCTGCAGAAGTTGGATGAGGAGGTGTGTATTTCTAAGTCTTGATTTCTTACTCAAACAGGAATGATAATATTATGACAACTCTTTTTATAATTGTGCATTAAACGATTTAATTCCGAAATACATATGTTTTGTTTCATTCTTTAGGATTTGAAGAAAATGGACGCTGAAGCAATCGCTCAACGTGAGGCTGAAGAGCTCATGAAAGAACGCAGGGAGCTTCAAGCGCGTTTGAAATCGCAGGAGAAGAAGGTATGAGTTTCTTAATGTTATGACATGATTTGTTAATAATAAAACATTATAATAACAAATCAGCCAGACTCCTTTTTGAGGATCATATTAATGAAAATAGTTTTTGTAAGAATGAAGACAGTTATACTATTTTTATAAGAATTGCTCCTTCGAGCCGGTTTTTTTTTTAAATGACAGTTTAGTTATTATTACTTTTTATCTTAGGTGGACTATTTCGAGCGAGCCAAGCGGTTGGAAGAGATTCCGTTACTGCAGAAGAGCTTGGAAGAGAAACAAGTGCAAGACAAGGCATTTTGGGAACAGCAGGAGAAGGAGCGCATTCAACAGCTTATTGGTGAGAGCAATCATTTTTAGTTTTTATTCTGATTAATTTCATTAGTGTTTTCATTCAAGCTCTTTGGTCGCGGGTACTTTTGTGGTTGTCTATTGCGAAATTATGTAAACAGTAGTAGTGAGCGTGGGTGTGGTGCTTTGTGGGGCCACAGGGCTCCCAGCATCCTAATGGCTTCGTCGCCGGACATAATAGAAAAACACAGCTTCGGATTCGTGCTGTCGCCGTGCCATGGGTAATAGTAAAGAAAGAAAGAAAGAAAGAAAACATTTATTGCGGAAATAGTAAAGCGCCCTTACCCTTACAGTTGATTGTGTTATTGTAGCGTGAGCGTTGACGACCGCGTGGCCTAGTGGTTAGAGTACCTGACTTCTACGCCGCGGCTTTATTCCGGGCTTGGGTTGGCAACTGCCCTCTATTTATTCAGATGTTCCAGGAAAATGCTGCTGCCCATCTCCTGGTTTTAATTTACGACTTTTACGACACATACAGGATGAGATGCGGTGGTGGTAGATTCCTTTAGGCCGCCAGCAACCGGTAATTAATTTACTTAATAGTACAATATAGTACCACGCTCAGTGGCGTAAGTATAACGTTGATTTCATCGGATAGGGCCCTCTCTCAATGTAAAGAACCTCGATCAACAGTCTTTATTTTTAAAAAATCTCTTTGTTAAGTATGTATATACCAATGCTAGTATATTTATTGTGCACATTTTTCGTTGATTCTCTAGTAACTAATAATCGCCAGGGCCGGGGATTATGGGGCAGACGTTGCACTTACCATCAGGTGAACGTTTTGCTCGTTCCATCACTTTATGCAATAAAAAAAAACCGAAACACAGTGACACTACTGCTTCACGGCAGAATAACCGGCCCGGGGTGGTACCTACACGGATTCCTGCACAGGAATCCTAACACTAGTTATATATATATATATATATGACGATGAAGTTTTCGAACAGAGGCGCGCACTCGGGACGTGGCGAGCGCGGCGCGGCTGGTGCGCATGGCGGCGCACCGCGAGCAGTTCACGGCGCGGCTGCGCAGCGAGCGCGGCGCCGCGCACGCCAAGCGCCTCGCGGACTTCCAGCAGCGGCTCGCCGCCGAGCGCGAGACGCGCCTCGCGACGCGCCGCGCGCAGCGCATCGAGCGCCGCCGCCAGGAGGTAACGACACGAGCGCTCTCTTTTTCTCGTACACACAGTCACGCCTTTTCCCCATAAGGGGTAGGCAGAGTCAACACCCGCAGCCCTCTTTTTTATTTATTATTGTATTAAGTGACGAAACGAGCAAATCGTTCACCTGATGGTAAGTGCAACGTCCGCCCACAACAAATGCTCTGTCACCCAGAATCTTTCTGAGTGACACCACACTGCGCCCGTCACCCAGATACATGAGTTCTTAAGTCCCATATGCCCAGTCATTAAGCTAGCTCTCAAACTTTAGTTTTAAAATTTTAGTGCAAATTTAGATGAGCAAAATGTTCACCGGCCGTTAAGTGCAATGTCTGCCCATAACAAATGCCCATAAGAAAGGAAAGCAATACATTGTGTGTGGCACCACACTGAGTCATCAGTTCTTAAGTCTCAAATAGGTATCTGAGATGTAATTATTAGGTAACAATTACACTAGCTCTCAGTGCCCTTCAAACCGAAGCACAGTAATGTTGCGCGCTACTGCTTCACGTCAGAATAACTACCATGCGCAGTACCTACCTAGAAGGATTCCTGCACGGAAATCCCATCATCAACTAAAAAGTTCCCCTGTGAATGTTTGTAAAATATTATGGTCATTTATGTGACATTCATTATTTAATATTTTTTTTCATTCTATTTTATTCTTTCTTATTGTTTCTCAAGCAAAAAACGCAGTTTATGAAAAGTTGTATTAATGAGTTACTTTTTATAATGTTTTAGTGGCTGGCAGAGAAGCATAAGGCAGAAGAGCGCGCAGCAGAAGAAGCGCGTCGACTTAAAGAAGAGGAGGAGAAGCGAGAGAAAGAAGAACGCGAACGCCGCCACCAGGAGGAGTTAGCCGCACTACGCGAACGCAAAGAACGCCAAGATAAGTAAGCGCAAATCCATTGTTTTTGAACGATCAAACTGTAATACTCACGTTTCCTTAATTCTCATATTTTTACCCTGTGTCTGCTTCTTAATGTAAAATGTTAAAAGTCATAATATTCAGTAAAGACTTATTTCAAGCTCCTTTGAATGTCTAAAATCTACACATCAAGATGTAATATCAGATAAGTAACAGACAATTTTTTTAAAGTAATCCCATACTTCATGAGGTTTTAGATGCATCAAAATTCAAAGTTTTGAATATTGAGATTCGCATATTATGTAAAGAACACCGCGTGGCTTAGTGGTCAGAGTACCTGACTTCGACGCCGCGGGTCCTGGGTTCGAATCCCAGCCGGAGCCAACATTTGTGCTAAAATACAAATTGTTGGCTTTCGGGTCTGGTTGTGTTGTGATTGTCCCGTGTTTCGGACACTGCATCCTTAGCCTACTCCGATCTTATCGCATCAGCGTTACATCGGCGCGGGTAGGTTGGGACGAGTGAGTGCCTCTGTGTTGCGCGTACACTTGTGGCTCTATAATATCTCCTGCGCAGTTGATGGCTCTCGACAGTATTCGGAAGTTGTCGCCGTGGTCGAAATCTACTAGGAGAACATCACATCAAAGAACATTTTATGTGACGTAGACTTCGTCGTTTCAGCCTATCACAAAACATAGGCCTCCCCCATAGATAGCCACAAAAGTTTGTAGCTCTCATATTGGAAGGATTTTGCCACAGTTGCCACGCTTGGCAGGCGGGTTGGCAACCGCAGTATATTTATTCAGATGTTCACAGGAAGATGCTGCTGCCCATCTCCTGGTTTTCATTTCCCTCTGTCGACTTTTACGACACCCACGGGATGGGGTGGTAGATTCTTTTAGGCCGCTACCACACGATGTAGACATGCTCATGTGATGAAATCGGACGTAGGCGGTCGAATGCAGGTCTGAGACACGCGACAATACAACCAGACCCGAAAACAAACAATTGTTGCACAAATGTTGGCTCCAGCTGGAATTCGAACCCAGGACCCGCGGCGTATTAATCAGGTACTCTGACCTCTAGGACATGGGGTTGACAATTATTATAACACATTTACCAAAATGACTAACGCTATATTATTTATAATAGAGAACATCAAGAAATGCTGGCACGCGCTGAAGCAAAGGCGCGCGCACACGAGGCTAATGTCACGAGGAAACTGGAGGAGCAGAAAGCATCCGTTACGTCGAGCTGGCGTGGTGGCGACGCTTGGAGGGGTGGTTCTGGTGAGTTATATCATTATCTCATATATAACCATCATCATCATCACATCATTATCATTTCAGCCCACAACTAGTCCACTGCTGAACATAGGCCTCCTTTATAGATTCCCACAAAAGCTTGTAACTCTAAATTTGGGACGATTTTGCCATAGTTGCCACGCTTGGCAGGCGGGTTGGCAACCGCAGTTTATTTATTCTTTCTTCTTCTTCTTTAGATGTCCCAGGAAGATGCAAAAAAATAAGCAGAGTACATGTAAGTATGTAGATACGTTACCAGCGTTCCGTAAGTGAAACTAAGAAAAATCTGAACTTTCAAACGTCGCCATGACTACAGCAATCGCAATCGCTATGAAAGAGACATCCCTTACTCCGTTTACAACGAGGGCGACAAGGATAAAACAGCACGTGATCATGTGTATTATGTTGTCGCTGCGTTCAGGAACGCTTTCTTCAGTTATCTTCCGGGAATGTGATGCAGCTATGTATTATAATATCATTGAGTTAATGTAAATATTTTTTTAATGTTCACAGCCCGACGTGAGGACCGTCCACGTTCGCCCGAACGTCGTCCAGTTCGCGAGGAGCGACGTGAAGAAAGGGGCCCGCCACTCAAGGAAGATAGGCCTCCGCCGAAGGACGAAAAGTAAGTAGACTACTTAAGTTTCCCGTTAAATGAATTATGTATGATGAGAATCTTATTAGGGAAGAAAATAGTATAATATAGCCGAAGTAGTTTTTTTTATATAGTAGAAAGAGACGTCACGAGTAAAACATCCACCTTTACTGATGGTAGGATTCCCAAGCAGGTATCCGTCTAGGTAGGGATCACCCCAGGGCAGTTATTATGCCGTGAAGCAGTAGTGTGCAAATACTGTTTCGGCATATTAGAATTAAGAACTCATGTCTCAGCGTGACACTGTATTTGTTATGGGCATACGTTTCACTTAGTATCAGGTGAACGTTTTGATGGTAAGCACCCATTTTAAATGCTGTGTCACCTAGAATATTTCTGTGTCCCATCACCCTGAGACGTCAGTTCTTATGTCTCACAAGCGCAGTAATTACACTAACTCTCACTGCCCTTCAGACCGAAACACAGTAATGTTTACACAATACTACTTCCACGGCAGAATAACTGGGTCTGCGGTGATACCATCTTTTTCCTTCTTCCTTATTTTACTGCAGCTGTTCTCTATGCTAAAGTTGTCTGGAATAATTCCCTTTCAGTGATAATACCGCCTTTAGTATCTTAACTTAAATATAGTACTTTGTATTGATTTCTGTATTAGTGTACAACGGGTACCTAGACCGATTCCTGCATAGAACTGCTGAAAACTGAAACTGTGCCCTTATTCTCATGAGATCTAGATAACCCAGAATAGTTTTTAGGATAATTGTGATGCGCCCATGCAGTTGAGCTAATTTGCAAGTAGATTTTCATATTATTACGTATTTTAATTACATTACATTCTAGTTTTTGTCATTTTAATTTCATGCCGGGGGTATCCCCTGACTAGATGGTCTATGGTGATAATGGGATATAATCCTGTTATAGATACCATAGACCAATAACCTGTTGATGTTATAATTATCTCGTATGCATCTGACGTATTCACTACACGTACAGCACAAACCATATGAGATACTGTACGGTCAGACTATTAGAAAGTTTTATTTTAATTGATGAACATGAGGCATGTTAGATTTTTTTTGTGCTTTTAATAAATACTTTTGATAGACAACTGATAATTTAATGTTATTTTCATATTGCATTGAATATTTCGTATTTAAGTTTCAATGTTTGATAGGGAACCAGAAAAACCACGTCCAAAGGATGTGGAACCACCACGCAAGGTCGATGAGCCCAAGTCTGCTACTGGTAGCAGTTGGCGTCGCGATGATGGGTGGCGTGCTGGTGAGTGTTGTCATAGTTAACGTTTTTTGACTCCTACCAAAATGACGACGATGTGGTTTGCCGGCCCTCGCGTTTCAAAGTGAGCTACGTGTGTAGACTCTGCCTACCCCTTATATGCGAAAAAGGCCTAATTGTATGTATGTATCAGCAGGTCGAGCTGGTCCGCCGCGAGAGGAGCGGCCGCGCTCTCCCGAGAGGCGCCCGCTGCGCGACGAGCGCCCCGCGCCGCTCAAGGAAGAGCGCGCTCCGATCGGGACGACAGGTACTACATATCATCTTCTTTCTAGCGTTCGTCCCGTCTTGTGACCGGGGTCCGCTTTATCATTTCTTCCACCATCACCACCACCATTTCAGCCTGTTACCTAGTCCACTGCTAAACAGTAGGACCTCCCCCATAGATTGCCACAAAAGTTTGTTGCTGTCTTTTTGGGGGGATTTTGAAAAAAAAGTACTGCGTCATTGTCCGCTGTACCGAACGCACTCTGTATCGCGCAACTTGTAACCGCTTATAACAATTATATTTTTTTGTGAAGTCCACGGCTATTAATTAAAACAAAGTTTAGGTTACCTAAGGAACCTCCAAGGGCCCTAGTACTCTTTCACATGGTCCTTCGAGCCGGATCATGTAAAGGAATCTTGGGCTCTTGGTCTCGGAACACTGGTGAATATGTTAGTACTAAATTTGGTATACACAGAGGCGAGGAGCTTACTACGCATTCTTGCACGCATCACGAGCTAAATTCGCTCAGCCGCTTTTGATGATTTTACTGTGCTTACGGAAACAACTGCTGATTCTTAGCTAAATTATACCATAAGGATCGATACGGAGGACTCCTTGCAGGGAAACTAATACGTATTTAATTTTTTGCAGGCCTCGTCCAAGTTACGCCGGTCGCTCCAGCGGACCAGAAACTGGCAGCTGGCGACGAGGGCCCGCCGAGCCAGCGCCTGCGCCTACTGTTAGTCCCATTTACCCATTTTTCTACTTTTTTTTTGGAAAAAGAAATACTAGCGATGCTCTTAACATTGTCATTCTAACTAAGCTTTAACGATTGTGATAGGATGTGGTTCAAGACAATAGTCGAATGGCGAGCTCGATTTAGCGACTTCAAGTTTCGCAGTCCGTACCCTAAATCATTAGGCTATTGACGCCATTGTATCAATCATTAATTAATTAATTAATTTAATTATTTAATGTAAAAAGAATCTCAGCATTTCTTTTAAATGAAACTAATTTTTACAGGATTTTATCGCGTTTAATGTTTTACTATTTATAACCCGACGTTTCGGGCGCTTTACAGCTCCCATGGTCACGGGGGGACTGAGGTGACAGTTGTCCCGATGTCATAGTTAACCCGGAGTACCTTCAGCTTTTAATTATTATTTTTAGTCCGATCTACGCAGAAAGAGCTTACTGTGTCTTGAAGCCTTGCAGTGGTATGCTTGGTTTTTGATTTAATTTTATTAATAATAGGATCCCAAGCCGGTGGTAATACCCAACCATCTTCCCTATTGAAATTAGGATGTTTTTTAATTTCAATAGTCCTCGCGAATCATCCTTGGTAGGAATCGGTGTTCTTTTGCAAGGATTTGTGGTCTATCGAATCTGATGTAATGGTTGGGATGATCCAGAACATGGTCACAGACTGCAGACTTCCTAGAACGACGATGCTTCACGTCAGCCATGTGTTCTTTTACGCGGGTTTTTATCGATCTTCTTGTTTGGCCTATGTAAGAGAGACCACATTCACAATCCAGCTTGTATACTCCTGCGTACTACTCAGCATTTCTTTCAAATTAGGTATTGTATTTCTCTAACAACAGTCGCGTGGGAAGTAGTCGTTAGGTATTGAATAAAAAGCATTCTATTCTATTGAAATGCGAGAACATTTTCTAAGTTTTACAGTTTCTGTGGATGAAGTTATTCACAAGGATTCTAAAGTATCCGTGAACACAGTCGCAGGTAAAACTTGTTCTAAAAAACCAAACCAGGGGGAACGCGAGATGTATTATTTGGACTACTGTTCAAGTATTACCACAAAATCATATAATTCATATATTGAGTATTTATATTTCAGAATATACATATTCAGTATATATGATTCGTTACCGCAATGACTTAAGGGGTTGTGGACAGTAAATAAATCAAGGCGCTGACTGATTTCAACTTGTGGCTGCTAAAGACAATGATACCATGGCTCAGACGTACCTGCACATCCCAAAGGCGAATGCTCCTGTCTCCTGGTACTTCTCTTCAGAATCACAACAACACAGTATAATGTCAATCACAGGGGTTTTAATGCGTAAACAACGTTGAAAATATATTTTCTGAGAGCAGCTACAATGACGCGCCCGCTCGCTTATATTTCAGAAGATTAGTTAACGAATTAGTTATTCTATCGCACATTTATTGGTTTCAAATATAAAATTAGATTTTTTAAAAAACTACATAACTTTAAACATTAAAATTACAGGAGCGATCTTCCGCATGGCGCGCCAAAGATGGACCACCGCGCGAAGATCGCTATCCGCCTCGGGATCGCGATGGCCCTCGAGACCGCGATGGTCCGCGAGACCGCGATGGTCCGCGGGACCGGGAAGTCTTGAGAGACCGCTTCCCACCGAGAAGGGATGATCGAGATGGCCCAAGGAGGGATGACCGAGATGGTCCGAGGAGGGATGATCGAGACGGTCCAAGGAGGGATGACCGAGATGGTCCGAGGAAGGATGATCGGTAAGCCTTATAGTATTATTATCACTGTAGATATCAAAATTAAGCCCAAGGAGGGATGACCGAGATGGTCCGAGGAGGGATGATCGAGACGGTCCAAGGAGGGATGACCGAGATGGTCCGAGGAAGGATGATCGGTAAGCCTTATAGTATTATTATCACTGTAGATATCAAAATTATGCATCTAACTGTCAATGACACAAGTATTCCTTACCGATTGAAAATTTGTAGTTTTATGTAATTGTCTGCGCTGATGAGCACATGCTACTTATAGTTGTAAAGATAATGCTGGAGAGTCTACCACGCTGCTCTAGTACGCGTAGTCAGACTTCACATTTTTAGGATCACGATTTAGTAGTTGGCCGTGTGGTAGAGGACAAAGAGAATCTACCACCCCATCCCATTCCGTGGGTGTCGTAAAAGTCGACAGAGAGAAATTAAAACCAAGAGATGGGCAGCAGCATCTTCCTGGAACGTCTGAATAAATAAACTGCGGTTGCCAACCCGCCTGCCTAGCGTGGCAATTATGGCAAAATTCCTCCAATATGAGAGCATCAAACTTTTGTGGCTATCTATGGGAGAGGCCATTGTTCAGCAGTGGACTTGTTATAGGCTGAAACGACGACGATGATTTAGTAGAAATATTTTTTATTTGTCCAGCATGATTCTGGACCAGACGATTTGCTTTATCATTAAGCAATCTCTGAACCAGAACTTAAAATTGCCATTATCAACTTTATAGCATAGTTACAGTTTAACCTTACGTAAAAAAAGAGCGCTGGAGGACCATGGAAAATCTGTTTCTTATCATGTCCAGGGCAGTAAATATATTTTCGATAGCTTTCAGTATTTTTCTATAACATCCATTTTCTTTTTTTATATTAAATACCGCCTCGCAGGATCGCCATGTAATAATGTGCTGTTAATGAGAGACGATGTTGCTTTGGACGACTTTGATTCGACCGTCTATTAATATAATGTAACTTAAAATATAAATGTGTCGCGCGGATTACACTACAGATGAATCTGCGCATTGGTACAGCGAAGCAAAGATAATGAACCAATAGAGCAATAGAATCGAGATGCCTCTGATATGGGACGTAAAACGCCTCGGTCTGGCCTCACCATGTAGCACCAGATAACCGATAATCGTTTATTGTGTAGATTGGCCGCTAGCGCTCTTTTTACGTGACGATAGTCGACGTAACCACTCGAGAGTGGATAGACTTCAGTGGGATTGCTTAGGGGCTGAAAGATAAATGATGTCGGGTATATGGCTTCTGTGCCACTGCTGTCCGATGCCAGTTTGTTGAAAAAAATAACGTTAAGTCTTAGTTTTATTTTTCGAACAATGCAGTGTTGTCAATGATTTTATATATTTTTTTAAAGTTATACTTAACATGAATTCGTTTGCACAGCGACGGACCGCGTAGAGACGACCGGGAACGTCGCCCGCCGCCGCGTCGTGACGACAAACGTAAGTATATATAAAATTGGAAATGTAGACAATGTTCGGTAAACAAACACTCTTCTGTTGGGAATAAATAGGCAAAGATACAATATTGACTCAGGAACTAGATAAAAAAGACAGTCAAACTTGATCTTAGAAAGTAAGCAAAAGTTTTCTGGGCTTCTACCACAAAGCTACTGAAGAAGTTGGAGCATTTGCTTAATATTTCTTTAATTTAACAATTCTCCAGTATAAACTCCAGTATGATTACAGTCTGGGCAACATTAGCTTCCCCCATGTTTAGCAATGGACTTGTGATGGATGAAATGGTGTTAAAGATAATGCTGATGATGATAAAGAAGAATACTTGTTTATTAAATTTTTTATGATTTACAGCTATCTGGAATGCTGTTTTCTGTATTGTTCTTAGTAATAGACTCTTCAGCCTTCAGCGCTAACGGTCTTTTCCGACTAATAAAAACGAAACTAAAGTGTTTAATTCGTATAGTGAAATAAAAAAAATATGTATGCATTCACTAATGTTTACATCTCCGTGTGATGACCGCGTGGCTTAGTGGTCAGAGTACCTAACTACTACGCTGCTAGTCCAGGGTTCGATATCGTGCAAAAACATTAATTGTTTGTTTTCGGGTCTGACTGTTTTGTGATTATAAGAGATGACCATGTATCCTCGCCTACGTCCGATCTTATCGGACGAGAGTAAAACGAGTGAGTGTGGTGTGGCACTACAATATATCCTGCGCAGTTGAAAGCTTCTGCCAGCATTTTGAATTTGTCGCCGTGGTCGATAATAGGCCAGGGCAACATTTTCAAGTGCCTCTGAAATAAATCCCATTTGTAGTTAATCAAAAACTACGTAATGGTAGGCCTCAGAGGTAGAGAATAATATCTGGTAAGACGCGACAGACTTCCACCAATGTGGAGTCTGTGTTAATTTAATAGCCAGTACATACAAATGATTACACATGCGATTACGTGTCATTATAATTCTGTTTGATGCTTAGTAATGTCTAATGAAAGGTTTAAAACAATGTTGGCCACTAGGACTAACAATTTCGCTTGGCGCAGTGCCTAAGTGACTGGTCTCTGCGGCACTGGCCGCGGCTTCCCGTACGGAACAAGTATTTGTATGAACCTATAGACGAGTGTTCTGTGTCTGGTAAACAAAAACTTTCAAACCAGATTAATAGATAGATTAATGAAGTTCATCTTAATTCTGACCAAATTTAATAACAATAAAGAAACGAGTTAAATTTATAACATTAAAATATTCGATTTCGTTTTCAGCTCGCGACCCTAATGGCGATGATTGGCAGTCGGTCACCAGACGTTAAGCAACCTTTCCTGTAACACATCCGATTATGTAAAGGGTTCAGTAGATTTTTGCTTTGTTATTTCATCGCTTCATATTTCTTCGAAACCATTCGAGCTGGCTCACAGACTACTGGACCCTAATTTCCCATGTAACAGTTTTACATAGTGTCACATTTTTATAGGCTCACGCTTATTTGAATACATTATAACTTGATTATTAGGCTTTTTAAAAATTGCTATATCATAAAACATATTATATCCGTATCATTTTGTCAGGTTCAAGTCTTTAACCATATAAAGTTTTAAAAAAAATCACCCATATCAGAAATGGCTTTTATTCGAAAAACTACTACCATAAGAGGCAATTATAAAGCTGGGATAGAAAATTCTAGATTTCCTAAGAGATTTAATTGTTAAATTTTGGAAATTTAGCTAACATAGTAGTTAGTAACATTGTTTTTTTGTTAGTTTGATTACGCAATTGGTCGGTTTTGGTATCTTATTCTTCCTAAACAATTTTATTGTGTTCTTATATATATATCAAAGGCCATCCTTTAATCATGTAAGATTTTTTAGGCCACTTTTAAACCCCTCTTCCTGCCTCTTTATCTATCTTTTAATATTATGTCGCACAAATCTATTCAATTCATTATTTGTAAAACATATTTTATACGACACACAACAAATCAATTTTTTTCGTCGGAGGAAAAAATACACGTATTCAATCCCCTCCCTCCCCTCATAGTGATTGTGGAGTTTCTGACCCATTGACCCTCTGTTCGAAGCTCACGTGATTAAAGGACGACCCCATAAATGTTTATTTAGTTTTTTTCTTAACAATATGGTGTTTCTTTTATTTTTTCATGTCTCTACTTAAAACTATATTTATTTTAAAATATTATTTGAAGGATAATAAACACAATATCGAAACTGCCGATCCCTTGAATATGTTCAAATACTGCCAAAAGTGTACAATCTACAATAAGTGCTATTGGAATATTAACCAACACATTATATTTCTATTCAATAATAATAAATCATTTTGCCATTATTAATGTTTTATTTCCGCCGAAACCTTTGGGGTTTTTTTTAAATGATAAAATGAAACGAGCAAAACGTTCACCTGATGGTAAGTGCAACGTCTGCCCATAACAAACGCTGTAACGCCCAGATAATTTCTTTGCGGCACTACACTGCGCCAGTCACCCTGAGACATCGGTGTTTAAGTATCATATGACCAGTGCCTACACTAGACATCAGTGCCTTTCAGATCGATACAATGTTTGCACACTACTGATTCACGGTAGAATAACTGGCCTGGAGTGGCACACGTGTAATTAAACGCGCGTGTCTTTGTGTAGATGAGCGTCGTACATGTTCATCGTAAAGGACGACTTTGACGAAGGGAAATTGCAAACAACAAACGTCGTTTGGCGCTTGATTGCTGTCTAAAAGACATACACAGCCATCGAATGTTAATGGGGGTGTTACTGGCAGAGGATTTTAGGCAGACTGCCCGTTATCGAGCGGGACTACTGAACGAATGGCACGAATGAATTTAAAGCATGTCTGAAAGCTTCAAATGGTTCACATACCAAAGTTGAAAAGCCGTATCTCACCGATAACATGCGAATCCAGTTATTTAGAGATGTGAAGTCTGGTGCCAAGAAACGGCTCGTGATAGGCGAAGGTCGACTAGAAACTGACGAAAAACGTATGGTTCTATTCACCAAGCAATTTTGTCATGTTGTGAATTCGGGAGACGAGCTTATTGCATAGGTTTTTTCAAATTTGCAACAAAACATTCTGGATGAAAATTGGTTGTGTGGAAGAACTATATTGGCACCAAAACATTTTGTTATTTCAACTAAACAGCAATGTACAACTCCATGTCCATCCATGAAACCGTCATGTCATCTGATCACACTACAAGCTATGCCGTGGAGTTTTTAAACTCTTTGCAACTGCCCGGAGTGCCATCTCATAAAGTGGAATTAAAGGTAGGGCTTAGTATGCCCTGCCTTTAATTCCAGGTTAGTAGTTATATTATAAATACGAAAGGAATTCTCCGTCCCTCTGTCTGTTTTTTACCTTTTCACGGCTTAACCATTGAATCGATCTTGACAAAATTTGTCACATGATTGTTACCTGGAGACGATACCGGAAAATCAAAAAGTTTCCACGGCATAAAAAAACCTATATCCACGTGGATGAAGTTGCGGGCATCAGCCTGTTATCAATAAACATTGAAATAATACTTCATTATACAAAATACATTATATATTATACAGTTACAATTTTTGCAGACCAAAATTTTTTTTAAATATTTTATGAGCTGATTTATCTGTGCATATAAAATTGTACGTGTCTATCTTTCTGTTTGTCTAGCGTAATCTTCGTAACGGCTTAACTGATTTTAATTGTACTTTCACTGGGAGATAGAGGAGTTTGTAGGTCTACATATATGGTACTATTTATTCCGGAAATATTAAGAGGTTCTGCGTGAAAATCGGAAAACCTTCAAAAATTAGTTGCTTATAAAGTAGCGGAAGTTAGTTGCTTATAAAGTAGAATCTGTTATTGGTAGTATGAAATTTGTAACGTCCGTTAGTGTATTAGGCAGTACGGAACTTCATGAAATTGTAAAGTGAGATAGGCAGGATGGGCCCCAGGTGGAATTATAAACCATGCGTAGTGTGGTAAGCAGTATGGGCTTACATGAAGTATTTTAATATCAAAACGCTATTGATTTTGTTAACAATAAATAAAAAATAAGCTTCTTGTGGAGCTCTCCTGTGTTTGAACCTTTAAGTTACGTTTAAATTTTACGACTTAGGTTTCTGACAGGTGACAGCATAACTATCTTTCCGTCTAAGGCGCGAAAAGTCTGGTACGGCTTTCGCCAATCCGCCCACCAAATGTGGAGATTACTCTGAAACTTCCCAACTCGGGGGAGCCATGTCCAGCAGTGAACTGTTGATAATTGCTGCTGCTGTAGATCGTGATGGTTTTATTCTTACCGGGGCGAATACTAGGACATAATAAAACAGTAAGTGATTATAACTAGTAGTCTATTGCGACAAAGATGTAATGGTACGGCATTTTAATAAAAGAATGGATATGTTGTTATTATTATTGCTTATTGGCGACCTCGTGTATGTTCTTCTGCACCTGTTCAGCCTGTTTCACGAAGTCGTCGTACGCTGCCTTGATCTTCGGCGCGAGCTTCGCGTTGGTCTCTTCCACGTTGGACGCTACTTCCTTTGCCAGTTTCTGTGTTTCCTGTTAAAGTTAAAGTAGTTTTAAATATCTTTACGTAAAACTGTATTCGATACTCTAAAGAGATGGGCACTACTCACTTAATATCAAGCAAAGCTTCATTTTGCAGTGTAATAAAGATAAAGAAGTTGTTGTATTTTCTGAGACATTGACTTGGAGGTTAGACTAAGAAGTTAGCGGGGAAGTTCGGAATCTGTTCCTATGAAATTATATGGCATATAATGACCTAGACAATAACGAGCTATACATTCGTTGAGAATCAATTAAAGTTTAATAAGAATACTTGAAATTTGACGTAAAATCGGTGATGTATCCCAAAGAGGTGACAAACATGACCGATTCTTCAGTAGAAAAGACAAACGCATTGAAGTGCCCCCGGCCAAGGTGTTGACGATCCTACATATCCATCAGCTGCTAGCAGAGACTGAATGCCAAAATACGAAGATCGAGCTCAAACGCATACATAGAGGCACACGTGCAACAGAGAATTGCGGTATGAATCTTCCAGCCAATCTCATCCCGAGGGTGTCGTAAAAGTCGATAGAGGGAAAATAAAAACCATGAGATGGGCAGCACCACCTTCCTGGAACATCTGAATAAATATCTGCGGTTGTCAACCCGCCTGCCAAGCGTGGCAACTATGGCAAATCCCTCCAAAAAGACAGCTACAAACTGTTGTGGCAATCTATGAGGGAGGCCTATGTTCAGCAGTGAACTTGTGATAGGCTGAAATGGTGATAATGAAACATCATTTAAAAAAAGAATGATGGAAAAAGAAATATGATAATGAGCTGAGAACGGTACGTACCTGGACTGTGCTCTGGACGGCAGCTTGCAGCTTGTCGCGTAGAGCTACTGCGTGCTGTTCAATGTCGGGGTGACTGCGACGGAGCTCGTCAGCCGAGCGCTGTACGTTGGTCTTTGCCTCCTCCAAGGCTACTTTAAGCTTGCCGTTCGCGTCAGTAATCTGTTAACAAAGGTATGTAATATAGTAGCTACAACGAAGACACCGATAAGTATAAAATAACAGTTAAACAGGTTAACCTTTCGCCAAATTGAAGAAGTCTAATCAGTTTTAACTAATAACTATAATTATTGAAAGTAAACAGATGTTAGAGATGTTTGAGACCAGTAATGTTCAGAGGTTCCTTTAACCATTAGTATCCATTCGTAAAATAAAATGGCGGAAGCATACAGTTGGGTTTGTTCGGGTAATAACACTGTAATGTACTGCGTCGTTAACATTTACCGCTCTAATTATTAACAAAACACTTCGCCTGTGTCCATAATGGAGACGTATTAAAAGAGATTAATGTCTTAAAGCACAATGCGTCTTTGTTATTTAAAGTCGCTTTATTTGGGTAGTACATGCTTAGACTATAAAATGCATGAAATTCAAATCACGTGCGTACAATATAAACAATGAATATTTAAATGTATTCGACATTGTACGAAAGTACAATGAAACGATTGGTCCTAGATTATGTTCAGGAAATGAATGCATTACTGTATTGTAGGTACAAACAAGGCAAATTATCGATGAAAGTATATTTTTTTATGTTGAACGTAACTATATATAGTTACGTTCAACATTTTCTTAGTGTTTCTTTCTTACTTTTCTAACAGTGAAATATAATTTTTAGGTTAGAAATGTTAAATTTAATGTAAAATAAAATTATCTTAGATGAGAAAGAAACCGGGCTATTACTCAGAATAAAAAATTGCAATCTTTCATGACCGTGACCCGCCTTGACCAGAGACAGCGGATAGTTGATAACACGTAGGTACCGATAACTCTAAGAAATTGTTAATTCAAAGTCACATGATGTTATGCGATCAGTTTAGACATATTACATTTCTTGATCCGAACTCCTTATCTTTACGCCACGACATGGCAACATCATACTAATTATAACTAAAGATATCTAGATCATGGCATTACAGATCCTTAATCCAACAAGCATCTACAATAATTTTAAAATAACATTAAAATTCAAAAAAACGTTAAAAAAACTGTCAACAGTTTATAAAGAAATATTTCTTCTCAGGTTTTGATCTGGCTTATATTTTTTAAATAATTGTTATTAAACAATGTAATTTATTTTAGGTTACACAAGATAAATGAACAGACTGAGAATTTGAGAGAGGTTTGGAAATTGAAAAATTCGCCACCCTGTTCCAATGCCGGTTAGCGGACTCCTAATGTACCCGATTTTTTTATTCCTCAGAGCTTTTTTTCTATGTCATTTTTCACCGGTGCACGTGGTGCAAATAAGCATCGAATGAAAATCGCAAGTAACAGTCACTCGTATACAATGTATATTAAATATAAAAATGGTATATGAATTCCATGTACTTACGGCACTCTGCAGACTAGCGGTGAAAGCTGACATCTGCTGGAACAACGACTCTGAACCCTCTTTGAATGCCTTTTGAACTTCTTGCGTGTTCTTGGAGGTGACGATGGTGTTCAACTGCTCTGTGAAAACTTTATTGAATTCGTCGGCGTGTTTTTGCCAGTCTTGCAGTGGTGTACTGGCATCACGACGAACCAAATGTGCTTGCGTCTGTTAAGAAAAATAAAAAACCATAATATTAAAAACAAGGTTTAACAGTAATATTAATTATATGTTTTGTACAATATCCAAAGAATTAGTATATAGTTAAATTCAATCAAACAATTTTAAACCAAAGACAGTAAATTAATTTTTGGCAATTTTTTGTATATAAAAATATTAAACTCATCGGTAACTTTGTGACTTACCAGAGCAATGCTAGCGACGAGGAGTACGATGAATCTGGCCATTTTGTTGAATGTGTGATGAGTGTAGTGTACTAAATGAGAGAACCCGAAGGAATGTGTCGGATATAGGGCGTTTACACTTTATATACGTCTTCTGCGCGGGGAAGGTGGAGGGGAGAATTGATATCGGGTCCAGGCTCTGTGTAACTTTCCTGAATAGCGCCCTCCGCCCTGCGAACTGTTTACAAACAATTAGTAATGTTTGTGGACGATATGATATCATCGGGTTCCGGGATCGTCGTCTAATGAGCAGGTGACTAATTTCGGTTGCTATAATGCATCTGTATTGACTATGAAAAATAAGCATTACTTTAGAGTGATACAGTGTATCTTGCGATTATGATTTTGAAAATTTCTGAAGATGAATATAAGAAAATCATTCTGAAATCCATACTAATATTATAAATGCGAAAGTAACTCTCTCTGTCCCTCTGCCTTTTTGTTACCTTTTCACGGCGCAACTATTGAATCGATTTTGACGAAATTCGGAAAATAAATAGCTTGCATCCTGGAGACCACGGTATTTTGATTTGGAAATCCACGCGGATGTAGTCGCTGGCAAGTAATCTTATATTTTTCGTCACTTTAAGAAAAAATAATCCCTTCACTATATAGAAGTCAGAGTACCTGGCTTCCTACGCCGCAGGTTCGAATCCCAAGATTTGTCCTAAAACACAGTGTTGCTTTAAAAGTTCTGGTTGTGTTGTGATTGTTCATTGTTCCCGTGTTTCTGACACTGCACTCCAACCTACCTCCGACCTCCTACCTCCGTGTTTTGTGGGAATCTATGGGGAGACCTATGTTCAGCAGTGGACATGTGATAGGCTGAAATTATATATTTTTTTTAAAAACCAAGCCCCGCAGTAGGATTCCTCCTGAATCGTGGGTGCGTTTTACAGACATATATGTCTCGTGCACAACACAACCAGATCCGAAAACCAACTATTTGTGTTTTTGCACAAATGTTAACTCAAGCTGGGATTCGAACCCAGGACCGGCGACGTAGAAGTCAGGTCCTCTGATCACTAGGCCACACAGTCGTCATGATAATGATGATGATTGTGGTTATCAAGTTGCCTGCCATTTTCATGCATGTCAAATGTGGCCATCATGCTATATAATCTCTGGGGGAGACTTATCTGCAGTATCATAATTATCGGCTTCGTTAGCGCAGTGGCTAAGCGATTGCCTTCTGTGCGGGTTCGATTTCCAGATATTTCTAATATTTATGTCTTTAAAACACACTCACGGTTTAGGAGAAATCAGTACTGTAGGCTATATAGATATGTGTTCCGTGTGGGACTCGAACCCGCGATCCATAGCGCGGAAGCCATTTTTTAAGCCACTGCGCCAACAGGGCAGACGTAATTGTTTGTCAAATCGATGTCACCGTCATGCCACATCCATCGATGCCACAGTCAGTTACGACTCCGCTGAATCGCGAGTTTGCAGGAATAGTCACAAATTAAGTGTCAGGAGGCTTTTACTGAGATGATATTATGTATTCTGCAGTGTTGGCAGTTCTGTCCTCGAGTAAGGTTACAGACTAGAATCTCATTAATTAAGAATACAGTGTACGTTTTGCGGAACTCCGGCTGTCCTAACTAGCTGATGCCCCCGGCTTCGTCCTTTTAGATTTAGGTTTTTTTTTAATACACAGTATAATAAAATATTCTATTTAAATAGCCGTGTGGTAGCGGCTTAAGAGAATCTACCACTCCATCTCATCCCATGGGTGTCGTAAAAGTCAACAGAGGGAAAATTAAAACCAGAAGATGGGCAGCAGCATCTTCCTGGAACAATCGAATAAATAAACTGTGGTTGACAACCCGCCCGCCTTGCGTGGCAACTATGGCAAAATTCCTCCCAAACGAGAGCTACAAACTTTCGTAGATATCTATGGGGGAGGCTTATGTTTAAGCAGTGGACTAGTGATAGGCTGAAATGATGATGATGATGATGAAATATCCCAGTGGAGATATATTGTAAGATACTAACGTCTGACCATGGACCGACCGGGCCCAGCCGATCCGTTATTTATTTATAGAAGAGGGGCAAACGAGCAAGCAGCTTACCTGATGGAATACTAAAACCGGTGTTTTACTGGTGGTAGGATTCCTATGCAGGAGTCCGTCTAGGTAGGTACCACCCCAGGGACAGTTATTCTGCCCTAAAGCAGTAGTGTACCAGCATTTCTGTGTTTTGGTTTGAAAGGGGCACTGTGATAGCGTAATCACTGGGCATTTGAGACTTAAGAACTGATGTCTCAGGGTGATGGGCGCAGTGTGGTAGTCACACAGAAATATTCTGGGTGATACAGCTTTTGTTGTGGGCGGACGTTGCACTTACCATCAGGTGAACGTTTTGCTCGTCACTTTATACAATAAAAAAAAACTCGTATCGAAATGGCGGCGACGTGGTTCACCACCCGTCACATCTCGTTTCCCGCGGGGGCGAAAAGTGGGCTACAGGTATGGTCGCTGCCTAACTCTTAAATGGGACAAAGGCGTGACTGTATATATGTATATATAGCCAGGAGGCATGTATGAGTAGAGTAAGAGTTATTTCCACTATTCTTCTATATAAGAATCTATTTTATAGTATGCTTTCTTCTTGAGGAGTTTTTTTTTTTAATTTATGTCATTTTTATATGTCACATATCGCAACCGCAGTCCGTCATGGCATCTACACTGCTGCTTATATAAAATCTCTCTTTTAATGATATAAGTGTAATGGAACGAGATGACGAGACGAGTAAGTCGTTCACCTGTTGGTAAGTAATAATTCTAGTGTCATCAAGAACTTCAAGCTACTGCAGAACTGGTGTTACTGGCAAAAACTGGGCACTGGCAAAAACATAGTTTGAAAACATTTTTTTTTTTTTTTAAAAACGATGCCCCACAGTAGGATTTCTCCTGTGTCGTGGGTACGTTTTACAGACATAAATTCCACATGCACAAACCACTAGACCCGGAACAACTACCCGTATCTGTAGGCCATACAAATATTAGTCACGTGCGGGAATCGAACCCGCGACCCGTAACGCGAAAACGTAACAAAATGTCAAACAATGTTTTCTTTGTGCGGTTATTTTTTACAAATTTGGATAAGTAAGTTAGATTAGACTAAAGTTGAAATACATTAATCAATAAATTTCTCGTCAAAACATATTATTAAAACCTCGACAAAAAATATTATTAAAACAATGGCGGAACCTTTTATTTTCAATATATATCATAACCATTGGTATTGTTCGAAGTTACACAAATGGATATCGTTCAGAACATCCATTGTTCTGATATAAACAAAAATGTCATAAGTATAAACTTAAAAAATTCAGAGCGAATTCATTTTATCAGGAATTCTAGTAATGTTGCTACAACAATAAATAATTGATTCTGATCCCAGCCGAAGCCAACATTGGTGCAAAAACAAATTGTGTGTTTTCGGGTCTGGTTGTGTTGAGTGTGTAAAATTTTAGGTCTTTAAAAACGCACCCACGACACAGGAAATCCTGTTATGAGGCATTGTTTTTAAGTTAAATTTAATAATTATTATTTTTATTAAAAAAAGCGACGGATTAGCAAACACTTCATTGGATGGAATGTCGATGGATGGTAAAAGTGGCCATTGCCATCTGTCACCAACAGGCACGGCACCGTTGGACTCAACACATTCAGTCCACCAGTTTATAAGTTTTAAAGAGATTTAAGAAGGAATGGTTGGGTAAGGTGATAAATGGAACTTAAAAAAAGAAGCGGCTAAGCGATTTTTTTTTTCAATTATGGATTTCTCCTGGGTCGTGGGTACGTTTTACAGACATAAATACACCATGCACAAACCACCCAGACCTGGAACAACTATCTGTAGGCCATACAAATATTAGTCCCGTGCTGCAATCGAAACCGCGACCCGCGGCGCAGAAGCCATGGGTTTAGCCACTGCGCCAACCGAGCCGACAAAATTGTTAAGCTTCTTCGATTCCCGCACGGATCAAATATTTGTATGGCTTACAGATACTTGTCCCGGGGATAGATGTTTGTACTATGTGGAATTGATCCCATGACCCAGCAGAAATCCTTGTGTCCATTTTTATATTATCAAAATCACTAAGCCTTCATACAGTAGTTAAAAGACAATTAAGTTTGTAACACCATCATCATCATATCAGCCTATCACTATTACACTGCTGACGACCGCTTGGCCTAGTGGTCAGAGTACCTGACTTCTAAGCCTCGGGTCCTGGGTTCGAATCCCAGCCGGAGCAAACATTTGTGCTAAAACATAAATTGTAGGTTTTCGGGTCTGGTTGTGTTGTGATTGTCCCCGTGTTTCTGACACTGCATTCTAGCCTACCTCCGAGCTTATCGCATCAGCGTTACACCGGGCGCGGGTAAAGCTCCCATTTCGGGTTATTTTACCATAGTTGCCACGCTTGGTAGGTTTGAAACCGCAGTTTATTTGTTCAGATATTCCAGGAAGATGCTGCTGCCCATCTCCTGGTTTTTATTTTCCCTCTGTCTTTTACAATACCGGCGGGATGAGATGGGGTGGTAGATTCTCTAAAGCCGCCACCACACGCCTGGCCTAGATTGTATAGTAAGTAAAACAGCCTATGAATGTCCCACTGCTGAGCACAGGCGTCATCTCATTTCTGAGAGGGTTTTTGGAGCCGGGAATAGTCCGCCACGCTGCTCCAATGCGGGTTGGCGGACTTCACATATCCTCGAAATATTTCTATTCCTCGGATATGCAGGATTCCTCACGATGTTTTCCTACACCTCTGAACACGTTGTAAATCAGCACTTAAAATTGTTGAATAATTTTAGAGGTGCTGGCACGGGGGATCGAATCCAGGTTACACGCGTGATATTAAATTAAAGGCGAGCATCCGGCCCCTGTGCTACCACGGCTAGTTTTTATACAATAAATTGAATATTAGGTTCGGAAATGTACTCAAATAAACCAAAGATTCCAATCCTTTATCATAATTGCTTTTAACACATTAACTATATATAATGAGTATTAAATTCAAAACATGTTTGTTTACGAGTAATTATTCAATAAACAAGTTAATGAATGTTAAGTAATTATTTAACAAACTAATAATTGATTTTCACAAGTTAAAATAGATAAAGGTTGTGATCTAATTCGAGAATATATATTCGTAAGCAGATATCTTCATCCTCGTAAATTCAGATGGGGCACAATGAGTTGATTAATTGCTATGCAGGAATTTGTCTAGGTGGGTACCACCAGCGCCAGTTACTCTGCCGTGAAGCAGTAGTGTGCAAACATTACTGTGTTTCGGTCTGTATGACTGACTTTCACATTTAAAATGTTGTATAAGAATATAAGGATTACTTTTTCTTCGTGAGTTTAATCTGAACTTCTCATGGACTATTTCCCACACACGGAATAACCATCTGTTGACCACCGTGTTCCGTGCCGTAATCGAACCCGTGAGCTGAAGCGCAAAAGTCAACCGCTTAGTCCCTGCGGCAATCGAGTCATATTTATTGTACATTACAAAGTAACACATGTAAGCGTACAAGTATTTTTTATTTATTTCTTACAACAAATTATAACACCATTACAGTTAAAAAAAAAACAAATCGATGGTGTAATACAAAGAAAAGAAGCTTTAAACATAAATTAATTATAAATTAGGTTAAAAAAAGATTTAGTAAACTTCGTTTTCTACGCATTTGTATGCTATTGTGAATTTCGACTGACTACAGGAAAAAATATCAATATCCTGAGGGATAACAATTAAGTAACGTATCGCACGTGACACGGGGGCGTTTTGAAGCAATGGACATTTTCAGGAAGGACAAAGACATTTTTTTTGAGCTAGTGTAAAGATTTAAATATGTTCGCCGGCAGAATTCTTTGAGGAAGGTGCCTCTGCATCGTCATTATGTCAAGACATAGAATCGGGGAACGATGGGAAACGCGAGGCTAAACGGTCTCAGTGTTCATAGGAAAAGGGTAAAAGAAGACGTAGAAACGAATTCACTGAAAAGTCATTGAACGAATTTGGATGACAACCTAGACGCCTCAAGTTTTTACACACGAGTCACTTTAAAATAAAAAAAATCTTAGTTCCGTCTGTGTATTTTCTTCCATGACAGAGGGTTGCACGTCCAAGCACTCTCCTATGACGATATTAATTCAATTAGTAATAAATATTCTTTATTGTATACTAATACAGCAATAAGCCTATAAATAATAATTTTATTAAATTTAAATTATAAAAGGCGGTCCTAATCACTCTAAAAGCAATTTGTTTCTGACAACTATTGCCTAGAGAACTGATGCTACAAAATAATAAAGAACGAAGAAGATAGTGGTGTACACAAAACTATCTAATATACATTGTTACTTATAATTGGTATAACACCCCGGCACCTACCTATGCTACTTTGATCTGATAAACACAACGGTGAAGCTCTTGTGACAAAATTGAATACTAAAAATGTCCATACAAAACTTCAAAATTATTTGTTACGTAAAACTTGTCGCGACCCTAACTCAGAAAGTCGTTGCCCCGAACCAGACGAATCCAAAGTACGTTTTCTTCTGCATTTAATTTATGTTACCTTTAACTATTTAGAAGATCGAAAAACATCGGCGTCGTACTAACAGATTTACTTCGCAACAGATTTGCTTAAGCTTCTTCTTCTTACCAAGAAGGCTGTTCTTACAAATAATAGTCCTACTGATAATAAGAAAACAAGTACCTAGCTGTATTATAAAAAAATCTGTCATTTTACGATCGGATACGGGAAATATGTATGCTTATACCTACATTGTTCGTTGTGACTTTTTATTGGTAATAAAAAATTAAGATCTATTCAATAAGTAATATTAAAAAAAAATATCTTGGCGACCGCGTCGGCGATCGGCGGTGCCCTTGACATTGAACCTCCGATCGTTCTCTAAGCTCACTTTTTCATTTAAACAGCTGTTTTGCATCGTATTTACGAAGTAGGAAGTTAGTTAAAAGTTACGTTCCCAAAAATACATAAAAGCTTATAACTTGATACAAAACTTGCTTCTCTCTTATGCCATCATCGGTCGGGCAATGGAAAAACGCACAATTAAATTTGTGAGTTTATTGCCTCGATCAGCTTTTGTAAGGGTAGTCACCTATGAGATAGCAAATTCTTTAGGTCGACATATCTCCTACAGGTATCATGCTACGAGGCTCATTATATTTTTTATAATGAGCCTCGTAGCATGATAAGCTAAGCCCAGCCTACCGGGATGTATAGGACATTACATTATTTTTTTTATTGGATAAAGTGATGAAACGAGCAAAATGTTAAACCTGATGGTAAGTGCAACGTCTGCCCATAACAAATGCTGTGTCACCCAGAAAATTTATGTGTGACACACCCAGAAAATTTCTGTGTGACACTCAGAAAATTTCTGTGTCACACCACATTGTGCCCATCACTCAAGTTCTTAAGTCTCATATGCCCAGTGATTACGCTCGCTCACAGTGTCCTTCAAACCGAAACTAGTAATGTTTGCACACTACTGCATCACGGCAGAATAATGGAAGGAAGAATATCTCCGAAACTACAAGATCTGTGATTTGAAATTTTTCATACATATTCCTTTCTTGATATAGACATCCACTAAGAACAGATTAAAGAGAAAATTAACTCCTTAATGTGTAAACGGGCTGGTGCTGTTTTTCTTTATACAGATCAGCTTAACAATAACTTCCGCGCGAAGCCGGGGCGGATCAGCTATTATTAAAAAAAAATAACATACAAGATGACGGTATTTAATAAAACTAATTTTATGAATTTTATCGTGTTTTATTTTGAACTATTTAATTTATAATTTTTATTTTATAAATTAACTATTTATAATCATTTTATTATCATATAAATAGTTCAAAGGTAAACGAGATAAAATTCGTAAAATTTATTTTTATTAAATGTATGATATTCGCGTAAATATAAGAAATCATTAAGATGATAGGGGTTAAAAATAAAAGTGGTGGGTGTAATATAAATAATTAAAACCGAAAAGTATAAGAGTAAACATGAGGTAAAATTCCATAATTTCTCTATGTATTATGAAAATGTAGATATTGAGAAAAAAAAATATTTCTTTTAGTGTAGTGATGTACGATTATTGTGATGTAAGATGTATGATTATTATGTAACTGAAATTATGTAGTTGAAACCTGACGAAACTCAATGTGATGCAACGTTGAATTGAAAAGCCTCGGTCATTGCCTGGGTAGCACAATCTGCGCATTCTTATCTAGAATGGTCCAGCTGACCTATGAACTGTGCGTTCTCCAAAGTTAATTATACGACATTATTTAAACTAGAGGAATATCGATAATATTCTAACAAAAAAGATATATCTAAACGATGTCGACGCCTTTTTACGAAGCTCTTATGCCTCGGTAAGCGCAATTTCTACAGATTATAGGTACTGGATTCTATCCCAAACGAAGCGTGTGCAATACATAAGTTAATTGTTTTCTTGTCTGTATGGAGAATTGGTTCAATGAAATTGTGAAATGTAATTACAGGGCAAATGAGACTTACGAACCGATGACTAACAGTGACGAGCGCAGTGTGGTCCTATACAGAATTGTCTAGTTAAAAGAGGGTGAAATGTTATGGGCATTCGTTGCATTTACTTCCATCAGAAAGTTCGAGATTTATAGCCTAGAATCTTACTCAATACTGCACTGGCTATCTAACTACCCTTTTTAACATGGGGAAATGTCTAATGCCGCGGTTATGTCGGGCTTGCACCGACTAAAACCTCACGGTGTCGCTGTTGGTAGGGCCACGGGAACGCTTACGCACACAACCAGCATCCATTATGAAAGTTTACTTTTACTTAAAGCTGATGTTCTGGGAGCGGTGGTACTTCCCCGGAAAAGCCGACCTCTTTGTGCTGTAGCCAGTGTATAACTTTTTTTTTTAACTAATTTCATAGTTTACCTAACAAACGTAACATATTTAAAATGAATAATATAATACTTATAACCGACTTCAAAAAATCGCACATATATTTTTTTAATGTATGTTCGGGCATTGCTTCTTTGTTTATGAACCGATTTAAATTATTATTTTTTATTAAAAAGTGCGTATCGTAGAGGTGATCCCATATAAATGTTTTCATGTTCTGACGATAGATCATGAGAAAATTATGAAACACATAAATTCCCATAAGCGTGTTAAGAGCGTGGAGGTCGGTTTTTTTCATATAATATCATAAATATACTACATACAGAAGTATTTAGATATATATTACCAAGTAGACATTATAAGTGAAGTTACCATTTTTTTTCTGCAACGGGGTTCAATCACAAAATGTGCGGACATTTGAGTATGGGTAAAAAAAGTAATAGAACAGCCTAAAAATGTCCCACTGCTGAGCACAGGCCTCTCTTATTTCAGAGAGGGTTTTGGCCGGGAAGAGTCCGCCACGCTGCTCCAATGCGGCTTGAACGAATTCACATGTCAAGTAAACATTTATGACTTCTCACACACATAACGGAACCTTACAATGTTTTCCGTTCCTGCGGAGCGAGAGGGAAAAAAATTAGTGGTGCCGACATCCGGGATTAACCCTAGGTTAGGTGTTGCCTCCGTTCTACCACGGCTCTCATTAAACAAGCATGTTAGACGAAGCGTGCTAGACGACACGGACGTCTCAGCACTCCCTGACCACGATACGGTCAGTCACGATCCAGGCTACACTGTACACACAGTTAATACTCGTAGCTTTAATATACTCGTAACACGCACCACGACGCGCGATCGCCGTAGAGAGCGACGCGCAGCGGTCGACAATCACACCGCGTACACACGATACACCCGTGTTCCAGGGCGGTTCTCACCGCCCAGAGTTACCGACACACAAGTCGACAGTCCGAATGGAGGCCCGCAGCCTCCCTCGGACGGTCATTAGACGACTTAAAATCATATTGAGATATTCTAAATCGCGCAAGCACGCAGCGAACCTGACAGTCCGAATTTCGAGGTTATTGTAGGAGTTTATTTATGTACTCGTATTTACAAACCAAACCTGGCACGCGGGCCCCTGGCCCGTGAGCACAGTATCTGATGAAGCTGTAAAAGCCAAAAAGGCTAACAGCAATTACATCACCGAAATTATTAAACAAGCACGAGCCGCCACGCAGCCCCTATACGAGTTGGCAGATTTCACATGTCTTTGAAATATTTTTATTCCTCGGACATGCAGGTTTCCTCACGATGTTTTCCTTCACCGCTAAGCATTATAACAAATGACAACATCTCAACATCATTAGTAAACAGGTTTATCGCTATAGATATTTGTCTAACTGGAAGATGTAGCCTCGTTTTAAATTATGTATGTATAATATAAAACGGGGCTACATCTTCCAGTTTCTGTAACAATAGATAAATCAGTTTTATCAATTATAAGTCACAATAAGCCATCATAACCGTAACCCTGGAGAAGTCTCAGGTCTCAGTTCTTAAGTCTCATATGCCCAGTGATTACCCTAGCTCTCAGTGCCCTTCCGACCGAAATACAGTAATGTTTGCACACTACTACTTCACGGCAGAATATCTGACCTACCTACCTAGATGTATTCCTGAAAAGGACCCACCACATGTTGACACTTCGTGTGCTTTTAGCTAATTTAGAATAGTGTTTTATTTATTGATTTTATTTAATTATGGTATTTCTTATTAGTTACGCTTGTATATCTGCGATTTCCTTTACCATAGTAGTTATAAATTATATTATATTATAATAAGAAAAATTACTAAATAAGAAAATTAGAGGGATGTGTGGTGTAGATAAGGCCAAGCAAATAGGTCGTCTATTAATCAGGCGACTACTCTAATTAGAGTCAGAGGTAGCGCATTCATGACTCGAGATCGGCGGTAAACAAGCGAGTCTATGTAGTTAATTACTGGTTACTGTTTACATATTTTTAATGGATATTCGTGATAAAACAAAGTCCTCGTTTTGTAAATGTCACGCGTTTGTCAATAATCTTTCTAATGCTTACGATGAATGACGTCTTATCAATATATTTTTTAACAAAGGTGACGAAATGATTAAACCGTTCACCTGGTAAGTGCTACTGCCCGTAAAAAAATACTGTGTGTGATTACCGAGTTCTTAAGTCGGTCTTCCGAATACCGTTAGAAGCTATCAACTACGCTGGAGATACAGTGTTACGAGTGTAAAAATTAAAAAATACAAGCCGACGTTTTGTAAGCGCCTTCCCTTGCTTAATTCACAACTCCTAGACTCATTGGTATCACTTATTTACTGGTAGATTCGCATTGCATGGGCTGTGTGTTAATTCATTTTAATCAAATTAAAAACTGAAGACGACATTACAAAATCCTAAAATCATTAAGATTGAGGTTGTACGATTGTGTGCAAAGAATCAGCGCCAGTAGAAAACTTCGAGGTCCTATCAAATTATGAAGCTAGATTTTTGATAATGATTTCTTATATTTACGCAAATACTATTGTAATAATATAATTATTGGTATTACTCAATAGTATTTGAAATTGTAATTATATTATTTTAAATACTATTGTAGTTAAACCAAATTTTGCGGATTTTATCGAGTTTAATTATCAGCCGACGTTTCGAGCGCTTTGAAGCACGGTCGCGAAGGGACAGTCTATAGGATGATACGGATGAAGTAGATTTTAGAAACAAATATCAGGTTGAAGGGAATTTAAGCTTTTGAAATTGAGTTAAAATAAATAAATAAATCAATAGTATTTCATCACAGACCAGAGACAATTAACACTAAAATCACAACACCAAAATTTATTTTTTTGACTGCTCGTAAAGGTTTTTAAAAGCAAAGTTAGGCTAAAGTCAAAATTCTTTATTCAATTTACGCTTGTTGTTGTAAGAGCTTTACTTTTATGAATGTGAAAATCTACACCGGTTGGAAAAACCCCGTGACCATGGGTGCTGTGAAGCACTCGAAACGTAGGGTTATAAAAATAACAAAATCAAACGCGATAAAATCCGTAAAATTAGATATTGTTTCCTATCCAGTTGCGGAGCCCCAAATTAACACACCTTAAGACATTTTAGCTTGTTATTTATTGTTCTTGTAGCAGCTTGTAAAGTTTGCTGTTTATATGAAAACGTCGTACAAAGGCAATGCTTATTTCATATTGATTTTCTTCCAGCAGATATGTTACTGGACAGTTTGTGTGAGAAGCATATTCAGTGTGCACTTTTTAAATTATACTTATACTAGGTGATGCCTGCGACTTTGCCCGCGTGGAAATATGTTTTTTAAGTGTTCCGTGGGAACTATTTTATTTCCCGGGATGAAAATGATGATGATGTCCGTATCGAGGATGCAAGCTATCTCTGTGCCAAATTTCGTCAAGATCGGTTCAGCAGTTGAACCGTGAAAAGGTAACATACAGTCAGAGGGACAGAGACAGTTACTTTCGCATTTATAATATTAAGTCGAATTAAGAGATATTTAAACTACCTTGAACGAAAATAATGATGACCAAATTCAAATTAAAGCCGCTCGGCCCTATTATCTACGGTTTTTCAGATTTCGCGCTGTAACCTTGAATTTTTTATAAAGTAAAAAGTACCTTAGATTTCTCTCTGAAACTCCCTTACCTGCCAATGAAAGTCCCGTCAAAATCGAATTAGCCGTTTCGGAGATTAGCTCGGACAAACAAATAGAAAGAAATAAAAACGCATGTTTGTATTTTGGTATTTTGCAAATTATTATTTTTTCTTAAACTCATCCAATATCAATCAATTCAGAATGCGATCGTTCGTCCACCACGAAATTCGAATAAGCTAAAATCTCAACGTCATTCAACGGCGAAGAAGACAATTCAGAAAATTACATCGTTTGCACAACGCCATCTTTTGGTGATACTGTTTAACTATTGTACTTTGTATAAATTTAATCCTTTATAAGAAAATATATTATCATTTTTTCATAAGCTGTGTTTCAGGTATTAGTTAAATACTGTAGAACCTAATTTCACATATTTTATTACCAATACAGTAGAATAGCACCTACCTCTTTCCTTCCGAGGTGTCGTAAGAGGCGACTATTATACGGACCGCCTTTTTTCGTGCAGAATAACACCATTATATGCAATGCTGTCACTATACTGCTGGTGGGAACCAAATGAGGAGTAAGATTTTTTTGAATCCTATCAAAATGGCGGCGACGTGGTACGCCACCGTGACGGTGGGTCTCATTTCCGACGGGTTCGAAAAGTGGGCTACTTGTGTGACCTCTACCTCTACCTCTTATATGGGAAAAAGGCGTGATTGTATGTTATTTCCATATTTTAGTATGTATCGTTTAGTAGTTAGGTTTTAGTTTTCATGTTTTTTACACTTTAATTGAATTATTGCCACCATTAAACAAATTCAAATAGAATTCAAATACTCATAACTTTTGATAGAATGAACCGATTTCAGTAAAACATACACTAATTGTTACTAGAATACTGAGTAAGAAAATCATAATGCGTATCTGCTTTATGATTTTCTTACTGAGTATTTTGAATAAATTTAGTACTTTAGACGTAATGCGTTCACAAACAAACAGACAGACGGACAGACATTTCTAAAAATGACAGATACGCTTTTTTTATTGTATTAGGTGACGAGACAAGCAAAACGTTCAACTGATAGTAAGTGCAACGTCCGCCCACAACAAAAGCTGTGCTACCCAGAACAATTCGGTGTGACACCACACTGCGCCCGACACCCGTGAGACATCAGTTCTGAAGGTTATTTAGTTACTTATTTTAGCTTGCTTCAGTCATTTATTTTGCAAAATGTTAAATGTACAGACAAGTAAGGTTTACTGATTTATTATATGTATAGATAATATAAGGTATTATAATTAATACATTCTGACTGATCTGAATCAAAAATTAATAATATTTTGTATGAAATCTTATTGTACTTACATGGTTATTTTTATAAAATAAATATATTTACATACCTGGACACAGTCGCTGGATGTTGGCTAGAAGCATTGACTGCCATTGCAGCATATTGTATAATACGTACATCCTTTTCTGTGTCCCATACCATTGTTTACCCATATAAGGCTCCTATAGGGTTGTCACTGTCAAAAATCTAAAAAAACAAATTATACAGAAAAGGACATTCCCCTAGAAGGGATTCGCCGTAAACCAGGCGCAGCCGCCCGCTCCCCTTGTCCTGAGGCTACAGATTAATCCGTGACGTGACGTGGCGGTAGATGACGTCACCACATTAGAAGCTTAACATGCTTTAAAATAACTTGTAGTTTGTTGAACATAATTAATGACGTAAGCATTCGTAGGATTCCTGTGCAGTAATCCATCTAGGTAGTCAACACCCCAGGGCCAGTTATTCTGCCGTAAAGCCTGTTTCGGTCTGAAGGGCATTGCGAGCTAGCAAAATGTTCACCTGATGGTAAGTATAAAGTCTGCCCAAAATAAATGCTGTGCCACCAAGAACATTTCTGAGTCCACACAGAGCACTTCCCCTGAGACATCAGTTCTTAAATTTCATATGACCAGCAAAAACACTAGGTCTCAGTGCCCTTTAAAACAAAACAGTGTGCAAATCTTACTAAGGTTTGCACACTACTGCTTCACGTTAGAACAACGGATACCTACGTTGATGAATTCCAGCACAAGAATATTCTTCTTTACAAAAAAAGTATAGGATTTAATTAATTCATCATTACTACCTGTCTTCAGCTCTGAACTCTCGAATATGAATTAGGGATGGCGGTACCCGGCTTGGACTTCAGAGTTCAGACGCTACTCGCCGTCACCAGACTTAGTTTTAAGTATAGTATATCTCTGGTGGTAGATTCTCTTAAGCCGCCGTGTGGTGGCGACACCCCATCACAATCCGTGCGGTGTCGTAAAAGTCGACAGATCGAAAAATGAAAACAAAGGAGATGAACAGCAGCATAATCATGAATAAATAAAATGCGGTTGCCAACCCGCCCGCCAATCCTGGCAACTATGGCAAAATCTCCCAAAAATGAGAGCTTCAAACTTTTGTGGCAATGTATTACGGAGGCTTATGTTCAGCAGTGGACTAGTTATAGGCTTGAAATGATGATGATTATGATATCTCAGATATTTATTCGTTTATCCGTTGAATGATTCTGGAATTTCCGCGACCGCACCACCATTCGGCGCATTCTTTAACACTTACCAAATTAAAATGTTTTTATATAGGCGCTCTCATAAAAATACCGATTGCAATTATTGGCAGCCCTAAAAAATCCGTAGGCGCGACCGCGTGAAGGCCGTGTTTATTGTGTCGATCCCGATTGTGCACAATGTTAAATAACATGCTGTATAAAGACCGATGACCAAGCAGTAATCTACTTATAGCTGTTAATTTAAAGTTATTACTAACAAAATTTAGCGACGCTCATCAAACGATTTTTTATAGAAGAAAGTGACGAGACAAGAAAAATCGTTCATTTGGTGAGAAGTGTAACGTGTGCCCATAACAAATGCTGTATCACCCAGAAGATTTCTGTGTGGCACTACACTGCGCCAGTCACTCCGTCCTGAAATAATTCTTATGTTTCAAATGCTTCAGTAATTATGGTAGCTCTCAGTACCTTTCAGATCCACAAACTATTGCTTCACGGCTGAATAAATGGACCCTGCTAATTCTTGCGAAAGTTCGGAGGCTTGGATGCAAGTTAGAGATACGGGTATAACAAGACCTGAAAACCAATAAATGGTGTTTTTGCACAAATGTTTAGTTCGGCTGGGCAACCCAGTAACAGCGTCGTAGCAGTCCTTTTGTCAAACTACTAAGCTACGAGGTCGTCAAGTAATAGTATAAATATGCTTTTGTCATAAATAATTATAGGTACTAACCAAGCACTTTAAGCAGAAAGTGCCATTAACGTTTTATTGCAATGAATTACTGTCATCTATCAAACGAGAAGTCTCAATGAAGACGCCTCTGTACTACTCTGTTCTTTTATCAAAGAATGTGACTAGACGAGTAAATCGTTCACCATCAGATTGGCAACGTCTGCTTATTTATATTTTTTTTAATTTTATTTATTATATTTTATTTTATTTCATTTCATTTATTTCATTTGATGTGATTTGATATAATTTGATTTGATTTGATTTTTTATAAATGTTTTATTTATTTATTTATTTAGAAAGGCACGCCATCAGGGTAGATACAATTAACATTAACAGTTAACATGTAACTGCAGAAATGATATACTTAATTAAGAAAAGGCAATGCATCGACCCCAATAACAGGCGAGCACAGCATCCGCGATTACATTGTTGTTCAAAATAAATGAAAGAAAACAAATTACATTTCAAAAAATTACAAAATTAAAAAAATGGAAAAAAAAACTATTTGTTACATTTTATATATTCCTCAGTAGACCTCTTGAAAGAGACTAACGAACCATAGAATATATCATTTACTTCAAGATGAATCTGGTTGAATTTATTACACATGCGCCAAAAGGGAGATAGATTGCTTGCCAATATTAGTGCGACAAACATTGTTGACAAACGGTACGTATGTGCTAAATCTAGAGTTTTTCGAGGGATCTTAATATGTAATAGGTCCGGTAATACAGGGCAATCCACACAGTTGTTCAAAATTTTGAATAGAAAGACTATATTATTAATTGATCGTCTACTCTCAAGTGATTCCAAATTCAGTAACTCCAGGCGGAGGTGATAGTTGTTTTCACCATGGGTTGTATTAATATGTTTGGCACAAAGTTGTCTTAAAGCAAATGATGTGTCACTCAAGGCAGTAGTATTTTTTAGCTTTTAGTACATTATCTGCATCATTTTATGCTTTTTTACAATAAAACCGTTTAACTTAAAAAAAAAACACTCATTTTCAAGTATTTAGTTTTTTATTTAGTTACTTAATATTTCAAATTCAATGCTAAATATAGGCCTCACCCATAAATTGTCACTAAACACGGTATTGTGCAACCTGCATCCACCAATTACCTGCAAAATCGTTCAGGTTGCCGCTCGAGAACCTTTCTTCCCCAACGTTTATCGGTTGACGTATTTATTTTCTGTTGTTTAACAGTGTATAATAACCACTTTTTTTAAGCTCGTTGCGCCATCTTTTATATCTAAAGAGTATTAATGTATTAACACTATTTAGTTTCGCACTTTAAATTCTAGATGTGTCTGTTTTCTCATTTTTCGTTTCAAAAAAGACATGTTTACAAACAAGAGATATAGGTGCCAAATATCAACACTAGATGGCAGGCTTATTACAAAGAAAATAATGTGGAAAAATGGAAAAATCATATTAGACGCGATGCATATTCCATACAGACACACAAATGGAATTTAAATAAGTATGTGTCCATGTATTCTGGAATTATATATGTTATATAATTATGATTTGTTTATTAATTGATAATAATAATATTTTAAATATATAATTAGTTTAAATTTGTTATATATATATATATATATATATATATATATATATATATATATATATATATATATATATATAATAAACCGCATATAGAGAGCTCAATGCGTGAACGTAAACACAATAAGAACATGAAGAACTGATAGTAGGATTCCTATGCAGAAATCTGTCTAGGTAGGTACCACCCCCGGGCCAGTTATTCTGCTGTGAAGCAGTAGTGTTTCGGTTTGAAGGGCACTGACAGCTAGCGTAATCACTGGGTATATGAGACTTAAGACCATAGTTCTCAGGTTGTCGGGTGCAGTGTGGTGTCACACAGAAATCTGGGTGACACAGCATTTGTTATGGGCAGACGTTGCGCTTACCATTAGGTGAACGTTTGCTCGTTTGGTCACTTACAAAAATACAAAAAAAAAACTTTTGTTAAATGGTGGATTTACGCTGTAATTAGAAACTGGCTGTTTGTAATCACGTAAATGGGAGGGCTTATCCCGGGAAATATCTCATTTGTATCTTGTCACGTATCAATCTCCGTATGTAATCTACGACCCCGTCTCATTCCGTGGGTGTTGTAATAGTCGACTGAAGGAAAATTAAAACAGCGAGGTGTGCAGCAGCATCTTTCTGGAACTTCAAAATAAATAAACTGCCGTTGACTCGCCAAACGTGGCTACTATGTAACAATCCCGCCAAAATGGGAGCTATACACTTTTGTGGCAATCTATGGAGGAGGACCTATGTTTAGCAGTGGACTAGTGATAAGCGGAAATGATGATGACTACCAGCGTACGCGAAGCTTCGATGAGTGAGTGAAGAAAACCGGAGACAAAATTACTAGCATTGAGCTATTCCACAGGATTGACAACCTGAGACATCAGTTCTTAAGTGTCTATTTCTATTCCTTAAAAAAAAAGTAAAGTTTCAGCCTATAAATATCCCTACTGCTGAGCACAGGCCTTCTCTCATTTCTGCGAGGGTTTTTGGAGCTAGGATGAATCCGCCACGCTGCTCCAATGCGGGTTGGCGGACTGCACATGTCTTCGAAATATTTTTTATTTCTCAGACACGCATGTTTCCTTACGATGTTTTCCATCACCGCCAAGCACGTGGTAAATCAGCACTTAAATTTGCTAATTAACAATTTTAGTGGTGCCGGCACCGGGAATCGAACCCAGGTCACTCGCGTACTATGAAATTTAAAGCGAGCGCCTAGCCCCTGAGCTACCACGACTTTCTATTCCTTATTTACATGAAAACCTCACGTAGTAGGGGAAAACCAAGACATAGTATTATTTGTTGATGATACATTCATTTGTTTTTCAAAATAAAACGTCAACTTTAATTATATGACGAAGTGAATAATGCTATTTCAAAAGTAGTAAATTGGTTTAACGTTAACAATATGGAACTTATGTAATTTATATCTACATAAAAATGTATGGAAATGTAATACACTCTATATATTATTACTATATATATATTATTGTGAATGGTTTTCCTAATAAATAAATCTGAACTAATGTTAATTAGTTTATTTTAGTTATTTTCATAGCATAATGTCATACAATCCACGACTGAATAGTCTTTTAATTAAAAAGTTCAGAGTTTTTATTATCAAACACTTTTTTTAGAAGCAAGACATTCACAACTGTTTGACCATAGACTATTGTGTGTTTGACATTGGCAATGTGAACGTAAAGAAATGACAGACTATTGTGTGATTGACATTGTCTGTATGAACATAAATAATGAACGTTTTATTGTATTCAATTTAATGTATTTGTAAAACATACATAAACTTTAATTTGCTTTAACTATGTCAAATCTCACACTCCTTCGTGCGCGCAATATGCTTGAAAAGTTATTATAGATTTGCCAGGTGTGAGAGCACCATCTATTTTCTTCAGTTAGAACCAAGTACTTGTGTTATAATTTTTATTAATATTATCTAACTATTGACTTAGTTTATTTAAATTATTTTACGTATTTTTAATGAATTACGTAAAGACTGTTGTTGTTTATGAAATAACCAGAAAGTTATGTATAGTCCGTTTTTTTAATATTAATATACATGAGTATGCACGCCTTTAATGTACGGTTCAATCAAGAGCGTCGTCAGCCAATGGGCTAGGGGAGGGCCGATTTTGGCATCTGCCCCTCCCCATTGGCGTCGCCCTTGAGTTCAACACTTGTAAGTAAACTTAGTTGCATAATGTGTATTTATTATGAAAATTATCTCTACATGTTCGAACCTACAGAGCTCATATTAACACTATCACTAATACTTTCCATCCAGCTGTAACTTTTTCTATCTATTGTTCTATAACTATTTCTACTTATTTAAATATAAAAGAACTGAATCTGGTGCTATATTATAGTGCTTTAAAAAATTAACTCACTTATACTTAAAAATAATCTTTAGCTGTTACAATTCTAGTAAATACATTCTGAGTGCAAATGAACAAATACATTTCTTCAATCATTCCGCTAATAGGACGCAGTGTTCGCGTTCAGGCGTCTTTAATTTAGTATTATGTCATTCACCAACACATCTTATTTGTAAAATAGACATAAAACGTTTTATTTTTGAAGATTATTTGATATTTATTTACTGGTTGGTGGTAGGATTCCTATGCAGGAGTCCGTCTGGGTAGGTACCACCCCAGGGCCAGTTAATCTGCCGTGAAGCAGTAGTTTGCAAACATTACTGTTTCGGTTTGAAGGGAACTGAGAGCTAGCGTAATCACTGGGCATATGAGACTTAAGAACTTAGTTCTCAGGTTGTCGGGCGTGGTGTCACACAGAAACCTGGGTGACACAGCATTTGTTATGGGCAGACGTTGCACTGACCATCAGGTGAACGTTTTGCTCGTTTCATCACTTTATTCAATAGAAAAAAAATAGATGCGACTTGCATTCCAGAACATAATCTACAAAGACTCATATAAAGTTTAAAGTGGAAACAGGGCGTTATCCTTTGACTATGTATTATTTTACAAACTGTGCCTATCATCGCTATTCTCCAGTAATTTGTGCCTAATAAGTGTCTGTTAATTATTAAATCCAATATTAAGTTTATATGTTGTAATTTCAAATCTGAATATACGTAAATAATGAAACACAAAAAAACTATAAAAATACGTTTAATACTAGCATTGAATAGTTACAGACTAAGCGTAGGAGGCGGGCGTTTGAGCTGGATGCGTGTCACCGGTGCGGGGGTAGGAAGGAGAGATCGCGAAGTGCTCGCTCAGTGCGCTCCAGAAGTGGTCCCCGCCAGCGCCAGAGTGTGGTATCCCGCACGGGCTGTGCTCTAAGCTCTGCGCAGGATTTACTCAGCGCTGTCACGCAGTCAGCGCGGTAGTGCTGCAAGCGGGCGTGACGCGTCTCTAACGCGTACGACGAGCAAGCCCCTCCCAAACACGCCAGCGGGAAGTGATTGTGGAGCGCTAACACGCGGTCCGTCTCGTGGAACGCTTTTACGTACTGGCCCGGCTTGGTGAAGTTTCGCGTCCGATACACGTGCTGAAGCATATGCATGTAACGCGGCACGCCCTCCTCCCAGCCATGCTCGTGGCGCAACGAGTCCAAGAAGTAAAGGTTGGACGCGTGGTACGACGAGCGTCCCGGCTTTCCGGCCGCTGGAACGGATAGCGGCAGTATGCGCTTCATCAGGCCGCTCCAGTCGTCATCTTCCAGTGGAACAATCACCTCGTCGATGTCGAGCAAAGCCAGCCAACGGTACTCATACATATGCCGATATAAACAATCGTTGTACGGAATCAGCTCCATCTGGCGTTTGTGTGTCGTCTTCTTTTTTAAATACATATGCTGCAAGCCAGGCAAATTCGGTTGGCCCCCGGGCAGCGTGATTGGAGTCACTTCCACCGTGCCGATTCCTTTATAGTAGTCTAGCACTTTCGTTATGTTCGGATGCACTTGGAGTTCATAGAAGAAAATCTTGTCAGCGCCGAGTATTCGCACTAGTTCGATCCACTCAACGAGACGAACGGAGAGATCCTCGTGCAGGAAGTCGAGGCCTTTAACGCAAACCGCGAATTCCTTGCGCGGTGCAGGCGGAGCGGGTCGGTCGTAATGCACGCGCAGGTTGTTAGTGGCGCGATCACACGGGTTTTCCACGATCGATACTGAAGCAGGGATTAAATGACGAACTTCAGCCGGTAGTACGCAAGCCATTAGATATGGCTGGAGCACGTGATCGCGATAGTTACCCCATTTGCTGTTCCACACGTACTTATACTCTAAATTACGAACGACAACAGGCGCCTCCCGTTCTTCGAACCAGAGCTGGCAGTGAGTAGCGAGCGTGGGCTTAATGCGGTCGTGAACAGCGAGTATTCTAACGGCTGGTCCAATCCTAGATGTATTCCGTGCGTCCATATAAGCACCATAGAAGTGGAACACGCCTTGACTGGCGCGAAGTGTCTGCCAGTAAGTGTTGTGGAATTCTAAGTCGTAAATCGAAGGGAAGGGGGCGCAATCCTTCTTCTTGTAGAATTTGTTCTTGTCGTCCTTGTGGCGGTGCCAATAGGCGAGTGGCAGAGATGGGAGGCGGCGCTCGGCTTCAGCTCGTAATTCATCTTCAGACAGCACACGTGTGTCAGTGGCGGGTAGCGGTTGCGTCACTATCGCTGGGGTAGAGGCGGCTGCTTCGGACTGAAGCAGCAGTCGCGCTGGGGGAGCCGGAGCAGCTGGACGTGGCGCAGGCGGCGCTTGTAGACGCGGCAACGCTACTGCAACGAGTGCAGCCCAGCAGAGCAGTGCGGCTAGCCAGCGAAGGCGAGCGCGTCCGCCTCCACTCCACCGCGCGCACCAGCCCCGCATCGCCTGAAATAAGAGAAAAATATAAAATTAGTATAAAGTAGTAGTAGGAAGCGTGAGAGCATCGTAGTTTAGGGTTTTGTAGGTTTGAAAGTGTAGATATCTACATGCTTTAGAGGGGACATTTAAAAGATGATAGAATTTAAAAAAAGAGTTTTCTTCTACCGAGTTACGAGGACACAGGGCATATAGTAGATGTTGTATTACCATTATATTAATACGTGAATATCAAAATGTTAAATATCTCGTAAAAGGCGAGGATGGGCTCACCACCTATCACACCAAGTGCATTATATTGTTTTGGTGAAACGTGGATTGTGGCAGTCATCTGCTTTTGCAGTGAGTGCCCAGTCTCTGACTACCCCTTATGGGATACAGTCGTGACCTTATGTATGTGTGTATGTATTTAAATATTTTTTTTAGTATTTATTACAAAAGGAGAGGAATGAACCTTACATCATTCGAAATGATGTACTCAAAGTGTGTAAGTTGACGTTAAGGCAGGAAAAATAAAGTGAACGTACACAAAACACACATGTTTTTTCCATACTTAATGCTTTAACCAGTTAAATAAAATCATTTTGATCACGTTCATGACTGTATGGTGTAAGATGCCATTGTCTTCCCTGCACGGGAAAATATTGCAACTTGTACATAATTGATAGATGAAGTGTTTAACCCAAATAATGTAATTTTGAACTCTTATTACTATCGATTATTACATATCTATTAAACCATAAGCAATTCTACGACTCTGCAGGTGACTGACACTTTTTTTATACCTGAGCCCAACCATGGAAATTAATACAGGGCGGAAAAAAGGTCAATCTAGAAAATTCTATGTTTCTAGATTGTAGAGAGATTCTAAATTGTTTTTTTACAAAATGTGATCATTTCTTAAACTACAATATTTTTTTTTAACTCTACTAATACTCTCTTATTTACAAAGTTATTCTTAATTGGTATAATATCCCGGCACCTACCCATGTTACTTTGGTATGATAAACACAACGGCATAGCTATAATGACAACATTGAATACTAAAAATGTCCATACAAAACTTTAAAATTATTTGTTACGTAAAACTTTACGCGACCCTAACTCAGAAAGTCTTTGCCGCGAACGAGACAAATTCAAAATAAGTTTTCTTCTCCATTTAATTTATTTTTATCATATATAAGATTTACTTCGCAATAGATTTCGTTAAGCTTCATGTTATCCTAGTTGCGAGTTCTTTCGATGACAGCTCAATGGAAAAACGCCCAATTAAATTTATGAGTTCATTGCCTCGATCAGCTGTATAACAGGGTAGTCACCTATGAGTTTTAAGCAAATTCTGTAAGTCGAGATATCTCCTACAGGTATCACGCTACGAGGCTCATTATATTTTTTGGAGGATATACACATCGTCCTTAAGCCCAGCCTGCCGGGATGTTTAGGACATTACGAATGACCCTGTATAAAAGTACATTTCGTACAAAAGTATTAAAAGAGAGTACCCAGCCCAATCAAACGGCGTTTTCGGTAACACATAATTCCCACTCCGCCTGCGTCGCTTTTTCTGTGAAAACGGTTTTTCACGTTTACAATTTAGCATCATGGCCCGGACAATTAGGTTTCAGCCTTTCAATTATTCACTTCAACATGTAAATGACTTTAGCTGAGCTCATAGTTTAGGTCTTCATGGGCAACTGCAACGTTAATTTGACGTCTGGTTAAATCATCTTGTTTAGAATAATGGTACTTAAAAGCGAAAATGCAAATACAAATGACATTTAATAAAAAATTGCTGTCATTGACTGACAGGTAAGTCACCATGGCAGACTATAATAATTTATTTTCACAACAGATTAATTAATATAATAAGTAATTAAAAACTTTCTTTCATATCATCATCGTCATTATTAGTCTGATAATAGAAGTTATAGGCTTCTGGTAAGAAAGAAGGAAGTGTGGTACTATACTCCAAATTCGTTGGTAACTCATTTATCGTTCAGGCTGCACTGCTCTGGAACTCCTTGCCCGATGACATTAAAAAAGCTCAAAATAAGATCAGTTTTAAGAGGTTAGTACGGGAGCATTATTTTAAAGATTTCATTTAAAATTGTTTGTGGACTCTTTTTTTCAAATTTATGTCGAACCACCACGTGTATTTATGTATATGTATGCTATGTATTTATTAATATGTATTTTGAGTATTTTTTAAATTGTATTTTATATTTATTAGTAGCTTTTAAAATTGAAATATTTCGTTTCTTTAAGTTTTACACCTGCCACATTGTTTCGCCACGCCTTGGGTTGACTGGCAGAGAATGCCAACTGGCATTAAGTCCGCCCATTGTATCCTTTAAGGGGAAACAATAAAGTATAAATAAATAAATACACTAGGCGAGAAGATTGTCATTTAATAGGAATAAAAATAGGAACTTTAATAAAAATAGGAGAAGTGCATACTGTTTCTAAACAGCGTGTGGTGGCGTTTAAATCAATTTCTCATTACATTTTTTACCGGTCATCCTAAGAGGCGTAAGGGAATAAAGAAATCAGGGAAATGGCATCTTTCCTTACAAAACATTATACTACAAGTAGGCGGAAATGATGATGATTTTTTTGCTTTTAAATAAAAACAATGCCTCACTAGGAGATTTTTTCTGTATCGTGGGTCCGTTTCACAGACATAGATTTTAATATACACAACACAAACAGATCCGAAACCCAACAATTTGTGTGTTTTGCTCATATTGGCTCCGGCTAGAACTCGCACCCAGGACCCGCGGCGTAGAAGTCAGGTTCTCTGAACACTAGGCCAAGCGTCGCTAAGGATTTTTAATTGTATAATAAATTTTTAATGTTTCCAAACAATATAACGCTCGATTGATTTTCTCACTCACACTTTTTTCAATATGGCAATAAACATTTTGACTGCTTATACTTTTAGATTAAACATCTGATCGTTTAAAATCAAAACACTGCTGTTAAAACCGTATTACGTTTTAAAAACAGCTTGGTAGGCACAGTAGGATTTCTATATTTCTAACCGCAGTGCCAGTTATTTTGCTGTGAAGAGGTAGTGTGCAAACTTTAATGCGTTTCGGTCTGAAGGGTACTGAGAGCTAGTGTAATTACTTGGCATATGAGACTTAAGAACTGACGCCTCAGGGCGACGGGCGCAGTTTGGTGATACACAGAAATATTCTGGATAACACAGCATTTGTTATGGGCGGACGTTGCACTTACCAAGTTAAAGCTTTGTTAGTCTCGCCCCTTCCTCCAATTAAAATAAGCGGTGAAGCGATTGGTAAATTGGTTAGAGGGCTATGGATAGAGGATAGGAACAAAGATTTTTATGATACAGATAGTTGCTCCGGATCTGGCGGTCTAGTGTGTTACTTTGGTCGGTTTCGTGATCGGTTTAATTTGATCCTATTAACCAATGCATGATCTTCATACACCAAAATAAAACCGATCAAGAAACCTACCAGAGGTACGAAAAAGACGTTTTTTGTACGTTATTCTCTCTATATATCTTTAAACGCCATACAAGAGTAATCCTAGTTCATTCCCATATTTTCCCATTTCCGATGGCATCTTAGCTATACGATCGAAGAAAGTTTCGGATGCGTCAGTAAAAAAAAACCGTACTTTTAGGATTAATGACCAATAAGTGTCCGCCCATACTCGAACCTAAGGCCCATTAGTTAATAGGGAGATACGCTGATTGGTGCGTCGATATAGATATCTAAACTATAAGTAACCTTTATATATGTTAGCCGTCATATCACTTGTCACATGTCTTACTAATTACCAATAGGATAATGTAACTAAATCAACGGGTCAAACCTACATTAATGCATACAAAGTTAGGGCAGGGAATAAATTAAGATATTTTACTTTCTATAAAATGTCGACCGAAAACGCAACTTCGTTCGGATTTTCCACGACGTTCGCGTGTAACGTGTTGATTTAAAAGATGCAAATATAGTTACGAAACGAAACATTTGCATGAAATAACAGTGTTCATCGCGTCATAGACAAATATGCGTTTTTATGGTGCCAGTTTATCAGGCAAGATTCACACCTGCGGTGTTATACTAATACATTGTACAATAACATACACAAACGTAAACAATTTTTATTTTATTTTATAAAAGTGACGTAACGAGCAAAACGATCGCCTGATGGTAAGCGCAACATCTGCCCATAACAAATACTGTGGGACGCATATGCCGAATGATTACGCTAGCTCTCAGTGCCCTTTAAAACGTCCATTTCCCCTATAAGGGGTTGCCCCCTACACAGGCACACAGGCTACGTGTGTGTCCTACCCCCTTGTGTAGGACATACACGTAGCCTGCTTTTCCCCCCCGCGGGAAACGCGTGGTGACGGGTAGCAAACCAAGTCGACGCCATTTTGGCAAAAGTCAAAAAAGTGACAGCATCGCATATAATTCTGTACGATAAAAGGCACCTTAGTGGCCTCTTACGACACCTCGGTAGAAAAGAGGTAGGTGCTATTCTACTGCAACTGCCAATCTTATCGCAACTATTTATTAATAGAATATAATAAATAATTTCAAATATGTTGTAACGGTTCTTTATCATTAATTCGAGATGTTAGAGTAAAAGTGGAGCTCCTAACGTAGGATTCACGCCAATAGCAAAGTGTCGTCCATTTTTTCTAGCAATCTCGTATAGTTTACAATATACAACAAAATATCGCTATCACATACGATAAATAAAAGTTTAACCTTTTTTAATGCTTGAAAATTGTGAGTATGTCTATGAATCCTCGCCTTTTTTGACTATTTTTACGTAAATTTAACGTGAAAGTAGAGCAAGTAAGATTTGTACGTTATTTGTCAATTATTTGTACACCAGAGTTATACAAATTGTCCCACGTAACGTAAATATATTAACAACGCTATAAATAACAAAGTAAATGTTTATTTAAACTGACATCGGCCGCGCCGACGCGACGCTTCAAGCGTGCAGCGTTCATTATATTGCCTAATGCGCAGAAAACAGTTAGAAATTAACGTCGTCGACAGTTCGGACCGTTACTTTAGGCAACTTCGATCTTCTGAATATTCAGAATAATATTTATTAGTATCAACTACCTAATTTGTGACATTAACCATTTATCAATAGTCTATTAAATTTATATAATACACGAAATACTTTTAATTTAATACTAGCGGTAAACCGCGACTTCATCCGTGTAAGATCAGCCGATCAACAGTCAGTCGGATTTATTTTGTAACTAGCTGTTGCCCTCGACTTCGTCCGCGTGGATAGAGGCTTTTTAAATATCACAGGATGAAAGCTATCTCTGTGCCAAATTTCGTCAAGATCGGTTCAGCGGTTGAACCGTAAAAAGGTAACAAACAGACAGAGGACAATAGAGAGTCACTTTCGCATTTATAATATTATTATGGATTAAGTTGGTGACGATAATCTCCTGGTTGATTGCAGCGACGTCTTTCAAAAATAACACCCCCTCTCACCCCTTGGGTGTCGTAATAGTCGACGGAGGGAAATTGAAAAACAGGAGATGGGCAGCAGCGATTTCCTGGCACATCTGAATAAATAAACTGCAGTTGCCAACCCGCCTGGCAAGCGTGGCAACTATAGCAAAATCCCCCTAGATGGATCTACAAACTTATGTGGAAATCTATAGGGGTGGCATATGTCCAGCAGTGGACTAGCTATAGACTGAAATAATGAATTCGTCCTTAGATGACGTTGATGGATCTCCCGTTCTGGGGAAGCTTTTGTGCAGTGTAAACACGAAAGGATACTTTTAATCTGATAGTCTCCTGGCCGTTTTAGACCACAACCGTCAATCGTCGTCAAAAGCATCCACTCGTCCCCTTGCACAAATGTTTATTCAATTTCAACCTTGAGCCCACAACTCGGCAGGTAGGATTTCAATGCAGTGTCAGTCATTATGCCGTGAAACAGTAGTGTGCAAACATTACTGTTTGGCGGATGATATTGCTAAAAAAAAGGGTACTCATCCACCAGATCGGGTGGTTTAATCTGGGAAGGAAGTCTTGTCCTATTAGTAATATTTAGATGTTATATATATAGGTCGTGTCTTAGAAACTTTCATATCGTGGTTATGGAATGTATGAGACATTTCTGCAGCTTCTCAACACATACATAGATGTCGCTACTATTATATCGGTTAGTATGGTCTGAGAGCTAGTGTAATTACTGAGTAAGATAGAGTAGAATGCTCGTCTCGTTTCTTACTTTTTATAATAAAAGATAAGCTGACCGTTGCACCACAATCGTCAGAAAAATTATAATGTTAGTTATAAAGCAATATTGATGAACACTAAGATTAAAATGGAAAAACCTATGAGTCGGATCGTAGACATGTCTACCGCCGAGCTTACAGCGGCAGCATCGGATATAGTAGAAGGCAAAACAGAATTAATATTAATAAATACCATCTATAATTGCTATCCATGATCTCACATTGTAATTCCATGAAAACTTGTTTCATCGCCTACGCTTTCTTCAAATCGAATGTTGTATACTATTGGATATTCGTGTTTGTCTGTAAGAAAAAGTTCCTAACCTGAATTGTCGAACCACGTTAACACATAAGAACAAAACTGAAAACAGATAAAAGAAAGGCGCTGTTATTATTCATATATATAGAAACCAGCAATAAGGTCAATTATTTAGCTCAGAGCCCGGTGGCTTGCCTTTAATTTCACATTACGCGAGTAACCTGGGTTAAGTGTTTAAGTGCTGACTTACCACGTGCTCAGCGGTGAAGGAAAACATCGTGAGGAAACCTGAATATCCGAGGAATCGAAATATTCCGAGGACATGTGAAGTCCGCCGACCTGCATTGGAGCAGCGTGGCGGACTATTCCCGCTCCAAAATCCTCACAGAAATGAGTGGAGGCATGTGCTCAGCAGTGGGACATTTATAGGCTGTTACTTTACTTTTTTTAAAAAATACTAATGTCCAAAAAGCCATTACTGTTATGGTTTACAGTACGGACTACGAAACATGATGTCGAAGGATCTCGCCATTCGACTATTGTCGTGAACTATCTCTTAGCGCAGTGATGGCGAACCTTTTTGAGAAGCGGGGGAGGGGTGGTGGGGTTAATTTTATTCATTGCTTTTTTCGTAGTACCTCGCGGTCAGTAAGTCAATGGCTGTTCTCTCTTTTATGAAATAAAAAATATGTTTATCAACAAGTGGGTAATTTTAAAGCCGGCGTGAGTCAGTGTCTGACCCGCGGGTCATAGGCTGTCTTAGCGCAAGGTTTTAATTTAAATACTAATATTCTTGTTGTCCACTCCAGGATTAGTAATATTGCTAATCAAAATCAAAATGTTACTGTTATTGCACAGTATAGCATTGCAGTTTTCTTTGGAAAAATAAATGAACACAATTGTTAACACAGTTGACCAGTGATAGATTTAGGCTTAGGACGGCGAGATCCGGCAATATTTAAAGGGCGCAGTTCAATATTAATTGGCTTCAGTCGTTATGTTAAAAAAAAGAGTTATTTTGTAAGAACTATTTATTTTAATGAAACTAATTTTACGGATTTTATCGCGTTTAATTTAATCATTTATAACGCGGCGTTTCGAGTGCTTTATAGCACCCATGGTCACGAGGGGACTGAGGTGACAGATGCCCTGATGTCATAGTTAACCCGGAAGTACCTTCAGTCACTATTTATATTAGCATACTTAATGCAATAACTACTAAAAATGTATTGATTAAACTATTACAGAACAAACAGTGCGCTTTATTACAATGAGCCTAGGTCTCTTTATCGCAATGGGTCTAAGGCGCCATCCAACTCAAATCCGCTACTGCAGTTAACACCTATCCGTTACTGAGATGAGCCGGATGGGAAATAACTGTCGAAGATAACGTAGTTAACGAAGGTGTGTGAAAGTGGGCCACATAACGACACAAAATCACACTGTATGTAAAAGGGTTGACACGACTGAGTAAGTTTAAAACTTTCGCAGTACATCAGTAAATCTGCATAGCGCTTCGCATGACGATCACCGGAGACTCGGTTGCTGGCAAGGAGACATTCGTTCCTAGTCACTTGATACATCGTCGACGACTGATATTTGTAGTCGATGGGTCGACGATGACATGGTCAGAGTGATTGACTTCTACTGGCTTTGAATCCTAGTCGCAGCCAAAATATGTGCAAAAAAATTGTTTATTTCCGGCACTGGTTGTGTTTCGATTGTCCCTGTGTCTCTGACAATGCATGCTAGTCTACTTACCATCATGTTACATGAATTGTGCATTGGGCGCGGGTAGGTTGGGACGAGTGAGTGCCTCTCTGTTTGCGAGTACACATTTGGCATTCTGTCTCTCTATTCTCAAACGATGCTCCACATTAGGATTTCTCCTACATCGTGGGTGCATTTTACAGACATGCATTTCACATGCACAACACGACCAATAATTTGTGTTTAACGCCTAAATCGCTAAACATCGCTAATCACAATAACATCTCCAGCGCAGTTGATAGTTTCCGACACTAAGCGGAAGTTGTTAGTAGTTTTTAAACTGCAGCGAAGCCTATGGGCTTTTGAATGTCACTCTCACTTACAAAAAAGAAATTTAGGACAATTGAGGTTGACGTGAAACAGCGAATTTTTGTATATATGGGTGTACGTTTCAATATTACAAATACGAGATATAAAATAAATTTAAAGGAATTATAAATAAATTTCATACCTCAGACAGAGACGGTTTGATCCCTATCATATTTGATGATGCACACTCTTAATATATTTAATTTCGTTTATTTAGTAAATGGAAACAGTCACACTATTTTCTAAGTATCCAAGTATACAACCTTCAAGCAGCAAGACTTTAAAATTTTGACCGACGGTAAAATGATAGTTAACCTTTACTGAAGATTAGTTGGACTGATGGAGACAAAACGAAAAGCACAATTTTGGTCTTTAATTGAATTTTCCAATCACTGTACACTTTTAGGAGCACTTACTAACATCAAAACTTCAAATATACACAGAAATTACAAAATTAAAAAAACGCTACTGCCACTTTTCGAGTTGGCGCCAAAAAACATATTTAATTATTTATTTTAGGTGAACGTTAGATGACATTTGAATATGCCTTCTAATAGAATGTTTGGACATGTACACGCTGTATGCGATGAGACGCGAAATAAATAAATGTAAATTATAATCAAAGATTTCTTTTCACATTCGAATGGAGCTTTACGAATTATATAAGTGACATTTAACCTAAGAATAGTTAATTATGCAAACATAAAAATAATTTAATGGCCTAATTAAAATCTTATAGGAATTAGATTAATGCCTTTTAGTACGAAAAGCTCAGAAGAAGATGTAAGGTCATTTAAAGTAATTTACATAAATATGCGACTTTAATCGGATTTAAGAGGAAACGATAATTACGTAATGAGGAAAGTCCCAGTGTAATTCTAATTTTTTTGGCGCTACTACGTAAATAACTTATGTTATTCTTTTATTTACGCGAATATTACACATTTAAATAAAACTACTTTTTTACGGATTTTATCGCGTTTAATTTTTGAACTATTTTTACCCGACGTTTCGGACGCTTTACAGCACCCATGGTCACGGGGGGACTGAGGTGACAGTTGTCCCAATGTCATAGTTAACCCGGAGTACCTTCAGCTTTTAATTATTATTTGTAGTCCGATCTACGCAGAAAGAGCTTACTGTGTCTTGAAGCCTTGCAGTGGTATGCTTGGTTTTTGATTTAATTTTATTAATAATAGGATCCCAAGCCGGTGGTAATTACTATGACATTGGGACAACTGTCACCTCAGTCTCCCCGTGACCATGGGTGCTGTAAAGCGTCCGAAACGTCGGGTAAAAATAGTTCAAAAATTAAACGCGATAAAATCCGTAAAAAAGTAGTTTTATTTAAAAAAAACTTATGTTATCTTAAACCTCAACAACGAAAACTGCTGAATGTAATGTCTTAAAAATATCATATTTCGTAAATCCCTATTTCCACGTCATATTTCGAAAGATTCTAGATCTAGATTAAGATAAATATTGAAATACGTGTGATTAAAGTCGCAGACATCTTGTCTTGGAAATAAATTAAAGATTCTTATCATGGCGCTTATGCTCAGTGTGACACTTCATTTAATATGCTAGGAATAAAAGTGACAGCTATGTTTTTTTTTTAATTTAAGAACATCGCGCGGTACTAAAACAAAAACTGTACTGACTGACGTGAACAATATAAAAAAATAAATAGTGACATCGTTGAAGCAATTGAGCCGTGTAAAATAATAATATTATCGTGTGGCGTGTTCAGTAATTAACATTGTCATACAATGCCAGCGGATCGTATGTCAGCGATTGCGTCGGACGTTTATAACAGACATGGGTGTCAATCCGTGTTAGCGCAGTGTTATATCTGTGTTGCCAGAATTTCGTTTATTGAATGATACTTATGAATTAGCAATTAGAAGTTTTGCAGAGAATTCATAATTTTGTCGCTTGTCCCAAGAGGCGAGTACGGAAAAAGATAAAGCAGTCAAGATAAGAGTGGAAGACTAATGTCCAGCAGCTGTTACATTTAATTATGAAGTGAAAGTTTAGTCGGTATGTTATGAATGTTATGGTCGCACCTCCTCTGCCAATCACACTATTTATTTTTAAATTTCGATTATTTTCGATCATAAAGCGTTTCATGATAGGAAGCGGTACATTCAGGTGCGATCCAAAAAAAGGTGTACAGGTTTTGGATAGGCTAAAAAGTATAACACTTATAATTACTTATAAAGCATAGTCCTAGATAGTCATCACAAGTGCGTTGCCTATCCTAATAAGTCACGCAAGTCGTATTTTTTTTGATAAAGTGACGTCACGAGCAAAACGTTCACCTGATGGGAAGTGCCACGTCTGACCCAGAACATCACTGTGTGACACCACACTGCGCCCGTCTCTCTGAGACATCAGTTATCAAGTCTCATATGCCCAGTGATAACGCTAGCTAGCAGTGCCCTTCAAACTGAAACAGTAATGTTTGCACACTACTGATTGATGGCAAAAAAACTGGCCCTGGGCTGGTAGTTACCTAGACGGATAGGAATCATACCACCAGTAAGTTTACGAATCTATATACACATAACCATAACACACACAACAACAGTATACAATTGAATACTTATAAAACTGCTTCGCGCAATTTAGATTTCTTCCAAGCGGATTTCCCACCGTTGAATTATTAATAAAGTTACCTACTATTAAATAATTGTATTTTTCTTCGTACAATGATACGCCGCGCCGGTGCCACATTACGAGCCACCGCGCGTGTCTCCAGCCGAACGTTTGTCCTCGTAATCGACCTTTGTTCTAAATTCCTAACGTTTTTTTAAACAATCTAACAATCTCACGTGACGTAACCAAAAAGTGTGACGAGACATTCGATTTTTAAATGGGTTTTGCGTTCCTAATTTATGTGTACAAATTAAATTAAAAAAAGGTCAATAATTTTGTTTGAACTTTGACTTCTGTCATTGCATTCGACCACAAGATCTGTTAAGAGAAAAATTATCCGTCGAGGAAAAATACGAGTATTTTACGCACTCGATGCTGAAGGGTGGGAGGATTCTTCAGTTGCAATACAGGAAAATAATATCAGTAACGATTTGTAATATAATCGATTTTTTACGAAAAAGCGGGAAAGTAATAGCCTTCAGGGAATTCAGTGTGACTTGCGTGGTATCTTGCTGCGACTGGTCAATCAACCAACAACTGTCATAAATTATCAAGTTCTCTATTACGCCTTTCATTTATTTATCTAAAGACCATATCACGGAATATGCAGGAATCCGTCTAGGTAGGTAGCACCCCAGGGCCAGTTATTCTGCGGTGAAGCAGTAGTGTGCAAACATTACTGTGTTTCGGTTTGAAGGGCACTGTGAGCTAGCGTAATCACTGGGCATATGAGACTTAAGAACTTATGTCTCAGAGTGATGGACACAGTGTGGTGTCACACAGAAATTTTCTGGGTGACAAAGCATTTGTTGTGGGCGGACGTTGCACTTACCATCAGGTGATCGTTCTGCTCGTTTCATCACTATAAACAATAACAAAAAAAATGTACATTAATTGCAATTTCTAAACTGAATAATGTCCTATAAAGTAATATAAATAATAGATAAAACTTTTACTGGTGGTAAGTAGGTTTTAAGGCCTCGTAAGAGGCGACAAAGGTATTGGTGTATATATTTGGGTATAAAGGTAAAAGTATTTGTACGGACAGCCTTTATTCGTGCAGAATAATACCATAATATGCAATGCTGTCACTATACTGCTCGTGAGAATGCAATAGAGTAAGAAAAAAAGCCAGCCCCTTATTTGGCAAAACGGCGTGACTGTATGTACTGTATGTATAATGTAAATATATGTATTTGTATATATATAATAATAATATTTTTCTTCTGAATATGAAGATAATTAATCTTAAGGATGACCGATGCTGTATGTCTGCCGAGTCGACCTTCTGAGCAGCTGTGATGGAACGGTCACGGCCGAGGGAGTGCGAGTGGCGAAACGCCGCGCCGCCGTATGCATTACGATTTTACGGTTCAATCTGATTCAAACCGCTTTAAGTTCAACGGAGTAAGACGAAATGGCCGAAATATGTTACTATTGAGCAATGGCATTTTGGGAAGATTGGAGAAAAGAAGTAAAGAAGTAGAAAAGAAGCTATTTTAATATTTCTCGTGAATTTAGCAGCTATCCAGTAGCCGTGGTAGCTCAAGGGCCGGGCGCTCGCCTTAAATTTTCATAGTATGCGAGTGACCCGGGTTCCGTCGACTGTGACGGCACAACTAAAATTGTTCTGCAATTTTAGTGCTGATGTACCACGTGCTTAGCGGTGAAGGAAAAGATCGAGGAGGAAACCAGCATGTGTGAGAAAAACAAATATTTCCACGACATGTGAAGTCCGTCAAACTGCAACGTGCGGCTTCGAAACCCATTAGAAATGGGAGGAGGCCTGTGCTGCAGAGGCGTGCTAGTGGGACATTTATATAAAGGACATTTGTATAAAGAAATATACTCTCGATAAATAATAATTATTGGTAGTTGACTGTAGGACTAGGTATTTCCATATAACCAACCTACCTTATTACTATTTTTTACTTAAATTTTTTCCAACTAGCATCAATGTATTCGAGTAAGTTAAAGAATGATTTAAAAAAATGTGACGTAGGAAGTGAGAGTCCATTTCTGACATATATGCTAGATGTGGCACTTAAAAGTGGTGGGAATTTACTGCTGGTGGAATTCCTATGCAGGAATCCGTCTGGGTAGATACCATCGCAGGGCCAGTTATGCCGTAAAGCAGTGAAGCAGAAGTAGTGTGCACACACTACTGTGTTCCTGTCTGAAGGACACAGAGCTAGTGTCATTACTGGACATATGAGATTTAAGAACTGATGTCACTGGGGGACGGGCGCAGCGTGGTGCCATCGTGCGACAGAAATTTTCTTGGTGACACAGCATTTGTTATGGGAAGACGTTGCACTTACTAACGGCTGAACGTTTTGCTCGTCTCGTCACTAACTGCTATAAAAAAACTTAAATGGGTCGCTTCGATCAGGGAACAACTGCGATCTCACAGAATGTATTATGAATATGTTGTGTGATATAGATAATAGATGTGGCACGAAAAGGAGCGCAGAAGGTAATCGCTTATGCACGCCACCAATCAAGCCAACAATTTTTAATTTGTCATCCATAATTAGAAAACATCCCACGAATTCTTCTTACTATTCAAATTCGGAATGTAAGCTGTTTGAATCAATAAACTGCGCTACAATAGTCAATCCGGACGATTAACTTCCGGACAGACTATTGTATCGAGAAGCAACCAAACCTTTAGAGTTGCGCACGTGGTATGATATAAAAGGCGTTATAATTGTGGCACGGAAGTGACTGGCGGTGCCGGGGGTTCCGATTTGCGCGGGACTTCTCGATTTTCAGGGGTCTGGTGACGTCACGATTCCCCCTTTGATCGGGACTGCAAATGTCACGATTTTTCACTAACCTCTAGATTTATCTTGTTTATATAAGTTGTTATATTTGTTTTGTTTCTTGTCGTCGTCGTCGTTTCAGCCTATCAATAGTCCATTGCTGAACATAGGCCTCCCCCATAGGTTGCCACAAAAGTTTGTAGCTCTTGTTTTGGAGGCCCATAGTTGCCACGCTTGGCAGACGAGTTGGCAGCCGCAGCTTATTTATTCAGATGTTCCAGCAAGATGCTGCTGCCCATCTCCTGGTTTTCAACTTCCCTCTGTCGACTTTTACGACACCCACGGGTTGAGATGGGGTGGTAGATTCTCTTAAGCCGCTACCACACGGCTGTTTCTTGTATGTACTAACCAATGTTAAAAGCGGATTTACAAAAACTCGTTGTTTCGTAGCCATTGTAGCTGTGCCGATTTGATAAACAATTTTTTTATTGGATACAATGATGAAACTAGCAAAACGATCACTTGATGGTAAGTGCAACGTCTTCCCTTAACAAATGCTGTGTCACCTAAAACATTTCTAGCCGCCTTTAATTTCATAGTAATTTTTTTTTGCCTAGCGGTGAAGGAAAACATCGTGAGGTAAGTGCATTTCCGAGGAATAGAAATATTTCGAGGACATGTGAAGTCCGCCAACCCGCATTGGAGCAGCGTGGCGGACTACTCCCAGCTCCAAAACCCTCTCAGAAATGAGAGGAGGCCTGTGCTCAGCAGTGGGACATTTATACTAGGTTGTTACTTAACATTTTTTTTACTAGAACATTTCTGTGTGGTATCACACTGTGTTGTAATTTATAGTCCAGTTAATATAAATTTAATTTTAAATTGAAAGTAAATTATTATAAAAGGTATGCAAATACGTATTATGACTATTATGCAAAGCATTTAAGTTTAGTGAATTTTTGAAAGCCAAATCTCCGGTCGGAGTTGGTAGGCCAATTGTGTATTGGGGTTGGTTGACTATGACCCATGAGGTGACTAGTCTACCTACCCCAGCATTGGGGCAAGTTGTCCATCTCGGAGAGTTTTCCTAAAACTGAAAAAATCCCGACTTTATTTAATAATATCGACTTAGAACCTTTTTTGTAAATTGACTATAAAATATGCCACAGTTTACAATATTTCTCATTAACACCAAGACAACAGTTTTTTTTTTAAATATAACTAAAAAGGTGGTCAACCATCCCCGGTCTGCCCTATATTGAGACCTAATTATTTTCACCTTCCGTCCCGAAATTTGACACAATGGACCTGGCACCTCTCGACGTGACCCTCATGTATAATTATAATACAAACAAACAGCGCAAAACTTTATAAAACTTGAGTTCGTATTCATGACACACCTGCTTATCGGCGTCAATGGACGTTAAATGTCACGTAATATGCGCAATGAAACATTTTGCTTCATGCTTCATGGGTTGTCCATTGCTTAAAATACTGCCCACAGAAAGTCCAAGTCCTCGGTGAACGTCGTTTATGTACTCCTGGCCGATATTCGACTATAGCATAAAATAGGAGCGATGGTCTGTAATTTCGAATTTTTGAGGTACAAATATTGTTGTATGTCTGGACATGGTAGTGAGATTCTGAATTAAATAAGAATCTCTATCAGTTTTCTGATTATTCCAATAGCAACACTCTCTGGAATTGCATGAATTCTAATGTTCACATGTACAATATCGCGGGCTCATGTCTTCCTAAACTTTGCGTCAACTCGAAAAGTGACGGTAGTGTTTTAAGTGAATTTTGTCATTTCTGTTGAGTTTTGATGTTTAATACTGATAGTTTTTTATACAGCACGTGCTTGTGTAAGTGTACAGTGTACAGTTATTGGAAAATTCAATTTAAGACGAGAATTGTACTTATCGCTTTGTCTCCATCAGTCCAGCAAATCTTCAGTAAGAGTCAACTATAATTTTACTGTTGATCGAAATTTTGAATTATCTATTGTCACTGCCGTGACTGACTTGACAATTAGGAGAGTTCTATTTAGAGAGGCCAAAATTAAAAGGAGAAGAAGAAGAAGAAGTCTTCCTAATTAAAAAAGGTTAGTTGATAAACTAAATACGGTACACATCTCTAAATTTATGTACGTCTGGTATATGTTTGACAACGCTGTGAGCTACGGCGACTACGAAACAATCCATACTATTATTAAAGTAAGCGAAAGTAACTCTGTCTTGCCCTGTGTCTGTTTGTTACCTTTTCACGGCTCAATCGTTGATTCGATCTTGATGAAATTCGGAAATAGATAGCTTGCGTTCTGGAGACGGTCACAAAACTTATTATTCCGAAAGAACAAAGAGTTCCCACGGTATTTTAAAAATACCTAAATGAACGCGGACGTCGTCGGGGGCTTATGCCAGTCTACTTTAAAACATTGACCGTTGTCGACGTGGCCTCTACATATTTAAGCTGGAGGCCAAAATTCGAATCGCAACTGAAACAATAAAAAATCCAAAAAATAAAATTGTGTTTGCAGTTCTTCCCGAGTAATTTTTGGCTCCCTTCCCTCTGGTAGTACTTGTGGAAATTGGAAAATGTCTATTCACATTATTTATTGGTTAATTCGATATTGTAATCGGTAATATTTTTTTGTTTTAATACATAAAATTTGCGTGCGGTAGTAGTAAAACACCAGGAAACCATAAATCTCCACAGTTTCGAATTAAATTCAAAAGGCAAGAGAAACAAAATATTTAAAATAATAACGCCTTATGATTATACATTAAAAATTTAATATGTATTATTATACTTGGAATATTTATTTTACTTGGAATGGATATGTAATGCAAAAGTTTAAAATTATTATTATTCAAATGCCAAATGAAAACATGTTTTGAACTTTGCATAAAGCAAATGTTAAAAGGAATTAGATAATTATTTTTACAATAAATAATGATATCTTGATTGAAAAGTTAAAAAAATTGGTTGATGTCAGCTAGAAGTAGAATACAATGTTTACTCGTTTTAGTGACATTTTTTTTATTGATTTTCGTAATAACGGTAGACGTTTTAGCACACCACACCAGGTCAAAGATCATCACTTGTTTAGAAGACAGTCCTACCACAAAGGTTTAGAGTTTGCACACTATACACTTGCATATAAGTAAACAATATTAGGTACGGCTTACATCTCTCGCGTCAATTTAACGTGCGTCGGAATGCTCTTATATGAGAAGAGTCGGATTAAAGCTTGTGGGTATTTTTTTGACTTTATTCATCATTAAGAAATAGTGTTGCCAGGTCAAGTAGTAGGTAGTATAGTGTTTTCAAATCGTAACATCTGAAAAAAGCTAGGTCCTTACTAATAAACCTTTTATTTTTAAGTGTATGTAAGTGTTGTTAATTGATATAAAAAAAAAATACTGGCTGCCGTTGTGCGCTTATCACGCAAAAACTACTGGATAGATTTCAATGTTTTTTAGTTTTACTTCTCAGACGCTATATTTTTATCCATACTAATATTATAAGATATAAAGAAAAGTTGAAGTAACTCTCTCTGTCCCTCTGTCTGTTTCTTACCTTTCACAGTTTAACCATTATACCGAACTTAACGAAATTCGGCACAAATATAGCTTATATCTTGAAGACGGTACATAGGATACTTTGGAACCCGAAGAATAAAATAGTTCCCACGAGATATTTAAATAACTATATCCACGCGGTCATAAATAAATATAACAACAATCTAACGTAATTTCATAACGTGATAAATAATAATTCATAAACAAGCGAGACTAATTATCTATGGATCTTGACGGCAAGTGCAAGAGTGATGACTTTTTTTATCACTGGCGTTCCGATCAGGAATAAATCGGGACGTGCCTACAGGGCACTGGAAATAAAATGCAAGACATCTTTTGCATTATATTTATAAAACTTCTGATGTACAAAGTTACAACTAACAATTGTGGCATGTACACAAAACTCACACATATTTATTAAGTTACGCGCATCACGAATTCCCATCGAAAGATGATTCTTAGATCATCGTTTATCCGTTCCGCATTTACAATATTATTAAAAAAAGCTTGCGCGCAGGCCTTGAGAGATCGCGATGATTCCTCGATGACTCACACGGCGTAACTTGCAGAGATCAAGGGTGCTGTGTACCTCGGGTTTTTATGAGCGACGTAATCGTCAAGTCGAACGTCACGAATGAGGTGAATTAACATTTTATTCATCTTACTAATACCGTACGTTCAGCCTTTATTCGGTGTATTTTTATTTATTTATTATGTTTGAAATTGATCGCCCTTCAATTATTGTGTAAGTTTCATGCGCAATTAAATGTAATGTATTAAGTAATATAATTAGTCTTAGAGTCTTTGTTCTTATTTTGAATTTTATTTAAAATTATGATTTTCTTATTTGAATTAATTGGTTCTGGGTGAATAACTTATAAGTTATTAGAGTCAATTTATTGTTTGTTAAAGGTTTCTGTTCATTAATACATTACATTAAACCTACGATTTCTTGACTAGAAAGGACTAAGATGCAAACAATTGACGATCGCGTGGTCTAGTTGTCAGAGTGTTTGACTTCTATGCCGCTGGTCCTGGGTACGAATCGGAGCCAACATTTGTGCAGAAACAAATTGTTGGTATTCGGGTCTGGTTGTGTTGTGCATGTGAAATTTATGAGTGTAAAACGCGCTCACGACATGAGACATCCCAGTGTGAGGCTTCATTTGAAAATAAAAAGAAATTAAAAAAAAATATGCTTCTAACTTATGAAAGAAAGAAATCGCATTGAAATTGAATCTACCTTCTATTCGACTAACGGTCCATTCGCCTTGGGACATTGCACAGTTGCGCCTCAACGAATTCATTATTAATTTAAATATGACCTTCCGTAGACATTAAATGAAACTGTAACACAGATTTGGTTTTTTTTTATTAGTTAGAATAACAAATTCGAAATTAGTTTCAAATGATACCACTCCATCTCATCCAATGGATCTCGTAAACGGCGAGAAAGGAATTTTACTGCACTGACTGAACAGCGCATGGTGGCGATGGGCTCACCACTTATCACACCAAGTGCATTATATTGTTTTGGTGAAACGTGGCAATGCCTTTTATTATGATTTAAGAAAAGACTTAAGTCTAACATTTATAATGTATTGCTCTGCCGCTTTCATGGATACTTATGACTTAAATCGAATCCGAATTGATTGGCAATCGCTTGAGACACTGGTTAGTTTACCAGATCGCCACGAAGCGTACCAGTGCTTGCACTACCAATATTTTCTTTTTTTAATATATTGTATAAAGTGACGAACCGAAACACATTAATGTTTGCACACTACTACTTCACGGCAGAATAACCGGCCCTGGGGTGGTACCTACCTAGACGGATTCCTGCATAGGACTCCTACCACCAGTAATTTGTAGTGAATATTGTAAATTGCAATTTAATAGCGTATATTGTCAATTTCAATTTTGTACTGTATATTACTTAAATTTAAGATCTGTACTGAATATTACTAATTATACTTGAAGTGAAGACTGAATCATGTGAATTGCAATTTTGTGTTGATATATAACGTGTTCGAACACGTCAGGGGAACTGGTGGTAGGAGTCATATGCAGAACTCTGTGTAGGTATCACCGCAGCGCCAATTATCTAGCCGTCAAGTAGTAGTGTAAACATTACTGTGTTTCGGTCTGAAGGGCACTGTTAGCTAGAGTAAATACTCAAATGTAATCTCAGATGTGTGTGTTAACTTATCCGTCAGAGAATAACATAGATGTGGTCTAGGTGACACAGCATTTGCTATGGGCAGACGTTGTACTTACACGACATTGGATTCCTTAAAAATGAACGTGAAGTCCGCCAACTACAGTGCGTTAGCTTTGTCGCAGACACTTTCCGACTCGAAAACCTCCTCAAAAAAGAGACAAGGGCTGTGCTTAGTGGTGGGACTTATCGAATCGGCTAGAACCAGCAGTTGTGCAACAAACTATTCGTTTTCCACCTATGCATGTATTGAGATCCTTGACACTGCATCCATATTTTCATTGGATCTTATCGTGTAAGCGCCACGTCGGATGCGGATAGATTTTTTACGTTTATTTGAAATCTCCTGCACAGTTGAAAGTCTTGAAAGTTGTCGCCGTGGTCGAAGATCGGCCTGGAGAATTAAATTAAAAAAAAAGCGCGTGTAACTCACAACACACTCTGTACACGTGACAGAAGTGAAACTAATGATTAAATAAAAAAAAAATAACATGAACAAAAATATTGTTCACTGTAAAATAACTGCTCAATATTTTATTTTTGTTTCAGCCTATAAATGTCCCACTGCTGAACACAGGCCTCCTCTCATTTCTGAGAGGATTTTGGAGCTAGGAAGAATCCGCCACGCTGCTCCAATGCGGATTGGCGGACTGCACATGTCTTCGAAAAATATATATGTATATATATTTTCTATTTCACAGACATGCAGGTTTCCTCACGATGTAACTGCTCAATATACAAACAATTATTAATTGTTCGATAAATTCAAATTCAGAATAACAGATACGTTGCACGAAAACGCTCCAATCAAATTCAGCCTTGAAATTTTACTCTCATCGCGGCCCAAAGGAGTTTCACTTTAAAAATACTTTTATTACTATACAAAGTAGTTATTATAATGTAAAAATATTACCAAAGATTCTAACAACACTCGTTAAGTACAGCTCAAGCAACATTGCATGCCAATAACGAGTTACAACTAACGCACGGCTTGCTTCTAAATAATTGACTAACCGGTATCTTTCCAAGTGGCGTGTTACGTGGAAGAGCATTTAATGAGCGTTGTGGAAGGAGAATGCATGCAAAATGTTTCTCTGGTTTAATACATCATTTGGACGGGACTGATGGGGTCGATGACCGGCGTTGAAGGGGAATGTTGAAGGGGGAACTTTCAAAATATATCTTAAAAATTAAAATACATAATGAATACTAGAAATTATGTCTATTGTGGCAATAGGGAAATGTAGTGCTCTTTCACGTGTTTCTTGAAACATGTAATTGTGTTAGACTCCCAAATATTATTAACAAGATTTTTTTTATTGTAAGCAGTGACGAGACCAGCAAAACGTTCACCTGATGGTAAGTGCAATGTCTGGTCATAACGAATGCTGTGTCAGCCAGAACATTTCTCGGTGATACCACACTGCGCCCGTCACCGTGAGACATCAGTTCTTAAGTCTCATATGCCCAGTGATTACGCTAGCTCACAGTGCCCTTCGAACCGAAACACTGTAATGTTTGCTCATTACTGCTTTACGGCAGAATAACTGACCCTGACGTATTCCTGCATAGGAATTCTACACCCAGTAAAATAATTATAATTATAGTATTAATGAGAGTTCTAAGCATTAGAAAAAAATGGCCCACAATTTCTTAATACTATCGGGAGTGGTCGGGAGCGATAACCTGCGGGGGAATTACAGTCCCACACGTGCAAACGCAAACACATGTCCTGACTAACTGTGCCCGATGTAAAGATGGGATAACATCAAAAGGATAATCACACACACGCACACATACACACACACACGCGCGTGCGCACGCATTGTCCCATTTAAGAGTGTATACACTTTAATTTTTATTTCAATTATCTGAAAAGAAAAAAAATGTAGTTTTTTTTTCTTTTTTAAGTTTTGTATTTTTCATGTTTTTTCGCTTGTTTTCTTATTAAACTTGTATCATTGAATTTGTAGCACATTATACTCAATCTGCTTCCTGTTAATTATGATATATATATATATATATATAGATATATATATATATATATATATATTGTAAAGGGAAGGCGCCGGTGTCTGTCACACAGTTTATACTAGCACAGACACCATCGTTTACTCTATCTAAGTTAGCTTCAACAATGTGAATTACTTTTAAGATTGTTATGTGTTTGAGCTGAAGTTGGAAAATAAATAAATCACAATTCACAATAAAACCAAACCCGAACACCAGCAATTGGTGTTTTGTACAAATGTTGGCTTCAGTTGGGAATCCAACCCGTAGAAGTCAAACACACCACGTCATACGGATTGACAGTGATGCAAAGAATAATATCATCGCTATCAGTGTTAGTGCATAGACTTTCTTCCAGAAAATTCATAAACGTGTATCAGAATTTCGTGCAGAACAAAATTTAGAGTCTCGCCAAGAACTACATACATACATATTATAGAAATGTATGCACGTATAACAAAGCTAATGTTTGTCCAGTGTGTCATCATCATTTCAGCCTATCATTAGTCCACTGTTGAACATAAGCCTCCCCCATAGATTGCCACAAAAGTTTATAGCTATAATTTTGGAGGGATTTTGCCATAGTTGCCACATTGGCAATTGGCAACCGCAGTTTATTTATTCAGATATTCTAGGACGATGCTGCTGCCCCTCTTCTAGTTTTAATTTTCCCTCTGTCGACCTTTACGACACCTACGGGATGAGATGGGTTTCGTAAAATTCCTGTGCTAGGTCTTCTAGGTGTAACATAACTAAGCCTTAACAAAATTCATATGTCGGGTATATCGAAATTTGATAAACATGAAAATATTCCTATATTACATACATGGATTCCGCACAGATATAAATAGATAAAATGATATATATGTTAATAACATGCAGTCTTAATTTAAAGATAAATGTATTATTTATCAAAGGTGTTTTTGTCGGTATGAAATATCTACCTGTCTGTATCAAAATTTGAAACGCCACAATTGTTTATGTGTACTATGAAATTTAAAGCGAGCACCTAGCCCCAGAGCTACCACGGCTCTAATAAACATTAATTAACAAAAATATGTCTCACTGTAAAATGGCTCAGTATGTAGTCAATTATTAATACATCGATAAATATTAATTATTAATAACAGAAACGAAACACGAAAACAGTAAGCAAACGATGCACTTACAGTCGACCTCGAAATTTTACTTTAATCGCGCCCAACAGGTTTCACCTCAAAAGGTCAAATTATATGCCATATTCCGCATATAAACTTAGATTGCGTATATCTGAATCAAACTTAATTTTTAAAATAGAACTGAAAATTAAAAGTTTCTTATCCTAGTGACGCCGTCACAATCAATTTATTTGCCTATAATTATTATCTGACAATTAGATTACAAACATTAAAAACACGTTTAATCCATTTGTTCAAATGCCAATGTGTTTGCTTGTTTTATTAGCGTTTCACATATACATTATGGTCTCCAAGTTTTCCTCGCGATGTTTTTCTTCAGTCTTGTAAATTGGGATTGCGAAATATAAATTTAAATTAAACAATTTAATTTTGAGATCGGTGTTTGAACTGTTGTTTACGTACTATGAAATTTAAGCGAAGTGCCCCGCTACCACAACAGTTTCCTTATATACATAAATATATGTGTTGTAACGTCCCACTGCAGAGTACATCTTTTCTCTCAATATCAAAAAAGAAAAAAAGAAAAGTTTCAGCCTATGAATGTCCCACTACTGAGCACAGGCCTCCTCTCATTTCTGAGAGGGTTTTGGAGCTAGGAAGAATCCGCCACGCTGCTCCAATGCGGGTTGGCGGACTTCACATGTCTTCGAAATATTTTTAATTTCTCAGACATGCAGGTTTCCTCACGATGTTTTCCTTGACCGCCGAGCACGTGGTAAGTCAGCACTTAAAGTTGCAATTAACAATTTTAGTGGCGCCGGCACCGGGAATCGAACCCAGGTCACTCGCGTACTATGAAATTTAAAGCGAGCGCCCAGCCCCTGAGCTACCACTATCAAACTTAATCAAAAACGCTGCTACTCTGATATAAGACTTTTTATTAATATGCCGTTGCTGACAATTCAATTAACTTTATTTAATACTAGCAGCGACCCGCGGTTTCGGCCGCGTAAAAAAGGCCGACCACATGATTGCGCCGTACGGCATGGACTCGCTTACCTTCTCGGTAATTTTCCGTTACCAGTGTGCGGCTCCTTAAGACCTTAGTTAGTAATTATTTTTTAATATTAAAAGTAAACCTAAGAATTAGCAAGCTGAAGTGGCAATGGGCCGGCCATATAGCTCGTAGAACCGATAACCGTTGGGGAAAAAAGGTTCTCGAGTTGCAACCTCGTACCGGCAGACGACCTGCACGGTTTTGCGGGAAGTCTATGGATGCAGGTGGCTTAGGACCGTGTTTTGTGGCAATCTTTGGGCGAGGCTTATGTTCAACAGTGGAGTAGTATAGGTTGAAATGTTGATGACAATTAAAAGTATTCTAGCTTAAAACCTTACTCAATAAACGAGCTATCTAATGCAAAAATATATTTTCAATCCGATTACTATTTCTTGGGATTAGCGCTTTCAAACATACACGCCCTCCAGCTTTATTATCGTAGTGAGATCAGATCAAATCAGAAATCAGATCGGATCAGAAACTATCAATTTTCTTAACCACTTATTAGGATATTAATAGTGATATTTTAACTGCCGTAAAGCAATAATGATCAAAATGCATACCTAATTTCAGTAGAGTATCACAGTGCCACATTTTACGCAGGAACCGTAAATATTTCTGACATAAAAAGTAACGTATATTCCTCTCTGACAAGTCCTCTATCTGTCAATGAAAGCCCTCAAAATTGATTCAGGCCTAGCGGAGATTAGCCCGGACAAACAAACAGACAAAAAAATTAAAAAGACGAGTCTAAGTTTGTTTTTATATAGAAGATAGGGCAAACAAGTTTTGATATCTTGTAAATTAGCATATGAGATGAAGAAAAAGTCTTTATGGCGAAATCACAGACAGACACTTCATTATGTCTGAAAATATAAAAAATACGTTTCTATATGTCAACTTTTACATAACAAACTGGGCGAGCGACAATTAAAATTAGCGGCTAACTTGTGCTTTTATTTCTACTTTATTAAAAAAAAGACGACCGCTTGCACTATGTGTTCAGAAAATTTTCATTAAATCAAATATACATGTTCTTTTTAATTTATTCCAATATCTACATTTACTGAATATAAATAGATATCGTTAATACGATGGTACATAATTGTATGCAGATGTTTGTTCTGAGTCTTCATGTTTGTATATTAAAAATAGCAAAGCAAGGCATATTTGGGGCTGAGTATCGTCGTATTATTGGATCTCTGTTATGTTTAAATAATTCAGAACCGTTATTTATTTTTAATTTATTTATATAGTTCCGCAGCAGCGTGCGTAATGCGCTCTCAACTACTATAAAGCTGGATTAAGAAAATAAAACATGGTCAATACATTGGGCTTGTCTGGGTGAACTAAATTCTGAGTATCTACTCAGAATTTCTAAATTAGTTTTAGTCTGTGACATCTAGCAATTTGACTATTTCGCCACTTTGCTTAGTATAATTCGTGCTATCGTAAATAATGACAACCATTAAACTAACATTAATACTATTTTGTAATTTGTTCCATAAATATTAAAATTATTTATCTGTGTGGGATCAAAATAACAATAAAATGATTTTTACGTAATTTTCTTCTATCAATTTTATTTATTGTCCTATATATATTATCCTATAACAAATAGGAATTAAAAAAAAACTTACTGAAGTAAACATAAACAAATATGGCTCCTTAGTGAGAAAGCCTTTGTTCAGTCACTTAGAACTTAACTTTCTTAATGCTGAGTGTCTAACTTACCAACTTAGAATTTTGTTGGAACATCTGAATAAATAAACTGCGGTTGCCAACCCGCCTGCCAAGCGTAGTAACTATGGCAAAATCCCCCCAAAATGAGAGCTACAACTTTTGTGGCAATCTATGGGGGAGGCCTATGTTCAGCAGTGGACTAGTGATAGGTTGAAATGATGATGATGATGAGACACGCCCATTTTCTATAAAACTAACAAAAAATATGTATTTTTTTCGGTCAGTATCTTTTATATCGATCATACTAACGAGACGAGCACTTCGTTTACCCGATGTTAAGTGCAACGTCTGCCCATAACAAATGCTGTGCAAACTTTAGCCTCATGTGCCCAGTAATAACACTAGCCATCAGCCATCAGTGCCTTACAGAAACACACAGCAGTGTAAGTACAGTTCGACGGCAGAATAACTTGCACTGCAGTGGTTCCTACCTAGACGGATACCTGCATAAGAATCCTAAAACCAGTATTTCTGTGAATAGATATACTTTAAAAAAAATTCAGCTTCAATGTTATTGATTAATTGGTAGCTGTGTAAGAGAAGAGAGTCTACTGACAACCCCATTTCACCACGGGTTGAAAAATAAAATGTAAAAATAGTGGGTCCGTTTCACAGAGGTAAATTCCATATGCATAAACATTCAGAGCCTTAACAACTATCTATAGGCCATAAAAATATTTGTTGTATTTAAAAAAAAGTAACCTCAATAGTTTTGAATTGACAACCGCACGGCCTGATGCAACAATCCAAATCCTGGGTTCGAATCCCAGCCGAAGGCAACGTTTGTACAAAAACACAATTTGTTGGTTTTCGAATCTGGTTGTGTTGTGCATGTGAAATGTGTCTGTAAATCACACCCACAATAGAGGAGAAATGCATCGTTCATTAAAGAAAAACAATCTAATTATCTATTATTAATATTTATATACAGCGATTAATTTATAGAGATATAATATAATGGCTTGTGTTAAATTAGAACGGGTAAGGAATAGTCCCCGGACAAGTAATCACTACCATCCCCCTTTCCCCACTTGCCTCTCTCGTCTTCCGCAAGTTGTTCCCTACTCGGAACTGGCTTCACCAGTTTTTTTCTCGGGTTGCCCTAAGCTCTCAGGTAAACGAGAAAGGTGGGACTAACATCTAACTTACAACGCTTTATCTTAACATTTTGGTTGAATGAACGTAACACGATACTTTGAAGACTATTCACAGTATAAGCAGAGCTTTACAAAGAACGGAGTTAATATTGTTGGCAAAGATATATTCCTCGTTTTATTATTGATTGGATTAGTGAAAAACGTTACCTTTTTTTGCGTTGCCTGTATCTGATTTAATCCAAAGATTCAATAACTATTGATCTAAATGAAACTAATTGACTTACTGGTGGTAGGATTCCTACTGGTGGTAGGATTCCTATGCAGGAATCTGTCTTAGTAGGTACCACCCCAGGGCCAGCTATTCTGCCGTGAAGCAGTAGTGTGCAAACATTACTGTGTTTCGGTTTGAAGGGCACCGTGAGCTAGCGTAATCACTGGCCATATGAGACTTAAGAACTGATGTCTCAGGGTCAAAGGCGCAGTGTAGTGTCACACAGAAATGTTCGGGGTGACATAGCATTTGTTATGGGTAGACGTTGCACTTTTACATCGGGTGAACGTTTTGCTCGTTTCGTCGTCCTGTCTAATATAAAAGAAACATTTTTACTAATCTATACAAATAAAAAAAATTAAAGTCTGTTTGTAATAAGAAAATAACTGTATATAATAAACATTTTTTTTCTTAGAAGCACCGTATATACTTTCTGTTAGACCGATTTTGACGGGACTTTCGCTGACAGATAGGTGATATTATAGCGGGTAACTCCAGAGTACTTTTATTTTAGAAAACTATTAAAAAAATTAAAACCTCAAAATCCGATTCAAATAGGGGAGTATATCGGCTTTTTTACGTAGATGAAATCACTGTGCACAGCTATTACTACGAGTATTCAATAAAATCTCACGTAGTCAAAGAAAGAATTCGTAGGGATACGAGGGTAGATGAAAATACTTTAAACTGATATCAACTAAATCGTTGAAATCTTGAAAATTTCAATAATTTCGTGAAACGTTGAACCAACTTGTGTATTACAAGACGAATTTTAGTTCTTGTGTAAATTGCAAGTAGTTATAGCCGTGCTAAAACGCGGATGTATGTAATGGCGATGAGATGTACAAGGTAGGTTTTATTTTAACGACTATAGAAATTCGTAAGGTGTTGATAAGACAACAATGAGCAGGCAATAACATGTAGCGACAATGGTACTGCGTAATAACATGTGCATAATATTGTTATTGGCTATTGTTCCGTTCAGTACGTGATGGCAGATGCAATACTTTATCTAACACAAGGCTTGTTCAGTGAAGATAATAATATACTTTTTTAATTTAACAGCTTGATTGACGCACTGGCTAAGGGAGTGGCTATTGCGCTACGCACATATTTGCGAGACTTTCAAATAATTCCGAGTACCGTATAGGTAAATTCTAAAATATATTAATCTATATATACATAGAGTCACGCCCCTTTCCCATTGGGGTAGGCAGAGATCACATCTTTCCACTTGCTACGATCCCGACACATATCTTTCGCTTCTTCTACTTATATTAGTGTTTTCATCGACCACATCGATCTGTACTGTACCTAATTAATCTATATATTTATATAAAAGCGACTTACCACTGACTCATCACGATATCTCCGAAACTAAAAGAACCATCGACTTGAAATTGGCATACATATTGCTTTCCCGACATAAGACACCCACTAAGGACGAATTTCACGAACGTTTACCCCTAAACGGATAAACGGGCTGGTGATGTTTTTCTATATACGGACTTCAACATAACAATACAATAGAAATACATCGATAAAATTATTTATATTAAATAATCTCAAGATTTTTACATAATAATTATTTAATGCATTGTACTGACAAATTAATTATAAATGAATGTAAATTTTAATATAAAACATAATAATATTATTGTGACTAATGTTATTTTCAGGAATGTCATTTGCATGCTGTTGAATACAGCTAAAAAGGTTTGAACTTAATAATGAGAAACACCGACATTTTTTGTACCTTGTTTGAAGGCAAATAAAGTAATTCTAATATAAAATCTAATATTAATAATATACATATAGCACACTAGATATTGTAATTAATCGGTAGATCTGACCAGATGCCGTCCTGGCCGATTTTCGACTACAACGACAACTACCGAACACTGTCAGAAACTATCAACTGCGCAGGAGATACTCGTATTATAGTGCCAAAAGTGTACGTGCAAATACACTCGTCCTAGCCCACCCTCGCCAGATCGAACGTTCATGTGATAAGATCGGAGGCAGTCTTGAATTCGTTAGAGACACAAGGACCGCCACAAAACATCATCAACACATTGCTGGACATAGGCTTCTCCCATAGATTGCCTCAAAAGTTTGTAGCCTTCATTTTGGGGGAATTTCGCAATAGTTGCCACGCTTTGCAGGAGGGTTGGCAACCGCAGTTTATTTATTCTGATGTTCCAAGAAGATGTTGCCCCCCCATCTCCAGGTTTTAATATTCTCTCTGTCGACTTGCAGAACGCCCACGGGATGAGATGGGGTTGTAGGTTCTGTTAAGCCGCTACCACACGGCAAAACAACCAGAGCCGAAAATTGTCAATTTGTGTTTGTGCGCCAATATCGGGTTCACCCTGGATAAGAACCCGCGGTTGTTTATGACTGCAGTCGTTCAAAAGACTATGTATAAAATTGCGAGCATAGCTTGTTCATACTAAACGACTTCAGGTAACGTTTCTAGTGTAAAACTGACACTTCAATATTATGGAAATAGAACGCACATCTAAAGAGAAAGCAAGTCTCGGCCATCTTTAAAATTCATATTTCTCAACGGCATAACGCACACGTCGCCGTGGAGTGTAGACCACAAGAATATAACGGATCGAGACTTAATTAGGAGCTAGATATTATCTGTAACACGTCGTGTGTCCGTTCAGATGGAGAAAACCATGCTGTCGTATTTCGTAAGGTGAACGATATAAGCCGGAGCTATTGATACATTTTTTATAGGATAAAGTGACTAGACGAGCAAAACGTTCGCTTGACTGTAAGTGCAACGTCTGCCCATAACAAATGCTGTGTCAGAGCAGTTCTGCGTAGCACCACACTGCGCCCGTTACTATTAGACAAAAGTTCTTAAGACCCATTCAGACCGAAACACAGTAAAATTTGCACACTACTGCTTCACGACAGAGTAACTAGTCTGGGGTGGGACCTACCTAGACGGATTCCTGGACAGGAGTACAAAAATATAGCGGATTCAGAATTAGCTAGATATTGTCTGCTTCGCAATCAGGGTTTAATCAATTGGCTGAGAATCCTCGATGTCGCAGAAAACCAGGTATAACAGAATTATGCTATCTCGTATGGTAGGTAGTATTGAGAACGGACGTTAGTGACGAGGCATTCCACCGTAGGTGATAATGGTCCCCTAACGAAACTTTTTTTATCTCTTCTAAAAGTTTCTGACAGCATCTTTTTCGGCAAATATTATTTAACATCGCTTAGCACTAAAGAAATAAAAAAAATGATTTAAAAATGGCGTTTATTTAAAACATGTTTATATATAAATATTTTTTAATGAAAAGCTGTAGATTTTGTTTATAAAAAAAATGAAAGTAGGCGAACACTAGGATTTCGACTGTGTCGTGGGTACGTTTCTGACCAGAGCATCCGCAGTGACTATCTGTAGGCCATACAAATAATTGTTCCCTGCGGGAATTGAGCCCGCGAGCCCGCGACTCATTGCGCAGCAACCGCCCACTGAGCCACTTGCGCCTGCGGAGCCGTCGCTACTTTACCTCGATTCTTCATTGAGAATTGATGAAGGTGCGACTGTCATTCTGACCAATTATCATCTGGTAAGATGTCTGCTCATTTCGCATCGTTTCTAAAAACTTTACTTCTTTATCTTAAATTATACGTTAACAATGTGCCGTGGTAGCTCAAGGACCGGGCACTTGTCTAAAAATTTCATAGAACGCGAGTGACCTGAGTTCGATCCCCGGTGCCGGCACCACTAAAAACGTTTTGCAATTTTTAGTGCTAATTTACCAATTTACCACCAAGGAAAACATCTTGAGGAAACCTCAGAAATCTGTGGAATTACTGGTGGTAGGATTCCTATGCAGGAATCCGTCTAGGTAGATACCCCCAGGGCCAGTTATTCTGCCGCGAAGCAGTAGTATATTATGTAAAGTAACAAGGCATTTTTTTTTAATTTAAAACATCAACACTGCATCTTCTGCATCGTATGAGCGTTTTAGAGAGACATCGGACATGCAGAATCACCCAGACTCGGAAAACCTAGGCATAGAAATATTTTCCCGTGCGGGAGCCGATTACGTAACCAGCAGCACAGAAGCCAATCGCACGGATAATGCGCCAAGCGGGCAGTTACAGGGACTCAAGGTACTTACTCGTATGTCAGTTACTACCAGTGCTTTTACAACGAAGTCGCAGAAAGTGTAGTCTTTCTATTAACAAGTTATTTTTAAGTTTACTTAACAAAAAGTTCTGTTATGATATTTAACATGTATGAAATAACCCGTGGTAATAAAGTGAGCGTTGCCAAGCTATTTCTATAACGTGTGTAAATTCTAAAATGTGTATTATTATTGTAATTTTTTTTTAAGGAAAGCCTACAATTTCTGGTTATTAGTTCTTTGTTGCGACAATTTTATTTTTTGGCCAACCAGTGCTAATATAAAATAAAAAAAATATTCTTATCAGTATTAAGAAAATAATCTATAGTGAATAAACAGTTTTTTTTGTTCTAACCCCAAGTCTTTAACTTAGTCTTTTTAAGTATTCTGTAACTAACTTTCATCATTTGTATAGTAAAAAGAAAGTCGCGGGCATAGTTTGTTCGTAGTTTTTTGACCTACTTGCAGGATCATTGAAGTTAGTTTTAGCTTATCTAGATCAATTCTCAACTTTCTTAATCTGTATCCACCGTTTAAAAGATAATTTATTACAAATGATATAAAAAAACCCAAGATACATAACCCAAAAGTATCCTTGATCGATTAAGCATAACAATAAAGATAAAGATCACAAATTCTGATCAAATAAATACAAATTTAATCTTATGCCTACGACATAAAATAGCTTTTTAAATAAATTCAACTATCGTTCCTCGACGTTTTAACAGTCCTTGCGTTGACACGGCCGACGTGATGTTAATCGAAATTAGCGCATTGTGCGCTCCTTATTTAAGGACTTTTTTGAGTCGGTGACTGTGTTTGTGGTTTTTGTGTCTCAATGTTTATTACTAACATAGTTAATATTTAAAATTGTTTGCAAAAAAATCGTTACAAAAGTTAATGTTCCTTAACGATGCAATGCTCATTCAAAATTAAATACGAGAATGGCGAACGAAAAATACTGCATTGTTTGTTCACGAAGTAACGCCCACATGATACCGATCTTTACAAAATGGCTCTTCGTTAGATTCTATTTTTGAATTCACTTTTTAAATTAACGTTCTTTGTGTTCCTACTCAACTATGTTTCTAAAGGAACTTTTTTATTTTCGTTTATAACAGTAGCAAAGTCGAGTACTTTCTGTTCAACACCGCACTTTGCTCGACATCTGTTCTTCATTCTCAAATCCCTATATTTACACTTACTTCAGTACCCGTCAAACCGAAACACAGTAACGTTTGCACACCTCTGCTTGACGTCAGAATAAATGGCACAGCAGTGCAAATGGAACCTACCTAGACGGATTCCTGTATAAAAATCCTACCACCAGTAAAATACAATTTAAGAATTCGGCGACAATCAACCAGCGTTTCTTATGTGCAGTATTTTCTGTTACTTTTTTTAGGTTTTATAAGGTATTAATTATAGCATAAAATTGTTCCCGCAATTTGTTGGTAAAATATGTTGTTTTTTAGTATCAGTGATCAGGCTTTATGACGAATGAGATGAGCGGTATATGGCTGCGTAATGGGATGCTAGGGTTGTCAACTTTTTCAACAAATAATAACGTTTTCTTTATAAAAAAATAAATAAATAATAAAATATTCTAGGGACAGAAGCCTGCCGTACATTTATTTCGCTCCGTTCATAAATATAATAGAGAATGCGACGGTTCCGTTCCGCTTTCCATATTAAGTCGGTGCCATAGAAATCATGCATTATAATATGATTACCAGAAATTATTTTCGTAACATATATTTGTTAGTTAATTATAAGTTTATCTAAGTAAATTTAAGATAGTACTTAATTGATGGTGACTCGTCATCATGATTTTTATCAGTCTTCTATTGGACATAGACTTCTTAAAATTTGAGAAGATTTTACGTAATCGAAATTTTACGTAAAAGAGTTGCGATTGGAGTACTATATAAGTTATTTAATTGTGTGTAATGTAATTTTATTTATTGTATAAAGTGACGAGACGAGAAAAACGTTCACCTGATGGTAAGTGAAACGTCTGCTCATAACTAATGCTGTGCCCGTCATCCAGGGACGTCAGTTCTTAAGTCTCATGTGTCAAGTGATTACACAAGCTCTCAATGCCCTTCAGACCGGAACACAGCAATGTTTGCGCATTACTGCTTCGCGGCAGGATAACTGGCCCTGGGGTTGTCCCTATCTTCACGTATTCCTGCATGGGACTACTACTGCCAGTGACACTACAACTGTTACGGACATGCGTGGTTTACCATCAAGTGGACGGCTTGTCGGTCACGTTACTTAATACCGTAAATAAAAGGAATATTACTCGTATGTAAAGTATTACTTTAAATCTAATCAGATTAATATAAAGTATTACTTTATTGTGCTTGGGAATTACGAAAGAGTCTTGCGAGCTAAACTTGGGAAGTTGTCTTCTAGGTTGCCTTTATTGACTAACAGCTTTCTATTGAATCAGTAGACAGGCGGTCGCCCGTACGAGCGTGGGCGTCGCCGATATCACCTCTCGCAATTGACATTTGAAGAACGAATGAGATATGTTACTAATGATGATATTGCCAATAATATTTGTATGTCTATGGCCATAAAGAGACGATGTAATTTATGGCCTCCAATACGATCAAAGAACATCAAAAGGTCACTTAAACACAACTGAAATATAATATTTACTTGGTTGGGTCCGTGGCTGAATGATTCTTCGTAAGACCTGCAAATAGTTGTTTCGGATCTGAATGTTTGTGAATGTGCTTGTCTGTAAAGGATAATTGTATTGTAAGACATTCCCGGATACACTAGTTTAAGAAATGTTTCTCTTAGTGAAGTTTTCAATGCTTTATCCGCATACGACTTTATATATCTAAATCAATTGCTTTAATACGGGTATTTCTGTCCTTGTCTAAGTTTTTTGTGTTGGTTGATATTAGCTTTCGCGATATCCGTATGCCATTTACTTATCTCATTGAAGCCGCTCCAACTAAGGTTTTGACGAAGTAACCGTTGAGCATTAATATTGTAGTCAAGAACCAAAAATAATTCCTACATACGACTTGGTACGTGATACTTGGCACAGTAGAAGAGAAATCAAGTTAATTTGCAAAGATTAAGATTAAAAATTGTGTGTAATATACGTAGCTCTGACGGGAGCATATCTTTGGTTGTGCACGCTATTGTGGTGCACTTGCAGTGTGGATAGATGTGGTCTCTGCCTACCCTAATGGGAAACATGCGTGACTTTATGTATGTATGTATAGAAATTAACGAAACATTGCGTTGAGTCAAATTTATTACAAGGAAAATGAATACAGTTTGCGCTCATATTTAAACTTATAGTTTTAGTTAAAAGGACCGTTGTCGTATTTGATTGTTTATTGGAAACTATACATAAATAGGAGACCTAGAAAAGTTTAGAAGCGTACAGATGGAATTCTGTCTGTCATTCCGCGGCCAATTACGTTGATCTCTAGCGATTTGTTTGTAGAGAGCGGCGATTGCGACGGCCCTGCCTCACGACACAGGAAACTTTCACACACTACCGACCTGTTATAACCTAAGGTCTACACTATATATGTGTATTGATTTTCCATATAAGCTAGTAAGTTCAATTTAGATTTTGCTCTGTTCCTTCTTAAAGCTTAAGTTCAAGTGACATCTTACGTTTAATTTGTTTTTAAGCAAACGATGTGCGGTACATTACAATTTCTCCTGTATCTACACACATGATATATGGCAATGTAACAGTAATAAAATGATGAAGTTTGAAAAATACCAAAAGATAAATAAATAAAAGAAACAATAATGGAAAATTAAAGATAAATTTCTATAAATCTACCACTGTTGAGCACAGACCTCCTGTCATTTCTGAACGAGGTTTTGGAGCCGAGAAGACTCCGCCGCGCTGCTCCAATGCGGGTAGGCGGCACTTTACATGCCTTTGAAATATTTTATACCTCGGACATGTAGGATTTCCTCACTGATGTTTTTCTTCGCCGCTGAGCACGTGGTAAATCAACACTTAAAAATGCAGAACAATTTTAGAAGTGCCGGCACTGGTGATCGAACTCAGGTCACTCGCGTAGGTACTATGAAATTTAAGGCGAGCGCCCTGCCCCTTAGCTAACACGGCTCTCTCATGCAATTTGGTCAAGTTAAAAATAACAGAATATAAACTGTTGACCTTTCTGGCAGGAATAGTCTATTACGAAAATGCGTCAAGCATGTTAAACTACTCTTAACAGTGATTACAGTGATATTCAAAATAGTAAAATATACTGGTGGTAGGATTCCTATGCAGGAATCCGTCTAGGTAGGTACCACCCCAGGGCCAGTCATTCTGCCGTGAAGCAGTAGTGTGCAAACATTATTGTGTTTCGGTTTAAAGGATACTGAGAGCTAGCGTAATCACTGGGCATATGAGACTTAAGAACTAATGTCTGAGCGTGACGGACGCAGTGTGGTGTCACACAGAAATGTTCTAGGTGACAGAACGTTTGTTATGGCCAGACGTTTAGTCACTTTATCCAATAAAAAAAAAGTCTAGTTAGTAGTAGTAGGTAGTTACTAGTACGTAGTTAGTAGTTAAAGTATTTGAGCACTAAATGATATCCGCCTAGTTAGCAATCAGCATATTAAGATGTAAATGAATATTTGTGAGATCTAGACAACAAATGATCTAACGTAACACAAAAAGGATTATTTTGCGGCTGCTCGACTCAAGAGTTTGATGAATTTATAAATACAAATTATTATAAATATTAAAGCAACACATATTTTAGTTATGGTGATAGGCAAGCACACAGTTCACCTGATGGTAATTGGTCACTGTGCCTACAATCAATATGCAGAGGCACTGGTATTTATATAATGGTATTATGTTCGCTATTCTTTTTTGAAACTACGACAACAACAAAGTATAGGTATTAAAACAATCATTTTTAAATTTACGTTCAGTCTAAATACTGAACGTATTACAACTAGATTTACGAATTTTTATCGCGTTTAATTTAACTATTTAAATATACGTTTCCAGCCCTTTACAGCACAACTACTCAGTCCTACCGTGACCATGGGTTTATAACGTTTAGTTTGTTTTCAGCCAGTAAACCTGGACTGGTAATAAACGTAGTTTTTTTTTAATAAGTGAACAACAATATTTTTTTTTAATATGGGAAATGTAAACACTAAATGTTATTTAAAAACATATACGGACTTTTTTACGAATTTTAAATTTTTTAAAGTGGTGTCCCTTTTAACCGTTTCACGGCGGATGGGTTTTTGACCTTGACCTTTTAGATTGAATTTATAAAAGTCACAGCAAGCAACCTATACGAAATATGTATATTTTAATAACCTATAATACTATTATAATAATATACTTTAAGATGTTTGTATTTTTTCTAAACTATTATTTAATACAATCTACGATGATAATTAAATACTCTTATTACTTTCCTATTTTTAGTATTGTGGCTTTTCAGTCAGAGGTTGACAACCTGTTATTATAACCTTTAATACGATTCAATTAATAATTGGCGGGAGAACAAGCTTTTATTCACTCAGCTCCAACACAAGTAGACCTTGATTACATGAAAAGGCGGTATAGGTCAAAACTAAAGGATCTAAATTTAAATTTATGTCTTAATTACGTTCGTGGGTTAAAATTAAAACGAGACAAATACATAAATATCAAAGTCTTTCAGATGGCATCTTTAAAGACATATTATTTGATTTTTTATCTATAGAGTTATTTAGATCAGAATATTTCGTAGTACTACAATTAAGCGAAAACTTAAGATGGTTGCAGGGCAAGTACTACTGGCACGCACACACACCGATAGATGGATAGACACACATCCAGAGAGAGAGAGAGTGTAGAGAGACTATTTATTTTTTCTTATTGATTTGAAAGTAAATTGTGAGCCACCAGGATGACGAATTTTAACATATGCATTTACGTAGCAATAACTGTACTGTATTCGTTGCACAGTTTAACACTACAGAAATATATTTTCATACTACTCTATGTTTTTGAATTTACATGTGAAACCTGTGTTAACATGGAAAGGAAAATGACGAAACAATTAACCGTCTAACCACTGGCGATACCGAGTCGTCATCATAAGTGCCCGGGTGTGGGCGTCATAGCAAACAATCTAACAGTCACCTTCTGTAGTGTGTGTCTGTAGTGGCTATTTGAACTCGATACCTATGCAATATGTCCGAAGAGGGACTTAAATTTCTCAATTTTTTTTACAAGAAAGTAGGTAATAAAAACTAATAGAAAGAAGGTCACCAAAAATTTTACAGTTCAGGCGGTAAATGTAGCGCGGGAGAGTGATGTATCAACTCAGCCTATCACTAATCCACTGCTGAACATAGGCCTCCCTCATAGATTGCCACAAAAGTTTGTATGTCTCATTTTAGAGGATTTTGCCATAGTTGCCACGCTTTGTCGGCGGGTTGGCAACCGTAGTTCATTTATTGAGATTTACCAGGAAGATGCTGCTGCCCATCTGCTGGTTTTCATTTTCCCTCTGTCGACTTTTACGACACCAACGGGAAGAGGTGGGGTGGTAGATTCTGTTCTGTTAGCTCAAAATAATATCGATCTTGTGTTTTTTCCCTCCAAATTGACTAACAACAACAACATTAAGCAAAGAGAAGAGTTGATAGATTGTGTGGTTTTTTTACCTAAGATTAAGTAAAGCTACTTATTAGAAAAGAACCGTGATAGGCCCCTGGCCGGGCGCTCGCCTTTAATTTAATACTCGTAGTACTGTACGAGGTACCAATAAATGGATATATACGAGTATATACATATTACTACTATGGTCAACTATGCGAGGTACCCAGTGTTCGATCCCCAGTGGCCGCATTTCTAATAGTATAATAATTGTTCTGCAATTTAAAGTGCTTATTTACCGTGTGCTCCGCCGAACACATGTAAATTGTAGGGAAAAGATCATAAAAATCCTGCGTATCTCAGGAATAAAAATATTTCGACGACATGTGTTTTCTGCCAACCCGCATTTGAGCAGTGTCGCAGACTCTTCTCTGCTCCAAAACCCTCTCAGAAATGAGAGGAAGCCCGTCCTAAGCAGTTGAACATTCGTAGGCTGTTACTTTACCTTTTAGTCAGCCCCAGAGCTGCTGACTAAATGGTAAAGTGCTGTCGTAGAGTCAATATCACTTGATAATGCCACGTTTTGAGGTGAAACACGTCACGCGGTCTCGACTTCAGTTGTGTATATTTCCTAGTGGTGTTAGTATTGTAGTGGTGGAGGGTACCTGGTGGCGGTGTTAGTTTGCTCGAGCACGCTACTGTGGGAGGGCTGGTGGAGCTCTTCAAAACGAAGTAATATACACAATTTTATATTTTGCATGCGGATCGCAGCAAATTAACTTACTTTCCTTCATTACAATGGATTTCCGCAAAGTAACGCCTGATTCTATTAACTATATCAGGCTTAAAATTACAGAGAAAAGGTATTTTTTATGATATGTAACACGACTATATAATCACAGGATATCAGCGTGAAGCAGCATCTAACTCGTTACGTTTATACGTTACATATCCGAGACACGTTTATTAAAAATATATTATAAACAAAACCGATACAAAACTGCGATATAGACACAATTTATGTCTGCGAAGTAAGTCCGAATGGCTGAAAAATAAACTGTGTGCTGGTTATAATAAGAAATCTCAATTGTAACGAGTATTTATGCGGGTGGGCGTCATACCGTGCCACGCGCCATCGCTCGTGACAGTTGGAAGCGTACGAAGAAATAGGGCTGTCAATAATATAGACCTTTTGGACTAGTCCCGTTAAAAACTTGTCGATATATCTTTCTTGCATATACCAAGAAAGTTTCGTAATCTTCAAAATCACTCTAGATCATAGATGATTTTGGTTTTGAAGATTACGAGACTTTTTCTTTTTTATTTTTAACTTTCAACTATTTTCTGATCTAAGAAAGTAAGGATAAAATATCAACATATACAACATTTGTTCCAAATTTTAAAATAAAAATATAGTGTTGGCAATAGAGGATGCCTTTGCTTCGCGGGAGCATTGCATCGCTGCCAACTGTGCCACCCGGTAAATGGCGTCATTATTATATTGTTGCGTTTCACCTCGTTTATGAAACTAACGATAAAGCTGTTTTTTGTCACGGATGATTTAACTATACATTCAACTTTAGTGTATGCTATTAGCTATGCTTTAAGCTATCTGCAACGTTATAAAATAATGTTTTACAAGGAAATTACATTAAGACAAATGTAAAGATGTAAAGAAAATTACGAAACCCTTTTGTTACTTGCTTTACTGCGATTATTCTATAATATTTCAAGCGCATGTTACGATTATAATTACGTTAAATATTTCAACATGGCGGCCGCACGTGTACCCAGCGGAACTGGTTTGTTTACACCCTTCTATTTTTGAAATGGAGCATGTTGCACCATTGTGCATGGCAATGAGGAAAGCCATTCACTGACGCATATTGCGGCCCTCACATTGAACGCCCCTCTATTAATAACATGAAATACTTCCTTGTTGCTTCTCGGTGATTAAAAACGATGTTTATATTAAAATAGCAAAATCTACTTGGAAAATAAAAACTCCAACTGCACTGCAAATAGAACACTAATTAAATACTATGTTCGACAGTTGAAAAAATGTTAATAATTCGTGTAGTACCGTCAGTATTGGATTTCGATCAGGGCATGCTTACACTTATAATCAGGTGAACGAATCGTCTCGTTACTGACTTCATACAGAAAAAATATTTGAAGCCGTATCGCATAAATGACTTCGCTTCAATAAAATAAAGGAAAAACCTAAATTAAATAGCTAACGTTGCTGTGCCTCCATTCCTATTTTAGATTGTGATGGTGTCAGGGACAATCCGCAAAAATGCTCTAGTTTCGGTTGTCCTTCCTGGCTCAACTTACCGGGTGATAAGCAGCCTTTGGCCTTTAGCACCAATATCCATTATCGATGAAGAATCGAGATGAAGAGTTGTTACACTGATGAAGGTTTTTCCGATTACAATCACTCAATATAGTGTGTGTCACTCAGTAGCACCGCTACGCTGCTGGGTGCTATAAAGACGCGGTTCTTCTACGGTTGACGTCATATTTGCATACCACCGTATCCAGCGGATTTACAATGTTTAAAAACCAAGTCCGATTTCTCAAACCTTCCAATGCTCCGATCGGCCAGATTAAGTAAGCAGATGCTAGATCTGCTTACTTAAAGACCTGTATTAAAATTAACGGTCGTAAAGCAGCCATCATCATCATCATTACGGCCTTTCACTAGTTCACTGCTCTGAACATATGCCTCCCCATAGATTGCCACAAAAGTTTGAAGCTCTCATTTTATTTATTTAGATGTTCCAGGAAGATGCTGCTGCCCATCTTTTGATTTTAATTTTCCCTCTATCGACTTTTACGACACCCACGGGATGAGATGGGGTGGTAGATTCTCTTAAGCAGCTACCACACGGCACACGTATTTGATAATAAATCCAATGCAATATTTTCAAAGTAGATTAACTAACATAAATCTATCACCGGTCGCAGCGTCCGTCGGTTCACGTAACGCGAAAGTCGACGCGGAATGCATTGTCAGACTAATCTGATCTCGCGCGCTTGCGACATCGATGCAATGCTCACAAAGCGCTCTTTGAACTTACGATTTATAAGTTAGTGTTTGATGTTAGTAAATCTAAAACGGGTCTGAATGTTCCACGTATTGTTTTTAAACTAATGTACTTCCGTATAGTATCAAAGATGTTCCCTACCCTAAGTAGGTAATAAACGTATGAAGGAAAGCATTATCTATAGTCTATACCATTATTATAAAGCTGTAGATTTTATTTGGTTAAACGCGATAATCTCAGGAGTAGTTCCTGGTTGGAATTGAAAAATTATTTTATTGTTGGATAGCCCATTTATAGAGGTAGGCTATAGGCTATATATCATCACGCTATGACCCTCAGAGCGATTTCTTTTAAATCAAACGGCGGGTGAAACCGCGGGGCACAGCTAGTTTTTTTAATATAAATACATTTATTGGAAAACGCTGTTAAAAATATTTAGGTTGCTTTTACCTGTAACGTTTCAAACTCTGTGCTAAAATCATTTTCATTTGGTGCGTACGTTGGACCACAAACGCGAAGTTAATATGTATTTGAATCTTGTTTTAATTTTGAATTATCTACTGTAATTGTTTAATTACTAAATTACTGTAAGACAGATTAGAAAGCAATGAATAGTGGATAGAGATAAACTAATGGTACGTACAAACATACTTAGTTACGTAACAAAATCATCTCTTCCATTCACTTGTTACAAACTGTAACAGAAGTAACGGATTCGATAAGATCGTCCCAATCTTCGTGGTTGCGACTTGAATGTAGCCATCTCAAAGCTCTATATTATTACGTAATTTAAAAGTTTTTTTAATGTTTGGTATACGGACGAGTAGAAAAAAATTCAGTGCTAAAGTTCAAAAAGATCGTATTGAAGGAGGTTTTAAATCATTTATACAACCATGTATAACGCTTGTAAAATTATA